>CM060682.1:172975190-175416453 GCA_030686995.1 Artemisia argyi | reverse complement strand
GCCAGCAGCGTGGCTAGATGTTTGAGCTATGTTGTCTTATTGCTTTCTTAACCGAGGAGTGTTCGGTTAGAAAAGATAGTTATCCTATTTTGATGTATTTTCCGTTGATTATTCGTCTCGTTTGGAACGATTACTATCTTTTGTGTTTCTTGGTAGTTGGAACGATGTTGGATCTTTATTGTATGGTTGATGGTTATTATTATATGGTATTATGTGGTTTTTGGATGTTACGGAAATAGAGTCCCTATTCGCTTTATTGATGTCTTTTGGTGTATCGTTGATATTCTTTCCATGACTTGGCTTCGTTGATTTAATTCTTGTTGAGCATATGATAAGTTCTATTGGAAACTTATGAACCTTGCATGATGTTTCAGATCAATGGCCCCACGACGAAACCCTGTTAGAGCTACCAGAACTGGTCCTGCAGTGACTACCCCTGGTCGCCGAGGACGCCGTCCTACTCGAAATGTTGAAACCCCTACTCCTGATAACCTGGACACTACTAACCACAACAACAGGAATCAAAATGTTGATGTTCAGGGAGACAATGAACATGTTCCACTTAATGCACCTACTGTGGATCAAGCAATGATCAATCAACTTGTGGAGCAAAGAGTTGCTGAACTACTGGTTGAGTCAAATCATTCCAACAATTCTGCTGGAACTTTTCTGCCTGTTCGTGCTAATGGATGTCACTACAAGGAGTTTAAGATTTGTGGACCTATTGAGTTTGGTGGAACTGAAGGAGTGGTTTACTTGGTCAGGTGGATAGAGAAGACTGAGTCAGTGTTTAATGTCAGTGGTTGTGCAGAGAATGCGAAGGTAAAGTTTGCTTCTTTTACTTTCAAAGATGAAGCTTTAACTTGGTGGAACAATTACCGAAATTCGGTTGGGAGTGATGTGGCTTATGCTATGAATTGGGAGCAATTTAAGTCCTTGCTGATTCAGACTTATTGCCCAAGAAATGAGGTTAAGAAGCTGGAGATTGAGTTTTGGAATCACAAAGTGAAGGGTACTGATATGGCGACTTACAATCGTCGTTACCGAGAGTTAGCCTTGCTTTGCCCAGATATGGTTAGAACTGAGACTCAAAAGATTGAGCGATATACCGATGGGTTGCCTGTGACTACAAGGAATGATGTGATTGCTGCTAGACCTACAAACATCCATGAAGCAATCACAATTGCTCAACAACTAATGGATTCGTTGGAATTAGAAGGAGCTGATAAGGATAAGAATGGAAAGAGAAAGAAAGACCAGCACTCTAAGGGTAATGATCACCGAAACAAGCGACAAGCTAAGGCTTATGCTATTGGGGATGGAAATAAGAAGAACTACAATGGTGATGCACCCAAGAGTGGTCGTTGCCACATGAATCATACAGGACGATGTACTGTGATTTTCCAGAATTGCACAAGGAAAGGATATGTAGCTAGGGATTGTAGAGCACGACCTCTTGCTATGGTCCAAGCTGCTCCTGAAATGAGAAGTAAGGCAGACGTTACTTGTTATGGGTGTGGAAAGAAAGGACATTATAGGAATGAGTGTAGAGAATCGTGGAATCGAGGAAATCAAGGATCGGGTGGTAATGGGTACAATCATGGAAATCGTGGAGCTGGAGGAAACCGTGGACGACAAGATAATGGGGACCAACGTGTGGAAGCTGGAGCTGCTCACGGAAGAGTGTATGAACTTGGGAACAAGAGAGGAGAAGATCCGAACGTTGTTACTGGTACGTTCCTTCTCAATAATCGTTATGCTTCCATACTATTTGATATTGGTGCCGATAGAAGTTTTGTGTCCACTACGTTTGCACCCTTACTAGAGAAAACCCCGATGACCTTAGGAATTGGATATGATATAGAGTTAGCTAATGGAAACATAGAAAGGATTAAGACTATCATTCGCGGATGCACGTTAAATTTCTTGAATCACCCTTTCAACATAGATCTTCTACCCGTCACGTTAGGAAGTTTCGATGTCATCATTGGTATGGATTGGTTGTCGAAGTATCGTGCTCACATACTTTGCGATGAGAAGATCGTGCGAGTGCCTTACGGAAAGGAGATCCTAAATATACTAGGAGATCGAAAAGGTTCGAGGAGCCCATCCCGATTAACAGTCATTTCTTGCACTAAGCTACCAAAGCTAATGGAAAAAGGATGTTACCTTTTCTTAGCCCAAATCTCTGAGAAAGGAGGGAAGGAGAAGAAGGAAATGTGCATTGGAGATGTGCCTATAGTTCGTGATTTTCCTGATGTATTTCCTGATGATTTGCCGGGAATCCCGCCTACTAGACAAGTGGAGTTTCAGATTGAGTTGATAACTGGTGCTGCACCTGTAGCACGAGCGCCTTATCGACTTGCACCCACTGAACTGGAAGAGTTGTCGAAACAATTAGCGGAGTTAGCCGAAAAAGGATTTATAAAACCAAGTTCTTCACCTTGGGGAGCCCCGGTCTTATTCATGAAGAAGAAGGATGGATCGTTTCGTATGTGTATTGATTACCGAGAGCTGAACAAGTTAACGGTGAAGAATAGATACCCGTTACCGAGGATCGACGACTTGTTCGATCAGCTTCAAGGATCGAGTGTGTATTCAAAGATCGATTTGAGATCGGGATATCATCAGCTTCAAGTTCGCGAGGAAGATATTCCGAAAACGGCTTTCAGAACTCGTTACGGGCATTACGAGTTTCAGGTGATGCCGTTTGGGTTGACTAACGCACCGGCGGTATTCATGGATCTCATGAATCGGGTGTGTAAGTCTTATTTAGATAAGTTTGTGATCGTATTCATTGACGATATTCTAATCTACTCAAAGAGTGAGAAGGAGCATGAGGAGCATCTAAGACTTATGTTAGAATTGCTCAGGAAGGAGAAACTGTATGCCAAGTTCTCCAAATGTGAATTTTGGATTCCGACGGTACAATTTTTGGGTCATGTGATTGATAGATAAGGAGTTCATGTAGATTCTGCTAAGATTGAAGCGATTAAAGATTGGGCTGCACCAACAACCCCAATAGAAGTTCGTCAATTTTTAGGTTTAGCCGGTTATTACCGAAGGTTCATCGAAGGATTTTCGAAGATAGCTAAACCGTTGACCCAATTGACTCAAAAGAGTGTTAAGTATGAATGGGGAGATAAGGAAGAGGAAGCATTTCAATTACTTAAGGAGATGTTGTGTAGTGCTCCTATCTTGGCGTTACCTGAAGGTAACGAGGATTTCGTCGTCTATTGTGACGCTTCTCATAAAGGTTTGGGAGCTGTGTTAATGCAACGGGAGAAAGTGATAGCTTATGCTTCCCGACAGCTCAAGAAGCACGAGAAGAACTACACCACCCATGATTTGGAGTTAGGTGCTGTGGTTTTTGCCTTGAGGATATGGAGACATTACTTGTATGGAACCAAGTGTGTTGTGTTTACTGACTACAAAAGTCTACAACACATCTTGAATCAAAAAGAGCTCAATATGAGACAATGACGTTGGATTGAGTTGCTAAGCGATTACGATTGTGAAATTCGCTACCATCCTGGTAAAGC
Source organism: Artemisia argyi (assembly GCA_030686995.1). NCBI lineage: Eukaryota > Viridiplantae > Streptophyta > Magnoliopsida > Asterales > Asteraceae > Artemisia > Artemisia argyi. The sequence continues at coordinate 175,412,911 of CM060682.1, read as the reverse complement.
AAACGTTGTTGCTAATGCTCTTAGTCGGAAGGAGAGGATACCTCCGTTACGAGTTAGGTCATTGGGAATGACTATCGTATCGCCGTTACCGTCTCAAATACTTGAAGTTCAAACGGAAGCGTTGAAAGAAGAAAACCGACCTGCTGAGAACATATTTGGGATGGCTGAGAATGAGAAAGGATTTGTTAAGCGTTCTGATGGAGTATTATGTTTTGGAGATCGGATTTGGGTACCTTTGTATGGAGGAATTCGAGAGTTGATTATGCATGAGTCGCATAAGACAAGGTACTCTATTCATCCTGGGTCTGACAAGATGTACCAGGATTTGAAAAAGCTATATTGGTGGCCAAACATGAAGGCAAATATAGCGTTGTATGTTAGTAAGTGCTTGACATGTTCTAAGGTTAAAGCCGAACATCAAAGACCGTCAGGATTATTGACGCAGCCAGAACTCCCAGTTTGGAAATGGGAATGAATTACGATGGACTTTATTACCAAATTACCAAAGACAGCTAGCGGTTGTGACGCTATCTGGGTAATTGTGGATCGATTGACTAAGTCTGCTCATTTCCTGGCGATTAGTGAAGAGGATAGTGTCGACAAACTTGCGAGGTTGTATGTGAAGGAAATTATTTCTCGTCATGGAGTCCCTATATCGATTATTTCTGACCGCGACAGCCGCTTTACGTCAGCTTTGTGGCGATCACTTCAAACTGCTTTGGGGACGAGACTTGATATGAGCACTGCATATCATCCCCAAACCGATGGTCAAAGTGAGAGGACCATCCAGACTTTGGAGGATATGCTTCGTGCATGTATAATAGACTTTGGTAAAGGCTGGGAGAAATATCTACCTCTTGCGGAATTCTCCTATAATAATAGCTACCACACAAGTCTTAAAGCTGCACCGTTTGAAGCTTTGTATGGCCGAAAATGTCGTTCGCCTATTGGTTGGGCTGAAGTTGGAGATAGCCAACTCACAGGCCCCGAACTTATTTTGGAGACTACTGAGAAAGTAACGCAAATTCGTGATCGATTACAAGCGGCTAGAGATAGACAAAAAAGTTACGCCGATCAGAGACGTAAACCCCTAGAGTTCCAGGTTGGAGACAAAGTGATGCTGAAAGTCTCGCCTTGGAAAGGCGTGATACGTTTCGGGAAACGTGGAAAACTCAACCCCCGCTACATTGGACCATTTCTTATTTTGGAAAGAATTGGGCTCGTGGCTTATCGGTTGGAATTTCCACATGAACTGAGTAAAGTTTACGATGTGTTTCACGTTAGTAATTTGAAGAAATGTCTTTCTGATGAGACGCCGGTTATTCCGATGAAGGATATCCGTATCGATGAGAAATTGAACTTTGTGGAAGAGCCGATTGAGATATTGGACCGAGATATTAAACAACTCAAGCGAAGTCGCATTCCGCTCGTCAAGGTTCGTTGGAATTCCCGACATGGACCAGAATTTACGTGGGAACGTGAGGACGAGTTTCGAAAGAGATATCCGAAGCTTTTCACTTCGTAGATGAATTGTTCCGAGAGAAACCCGGGACGGGTTTCTTCTGAGGCTAGGAGGATGTGACAACCGGCAAATTAGGGAGCCATTTTGAAAACCCGCATTACGTTAAAGTTCGTTTATAAATTTTTATTTGGAATTTTATTCGTAACGAACTTGTAAGACCTATTTGATTATATTTAAACTCGTTATGGAATTTGAGATTTATTTAATGATTTGATATGGAGATATACATGGTGATTTATTTTTAATTCTCACTTGGTACTACATTGACTCCGGCACTAGGATAACCTAACAGAAACTTTATGTCTTGATTTTACGTGTACGACAATATTGATTTACTTACGGAACGTTTCGCGAGATGTTAAACGTTTTGAAATGAGTTTTGGGTTTTGGACCGTGTATTTTACACTCACCCTTATTTACCCACTCATATTAGTAATAATTATTATTATTATTATTATTATTATTATTATTATTATTATTATTATTATTATTATTATTATTATTATTAAAAAGAAAAGATTTTTTTAGAGTAATATTACAAAAATCGTCTTTGTGGTTATCTCACCACACACACAACACAATCACCCTCACCAAACACACTCTCTCTCCCTCTCCTTAACCCTAGCCGCCGCACAACAAAACCGGTCACCACCATCACACCGCCGCCCTCACAACAAAACCACCACCACCATCTTGTTCCTCATCTTTTTCCCTTTCATTTGGTATATAACACGCGCCCTAAAACATCCATTAACATCTCGACATCTTATCAAATCCTATCCAAATCTTATTGTTTTTACTAGATCCGTGAGATTCAAGGTTCAAGAAGGTGAGTAAGCTCGATTTTGGCACTTGGGTGCCTCGACTTGGTGTTAAGTCCGTGGGTACATGGAGTATTTTCATGGGAATAGAAATGATTTGTTGGGAAATAATGATTTTGATGTTAAAAAATGGGTTTGGTATCCGGGTCTTGGTGATTTTTCGATGGGTCGAGTGAGCCGTGAGTCTTGGATTCACGACTTGATGTGGGTTCGAGCCATGTGGCTCGTTATTGTGCTTATTGTGGCCTTGGATTCATGTTTTTCATGATTGTTTGCTTGGGAGTTTTGCTAGACTCGATTGAGTCTTGATATTTTTGGCCGATTATGGTTGTTGATGCCGCGACCCAAGTGGGTCGATCTGGGCAGTTTTGGATGGCTCTTTGGAGCTTATTTTTGGTGACCTCTTGGTCTTGGTTCGAGTCCTTGTGACTCGTGTTGAATGCCGAGACTCAAGTGGGTCGAAGGGCTCGGGTTTGGCTTGGTAAACCAACCCGGAATTAGACCTTGTTGATATTTTTATTTCTTTGTTGTGTTTCATGTGGACTTATATTGTTGTGGTACTTTTGATTTCGGCCGAATGCTTTGATGAATCGAGACCCTTGTGGTCTCGACAATGGATTTGATGTAATATTGAGAAGTTGTTGACGAATGGTAAAGTGGGGACCGATTGTGAGACGGTCACTTAGATTGACGGAGATAGGTTAGTCGGGTGCCGTAGTCGAACCCTATTGTTGTAGCACGTGTATTGGGATTGATTTGGACGGAGTTGGATTGATTATTTATGACTTGCTTATATTATTTTGGACTTGGACAATGAGCCGAGAGTGATGACTCGGACATGTGACCATTTCGTATGACTCGATAATTATTTACAATTTAAAATGCGAATAATAAAACTCGTAATAACATTATTGGTCATATAAACGTTTATATAAATATATAGACGTGAATAACGTATATATAAATATATAAATGCGTATATTAATAATAACAAAAATCACGAGTGGTATTATAACAATAACGCGACTAAATATATTATGCTACGAGAGTAGAGTAATATTATTGGAAGCGTTATTATGAATAAATATTACAAATAACGAGGAATTCCCGACGTTAACTAAATATTAAATGAAATAATATCTTTTATATATAACGAGGAAAACTATCGAGTTATACGGAGTCGTGGTCACTTGAGTCCAAGTGGGTTATTGTTTGTGACTTTTGTGTTGTCACGGATATATGACGATTAATATAAACATTTTCTATAACTAAATAACTTATTTAATCGACAGGTTAAACCGAGTAAATTGGTTATATGAAATGAGTATATTAATGGGCATCGTATCCCACGACGCCCGTAGGTTGTGGTATATGTATTAGGATAATAAATCACTATATATGTATATCGTGGAATCTGGCCAATTTGACGATGTATATAAGGAATTTATTAGACTACGATATATATACCATATAGTATTTTTGTGCTATGTGCTTTAGGTTGGGTGTAATCTTGGAACGGTATGTTACGTAAATAAATATGGGGATTATCAAATCGACAGATTTGATAAACTTCGATGATTTATTTAAATAATATATTTGGCTAATATTAGATCTATAGTTTGTTTTATTATCCTTTTGTGTGACTTCTTGGTTTGTTTGTGTCGACCCACCACCCGTATGGATACCAAACGTAAAACTCCAAACTAATACGAGAAATGGATTTTCGGAAAATAAAATGAAATACGTTCGGGTTTGGGAATATTCGATTTTGAGGAAATGATTTCTGAATGAGTTGATATTGTTAGGTCGTGCCGAGTCCGTAGTTGCCGTCTTGTGAGTTACTATACGTCTTGCTTCTATCGAGTTCTTATTGCTGATTTATGGACTTGAGGTGAGTCATAGCCCCACTTTTTCTCTTGAACTATGTTTTCAATACTTGGGGTGATAAACGTGCAAATTGTTTTATGTGGACTATTATCGCTTTTACTTTTCAAAACTTGCTATGCTTATGGAACTAGGAAGATTTGTCAACCTTAGTCACATAGTGAATTATCGCGTGTGGACTAGTTATGGTTAGACGAATGTTACAACAACCTTAGTCACATAGTGAACCATCACGTGTGGACTAGATTTGGTTAGATGAGTTACATCAACCCTAGTCACATAGTGAACCATCGCGTGTGGACTAAATAATGGTTGGATTACGAGATTGGCTTATTTGAGGATTTTGGATACTATAGTGTGCACCTATAGGTTATTGATACTTCGGAGGTTATCCGAGTATTTATGATGGAGCGGAGGGTATCCGCAGGTTTGTTACGGAGGGTATCCGTGTTTTATGTTGGAGCGGAGGGTATCTGCAGGTTTTTAGTGAATCCCTAGTCTAGCTAGCAAGCATTTTGCGTATATGTCCACTATATTGAATTATGAATTTAAACCTATGATCTCACCAGCGAAAGCTAACTTTTGGCACGTTTTCTCAGGTAATTAAGTGATGAGTTGGATGCATGGATTGGAAGGCTCGGCTAAGGCACCTGGTTTTTGGATCTATTTTTCTAAAACTCTGATATTTAATTGTGGACCTACGTTTATTTCTTTTGGGCCTGATTCTGAATGATGTTGGGATAAATGTAAACTTTAAAAACCTCGTTTTGGTTGTGTTTTTCTTATGTTTACTTTATCTCGTTCTTTTATGTCTTGTGTTGGATACCAATCCCCGTAACACCCCGAAAGCTTGTTGAGTCTTCCGCTGTACCAAATTTTGGGGGTGTTACATTTGTGCATTAAATTCTCTAAATATACATTAATTTTTATAGGAAGTTAGTAAAGGCCGCCTACTTAATTAACGAGCAAGCTAATGTTTGAAAATACATGGTTTTGTGCATTAAAAATGGTGTAAATCTGCATTGGGTTTTTGTTTAATGCGATTGTAAAAAAAAAAAAAAAAAAAAAAAAAAAAAAAAAAAAAAAAAAAAAAAAAATTGTTTATTATCAATGAGCTGAACAACGAAACGGATAAGGATGATTATGAACAACTAAATGTATTATCTATGATGATTATGAAACATCATCATAGATAATAGTAAAAGTGACGTGCCTTGGCAATTTGTGCGCCATTATTTGGAATAACACAGTTTTGTGTATTGAAAATGGTACAATTGTGAATTCATTTTCATACGAAGTTAGCAAAGGTGACATGCTTAGGCAATCGGCACTTGTGTGAATTAACAGTAATTTTTGCATTAAAATGGTCTAGTTATGCATCCGTTTTCATATGAATTTAGAAAATGTGACATTGTTAGAAAATCAATACACTATTGTTTGAAATGACACTATTTGTGCATTAAAAATTGTCTAAATACACATTAATTTTCATAGGAAGTTAGTAAAGGCCACCTAATTAGTTAACGAGCATGCTAATGTTTGAAAAGACATGGTTTTGTGCATTAAAAATGGTGTAAAACTGCAATTGGGTTTTTTTAATGCGATTGTAAAAAAAAAATTGTTTATTATCAGTGAGCTGAACAACAAAACGGATAAGGATGATTATGAACAACTAAATGTATTATCTATGATGATTATGAAACATCATCATAGATAATAGTAAAAGTGACGTGCTTTGGCAATCTATGCGCTATTGTTTGGAATAACACAGTTTTGTGCATTGAAAATGGTCTAATTGTGCATTCATTTTCGTACGAAGTTATTAAAGGTGACATGCTTAGGCAATCGGCACTTGTGTGAATTAACAGTACTTTGTGCATTAAAATGGTCTAATTATGCATCCGTTTTCATAGGAATTTAGAAAATATGACATGGTTAGGAAATCAAAACACTATTATTTGAAATGACACTATTTGCGCATTAAAAATTGTCTAAATGCACATTAATTTTCATAAGAAGTTAGTAAAGGCGACCTACTTAGTTAACGAGCATGCTAATGTTTGAAAAGACATGGTTTTGTGCATTAAAAATGGTGTAAATCTGCATTGGGGATTTTTTTTAATGCGATTGTATAAATTTTTTGTGTATCATCAGTGAGCTGAACAACGAAACGGATAAGGATGATTATGAAAAAAGTTTGTCAACGATTATACATGAGCTGGATAACAAAGAGTTGTGCAATGCATGTACGGGAATGGGAGCAGTTGGGTTTTTTATTTTTATTTATTTATTTATTTATTTATTTTTTTGTAGAGGTGACTCTTGTGATGATCTATACTGTGCTAAAAAGATCATCCGTTGTTGGTTACATGTGTCTGGTATTTTACAGAAAAAAGAACATTATTAAAGTGGAATTTTTACAAGCATAATGTGGCTGTAACAAGTTACTTGTTTCATTCTGTATTTGCTAGTATCTTTGATGATGTTTCATAACAATAATAATAATAAATAAAGAATTTGTACAGTACACCTTAATTGTTGTAAAAAAGAGGGAAAGATTAAAGTATAGTGTGAAGCTGGGTTTTATTATATAAGGTTGTTAGGATTATAGTTTTACTTTTATACCCTTAATAGTTAGTTAGGATCAAAGTTAATCTCATCCATTGACTTTATATCAATGGTCCAAAATCCTTCTTATTCTTTTTACCAAAAATCTTCTTTTTATTTGATCTCATCCTTATATATATATATATATATATATATATATATATATATATATATATATATATATATATATATATATATATATATCTCTACATTATATATAACAGGAGGCATTTGAAGGATATGCCCAGTCATTGTCCAGTCAATGCCCAGTCATTGCCCAGTAATTCAATTTCAGCCATGTCATCACAAGTTATTTAATTAATTTCGAAAATATATATTTTTTTTTTAAATTCGTATTTATGTTTTATTAGCAAAGATTAAATGTTTTAAAATTGGAATTTAAAAATGTAGTTAGTATGGTTCGAACCTTGGTCACTCTACAAACATAAACCAACCTCTCTACCACTAGAGCAATTCAATTTTTGTTTTATATTTTGCAAAACAAAATTGATAAAGATTACCTAATTGATTTGAATTTTCATTCACATACAGGAAAATAAAACGTGTATGTATATTTTTTCCAAAAAAAACATCTCCCATAAAACGTGTTCCTAAACGTGTTCCTACAGATCTTTGTGAAGAAACTAAAGTTAAAAACTGACATAAAGATGAGTTATACCCAAAACCCTAATTTTTCCTCAGCCCTAATCCCGTCTCCTATAGAAACAATCGTCTTCTCAGTATGTTGTTATACACATCGCACAATGTTATTATATTGAACACAAATCAACCAGCCATTCTTAGTGATTAGTTATATCTTTTGCATTCACCATACTAATATACACATTTGATTGCTAATATGGTATATTATTCCTCACTATATGCATTCACCATATAACATGTCCACATAACTAACAGTTTGTTCTTATTTATGCAGCTTGGATTTATTACATGTGCCCTTATCTTGGCAAGGTATTATATTATGCTATTTATGTTGATACAACGTATTTATAAAGGTCATATCAGTTAGTTAATAAACTTCTAAAGGAATTTGTTTAGTGAAAACATCGCAACTATCTTTGTTTATGTCGTGAGTATCTAATGTTTTTGTTGCTTAATACCACTTTGTATTAGCATCTGATGGTAATTTTTTAACTATGCCTTTTGCCCGAAGGATGCTCAAGATACGTGATTCTGGATTTGAGAAGTAAGATAGTGTATACGATTTGACTTTTCCAATGGTATGCTAATTATGTTGCATTTATTTTTCAATGAAGCCTGTAAAGTCGGATGACCTTCGTAGAATTAAATCCATTGTAAATGGGCTGCGAGATGTTTTTTGCGACTTAATTAATGTATTGGTGTTTGATGATCTCATAATGTGGTAACATGTTATGAGATTATTAATTAATCTCCCATATCAGGGCAATGACACATGATCATAATGTGGTGATCATAATGTGATCCGACTTCTCATCAAATTGAATGTTGTGAGGAAGAGATTCCAATGACACATGATATCTCCACTTCTGATCAATGTGAGACTGCATGTAACGATGAGGTCTGTTTTTTCTATATCTCTGTCATTCACATATAAAGTATACGGTACTCTGGAAGTTTGTAGTTATATGGTTAATGTTGTTTTGTATGTTTCTCATAAAGGCTACTGGTGATATTGCCGAAGAAGCTTTCAAGTTATCATTAGGTTTAATTTTATTCTATTTTTATCTTATATTTTTTGGTAGTTTGTGATTGTATACTTTCTCCTTTTTTTCTACCTGTCTGTATGTTGATGCATTTTCATATGTAGGAATTGAAAGCTGTTTGACTTCAAAGCAGAAAGAGCAACAATATAATCAAGGTTACATGGGAAAGAAACTAAGATGATGAATGGGCAGAGGATTCTGAACTGGATTAGGCCGCCAAGTTTATTTTGATGATTAACAAAGTGGAATGTATTTTCATATCATTAACGTCATGGAGTGATTGTACTTATTGGTGGCATACCATGGTGCTCTATAGGATATCTTTTATAGAAAATAAGTAAAAAAAAAAAAACTTTTATCAGTAAGCTTACCTTTGTTTGTTTTAATCTAATGCTGGTGATTGTCTTTCAATTTTCTTTAATATCTTTTGTCTCCTTGAAGTTGTGGTACAAGCCAGTTTATCCTGATTTTGCTTTTTTTTTTTTTAGCTCAAAAGGACTCGAAGGAGAGGATGATATATTATAGAAATATCAACATTGCAAGTTCTTTTATATATTTCATATTTGTTATCTACAACTATGAGACATGACCTGTTATAACTTCTTTTGTTTTTAATTGGTTCTTGCAGCTCATAAATACTCGAAGGTGGTGGTGACAGTCAAACTTACTATTCGTGCTCTGCTTGAAGTAAATGTCGATAACTTGTCTTGCTATTTATTAATGTCTTACTAGCTAATTTGCAAGCCTTTTTGCTAGGCAATCATTGCCCATAGATACACCAGCTTATACATTTGAATACCATAAAATTGTTGTACGATGGAGATTAAACATTATTTTTTTTTAATTAAAAACAGCACACGAGCTGTGGCCATCAATATAGTTTAACTTCCTATCTAATAGTATCTACATTTAGCGTCATGCAAGGTGAAAGGTGGAATCATAGACTTCTGTTTTTTTAGATGGCTACAGATTTTATAATCAAAGTTACTGCAGAATCTGATATACATATGTCCAGGTACATAGATACAGTTATCAAGGGACTTCTGTTTTTTTCTTCGAAGACAAAAATATCCGCGTTATAGAGGTGGTTGCCAAGACAGTTGCTGCTCTTGCGTCTGCTTATTTGGTTTTCAAAAAGTCTGAGCACACTTGCTCTAAGCTTCTACTTATGACAGCCATTAGGGTAAGTACCTTAATATGTCACCACTCAATGTGAAACTTATTCATTTCGTATTTGGCAATTTACCATACGTATTAAATATGGATTCTTCAACCCCTCAAGTCTTTCCATTCAGAACTGCAATAATTATCAAGCAACATTATCTTTTAAACATATGAAGTAGGTGAATTTGTATCTTAGTCTTTTAATTTACCTGTTTGAAATAAAACAATGCGATACTTTTCTCCCAACTTATAGTGGCCACTTTCTGATACTGAATTCAGAGATTGGCCTGGGATCATACGTACTTACTTTTGGATCTGGTACCTCCTATGAAGCAGTATCAAACACTTCTATGACGCTTGATCAACGGAACAGATACAATAGCACAATAGGTAATTAGTTTTAAACTGAAATACGTGCTATGTTTGTTATCTGGCATTTGTATGCAATTAATTATTGATGATGGTCAGAATTTCTAATGGAGTTAGATTCAGATAAAAACACATAACTTTCTCATATTTATTTTTTGTCGTTACAAATTCTTAATACTCATGCTAATCTAAATACGTGTGTATGTATTGTTTCCAGGTCGCCACCAACATTTTTAAAGAGATTCAAGTGGCATTGTTGGTCAAAATGTTGGGACCTCTGTTGAAAAACAAGGAAAGGCCTGAGGTATTACTTAGAAGTTCAAATTGGATAAAGAATGGTTATCAGTTGTGACAATATTAAAATGGGTATGAACAAATCTGATTGTTACGAGCCTTAAAAGGTCGCACTAAGCTGTCATACAAGCATATATATAAATATTTTTTGTTGCGAAAAACAGTACTGATAATCAGAGTTGTATGCAGTGAGAATATATTCTAGACTATTTACAACGCATGACAAGATATTAAGGATATGCTCATTGGTGTGGCGGATCCGTTATCTAGAAGAAATACGTCATCTGCTGGACGCCGTGACTTTCAAGAAACATAATTTAGGAAAATATACCTTCACCAAAAGTTATGGTATGCTTCTTACTGTCAATGTGTATTTTTAAATATAGGTTCGCCAACTTTTGACCCATTGACCGGTTTTCTTTCACAAAAGCACCAGGTGATAGTTCTTTGATATATAATATTAGATTTAGATGTGGCAAAACGGGCGGGTCGGTTGGGCTCGGGCCACGGGACCAAACAGGATCCGAGCCCAAACGGGCATGGGCTTAAACGGGCACGGGTTCATGCTATACGAAGCGTTTTAAAAAATACCCAAAACGACGAAAAAAAATGCCCAAACCGCGCCCAAATCTTTTACAAGTTAGCCCATAGAAGCCCATTTTTATGATTTTGGGAACAAATTGCCACCTCTAAATCTCTAATTAAACTAGATGTTACTTGTCAAGTGTAGATATTAGTTGTATCAGGATAGAAATTTGAAAGAAAATGCTTGGTTAGTTGATATGCACTATTAATGTTATGTTGAAATTCTTTGTAATATGGATGTATTGATTATGTTTTTAGTGCTATCAGTAGTGATTATGTTTCAATGCGTGTTGTACTAAGTAAAATGATTAACAAATAGCCTACAAAGTAAAAAAAATTAAACTTTTATTAAAGATGGATAACCTTCCTTTGGTAATCAAGCAACATGGAACACAATATACTCTCATATGTTTGAATCTTATTTTAGAAAGAAGCCTTACCAGTTACTTTATTACCATACAAGTTTAATATAACATTACAAGATCTTTGTCAAAAACATTCTTCTTTTATTTGAGTCAACTCATAACATCAGTTTATCATATCAACATTAACTGAATGACATGACACCCATAAATGCAGGAAGGTGTTGCTGTATAGCTGCAACAAAATTACGTTTCAATCCAAATAACTCTAGGAGAATTTAAATGTTGGGCACATTTATGTTGCGTATATGTCTAATTTATTAAAAAAGTTGTATGACTTAATCTAAAATAAAGTAAATTAGTCTCTGTACTCTATAACTAAATATTGTTTTACATGGTTGCAGACTTTAATAGAAGATGAACCCGAGAAGTATCAGATAGCATTGAGGAAGTTTACAAAAAGGTGCATGCTAACTATCAGCATCATCACTATATACATTTATATATACTATCTGATAGGGACAAAACATTAATGGATTTGGGTGTTTAGAAGAAATTGACTACCTAAAGTTTATATTGTTTCTTAGCATATATGCTCACCTAAGATGATTAACTTGACTACCTAAAGTTTTTGCCATTTTGATGGCCCATAATTACCAGTAAGAGGGTCTTATTTTCTAGACTTTTTTGAATCTAGAAAAGCTCTTAAGCCCGCTTTTTCGCCCTAATAGGAGTTGTTTTTTTAACTTTATTTGAGAGCTTTTTCAAATTTATAAGCTCGGGCTTATGAGGTTTTCAATGTGAGCTTATGGCTTATTGAAGTTCATCAGCTCAAGTTGATAAGCTCATAAGCCCAACATTTTGAGCTTATGAGCTTTTCAAAATTTGAATAGGCCCATAAGCCGGCCAAATAAGCTTAAACAAACACCCCCTTAAATAAGACATAATCTCAAGTTGATAAGCCAGAAAAGTGAGCATATAAGCTTTTTCAGTTTCAAATAAAGCCATACGAGAAACTAATCCAAACACCCCTTAAGCATGCCTATTATCTTGTGATATAAAGCATCATCACATGCATCTATTTGGTTCTAAATATTTTCTCATAGATATACACTGTACAATTCATAGTAATGTTGTGGTAATCAAAGTCAGGTTAGGACTAAGCTATGTTATTTTATATGAATGGAGTGTTGTATAATAGCAAAGAGACTTCGAGATTGGCTTCTGTTGAACTAACTTTATCCAATATAAATAATATTATTAAAGGTAACACAAAACTATAGAAGAAACTTGAGCTTAGATCCAACTGACTTTAAGAGTTGGAAAAACAGTAACTTACCTTTCACAAAATGCAGCATGAATCAGTCGTTCTCTTTTTACCAATTACTACACGTGACGCGAATCTGAAATAATTGTCATGGTTGTTACAGGCTTTCCGAGCATGGAAGGTGATATTGAGGGTAATGCGTGTTGAATACTTCAAGAAAAAATATTTTGTTTATTTTTGGCGAAATCATCCCAAGCTCAAATAAGTTTAACAAACAGATAGGCATGTGGAAGTAGAAGATATTACCGATGAGTTGCTAAGCACAAAGGTTGTCAAGCTTTGTAATTTATCTCATATTCGATAAACGTATATTTATTTTCGTTCTTAATCCATTAAATATATAATTTAGTATGTTTATACCTTAATTTTTTGTCAACTTGCTTTTTTCAATAATAATCACAAGTCATGACCGCCCATCGGGCGGGTATATGCCCGTGAGGGCTTATAAGTCATGCCCGCCCATCGGGCGGGCCATGAAGTCTAGTATATATATATATATATATATAAGAGAGGGTTATTGTAAGAAAAAAGTTAAAGTTGTAAAAGTAAGATCTAGTCTAAACAACTATTAAAACCATTTTATAAATAACCATATTAGCAATAATACAAAAAAATAAAGTAATAATACGAATTAACATTTTATCAACTAATAACCAACTGATACATGAGTTTGGATTAGTGATACACAACTATAAATTTACATGCCGAATCAAACTGTATCACCTTAACCTGATACTTTACATGTAAAAAAGAAAATCATCAGAACTTTAATAATTTTAATTGTACTCAATAAAAATTTTAATCTTATTTTAACGAGAGTGTCACTTGTCAGATTTTAGTTAGATCTTATTTTTACAACTTTAAGATCGATCTTATTTGATCTAGATTCTATATATATATATATATATATATATATATATATATATATATATATATATATATATATATATATATATATATATATATATATTAGATAAAGATAAAATAAAAAGAAAAATTTCCGTAAAAAGAATAATTTTTTTTTTAATTTTTGAAAAATTCTAAAAAAAATTTCACAAGATCGGATATGTTGGTGCATGAAAAAGTTGTGAATGAAGTTTTTCTAAAAGTGGATACTTTATCCGAAAAAAATTATAAAAAAATACGTTTATGCATTAAATCGCTTTTTTGTGCATCAAAAATTCGTTTTTGGACCCAACTTATTTTGACTTTTTTCATCAAAATAACATTGTGCATTTAACTAAAACAAGTTGAAAATTTTATGCATTAAAATTTTTTTGTGCATTAAAATTCATTTTTTGTGCATTAAAAAAACGTATAAAAACTCAAAATTAGAAAAACTTCTTTCACAAAAGTTTTTTGCACCAACATACCCGATCTTGTGGAATTTTTCGAAAACTTTTTTTAAAAAAAATTCTTTTTAATGGCTTACTTCTTCACATCCACCGCGCAATGCATGCAGTTATTGATAGACAGAAGAATCATGGTATGCACTTCCGTGTACTAGCTAAAGCGTTACGTATGTCTGGTGGAGATCATATCCATGCCGGTACCGTAGTAGGTAAACTTGAAGGGGAAAGAGAGATCACTTTGGGCTTTGTTGATTTATTACGTGATGATTTTATTGAAAAAGATAGAAGTCGCGGTATTTATTTCACCCAAGATTGGGTGTCTCTACCGGGTGTTCTGCCGGTAGCTTCGGGCGGTATTCACGTTTGGCATATGCCTGCTCTGACCGAGATCTTGTTTTTTTATTTTAACTTTACCATATATATATATATATATATATATATATATATATATATATATATATATATATATATATATATATATATATATATATATATATATATATATATCGCTAGTTGCATTCTCTTAATGTTTTGAAATCCCTTTTGTAGGAGCATTAACAAAAGTGTTGTCTGTAAAGTAAATTAATTTGAGCTTTCATTAATTAATTGATTAAGTAAAATTATATATTACCCCCGTTCCTAAATAAATGTCCAGTTTGACTTTTCAAAGTCAAACTGGTTCAACTTTGACCTTAAATATTTTTGTGAGTGTTATATAATATTTGATACAAAATATACAAATAGATTGAGTTTTAAGTGTATTTTTTAATGGTATAATTTTTTAATCATGTATTATATAACACAAAAAAAATATTTAAGGTCAAAGTTGAACCAGTTTAACTCAGAAAAGTCAAACTGGACATTTATTTAGGGACGGATGGAGTACTAAAATACCTTATGGTGTTATTTTTATATATTCTGTATAGTAGCTAGAGTTATGTACGTAATTGTTTTGTGACACATAAACCTCACAAACCATTACGAGGGGAAGTTAAAAGTTTGCAAATCGATCACATGCAGGCTCAACATAGAAATACATCGAGCATACTTTAAGCATGAGTTAATTTGCACTGATTATTTTAAATAACTTTTTTCAAGTATATCTAAATTAAAGGATATACGTTTCTACTATTTTATTTTTATTTATCAAAAAAGCTATGTACACACGCGTACACAGCACCTAGCTAATATTTCATCTGTCTCACAATGCATGTCTCAAACAATGTTTGAACCTACGACCTTACTTGTTGAGTCAGTCATAGGCAAAGCCACTTTGGTAAGGATATACATTAATTTATGTGTCAAACAATACGCATGCATACATATGAACATGTTATAAGGTATATATGCACTTCAAATAAATCAACAAACGATCGAATTGAATTTTATGTATCAGTACAAGGAATAAGTACGTGCAACCATTAGGTACATATACACATATTAATGAATACGTACGTAATGGCAAAGAAGTCCATAGAATTTGATCTATAATTTAATAAATAAATAAAACCGAAGAATAGTTTGGAAAAAGTATTGATCGTTTGATTATAATAGCATGCATGCATAGCGGCTAGCTAGTAGCCTCTTCGATTTAAACCAACGATTGAGAGAATTCAGGTGGTGGTGTAGCGCTAGCAACACTTGAACGTCCGGCAACCTTGTTGGAGCCAATACAACGGCCGCTACCACCATTGCCGGTCGAGTTACATGGATTTCCAGGTGACCTAAATGTGTAAAACTAAATACACTTCAATAAATCTTGAACTTGTGTAAAACTAGATCAATGATAAACCCCTTACCGTTTTGTTTATCGATCTCTTGATAACAACTATAGTGAGTTATTACCTCGTTCTTGTACACACAAATTAAACCGTATTAATGTTATGCAAGTAACTACACAAGAATTGATTTTTAGCAAACAAAAATTGAAACCCTAATTAAATAGGGGTTTTCGACCGGTTTTAGGATCAAAAAGGAAGAGAGAAAAAGTTAGGGATAATTGTGTGCACAAAAGATGTGAAAACAATGACCCTAAGATTTGTATTTATAGTGTTTATGAAACTTTGGGAACAAGTAAGGGTTTGGGAACCCCTTCCCCCTTTGCCGGCCGATCCAAGCCCAAGGGAGGGTTCTAAACCCTTCTTTAGTTGCCAAATTACATAAACACCCTTTTCCCTACTTTGCGTCTAACGGTTGTTAGTCCCTTTACCGTTAAGTACTAACGGTCGTTAAATTCTCGTGTCTAATAATAAATATATAAATATATTTATTATTTTTCTTTAATACTCATTTGTAATGTGTGCAATCCTGATGTCTCGGATTCGAAACTAGTCATTTACATATTAATATTTATACGTAACATTTAACAATTTGAAGTTAGATGGATATACATTTACATTCTTATTTTAGTGTAAAAAGACCATTTACATACCATATTATATCTCACACTATCTCACAAATATTCCGAACATACATGGCTTGAACCTCACACTTTTGGTTAAGTTTTATGTCACTCACAGCTAGACCAAAATGTCAATAATATACATTTACATGTTAACCAGTGCGCATAAACAAGTTATAAGGTATACTGGTATAGTAATGCACTATAGATAAATTAACAAACGAATCGAATTATATATATCAAAAACAAATACTCCGTAGTACATATACTACGTACAAATATACACTTTTATGAATAAGTACGTAATTGACAAAAAGAGGTACATTTATTTCAATACATACTCTTGTTAGAAGTTGATCCATGACTTCATTGTTACTTTTTTCTTTGAAAAACAATGTAAAAAATAATTTTGAATAGTTAAACAAATTGAGGTAACTAAAACGTGTTGTTAGGTTATAACAGCATGCGTGCATGGGTGTCTAGCTAGTGGCCTCTCCAATTTGAACCAACGATAGAGGAAATTCAGGTAGTGGTGGGGCAGTAGCACCATTTGGACGCCGTCCGGCAACCTTCCTAGAGCCAATACAAGGGTTACCGCCATTGCCTGTCGAGTTACAACCATTTCCTGGTGACCGGACAGGTGGCCTTCTACTTTTTAACGAGGATAATAGAATATTGCTTCTCTTCGTCCATGTTTCTTTAAAATCTCCTTCTAGAATTCGGCTTGCTCGAGTTGGTGTGAAGCTAAGAAGTAAGAGAAAAAATGTTGCCATTATAGCTACATAAATGACTTGGTGTTTCATCTTATATATGTTTAAAGTTCAAGAGTATGGTTTTCTTTCGTTGGGAATGAATTACTTTGCTTTAACTAGATGAAAATAGTATAGATTTATAAGCTTAGAGAAATCTTCTGTTGGGAAAATGAGTTTTGAATTATCTATAAAATATGTGAAGGTTTGATGGATGATATTCATAAAACGTAGAGACTTGTATATATATAAGCAAACAGAATGAATGAAATAATTAAGGTTCACAATATATTAGTTTGACTTTGAAGGGTTCATTTTCTATTCCTCTTGGTCAGTGTCTTCTTTAGGGAACACAATGGCGTGTTGTTTGTTTATATACTCCGTATAATCAACCATGCATCTTTAGAGCAATAAGTTTGATTCTCGTGCTTGACTAATGACTAATATTTACTTCAAACATTTATATGTTAACACGTTATGACGAATTGAATTAGTAAAAAGAATTAAACTTGATGATTGACCTTTTCTTTCCTCTTCTAAAATAACAAAAAATTACTAAATACAGTAAGACTTTAGGTTAATTAGTTAGGGATTTAGTGCTTAAGTTTGCAGATACAAACAAGAATTAAAGAAAGATTAAAACAAACTTTGAAAAATATTAGATTACGTGATAGTGTTTTTTTTTTTTTTTTTTCCTCCGAGACATATACACTTAGCATATATGATCGATCTAAAAAGTTCCATTTTTTGTATACGGCGGATATTATTATAGAACTACAAAGTTGTTAAGATACAATGCCATATTACAAGCACATCAGGTGATCCGAAAATGAGAAAGTGTTTTGATTTCTTCAGGAGATGTGTGCTTTCTCGGGGGAATGAAGATCCAAGCATAAAGTCTTCCGATAGCGCCAAATGATCCACATGGAATTGTATTTATAACCGCATCAAAACAACCGGCCCTTCATTGTGTTGGTGAAAGTAGTTATTATAATTAAGGATTCCGGCCAAGTAAACCATTTGGAATATCAATAATATTTCCACCATTTTTTTCACCGAAATCTAGTACAAGTTACTACAGGAAGACACTAGACGAAGATGTGTTTTTTATACTCAAACATTATAAGATCTTAACGTATGTATATTTTTAACAACTATATATATATATATATATAGATTTATGTCACTAGTTATATTATCTTAATTGTCCACCATATGTTTTGAAATCCCTTTTGTAGGAGCATTAACAAAAGTATTGTCTGTAAAGTAAACTTGAACTTTCAATTCATTAACTGATTAAAGTAAAATTATATATCCAATATATACCTTATGGTGTATAGTAGCTAGAGTTAGAATTGTTTTGTGACACATAAACCTCTCATAACATTACGAGGGGAAGTTAAAAGTTTGCAACTCGATGACATGCAGGGTCAACATAAATTCATCGAGCATACTTTAAGCATGAATTAATTTGCACTGATTATTTTTATTAAATCATTCATTTAAGTATAAAGGATATACGTTTCTATTATTTTATTTTTATTTATATATAAAAAGAAAATATATTTACACACACCTACCACAGAACCTAATATTTCATCCGTCTCAAACAATGTTTGAACCTACGACCTTACTTGTTGAGTACGCATGAATGAACATGTTATAAGGTATGCACTTAAAAAAATAAACATATTAATTAAACGATATGATTTGAATTATATATATCAGTACAAGGAATAAGTACAACCGTTCGGTACATATAGACGTACTAATGAATAACAGAATAAGTATATAAAACTTGTTCTTCTTAGAATTTCATCTAAGATAATATCACACCAATGTTATTTAAAATGGATTTTAAAAAAAATAGAACAAAAACTAAGAATATAATAGTTTTAAAAAAGTATTGATCATTTGATTATAATAGCATGCATGCATGGCAGCTAGCTAGTAGCCTCTCCGATTTGAACCAACGATTGAGAGAATTCAGGTGGTGGTGGAACGGTAGCAGCGTTTGGACGTCCGACAACCTTGTTGGAGCCAATACAATGGCCGCTACCACCGTTGCCGGTCGAGTTACACGGATTTCCAGGTGGCCTAACTGGCGGTTTTCTTTGTAACGAAGATAATAGAAGATGGCTTCTCTTCATCCATGTTTCTTCAAAATCTTCATCTAAAATTCTGATTGCTCGAGTTGGTTGGAAGCTAAGAAGGAAAAGAACCAATGTTGCCATGATAGCCGCATAAATGACTTGGTGTCTCATGTTTCTTTGTTGAGAATGAGTTAGTTTGATTTATAATATAAAAGTAATTAAATCTTTTATTGGGAAAAATGAGTTTTGATTTAAGGAAAAAATGGTTAATATTGGTAGAGTTTGGTGGATATAATATTACAAAGAGTAGGGGCTTATATAAGCACAAAATCGAATGACGGATGACAAATGGTTTGACTTTGAATTGAATATATGTTAATTTTGACTTGGTTGATTTATAGGAGATTTTACTATATATATAGTTTTTAATTTAATTTAATGTTTTTGTTTTATATATTTTGATGCACAAATTAAGCTATGTTTGGCGACGGGGCTTTTGGGCTTATACAGGTTTGAGCTTATTATAAAATAAGTCTTTGTTTTTTATACGAACTTAAGAAGCTTTTATAAAAGCATAAGACTTCATAAGCCCAATCACATAGAAAAGGCTTATAAGAGTTTGGGCTTATAGCTAGTCAAATTACTTAAATAACTTTTAAAATATAATAGATTATCATGTAAAGCTGAAAATATATGTGAATTTAATATCATGTAGTTTTATGTGATTTTACGTTAATAAGCTTAGCTCTAACTAATTCGCCAAAAGCTTTATAAAAATATAAGCTTCAGCTTTCGGCTTATAATATAAGCTCCAGCTACAGCCCTATCCCCAGCTCCAACTCCAGCCCTAACCCAGCTCAGCCCATTACGCCAATCATACCTTTAATTTTTAAGAAAAATCGTGTTAAACTAATTAGTTTAAGAAAAAAGATAGAACAAAATCAAGAAAAATAGGCTCAAATTTAAGAACGGAAAATGATTAGGAGACCTAATATATTTGCCTAAATTTAGGCTTAAACATATGTGGCATGATCCTGATGGTTTGTGAAAAAGTGGGTCCTTTAGCTGCAACAATCAAGATGATGACACATAGGTTTAGACATATCTTTAGGCCTCCCAATCATAACTCTTTAAGAAAATGGTCAGCATTGCTTA
Organism: Artemisia argyi; assembly: GCA_030686995.1. NCBI lineage: Eukaryota > Viridiplantae > Streptophyta > Magnoliopsida > Asterales > Asteraceae > Artemisia > Artemisia argyi. The sequence continues at coordinate 175,392,520 of CM060682.1, read as the reverse complement.
AAAATGCACTACCTCCGTCTCATAATAAATGTATTTTTTTTCTTAAAGGTTTTTAAGTTTATTTTAAATTTTTGTTTGTGTTAAATAATATTTGATGAAAATTATGCTAATGAAAATATATTTAAAACTTAATACATTTATATATTTTACATGAAGTATTATATAACAATCACAAAAAATAGTTAAAGTTAAAAAAAAAAAAAAAAAAAAAAAAAAAAAAAAAAAAAAAAAATCTTCAAAAGTTAAAATTAGACACCTACTATGAGACAGCATGAGTAATTAATAGTAAGATAAAGAAATGAATATTTCATTAGCTTAGAGTGCTCGGTAACTATAACACGAAATATCACACCGGAAGTGGGTTGGTAGGTCTTGGCGTTGTAGCCACCAGCTCACACCAAAAGTGATTTTCTTTTTTTCTTTTCTTTTTATTATTATTATTATTAATTTTTTTATATTTTTTAGAGCATATGTGGACTCATGACACCACTTTTACTTCATGGCATCATTTTTGTATCACGAAAGGTGTTTTGGTGTCATGAGAAAAATGGTATCATGAATAAAAAGTACTGAGATGACATCACTTTTACATCATCACTTTATAACACCAATTATACCTAGCTCTCTTGTAACAAAAAATAAATAAATAAATAAAATAAGATAAAAAATACATCTATCCGAAAATGGAATGGGTCTCAAATTCTCAATAGTTGAAAATTATGCCCCACGTGCCCAACAGATTTATCTTTACACTGTATCTATGAAGAACTTTATATTTATTGACTTAGTATTTCTAGCATTTCACGAGCCTCATGTGTGAATGTGGTTGTTCACCAGCGATTTAATTAGCTACGAGTAATTGTTTATCGGGTAAATTACACCGTTAGTCTTTGTGGTTTAGCCGAATATCATGTTTAGTCCTCCTTACAGAAAAATTAAAATTTAGATATAATATGACTCATGTCAAACCATATTAAGTAAGATTAATGCAAACGCCTTGTGTGTGCTTGAGGTAAGATTAATGCAAACGCCTTGTGTGTGCTTGAGGTCATGGCGGTTTTGGGCCGGCGCACCATCAGCAATCGAGTCGGGTCCAACCCACTAAAGGGCACTAAAATTTTTTATACCCATTATATGTATTATACCCAACCCACTTAAAAATAAATCCTATTAATCATTTAATCTAAAAAGTCAAAAATGATTGTGAAGGGATAAAAGGGTGAAGGCACAACCCACTTAAATATATTTCATTTTGTAGAAGTAATACTTTTGTTGCAAGAATGATTTTTATTCGTATTTTTGGCTTTTCGTACTTGATTATGGTCTATGGATATTATAACATAAGGGCATTTTTTTTTCTCGTGTCGGGCCTAATTTTTTTTGACGTTCTCGCACTGCCCCTGCTCGAGGTTATATGACTATAGTCGTTTAACAAAGATATAATTATTCGGTTCAGTTAGTTGAAAAAAAGTTTGTAGATTTTTTGATTTATTAAATTTTGAAAATAGAAAATAAATTGAAATATCAAGGTTAACATTTATTACGGGAGTAGTTCACTAATAGTGCTCAATTATTTATTCGTTTAAAATTCGTGGCTTACCTAGTGTTTGTTTCTTAATAGTCCATTAAATCAACTAATGTATCAAGGTCTACTTCTTTTGCAATGATCTATACGGCAAGGCTTAATGGGATTATTGCTACCCTTTTGGACAAGTCATGACTTGAGACTTGGTTACATGTTTTCTATTTCTTCCAATTCCTTGAACTAGAAGTCATCTTTTAAACTTATTCAACAATGTTAGAATAGTTGTTGTGCTTTATCTTAAAAAATGTCGTTATGAAATCAAAATATAGTAGTATCATTTTTGTAATTTTGACAACTTTGTTCAATTTTCATGAACATATATTGTTTTACAGGGATGTTAACGAGGTGATTTGGTTCAGTTAGTTGAAATATTTAAACTATCCATCGCGGGGCAGGTAATATATTTTACAACCCGAAACCGAACCGTACTTGGGGTAACCGGACATGCGGGTACCCAAAATGAGCGTTACCCGCAATTTGGGTAACGGTTAATCATTTTAGACGTTTAATTGAGTTTAACCATATGAACAAAATGTCATTTTAGTAAAATTAATTAAATAAAAAGTGATATTATAGTTAGCATTCAAATAAACGTACATAATATGTTAACAAAAATATTTAATCGACGTTTATAGGTTACAATCACGTTAATCAATTTTCACACATAAATGTTTAGTAAATGTTATATTAGCAGCAAAAAAGTCGTTATACAATAAAAGTATTAAAAGTAATGCAATAATATAATTAGCACTTGTACGAGTATTTGAATATTTAGTTAAAAACATTCATGTACATTATATACGGTTCGGTTCGGTTAACCACGGATATCTAAAAACAAAAACCAAAACTGAATCATGATGGCGGGTTTGTCCAGTTTCAAGTTTTTTTTATTCGAAATGAGCAGTTCAGCTCGGTTTATCGGTTTCTAGGTTTTTTTAACACCCCTAATGTTTTGCGTAATTTTGTTTAATCTCCAAATGGTGGAGTTTTAGTTTTAGATACCATTAAAATGTGTCAAACATGCATGCTGATTAAAAAGGCTTAAAATTGGTGTTCGTTGATGAAACCTAGCAAATCGAACTAAAAACAAGTTTTGACTTGTTACTCCTAAATCCGATAAGCCGACCCATATTGGCCCAATTTTGGCTTGCAGTTGATATAATGATATTGACATGTAAATCCTTGTTAAGAGAACTATTAAAACAATGAGGAGTGAAAACATTACATGGATACGAGATTGCGAGATATGTCTCATCTATACTACTATACTAAAACGGTACTCGCGCAATGTGGTGACGGGTATCCAGTTTTGCGTAACAGCTGTCTAGTTTAGTTTTGGAATCAGTTTGGTTAGTTATCATTTTAAGCAATGCTATTTCTAATTAATTTGCTATATTGTCTATCTGCTATCTGCTAACTGCTAAATCTGACTGCTGCTTCCTCCTTCCATAATAAGCAAGTAAAAATTCTGAATTTTAAGTCTTTCTTATTATAGAATAGTCTCAAATACATTATAATGTAGTATATATAATGCATGGATAAATAACCCTAACTCCTAACAAAAAATTAAGATAAAGAGCTCCAATCATAAGGTCAAAGTTTCACATGTATCTAACTAGTATCCTTAAAAGCATCTTCTCACATGTTAGGTCAAAGTTTCACGGATCTAATTGCATATTAATTGTACTTTCTTCATCTTAAAAATAGACATATAACTTTTTTTTTTTTTTTTTTTGAAAATTGACTTTCATTGGGGAAATTCAAGTTCAATTTGAAACCCGATGGGGGGAAAACCTTCAACTTAAGCCGCCCGAAGGCACGACACTTAAATTGAAGTAAACCCTGCCTTCTCCAGATTCGAACCTTTGTGGGTTGAAACCTTCATTGAAGGACTTTGAAATCGTACCGACAGGGCAGTGGTTCACAAAGGAGGACTTCCCGGTTTGGTCACCCAAACCGGTACTACTCTCCACTAGACACGCTTAACTGAATAATACATGCCCAGTGGACCACAAACCCACTGGTCCTTCAATATAAAATAGACATATAACTTGACTCACAAATATAAAACACACTTGTATACTTAATATTTGTGCACGTATACAGTCACCAAAGTATTGTTAGAAGCAGTTTTTTTATTTTTACTTTTCAGGTAAAGTGATGATTGTCGACATTTTACCTCTTTAATACATCGGTCTTACGAGATTAACCTTTGTTGTTGTACACGTCTACAAAAGATCCTTGTAACATTGGTCATTTACTTAAGACTAATAGGAATGGAACCAAAATCATTCGGTTGGTCTAGCCAAAAAGAACGCATCCCCTTACTACGAGGACCAAATACCATTCAGTTTGTGTGCGTTTTTTCAAACTATTCGGCGCGTGCGTATGTGTGTTTTTAAATTTATTTTGTAAAATTGTCTTATTTATCGTGACTGCGGTCTCTTAACTACGACTGTTTGGTTTGTGTTAAATTTAGAAGAGAGAAAATTGATTTAAAACTAACGTGACGGGATTGTTTGCGGTCTTGTAACAAAAACAATCGTACCAAAACAAAAACATTGATTGCAAGACAAAAAGTGTAATGAATCATATACTCATACGTGTACAAATCTACATGTACATCTCTAACCACACATATATGATGTACATGCAAACTTTAAATATAATTAAATGGGGACAAAATAATGAAGACGTATAAATGTAAGGTCACTATTATTGCATACGTAGCAAGTACGTGTTACGAGGTGAAGATCCCTCGTATTACACATACAATGCATTCACATGTTTTTCCTTTGCCTCATTATATTCTTGGTCCCACTTTTTTTTTTTTTTTTGAACAAGTCCCACTTTTATTCATTGTCATGAAAACATGTCCAAACAAATCACCAAAAGATTACGATACGACAAATAACCATCGCCAAGATGGTTTATTACCCAACGTTCACAAGAGGTCTCGGCTCAAATCTCGCTAAGTACATTTTAAAGGTGATTATGGAAAGGGTCGGAAACGGCCACAAGAATAACCAAGGCCGCGTACAGAGTCGGACTCTTTCCAAGATGAACATGAAAAACCTCACTTATTTACTCGTTTTACCAATTTTGTAAAAGCATTCAAATCATCTCTTTAGAATTGCGTATTCTAAAGTGATTATCTCTTTAAATCTAACAAAGGTCAACTTAATTTGCTTATTTTTATATGCTTAGTTTGAGGTGAAATAAGCAAATGTATTTTCTTAACCAAACAAACAAGCAAAATGTAAAGACCTCTCCTTTTGGAGACATAGTCGAGGGTTCAATCCTCACTCTATACAAAAAGATCGAATGTCTTTTTAAAACAGCCTCTCTATTTTCGGGTAAAAATGAGGTTGTTTACACCTCGCCTCCTCCATATCTCGTGAAAAACGGTATTGGGTGCCGTCGATTATTTTCTTTATCAAGCATTCACATGCATAATTTAAGAAGTAAATTAAATAACCCCAAACACTGTTAATATTCCTAGATAGAGGTGTGGCATTGAAGTAAGTGAGTGAGAATCCCAAGAAAATGCATGATAACTACTGAAATAAATAAATGACAATATTAAATGAAATCACAAGACATGCTACTACCACTGTCATACTTTTATAAAGCTTTGAAACCAGAAATAGAACATCAGGTGAAAACAACAATAAGTCTTTGTACTTGCAAAATATATTAGTATAACTTTTGTAGCAGAATAGCACAGAAGATAGTTCAGACAGAGCTTCAGATCATCACAGATACATAAACATGCAGCAACAGCTCATGCAGCAGATGCAACAGCAACAGCAGCAACAGTTTACAAGTGCCCACAATACCACTAGTATCACTACTGATCATATCCAACAGGTCTTTCATCTCTCTTTTAATATTTACTTATAAGTCAACTGTTAAAGTCAACCTTAAATAAACTATTCAGCTAGGTTAACCTGACACGTCTACTAACCATTGTGCAGTATCTGGATGAAAACAAGGCACTGATTTTGAACATTCTGGAGAATCAGAATACAGGGAAGTTCACTGAATGTGCAGAGTGAGTCTTATTTTTCCATCTAATACCAGTACACATAACATCTTTTTTTGACCCATTTATGTATAAATGGGTTAGTTTGGTCATGATTAATCTCTAACAAGTTAAAACAAGAAAGGTAGGAGTTGCCAAAAGTGTATTATCACTTAAATGGGTCTATAACATCAATATGGTTAACCATTTTCTATAGGCAAAAAGTGTTACTGATCAACCCGGCTTTTACTTAAAATTTACCCATTGACTTGATACCCAACCTGTCAATTCTGCCACCGCTGAATACTTGTTATCTACAAATATCTGGCTTAACCCAACCCATCTGACCCATGACCCAACCTGTCCGACAGTCCATTTTACCACCTCTGCAACAATTGCAGCTTACTATACTTACCATAGTACTATGGTCATATAGGTTGTGAACCACCACTGCTTTTGTACAGGAACCAAACAAGGCTTCAGCAGAATCTCATGTACTTGGCTGCAATAGCCGACTGTCAACCAAAGCAATCTCCTATTCATCTTCGGGTAATAATCTACAACCTTTATGCAGACAAATGTTATGTAAACGGTCTTTAGCTTACTGGCAAGTATTTTAAGACACTAAAAAAATGGTATGCAGCCATATATGAACACCATGCAGCAACAACAAATGCAATCCCAGCACATGGTCCCACAGTCCCATATGATGGCTCAATCACATGCAGCCTATCAGCAACTACCTTTTAATCTGATGCAGCAGCAGCAGCATGCCTTGCAGAGCCAGCTTGGCCTTAGCTCGACTGGAACCGGTGGGACCCAGACATCACTAAGTGTGACCAGTGTGGACGGTGAAGGATCTCGAGCTTTCCCCGATTTCAGCCAAGCCTTCTTTGGGGAAAGCTCACAAGCCATTGGTAAACAAGCAAGTCGTTCAGTAACTAAAGAAAACAGATGCACAAATTCGCTTGAAGGTATTGAGGAGAACCCACAAAAGAAAGGGAAACTCAACAGAGCAGCCACTTAATCGGTAAATTAGGAGGGTGAAAAGGCAATCTTCGTGTAGTTTCAATGCAAATGTTTGTTGTTAGGCCAGCGAATTTTGACCTCAGTTGACTTTCGGGTGTTGTTTTGACATCAGTTGACTTTTTTTAGGTGCTTTATGTTATAATAAGACAGTCTTACAACTTCAGATAACTAGTCTTTTATGGGTGTCCCTGACCCTGGCTATTACTAGTGGAGGTATAGCAGATGATTGGGGGCCTGATGGATGGGATGTATAGCATGTCAAAAAAGGCCATGTTGACCCGAAAACTTTGTCCGGACTTGCTAATGGATCGTATAACTATTACAAACATTATTCTATTTTAACAAAAAATTACTACTTGGTTGACCCGTAAAACCGTATCCAGTACTTTTTAAAACATGTTTATAACCGATTAGCATCAACAGTTACTACAAACGTTATTTTATTTCAACAAAAATTTGGATAGTGTAATATGGAAATCATTTCACCACAAAAAAAAAAAAAAAAAAAAAAAAAAACGCTTTTGGCAGACTTTCTACAAGTTCGACCAATTTGACACATTTCTTTATTAGTTGTACTTAACCCATTTCACCCATTAAAGATAAAACCTAAACCCTCACTCAACTTGTTCAATGGTAATGGATCAAAATTGCAACCTCTAGCACTCGTATGTAGCATGTGCAGTAAGATGATTCAAATAACTGGGATGAAGCCATCTATCTGTAAAACTGGGATGAGGGAAGCATTACATATGTCACTATTTCAGACAAAATATTGATGGTATTTCAAAAACAAATGTAAGAAAACCGTATATTTACACAAAGTATTTATTATTATTATCATGTACAGACAATAACCTAAGGGAAAAAATACATCTTCCTCAAGATAGTAGTAGATGGGCTGTTGATTCAATATCATGCTGTACAATAATACGACAATGTAACAATTTATATGGTAGTAACATACCAGCCCCATCAAAGATATCAATCGATCCTAGAGTCGAATAGTGCAGATAACAGCATTTTTGAAATCTAAAGGTTGCTGAACTGGTGGTTTGGTAATTAGGGTTCTCCAAGTGAGCTTCCCAGGATGATATATTTGTATGAAGAGGGACGTTAACTTCTTATGTCGTCTTAACCTCCTGTTCTCTATCGAACCAGCTCCGTTGTGAGACGCCATAACATGAAGCTCACCGTTTAGAGCAACAAACCCCACTGATGACTCATCTATGGCCCTTCTTGGCAAGGTAGTCTCCATCTGCCAGCGATTTGAAGTCATGTCATACCTGTACCATGTCGGAATTAGGTAAATGAGATGCCATAAGTCTTGAAATAGTGGTAAAACTTTGTTCATGAACAAAATTTGTTCCAAAGATGGAAATTAATAATCCAAAGACGATCAAAAGTAAGATATAAAGGTAGCAATTTTGACCTGTTTACTTATGAATGGGTCATTTTGGGTTGTGTTGGATCTCAAACAGATCATATGAAAAAAAAAATAGCTAAAAGAATAAGTGAATAACCAGTCAACTGGGTTAGACACTCGAAGTGGTAAAACTTTTAGTGCATACAACCTCTCTAACTTGTTTCAAGTAAAGATTAAAATAATAAAATTGCTTTTAAATCGTCATTATTACTACAATACTACGAAACATTTAAAGGACAAAAAGTATGTGGGTCAACCCAGCCTAACCCATTTTAGCCTGAAACTGTTGCCAAAGCAGAGTTTTCCAATAGTTCACATATAATGAAAGCAGTTGATAACTAGCTATGGGTAAATTACTAAATTGTATAGTCATCGTCGAGCACAACTCATAATTTCTATATGCATTTGTTTTCATGGTCATGGAGATATAAACAAGTTGATGGTAGATTTTAGATAGTCCTAAAAATGATTGGTTTGTCAACTTAATCAGAACCTAGAATTGTTACTCCCTAAAAACAAAGAATGCATAGCGTGTGAAGATTAAAGGTTCATGGTTTATGTTTAATGTCTCTGTGTCAATAAGAGCATAGTTAAAATCCAGAAGCAGCACAAGCGTGGTTTCTGTAAACATGAGTTTTGACGGGTGTACAAAGATGGCAATGAGTGCCATGGTGGTAAATTCATTGCTTGAACAAATTCCAAGTAAATCCAGATTAAAAGCAAGTCTACACAGTCAGTAACGTAATATTCAATGTGCCTTTACCAGTATTACTACATCAGTACATCAATCTCTGGTCTATCCACAAGCTGGATAAAAATAAAGAATCTAGAATTTATAGAATCATTGGCTTGAACTCGACACTAGCACAACTGAGTCAACTCCAGTTCAAGTACAAAAAACAAGTTTAAAACATATACCAGTTAATCTCGGCTCAACTTGAATTCTTATCGAGCCCTCACTAATGTGTAAGTGCTACTATATATTTAACTAGGGCTGCCAAGAAGACAAACTTTTATATAGTTATTCGTGATTGAAATTGACTCGAGGTTGTCGGAGTCAAACTCTATCTGAATCCAGTTTGCTTGTTTGACAGCAGTTTCTAGTGAATGTTTTTGAGCTATTTAAGCTTGGGCTGAGCCTTACAGAGAAATGGCTAAAGTTTTGGCAGCAGTTACTGAAATTTACATATGTTTACATCTTCACGAGCTTGGACGTGCATACAAATCACAAGAACACCTAATGTCCTAACAATGTATTTACTATTTACTTTAATGACTCATTTTTTCCAACCACAATCAGCAATGCAAATTAGAACAACCAAACATGTGCTTACTCCATAAGCTATTTCTCAAATATACGAGCACGGGTGATATTCAAACCAAATGAGATATCTACAGGACCAGGAAAAAAGCCAGTACATATAAATATATCTTTCATTTACTACGATTTTAACGAATTGTTATCCAAATTTCCTAACCGGAACACTCAAATTATGCTATCCAAAAGATTGCACCAAATCATTAGTATATAATAATTACGCTGCTAAACAAATACATCACATAAAATGCACCAACGAATATAAGGATCAAAAGGAAACAAGATCGGTAAACAGCTTAACTAACCTGAATATTGCGTTCTTGTCGAGCATGAAAATTCCAGGGGAACCTCCATTAACATCCTCAACAATCGCAATCTTCCCGAGCTGACTTCTCTCCCCTTCTTCCCACATATCCCCAACTTCTCTCCACTTTCCAACCCCGCCATCCGTCAACTGCATCGCCACCGCGTCCCTATAATACTCATCCACCGGAAACACACCCAAAATCGTCCTCGACTCACCATACCCACCCATAACCCAAAACTCTTTCTCCTCATCATCCTTACCCCCCGCCATAAACCCGACACACCCGGCTCTAAACCTCGGCAACCCATCTAACGCGACCCACTCATTCCTCCGAATATCATACATCTCCACAGAACTCATCCTACTCCCGGCAGCACCAAACAACGTATGCCTCGACCCACCTCCCGCCACCACAATCCTCCCACAATCATCAACCGCCGCACAGGCAAAGCTCCCACGCGGCGTAATCATACTCCTCAAAACCTCCCAACTCCTCGTCACAAAATCATACCTAAAAACCGCCGCAGACGGCGTAGGCCTATCCAACGGAAACGACCTAGTATCAAACAACGACCCGCCAATCACATACAAACTAGACTCATACGACACACAAACAAAGTTACACAAGCCGTAAACATGCGGATTACACGGCATGGGAGGTAAACAACTCCACGCCTTATTCCTAACATCAAAAACGTAAAAATCCGAAACAGACGGATCGTTTGGGAAAACACACAGAACCTCCCCTTTTACACTAAACGGGACGTGTTTCGCGCGAATCGCGTGGATCGCCCGAGAGGAGAAAAACTTTTTCCATGACTTGGAAATGGACCTAAGGGTGCCGTGGTACGAATAAGGGATAAAAGCTAGAATTAAAGCGGATAAGTCGTCTGGTAAGCCTGGGATTAAACCTAGGGTTAGGGTTAGGGTTCCTAAATGAATATCAGAAGGCATTTTAGAAATATATATATTTATTGAAATAATTGTTGTGAAAGAAATGAGGGTTTTAAACTTTTATATATGTATATATATATACCTGTGCTGACGTGGAAATGGTGGTTGGCGGTGAAGAGTTTGTTGTTCGACGGTGAAGGTTTGTTGTGGGATTTGGGTGGGGGATGATTTTTGTGAATTGTGATTGTCTGAATGAATGAATGATTGAGAGTTTTTTTTTAAAGGTTTTATATTGTTTGGAGTTTGTCTTTGTGTTGACGCGCTTGTGTTGGCGAGCGAGGTTCAAATGATAAATTTTCTTTTTTCTAGAAGGCCTTTTGCATAATCCTTTCTAGAAAGCCTCGTGGGTGTAATAAAATCACAAAATATTTCCTTTTTGGATGTCGTAATTATTTATTTTCTTTTTTAATTAAAATTCAGAGAATATATTAATGAAATATTATTTTTAAATGGTTGAGATTTATAGTGGTATCATTTTTATTAAAATTTATGATTTCTTTTTTATGACAATAATTTTAAGACAGAAAGAGTAATTTAAATACAAATATACTTTACAATACAATCATATACAAAAAAAGAAAGAAAAAGCAAAAATAAATAAATAAATAAAACAAGAAAAAAAAACCCTAGGTCGCGTAAATGTCTCGGTTGATAATGTCGTGAGGTGGGGAAGGGGTGTTTTAGCCCATAACACGTAAAAGGAAAGAACGTGCTATCCAACCCCTAATTACATATAGTCTTTTATGTATTAAGCGAGTTTTAACACCAATCTTTTCTTGATGAGAAATGGTGCATGAAACTAATTGTGGATCTAAAAACACGTGACATCATCCTGATGGCTACAGACTGGGACTCACTTATTTTACAACCCATCAAAATGATGCCACATGTTTTTAACTCCACAATTCTGTTCATGTATCATGTCATTTTGTTGATAGGCCAGTTATATATTGCTAAGCCAAAATTTTACGTATTTCTGAACTAAAAATAATTGATATAAATGCATATACTTTTTTAGCAAAAAAGTATCACATTAACACATTTTTATTTTTAATATTATTTTTTTATTTATTTTTTTAATTGTTCTGTATTCGTCTTGTGTCCTCTACATTTTTTTTTTTCCTTTTTTTTTTGGGATAATGATTTCTAAATGTACCCAACTTGGCACGTTTTACTGAGTTATGTATGCAACTTTTAATTTTGCTATCTTGGAGTACAAACTTACTAATCTTGGCAAATTTGTGTACTAACGGGGTGATTAAGGGTTTTCCCGTTTTTTCTTGCCATGTTGGCATACACGTATGCATCCACGCTGGCCATGTTTTGTCCTTTTCTCTTACGTTATATTTTTTCCCTTTCACTAATACAAATACCTAAAACACATACCCAAATCAAAAAAAAAAAAAAAAACAAAAAAAAAAACACACACACACACGAATCACCACTTCCTTTCATTGTATAACGTTCACATCAAATCCCAGCCCATTCACACCAAAAACCCTCATGGCTGAATACGCCCCAGGAACAAGAAGAATGGCACACACGTATGTTCGACCCTATTGTGGTTGTGGCCTTCCTATGACTGTGAAAACGACATGGACAAAGGAGAATCCTGGGAAAAGATTTATTGCTTGTCCCAAATTTGTAAGCCCTAATTTAACATGTCTTTCAATTTCATGGGTCAATTATTTGGTAAGTAAGGTTAAAGTTGTGTATGTTTATGTGTATTTACAGGACAAGTATAACAAGTGTGGATATTATGAGTTTTTTGATGATGATTTACCCAATCAGTATTATAGGGAGTTGTTGTATGATGAGCATCAAAAGGTCAAAAGAGGGAATCAGAGGAATGAAATGCAAGAGGATGTTGAAGTTCTAACAATGGAGAAGAATCAGTTGGTCCATGAATTGACTTGCACAAAGTCAAAGTTGGAATTGTATGATAGGTTGTTTCGTATTTTGATTGGGATTTTAATCATAATTTGTGTTGTGTTTGGAATGAAAGTGGGAAGCTAATGTAGGTCCATGAACAATAGCAGTTAGGTTAATATTTGTAATCAAGTAAGTTAGGTTATGTTGTACTTTGACTTCATAAAGTCAATATTTTGTAATGCAATGAAAAATTTGCAATTTTCCATGGTATCAATATTTGCAGTTCCTTGTTTTCCTTATATGCAGTCTGTTTTTTTGCATGCTTAACATATAAAGGTTAAAAGTTGACTTCAGAAAGTTAAAGTTTTATTAAGTAGCATTGTAGCCAAAGAGAAAGCACATACATTGGAATTACATAGCAGATTGCTAACCCATTTTCTTTTTCCTTTTCCCTACTTCACATTCTTTTGGAATTTTAGGACTCCATGGTTTGATACCATGGTCTGCACAAAAGTGGCTATTTGGGAGGCCTAATACCTTACCCCTTGCTTTGAATCCCACTTTTTCATCAAAGAGTTCAGGGACACTCTGTTTTGGATTTCTTTTCTTCTTGGCAGTCTCCTTTGTTGAGGATGTAGCAGTAGAACCATAGCCATAGCCTACTGGCAAGTAGTCATCCCATGTTGGACTCACTTCCCATCCTGAAGAAGTTTCAGTTGATGCATTTGAGTCACTGGAAATGTATATGATCTCTGAACCAAAAAATAATGCTTAAAATTACAACAAAATTTAAAAAGATTGTTGGTAAAGACAGTTAACATGGCCATACCTTTCTTCTTGGAACCCATTTGTTTGGTTTTCTGCTGCAAACTTCAATGTTGAATGGTGCTTTGCCTATTGTAAAGTGTATCCCATTTATAGATGTAAAATTTTGGTAGGTAAAGCGTTTCAACATTCCTAAAATCAATGGAAAAGTGGTCAAAGTATAACTGTTCAATTCAATGCAAAAGCCTATACACAAATAGTGTATAGATTCCAAATGTGCAGGCATGTGAGTTTCAAAATAGCATGCAACCGTCAATCAAAGATGCAGTAATATAAAGTAGAAATAATTAGTACTTTGGTCAAATTGAACAACATATAATGAACATGACTATTATAGTCATAGTAATGCATTAGCATAAATCAGTTGACTTTTAAAAAGTCAAAGTATATCAGTGACATTACTACTACATAGATAAGTCAATTGCCTAAATTAATAAACAAAACATGGCAATTTTAAGTTAATTATCATCCTAATAAAGTTAACTGCATACTTGCATGTTTTTGATTGCCAAATATATTACACAAAATATGACAATCTAAATTCATAATGATACTTAATCCAACTGCATGGCTTGGTCCTTGGAGCTTCCTTCACCATGAATCTTTTTAGTTAGCTGCCTTTGTAGGATTCTCTGGCTTGATAACCTTCTTGCTTGGGCAGGTATCACAAATGGCCTTGGTTATCTTGGTTGATTTGCTTGACTATTTTGAGTTGGGATAGGTTGGCTGCTTTGAGTTGGGATAGGTTGGCTGCTTTGACTTGGGATAGGCTGACTGCTTTGATTCACTTGAGTTTCATGACTAGTTGCTTGACCACTAGCTAGACCACCTCCATGAGCACTTCCCTCACCACTAGCATGAGCACTGCCCTTACCAAACTAGTATGCAAACCCTCTGTTTGTTGACTGTTGTTGTCCTGAACCCCTTGGTGCACCTCTTGTTGTAAATTGAACACCACCAACCCTTCTAAAAGCACTTTTTTGTTGTTGAGTTTGCATTCCTGGGACATCAGATCCCCTAATTTGACTACCAACACTGCCACCACTTCCACTTCCACTACCAGTACCACTTAATCCTAATCTGCCACTTCTTTTTTAACCTCTATTTTGGAATACTTGATCCCCTGTATCACCACCACTTGAACCTATAACATCATCACTTGTACCTCTAACTGAACTCCCAACACCCCCACAAGTATTAGAAACATTTGTTGAACTAGGTGGTGGGACATGATCTGTATGAGTCTCAACATTGTCCCTAGATGGTTCCTTACTTGGCCTACCAACTCTTCTCTTCTGCTTAACAGGTTTTTCACCTGGTGGTTCTTTACACCCTTTTTTGTTATGACCTACCTTGAAACAGTTTTGACAAGTCATAGAAACACCTACCTTTGACACCCTTGTAGAGCTCCCACCTTCACCTTTTGCTCTTACTCTCTTCTCTCTTGGCCTTCCTGGCATTTTCTTAACAATTGGTGGCAACACTTTTGAGTATTGACTTTGGTTAGGCCAAAAGTCAATACCACCAACTGGACTAAGATAGTTGTGGTATGTTGCATAGTATAGCTCCTTCCTGAACCAATTTGGAACATATTGCTCTGGAAGCCTATTTATCCTTAAGATTGCAGCTGTACCATGGACACATGGCAGACCAGATAATTGCCACATCCTGCAAGAACATGTCCTCTCATCAACTTTGACTTTGAAAGAGTAACTCCCATTCCTAACCTCAAATGCATTGCCTCTTGCAGGTATCACATGCCAAAACCTGTAAAGAATCCACATTGAACTAGTTAGTATACAATATGTAAGAAAGTAATGACTGTATAATATTTGTGAAACAAACTTACCTCACATCATCCTTTAACACATCAACTCTTTTCTTGATTGATGGACATATATCATCAGTCTATTTTGCTGAGATTTTCCTCATGATATTCATCCTCTCAAACACAATCACCCTAATAGCTTCCAACATTGTTAGTATTGGTTTGTCCCTAACAGTAACCAACACTGAGTTAAAGCATTCACTAAACCCATTTTCCACAGCCTCACATCCTCTATCTAACTCAAAAAATGCTCTAGACCATGTTTTAGGATCCTTATCCATCAAATATTTATGGGCATTAGGGTTTCAGCTTTGATTTTCCACAGCCTCACTAACAGTTGCCTTACCCTTATCAACCACACTAGCCTTACCCGTAACCTTATCACCAGCACTAGCAATTCCTACATCAACATCAACCTCTTGTTCAGTCCAACTCACCATTTCTTCTTCACTAAATTCATTACAATACCTTTTTTTGTCTGCTGCTCTATACTTAGAAGTAGGTGTACCAGGGTCACTTATAGCTAAGTCAAATTAGGGTTAGTAAATCAAAAATTAAGAAAAGTCAAATTAGGTTTGGAATAATTGGGGAAAACACTTAAATAAATGTTGTACCATGATACCATACCTTATAAACAAATCAGATTGAAAAAACAATGGTTGAATTGATCATAAATCGATCCACAAGTTTGAAATTAGGGTTCTTTGATTTTGGGTAAATGTGTGAACACGTGAATGGATTTTGGGTAAATGATTTTGGTGAGAGAATGTATAAACGTACCGTTATATTAAAAAATTAGATATAACGGAAAACAGGGTCAAAGTAACTGTCTTTTTATAAAAATAACGGGGTCAACAAGGTCCACTTTGCCAGGTCACCTAATCTCATTGCCATGTGGGACGAGTACACAAATTTGCCAAGATTAGTAAGTTTGTACTCCAAGATAGCAAAATTAAAAGTTCCATACATAACTCAGTAAAACGTGGCAAGTTAGATACATTTAGAAATCATTATCTTTTTTTTTTTCTCATAAATGTAGAAAACTTGTTAATCGTGTTATTGGTATCAATAATCAGCAACATGTCATCATCAAAGACCTTGTGTCTCATTTGGTACCCTATGATGGAGAGCCCTTTAACTAAGACCGTTTGTAGTTCATTGGTCTTCAGCTCGGTCGAATACAAAAGAGGACCCGTCCCTCCCATTACGGTGAACCACCAAGGACGTGTCTTTGGATCAAAAGAAGAGAAGTCGGTCTGACTTTTAATCGATTTTTTTTCCCGATTCATTGTGTAAGCGTTGTGCGTGAGACTGTGAATGTTGTGTGTATAAGAGTGAGAGAATAGGAATACGTTGTGTATGACTTTGTGATGTCTACGTACAGAATATACAATATATATATAATAATTATTCATGATCTATTTAGGGTAAATTGCTAATCATCTTTAATGTACACCTAAACGCCTTCTCATCAAGTTTATCCTTTAGCAATGACTTGTAATATACGGCTAACACTGTGTGAGAGTGGTTATTAAATTGTTTAAGTGGGATATGTTTTATGTGGTGTCGTCTCGTTACGGCCTATTGGTTATGAAGTTGTTGTAGAAAGAAAAAATTGATTGCCCGTCCCGGTCACATTAAGGCCAGCCTAAATGATTGTGTGTCGGTATGTAAAATACATACATACATATATATATATATATATATATATATATATATATATATATATATATATATATATATATATATATATATATATATATATTGATTCGTGAGATTATTACTAAAGTGACACGTAATCACAAATTTGTTAATCATGTCATTTAATTCACATACGAGTTAATTAATACTCCCTCCGTCTCAAAATTATTATTAGAGAAATTACAAAGTTTAATAAAAATGGAGCAATTATAAATCTCAACCACTAACAAAAAACATTTCTCTGATATTTTAAATAGTTTTTATTTAAAAAGTAAAGTGAACTATTATTTTGACATATACAAAATGGGAAATATGGACTATAAGAGCTTTGGGTTTGTTAATCCTCTATGTTAAGCTTTAACATTTTCGAGTTAAGGTCCAAATTAACACACCGCCCCCAAGTTAAAGCTGTGTTATAACCCCACGTTAAAGCTTTAATGCTACGTTAAGGGTGATGTTTTCTGTGAGTTAAGCTTTAACTTAAAAATGTTAACATACCGCCTCAAGTTAAGGTTTAACTCAGTTTTTTTTTTTTTTTTTTAAATGAGTTTAAAATGTTGAGTTAAGCTTTAAATAAAAAATGGTAATACACCGCCCCAAAAGTATTTTTAAAGTGAAAAAGTTAAAGCTGATGTGACGCTGACGTGAATTTCTAAGTGACAGAAGAGTATTAACAAACATAAAAATGCCGAGTTGAGTTAAGCTCGAGCTTTTTGCACACACTCCCGGACTATATTTCCCGCCAAAAAAGAAACCGCACACACTCACAACCACACAAAATCCGTCAAATTTTACAATCTCCTAATCCTTCGCATCTTCTTACAACAATGCATCGACCGGTCCAATCCAATCAACCGGTCCACTCATCATCATCATCGCCACGTCATATATACCTACATTCACCGGAAAACAAAATTATTATTATATCCTTATTTATCTATTTCCTTCGATAAAATTTGATCAATTCCACAAATCGTATTATTAGGGTTTGATATGATGACGTCATTTCTCGATCTATAGGATCAATTGATTGAATGATTGTTAATTCTAGGGTTTAATTAGGTTACAAATAAGTTAGTGGACTCGATTAGTTAAATAAATATGAGAACGTTTGATCGGATGAGAGTAGTTTGGTATTATTTCGTTATTAAATCCTTGATCGGCTTTTCGTTCGTCTTTGATAAGTTAACAGCCTTGTTTAGTCGATGAATTTGACGAAGTCGTTGTTCGTCGATTTTTAGGTGATCGGAATAGTAGAGTGTTAGGGTTTGGAAGGATGGAGGTAATTCAGGATAACTGAAAGTTGTTAGGGTTTTGTTACGCGTCATGAATAGTTTAGTGTACTTGTTAAGTGAAGGAATCCGGTGCGCTCGTTATCATTTTGTTGCGTTGAAAGAATTTGTGCGGGCGTGATGGAGGAGTTTATATTGATTTTTGATATTTAGATGGTATGTATACTTCGTAGATGAATTATACTTGCTGATGATTCCTTTTTTTTGTTATGAAGAGCAACATGTTTGTTAACTGCGTGTTCGTTTAGTCTCTAGTGCCTAATTTGTTCAAGTCCTACTGTATGATTCTGTAGTAATCAGGGCCTCATGTATTAGTAGCTACTAGAACGGTACCCCCGCAATGCGGCGGCGGGTACCGTGTGATTATATTTTGCGCTATTTGGTTACACGTTTAGTTGTGTTCATGCTTTATAAGTAGAGATATTAGAGATGGTTAAGCCAAATAATTTTAGTTTGAACAACCAACCGCTTCCTAACAAACTTGCTTCCTAACAAATTAATTTTGAAATCTTTCCATAATAAGTAAGAAAAAAGTCTGAATTTTAAGCCTTGCTAATTATAGAATAGTCCCAAATGCATTATAATGTAGTATAGATATAGATATGTGTAAGTACATGCCTAACCTGGCATATAATGATTGGGGATAGGTTGGAGTTTCCCCTTTTTCAGTTTTGAAAGCGAGTCAAGGTTAGAAGTACTTGTATGCAGAAAGAGATAGAGACATAGGGGAAATGTTGATCTTGTTTATTATATAAGGAAAGAGTGACGTTACAGACAGAAATACTAGTGCACTGATATAATGAGCTATGATGTCTACTAAATATCTACTTTTTGCTGTCATACTTATTTGATATGTATTTTATCATGACTGTCTGCTTATATTTAATTTCTATTTGATTGGACCGCTGCTGAAACTCAGCTACATCATTCATCACCATTCATGACATAAACTGGTGGAAAATGCCATGGAAAATGAGTGGTGAATTGGTCTAAACCGAAGCCTTATAGTGTTTAAGGTGTTGAGATATACCGAGTATTTAGAATCATTTTATAGTATTCAAGAAAGGAAACTTGGAAATTAGGACACTACCAAGTCAATCTTAATTATGATTTATGCTCTGTGGATAATTCTTCGCATTTTAGCCTGCAATAACGAGTACCATTTAAAAATAACTATATCGTTGTACACAATGGTGCTATTAGTTTCATGGAATGATTTAAACTTATGTAAACAAGATCAGTTTGCTGCATTTTGCTACGACAGATACATATTCTTTATCTTTTATGTCAATGTTATGGCAAGTTACGGATCTCTGAATCTATTTGCAGGGTGCTACGACAAATATCATCGTAGGTTCCCAGGTATGGGTTGAAGACCCGTCAGTGGCTTGGATAGATGGAGAAGTGTTAAACATAAAGGGAGAGGAAGCCGAGATCCAAACTACTGATGGGAAAAAAGTAAGTCGATAATCTATTCTGTTAAATGAATACAGGCTATCCATTGCTTTTTAAATTCGCTGTTTGTTGCTTCGTATTTGATTATACATTGCAATTCTCTATTATTATTGAAGGTTGTTGAGAACATATCAAAAATATATTCTAAAGATGTGGAAGCTCCTGCTGGCGGAGTTGATGATATGACAAAGCTTTCGTATTTGCATGAACCTGGAGTATTGCAAAATTTAGCTACCAGATATCAACTCAACGAAATATATGTAAGAAGATATCAGCTTCCATCCATTCACTTATTAAATTATTGTTCAGAATGGTGAGAGAAAACCATGAACTACTGCAGCCCTTTTATAATATACCATATCATATTTTGAATATTGCAGACATATACTGGAAATATCCTAATTGCTGTAAACCCATTCAAAAAATTGACCCACTTGTATGATGCCAATATGATGGAACGGTACAAAGGAACGGCAATTGGGGAGCTAGATCCTCATGTTTTTGCAATTGCAGATTCTGCATTTAGGTTATCTCATTTTCCTTTTGTATTTTACATGCTAGAGGTTGGTAACGGTTAAAATATATAATAGTAGCTAATAATGAAATGAGTTGAATGGGTAAATAGTTTCAGAAAGCTAAAACGATTTTTTAGTGATAATCATATTTTATACGTGAACTAATGTTCTCAAATAAATAAAAAAAGTGTTTGGTGGATCGGCCCAACTAGACTGGTCTGCCTATAAAATTGTCTGTTTTGCCCTGAACCCATTTTGCCTCATAACCCAATTCCTCTGACTTGCCTATTTTTGCCACCTCTAGTACATACGTATTAATTCAGAGGATTGAGCAAAAGTTCTTATCTCTGGTGTATCAGGGCAATGGTTAATGAACGAAAAAGCAACTCAATTTTGGTCAGTGGTGAAAGTGGTGCAGGTAAAACCGAGACCACTAAAATGCTTATGCGCTATCTTGCCTTTTTGGGGGGTCGTCATCAGGGAACCGAAGCACGGACTGTTGAACAACAAATTCTGGAAGTAAGATTTCAAAACTATTTGATACCCCTTTTAATGGTTTGTTAGAAATATCCATGTTTGGAAAATAATTCTTGGAAGTTTGTTTTGTGGCTGTTTAGCTAGATCAATTGTTTTCTTTCTTCCTATTAAGTATTCCTTAGGGTGTGTTCCCATGTTTCTTTGGAAGAAAAGGTGAGTGATTTGGGTGGAAACATTGTGTGGAAACTTTCATGTTCTCAACTTCTTTTTTTAGGAGGGAAGAGGAAGTAGACGAAAGTTTTCTAGTGATATTTTCTCCAAAACTTTTCTCCCAAATGTGGGGATTTGAGAGAAAAGAAAGGGTAGACTTAATAATTTTCTAGTATTTATTGAACTCCCCTAACCTGAACTAACTCATTTACTTGATGTATTACCCCATTAACAATATTCTTGTAAAATTGACTACTTGCTTCCGTATCTGTCCCCTTCCTTTCAGATTCTAGAACAAGAATAAAAAATGAACATTACATTATCTTTAGTTATCTTTCTGTCCCCTTACTCTCGTTTCTTTTCTTTCCAATTGTTTTTTAATCTATTTATTAGAAAGGCAAAGTATTACAATTTCACTATATACAATGCAAATACACTACACATGTCCCAGACGGGACATGAATCACAATTGGGGAGCATCTCACACCGCATTGCTCCGCTAGGCCACAAGCTCTTTGGGGAGAATTCAGTGTTATGCTTTAAGTTTTTGGTACGTTACAAATTAGTGTGGGGATGTGGGCTAATAGCCTAATAGTACGGTCAGAAAAACATAGTATCGAAGAGGTTACTAAAAGTTCGGTTCTCTTAAAGTTTGTTGAAATAATATATGCTCTTTGCTTTACAATGGATTCAGTTCTTCTAACTGAATGTTATAAATGCAGTCGAATCCAGTTCTGGAAGCCTTTGGCAATGCAAAAACTGTTAGAAATAACAACTCCAGGTGCAGCAGTGAAAAAAGTATCCTATGAGTTCTTTTGTCCTTTTAATTGCATTAGGTGCAGATTCCTTATATTTGTAACTTTCAAATTGCAGCCGTTTTGGTAAATTTGTTGAGATTCAGTTTGATAAAAATGCACGAATATCTGGAGCAGCCATTCGAACATACCTTCTTGAGAGATCTCGTGTTTGCCAAATCTCAAACCCCGAACGCAACTATCACTGTTTCTATCTTCTCTGTGCAGCACCACCAGAGGTTGTTTTACATTATCAGGTTGCAAGATGGGTGGGGCGGGTAATGGGTCACAACTGGTAACTTTTAGTATAGACTTGTGTTGCCCCACGAACACTTTTTTCTTTCCAATTTAAATTCAGTCCTCTGAATAACTAATGTGTTTTGAAATTACCAAATAGCATCATTACAATGATAATCTGCATCTTAAAAAAGCCCGTCTGACCCATTCCTGGCTTAGCTATTTTTTTTAACTTGACCTTGTTTCAGACAAAATACAACCGAAATAGAACCATTCATAATTACGTGGATCGAAATTACCACCTCTTTTTATAGGCATTATACATTCCATGACCAAGGCTCTAGCTACTTTTGAAAATTTGAACTATTTTTTTTAACGTATTCAGGACATTGAGAAATATCATTTGGGAGATCCGAAATCATTTCGCTATCTCAACCAGTCAAAGTGCTATGAGCTTGATGGTGTAAGCGATTCCGATGATTATCTTGCCACTAGAAGAGCCATGGATATTGTTGGAATGAATGAAAAGGAACAGGTTATAGTATATTCATACTGATTTTCTTACCAATATTATATGTGTAACAGAACTGCAATAACTTGCTCACGTATTCCAGGATGCAATTTTCAGAGTTCTGGCTTCAATTCTCCATCTTGGTAATATTGAGTTTTCTAAAGGGAAAGAGGTTGATTCGTCAGTTATAAAGGATGACAAATCCAAATTCCATCTTCAGATGACAGCAGATTTGCTATTGTGTGTTTAGATCTTTGACATTACCTTCCTTTCTAAATTCTATAGGTGAAAAATGACCGGGTTGGGTAACGGGTCAAAATAGGTGATATTTGGTGTGGGTCAAAACAAGTTGGGTTGATCTTAAACACTTGATTGTTAAACACTTTATTATTACTATTGTAAGTACCTAGTTGCAAATAGGATTTCAACAGTTATACTCTTTCATTGGTTAGCCAATCTTATGATCGAAATGATTCATGCTGTTTTATGCATTTGAAATTCACTTTTGTGGGACATTTGTCTACGTTGACCTGTTTTTCTTTAATCTATTTTTATTTTAATAGTGTTTACCTGTTTGACCCTTTTGATATAAACCATAACCCGAATCAACCCATTCATAGTTAAATGGAGCGAAACTGCTTCCTCTCCTATATTCCTTTTTCATAGATATATGTCTGTGTCTGTGTCTGAATTACTCTTTATGATTCTTAGGTGTGATATTCAGGCATTAGAAGATGCACTACTGAAGCGCATGATGGTTACCCCTGAAGAAGTTATCGAAAGAAGTCTTGATCCTGAGGGTGCAATTGTTAGTAGGGATGGTTTGGCCAAAACGTTATATTCGCGCTTATTTGATTGGTAATTTCAGGTTTTATGGGTATTATATTTGCTCTAAATTTTCCGCACACATTCAAACTATTATGTACATACTCATCAGGGATATTGCTTTAAGCAGCCTAAGTAAGTGTCATCTTGTATTTAGGATTAATAAATGCACAAATGGTAGTGGAATTTTGTGTGGAACGGAGGGAAACATCAATGAACTTTTGTTCCTAAACGAGATAACAAATTTATGTGTATGCAGATATTAGACAACAAAATTAGGCTATTTGTGCAATTCCTGTTCTAAAGTACAAGGTGGCACTTAATAGCTTGAAATAGATACTATAACAGTCCTAAAGGTGCATAACTATTCATATCTGCAGGTTAGTGGAAAAAATTAACGTGTCTATTGGGCAAGATCACAACTCAAGATATCTGATTGGGGTCCTTGACATATATGGTTTTGAGAGCTTTAAAACCAACAGGTAAATCTTATATGCTGCAATAAGCATCAATCTTACTGCTTGTTTGGTAACTTTATTGCAATGATTCATTGGGAATTATGTATGGATTGTGCAGTTTTGAACAATTCTGTATTAATTACACTAATGAGAAGCTGCAACAACATTTCAACCAGGTGGAATTGGTGCTTCTGAAATAATCATTGATTATTCTGATAAACACATGATAAATTTAAATCATTGTTTTCTTGTATATATCTATACAGCACATCTTCAAGACAGAGCAAGAGGAGTATAGCAGAGAACAAATTGACTGGAGCTACATAGAGTTTATAGATAATAAGGATGTCTTAGATCTTATTGAAAAGGTATTCCACCTAAGTTTAAAGTTACTAATCTTCAGTCCTTTCTACTAATATGGCTGAATGTCTTCCACTGAAAGCTTACTGTTGAGTTTGTATTTAGGCAAAGAAATCAGAAATTACCCATTGCATTTTTGGTTGAGATCCCGAACGGAGTTTTCAGAGCGAAGCTCGAGGTCGAGAATATTATCTCGAAGATGAGAGAAGGTAGGTTAAGGTGGTTCGGTCATGTCAAAAGGAGGTCACAATCAGCGCCGGTTAGAAGAGTCGAGGCGCTAGTAGTTGAAGGTGTGAGAAGGAGGGGTAGACCCAAACTCAGATGGGAGGATAGAGTTAAGCTCGACATGAAGGAGCTTCTCTTGACCGAGGACATGACCTCAGATAGGAAGGTGTGGAGAGATAGAATTAGGATTTGCGGGTAGTTTCGGCTAGGTGCCTTGCTTTTGCTTTGTGTTTAGGCCTGTGCGTTGCTTTAGCTTTAGGCCCCGTGCGTTGCTTTGCTTTAGGTTTTGGTGCCCTTTTTGCTTTGCCTTAGCTTTAGGCTCCTTGCGTTGCTTTGCTCTGCTTTGTTTTGCCCCCTTAGCTTTGTTTTGCTCCCTTAGGTTTTTTTTCTGGGTGCTTTGTCTGTATGTTTTTGTTTTGTGCTCTTTTGCTTGTGTTTTGTTTGTGCCCCCTTGCCTCTGCCTGTCTGAGGTTGCCTTGGTTGTTCCCCTGGTTTGTTTGCTTGCTTTGCCTGCTTTTTTTTTTTTTGGTTATTGCCTTTTGATCTTTATGCTCGCTTTTCCGTTTCACCTCACCCGCACACCTGCACTTGCCGGAGGTCTCGTTGGAAGCAGTCTCTCTACTCCCGGGTTTACCCTGGGGTAGGGGTAGGATCTGTCTACAGTTTACCTCCCCCATACCCCGCCCCCGGCGGGATTGGGTTTGTTGTTGTTGTTGTTGTTGTTGTTGTTGTTGTTATTGCAGAAAAAGGCAAGAAACTTCGGTCGGATTTCTGTTTTGGGTAACAATCTTTATTTTCACCTATAAAAAGTACCCTCAATTCAATAAATTGAATGATAAAAACATTTGATCCCCAAAATTCTGATTTATAGTAATCTCTACTACCATGTCACAATGATGATGTGTCAGTAAGTTTGACCATGTTGACTATTTTTCTGACATCATGCCTTGAAATGTGGTTACCTGCTGCCAGGGTTTCACCGTTAATGGAAATTTTTGATAGTTGCTTACTTTTATATGGGTGGAAAAAAAAGATTGTTACCCAAAACATAAGTCAGAAGTGTTACGTTATATGCAATACCCCTTTTTCATCTGTAGTGGTTACCTTGAGGGTACTATGTGGCCTCGCATTTGGTCACTTTGGAAAATTTAAATGCATTTTCACTTCATGAATTCAGCATTGGATTAAATTTTTGAACTATGATTGCAGAAACCTGGTGGGATAATTGCTCTACTTGACGAAGCCTGGTATTTACCGTCTTTTTAACTACATTCTTTTTCCTTTTTACATTAGATTATATCTGCATTTTGCATCTCTTTTTGCCATGTTGGATTAGCAGCTTGTTAGCTTGTGACATTCTTATTCTGTTTCCAGTATGTTTCCCAAGTCGACTCATGAAACATTCTCACAGAAGCTTTATCAGACATTCAGATCTCACCAAAGATTTTTCAAACCAAAACTGTCTCGTACTGGTTTCACCATTGCTCATTATGCAGGAGAGGTAATTTGAAATCTAGCTTTGTTATACATTAAAAACGTCTCATGTCTGCACATACTATATCTTGTCACGATTTTTGTTTATATTCAGGTTCAATATCAATCTGAACAATTTTTGGACAAAAACAAAGATTATGTTGTTCCAGAACATCAAGATATGTTGACTGCCTCCAAGTGCTTTTTCATATCAGGTCTTTTCCCTCCATTGCCAGATGAGGCAACCAAATCTTCAAACAAATCTTCTAAGTTCTCATCAATTGGTGCTCGCTTTAAGGTATTGTGTTGAAACTATTCTTTACATTAGTATTGGTCAATAGTTCAGAGATGGGAATCTGCCCAATTAATAGAGGTTGCAATTATTTATGTATGTAGAGTTGATATTTTGTTCTGTTTAAAAATAGCTAAAGAGGAAATGGTCAAATGGTCAAAAACCCAATGTGTATTTTCAATGCAGTGAGCTACTTAACTAAATTAAAATTTTAGGTGATTTTTGCAGTCATAGTGTTCTCTTTTTTTCTTTTCCTAATTATGAAAAGTATTTTGCGTCAATCCGGCTGGTATTTTTGATATGATATTCGAGCACTGATTTGAAACATTGTTTATTAAATCCTCTCTAATTGCTCATAACAGACCTTCCCTTTTTGCCACATCTAATCATAGGTTATGACATATACAGTTTGCTTGTTGGAAATGGAAATAATATAGGAAGTGAAAAGGCATTAGTAGTTAACAGATCAGTATCTGTAATGTGACATGGTCTTATTGTGAATGCATGCAGCTACAACTTCAGCAGTTAATGGAGACTCTCAGTTCCACAGAACCCCACTATATTAGATGTGTTAAACCAAATAATTATCTCAAACCTGGCATCTTTGAGAATGTCAACATAATGCAACAATTGCGTTGTGGGGTGAGCACTGTGCAGATTTCAAGTAAATATATCTTATTTATATAGGGTATTGATCCTGACTCTCTTCAATTTTCTTAATTTTTCTAAGGGGGTTCTAGAAGCAATTCGCATCAGCTGTGCTGGCTATCCTACTCGCAAGAGTTTTTCTGATTTTGTTAACCGGTTTAGCATTCTTGCTCCAGAGGTTAGAACAGGAAAGTAAGTATAATATATTTTTATACCTCACTAAAAATGATAAATGCTACCATGCATTGAGATTTTCAAGCTGAATTATTGCTTTCATCTACAGCCTCAATGCAAAGGATGCCTGTAAAAGGATCCTGGATAAAGTCGGGCTTCAGGGGTCTCAGGTATTCATCTTTATTGAGTCTTCTTGATTGACATAATTATGGCTTTTTTTTTTTTTTTTTTTTTTTTTTTTTTTGGTAGTATTCTTTTTGTAACATCCATATGCTACTTTGTTTATTCTGTATGCAAAGTTTCTTTGATTTAACTTATAGCTTTCAGTGAACTGTCGTTTGCATTACTGTGCACTAACTAAAATGTGTGAAAAAACTGGCAGATAGGAAAAACCAAAGTTTTTCTTAGAGCTGGTCAGATGGCTGAATTAGATGCATGGAAAGCTCAAAAGCTTAGCAATGCAGCAAAGATTATTCAAAGAAGGATAAGAACTCACATTGCTAGGAAGCGTTTTCTTGCTTTGAGGAAGTCTGCTGTTGTCTGGCAATCTTTCTGCAGAGGTTGCCATTCTTTAAACTTTTGCCACATGAAATGGTTACTTTGCTTATTGCTACATATCTAGGTGGCAAGATAGGTGGGTTGGGAGTTTGGTTAACATGTCAAAACAGGTTCAGGTTGAAACATGAGTACATGACATTTTGAATACATGCCAAAATACACAGCTCGCTTTGGGTTGACCAGAAAACACCTTTTGTCAGTTTCAAATATTCTAATAAACAGTCAATGTGTTATAAGTAAACAAGCTTTATTTATAGAAAAGATATCAATCTCTGAATCAAGGGCTTTAAACTCCTTTGATCTACTCTCTTTCAGGCACATTTTATTTGTTTTGGCCCGTTTGTAATAGAATATACCAAAAGTGTCCCATTTTACGCAGAAAGATACAAAATTGCCTCCTCCAAGTACACATATTTCAAAATTAGAAGCTTTGTTCAACTTGCACTACTCATTACACCTTCTTAAAACATATTTTAGTTTCTTCAGAAAACTGCCTTCGTTTATATTTTTATTCTGTATATCTTTCTATTACTGTACTACTTAGTGAATGATTTTTGCTTTAAGTTGACGGTGTGCATCTCTTTTTTTTTTCCTAATCTTTTATATAATTAAACCCAATTACTAATTAACTTGATTTTTGGTGTCATGTCCACTAGGAAAGCTTGCTTTTAAATTGTACCAAGACATGCAAAAGGATGTTGCCTCACTTAGAATACAGACGAGTTTTAGGCGGCACTTATCGAGAAAGAGCTATAACAAACTCAAGCTGTCAATCATTATCTTCCAGGCACGCCTGCGTTCAATGGTTGATGATAAGAGGTTCAGAAACAGGCAGCAAGCCAAGGCAGCAATTTTGTTACAGGTCAGAGTCTTGACTTCAAATATTGGTAGTGATGGCAAAATGGGCCGGGCCGGTTGGGTATAACAGGTCAAAACGGGTAGTTTTTTTTGTAGCGGCAAAGTAAGTGGGCCCAAATTGTTTATCTTCTGACACGTTTCATTTTTAGCCAATTTTTATTTTTCATTTTTTAAGTTTGACCTGTTTGAGAGTAAACATAATCCGAATTGGTCATTCATAAGTAAATGGGTCTAAATTTCCGACTCTGCACATTGGTCATCAGTCCAAATTTAGCAATGATTTCTAATGTTACTTAATGATTGTAGGCCCATTGGCGTGGTCATAGAGATTATTCATACTATAAGAAACTGATAAAGGCAGCAGTTATTACACAATGTAGATGGAAGAGGAGAATCGCAAGGAAAGAGCTTCGGAAACTAAAGATGGTTTGTTGATGTTTCTTATGCATATAGAAGTATAGCTAGGTGTTGCTAATTGCAATTATTATTAAGAGTCTCTCATGTAACTCGAGTATTGTTTATCTACTTAAATTTTGATATGCATAGATATTGCATGGCCATTGTGCGGACCTCTGTTAACAATACACATATTATTGATTGTTTGTAATTTTCAACATATACAGGCTGCAAGGGAAACAACTGTACTCCAACAAGCTAAGGATACTCTTGAAAAACAAGTGGAAGATCTCACTTTGCATTTAGAGTCAGAAAAACGATTGAAGGTAATATTAATCTGTTGTAAAGAGGATATATCTCTGTTTCGACTGGCTTTAAAGTGTGCTCTCTTGAAAAACTACATTCATAAAGTAATAATCTAAGTTCTTGTACAAAATTATTTAAGAAGTTGTATGCATTACAAATTGCACTTTGACTGACTTTAATTTGTAGTATTTATTTTTCTTACCGATTTGACCCAGTTAGAGAATAACATAATCCGAATCAAACCATTTATTAATAAATAGATCAAAGTGTTCTATTTCTAGCCTTACCAAACATTAAGAAATTCTCTAACTGAATCTGACAAACTATGATACCATATGGTGCAGACTTTGTTGGAAAAAGCAAAAGATCAGGAAATCCACAAAATTCAGAAGTCCTTGCAAGCCATGCAGAGTTCGGTTTCTGAAGCAAATTCTTTGCATGTCAAGGAACGGGAATCCGCTCAGAAAGCAATAGAAGAAAAAGATCAAGAAATATTGGAATTGAGGAATTCTCTGAAATCCAAGCAGAGTAATGTTGAAGAGTCAAATAGATTACTTGTAAAGGAACGTGAATCAGCAGAGAAAGCCATTGAAGAATTAAAAGAATCAAAAGATCAGGAAATTCAGAAATTGCTGAGTAAAGTTGATGAAATAAATGCCTTGCTTGTTAAAGAACGTGAATTTACAGAGAAAGCAATTGCAGAAGCTAATGTAGCAAAAGATCTGGAAATTCAAAAATTGCAGTATAAGTTTGATGAAACAAAGGAATTGCTTGTCAAGGAACGTGATTCGGTACAGGAAGCAACTGAAGAAGTAAAAAAATTAAAGGATTCGGAAATTCAGAAATTGCAGAATTCCCTGCAATCCATGCAGAACAAAGTTGATGAAGCAAATGAATTGCTTCTCAAGGAACGTGATAATGTACAAAAAGCAATTGATGAAGCAAAAGACGCTAAAGACCTAGAAATTCAGAGACTGCAGAACTCCTTGCAATCTATGCAGAGCAAGTTTGATGAAACGAATGCATTGCTTGTCAAAGAAAGTGAGTCTCTGCAGAAAGCAATCGAAGAAGCAAAAGAAGTAAAAGATCAAGAAATACAGAAATTGCAGAACTCCCTGCAAGACACGCAGAGTAAATTAGATGAAACAAATGCATTGCTTGTCAAGGAACGCGAGTCTGCACGAAAAGCAATTGAAGAAGTATCAAGAATCAAAGAAATTCCAGTTTCTGTAGAGGACACAGAGAAGATCACTAATTTAACTACAGCAGTGAAAAACTTGAAGGTACTTTTGGTTACTAGATGTGGCAATTTTACTCATTTACTTTTTAATGGATTTCTTTATATTATTGGTTATCTTTAATGGACAATTTTTTCTCAAAAGAGAAGTTGAAAATCGTCCCAAGTACATTTTAATGCTGCCCAGGATCCTAATTGTTTCATTATACTTAACCAGCAACTATTTCTAATAGAAGGACTAAAGTGTTTGTGGTTCAACCTGACCCATTTCGACCCAGCACTAAAACAACACCTACAAGGCTTCAACTCAAACATGCGGTGATCCGTTACCCAAATTGCCTTTTTGCCACCTCTATTTGTGATGGTTTTGAAGCTGTTTGATTTCTATATATATCACTGCCACAGCATGCAGATACTTGTCGTGAACTTATTATTCTTGTATAGGCTTTATCTGAATGGGAAAGGCAATGGGCAAATGAATCTGAAAGGAAGTTTACTGAAGCTCTGGAATCAAGTGAAAAGAATCGGCTGAAGCTGGAAGAATCTGAAAGAAGAGTGTTTCAACTTCAGGAATCTCTGGATAGGTATCACTGGTGTTAAAGAACATTTTTCTAGTTAGACTTAAGACCTCAGAGTAACTTATCTTGTAACTAAATACTCTTCCATCCCAAAATTGTTGTCCACCTTACCATTTTAAAATGTCCCAGAATAATTGTCCACCAAACCTTAGTATGCACCAAACCTTATAATGTTGTTTAAAAGGAGCATTTTTAAAAGATATAGTCACACCAGGTTTGGTTCAATTCCAATGTATACACCAAATCTATCACCAACCTTTTTTGCCAAGTTACATGATATTCTTTAGATTGATTTGGTGTATGCATTGGAGTTACACCAAATTTGGTGTTAGCATATTTCTAAAGATGCTTTTTTTTACACCAACTTTAATTTAGTTGCACCATGTTTGGTGTAAAAGTTTACGTTGATTTGTGTCCCACCAAACTTACACCAAATGGTGTCGTGGTTGGAGATGGGTTTTCCCACCAAAACACCAAATGCATTGGAGATGGTCTGAAGATTAATAGGATGATCACAATACAGGTCCTTCTAAGTTGTCCAACATAATGTGCTGGGGAAACTATTTTCTCCAGAAACATACACATTCGATTAATAAAATTTGTGCAGTAACTAATCTTCTTACTGAAATAGGAGTTTAGCTTTTGCATTTGCGTCTGCAAGTTTGTACTCTACTTAAGACAGCTGGAATAAGAATCGCGTTATCTTAAATTAGTCTCGCTATTACCTTGATCCTCTATTGTTCACCAGCTCGTTTTCTCATATCATGTGAAGTCAGCTACAACTATTACTAGCAAAAATAGGATATAATAACCTGTTATCCTATTGTAATTAGTCAGTTTTAGTTCTAGAATGGCCACCTATGGTCCTTGTTCTCTTTGCTGCTATGCGTTATATCGACTGCAGCTTGACAAGTTCTCATTATGCAATTAGGGTTGAGGACAAGCTCGCTTACATAGAGTCACAAAATCAAGTTCTTCGTCAGCCCGGTTCATCGAAGTCACAAAATAGCAGGTTCCAGGAAGGATATTCGAAATCTGTTAAGGTATTAATAGGATTTTACATTCATGCTGCTCTTTTAATACCAAATGATACTTACAGTCCCTCTTTTTTTCCCTTTTATAGCATGTTGAAATATCTTAAAATAAGTTATTGTCAGTATAAAAGTTTATAAGCATGTAATACACACAAACAAGAGTACGTATAGCAACTCCATCACCTTATATCATTCCTGTGTCATTGTAAATTTGTTTTAGGATCTTAATAGTCCTTCAGCACACTCAAGAGATGCTTCGGATACAGGGGAGAGACTAAAGAAGCCGCTTGATGAGAGACATGAGAATTACGATTTGCTTACTCGATGTATTACACAACGTCTAGGATTCTCTAAAGGCAGACCAGTTACTGCTTGCATTATATACAAATGCCTAAGGAAATGGCGATCATTTGAAGCTGAAAAAACCAGCATTTTTGATCGTATAATCCAAGCTATAGGTCGAGGTATTGAGGTATGAATTAAGAATATCTATCATGGAGAATAACTGTAAATATAAGATGTGGCAATTTTGACCCAATTCACTTACGAATAGGCCCTTCTGTGTATGTTTTACCCTTAACTGGTAAAATGAAAATAGCCTTAAAAGTAAATGGGTCAAATGCCTTGAGCAGGCAAGTAGCTTTTTTAAGGTATAAAACCTTGTAAATTTTGTTTCTTAAATAATTTTTAATTATTATTTATTAACATGAGCAAATTTCATAGAACCGGTACTTCGCAAAATCTTCCAATTTGGTAATGATACTTTTGTAATGTCCCAATCTGGTAGTTAAGCTATGGAAAGGGTTAGTTTGGTAAATAGAGTTATGGAAATTGGTTAGTTTGGTATTTTTTTTGCCACTATCTCGTAGTTAAAAATGGTGACAGATTATAAAATTAAAATTGAACAATTGGAAAATTGTGTTTCTGGTCGACCCAACT
This sequence comes from Artemisia argyi, assembly GCA_030686995.1. Lineage (NCBI taxonomy): Eukaryota > Viridiplantae > Streptophyta > Magnoliopsida > Asterales > Asteraceae > Artemisia > Artemisia argyi. The sequence continues at coordinate 175,359,802 of CM060682.1, read as the reverse complement.
TGTCCATTTTGTCACCTCTAATCGTAGTAATCTTACCAGCTTATTCTAATATAAGCTACCATTTCAAATGAAGACACAGGACAACAGTGATGTTCTAGCGTATTGGTTATCCAATGCATCAACTCTGCTGTTGCTGTTACAATATACACTAAAAGCTTGTGGCACTGCTGGAGATCAGCTTTGCCGGAGAGCAAGGTCAGCGAAGAGGACTCAGGTAAACTAAAATGTATTTTTAGTAACTCCAATTGCACAGCTTGGAAATGTAATTGAAGCAATAAAACTTGCAAAGGTTAACTAAATGAATGTCATTTCCATTTCCAAATTTGTTAAGTACGTATAAGACTTCAGATTTGTACATATTACTTATTACACTAAGTGTATGTGTGCGTGTGTCTGTGTTTTAGGACTCGATGGACTAAATGGTGTAGACGACTTATTTTACAATGTTCTTTTTAAGCAAATTTTGGAAAAATTGTCAAGCCAATGAGTTAATCAATTAGCCTTCCGGGTATACACCTGCCCGTGCCACAAGTTTTTATCTTAAATTCTTACCAAATTGAACTTTCTTTTGGTTTTCTGTCTGTTAATGTTTTTCACTGCTTTTTGGGTCTGGGTTTTGGCATTTTTCATTTTTCGGCAGAAGGTAGAATATGGGGATGTATAGGCTGACCATAAATCCACTTTATAATGGGAGCTAATATACAAATAATGAACTGAAGGCGAGCAGTTCATCAGTCTCCATGAAAATAAAACTATCTTTATAGCTTAGTTGGTCTTAGTTCCTCTTGATATTATCTACAAGACCTACTTTTCCCTCTTAATGTACAGAGCGTTCGTGGAAGTCCCCATGGTGTAACTGTTTCTTCAAACGATGGTGATTCAACCGGTGGATCTGACTCCTTTCGCCTACTTGAAGCCCGATATCCTGCTTTGCTTTTCAAGCAGCAATTGACAGCGTATGTAGAAAAAACATTTGGGTTGATACGCGATAACTTAAAGAGAGAGATATCTCCATTGCTTGGGTTGTGCATTCAGGTACTTAAATGCCAGAGGTAGCAAATGGGCGGGTCGGGTCGCTTCTGATGACCCAAAACACTTGTTTGTACAAAGTTTCAAAGTTAATTATGCTGTCAAGTATGATCAAAAAGTTATATTATTATTTCAGTAATAAACTTATTTTAAAGTATAATGATTTTAAGAGATTTTGTGGATTAAACTACCCTTTGGGTGACTTTGGATCCGTCAACCAATTCAATCTCATCTCTTTAAAGCTATGTTTTTACTCCTTGACCAGTTAGAGATGAAATAAAACATAATCTTCAGCAACATATTTGTAAATAAACAGGTCGAAATTGTCACCTCCACTTGCTGCTAATCAATTCAGTAATGGTACAGTTACCATTTTTTATGTGTGAAAATCCCCGTGGAAAGCTTATGACTTCTAATGTGCAAATGATATAGGCACCAAGGATTTCAAAATCAAGCTTGACAAAGGGGACAGCTCGTGCACTTGCAAATGCTGCTTCTCATGAGATTTTGCTTGCTCAGTGGCAGGGAATAGTCACAAAACTTGGATGCTTGCTAAACACATTGAAGGCTAATTATGTGATAATACAGCGTCTTTATGTTTCTATCATATGATGAATTAACAGCCAAAAACCTTACTGATATCCATTATTTATTTCATTTTTGTAGGTCCCACCATTTTTGATTCGTCAAGTGTTCATACAGATATTTGCTTTCATCAATGTCCAATTATTCAACAGGTTACAACAGCAAGCTGAAGTTTTTAGGAGTAGAAACCTGTTATATTAATCTTTAATAATTTTACTCTATCCTTGCAGTCTTCTACTGAGACGTGAATGCTGCTCATATAGTAATGGAGAATACGTAAAGTCAGGGTTGGCTATGCTGGAACGTTGGTGCTACAAGGCTACCGAGGAGGTAACGGTTTTTTATCCATGGTCCATGATGCATGTGTATTTGTTTTTGCTAGAGGTGGCAATTTCAATCCATTACTTGTAAGTGGATCGAAATGGTTTACACGTTACTTGTAAGGATTAAATTTGTAAAAAAATAAATAAAATAAATAAGGTTAGTTTGAAAGGAAATGGGTCAAATGAGTTGAAAGTTAACCAATGTCTACGTTTTTCTGCTGGCAAAAAAAAAAAAAAAAAAAAAAAAAAAAAAAAAAATTACTACTTATATCCCTTCTGTAACAATATTGAAGTATTGCAATGATTTCCTTCTAAATCACTTTCCAAATATTAGTTTTATATTATTATTGAGACAATATTGCTTTTGAATCATATTTAAGTATTTAAGCACGCCAACTATTAAAAGAATATTAATACTAATGTACAAATTAAGTGTCTTAGGTCGACCTGGCTTTATACGCTACCCAACCCGCTCATTTTTCCACCTCTAATATATGTTATCTTATATTTTTTATATCGACTTTAAAGAAGTTAAAATTTAGTATGCAGGATCAGCTTGGGATGAACTCAAGCACATAAGACAAGCTATTGCATTCCTGGTATTTTTTCTGTGCTCTATTATTAAATATTGCCATCTTGTAGTCATAGGTCATCTAGAAAAAGAAGCTTTTCATGTTGTTGGTCGGTGCCTCTTGTCTTGTAATCACCTGCTAATAGTATGTAATAAGCCTTTGATGATGTTTGATGTATCCGACAGTCAAGAAGACATATTTTCTAAGTTTCAGCAATTGGATATCATGTCAATGGTTGTAGCTTTGGTGGGCTAAGAAGATCTAAATCCACATCCACATTAGAGTTCGTAATATTTACTAGTAACCAACTTAAAAGACGACTGAATTACAATATTTTGGAGAAAGGGGGAAAAGAAATTTGGCAACATTGATCCTCTTATTTTTGAGATCTGTCAAATTATGAGGTTTGCCTCACGAGTTTGCTATTTGGTGTTAGGTTGTTCAACAAAAACCAAAGATTAGGCTGATTGAAATAAGTCATGATCTCTGTCCTGTAAGTACTAACTTCTCAGATCTTAGTTGAGTAATAATTACATTTTTACATGATGAAGTGTTGGTAAAACTATTGATATCCTGCAGATGCTTAGTATACAACAGCTATACAGAATCAGCACAATGTATTGGGATGACAAAAATGGCACACATAACCTTGCTCCAGAAGTAAGCTCTGATTTGATTGTGCACAGTTTTATAATGTGTGTGTGTGTGTGTGTGTAAACAGGTTAAACATGGTGCACCAATCCTTGAATTCACAAGGTTTTGAATTGCAGAGGTGCACAAAGCGTGGTCCCAAGCTGGCCGCGACTGGTCTTAGGGCCAGGGATGTTATTTGCTTATTACTTGCTTCAACAAAAAAAATAATTTTCCATAATTTACTTTTCTAATTTCAGTTGCAAAGTATTTGATTTAAACAAAAAAAAATACAAGTTTAAGATTTAAATGAAAAAATACCTCAACAAAGTTATACAGAGAGCCTCACCTGGGCCTAAGAGGACCAGGTTTTTTTGGGCCAGCCGCGGCTCGACTGCGCATCTCTGGCTTTGTGGATGTCCCTTTACTAAAAAATGTGTCTCTTGCAATTTGTGGAAAAGCTCTTTTGAACCTGTGATCTTCAACTCACACAACCTTGGATCAGACTACCGCTGATCCTTAGCCAAACATCTTCTATGTAGAACATAAGTTCACTTGATGGTTGACTTATATTGTGTTGATGAAATAAAGATGTTTTTGTTCCGTCGGCTAAAGGATTAGTGGTATTCTGATCCAAGATTGTGTGTATTTGATGATCATAAAAGTAGTATCAAGCCGAAGAAAAACATTATTCTTTTATCAATATTGAAGAAAAGCTTGATAGTGACTGTACCTTCTTGCTCTTTCCAGTTTCCTCAAAACCACTCTTTATATTGTGTCTGTACCTTAATGCTACAGTTTTCAACATATATTTAACTCGTTTCCTATATCACGTATAATCTAAATCTATCCTAGATGAACCTCTAACCGTGATAAACTGTGCCATTGCCTTTGGCAGGTTGTTTCCAACATGAGAATCCTAATGACCCAAGATTCGTCTAATCCAGTCAGCAACAACTCTTTCTTGCTTGATGATGATTCAAGGTTCAATTAATTTTATCAGAATAAGTTTAATAGTGTTTTTCAAGATTTCTTGCTCTTATTAATTTTCTCCATTCCCAAATCAAAAAACATTTTTTTACAATTACTTTCTGTAACTATTTGAAAGACTCTTCCATTCGGAATTCTGAGTGCCAACTGAGAAAGGAATCCGAAATCACCCTTACATTTATGCTAATGGCAGCAAAATGGGTGGGTTTGGTAACGGGTCTAAATGGGTTTTGGTTTACTCTGACCGGCAGACAATCTTTTGCCCTTTTTTTACGTAATTATCGTGTTAAATGTGCCTTAAAAACTACAGGTATATTATTGCATTAATAAGATAGTTTTGAATGAAGCGACTTTGAATGTAATTACCGTATAAATTTTGCCTCCTATTCTCCTTTGCGGAGGATAGTCTTTCTACATTGTCAACTTAAAAAAATATTATGAGCAAAGTGTTGCTTTTCTTTATGTATGTTGTACTACATTGTTATGGACTAAATCTTGTCTCCTGATGCAGCATACCGTTCTCCACAGACGACCTCACGAAATCAATGGATCCGATCAGTATATCAGATATTGACCCTCCACCCCTTCTTCGTCAAAGTTCTGGTTTCAATTTCTTAGTGTCACGTCCTAACTATTGAAGAAAACCCTTACAAAGTCGGTATCTAGTTAATTAGTGCATAACCCTGTTTGAGCTTGTTATGTATGATATTGTAGTCCAGCTCTATAGGCCATAGATTTTAAACTTTTGATAGCACACGCTTGACGTACATTGCCAATTTTGTAGCAGGTATTCCTTTAGTCACTTGATCAAAGTTTTTAAGTTCTTACTACGTTTTTAGATTGTTTAAAGGTTCTAGACTCTTAAAAGGCAAATTCAATTTGGAGGGTAGTATTTGCTAAGCTTTTCCTGCACATGGTTACTTGTGATTTGGTTTGATTTACACGGAATATCTTTCGTGATTACGAGTAACTTAGTTTTAACGGTCCAGAGCCAATCTATTCATTTGTGATAATTCTCGCATGTCACATATATCTAAAGTATGAATCATATATGTTTGATGGGCTTCGCACATCTAGACTTGTTTTGCCGCGCAAACAATACCAGGTTCAAGTTGGACTTGACAAGTTTTTTGACAAATTGTCCTGGTACTGATCTAGGACTCGTTAGGATCAGTAGACACTTTAGGCTTAGATCAAACCATTGACGGTTCGAACTGCTCATAGCTAGAAGCCTAGAACCCTTTAGACCCACGAACTAGTCAAGTCCATGACCTTAGTACCTTACAGTTAAGTAAATGGGTTGATTTGGGGTCATACATTTAACCTTCCTGGATCAAATAAACTAAAATTGCTAGTAGTATGGTTGACTTCAGTTTTCTGTTTTCCTAAATATTTTATTGGGTTTATTTAAATTATAACCTGATTGACAGTAGATGGGTTAATTTGGTACTCTAACGAGGTGTTAGATGCCCGCCCTTCGCTGCGGGGCGTTTTGTATAAAGCGTTTTTTATTTTCGTTGTTCAGTACCAAGTTTGTAGTCAAAATAATAAACGGCTAAGCAATCCTAATGAAGCGCGAATAACATTTTGATATGAGAAAGGGATATGTGAAATCTTAAAATTGCGAGTCATAAGCTTGCAAACACAAAAGCATACCAGCTGAACCAAACTCCTCTAAACGCATCAACATGATAGTCCGGTAGTGTATACTCCTGTTTCCATTCAATATACCACTCACAGGTTTAAGGCATCTTTAATCCCTTCAAGAAAAATAATAGCATGAAGCTTGGGCCAGACAACGAATAAAAAGGTTACGGGCCAGTTTCTGGGCTCTTTGATGGACCAAACTAAACCCATTGACAGGCTAACAATTTCCGTGATATTATAATGTTAAGGGAGTCGGTAGTCGGTACAATATCTTTAACGGGTCAAATAGCTAAAGGGAAAAGGAGACCTAATTTTTGGCTTAATTTTATGCCTAAAGTGCATGTCAATAATTGATTTGGTTGTAATAATAGGGCCCACTGTTTCATAATCCAATTAGGTTATTTCACATATGTTAGGCACACAATTAGGCACAAATTTTCGATATCTCAATCATTTTTCATAGTTATAAATAGCCCAAAATGCAATTAAAAGCGTGGCAAAAGTTTAATATAGATCTCATATTCGTCATAGATCCAATGAACCAATCTTAGCAATTCATTTTTTTTGATTAAAAAAAAAAAAAAAAAAAAAACCTTTCACCATTTAAAAAAAATAATTAATTATCTCGCAAACCGTTAATCGTTACGTGAAAAAAAATTATATACCATCGCGATGAGAATTAAATTATTGTTCTACAGATATGCATTTCTATATACTTTTGACCAACTTTATATATATATATATATATATATATATATATATATATATATATATATATATATATATATATATATATATATATATATAAATTTTCGCCTAGAAAAATCACATGTGATTTGTAAAAATCATATATGATTTGTAAAAATCACATGTGATTTTGCCAAAACACATGTGAATTTTCTGGGCAAAAATTTTGAAAAAAAGAAAGTTCATCGAAAGTATAAAGAATTGCATATCTATAGATGTAACACCCCCAAAATTTGATACAGCGGAAGACTCAACAAGCTTTCGGGGTGCTACGGGGATTGGTATCCAACACAAGACATAATAGAACGAGATAAAGTAAACAAAATAAAGACACAACCAAAACGGGGTTTTAAAGTTTACATTTATCCCAACATCATTCAGAGTCAGGCCTAAAAGAAAATAACAGTAGGTCCATAATTCAATATCAGAGTTTAGAAAAATAGATCCATAAACCAGGAGCCTTAGCTGAGCCATCCAATCCATGCATCCATATCATCACTTAATTACCTGAGAAAACGTGCTAAAAGTCAGCTTTCGCTGGTGAGATCATAGGTTTAAATTCATCTAACAATATAGTGGACATATACGCAAAACATTTGCTAGCTAGACTATGGATTCACTAAAAGCCTGCGGATACCCTCCGCTCCAACATAACACACGGATACCCTCCGTTCTAACATAGATATTCGGGTAACCCCCGCAATACCAATAAATACTCGGATAACCTCCGAAGTATCGATAACCTATAGGTGCACGCTACAGTATCTAAATAAGCCAACCTTGAATAGTACACACGAACCGTGTGACTAAAGCTGAAAATTCCAAATAACCAAATAAGCCAACCTTGAATAGTACATACAAAATATGTGACTAAAGTTGACAATACATCCTAGTCCATACGCATAGCAAGTTTAGAAAGAATCTACATAAAATAATTTGCACGTTTCTCACCCCAAGTATTGGAAACATAGTTCAAGAGTAAAAAGTGGGGCTATGACTCACCTCAAGTCTAGAAAACAGCAAGAAGAAGTCGATAGAAGTAAGATGTATAATAACTCACAAGACGGCAACTACGGACTTGGCACGACCTAACAATATCAACTCGTTCAGAAATCATTTCCTCAAATTCAAAATATTCCCAAACCCGGACGTAATCCGTTTTATTTTCCGAAAATCCATTTCGTAGTAGTTTGGTGTATTTACGTTTGGTATCCATACGGGTGGTGGGTCGACACAAACAAACCAAAAAGTCACAAAAAAGAATAATAAATAAACTATAGATCTAATATTAGTCCAATATATCATTTAAATAAATCACCGAAGTTTACCAAATCCGTCGATTTGATAATCCTCATATTTATTTACGTAACATACCGTTCCAAGATTACACCCAATCCTAAAGCACATAGCACATAAATACTATATGGTATATATCGTAGTTTAATAAACTCCTTATATACATCGTCAAATTGGCCAGATTTCCCGATATATATTCGCAATTTATTACCCTTTACATATACCACAACCTATGGGCGTCGTAGGATACGATGCCCATTAATATACTCATTTCGTATAGCCAAACAACTTGGTTCAACCTTTCGGTTAAGTAAGTTATATAGTTATAGAAAATGTTTATATTAATCGTCATATATCCGTGACAACACGAAAGTCACAAACAAAACTTACCTGAACTCGAGTGACCACGACTCCGCATAACTCGATAGGTTTACTCGTAATATATATAAAATGACATTTTATTTAATATTTAGTAATTGTCGAGAGTTTCTCGTTTTATAATGCATTTTTATGATAATACTTCCAATAATATTACGCTACTCTCGTAGCCTAATATATATTTAGTCGTATTATTTATAATATGACTCGTGATTTTTTTTATTATTATTAATATACGCATTTATACAATTATATATACGTTATTCACGTCTATATATTCATATAAACGTTTATATTACCAATAACTATTGTTACGAGTTTTATTATTTATGTTTTAAATTGTAAATAGTTATCGAGTCATACGAAATGGTCACATGTCCGAGTCATGACTCTCGGCTCATTGTCCAAGTCCAAAGTAATAAGCAAATGTCATAAGAACCAATATATCTCCGTCCAAAACAATCCCAATCCACGTGCTACAACAATAGGGTCCGACTACGGCACCCGACTAACCTATCTCCGTCAATCTAAGTGACCGTCTCACAATCGGTCCCCAATAACACATTTCGTCAACACTTCTCAATACCAATATCCATTGTCGAGACCAAACGTGGTCTCGACCCACAAGTATTCGGCCAAGTAAATAAACAACCAAACCAATTCCAGAACCAAGTTAACAATAAAGAAACAAATATAACCAAGGTCACATTAGGGTTGGTTTACCAGGCCAAACCCGAGTCCACTCGACTCGATTGAGTCGCGGTACACACCACGAGCCAAAAGTGGCTCGAACCAAGCATCAAAGTTCACATAAACGGCTCCAAGGAGCACTCCAAATGCCAACATGACCACACGGGTCTCGGCAACATTAACCATTACACGGCATCGAGCCGCGACTCCCATGAGTCGAACCAAGTAAAACCAACGCGAGCAAGAATCAAGAGCCATAATCAAGGCTCACAATAAACAAGAAATCAAGCACCATGGCTCGGGTTAACACCCAAGCCGTGAGTCATGGACTCACGGTTCGAACCGAACCCACAAGATAACAACCCGGATACCAAACATTTCAAGAAAACGAGTTTCCATCATAAACCCATAAGTATTTCCCGTTTTTAATATGAAAACCCATTCTGATCTAAACATGTCGTGACCAAGGGTCACGTTTTTATCAAAAATACGAGTAACACTCACCTCACCTTCGATCTAAGAGCTTCAAACCGTAAAACCCTTCGAAAATAAACGATTGGTGGTGAAAGATGGTGGTGATTCGTGATGAAAAATGAGGTTATAGGGCGCGTGTAGGGGTGGATCTAAGAGATTAGATGACGGGGATTAAGAAAATGGTGGTGGTGTTTAATGGTGGCCGGCGATGCAGTGGTGGCGGCCGGTTCTTAGTTGGGGTGGCTAGGGTTAAAATAAGAAGAGGAAATAAGGGAGAGAGAGATATGTGAGTGAGGGTGTTGTGTTTGTGTGAAAACCGAACCAAACAAGGACCCTTTTGTGGTTCACTCTTTTATATATATATTTTTTTAAGTTTTAAATAATAATAATAATAATAATAATAATAATAATAATAATAATAATAATAATAATAATAATAATAATAATAATAATAATAATAATAATAATATTACTAGTAGTTTTGAGTGGGTACAAATGGGTAAATGTAAAACATACGGCCCGAGACCCGAACTCGTTTCAAACTTTCAATATCCCACGAAAACATCCCGTAAATAATTAAATGTAGTCGGACTCGTAAAACGAATCATAAAATTTCCCGTTAGGTAAACCTAGTGCCAGAGTCAACGTAGTACCAGTGAGAATTTTAAAAATACATCATCAAGTAAATTCCATAATGAATTATTAAAATAATTCTCGAATCCCATAACGACATAAAATATAATTATCCATAAAATTGGTCTTACAAGTTCGTTGCGAATAAAAATTCCAAATAAAAATTATAAACGAACTTTAACGTAATGCGGGTTTTCAAAATGGCTCCCTAAATTGCCGGTTGTCACATCCTCCCAGTCTCAGAAGAAACCCGTCCCGGGTTTCTCTCGGAACAATTCATCTACGAAGTGAAAAGCTTCGGATATCTCTTCCGGAACTCGTCCTCACGTTCCCACGTAAATTCTGGTCCGTGTCGGGAATTCCAACGAACCTTGACGAGCGGAATGCGACTTCGCTTGAGTCGTTTAACTTCACGATCTAAAATCTCAATTGGCTCTTCCACAAAATTCAATTTCTCATCAATACGAATATCCTTCATTGGAATAATAGGCATCTCATCAGAAAGACATTTCTTCAAATTACTAACGTGAAACACGTCGTGAACTTTACTCAGTTCATGTGGTAATTCCAACCTATAAGCCACGGGCCCAATTCTTTCTAAGATAAGAAATGGTCCAATGTAGCGTGGGTTGAGTTTTCCATGTTTCCCGAAATGTATCACACCCTTCCAAGGCGAGACTTTCAGCATCACTTTGTCTCCAACCTGGAACTCTAAGGGTTTACGTCTCTGATCGGCGTAACTTTTCTGCCTATCTCTGGCTGCTTGCAACCGATCACGAATCTGAGCTACTTTCTCTGTAGTTTCCAAGATAAGTTCAGGGCCTGTGAGTTGGCTATCTCCAACTTCCGCCCAACCAATAGGCGAACGACATTTTCGGCCATACAAAGCTTCAAATGGTGCAGCTTTCAGACTTGTGTGGTAGCTATTATTATAGGAGAATTCCGCAAGGGGTAGGTACTTCTCCCAGCCTTTACCAAAGTCTATGATACATGCACGAAGCATATCCTCTAAAGTCTGAATGGTCCTCTCACTTTGACCATCGGTTTGGGGATGATATGCAGTACTCATATCAAGTATCGTCCCCAAAGCCGTTTGAAGTGATCGCCACAAAGCTGACGTAAAGCGGCTATCGCGATCAGAAATAATCGATATCGAGACTCCATGACGAGAAATAATTTCCTTCACATACAACCTCGCAAGTTTATCCACACTATCATCTTCACTAATTGCTAGGAAATGAGCAGACTTAGTCAGACGATCCACAATTACCCAGATAGCGTCACAACCGCTAGCTGTCCTCGATAATTTGGTAATGAAGTCCATTGTAATCCGCTCCCATTTCCAGACTGGAAGTTCTGGTTGCATCAGTAATCCTGACGGTCTCTGATGTTCGGCTTTAACCTTAGAACATGTCAAGCACTTACTAACATACGATGCTATATCTGCCTTCATGTTTGGCCACCAATATAACTTCTTAAGATCCTGGTACATCTTGTCAGACCCCAGGATGAATAGAGTACCTTGACTTATGCGACTCATGCATAATCAACTCCCGAATTCCTCTATATAAAGGTACCCACATCCGATCTCCAAAACATAGTAATTCATCAGAACGCTTAACAAATCCTTTCTCATTCTCAGTCATCCCAAATATATTCTCAGCAGAGCGGTTTTCTGCTTTCAACGCCTCCGTTTGTGCTTCAAATATTTGAGACGGTAAAGGCGATACGATAGTCATTCCCAATGACTTAACTCGTAATGGTGGTATTCTTTCCTTTCGACTAAGAGCATCAGCAACAGCGTTTGCCTTACCAGGATGATAGCAAATTTCGCAATCATAATCGCTTAGCAACTCGATCCAACGTCGTTGTCTCATATTGAGCTCTTTTTGATTCAAGATGTGTTGCAGACTTTTATGGTCAGTTAACACAACACACTTTGTTCCATACAAGTAATGTCTCCATATCCTCAAGGCGAAAACCACATCACCTAACTCCAAATCATGGGTGGTGTAGTTTTTCTCATGCTTTTTGAGCTGTCAGGAAACATAAGCTATCACTTTCTCTCGTTGCATTAACACGGCTCCCAAACCTTTATGTGAAGCGTCACAATAGACGACGAAGTCCTCGTTACCTTCAGGTAACGCTAAGATAGGAGCACTACACAACATCTTCTTAAGTAATTGAAATGCTTCCTCTTCTTTATCTCCCCATTCATACGTAACACTCTTTTGAGTCAATTTGGTTAATGGTTTAGCTATCTTCGAAAATCCCTCGATGAATCTTCGGTAATAACCGGCTAAACCTAAAAATTAACGAACTTTTGTTGGGGTCGTAGGTGCAGCCCAATCTTTTATTGCTTCAATCTTAGCAGGATCCACATGGACTCCTTTTCTATCAATTACATGACCCAAAAATTGTACCGTCGGAATCCAAAATTCACATTTCGAAAACTTGGCATACAGTTGCTCCTTCCTGAGCAATTCTAAGATAAGTCTTCGATGTTCCTCATGCTTCTTCTCACTCTTCGAATAAATCAGAATGTCATCGATGAACACAATCACGAACTTATCTAAGTAAGGCTTACACACCCGATTCATGAGATCCATGAATATCGCCGGTGCGTTAGTCAACCCAAACGACATCACCTGAAACTCGTAATGCCCGTAACGGGTTCTGAAAGCCATTTTCGTAATATCTTCCTCGCGAACTCGAAGTTGATGATATCCCGATCTCAAATCGATCTTCGAATACACACTCGATCCTTGAAGTTGGTCGAACAAGTCGTCGATTCTCGGTAACGGGTATCTATTCTTCACCGTTAACTTGTTCAGCTCTCGGTAATTGATGAGTGTGTAAATACTCATCATTTTTACCATTTCTGAGCTGCCAAAACATCCAAAAACACTCAATAATGAATCAAAATAGTGAAAATATCCCAGGAAAGTGTTTTACATGTCTCAAATGCAAAAATACCAAAAACAGATGAAAAACGCTCAAAGTTTGCATAATTGGCAGTTTCAGTCCCCCAACTTTCAACAGTTGTCAAAACTAGTCCCTGGTCATTCTAAAAACTTGAAAAAGTCACCAAAGGTCCTTATAAATCAAAAAGTTACATAATTAGTCCTTTGGTGAAAAGTTTCATAAAATGTCAAGTTTAGTCCCTAAACTTTGAAAATTGTCAAAAATAGTCCCTGGGATATGAAAAACTTTGAGAAAAACAAATTTTGTCCTTGTACTAACCTTTTATGACAGGATTGGTCCTTGGTGGAAAGTTTGGTGAAAATTACACAAATGGTCCCTGAAGTTTGAAAGTTTGACGGTTTCAGTCCCTGGTGAAAAATAAATTGAAAAATCATCAAAGGACCCTTTCACTATTCATAATATGGCACAATATACCCTTGGAAATATTTTGGAAACATGCCAAGATCACACCCTCAACTTTCGTTAATTGGCAAAATTGGCCCTTGTGTTAAAACAAAAACCAAACCGGATCCAAAACAAATAATACTACTCCATTACCCAATCCCTTAGTCCAACCCACCACCCATCCTATTTTCTTTGGGCCCAAATGAAATACCAGCCCACTCCACAAACCCAACGCACCCTTAATATTATTAGCCAGGGTCAACGTTGACCCTGGTCAAATACCGGTCAAAACTCACCCAAACCGCCCAACTCCTTCTCCCTCAGCCAAACCACAAAACCACCACACCCCTGGTATTGATCCACCACCCCACCACTTGCAGAATAATCATCACACACCCACACCTCCCTACACCTACCTCACATCACATTAAATGCACCACCCCCTATTGCGTGTATCAGAACCAAATTGCAAATAGGTCTTTTCCCGCCAAAACACGTGGCGCCTTGTGAATGGACCAAAGAAGCCAGAGGAAGGTGGGATATGCTCAGAAAGGATCAAGAAACCCTAATCAAGGGCTATAAAAGGAAAGAGATGCAAGATGAAGTTTAGTCTAGTTTTTTTTTTTTAAATAATTGTAATCGTATAAGTTTTATTAAGCAAGTTTAGTGTAGCAAAAATCTTTTAAGCAATTGTAGAAGTCAATTCAGTGTATTGTTAAACTTTTTAAGTAATATATGCAAGTTTCTTCAACTTATTTTGTTTATGCAAGTTTCAAATTCCATGTGTTAATCTGAATCATAGTCTGCTAGAGTTTAAGTTTGAATCATGGACTGAGTTAGGTTCATATAAGCTCCAATAAGCTTATCAAAGCTTTAGAAACTTTAAAACTCAGTTACATTAGAAGAAAAATCAAAAATCTAAAAATGGTCAACATTGGTCAACTGTGTGTTTAGTTTTTGTTTTCAAGTTGAAGAAGGACTTGTGATCAAGCTTGGAGCTTAATTTGGCCTATCTAAAGATAGGCTTCTGTGGAGAAGCCCCTTGTTCAAGCTAGGGGTTTGTTTGTAAGCTTTTGCTCATTTGAATTTTCCACTAAATACCTAGTTTAGCTTCTAAATTATCTGTTTACTATTATCTGTTAATCTGTGTTCATTTGTGTTGTTTGAGTATTGTTTGAGTAGTTTTTAACTTAATAATCACAACTTGTTTATTAGAATAAATAGCTACTTAAAATTTCAATATTTAACTGTCAAAAATTAGTTTAAGTGGTAAACTTGAGTTTTCATAGTTATATTCTGTGTTCAAGTGTTTAAATTAGCTTCCCTAATCATAAAAAGAAGTTGTGAATCCAGATCCTAAACCCTAGTAATCTTCTGCATTGAAAACCACAAGACAGTCAAGCATTAGGGGTGTTTGGATTTGCAAAATTGAGTGTGTTGTTGTGGATCTCAGAGGGTAAAAGTAGCTTAGGTATCACATTATAAGTCTCACTTGGTAGTTTTAAGTCTAAAGTCAGTTGTTGTTTTGGTCTAAAGTCAAAATCTCAAAAATTTACACTTCACAGTTAACTGTGAAGGTTTTGGGTATCTAAATCCTTCTCATTAGTTAAATAGGTTGTTAAGATAGAGTAATTTAGTTCAAATATAGCTTATAACTTAGTTTTCAATCAGTAAGAGTGATTAGAAATCCAAATAAGTCAAAAGCTCAAGTTTTTCCCAAAAAGTCAAATTGCACCTTTCAGATTTTTGCAAAAGTTCAAAGATTATTTGTGATTTTTAGGAATTTAATTAGACCTTGAAACTTGTTGGGTGTAGTATTTATCAGTAGATCTTTTGATTTCCACCTTTGTTAGAATCTTGTAAAAATCATTGTGGACTAAAATACCCTTGGAAGTGGACTGCAGGGCAAGCCATTGCCCTGTGCACTCAGACCATTCTCACTCAGCCCACTTTGGTGGTTGTTGTAGCCCAACCCAGTAGGTCCCAGAGGCCCATATTGGTTTTTCCCAACCCCCCTCCTACCAGGGAGTGTGGATTGACCATCTGTTTGACCTTAAACATTGTGGACCCCACCTGGAATTTGCTTTAAAATTTGTCCCATAACTGAGTGGAACTCAGTTTAGCTCAAGTGCTTATTTGAACTTATTCATCTTATTTGTGATCTAGTGTTGTTGTTTCTGGCTTATTTGAGATTGATAAGCTTGTTGGTACTCATTTTTACCATTGTGGACCCCACCTTCACTCATTTGACCTCATTTGACCACACAGTCAACATAAGTCAACTGTATAAGCCAAGGGGGTGTTACAGCTTATTTATAAGCTATTTTCAAAAGTGGTTTTACAAAAGTTTTCTATTTTCAGTGGTAAAGTTAGTTTGTAAAAGAAAAATCCAAAAAAAAATCAAGTTTAAAATAAGTGATAGTTTCTATTTAATTCAATTTAATTTTAATTTTCATTTTTAGATTTTAATTAAGTACTCAGTGTTTTTATATTTTTATTAATTACCTTATATAGTTAAGTATTTTTAGTAATTTTTCTAGAATTTTATTCTGTCATTTAGTATTAATTAGATTCAATCTTAGTTTTCTTATTTATTAATTAATATTAAGTAATAAATATCATATTTAGTTTTTATAAGGTAAAACTTAGTTTTTATATTTTTCCTAGCTCTAATATAGTATAATAGGTTTTTAGAAAATATATTTTTAAATTCTACTGTTCATTTTCTATTTTTCTTATTTTAATTTTTCAAATTAGATTTAAGATAATTAAAAAGTAAATAATTACTGGATCAATCTTAAAACTTAATTTTTAGAGTTTTTATAATTTTGTAGGATTCCTGTGATGGTTAAGTAATTTTATAAATTTTATCTTAATTTTCTAAGTTAATTTAGTATTAATATTAATTAAAAGTAATTTAATTTGTTTAATTAAGTTAATTAGTTTTCAATTTATAAAAAACCCATAAAAAGACAAAAATATTTATGTTTATTTTTTTATACTTTGTTCAAGTTCTAATTTAAGTTTATAAATTGTTTTTGCAATTTTTTAGTTTAATTTGTAATAGTTATAATTTTTAGTTAATTTAAATTAGATTTTAAATAGTTTAATTATTTAAATAATATTTAAATAATATTTTAATCACTTTTATAATTTCATTTTCATTTTTAATTTTGAGTTTCAAAAAGTGTCAAAAGCACCCCCTTTAGTTTGTTAAATACCAAAATCCCACTTTTTCAGTCCGATTGCGTAAATCTGAATTGTGAATACGTGCATATATCTGTATATCTGATTTTTGTAAATATTATATCTGTGTACCAATACCAAAATAACAGTAGCAATACCAACTCCACATCATCTGGCTACTGTCCTCAGTGCCACTTTCTCATAAACGATTCTCAAAAGCACCATTTCAATCTCGCTGGGACTTTAACGACCCGGGAAAACACTATACTATCACCGGAGTATTGATTCTAAGCTGTTTTTGACTTGTTGACTTTGGTCAATAATATCTGACGGTTTAGACCCAATCAGTAATCAATGCACATACGAAACGATCCATCCTTCTTCTTCACGAATAAGACTGGGGCTCCCCAAGGTGAAGAACTTGGTCTTATGAATCCTTTTTCGGCTAACTCCGCCAATTGTTTTGACAACTCTTCTAGTTCGGTAGGTGCAAGACGATATGGCGCTCGTGCTACAGGTGCAGCACCAGGTATCAACTCAATCTGAAACTCCACTTGTCTAGTCGGCGGGATTCCCGGAAATCATCGGCAAACACATCAGGAAAATCATGAACTATAGGCACATCTCCAATGCACCTTTCCTTTTTCTCCGTCCCTTCTTTCTCAGAAATTTGAGCTAAGAAAAGGTAACATCCCTTCTCCATTAGCTTTGGTAACTTAGTGCAAGAGATGACTGCTAACCGAGATGGGCTCCTCGAATCCTTTCGATCTCCTAATATGTTTAGGATTTCCTTTCCGTAAGGTACACGCACGATCTTCTCGTCGCAAAGTATGTGAGCACGATACTTCGACAACCAATCCATACCGATGATTACATCGAAACTTCCTAATGTGACGGGTAGAAGGTCTATGTTGAAAGGGTGATTCAAGAAATTTAACGTGCAACCGCGAATGATGGTATTGATCCTTTCTATATTCCCATTTGCTAACTCTATATCATATCCAATTCCTAAGGCCATCGGGGGTTTCTCTAGTAAGGGTGCAAACGTAGTGGACACAAAACTCCTATCGGCACCAGTATCAAATAGTATGGAAGCATAACGATTATTGAGAAGGAACGTACCAGTAACGACGTTCGGATCTTCTCCTCTCTCGTTCCCGAGTGCATACACTCTTCCCTGAGCAGCTCTAGCTTCCACACGTTGGTCCCCGTTATCTTGTCGTCCACGGTTTCCTCCAGCTCCACGGTTTCCATGATTGTACCCATTACCACCCGAGCCTTGATTTCCTCGGTTCCACGATTCTCTACACTCGTTCCTATAGTGTCCCTTCTTTCCACACTCATAACAAGTAACGTCTGCCTTATTTCTCATCTCAGGAGCAGCTTGAACCATAGCAAGAGGTCGAGCTCTACAATCCTTAGCTGTGTGTACTTTCTTTGAGCAGTTTTGGCATCTCACACTACACCATCCAGTATGATGCTGGTGGCAACGACCACACTTGGGTGCATCACCGTTCTGGTTCTTCTTATCTCCATTCCCAATAGCATAAGCCTTAGCTTGTCTCTTGCTTCGGTGATCATTACCCTTAGAGTGATGGTCTCTCTTTCTCTTTCCATTCTTATCCTTATCAGCTCCTTCCAATTCCAACGAATCCATAAGTTGTTGAGCAATTGTGATTGCCTCATGGATGTTTGCAGGCCTAGCAGAAATCACATCATTCCTTGTAGCTACAGGCAACCCATCAGTATACCTCTCGATCTTTTGAGTCTCAGTTTTTACCATATCTGGGCAAAGCAAGGCCAACTCCTGGTAACGACGATTGTAAGTCGTCATATCATTACCTTTCACTTTGTGGTTCCAAAACTCAATCTCTAGCTTCTTAACCTCATTGCTTGGGCAATAAGTCTGAATCAGCAGAGACTTAAATTGCTCCCAAGTTATGGCATAAGCTACATCACTCCCAACGGAATTTCGGTAATTGTTCCACCAAGTTAAGCTTCATCCTTGAAAGTAAAAGAAGCAAACTTTACCTTCGCATTCTCCGCACAACCACTGACATTGAACACCGACTCAGTCTTCTCAATCTATCTGACCAAGTAAACCACTCCTTCAGTTCCACCAAACTCAATGGGTCCACAAATCTTGAACTCCTTGTATTGACATCCATTAGCACGAACAGGTGGAAAAGTTCCAGCAGAATTATTGGAATGATTTGACTCAGCTAGTAGTTCAGCAACTCTTTGCTCGACAAGTTGATTGATCATTGCTTGATCCATAGTAGGTGCATTAAGTGGAACATGATCATTGTCTCCCTGAACATCAACATTTTGATTCCTGTTGTTGCGGTTAGTAGTGTCCAGGTTGTCAGGAGTAGGGGTTTCAACATTTCGAGTAGGTCGGCGTCCTCGACGACCAGGGGTAGTCACTGCAGGACTAGTTCTGGTAGCTCTAATAGGGTTTCGTCGTGGGGCCATTGATCTGAAACATCATACAAGTTCATGAGTCTCCAATAGAACTTATCAATATGCTCAACAAAAGTAATTCAACGAAGCCAAGTCATGGAAAGAATATCAACAATACACCGCAAAACATCAATAAAGCGAATAAGGACTCAATTTCCATAATACCCAAAAATCACAAAATACCATATACTAATAACCATCAACCATACAATAGAGATCCAACATCGTTCCACTACTGGGAAACACAAAACATACTAATCGTTCCCAAAAGAGACGAATACTGAACAAAATACATCAAAAGATGATAACTAGCTTTCTAACCGAACACTCCTCGGTGTAGAAAGCAACAAGACAACATAACCCAAGCATCTAGCCACGCTGCTGGCGGAGGCTCCTCAACTCCTGCCTCAAGCCATCAAGATCCCTCCATAATGATCCTAGCTCCACACTATGGGTGTCGCTGTCTCTCCTGAGGTCTGCCACCTCCTTCTCTAGCTCGGTGTTCCACTGCCATAACTTGCAGTCGGCCTCTCGAGCTGTGACAAAACCTCGCTGTAAACTCCCAATGTGCTCATGAATCTCCATCAAATCTCTCCTCATCTCAGTAGCTCTCGTCTCAACCGTAACCATGTCAATCCTCAACTCCCCAATGAACTCAACGGTCACCCTATCAATCCGCTCAGACATACGTGTAACTCTCTCACCAAGTTCAGTAATCTGAGCCCACATCCTGCCAGTCTCACCAAACTCTGCCTGCTCAGCAGAAACCTCAGATGACGCATCCGACGCCACTGGAGTACCAGGTGGTGAATCAAACAGAAACGGACGGTCAGGTGAGACAGGCTCAATCGGGTGTATAAGTGAATCAGGCTCCTCAGCCTGAGCTGGTGGTACTAACACATCATCATCATCAGGCATCTCATCCTCCTGAGGGTCATCCTCCTCCTCAGGGTCATCATCATCATCACCCTGCTCAGCCTCCTGAGGGTCATCCTCCTCATCAGGGTCATCAGCCTCATCCTCACCCTCGTACTCCTCCTCCTCCTCCTCATCGGAAGAGTACCTCATCAATCGTCGTCTCCTAACAGGTGAACCATGTGGAGATGTGGTAGGTGATCTAGGACGATGACGCAATGATGTGGGTGGCGCCTCTGACAGAAGAGAGTGAGCATCAATCTGTAAAGGTGATGGAGTAGGGCATACCGACATGCGTGCCGTAGCTCGGTGGGCAAAGCGTGGGGCCACACGAGCCGTAGCCTGATGAAGAGAAGAGTAAGTTGCCTCGATGTACCAGGGAGCCCTAAAGAAGATGAGGGTCCCTGCGTAGATGCAGCAGGTGGTGCTGAAGTAGAAGCTGTCTGCGGCACAGTAGCTGAAAGCATGGCAATCTGGTAGGGATCATCAGATGCCATAGTGAACTGTGCTGGTAATACCGGTGCAGTAAGAATATCCTCGACAACATCTGGCATATGGGAGGCCATGGTCTGTGACAACGGCGTAGGGTAGGTGTAAGTGTTTCAAAACAACTAAATCACAAGTCAAAATACCATACCAAAAATCCTCATCCAATAATTCAATCATATAATCTCAATAAGAATTTCAAATACCGCATTACTAAAACATTTATAAAACAATTAGACCATATAATTCCTCGAAACGCCATCTTATTACTAAATCAATAAACCTCAAATCATCTCAAGAAATCCCAAATCTAATAATCATCTCAAATATCTCATAATACCTCAAAATAATAGAAGATGCTTCTGCTTGGCGGGCTGGCGGGCAGTGGTCAGGGATCATTTTCTATAAAAATTCGGTTATAGTTTAGGTGTTTATTTACCTAGTTCTCTATAACCTTGGCTCTGATACCAATCTGTAACACCCCCAAAATTTGATACAGCGGAAGACTCAACAAGCTTTCGGGGTGCTACGGGGATTGGTATCCAACACAAGACATAATAGAACGAGATAAAGTAAACAAAATAAAGACACAACCAAAATGGGGTTTTAAAGTTTACATTTATCCCAACATCATTCAGAGTCAGGCCCAAAAGAAAATAACAGTAGGTCCATAATTCAATATCAGAGTTTAGAAAAATAGATCCATAAACCAAGAGCCTTAGCCGAGCCATCCAATCCATGCATCCATATCATCACTTAATTACCTGAGAAAATGTGCTAAAAGTCAGCTTTCGCTGGTGAGATCATAGGTTTAAATTCATCTAACAATATAGTGGACATATACGCAAAACGCTTGCTAGCTAGACTAAGGATTTGCTAAAAGCCTGCGGATACCCTCCGCTCCAACATAACACACGGATACCCTCCGTTCTAACATAGATATTCGGGTAACCCCCGCAATACCAATAAATACTCGGATAACCTCCGAAGTATCGATAACCTATAGGTGCACGCTACAGTATCTAAATAAGCCAACCTTGAATTATACACACGAACCGTGTGACTAAAGCTGACAATTCCAAATAACCAAATAAGCCAACCTTGAATAGTACATACAAAATATGTGACTAAAGTTGACAATACATCCTAGTCCATACGCATAGCAAGTTTAGAAAGAATATAGAAGCGATAATAGTCCACATAAAATAATTTGCACGTTTCTCACCCCAAGTATTGGAAACATAGTTCAAGAGTAAAAAGTGGGGCTATGACTCACCTCAAGCCCAGAAAACAGCAAGAAGAAGTCGATAGAAGTAAGATGTATAATAACTCACAAGACGGCAACTACGGACTCGGCACGACCTAACAATATCAACTCGTTCAGAAATCATTTCCTCAAATTCAAAATATTCCCAAACCCGGACGTAATCCGTTTTATTTTCCGAAAATCCATTTCGTAGTAGTTTGGTGTATTTACGTTTGGTATCCATACGGGTGGTGGGTCGACACAAACAAACCAAAAAGTCACACAAAAGAATAATAAATAAACTATAGATCTAATATTAGTCCAATATATCATTTAAATAAATCACCGAAGTTTACCAAATCCGTCGATTTGATAATCCTCATATTTATTTACGTAACATACCGTTCCAAGATTACACCCAATCCTAAAGCACATAGCACATAAATATTATATGGTATATATCGTAGTTTAATAAACTCCTTATATACATCGTCAAATTGGCCAGATTTCCCGATATATATATTCACAATTTATTACCCTTTATATATACCACAACCTATGGGCGTCGTAGGATACGATGCCCATTAATATACTCATTTCGTATAGCCAAACAACTCGGTTCAACCTTTTGGTTAAGTAAGTTATTTAGTTATAGAAAATGTTTATATTAATCGTCATATATCCGTGACAACACGAAAGTCACAAACAAAACTTACCTGAATTCGAGTGACCACAACTCCGCATAACTCGATAGGTTTACTCGTTATATATATAAAATGACATTTTATTTAATATTTAGTAATTGTCGAGAGTTTCTCGTTTTATAATGCATTTTTATGATAATATTTCCAATAATATTACGCTACTCTCGTAGCCTAATATATATTTAGTCGTATTATTTATAATATGACTCGTGATTTTTTTTATTATTATTAATATACGCATTTATACAATTATATATACGTTATTCACGTCTATATATTCATTTAAATGTTTATATTACCAATAACTATTGTTACGAGTTTTATTATTTATGTTTTAAATTGTAAATAGTTATCGAGTCATACGAAATGGTCACATGTCCGAGTCATGACTCTCGGCTCATTGTCCAAGTCCAAAGTAATAAGCAAATGTCATAAGAACCAATATATCTTCGTCCAAAACAATCCCAATCCACGTGCTACAACAATAGGGTCCGACTACGGCACCCGACTAACCTATCTCCGTCAATCTAAGTGACCGTCTCACAATCGGTCCCCAATAACACATTTCGTCAACACTTCTCAATACCAATATCCATTGTCGAGACCAAACGTGGTCTCGACCCACAAGTATTCGGCCAAGTAAATAAACAACCAAACCAATTCCAAAACCAAGTTAACAATAAAGAAACAAATATAACCAATGTCACATTAGGGTTGGTTTACCAAGCCAAACCCGAGTCCACTCGACTCGATTGAGTCGCGGTACACACCACGAGCCAAAAGTGGCTCGAACCAAGCATCAAAGTTCACATAAACGGCTCCAAGGAGCACTCCAAATGCCAACATGACCACACGGGTCTCGGCAACATTAACCATTACACGGCATCGAGCCGCGACTCCCATGAGTCGAACCAAGTAAAACCAACGCGAGCAAGAATCAAGAGCCATAATCAAGGCTCACAATAAACAAGAAATCAAGCACCATGGCTCGGGTTAACACCCAAGCCGTGAGTCATGGACTCACGGTTCGAACCGAACCCACAAGATAACAACCCGGATACCAAACATTTCAAGAAAATGAGTTTCCATCATAAACCCATAAGTATTTCCCCTTTTTAATATGAAAACCCATTCGGATCTAAACATGTCGTGACCAAGGGTCACGTTTTTATAAAAAATACGAGTAACACTCGCCTCACCTTCGATCTAAGAGCTTCAAACCATAAAACCCTTCGAAAATAAACGATTGGTGGTGAAAGATGGTGGTGATTCATGATGAAAAATGAGGTTATAGGGCGCGTGTAGGGGTAGATCTAAGAGATTAGATGATGGGGATTAAGAAAATGGTGGTGGTGTTTAATGGTGGCCGGCGGTGCAGTGGTGGCGGCCGATTCTTAGTTGGGGCGGCTAGGGTTTAATAAGAAGAGGAAATGAGGGAGAGAGAGATGTGTGGGTGAGGGTGTTGTGTTTGTGTGAAAACCGAACCAAACAAGGACCCTTTTGTGGTTCACTCTTTTATATATATTTTTTTTAAGTTTTAAATAATAATAATAATAATAGTAATAATAATATTACTAGTAGTTTTGAGTGGGTACAAATGGGTAAATGTAAAACATACGGCCCGAGACCTGAACTCGTTCAAACTTTCAATATCCCACGAAAACATCTCGTAAATAATTAAATGTAGTCGGACTCGTAAAACGAATCATAAAATTTCCCGTTAGGTAAACCTAGTGCCAGAGTCAACGTAGTACCAGTGAGAATTTTAAAAATACATCATCAAGTAAATTCGATAATGAATTATTAAAATAATTCTCGAATCCTATAACGACATAAAATATAATTATCCATAAAATTGGTCTTACAAGTTCGTTGCGAATAAAAATTCCAAATAAAAATTATAAACGAACTTTAACGTAATGCGGGTTTTCAAAATGGCTTCCTAAATTGCCGGTTGTCACAATAGATATATAATTTAATTCTCGTTGGGATGGTGTATTTTTTATAGCTTGAAGATTTACTATTTGCAAGATTTGTTGTTAAAAAAAATGTGACAAATGATTTTTTTTACTAATTTAAATAAAAATTAGATGGCTAAGATTGATTATTTGAATTTATAACAAATATGAGATTTACAACTCTTAAAAGCATACACCCATACTTATGTTTTAGCACGCCAGATTATTTTTGCAATAGTAATCATATTTAAAGCACTATTTCTTTCTTATATATTTCCACCCTAGCTAGGTTTTTTGTTTTTTTTTTTTGAATTTTTTTTTGATTTTTTTTTTTTTGTTTTTTTTTGACATGTTAGATTAGATAACATGTTATAGGGTGCAAAAATAGCACCTATGGCGCCTCTATATTTACTACTACTATACACCGCTCATTTGTGTTATAGGTGTCAATGTCATTTGATTCACATTTATTATACGTTTTTTTTGGTGAGTGGATATTTTTCTGGTGTGCTATAGAATTTTATTAAGAAAAGTGTTTATATTATAATAGTGTTATAGAGTACAAGCTAAAATGACGGCACCTATAATTATTACAGAGTGCAACTGGACCTTGTACTATTAATTATCAAAGTATCCAACTCAGCTCATATGTCTTGTTCTTCTTGCTCTTAGCATTTTTAACATTTTTTTACGACTCGTTAGCATCGTTGGGATATGATTCTCATAAATGTCGGAATTCTTGATCTAAAGATTGAAGCTGTCATTCACATGATATGGAACATATTGCCATTATTTCTGAAAGAAAAAACAAAATGCATGCACGCATGCATGCATATGGTACTACGTGAATTAAATTCAATTTAATGCAAATAGAATCGGTCTCACGTACGTCGATCTTTAATGTAACTTGTTTTAATGTATTCATGATTGGAGGTGTATTCATGTGAAACTGTCGACTTAGATTATTTGTCCCTAGACCAGATGGGTGCATTTACTGATCATACATGTTGTACTCAGATGTGTCAACTAAATGTACTCTTCGTGTTCGTATTTATGATCAATCTCCGTTTTTAAAAATTGAAAATAAAATATCGCGATAGGTAATTGGACTAGTGCTAAAAATAACCATATTATATGATGAAAATAATTTGACTATATCTCGATTACAAAATTACAACCCAAAACACTTTTTGAGATACTTAGTTTTTGTTTTGGCCGGCTTTAACTAACGGCTATATTCTTAGTTGGTCGTCGGATTTGGTAATCTTCAAACAAAGCCACGGAAGAAAAGATTAATGCCGTTTTGGAAATAGTCTTCAAGTTTGAATGACAAGTTAAGAGCAAGCTGCAAACAATCATTTACTATACATTCATAGTCGTCGTTAGGATTTTAGTGGTTTTTCATGAATATTAGTTGTGCATTGACAAAATATGTCCAACTTTTGTAAGATAAAATCGAAAATAAATAAGACAATATATACGTACTTAATTGGCGGCTTTTTTCACTTTATGCAACTTGAAAAGAATGTTTTAACTAATTATTTGTTTTGTCCTTGGTGGAATTAACATAATACATCAAATCTCTAATCACTTTTGACAAGGTCAAAAATAAATAAATAAATATTTAATAAAAAGAAAATAAAAATAATAAAAATAAAAATAAAAAATCCACCAAATAATTAAAACCTGATATTCCTGTTGTCTCAAAATAACTCTTCATTATGAAAATACAAAACATATTAAGAAAGTTTATTAAATATACTTTTACCAATCACTTATCATCTTTATTAACTAAAGTCTACTTTTATTAGTTGAAATATAAAGTGAAAACTTATTTTAGGATATTCTAAAATTGTAATGAATGTGGACACTTATTTTAATACATGTTATTTACTGCAATTGAAACTCTAATTTTTGTTATCAAATGAGAAAAATTTTAAAATGAGAAAAAATAAGAAGTAATTATAACCATGCATCAGAGATGCACAAACTTGAATTATACACATCGTTAATCTTTTAAATGTATCATAATATATTTTCTAACAAAAAACAATAGATGCATGTACATATATTAATAAACGTATTTCATCAAGTTAGACGAATCATATGTATTTTTCATCTTTTCCTATTCAAATTTTTTGCTAATACTACTTTGCGTCGTTTATACTTCAAAATCATTTTCGAAACTAATTGAGACACATCTAAATAAATAAAAATACATCTTAAATATGTGGTATTAGTTATTTCTTATCATTCTCATTTTAAATTTTCATTTCTACAGATCTCTATCATACCAATGCTAAAATTACACGTTTAACATAACTTTTAGATTAAGATATTAAAGAAAACAATAAATAATTTATAAGATCCACAACATACATTAAATTAATCAAATCAATGGCCTTTTTGTCTCCCTACTCTTTTCGACTATATATTTTCATAATCTTGTCCCTCAAAAGGTCAAGAAAAACCTACGTAAAATACAAAAGCTAAGATACAAAGGAAGTAGGTTGCTTCTGTTGCACATATATGTCACTCAAATCCAATAGTCTCTTTATAGTTTAGGTTTAAAAAAATCGTAAAGTTAGGGCAAAACCTTTCATTATTCCTTTTTTGTTACATTAGTGATTGTTTACCGTAACCTTAGATATATATCTACAAAAATGGATCGATAAAAATATAACTTTCAAAACGGAACATAGGTGAAAGCTTATAATTTTAGTTATTTGAAGCTAATAATATACCACGTATGATGATTTTTCATTGTGTTTTATGGAAAGAAACGGCAAGAATATAGTGATAGAAGAAGTTTGTAACTTGTGTTTGTCTTCAAGCATACGAATGAAATGCTAATTGACTCATCAAGGAGTCTTTATCATATTTTAATTAAGTTAAACTAATCACATTGCAAAATTATAATAAATATTAATCAAGGAATAGTAAATGATTAATAATTAGATCGCGACGGCAATGGATAGATACACCCACTAGTAGAAATAACAATTTGTAGGTCTGATTAACGTGTCAATATCAATATTCCACGTCCACAAGATATTTCTTCTATTTCATATCATTTATCCATGCATACAAGGACGAGAGAAGGGTGGGTGTTGGAATAGAAATACCATAAAGTGTAAATGTGAGTTCAAAACTAGCATCTCTCAAACGAGAGACGAAATTTACACTTTTAGTAGTAGATGGTGCGTAATGACAAATTTCTAAAACAGTTACAAGGCCGCTAAGCAAACTAAGAGAATAAGGTCCATTTGGTATACGGTAATCGGAATCAAGAAATGCTTTCATTCCTAATATATGTGTTTGTTTGAGAACTCGAAACTGACAAATAGATATTATATGAGGATATGAGCTATACTCCATTCATTACCAATTAGGTTGGTTTGCATAACTATCCATGGTCTCACACATATTTCTATACATTTTATCTTAAAAAAACACAATTATGATTCCTTTTAATATTTAACCAAATGATAACATTCGTATTGATACCTTAAATCATTCACATTTCTATTCTACTATGTTATCAAATCCATATCGATTGTGATTCCTGCTAGCAAACTAAACACGCTCTAAGATATGATTCCCATTCCCCATGTGCAACTCCATAGCGCATTTTCTCATCCTCTGACTACTTCTCAGTCTCTGCACATTATTACAAATGTGAATTCTACATCTTGTATCAAATACCCAGGAATTGAGAGAGAAAGTAAAGAGTTCCATCATGAACAAACCTGACTTGTTAGACGATCCAGTCTCCTTGTTCTTTTTCAACTCGGAAGGGTAATAAGGACATTTCCTCTTCCAATGTCCAATCTTCCCACAATGGAAGCACTCAACATCCTTGCGGGGCTCTCTTTCTTAAGGGGCGGTGGGAGCTTCTTCTTGCCTTTGGACTTTCATTTCCCCTTAGACCACGATTTCTTTCGCAAACCTCCTTCTTTGATTAAATTCAAACTTGGAACTAGATTCTCGGATTACGCATTCTTCTGAGAAGTTTTCAACATTGCATGTAGTTCTCAAAGAGTTTTATTCCAGCTATTCATGCTGTAGTTCAAGACAAAATTGTCGAACGACTTTGGCAATGAACCCACAATGGTATTCATAGGTAATACATGAGGCATGGGATGTCCAAGAAGTTCCAACTTGTCAATGTAGCTCTTCATCTTCAGAACATGAGTACGTGTTAACCGACTGACCCTCCTCCATATTACATGCATTTAGCATTAGCAACAGGAGGGTCAGGAAGGGGTGTTTCAATGAGTGCTAACTTTTCTTCATACTTGAGGATAATCCTCAAGTTCTTGTGCCAGTCAAGGAAGTTGGTAACATTGAGTTTCTCCTTCTCAATTAGAGAATGGAGAGTTAAAGCATCCATATTTTGGTTTGGTACAACCATCAACAAAACAATAAAGTCCATTCAGTATTTTTGATATTTTCTTTAAATAACTTAATTAACTCGAGTTTACCAAAGCTTAATTATTTAAAGTCTAAGATCCACATTAACTTAATCACCGTACCAAAGCGATTACCAGTTGTATCATGTATACAATTCTAAGTCATTATAAGACCTAGCTAGAATGTTAAATATTCATGGCACGTTGTCCTATCTTCGCCACGAGCTCTGGTCAGATCATCCGCATAGTTTAGTCCACCAATCAGAGGACAATGGAAAGTCTAAGCTGGTCCAACCTTTCCCTATCATCCATTCATGTCCTAAAATTGCTCAAGTCCGACCATACACAAAGCTGGTAGGAATGTCCTCTCACAATTTGATAGCACGACGTTCATAGGTAACTTGTAAATATTTAAAGTGCAACATAAGCAATAAATGCATATTACTTATGATGGAATTTTGATAAAGCATTTTAACTGATTTTAGCTCTTTTAAAATCAATTTGGCATTTAACCCTTATATCCACCGGTGTTTATTAAGCATGATGCAATCAAATTAAATCAATAAAATAAATACAACCATGCAAACATAAATATGTGTACCCTAGCCCAAAATTCTATATGAGTCAAAACAGATACAACGGTCATCCAGGACAATCTGATGCTCCCACTTAAATCAAGATCATCATCTCTTATTAAGTGAAGCATTAGCTTGCGCCTTCGTTATCATGAAACTCCAACATGACATCTCCGTGCATCTTGTCTTGATCTCCGTCTTGTTACATTAATAAAATTGAAAAAGTACAACTATTCTAACACTTACAAGTTGAATAAATAAAAAATAGAACTGAATACAAAATTGTAACTCGGCATAGAGGCCTATCCCAAAATGCCAAAACCATGAGAATACTAAAAAAATATCCAAAATAACTAATTAAGGCAATACTCAGGACAAATGGCTAATGAGCATAATGGTTATACACAAAAATAATTACAATTATTGAAAACTATCATTGGTTTGCTCATGGTCAACTTTGCATGACCTTGATCATGATATACACAAAAATTAAAACAATAATTTAACAAGCTAATATATGAAAATTAAATACGATATCTAATTTCCTCATGTTACCATAATCATGTATACGCCAATTTAACAAATTCGCTAGCAGATCTATAAAACCAAATACATATTACAATGATCAAAATAGTCATAACCACATATAAGTTGCTCTGATACCACTGTTGAAAAATAAGGGTTATAATTTTAAAATCTATTTTAACAATTAAACCAAATAATCAAATATTGCAGCGGAAGCATAACCTTTAAAAGCGTTTTTCCATATTTAGCAATCCATATACGTGCTTTATGACTAATCAAAAAATAACAACAACAACTGTGTACCATTGCTTGTGTTCAACACGAACTCTAAGATTCTCTCACGGTGTTGCACAATAACGCTCGAACAACTTCAGTAAAGTGACAAATCTTGATCCAATTAAAATAACATACCTACAATATGATTGCTAGAACAAATCACAACTATGTATTTGTGTGTGTTTGTGGTTTGGCCGAAGCTAAGGAGAGAGGGGGTGATCGATTTTAAAACCCTTGTTTTAGGTCTTGTATTTATAGGGCATTTAGAAAATAATTAACTAATTTAAATATAAGATAAATTCTATATTTAGACAAGATATATTTTGAATATAATAAGATGATTATATATTTATAAGATATGATTATTATTCTATTATATACTTAGCTTAATAAATAAGTAACTGAACTCAAGCCCAACTCGACAACCACTAATGGTTTCGGTCGAACTTAAATGCCCAAAGGGACTTCCATTTTGGTTCTTGGTTTAAGCCCAATACTATTTAATTAGTCCAATTAATTAAACCCAATACTATTTTTAGTCTAACTAATTAAACCCAATCTTTTTTTCACTTAATTAATCATTTACGTATTTCTAATAAATACATAAAACTGAAGTCTCGCGTTATTATGTGTGACGCAATGAAATCATATATTAATGGCAGTATTAATTATGTTACGGCATGCATATATTCTTGTAGCTACAACCTCTCGATATATGGTAACTACTTGGTGTTCCATCGTTAACCTACACAACTCCTTCTTAATGGTATCAGTTAGTCTATAATATTCACTTGAATGTAGGTTTTGGTTCTACTGTTGCATTCTAGAATGAAAATTGGATAGGATCATCAAATTAAAGTCGTTATTCCTAATACTTTATGCTTTAGAAACATCTAAGGATTATTGTATTAGTTATTGTTGCGTCATTCCTACTACATCCCCTTATTCACTAGAACAATATCGATTTTTCTTAAATATTCACTAGAACAATAGGTTCTGGTTCTACTGTTGCTTTCTGGAATGAAAATTGGATAGGATCATCAAATTAAAGTGGTTATTCCCAATATTGTATGCTTTAGAAACATCGTTAACCTACACAACTCCTTCTCAAAAATTGGTATCGATTTTTCTAAAATATTCACTATAACAGTAGGTTATGGTTCCACTGTTGCTTTCTGGAATGGCAATTGGATAGGATCATCAAATTAAAGTTGTTATTCCCAAGATTGTATGTTTTAGAAACATCATTAATCTACACAACTCCTTAATTGATATCGATTTTTTTGAAATATTCACTAGAACAGT
This sequence comes from Artemisia argyi, assembly GCA_030686995.1. Lineage (NCBI taxonomy): Eukaryota > Viridiplantae > Streptophyta > Magnoliopsida > Asterales > Asteraceae > Artemisia > Artemisia argyi. The sequence continues at coordinate 175,328,388 of CM060682.1, read as the reverse complement.
ATGCTCTGTTTATACTGTTGCTTTATGGAATGACAATTGGATAGGATCATCAAATTAAAGTCCTTATTCCCAAGATTTTATATTTTAGAAACATCTAAGGAATATTGTATTAGTGATCGTTACAGAGTTTTTGGGCCTTGTTAACAACTTTATTCCTGCTACTTCCCCTGATTCTTGAAAATTCTCGTACAACAGCTCCAACCTCTTCACTCTCACGTCCATGCGTTGGGAAATTGAATATCGTATCTTAGACTCACAAACCTAAACAACTCAATGTAATAGGTTCCTTCCTATCAAAGTTTACATTCATACATGAAGGCTTCTCCTAGACCGACTTCCAACTCGTTGCAACCTAGACAATCGCAGTGTCAACCTTCATTCGACTAGATGCCATGTTTGTGATAGTGACATTGAACAACTCATCATCTCTTCATTGAATGCCCGTTGGCTTCTTGTTTATTGTGTTTAGTGAAGAATTGGTGGAAGCAACACGATTACCCCAAAGAAATTCCAAACTTACTCTCTTGGAGTGATATAGTGAACCTTAACAATTGGGCTTGAATTTGTGTCGACTTTGTAGTTCACACTCAACTTGGATCATTTGCAAATATCGAAATCGAGTTTGCTTTGACTCGAAACGACCACACAAAGACACGCTTGGAGATGATGTTAAGCTCTTTGCTCACGACTGGATCATCCATAGAAATAGGAACCTAAATGTGAATTGGCTTGATTGAATCATTGATCATATATTATCTTGCACAAAAACTTTGTAATTCTTCCTAGCTTCTTGCTACCTTCAATGAAATTGCCGTCCTTAGAAAGAAAAGAAAAAAAATGATTTGCTACTAAATTTCTCCATGCATTTCTATTTCATTTTCATTAATACTAGATATTTACAAACTGGTATCACGAGAATCGTCTCCAACAGCCATGATTGCCGATTGGAGAGGCTAAAGGTCAGCTGAAAAATAAGAAAAGATAGGAAGTGTCGAGTGTTATTGTTGAGATATTTTATGCTAGGATCACGTTTAGCTCTAATACTATATTGATTGGTAAATTGTCGGCCGAAATGTAGTCGTTTTAAGGGGCAAAACCGATAATTGTTTTACATTGATACAGTACTAATCCAAAAATATGCGATGGTTATATGTCGACTAAGAGACCATTAACTGTTAACATCAAATGGGAAGTACAAACCCGAGAGAAACAAAATAATCCACCAACTCCTAGGAAAATTGATTCAAAAATTGACATAAAATATAAGAAAACCAATGATGTGATATAAATTAGTCAATAAATGAAAATATGAACCCTACTTCTAATGGTCGTTTTCTTCTTGTAACAATCGATGTCTTGAATATAAAAACTTCTAGTTTTCTAAATACTAATTAAAGCGATGGAACTCGAATGCAGTGAATCTATGCTCGTCAATCTTTATCAATACTACCTCATGTATCGTGATCACCATGCAATTTTAAACAAAATACCAAAAGCATATCTTTGATCATGTCATCTTTGGATCACCATTAACGTTCGTGATTCATGGGATTATCTACGAGTATGTTAAAAATGGGTTATATACGTATAATCCTACCACTATAAAAAAATGTCAATCTACGACACTTTTTTATACACACTTCAAAAAGTGTGTAAAATATTTTGAGATTGTTATCATTAATAAATGTGTAAAAATTGGTTACATAAATAAATGTGAACTAATTTTGAATTAAATATTAATTCTTTCGATTTACATAGAGATGCAAGGGAAACGAACAACAAACTGCGCTGTTAGCCTTTTTTGAATTGCAAAGCCAATTCTTTTAAAAACTACGTTTGCAGATCTAGATATCATAACATTGCTATGCATAACTCGTTGGACTCTGTTGAGGAGCTCAACCGCCTCAGGTGCAAGAAAACAAAAAGTATCAAATGTAAAAGGAATAAAAACATGTTGATTTTTAATGCACGCTTTCTCGTGATTTGTTACTTTGTATGAGGCGGCTTTCAAAGCAGTTTTTCTATCTTTAAAACCCCGGCTACTCAAACCTACGAGAGGAGAAACCTTCGTTAGATCCACACATGCATGTTTTTCTTCAACCCATCCAAACATCAAAACATCTGCCGGTCCGAGTGCGAAAAAATCTAGAATTTTGAAAAGCAAAAGAGTTTTCACACTTATATTTGTTTAAAAAAAGTTCACGCTTTTAAATGACAAGATATCTAGAATTTGTCCACATTTGCAAGTGTGCATGTTAATTCGGTACACCCGATTAAAGTGTGTACAAAATCACTGTGGTAAAATGACTTTTTTTTTTTTTTTTTTTTTTTTTTTTTTTTTTTTTTTTTTTTTTTTAAGTGTACGCATGAAGCATGTGTGACGGCCTAGAGCATATGTATATGACAAAGTCACAAAGAGTTGCCAAGTTAAATAATGTCTTTAAAAAAAATACAAAGTACGTCTTGTATAAAAGCCGGCCCCAAACAAGAAATCTTGTTAATATAAGACCAAGACCTTGTCTCATTTCTTTTTCTCGCACTCTCCCTCTTCACACTTCAACTCTCCATTTTTAAAAGAATCTTCCAGTCCTTTCGTAATCAAAAGTTACATATAATTCAAAAAAGAAGCTATTTCACATCAATGATGTCCATAACTATGGATGATCATGAAGATCAGCCAATAAATACCATCAAAGAAGTTGATCTACTAGAACCACATGTTGGGCGAGGAGTAAGATCATATGAATGCATATTTTGCAAGCGTGGGTTCACCACAGCGCAAGCGCTGGGTGGACACATGAACATTCATAGAAAAGATAGAGCCAAGAGCAGGCCTAGTTATTTGAGTCATGATATGAACTCAAGTAGACAAGAAGATTATAGTTGTTATTCCGGCCCTAGATTCTACCAACCGATGTTTGCAAGCTGCCCAAGATCATATGTTTCTGGATCTCCTAATCATCAAGAGGGTCAGATTCGTTACTCGACTTATCTTGCATCCACATCAAGTACCAGCAGAGAAATAGAGCATGAAAACAAGTATCAAGATGTTCATGGAGTGATCACAAGTCCATCAAGGGAGGAGAAGATGAGGAGCTTAAGCTTACAGTATGGTTGGATTAATGGCGAAGGTGGAAGTAACGAAGGTGAATTGGATTTGGAGCTTCGGCTTGGCCATGATCCATATAGCTCCTCTTGAATTTTATCGTATCCAGTGGCCAATAATGATGGAACAAGCTAGTGATGGCAAAACATCATTTTCGTGTAACCAAATCTGTCTTTTTGAGAAAATTTAGCAGAGGTACGGTAAATATGATGTTTTGCCCTCATAAGAGTCCTTAAAGGTATGGTGCTTATGGTGTTTTTGAGGTAGAAATCTTTGTTGTTTTATTTAATTTAGGGTTTATATAAGATGTCATAACTTTATGTTTTATAATTAGATTTTCTATATTCCAAGGGCAATGTATACATAAATCTTTTCTAGTTATATAACCTTGATCTAAATTTGCACCAGAATTTAATTAATTGTATAATTGGTGAAAACCCTAATCAGGATCTAGCAAATGCAAGAAAACATAAGCTAGATAACAAATCCACCATTTGTCTTTATTCTTGTAATGGTTTAGGTTACCTTAACCCTCTTTACTAATTAGCTATCTTTATGTGAGCAGATATTGATTAACTACTCGTATTGTGTCAGACTCTAATGAGTTTTTAGACGTCTGTTTTTAAAGTGAAGAGTTGCTACTAAAGAATACGTAGTATCATTTGACTGAAGTTAGGATGGTTCACCTACTTTTACATGTTTTTCATATCCAAAACTTTTTATTAACAATTTAAGTTTAGACAAGCCTAATCAATATCGGTTCTGCCAAGTCTTATGAGAGTGAATCTTCGATTCAAAGTGTTATCTTAAATAATTAGCTTTACAATAATCATCTAATATATCCCGTGTGTGATTTTGATAGGAATTATTATGTTTGGCCCAAGCCCGGTTGTTAGTCAGGTCATTATGGTTTTTATATATTATATATACCGATCAATAAAGATGACACCCTAAGGTGAATTCATTATTAAACATAGTATTATGAGCGGGTCAAATCATAGATCTAGTCGGCAACCTTGAGCCGTCACCTCTAAGCCTCCTGTCAAACCTTAGCCGTCGCCGTTTATCCATTTTCAGAAAATAAAAACGCATCTAACTGTTTCGACCATAACCCCTAAACCGCTAAGACTTAATTGACTCCGTCAGTGCTATTGGCACGCTTCGTAACTAAATTCAGAAGAAAAGCGTACTGGATTCGCTTACGTAGCCCTGAAGATGTGCCATCACGCGCCGAAACAAGCAGTCGATTCTGAAAACAACATTGGCTCACTGTTTTACTTATAATTCTCAAACAATTTATAGTTAGTTGACATTGTCAGCGGCCGCTACCGTAATTGCCGCCTCCACTGGTCGGACACTCCATCACGTGTCATTATAAGTCATGGCATTTGCCAACGAAAACAAAATCATTGTTTTTAGATTACGTTTATCCGTTACGATTTGTTGCTATCAAAGCCTTGATTTTTTATTTTTTATTTTTATCAATATAACTATCTTAGATTTTGTTTTTATGTTTAGTTTTATTTTTCAATAATTTTAGTTGTCATCTTCAATTAGAGTTTTCGTGATTTTGTTGCTGCAATTGTGAGAGTGTGTTAGACATTATATGTTTGGCCCACTGAGTTGCGTAATGAGGGTTTCTATGTATTATATATACAATCAATAAAGTAGGACACCCTACGGGTAATTTTATCATTTAGCAATCTCACCTTAAGTTGAATGACCTAAGCAAATTAAATTAGTAAAGTCAACAAGGACCAATATACGTTTAGCATATAGTGGTATGATGGTGATTCGCTAATATATTAATACGTTGCGAGTTCAAGTTCTAACTAGAAAGAATGTAAGTCGTTGTTATAAAGAGTGTGATGAATCGCTGATCTGCACGCACATATTTTTTATGCATACACAACATGCATGTATTGATGATTTGATGTAGATAGATGTATCTTTTATTAAATGCAGCTTAGTAACTTGTCGTACTCTAATTATCTATCGATAACTGAATATATAATACATATATGGTGTCTAAAAATACAAAGTCACAGACTTTTAAGTTTGAAAACATGCTATTTGTAGACTACATGTTTAAACTTATAACATATGACATTTATATGTAATTAGTTAAATCTAGATCATATTCAATGTATTCACCTTTCATTTAATTTGTGTTCATGTAAAGAAAAAAGAAAAAAAGAAAAAAGAAAAAAAAAAAAAGATTCAGTAAAATGTAATGTATCTTCTTCTATTTATACCACCATCTACGTCCACAGTTAGACCCTATAAAAGAAACTGAAAAACTGGTACAAAAGATGTAACGCCACTGCTTTACGCAAATACTATGCTAATCTAATAAAATCAAGTTACAATGTTTTGGTTCATTATGCATGTAATCTCATTGGGGGAGTACATCAATGATGCCATTAATGAACCAAGTGTATATCGTGTACTCGTGCTCTTTTTGTTGGCATAAATTCAGGTATTCACCACGAAGGATCTTGTGCATGCATTAAATGTTAAAATGTTTGGATAATTTGAAATAGAGTAAATCGTAAAAATCATCCTTGTGATTTGGCGAAATCGCAGGCACAATCCAATCTATTCAAAAGTGCAGACATAGTCCCGTGAGAAACTTTTGGTTCGTATATAGTCCTTTGCCCAAAATCGACTAAAATACCCTTATCCACAACCTCTTTAATTTGCCTTTGAAATTCTATTTTTATTTAAATGAAAAATCAATAACCATAATCAACAATTATACTATATAACATTCATTGAAGTGGTTTGGGGATTCATTGAAGTGGTTTGGGGAACGGACACTCCGAAGCCACCGGCATCGAGATCAGCTTGAGGGAGTGAGGCGGCTTGGGTGCACTGTGGAGCCGCGACTTGAGCCGATACTGTTCACACACCGTGCCGAGCCGTCGGCTTGGAAGGACTAAAAAATTGGGTTAGCATTATTTTTGTTAGTGGGTTCTCCACTAATTTGCCACTTAATTTGTTGGACTAGCTGTGTGTTTTACACCAGTTTTGTGTTGTTAGGAATTTGATGGGTTTGCTGCATGTTCTACAACTGTATTCCATTATCAATTTGAAAACCATTTAAATATGGAATCCGGTTTAATTTGTTTGGTGTTTTAAACAAAAGCTCACACATACACAATGGTGCAGGTAAGAAAATTAGAGCTAATTTAGGGTTTTTTTGATTTAGGTGTTTGGAGCTGAAATTGTTTTAGAAGTTGTGGTGGAATGATGACTGAAATTTCTGATTATGCTTGCTATATTGTTATAGTTTGAATCACGGTTATTGGGTTTGGTTTTTTTGATCTCGTGTTCTTATGCTGAATGCATTTCACATTTTTTTTTATATATACTAAAGTTGCTAGCTTGATTGTAGTGGTTTTGATAATTATCAAATAACTGGGATTCGTTTTTGTGAATTACGATTAGAGTTTAATGTGTTAATGAGTTTTTGTTATTTCAGTTTTGATGTAAAAATGTTAAATTTGAAAGGGTTTTGTTAATTTTTGGGATAAAAGATGATAAAAAGAGTGTTTCTTTTTTGAAATTTATTTTATGTCACTTTTGCATGTCAAACTTAATCCACTCGTTTATGATAATTTGTGGGTTTTAAGGTTCTTGATGATGATGGTAAGGTTTTTTGAAAGAAGAAAATTAGATCCGAAATTTATTTTATGCCAATTTTGCATGTCGAATTTAATTCATTCGTTTATGATAATGTGTCTTTTTTAAGGTTCTTGATGATGGTCAAGTAGATGATGATCCTATGATAAGTTTTCTTTTTATTGGTTATGAATTTATTGTAATTTGAGTTATATGTTAGTTTATAGTTCTGAGGTAAAAAAAAGTGTGTAATTTTTTGTTTGTATGATGTTTGAGGTTAAAAAGAAAATAAGGTTGTTTAGTTTATGCTAAAGTTGCTAGCTTGATTGTAGTGGTTTTCATAATTATGAAAAAACAGGGATTCATTCTGTGTTTAGTATACTTTCTGTAAGCAAAAATCGAATGGCATAAGAGGCAGTTGTGTTTTGTAGTCACCCATAGTTTTGGTGTGCCAAAAATCGTAAGGTGTAAAAAAAGAAATTCTTGCCTGTGTGGATTTAGTTACTCGGTGATTCAGAATTTATGCCTTGCAAAAATTGAAAATCGTAAAATGAAACTGTGTTTTGTGTCCTGCTTTGGTTTTGCAGTAGCAAAATCCTTATGCCATTTAATGGAGCAGTATGTTGTAGCCGATTTGATATTTGATCTAGGGTAGTCGGTGTGGGATTTCAATGACCGTTATATGTTTTGTATGCCTAATTTGGATAGTGCTTGCTTGCTTATGATTATTCACTTGCTTTATGAGTCGTAAATTTGTTGTTGTGAAAAAATGTCGGCTATAAACTGTAAACGTCGTCAATAGCCAATTCGATATCTGATCCCAAACTCAGATTATTGTATAACTTGGCTTAATGCTGGTGTTATGTGTTGTGTATAATTTATGGTCGTATATGATGATTTCATGAGTACTGTTAGTTAAAAGGAAACTGATATTTTGTTTTACAAATTGGTGTGTCTTTGTATAAAGTCAGGTTAGATAATCCTTTGTGCTTAATGTTCTTTGGTTTAGGTTTTAGATGTTCATTAGAGTTAAAAAAAAAAAAAAAAAAAAAAAAAAAAAAAAAAAAAAAAAGCTATGCATGTATTATTATATCTTAATTTATGTCTACAACTTATTAATTGCGATGTTATCGTAAGAGTTCTGTGCAGGGCAGAAACAAAAGTTTTCACCTCACCAGTTAGATGTAGTACATGTACAGTTTTTATTTTTTTACGCTAATACTTTCCATTATCTAATGTAGTACGGTTGCCAATAGATGTTGTTAAGTAGGTGGGTCATGGGAAATATACTTTTTTCTAATTCTTAGTGGTTTTCCCTTTTGGTGCCATACCTCATTTTTGAAATATACTAAATTGCCAATATATGTATGGTTCTGTTTGTTACATCTTCCAATATCTTTTACAGTATGATATTTGGTTATGGGTGTTGATTTTATACTCTACGTATAATTTTTTGTCGTATGTGCTTCTTGGTACCCTTGAAAGTCTGATATGTGATCATACGTACTGATTTTATATGGTGTATATAAGTTGTGATAATAATTGTTGGTTCCGTAACTAGTGTTTTTTTTTTTTTTTTTTTTTTTTTTTTTTTTTTTTTAATATTTTACAAAATAAGTGCTTCCTGATCGAAAAAATTTTGCAATTTTTTTGGTAGTTGTTTTAGGTTAGATGTATATTTAGATATAATTTGTGTATGCTTCTTCAATGTTGGTGTAGTTTGGAAGGTGTAACTATGTTATGTGATTTGACTGTTTAATGTTTCGCTTGCAATTAGATGATAGAGAAGTTGAAATGGAATTTATTTTTTTGGAAGGTGTGGGTATGTAATTTACTTCACCTATTTAGTGCTTTTATTTGTTGTGGCCTTTTAGTTTGTTAGTACATCAACTGTGTTATGTTGCATACTCCGTTGGTTGTTTTTGTAGATCTAATTTAGATGGTAGCTACTTGGCTAAACCGATTCGGTTTTCCATATACTGTTATTCTTGGTGTTGCAAAAATTGTAAGCCATAAAAATGTTGTCGTGTTTCGTGATTACTGCGATATCTGAGCTAAGGCATAAGTATTCTTGGTACAATCATTAATCGACTGTTCTTTTTTGTGTTTAGGTTATCCAAGAAATATTAACGGGACGTAATGGTGTTCATGTGAGGAGGATGAAAAAATAAATATAAAGGCTGTGTATGATGATTAAAGGATGCTTTTGGTAACAAAATACGCCCATATAAATAGGCAGCCTCAATATCCATTAAGCATGCATGAAACGTCGCTTTCGGGTGAAACATTATCATTACGGTTTTGTCATGGTATCTTGCTAATTTTAAGACAATTTTATTATTATTATTATTATTATTATTATTATTATTATTATTATTATTATTATGGTCTTCCATTTAATACCACCAGTATTTTACCTTGAAATATCGCTATATCTGATATAATACCTTTTTATTCTATGATTTTTTTGCTCTAATGTTTAATATTAGATTATTGATAGTTTATCCTTAATGCTACAACCAATACTTTAAATAGTCAACCGTTATTGTTGGCGTTACAGTTTCCCATATATTTTAGAGTCTTTTTTTCTATATATGCTTTGGACAATAACCTTTCTGACAATGATGAGTGGTGATGCGTGCATTTATTGTTGTAGGTATAGATTATTCTTAGTTTTAAATATATATTTAGCCGACTTAACCTATAGCACACACTAACGAGCAGTATACCCGATCAATGTAGCTAGTTGGTAAGTAGAGTGTCGATCACCAAGAGTGGAACGTTAACACCTAGAATGTCTATCAGTATTTTAATTCCTAAGTTAGTTTAACTACTTAATCTAACGCAAGGAGGGATTTCAGCCTGAGAGACTGGCACGATTGAGTTGATTATAAGAGTAATAAAATTAATGAGTAGAATACATGAATGGCGAACACGTACACAAATAGATAACATATACAGATAAGAGGCATGTCCGATGATTAATTAGCTTATCACTTGTTTTATTGCTATTTTTATAGGATGAGTACTAAAATCTATTCTCTCTCGTTGGTATCATAATTATAGGCGAGTAAACTCTTAATGATTACTTATGTCTATATTATTTAACCTTTTTAAGGGATTACACTAACTTATAATGCTAGTGAAGTAATTGTAGGAAGGGTATGGCAGCCTAAGCAAGCCACAGCTAGACACAAAGGTTATCAAAGCACATATAATAAGAACCAAATAAACATCAAATAAACTTTAATAGATGGGAAAACAATATAAAGGGGAATCCTATGGCGTAGACAAGCCTAACAATCCTGATGGATTAAAGTGTACTAATACAATAAAACAAAACTACTTAATGAATTAAACACTAGTAGGACCTTCTTACTGCTCTGAAATCTTCGTTTAGGTGGTGTCTTGTGTTTCCTATTCGTCTTTATTCTTCTCCTTAGGGTTTGATTGCACCTGAAATTCGGTTTTTGAATGGATATTTATAGTTTCTGTCTGAGGGTGCGATGTGGCGCATCAACTAAGTTGATGCGGCATATCTAGATAGCTTTACGTGGGGTCCAAGATTATTATATTCTGAAATATTCGTACACCGTTTTCAGATGCGGCGTAACTTAAATCTTCAATGCGGAACATGTCCTTCAGTATCTTGGATAATCTTTGGTGAAATCTTGAGATTGATACACCGTATGTCAGGAAAGTAATACGGCGTATCTGGATTAGATAAGTCAGATGTTTTTCGTTGACCAAAGTTTCATATGCGGCGCATGAGATAAATACATGTGGCGCATTCTTCAAAGTCAGGCAATGGTCTTCAAATTCGTCTAAGTATGGTCGTACGGCGTATCAGTCTAGAATGATATGCCGTATCTCCTTCAATTCAGTAGACTTTTCTAACTTGATCCATTTTGCTCCATTTTACGTCCAAAATAGCTAACTTTCACCAAACGCTTGTTTATAACTGAGAATTACAAAAGTAAACGATTAAGTATCAATTCTCATATAAAATATTATAAAACAAGTCAAATACATAGGATAAATGATGGCAATAATATGTACTTAGTTGATGTCATCAAATATCCCCCCACTTGAACTTTACTTGTCCTCAAGTAAACTCTAGATTCAAACTTATGAAAATGTATCCTAAATAAAGTTTAGGATTTATTTTTTTAGTAGTACTTATTCGTTTTCATCAGAATTGCACAACTAAACACGTAACAAAATAGAAATAACATAAAATCTCTCAATCTCACAACTAATCTAATTTGCTCAATTGCTCGGTCGTGACAAATGTTCTATCATAAGATTGGCATGGATACACATCTCCACTACTAAAGCCAAGGAGAAGCAGGTCTAAAGCGGTAAATCGGTCATGAAAAAGGTTTTGAGTGATACCTGGCTTTGTTTAAACATCTCCTGCACAAACTTAGTAGTTCGCTGGTGTGAATCCTCGATTCCTCAAACAACAGATGGTCACAAATGTGTTTCTTTGATTGCTGGTGCGAGTCCTTGATCTTTCAAACAATGGATGGTCACTAATGTGTTTCTTGGATCGCTGGCGCATTATTTTCATAACGGATGGTCACCAAGTTGCACACCAGATCGCTGGCACATCATTTGATTAATCTTAAACTCGGATGGTCACCAAGTCACAAACCAGATTGCTGGTGCGTTATTCGATTAGTCTAAAACTCGGATGGTCACTACCTTATTCATACGTTTGACATTCTCACTAGGCCATTATCATACTCGGATGCTCGAAAGCTAACAACGAATATAATAATTTGGTAATGGGTATGGATACAAAGAAACAAAAATTGGTTTAAAATAAAAAAAACATTTAAACAAAATAGATAAAGTCCTAGTGTGGTTAATCGCTTTCCCAACCATCCCATGAATAAGACACAAATCATAGACTAACACACTTTAACATGAAAACTCACGCTTTAGAAGGTAGACATGAATCAGACTCAAAATATCTTACTCAAAGAATAAACATTAGTTGGCGTTCCCATAACGGCTAACTCCCATTCAATCCATAAATATAATACAACAGCAGTAGTGATATCTCTACTAGTACATAACTTTATATCGTTGGTATTTCAAACTTCTAACTTCTTCTTTCTTTTTCTTTTCTCATTTTATCAATTTTTTTAACATCAAATAAACATAATGGTGTAAAATTTCACCACATCACCATCACGATAATTCTGGATAATTTTTTCTTTCTTCTCATAACTTCAGACATAAAGGTAATAGCCGAAGTAGTAAACACACGAAAATAAAAAAATATACAATATCTACTTTCACTCAATTGCATTGTGCAATTTTCTGACCTAACCAAAGATAATGAAATAAGCACACAAACACAGAAAACAAGGGGAAACACACTTTTACCAAAAGCAACTAACCACAAACTTAAATCTATAGGGTAGGCTAAGGTTTAAGGTGTAACAAAGTATTTTTTTTTTAAATATTTGTGAAACCAATTTATCAAGTTAGACAAGTCACTCCAATTATATCAATAATACTCATTATTGTGGTCTCGAGTAGTATACAAGCCAAGTTCTAAAGTTTACAAGTCACCGGCACACTCATATATTTGTGGAATTTGAGGTGAATATTGGGAAACGGATATGCTCAATTCTCACAATTTTTAAGATAGTGGTTATGTGTGCGGCTATGTAATTTAGATTTAACAAAACATGCTAGAAAAATTTTAAATTTAGCGTATTAAGCACAAATTAACGAATATTTTTGAAAAATAAGGACAAGTAACATTCTAATTCTCCACTCCCCCGCTTAAGTTAAATAACGTCCTCGTTGTTTGAAATTAAAATTAAAAATAGGAAATGTAAAGAATTAGAACGGAAAACTCCCCTGAGATTTCCTCGATATGATCCTTAATTATGCGTCTGTGAGTAACTTTTTATTTTCGTTGAGTAAAATACGTTCAACCCTCCCTGAATGACGTCTCCATAGAAAATATAGCATGTATGTATACCACCATTCTTGGTAAACACATGTGTTAAGAAAATCACAGCTAGTGCATTTTTCATTAGTGATTAGCGAAAAATAAACTTAAAAATTAAAATTTAAAATTCTGGAAATTTCATCAGGTCAGTCGATGCGCCGCGTCCATGGAAATGGATGCGCCGTATCGAGCCTAGAATAAATATGAGTCAGAAAATTAGATGCGACGTATCCTTAACCAGGGATACGCCACATTAAAACAACTGACAGAAAGTTTAAAGTGCAGAAAAATAAAATTGCTGAAAAATAAAAGATAGATATGGCCTGTACAGTTGATACGCCACATCCTATGGAAGGAGATGCGCCGCATCAATGTGCAGTTATGACATACTCGATAACAAAAATAGTAAAAGATAGATCCGGGTTGTCTCCCGATGAGCGCTTTTCTTTATTCCAGAGTCATCAAGTTAGACTCATCTTTAGCTCTTATTTTGTATCATTATACGCGTCGGAAGTGTCGCGCTCCATCATCCTCAAATTTAGGCCCAGCAATACCAGAAAAATAGTGGTCTCGGGTCTCAGTCATGTACTCCTCCATAGTCGGGTCCGTCACTGTTTCTGTGATTTCTTCTTCAAACTGAGTTTCTTGATCAGAAAAGTAACTGAACCCCAAAGGATTCGAATAATCAAGGTTGGGTGTCTTGAAAAGCTTTCGAAGCTAATGGAAAAACATTTCAGGTTTGCTGTAAGGCTCGGTGAGGTCTTTAGTAGAACTCCCGGTCATGCACTACCTGAAATCAAGAAAATAACATCAGTAGTATATCTTTGAAAAAGTAGGAAAACAAGAAACAAAGAATGAAAATCTAATACGAAAAATAAAAGTTGCTGATATCTGCAGACGATACGCCGTATTCAATAAACTGGATACGCCATATGTTATTTCGTTCCAAATAATCAGACTTTTATTTTAGAAAGGCAATACGCCGTCTCAAAAGAAATCAATACGCCGTATCTTATGTATATCAAATTACTTAGTTTAAAAATAAATGTGTCGTATAAGCAGAAGCTAATACGCCATGTGTTCGTTACGTTTCAAATACAAGCTTTTTGATAACAATGCGCCATATCGACAAAAATCGATACGCTGCTTTAGATAATTTAATGAATTTGATGAGGCAAAAAATGAACCATTTTTAGGGGGTCATTTAAGCCCGTAATTGAATTTATTTGATCAAATATTGCCCTAAATCGTCCCTTTTGTGATTTTAGGTACTTTGGGAGTGAATTCTGGAAAAGGAAGCATTTTGGACATTTTTGGAGCATAAAAGTGAAGAAAACGGCAAAGACTTAATTTTCCATGCTGAGAACAGTACCTGACAGCGTCAAGAAGGGAATTGTGACGATGTCAGGAGTAAAATCCATGACGACCCAATGAAAACCTGAAGGCGTCAAGAGAAGGGCGTCAAGAGTTAAATTGGTGACGGCCTGAATATGGACTATACGTGACAGCGTCAAATCTAGATCTAGGCAGTCCGAGGAGTTTATTGGCGGCGAGATGACGGCGTCAGACATTTACTCTTGACGCCGTCACCTCACAAAATCTATATATACTTTTCTATTTTTCATTCATTAGGGAGGAACTTGTGTGGAGAATACTAGGGTCGAACCTAATAAACCCTAGGTCGTTTGTAACAGTATTTTCAAGGGTTTTTACCCCTTGAAACCTTTCATGTTCAATTAAGATAAGTCCTCTTTCAATTCAATCAATATGTCTATGTGTTGTTTGAATATATCTTATGCTTGTCTTGATTTTAACATGCTAGGCTAGATCTTTCATGTGTTTGCTTAGATGTAATGAAACCTAGATGTTAATTATAGGTTGATTGCTTGTTTATAGTTGTAATGGATGAATGATTTCAATGTTAGGCTTAAGAAAACTGGCAGATCTCTATTGCGTAACTTGCTTGAACGTCTTAAGAAATATGAACCGATCTGTACTGGGTTTTTATGATTGTATTTAATGCATGAGCGAATTCTAGTAATCCCATGTTAGGAGCTTCTTATCCGGCTCAACATAGGAGTGAAGTAGGAGCTTATAGGAATTGGGAAGTAAGTACGCCACCCCATGAATGGTATTAAGGAATACAATCCGTCATTCATGCAACTGTAACAAGTAATTAACTTGTAAAAGATATCTAGGGAGTAGTGAAATCTAAGTAAACACAATTCTCCCGTATATTGCTCACACCACTAGTATCATTTAGTTTATTTTCATTCTTAACATTTTATTTTGATTGCATCTTAGTTATTGGGTTAGTTGACTAGCAACTAATTCCGCCCAACTCCTTCAAAACCGAGATTTTTAATTGCTTTTATAAAACATAAAAAAATACAAAAAGAATCATCCCTCATCTCTAGACCTAGTCTTTAGGTTTTCTAATCCTAGTGACACTATTCCCAAGTTGAACGATCAATCCCCCGTTACTTGTCACTATATTATACTACAATGATCAGGTACACAGCCTGGTGGGGGTTGTAAGCTTCTCGAGATCCCTCGAGAGGTAAAGCCTGGTGCAATTCCCATGCATCAGAATTCAAAACTCTTTTTAATAATCAATAATATGCCGTATGAGAAAAACTCATGCACCATATGGCGTTTAGGGTTTTGAAAAAATTTCTGATTGAAAACAGAATACACCGTATCTAGGGGATAGATGCGTCGTACTCGAATTATTAAATAAGTTACGCTGTATGAAAAATAAAAATGCGATATGCCGTATCTGTAAAACAGATGCGCCATATCGTTTAGATCAGCAAAATATAGCAGATAGCAAACAATGCAGAAAATTTAAAAAAAAAAGAAAAATACAAGAATTACATAAAAACAAATAATCAAACAATCACAAAATATGCAGAAAAATACAATGCATTCAATTATACTAATACAAAACAAAGTTAGCAATTAAAAACTAAATAAGTTAAAAACCCAATTAAATACTAACAGATATTAAGATATAAAGCAATTTACTCCCCGACAACGGCACCAAAAACTTGATGCATGCATTTATCGTTGTAGGTATAGATTATTCTTATAAAGTTTTAAATTTATATTTAGCCGACTTAACCTATAACACACACTAACGAGCAGTATACACGATCAATGTAGGTAGTTGGTAAGTATAGTGTCGATCACTAAGAGTGAAACGTTAACACCTAGAATGTCTATCAGTATTTTAATTCCTAAGTTACTTTTACAACCTAATCTAACGCAAGGGCGTTTTCAGCTTGAGAGACTAGCACGATTAAGTTGATTATAAGAGTAATAAAACTAATGAGTCAAATACATGGATGGCAAACACGTACACAGATAGATAACATATACAGATAAGAGGCATGTCCGATGATTAAGTAGCTTGTCACTTGTTTTATTGCTAGTTTTATAGGATGAGTACTAAAATCTATTCTCTCTCGTTGGTATCATAATTATAGGCGAGTAAACTCTTAATGATTACTTATGTCTATATTATTTAACCTTTCTTAGGGGCTTACACTAACTTATAATGCTAGTGAGGTAATTGTGGGAGGGGTATAGCAGCCCAAGCAAGCCACAGCTAGACATAGAGATTATCAAAGCACAAATAATAAGAACCAAATAAACATCAAATAAACTGTAATCGATGGAAAAACAATATAAAGGAGAGTCCTATGGCGTAGACAAGCCCAGCAATCCTGATGGATTAAAGAGTGTTAATACAATAAAACAAAACTACTTAATGAATTAAACACTAGCAGGACCTTTGATGAGGCGAAAAATGAACCACTTTTAGGGGGTCATTTAAGCCCGGAATTGAATTTATATGATCAAATATTGCCCTAAATCGTTTCTTTTGTGATTTTAGGTACTTTGGGAGTGAATTCTGGAAAAGGAAGCAATTCGGACGTTTTTGGAGCATAAAAGTGAAGAAAACGGCAAAGACTTAATTTTCCATGCTGAGAACAGTACCTGACGGCGTCAAGAGGAAGATCATGACGGTGTCAAGAGTAAAAACCATGACGACCCAGTGAATACCTGACGGCGTCACAACAAGGGCGTCAAGACTAATTTTGTTGACGGCCTGCATAAGGGATACACATGACAGCGTCAGACCCAGATCTAGGCAGTCCGAGAAACTATTTGGCGGCGAGATGACGGCGTCAGACTTTTGTTCTTGACGCCGTCACCTATCAAAATCTATATATAGTTTTCTATTTTTCATTCATAAAAAGAGGAACTTGTGTGGAGAAAACTAGGGCCGAACTTTGTAAACCCTAGGTCATATTTTACAGTGTTTTCAAGGGTTTTCACCCCTTGAATCCTTTCATGTTCAATTAAGATAAGTCTTCTTTCAATTCATTCAATATGTCTTTGTGTTGTTTGAATATATATCTTATGTTTGTCTTGATTTTAACATGCTAGGCTAGATCTATCTTGTGTTTGCTTAGATGTAATGAAACCTAGATGTTAATTATGTGTTGATTACTTGTTTATGGTTGTATTGGATGAATGATTTCAATGTTAGGCTTAAGAAAACTGGCAGATCTCCATTGTGTAACATGCTTGAACGTCTTAGGAAACATGAACCAATGTGTACTAGGTTTTATTGGTTGTATTTAATGCATGAGCAAATTCTAGTGATCCCATGTTAGGAGCTTCTTAGCCGGCTCGACATAGGAGTGAATTAGGCGCTCATAGGATTGGGGAAGTAAGTACGCCACCCCATGAATGGTATTAAGGAATACAATCTGTCATCCACGCAACTGTAACAAGTAATTAACATGTAAAAGATATCTAGGGAGTAGTGAAATCTAAGTAAACACAATTCTCCCACATATTGCTCACAACTTTAGTATAATTTAGTTTATTTTCATTTCTAGTATTTTATTTTAATTGCAACTTAGTATTGGGTTAGTTGACTAGCAACTAATTCCGCCAAACTCCTTCAAACCCGAGATTTTTAATTGCTTTTATAAAAATATAAAAATACAAAAAGAATCATCCCTCATCTCTAGACCTAGTCTTTAGGTTTTCTAATCCTTGCGACACTATTCCTAGCTGAACGATCAATCCCCCGGTACTTGTCATTATACTATACTACATCGATCAGGTTCACTGCCTGGTGGGGGTTGTAAACTTCTCAAGATCCCTTGAGAGGTAAAGTCTGGTGCAATCCCTCCGCATCAACCTTCTTACTGCTCTGAAATCTTTGTTTAGGTGGTGTCTTGTGTTGCCTATTCATCTGTATTCTTCTCCTTAGGGTTTAATTGCACCCGAAATTCGGCTGTTGAATGGGGCATTTATAGTTTCTGTATGAGGGTGCGATGCAGCGCATCAACTAATTTGTTGCGGGGTATCTAGAGAGCTTTGTGTGGGGTCCAAGATTATTATATTCTGGAATATTCGTACACCGTCTTCAGATGCCACGTAACTTGAACCTTCAATGCGGCGCATGTCCTTCAGTATCTTGGATAATCTTTGTGAAATCTTGAGATTGATACGTTGTATGTCAGGAAAGTAATACGACGTATCTGAAGTAGATAAGTCAGATCTTCTTCGTTGACCAAAGTTTCATATGCGCTGCATGAGATAAATACATGTGGCGCATTCTTCAAAGTCAGGCAATGGTCTTCGAATTCTTCTAAGAATGGTCGTACGACATATCTGTCTAGAATGATACGGCGTATCTCTTTCAATTCAGTAGACTTTTCGAACTTGATCCATTTTGCTCTATTTTACGTCCAAAGTAGCTAACTTTCACCAAATGCTTGTTTATAACTAAAAATTACAATAGTAAACGATTAAGTATCAATTCTCATATAAAATATTATAAAGTCAAATACATAAGATAAATGATGGCAATAATATGTACTTATTTGATGTCATCAAGTGGGTCTCCCGGATCGTCTTAATTTTGACATTGCACATGTGTAGGCAATACAGTATCCTAGCCATAGCATACATATGCTCAATCCAATAACCAAGTCATTGTTCCTTTTTAATTTGGAAAATATGGAAAAACAAGAAAACATGACTAAACATGGTTCTTTACTTTTATGTGAGTTTGGTCATATCTTGTGAGATTTGAATTTTGAATATCTTAAAGAAGTAAAGTGCTTGAATATAGTTTTTGGGTCTCTTTTCTGTTTAAATATTTAGTTATATAGAATTATTTTATATTTCCTTATCTAGACTTTCGGTAACATTATTCTGAATAATTTGTTATGAAATATGTTGTCGTATGGTTTTTTGACAAGTTGTTTATTACTTCGTTAAAGATATTATAGTTTGAATGCATCACGGCATTTGCTTAGTTCTGTAAGTGTTAATTTTCCCGAAATCTGGGGCATATACCTCAACTGAAATAATGTATTTTGTAATCATCTTGCTTTTTGTAATACTAATCTTGAATTTATTGATGCAAAGGATTTGGATGGCCTTAAATTTTATTGTTCGAACAATACAAGTGATACAAGCAAAAGGCATGGTGAAACTAGCGATAAAAAGACAACTTACGCAGAGAATTTTATATAGTTTTTCAATGCAAGCACCAAGTCTGGTGAGAAGAATTTGTTTATAGATGATGTCTTCCCAGGATCAAACAAGAACTAGACAAATTTTAATTGGTGAAAGATGATGTTGCAGATAGAATTGTCAGCTTGCAGTTATGCTTTTCTGGATATTTTAAGATGTAGCTAATAACTTTCTTCATTGTATCTTTTCAGTCTTCTCTGAATTTCACAACTTTATGGTCCATGGCTTCTTACATATATCGTTTATATTCTTCAAACTATTTAAGATGCACTTAATAACTTCCCTCAATATACCTTTTCGGTTGTATTTAAAGTAGAACACATTAACACTGTTTAGTAGTCTCATTTGATTGGTTAGTGGAAACCTTTTTGATTGTATTTAAAGTAGAACACATTAACAATGTTTAGTGGTCTCATTTGATTGGTTAGCGGATAGTATTTTGGTTTCACATTTTTTTGTATATTTTTTTTACTTGATTTGGTTATGATGATCATTAATTATGTGTATATACAGATTATTAGCATTCACAGTAGGTAGCGGTGGTGCGTGGTGGTGGTGATTGGTAGTGGTGATGGTAGGTGTAATACCTCATAAAATCCCATGTCATTTAGTAATGCTTATCATTGGACGATTTTCCATATAACTGATCACTAGGCCATTTTTGCGGGCCAATTTAAATTTTTTCGTTGCTATGAACTATTATTTTATTTTCGAGATGTGTGTTTGGTCACTAACGAATTACCGAGAAACTAGATGTGACCTGAATAGCTCCCACTTGCGAAAGAGAACCTAATACCGACCTAGTGATATATATTATATTATATAAACGAAACTATAATTAACTCTACTATATATATATATATATATATATATATATATATATATATATATATATATATATATTGTTAATACAAATATCGCCTAAAAACGTTATTTATATTTTACGATCTTCGCTAAGTTTTGTTAACGATAAAATGTAAACTTTAGTTTCTAAGTAAAACATAATCTTAGTTTTAAAGACTTGCATAAACTAGACTTTTACTACATTTTACATTTCATAAAACACAACACTTTGTATTTTATAAAAATAGAATTGTCACATCACATTTATGGCAAGTTTTGTCATTATACATTTATGGAAAGAAATGTGTTTGACTTACTAAGATGTTGCTTGCAAGTTTAGTGTTTGACTTGATATTATGATATGTGACTTTGTTTGGTTTGCAAAGAGTTATGAGATGTGAATTTGTTTGGTTTGCAAGATTTATTGCAAAACCAACTGCAAGCCCGGTGGTACCCTGGGGGTACACGGGCGGAACCCTTCTGAGGGGTCCGCCTGATCCGCCAGACCTGCAGAAGGTTTGGCTATAAATACCAAGCCACAAGTTGATTTTTGGCTTATCACTTTACATCATATTTTACACACACATTCATTCTTTCATCTAACCTCTTAACATTTCATATGTGAAGTTTCTTTTTGTAGCAAAGAGATTCACGAGCTTACTAAAAGTTACAAGTATTCAACACAACATTGCAAGACTTGTTAGCTTAGCATTGTGTAGACTTGTGTAGTTTACACTTTATTTGATTGTGTATTTTCAGTAGTGATCGGTTAGTATTTTAGTCCTCACAATACAAAGTGTATCGGGAGTAGTTGTACCCTTGTAAAAGAACTAACGGGAGTGGTTGTACCCTTGTAAAAGAACTAACGGGAGTGGTTGTACCCTTGGTAAAGAACTCGACATCTAGCTTTGTGTCGGTAAAAGTATAAGCGACGTGTAAGGTTTTCTCCGCCGGTGAAAGGAGCTTGTTGACTAGTGAAAGTAACTCTCGAGTTGGATACTCGGGGCGTGGACGTAGGGCAAGGAAAAAGAGTCCTTGTAGCTGAACCACGATAAATACTCGTGTTGTGGTTTGATCGTTTCTTTCATTTACTTGCATGTTATATATTCTGTTTGTGTATATATCTTTGATCAAACGGAAAGTTTCAAAGCTAACTTAACAAGTTAAAAAGATTTTAATCGGTAAACTATTCAACCCCCCTTCTAGTTTTCCACAATTGGCATCAAGAGCTACGTTACTCAAGCTTTTAAAATATATTGTGTTTTAAAACTTGAAACGATCCATGGATTTTGAAAATTACAAGGAAGGGCAATCTATGCAAAGACCACCACTCTTTGAAGCAAATAGTTTTATATATTGGAAAACCATTTTGAAACTTACGTGAAATCTAAAGATATAGATTTGTGGTATATAATCGTTGATGGTGATAACGTAGTTACTAACATTAAAGATGATGATCAAAAGAAATTAATAGGTAAAAATAATGATACTAAAATGATGCTTTACAATGCTTTACTTAAGAAAGAATATGAAAGAGTCTTTTTGTGTAAAACCGCCAAAGATATTTGGCAATCTTTAATTGTCACTCATCAAGGAAACTCACAAGTTAAAGATAACAAAATTGATCTTCTTGTTCAACAATATGAACAATTTGTTATCTCCGAGATGAGATTATTGATAATGCTTTTGCTAGATTTAGTACTATTATTACTTCACTTAAAGCACTTGACGAATCTTTTTGTAGTAAGAACTTTGTCAGGAAATTTCTTAGAGCACTCCATCCGAAGTGGAGAGCAAAAGTGACGGCAATTGAAGAATCCAAAGATCTTTCAAGCATGCCACTTGATGAGCTAATTGGAAACCTCAAAGTTCACGAAATGGTAATGGAAAAAGATTCGGAACTAGTTAGAGGCAAGAAAGAAAAAGTTAAGTCCATTGCCTTGAAAGCTAGAGTCCAATCAAGTGATGATGAAGAATCTACTTCGGATAGTGATGATGAGGAATATGCTATGGCTGTTAGAGACTTCAAGAAGTTCTTTCGTAGAAGAGGAAAGTTTGTAAGGCAACTGATGCGTAGGGATTGCATCAGGCTTTACCTCTCAAGGGATCTCGAGAAGCTTACAACCCCCACCAGGCAGTGTACCTGATCGTTGTAGTATAGTATAGTGACAAGTACCGGGGGATTGATCGTTCAGCTAGGAATAGTGTCGGTAGGATTAGAAAACCTAAATACTAGTTCTAAAGATGAGAGATGATTATTTTTGTATTTTTATATTTTTTAGAAAGCAAGTAAAAATCTCGGGTTTGAAGGATTTGGGCGGAATTAGTTGCTAGTCAACTAACCCAATACTAAAGATGCAATCAAAATAAAATACTAGAAATAAAAATAAACTAAATTAAACTAAGGTTGTGAGCAATAAGTTGAGAAATTGTGTTTACTTAGATTTCACTACTCCCTAGATATCTTTTACACGTTAATTACTTGTTATAGTTGCGTGGATGACGGATTGTATTCCTTAATACCATTCATGGGGTGGCGCACTTAATTCCCCAATCCTATGAGTGCCTACTTCACTCCTATGTCGAGCCGGCTAAGAAGCTCCTAACATGGGATAATTAGAATTTACTCATGCATTAAATACAACTAATAAAACCTAGTGCACGTCAGTTCATGTTTCCTAAGACGTTCAAGCATGTTACCATTTGGAGATCTGCCAGTTTTCTTAAGCCTAACATCGAAATCATTCATCCAATACAACCATAAACAAGTAATCAACACATAATTAACATCTAGGTTTCATTAGATCTAAGCAAACACAAGATAGATCTAGCCTAGCATGATGGAATTAAGACAAGAACAAGATATAGACAACCAACACATAGACATATTGATTGAATTAGAAGAACACTTATCTCAATTACACATGAAAGGATTCAAGGGCAGAATACCCTTGAAAAACCTGTAAAATTCGTAATAGGTTCGGCCTTACGGTTTCTCCAAAACTTCTCTCTTTTTATGAATGAAAATTAGAAAACTATATATAGGAAATTGAGGCTGACGGCGTCAAACCAAATAGGTGACGCCGTCATCTCGCCGCCAAAATACTTCTCGGACTGCCTTGATCTACATCTGACGCCGTCATGTGTTATAGTCTTCCAGGCTGTCACGTCTTTTACTCTTGATGCTCTACTTGTGACGCCTTCACGTTTGTACTGGGCCGTCATGCAAATTCCTCTTGACGCCGTCAGGATGTTGCTCTTGACGCCGTCACCTACTGTTCCCAGCAAGGAAAATTAAGACTTTGGCGTTTTCTTCACTTTTATGCTCCAAAAACGTCCGAATTGCTTCCTTTTCCAGATTTCTCTCCCAAAGTACCTAAAATCACAAAAGGAACGATTTAGGGCAATATTTGATCAAATAAATTCAATTCCGGGCTTAAATGACCCCCTAAAAGTGGTTCATTTTTCGCCTCATCATATACCCTTACACTTGAGATTTGCTTGTCCTCAGGCAAATGCGCCGTCACCACCCACGGTATATGAATTTTGCCACTTTGACGCCGTCACGAGTCCTTCTGACGCCGTCACCACCTTCGGAGTTTAATTCTTCATGTCTGACGCCGTCAAGATGTTGGTCTTGACGCCGTCACCTTGTATTTTCAGCATGCAAATTAGGTACTTAGCCGTTTTCTTCACTTTTATGCTCCAAAAATGTCCAAAATAGCTTCTTTTCCAGAATTCACTCTCCAAACACCTAAAATCACAAAAGGAACGATTTAGGGCAATATTTGATCAAATAAAGTTGGATTCGGGCTTAAATGACCCCCTAAAAACGGATCATTTTTCGCCTCATCATATACCCTTACACTTGAGATTTGCTTGTCCTCAAGCAAATGAGCTTTTATTCTACTCAAAAGACAAGTTAGGGGTCATTTAACACTAATATAAAAGTAATTACAACAAATAATCGTTCCACTAAAGACCAAAGACAAGCACGGAGGTCATATACTAGCACCTCACAAATAGTGTTTAGATACTCACATCTCTCGGGTGTAATAAAGTATAAATTACAATATGGAAACGGAAGATATCTCTCACTACCTGTCATAGCAAAATAGATTACCATAGGCTTGGGAAAGGATCAAACCTCCACCACATGGCGTAAGCACCTAGGATAAACTATCAAAGAGGTCTTTAAAGGGTTGTAACGTTAGGTGTACGGATATGAAATACACAGTTTTGTTGGATAAAGGAAGTTTTTTACTAGTGGTGAGTTAACAATCTTGGTTAATTACATGTACAATATGGCGTTGCTAAGCCAAGACTAGACTCGACTTAAGCTAATAAATGAAAAATAACAAAAACATAAAATAAACATAGAATGAAAAGGGATGGTAGTCCGTATGTTTTTCTCTTTTCTTTTTCTATTTTTTTTTTCTTTTTCTTGATTTTTTCATTTTTTTTTTTTTTTTTTTTTTTTGTGCATACACTCTTACCCTACCATCCAAAATAATACATCATAGGGAATGAAAATTCCCCTTACACTTGAATCTTTACATACTTTACAATAAACTAATCTAATGACTCGAATTAAGAAAATCAAAACATTTGGAGTGCTTTTAAGATTAACGTACATACGGGGGTAATAATTGATGTTCTTCCCCATTACTCCATAAAATAAGTACTTTACCCATGAGTCCCAATCATCCCAAAACAATATGTACAATGATATGACTCGACTTAGCAACCATGTAATCAATTAGATAGTTAACTTAGGGTTTAACAAATAACAATAATGCACTAAAAATGAGCGCATACACGGAAGGCTAAGGCGATTTGGGTGTACATTTAAGTGGGGTGTAACAAATTCTTCCTTTAAGTAAAATGCTTAAAGTTAGAAACGAAAAGATAGGCTCGGAGGGGTGTACTAGGGGTTTTGTGTACTAAAAATGAGTACAACGCTAAGGGTGTGGGAAAAATTAGTTGACTTAACTAACCAAGTAATATGACTTAAATGGTCAAGTAATTATGATACGGGTTTAACACAAGGGTGATCCTAATGCCTCTTATCATGTAGTAAATCCTACCACACGAATGTAGTCTCACTAGCGGTCTCGGGATGCATCACTAACGCAAGTTCTAGAATCTAAATGCTACCGGTACACTCATAAGCACTAATAGTAAATGCTTTTCCTATCAAATCTAAAGGCGAACCTCACATATTTGGGTGGAAAATTTTTCTGAATATACGGTTTTGTGTCAGTTATACAATCTCCTATCCATGAGACGCTTGCTATGGCTAAAGTTTCACTCCTAAATGTTGTAAAAAATTTTAAATTTGGCGCTAAAATTGCACTAACAAGTATTTCTCATAGTTTTATTACACATCTACTATTAAACAAAATAAACTCAAGCGAAAGTGTACATGTAAGGTATCATCATTTTACCCTCCCCTTACACTTAGGATGAACATTGTCCCCAATGTTCAAGTAAAGAATGTAAAAGTGAAAAAGTAAAAAGAATGAAATCAAATACTCCCCTGATTCGCTCGGTATGGATAATAAGGTGGTCAGGTTAAATCTTCCTCCAAGAAAATGAACAATCAAAGCTTTCCTTCCAGAATATAAATCATCTTCTTGTCATACATAACCTGTAAATCCTGAGAGAACAAGCAAAGCAATCTCGCATAAAATCGGCGACAATCTATATAAGTTACTAAATCAAAGAAAACAAAGTAAGATATAATGCTTGTGGAATGAAGTTTGCAGATTTCCTGGAGATTATAAAACTTAATAATTCAACAAAAACCGTAAGACTCCATTAGAAAAACAAAACTGGTAAATTTCTAGATTTCTACACGTGACGCCGTCAAGAGTAATCTCGTGACGCCGTCAGAAGTGATCTGCAGAAATTCTTATGTTAAGTTTCCGGAAAATTTCTGGAAAAACTTGGTCCTACTTTCTGGAAAATCCTGCAAAACTTCATTATGATTCAATACAAGCATTTGACTCTAACAAATATGAATATACATGTTCACTTAATATTGTGGAGAATCATGATCGGTTTGTTTCTTAAAAACATATTTGGGGTTTCCCCTTACACTTATCTTTTGCAAAAAATACTTTTAGGTGGAGTTAAGACTAGGCCAAAACAACAAAGTAAAGTATTTCCACTATTTAATTGAGAAACATGATCTACCAACAATAAAAATAAAGCATGCATACGGAAGTAAATAACAAACAAACAAAATAAAATCACACAAAGCATGGGTTGCCTCTCAAGAAGCGCTTTTCTTTGTTTATGAGTCTTGTAGCTAGACTCATGGTCATAGGTTACTACGTGACCTCATCCCTTGAAATGATGTACCCCATGTAGTTGTGATCATTACTATTATGGTGGTAGTGCCTTAACCTGTCGATACTTGCAATCACCTCTCCACCTACTTCACTTTTCAGGTTAGCTATCCCATCTTGGTTCATGCTCTCAAGTGTGAAAGGCCCATACCACCAAGGACTTGGTTTATCGGGTGGTATTGTTGTTTCCAAGTGTCTCAAGAGTACCAAGTTCCCTTCCTCAAATGGTACATGATTTTCTGCGGGTTGAGTATGTTCGAATTCGACCTGAACCTTATTGCTTTTGCTTCTTTCATATTTAGCCTCCTTATAGCTTTTGATTCTTGCCTCCCATGCAAGAATTTTATTCTGAACACGAATGGGTGTCGTGTCAATGTTGTTTTTGAGCTATCTCCAACTCAAATTCTCACGCCCACTTCGCGGAGTCATGGGGAAGCTAATCTTTCTTTTTCCAGATTTAAGCTCAATTTTCCTGCTTTCATACTTAATGACAGCCCTAGCGGTGGCGAGGAATGGTGCCCCAAGGATTATTGGCATGCATCCATCTCCTTTATCATCGATGATCATAAAATCAACGGGGTACATGAATCCTGCGACATTAACTAATACATCTTCTGCGATTCCTAGGGGGTATACGTACGAGTGTCCAGCGAGGGACAACCTAACACGAGTAGGGGCTGGCATTTTTGACGTTAGTTGGATGTAAATAGTTAGGGGCATAAGGTTTACCTCCGATCCTTGGTCGGTGAAAGCATTAAGATATTTCAAATCCCCGATGCTAGTTGGTATCTCAAAGTTTCCACACGCTATCTGCTTAGTAGCCACTTTTTGTACCAATAGCCTCTCGAATATTGACCCCCCAGGTAACGTATCATACTCATCTTTTCCCTTTTCCTCTTTCTCAGTACCCTGTTTGGAAGGTTGGTTACGCCCGTCACCCTTAATCCAATTTGTTATGGTGTTTTCGTTTATATCATGTTTCAGGTAGTGACTCAAGGGCTGGGATTTTGGTGGCTTATCTAAGGTCTGTTTAGTAGAGGCTTCTACCTTCTCGTCATCCTTGTGGACAATTGTGATGGAATTAACAAATTGGGCAGTGGGGGTGACGCTTTCTTTCCTTAGTAGCATTCTTTCAGGGGTTCTCTGGTTGGCATACTCCTCAAATAGACTCATCATCTCATTCATTTTCTCTTGCATCTCCTCTTT
Organism: Artemisia argyi; assembly: GCA_030686995.1. NCBI lineage: Eukaryota > Viridiplantae > Streptophyta > Magnoliopsida > Asterales > Asteraceae > Artemisia > Artemisia argyi. The sequence goes on along the minus strand of CM060682.1, from coordinate 175,300,715 downwards.
TTGCTTATAAACTGCTTCCTCGAATCTAGCAAGCCGATCTGAGTGAGTTGCCATATATTCTCTCATCCTAGCTTCAAACTCCGAGCTAAGCTCCTCGGGAGGGGAACAAGGTGGGGCATAGTTTTGAAAGGTCCCGATATTTTCTCTAGAGGGTGACTCTGATAATGGTGTTGAAGTCGGTTTCGAGACAGAATTGACAGTAGCCCGCCTAGGACTTAAAGGTCTCCTTTGCCTTTCCTCAAAATAGTCAACTTTTGCCTCGAGTTTGCATAGGAGTTCATCAGGGATTTCGGTGGTTCCTCCCGATATTGAGACTGCATTGATGGCCGCTTTTATTATATGATTAAACTCCCACATCTCTTGATTATCGGCGGCGAGCTCCTCAATAATTGCCCAGGACTCCTCGGCGTCCTTATCACGCAGTTTACCTCCCGCGGCCCTATTGATTGTGCGTTTAGTGTGATAGTCAACATGATCATAAAAAATCTGGACTAATAACCAAAGGTTTATACCATGATGAGGGACCTTATGGAGGAGATCCTTAAAACGGGCCCATGCTTCGTAGAAAGTTTCACCCTGATGTTGTTCAAACATCAAAATGTCATTTCTAAGCATTGCAGTCTTCCCTGGTGGGAAGAATTGAGTAAGGAAGTGATTGGTGAGATTATCCCATGTGGTGATGGATCCCGCGGGTAAACGCTCAAGCCATTGACTAGCTTGATCCCGTAGAGAGAATTGGAATAGGCGTAATCGGGTTGTCTCTCTAGTTTCAACATCTAGGTCTATGAAGTCTACGATTTTAAAGAAGTCCTTAAGATGTTGGTTTGGATCTTCGGAACGAAGTCCATGGAATGCACATCCGCATTGCACCAACCGGATGGTGTCGGATCGCAAGGGGGTCACATTGGCTCCAGTGAGCTCAATGGTGTTTCGGTAGCCTTGGTGGCTAGGTCGGGAATACTCTCCTAAGATTCGGGGCCTAAGAGGTTCTAGTGGTGGGTTTTGTTGTGGTGGGATGACGGGTTCAAAGATGTTCCCATCGTCCATGATGTCGGGTGGTGAAGAGTTACGAACAAAAACACAAAGAAATAAGATAGACTAAAGAAAACCTAAAAATAAAAACAAAATCTTACTAGAAAGGAATCTAGCAAGTAGACCTAATAAAAAGAGATTCTAACCTAGACAATAACTATTCCCCGGCAGCGGCGCCAAAAACTTGATGCGTAGGGATTGCACCAGGCTTTACCTCTCAAGGGATCTCGAGAAGCTTACAACCCCCACCAGGCAGTGTACCTGATCGTTGTAGTATAGTATAGTGACAAGTACCGGGGGATTGATCGTTCAGCTAGGAATAGTGTCGCTAGGATTAGAAAACCTAAATACTAGTTCTAAAGATGAGGGATGATTATTTTTGTATTTTTATATTTTTTAGAAAGCAAGTAAAAATCTCGGGTTTGAAGGATTTGGGCGGAATTAGTTGCTAGTCAACTAACCCAATACTAAAGATGCAATCAAAATAAAATACTAGAAATGAAAATAAACTAAATTAAACTAAGGTTGTGAGCAATAAGTGGAGAAATTGTGTTTACTTAGATTTCACTACTCCCTAGATATCTTTTACATGTTAATTACTTGTTATAGTTGCGTGAATGACGGATTGTATTCCTTAATACCATTCATGGGGTGGCGCACTTAATTCCCCAATCCTATGAGTGCCTACTTCACTCCTATGTCGAGCCGGCTAAGAAGCTCCTAACATGGGATCATTAGAATTTACTCATGCATTATATACAACCAATAAAACCTAGTGCACGTCAGTTCATGTTTCCTAAGACGTTCAAGCATGTTACCATTTGGAGATCTGCCAGTTTTCTTAAGCCTAACATCGAAATCATTCATCCAATACAACCATAAACAAGTAATCAATACATAATTAACATCTAGGTTTCATTAGATCTAAGTAAACACAAGATAGATCTAGCCTAGCATGATGGAATTAAGACAAGAACAAGATATAGACAACCAACACATAGACATATTGATTGAATTAGAAGAACACTTATCTCAATTACACATGAAAGGGTTCAAGGGCTGAAAACCCTTGAAAAACCTGTAAAATTCGTAATAGGTTCGGCCTTAGGGTTTCTCCAAAACTTCTCTCTTTTTATGAATGAAAATTAGAAAACTATATATAGGAAATTGAGGCTGACGGCGTCAAGACCAAATAGGTGACGCCGTCATCTCGCCGCCAAAATACTTCTCGGACTGCCTTGATCTACATCTGACGCCGTCATGTGTTATAGTCTTCCAGGCCGTCACGTCTTTTACTCTTGACGCTCTACTTGTGACGCCTTCACATTTGTACTGGGCCGTCATGCAAATTCCTCTTGACGCCGTCAGGATGTTGCTCTTGACGCCGTCACCTACTGTTCCCAGCAAGGAAAATTAAGACTTTGGCGTTTTCTTCACTTTTATGCTCCAAAAACGTCCGAATTGCTTCCTTTTCCAGATTTCTCTCCCAAAGTACCTAAAATCACAAAAGGAACGATTTAGGGCAATATTTGATCAAGTAAATTCAATTCCGGGCTTAAATGACCCCCTAAAAGTGGTTCATTTTTCGCCTCATCAGCAACCTAAAGATGACAAGAAAACTTTCCGAAAAGATCGTGATGATAGGAAAGGAAAGGTTGAAAGAAAATGCTATAGGTGTGGAGACACAAGTCATCTTGTAGGAGAATGTCCAAAACCACCCAATTGCAAACCTCAACAAGCTTTTGTGGGTGGTGCTTGGAGTGACTATGAAGGAGATGACGATGAGCCAAAGAATGACGATATTGCTCTCATGGCTCACAACTCAAATGAGGTGTGCCTCAAAGTTTGTTTGGAACCGGATGAATGGATTAAAGATAGCAGTTGTTCAAGGCACATGACGGGTAACAAAAGTCTCTTCACGTCTTATCACAAATGTGACGGAGGTAATGTTACGTTTGGTAGTAATGCTAAGAACAAAATCATCGGAAAAGGTACAATCTCTCATGACTCCCTTTTTATAGATGATGTAGATCATGTTGATAACTTAGGTTTTAATCTCCTTAGTATTAGTCAACTTTGTCGTAATAAGTATAATATTCTTGTTAGTGAAAACGGAAGTAAAATACTTAAAAAGATGGTATAACCATAGCCAAAGGTGTCCTTAAGAACAATGTATATGTCATGAAGATGGATCCAACATCTAGAGACAAAGTTTGTCTTACCTCATTAGATGAATCTTCAACTTTATGGCATAGACGTTTAGGACACGCTAACATGAGACTAATCCAAAACCTCTCCTCCAAAGACTTAGTTCGAAACCTACCTAAGTTGAAATATGACCAACACTTTTGTGATGCTTGCAAAGTCGGTAAACAAGTCCATAATAGCCATAAGGCTAAAAACTTGGTTTCTACATCTAGGTGTCTAGAACTTTTGCATATGGATTTATTTGGTCCATCCGCTATACAAAGTTATGGAGGTAACTTCTACACTTTGGTCATAGTTGATGATTACTCAAGATATACTTGGACAAAATTTTTGAAAAGTAAAAATGAAGCTTTTGATAAATTTGAAATTCTAAGTAAGAAAATTCAAAATCAAGTAGGGTCTATTATTGTGTCTATTAGAACGGATCACGGTCGTGAATTTGATAATGAATTTCAATTTGAAAACTTTTGTGATAATAATGGAATAACTCACAACTTTTCGGCTCCACGTTTTCCTCAATCTAACGGTGTAGTAGAACGTAAAAACGGGGACATTGCAAGAGATGAGTAGAACAATACTTAATGAACAAAACATTCCACAAAAGTTTTGGTGTAATGCCGTTGACACATCAACGTACATTTTAAATCGAGTCTTAATTAGACCATTTTTGAATAAAACTCCTTATGAACTATATAAAGGTAAAAAGCCTACATTAGGATACTTTAGAGTGTTTGGGAGTAAATGTTTCGTTCTTAACACCAAGGATTATCTCACCAAATTTGACCCAAAGTCTTATGAAGGTGTATTTCTTGGATATTCACAAAATAGTAAAGCATACATTGTTTTGAACAAAGAAACCTTAAGAGTCGAGGAATCGTTGAACGTAACATTTGACGAGAGTCCACCTCCCTCTAAGACATCACCTTTGGTAGATGATGACTTAGTTGAAAGTCAAGCAATAGAAAATTAAGAAATTTTAAGTGATGACAAAGAAGATGAACTATTAAACAAAGAACTTGTCAATGTCAAAGAATCTAAAAGTCATCCATTAGATGTGCAATTGGCAATATTAACGAAAGAACACTAAGGCCAAAAGTTCAAAATGAAAGCAACTACTTTTGTTTCGTGTCAACCATTGAACCTAAAAATATTAATGAAGCCATTAAAGATGAATCTTGGGTAATTGCAATGCAAGAAGAGTTAAACCAATTTGTTAGGAATGATGTATGGACATTAGTTCCTCAACCAAAGAGTCAAACTATAATTGGAACAAAATGGGTATTTCAAAATAAAATGGATGAAAATGGAATTGTATCTAGAAACAAAGCTAGGCTAGTTGCACAAGGATATAACCAACAAGAAGGCATTGACTACGATGAAACTTTTGCTCCGGTTGCTAGGCTCGAGTCAATTAGAATCTTACTTGCATATGCATGTGCACACAATTTTAATCTCTTTCAAATGGACGTCAAAAGTGCATTTCTAAACGGAGTCATTAATGAAGAAGTGTATGTTGCTCAACCACCAGGCTTCATCGATTTTGAAAAACCAAATCATGTTTACAAACTTAAAAAGGCTCTTTACGGACTTAAGCAAGCTCCAAAAGCATGGTATGATCGACTCAAAACATTCCTAGTTGACCATAAGTATACCATGGGCTTAGTTGATAATACTCTCTTCACTAAGAAGAAAGATTCACATATTATCATAGTCCAAATCTATGTTGATGACATTATATTCGGATCAACTTGTCAAGAATTATGTGTGGATTTCTCAAAAATCATGCATGACGAGTTTGAAATGAGTATGATGGGAGAACTCAACTTTTTCCTAGGACTCCAAATTAAACAACTAGAAGATGGTATATTCTTTAACCAATCTAAATATATTAAGGACATGCTTAAGAAATTTGGACTAGAAGATTCGAAACCTATCAAAACTCCCATGTCCACGGAAACTAAACTCACCAAGGATGAGGAAAGTGAATCCGTAGATAGCACTAAATATAGAGGTATGATTGGTAGTCTACTTTACCTAACGGCTAGTAGACCCGACATTATGTTTAGTGTTTGTCTATGTGCTCGTTTTCAAGAAGATCCTAAAACTACCCATCTCGAAGCCGTTAAAAGGATTTTTAGGTATATTAAGGGCACTACACATTTAGGTTTATGGTATCCCAAAGGAACGGGAATAGACACCATAGTGTATGCCGACTCGGATCATGCCGGTGACTATGTCGATAGAAAAAGTACAAGTGGTATTTGTACTTTTGTTGGACATTGTCTCACTTCATGGTTCTCTAAGAAGCAAACGGCTCTTGCTATCTCAACAACGGAAGCCGAGTACGTTTCGGCCGGAAAGGCATGTCAACAAGCTCTTTGGATGAAGCAAGCTCTTGTCGACTACGGAATTCAACTCAACGACATCACAATTCTTTGTGACAACAAAGGTGCCATTGATCTTAGCAAAAACCCGGTTCAACATGCTCGTACCAAACATATTGAAATCCATCATCATTTCCTTCGTGACAACGTTCAAAAAGTAAATATCTCAATTGAGAAAGTTTCTTCCGAAGACAACATAGCCGACATTCTCACAAAACCCCTTAAACGTGAACCTTTTAACCTTCTTAGGCTAGGCTTAGGACTCATGGAACCTACATTATAGTTCTGGACATTTGACAAAAATCACAAAAATCAAAACAAATCCATAACTATTTTTCTCAGCAGGGTCGGCGGAACCCTCAAACGTAACGGGCGGAACCCATTCCAGGGGTCAGCCGTATCCGCCGACCTGCAGAATCAAAATCTTTGTTTATATTAAACCAAACACCCATTATCTCATACCACCACTTCCAAACTGCTATTATTCACTTTACCATCCATCCATACCTACGAATTCTTGGTCCTCCATTCATTTACATTGCAAATCAATCATTATTGTAAGTATTCTAAACATGATTACAATCCTGATCTGAGTCTAGGAATTCTATTTCTTGCACAAAAACAAAAACTTGGGGTTATGCATTAACTTGAAAAACTCATGCACAAGATTAGGTGTTTAATAAAACAAATCATGTTTCTCATAGTTAGGAATTGCATCCTTAATTAGTATAAACATGTTTGCTAAAACACCCCATGTCAAATCCTTCCAAAAATTTCTCACAAGTAGGACAAATATTTTTTCGTCTCACATTGAGAATACAAAATCAAAACGTTATGTTTAAAACATCACTTGCATAATGTCTCTTGAATGCTAAAGGGAATACATAACCAATATGTATTTTCGAGTACATTCAAACGAAGCTACATTGAACTAGGAGCGTTTGGGTTATCTTTTGTTTTATAAAAAAACTTGCATAAAACGATTTTGAAGCATCAAAATGAGTCAAGATAACCGCACCTCCACATTGTTTTCATATAGGCACACACTAGAACATCCACATTATAATAGTGGTTTACGTAAACTAAAATGTGAAATTTTGTTGTTCTAGGAATCATCATGCCTCCTCTAACCCACTACGACCACAAGGACACCATTAAGTACCTACCAAAACACCACAAAACCAAAGGCCTTACCCCAAGCCAAGTAAACGTTTTCAAAGCCCTAGAAAAACACTATGTCCATGAGGGTAGAACCATTGACCCGTCTTTCCTAGAAGGCACAAACCTTTACGCCGAATTTGCCACAATCAACTTTGAGTGTCTTTTGAATATCGACGAGCCTATTTGTCCTAGGTTCATTCTAGAGTTCTATGCATCCTCCGTCCTCTCCACGGATGATTATGGTCATATGTCTATCAACTTTAGGGTTAGTGGTCATCAATACTCCGTCACTCTTGAGGAGTTTGCTCAAATCCTAGGTGTCCCAAACCATGGTACTTGCCTCTATTCTGACTTGCACTCCCTCTCAACTCTTGACAACCTCCAAGACCGTATCCATCCTTATGACACACCCCTTGTCTCAAAAGATGTACTCCGTGACCACCTCTTTGTTAGGACCACCAACACAACCCGTTCGGGAAATGAGGTCGCTAAGGACCCATATGGAATGAAAATGAATGAACTTAAGCCCCAATTCAAGAAATGGGAGGAAGTCCTTAGAGCCAATGTCATTAGCACAATAGGAAACCGAGATCATATCAACCTTTGCCTTTGCTACATGCTCTACTCCTTGTCCGTTAGGCAACCCTTCAACCTTGCCTACTACATGGCCAAGAGAATGGCCAACATTCCCGTGCATGGCACAACGGCTATGCCATATGGAATGCTCTTGACCCGTCTCTTTAGGTTCATCTCACCCATTCCATCAACCCCAAACGGTCTTCACCTTAACTACTCTCTCATTCCACACACCTTTGTACCACTAAGTGATAAGAGAGTGTACAAAGCCCAAGGAAAACGTCCACATCCTCCTACCTCATCTTCGTCTTCCACAATGAGTGAAGATGACAATTTGCCAAACTCTAGGCTCCCACCTTTCGAATACCTATCCCAACTTCCGGATATTCCTAATGAGTCGGAGGAGTTCAAGCAAACAAAGGGGTTGTGTAAGAATCTTGAAAGATTCCTTGGAAAGCTCAAGAACAAGATTGACCGTCAATGAGAGCGGGTGTGTAGGAGTGTTTGGCACTAGGTGCTATTTGAACTAATTTGGTTGTTTAAACAATGTTTGTGATGTACTTGTTGGTTGGTACAATGTTTGATACTATTTGGAACTTGTTTTATCTAACTTTGATGCAGGAAGACAACTTTTGGCAAGTTGTCAAATTTTCAAGTTTATGATATTTTCACTAAGTATAGTGAAATTCTCGACCTCAAGGTCAAAGTTATATGAAATGTGTGTTTACGTGCCTATTTTTTGCATTGCCTAACCAGAAATGCCTTATCATTTTGATTTTAGGAGTTTTCGAAAATTTTGAAAATTGTCTTGCGGGTCAAAAACGCGGACTGCCTATTTTTGGAGCTCTGGCGGATCTGGCGGTACCCAAAATTGGGATCCGCCAATGCAATTTCTGGGAATCCTATAAATGGCCCAACGGACCAGGCGGCACCCTCAAATGGGTTCCGCCTGTGTATTCTGAGGGTTCCACCAGAATCCTGCAGAATTTTTGTTTTTGTTTTCAACATTTCAACATCCAAACACCAAAATCCAATCCTTTTAGATAGAGACCCATTTCCTCCAATGTGTTTAAGCATAATAGGGTACTTCTCCCTCAATAAACTTAACCAAAACCATTTCCCGCCAAAATTCAAAAATAGCCATAACAACCTCAAAGACCCCTCGCACATAAAGGAAGGAACCCTTTTAAAGGATCTTTGAAATCCCTGAGATTTATACTCCAACAAATCCACTAAAACCACTAAGCATTTAGTGCAAAACTTGTCTTCTCACTTCACCATTTTCATTGGATTGACTTCCATGATTTGACAACCCACAATTAGTTTTTTAAATCATTAGAAACCTCTATTTTTGTATGGACTAACATCAAATCCAAACACTCCTTTCAACAATCCTTCAACACTATAAATTAAGCCATCCTAAACATATCAAATCACACCTTCTTCATCACAATTTCTGAACTTCTAAACCATTTTTCACCATGACTAAGTCAACAATCACCTCTCAACCATCACGACCCATCCGGAAAACCGCCTGGATAAGTGTTAAACCACTATGGTCTAATCAACCCATCAACCTAAGCTCCTCATCTTCGGATGAATTCACCTCACCTATAAAAAATGAACACTTTTTGAACCTTGCATCTCCATCACCATCACCAAATGAATCCAATGAGCTCACTCCACCACCTACTAAATCACCCATTGACCCAAGTCCACTAAGTGCTCCAACCCAACCATCCAAAACTTCATCACCATCACCATTACCCAAAATTGAACCTATGGAGTTATTTGGGTCTCTTCCCACATCACCACACCCGTTTGTCCAAGATCTAAATGATCTCCCACCAAGACCTTCACAACCACCACCTTTTTCACCAAGGTTAATTCTTGACCAAAATGAGCTTTTTAACCACACCCAACCACCACAACAAGTATACCATCAACCCAAACCATTGTTGTTTCACCCCATCTACAATGACATCCATCGTCCTCTTTATAGAGAACCAAACTTTGAAAACCATGATCACCCAACTCCACCACATTCTCAAGCCCAAACCTTTGAATCATTCTTTCCCTCATATGAGGATATACAAAGCATTGTTGAGAACCACCTCCATCAAGCAATGGAATTTCAAACCACCTTGCTTGATTCAATACCAAACCCATCATCCTCCCAAGAACCAAAAACCAACCAACCCTCAAACCAAGAAACCAAAACCAACCCATTTCCACCCACTCATCCCCATGTTTGCTCAAATTGTGAGCAAATGGGTGCAAGCATCAAAACGTTGCTTCACCAACTCCAAGATGAAACCCGGTTTGCATTCCAACACGTCATAGAACGTTTGGATGCTCTTTTCCACCCAAACAAGTCCTAGACAACCATTTGGAGGTCGTTTGCCCCAATTTAGGAAAATAGGCGTTTATTTTTCTTTCTTGGTTATTTTTTAAGTTTTTAGAAGTAGAAGAATATTACCCATTTCTTGTCCTTTGACTTTTATAAGTCAAAATTTTACTTGGAATGCTAGTTCTTTCTACTTACTTTCATGCATTGTTGGTTGATCACTTTTGTGTTGTCATTGTGGTTGCAATGTGTGTGGTAACTACAAGCTTGACTATATATATCACCAACTAACCATTTTTTTTTGTAGGATCCAAAATCCATGTTTCCCATCTTGGCACTCCTTTTAGGGGAGTAACAAGCAAGGGGGAGCAAGTGCATTTTTCCGCTTCGCTACTCTACTTTTTGTTTCGACAAAAAGGGGGAGAAATATATTAAACTTTCAAAACTTAATATGATTATCATAACTTAAGTAAAACAAGTTTAATCTTAATTTTTTTTAAGTCTTAAAAACCAAGATTTTGTGAGTTACTTAAAAACAAAGTTTATGTTTTGTCATCAACAAAAAGGGGGAGATTGTTAATACAAATATCGCCTAAAAACGTTATTTATATTTTACGATCTTCACTAAGTTTTGTTAACGACAAAATGTAAACTTTAGTTTCTAAATAAAACATAATCTTAGTTTTAAAGACTTGCATAAACTAGACTTTTGCTACATTTTACATTTCATAAAACACAACACTTTGTATTTTCTAAAAATAGAATTGTCACATCACATTTATGGCAAGTTTTGTCATTATACATTTATGGAAAGAAATGTGTTTGACTTACTAAGATGTTGCTTGCAAGTTTAGTGTTTGACTTGATATTATGAGATGTGACATTGTTTGGTTTGCAAAGAGTTATAAGATGTGACTTTGTTTGGTTTGCAAGATTTATTGCAAAACCAACTGCAAGCCCGGAGGTACCCTGGGGGTACACGGGCGGAACCCTTCTGAGGGGTCCGCTTGATCCGCCAGACCTGCAGAAGGTTTGGCTATAAATACCAAGCCACAAGTTGATTTTTGGCTTATCACTTTACATCATATTTTACACACACATTCATTCTTTCATCTAACCTCTTATCATTTCATATGTGAAGTTTCTTTTTGTAGCAAAGAGATTCACGAGCTTACTAAAAGTAACAAGTATTCAACACAACGTTGCAAGACTTGTTAGCTTAGCTTTGTGTAGACTTGTGTAGTTTACACTTCATTTGATTGTGTATTTTCAGTAGTGATCGGTTAGTATTTTAGTCCTCAAAATACAAAGTGAATCAGGAGTAGTTGTACCCTTGTAAAAGAACTAACGGGAATGGTTGTACCCTTGGTAAAGAACTCGACATCTAGCTTTGTGTCGGTAAAAGTATAAGCGACGTGTAAGGTTTTCTCCGCCGGTGAAAGGAGCTTGTTGACTAGTGAAAGTAACTCTCGAGTTGGATACTCGGGGCGTGGACGTAGGGCAAGGAAAAAGAGTCCTTGTAGCCGAACCACAATAAATACTCGTGTTGTGGTTTGATCGTCTCTTTCATTTACTTGCATGTTATATATTGTATTTGTGTATATATCTTTGATCAAACGGAAAGTTTCAAAGCTAACTTAACAAGTTAAAAAGATTTTAATCGGTAAACTATTCAACCCCCTTCTAGTTTTTCACACACACACACACACGCGCACACACACACATACACACACACATACACACACACACACACACACACACACACACACACACATATATATATATATATATATATATATATATATATATATATATATATATATATATATATATATATATATATATATATACACGTACAAGTACCACCGAGATATTTTCTGTATTCTACTTCTGGGTAAACCCCGACATATTATTTTCCCGGAACATTTTTAATTTATTTCTTTTATCTGGGCCTCGATACTTACGAGCCCATACACGACACATCGTTTTCTTTCTTTTAGACTGGGCCGAGACCCACTCCCAAGCCCAAATTTTTATAGCAAAGTTGCAATATTTCAAAACAAGGATTATATGTGTCCTTTTGTCATTTTCTCGACTAGAACCCGACACCATTTCTAAACAAAACTCGACTCGTTTCATTTATATCTTACCTTGATATAAACTCAACACACCCAAACTAGTTCGATTTCCATTTCATTTTCTTTCTTTTGGTCACCTTCGACATCACAGAACACAAACACAACATAAACATGTGCATAACTTATTTTCTTCTTTCTTCCTTGTTCCTTGTCGACCCAACACCAAGACAACACCAACTCACACCATCACTTGTCACTTCTAAACCCTCCCTTTGGTACAATATCACACGACACAATGCCCACAAAACACTTTTTCTTTTCTTCTTTGCGTGGAAGAACAACCAAGACCCAACATTGAGCCACCCTATCCTCTAAACCTAAACCATTAAACAAATCCTATATGACATACTTTACCTAAAAGCTTATTAACCATAAGTCCTTGTGTTCTTTTAACCCCAACATGGAATCTCCTTTTTCCTAAACCTTATTACCCAAGAGTCTCTATGTTCCATTTACACAAATAAAGAATCTACTTTACAATTAAATAAACTAAAACTAGTACACTAAACTAACATGTTTCTCCTAAGTTTCCTAGCCTACCCGTAAACAAGTATTGTTTACTAAGCTTTTTCTAAAAAGACTTATTAACCAATAGATCATATGTCTCTTTACACCCAACACTAGCTCACATGACTTCTCCTTTTTCTTTGTTTATTCGAATATTACCTTACATGTCTCACCAACTCCTTCAACCTAATCTTAAACTAATCAAAAGAACTCATCATAGCCCCATGACCCTAACCCACTCGACTTGACCATACAAGTGTACAATTCGACACCTTTGTCTCCATTTGATTGACACAACAAACTCATGCTCCACATGTTAAACACCTAAACTCGTTTACTTTCTTCTATAAATACCCTTGATCTCACTTCACTTCTTACTACACCCTAAAACTTTCCAAACAATATAACAAACACTTTCATTTCTTTCTCCCTATTTGATCACTGTCGAAAAACCAAGAAGTCTACACAAGGTATTTGGGTTGTTTCCTAGTCGTTGGGTTGATATTTTGGATCGTGAGTTACCATACGAAAAGGATTTCCAAGTGTTACTCGTCTCTCGTACCATTCCTCACTCGTGACTCCTCACCACCTAGTCGGTGTTGTAAGTTTACTTGAATTCATTTTCCTTATTTCGTTTTCTCGTTTTCATTTAGCATGCATTTAAACTTGATAATACTCAAAAACTAAAACTTGTTAAAACACACTAGACGCCTTAGGAATGGCTAAACATGCAATATGGCTAAACATGCAAGAACTATAACGACTAACTCTAGCTTAAATCGATCTAATCCTAAGCTCGGTCGAGTTCTAACTTAAAAATCTTAAAACCAACGTTTGGGCCAAAATTGGACTAACGAGCCCATGAAAATCCTTAAATATTTTCCAAAAGCTGAAAATAGATTTCGAAATTTGAAATCAAAACTGATTTTTATAATTTCTAAGATAAAATGATCAACTTTTACAAATATAAAAGTTCACTTTTTCGAAAACTTAACTTTGGACTATTTCTTCAAATTATATCATTAAGGGACTAAAAGTGTCAAAACCATGAAACTTTCGGATCTAAATTGAACTAGTAAGTTTTTACTAAAAACCCAGGGTATAAACTGACATTTCTTGAAGGATAAGGTAAAAGAATGTAAAAGTACTAATTTGGACTAAAAATGTAATTATTTTGACATAAGGGTTAAAGTGTAACTTTTGACATACTTGAAGGTTTTATTTGCCATAAACCTAATAACTTTTAATTACTAATTTATTTCACTTAATATATTTCTTTTACAAAAATATATTGATATAAACTTATAATCTATTAACTAAAAATATTTAAATTAAATATTTTTACTTATATAAACTCGACAACGATATACGACTTATTATTTTGAGACATGTTAAGACAAGTAATCCAACATTACTGCACCCGAAGATTTCTCATTCGTCATTCACACTTCATATCCGAATCACCGATAATATATACATACATACATATATATATATATATATATATATATATATATATATATATATATATATATATATATATATATATATATATATATATATATATATATATATATATATATATATATATCACGTTAATTTAGGTCGCGGGTCGGAAGCTGTTCACTGCTATGCATAACCGTTTATCTAAACCCCGTGGGGAGATACATGCGATAACCCGAACACAAGTATTTTTAGTATGCAATTATTTTCCTGGTATTGCCTAAGTTACCTTATGCTAAAAGTCCCTCTTTCACGAACCTTAATCACTTGCGAGTGAGCACAAAATATAGTTAATAGATCTATTGGGACCGGCAACCCACCTAAGGCAATTCAGATTGTTTTCAGGAGGTGAGCTATATTCGTACTTTAGGGGAATCCAGCGTAGTTTCCCTTGAGGTCCCCTTTGTCAACTACATCCTTCGTGGTGTAGGTGATTACATATATGACTATCAAGGCTTGCATTTCGTGAAACCTTAGGAGCAATATCATATGTATAGATTAATTTTTATGCATATTTATTACTGAGCTATTCCGCGAGCACGTTGTTTTTAAAACTGTTATCTTGTGTTCAAACTACTACATAGCTTAAACTACTATGGATTCACTCAATCTTTGTGTTGACTTTTTAGCATGTTTATCTTAGGAAATTAGCGGCATGATGGCACGGAGCTGGCAAAAGGGCACGGGACCTCCCTTTTACATTAAATAAGTTATCATTCATTTCAAACTCACTACCTCTTTTGAAAGCATTCTCTCTATGAAAAATTTTTGTACTCTGAATATTTGAGTTTTCATTGAATGATATAAACTCTACCTTTTGAACTATGTTCCTATGAGTTTAACTGTGATTCAATTACATAATTACCCCGAATAAGTCTTCCGATGTGTTCTAAAATTTTTGGGGTGTTACAGTAGGTGGTTGTGGTAGCATTGGGTGGCGGTGGTGTGTGGTGGTGGTGGTGATTGGTCATGGTTGTGGTAGGTGGTGGTGGGTGGCGGTAGTGGCAGTGGATAATGGTGGTGAGTGGTGTTGGTGTTGGTAAGTGGTGGTGGGAGGTGGGTGGTGGGTGGTGGCAGTGGGTGGTGCATGGTGGTGGTGATTGGTGGTGGTAGTAGTAATTTGTGGTGGTGGGTGGCAGTGGTAGATGGTGGTGGTGTGTGGTGGTTATGTATTTCGAACTAACTGAGGTTAAGTATTGAAGACCAAACAAATGTACTAAAATTGTTACCCCCGGCAAACCATAAGGGCCAAAAATGTAGTTAACTCTTAACAAATAACACTCTTAACACTAATGATACATACAATAAGAAATATTAAAAGAATGATACATACAATAAGAAAGATTAGAGATTTTAATACATACAATAAGAAAATTAAAAGTTGAGTACACAACAAAAGAAAAAGAGTCAAGTTGAATACAATTCCAAACAATTGTCCCTATGCTAAATTCTTATTTATTTTCTTCATATCTTAATATATTTAGTAAATGTTGTAGAAAACTAGAAGGTGGGTTGAATAGTTTTACCGAATTTAAATTAAGTTTAAAAAACTATTAGATCGAATATATGTGAAACCTCTTAATCATGTAGCTACGTTTGAATGCATCCAAAAATATATATTAGTTATGTATTCCCTTTATTATTCAAGAGACATATGAGATGATGCATGAGAAAAGTTTTTACTTTGTATTAACTATGTACGAAAAATATGAGTGTCCTAGACGTGAAAAACTTTGATTAAAAGAATGGGGTGAATATTTCTAAAAATCGATTTGTTAAAATTAAGATGTAATTCCTAACTAAAAAAATATTAATATATATATATATATATATATATATATATATATATATATATATATATATATATATATATATATTTGTGTAAAAATAAATCCCCATAAACTTTGATGTTTGTGTTTTGTATGAAATAGAATTCCTAGACTCAGATGAAGAATTAAAGATACGTACCTTGAAGAAAAGAGCGTCAGAAGAGAATTTACGAAGATTGTTCCATAAGACCGAGTCCTAATCGAAGTAGGTTGAACAGTTCACATTTCAATGGTTTGGTGAGAATGTCGGCAATGTTATCTTCAGAAGAAACCTTCTCAATTGAAATGTTCCCTTTTTGAACATTATCTCTTAGGAAGTGATGTCGTATTTCTATATGTTTGGTGCGAGAGTGCAATACTGGATTCTTGCTGAGGTTGATGGCGCCTTTGTTGTCGCAGAGGATGGCAATGTCACTAAGTTACTAAGTTTGATGTTGTAGTCCACTAGAGCTTGTTTCATCCATAATGCTTATTGGCATGCTTTGTCAGTGGATACATATCTTGCTTTGTTAGTAGAGATAGCTAGTGCGGTTTGTTTCTTAGAGAACCAAGATGTCAAGCAACATCCCATAAATGTACAAACACCACTTGTACTTTTGTGATCAACATAATCACCTGGATGGTCAGAATCTGCATATACAATAGTTTCTACCCTCATCTCTTTGGGATACCATAAACCAAATTGAGTAGTACCTTTTATATACCTAAAAATTCTTTTAACAACTTGAAGGTGAGAAGATTTTGGATCTTCTTGAAAACGAGCACATAGGCAAACACTGAACATGATGTTCGGCCGACTTGCTGTGAGATAGAGTAAACTACCAATCATGCCACGATACTTAGTGTTGTCTACAAATTCACCATCTTTATCCTTGATGAGTTTAGTGCCATATTTAGATTGGTTGAAAAAGATACCATCTTTATCCTTGATGAGTTTAGTGCCATATGACATAGGTGTTTTAATAGGCTTGGAATCGTCTAACCCAAATTTCTTTAACATTTCCTTGGTATGTTTAGATTGGTTGAAAAAGATACCATCTTCCAATTTCTTGATTTATAGACCGAGGAAAAAAATTAATTCTCCCATCATACTCATTTCGAACTCATCGTGCATAATTTTAGAAATACATAACACAATTCTTGACAAGTAGATCCGAATATAATATCGTCTGCATAAGTTTGAACAGTGATGATATGTGATTTTTTTTCTTGGTGAATAAGGTATTATCTACTAATCCCATGGTATATTAGAAGGTAATCGTAAGTCTAAAAGAAGGTAATCATATGTCTACAAGTACACATGGTAAGACTAAAGAAGGTATTCATGTGGTACCGAGTTCGCATGATAAGAATGAGGATATTGTGGACAATAGTCGAATTGTTGTGGAAGAAGTTGATGACGAAACCGGAAACTTCATGGCCTCGAGGAGTGGAAGTGGATATGGGACTAAGAGCTTGTATGAACAGTTGAAGGAGATATTGGATGATGATTATGATCCATATGATGATAATGAGTAGAATGCACATAGTATATCTTGAACAATACCCACATAAGGTATGCTCTTACTGTTAATCCCACTGTCTATATCTCCTAAATCAAGCATTTTTGGCAGACTGTTACTGTCAAAACTTTTGAGAATTGAGACAAAGAAATTAATACATTTGAGGATGGCAAAACCATCACTCTTACTGAGTCATCTGTTAGGAGACATCTTCACCTAGCAGATGCCAATGGTATTAGTGAATTTCCAAACACTGAGATATTTCAATATTTTTCTAGAACGGGGTATGATGCATCCTCACAATTACTTACTTTTCAGAAAGGATGTTTCTCCCCACAATGGAGGTTTTTCATACATACCATTCTTCACTGTTTGAGTCTGAAGAAACTTCATGGAAGCAGTTCAGTAGCAACATTGCAATTGCTCTCATATGCTTATCAACAAATAGGACTTATATTTTTTCAAAACTAATTTTTGATGGTATGGTGAAAAATGTGGATAACAAGTATAATTTTTTTTATGTATACACAGTTTATACAAACAATTTTAAAAGCAAGAAAAAGTTCACTGCTATCCCATAAAACTGTTTATCTAACTCCTTGCCTACAACAAAAACTTTTAAAAAATGTGAGTATTGCATCCAAGGGGTTTAATAGGGTAGTAGTTCCATTATTTGAAGATATGCTTATACAAATACAGGGTGAAGGACCAACAATCCCAGTTGAGTCTCAACACATATCCATTAGTATTCCATCGTCCTCCCACATACCTATTATTTCACAAACATATAGGAGAAGGAACAAACAGGAAATTGTGGTACCTCAGCCAGTTCTCCTACTGATACACTAGTAGCAGATGAGGCTGCCAATGTTGTTGACAAAGTGGAAGGGGCTGACACTACTGTCATAGGCTTAGTAGCTGGACAGAAAGTGTCAACATCATTAAGACCCTAACCATGGCAACACCTAATGTATCTAGTCCTCATGGACTTGATGCAGGTGGTGGAATCCCAAGCCCAATGGATACTATGGGTGGCTCAGATACTCATCCTTTGGTTAAGCCTGAGTCTATGCCCTATGAAGGACCTCTCCCAGAAGGTAACACATATGGAAGTGCTGAGGGTAGTATGACACTCAAGGAATTGATGGTTCTCTGTACACAATTGTCAAGTAAGGTGAATTCATTGGAGAAAGATCTTAAAGACGCAAAACAGCTTTATGGGAAAGTTTACACCAAACTTGTATTGAAGGTAAAGAAGCTGCATGATAAGATCAAGAAACTCAAAGTCAGGAGGAAAGCCAACATAGTAGAGTCTTCAAGTTCTAATGATTCTGACTCAGATGATCATAAGGGTAATGATTCTCCTACACAGGGGAGGAAGACAAATGCTCTGACTAAGGGGAGGAAATTAGAATTTTATGATCAAGAAACAGGTGGTAAGTTTGATGCAGATATGGGTGAAGATATGCAACAAGATACTGAGCTAGTCAACCTTGAAAAAGGCACAAAGTTAGTAAATCTTGAAGAAGGAGAAGATGTGGTAGACACAGCTACAAATGGTAGAACTGAAGGTACTGCTGGATTAGTGCAACAATTTATTGAAGTATCCAGACAAATAGAAGTAGCAGTACAAACAGCTGAAGAAAGTCTAAGCACTGCTAGTATCTCAGTAAGTACTGTTGGTCAAGTTTTTAGTACTGTTGGGGCTATTCACACAAAAAGAAGTACTGTAGACAAAGGAAAGGGCATCATGGTTGAAGAAGAACCACCTAAGAAAGTAAAGAAGAGAACACAGTTTCAGATTGATTTTGATGCAGAGGTAACAAAGAAAGCTCATGAAGATGAAGTGGCAAGATTTCTTGAAGAGCGAAGACTGGCAAGAGAATCAGCAGAAGCACAAGAGCTTTCACTTGCACTTCTAGCTCAACAATTATATGAACAACAAAGAGAAGTTGTCCATGAAGCAGAAAGAGAAGAAGCTATGAATGATCTGTTGGACATTATTAGAAATTAAAAGTCAAAGTAAAAATATGGCTGTAAGGAAGAAACCTCCAACAAAAGCTCAGATCATCAAACACATGAAGGAATATCTAAAGCATCAAGATAGTTGGACTGCTAGTCAAATGAAGGGGAAAACAAATGAAGAAATAGAAGGTTTGTACTTCACTGCCTACAAGAAGGTACAAAGTTTTATTCCTATGGATGAAGATAAGAGCAGAAGAGTTAAGAGACAAAAGCTCAATGAAGAACTGCATAAAGTGGAAGAAGAAGAAGAAGAAGAAGAAGAAGAAGAAGAAGAGTTGACAGATGAGAGACTTCAACAAATGATGTTCATCATTCCAGAATCCATGAATGTTGATCCAATTCAGGCCAAACATCCAATCATTGACTGGGAGACATACTCAGATGAATTTGGGAAAGCATGGAAGATCATCAGAGTTGGTGGACAGTCTGAAGTCTACAAGTGTTTTGAAGACTTGATTAGAGCTTTTGGTAGAGAAGATTGGATAAGCTTTGGAGTTTAGTTAATAAAAGTTCAAGTCAACAGATCCTATAGAAGTCAAAGACAAAGAACTCTGGATGAAATTGAAGAGGTTTTTTGAACTTGGTCCAAATGACAAGTATTATAAGTTTGAAGCTCACAATCTAGGTACAATATAGAAGTTGTATGATACATGTGGAGTACATCATGTGTCTACACAAGCTGGAGTGGATGTCTTCATGTTTCCAGAAAAGGAATATCCTTTGAGGGCAGGAATTCTAATAGTGATGTTATCTGTCAAGCTCACAGTAGAAGAAGAGACTGAGATGGTCAGAGAATTGCTTCAGCAGATTCATAATCAATATGAAAGAGAGTTGAGAACAGGAAGACAAAGAAGGTAAGGTGTTTGGAAGAATCCCCCGAATATCAAGGTTGAAGGTTTAATTCATGAAACTTGATGATTTGATGATAAATCACAAGTTTAAGGGAGGATTGTTAGGAATTAAAATACTTGACAGTTTGTACTGCTTAAGATTACAAGAACAGTACTAACTGAGTTAGTACTGCTAGAAGAAAGTTTGTACTGCTGAAGATTGAAGATGAAGATTAGTACTGCTTATGAGATGAAGACGTTTTGTGATAAGTATAGAATAGATTTTGTGTATATCTTATTTTTTTTTTGAACGGCGGCTTTAAATAAAAACTAGCAAAAGTTAGAACAAATTACAAGTACGAATATTCTGCATGTTTAGAATATTATACTTATCTTGTAAATAGCTCCTTGTGCTATAAAAGAAGGTCCTAGGTTAGATGTTTAGGACGTATGTTTTGTTAAGCTTCAAGGTTGTAAACCCTAGTGATACTCAATATCACTCGTATTATTTACTTAATAATACTTTTGGTTACTTCATTGTTCTCATAAACTGTTCACACAATACTTTACTGTTACATTGATAAACCTTTAAGTATCAAGTAGTAGATTCCGCATACTATTTGGTATACATCCAAAGTATCCTCAACACAAGACTTGTGTGTTTAGATCCTCTCAGGTTTACTGTTAATGATGAAAATGATGACGAGCGTGGGTTTATTGTTGTATATTGTGTGTGTTTATTAGTAAAGTAAAGATGAACTTTGAAATTTTATTTTAGATGATAATGAAAACTGGAAAATTGTGATGATGGGTTTGTTGTTGTTTAAAGATTGGTAGAATTAGTAGATTGTATTGGATTTGTTATTTCAGGATGATTATTTTTGGAGATTGGATTCAGTGGCGGAGCCAGAAAAACTAATCAAATGGGCAACTAACAACAAAAGAGTTTGAAAGTTGGGTTGCGTTGGGTCGGGTCGGGTCGGGTCGGGTTTTGGTTAATTTTAGTTAAACTACATGTTGATTGTCATTTATGGTGTATTAAAAAATTATACTTCAATGTAATAGTTCAATTGTTTATAACTTTTGAGGGACTTGGATGTACATTTCAAAACGTGGTATATAAATCTTGACCGTTCAACTAAAATCCTTGTCTTCCCTGCTACACCTCCACTTCCAAAAAGAATAGCAAGTCTTATTTTTCACAACGACAAAGCTATAGGAGATAACAAAACAAAGATGCTTATGTTTAAGCGGCAAAAAACATCATTTTAGCATTCAGGTTATTTGTCTTTTCTAGAGACTGAGGGCACTCAAATTTCTGGGTCGAGGGCACTACAAAATTTATCAAATGAGTTTGTTTCCCACTGATTTGCCTTTCAACTAGAACAAGGTTAGGGGCATTTTCCCTTACTCCTCTCTACTGCATGGCTTCGCCCTTGGTTGGATTTATTAAGTGTTATAGGTGTTCTTCATGTTTATGATTTCTTATTTAAATAATAAATAAAAGAGATTTAAGGGGAAATTAAAGAGGTTGGGGACAAGGGCATTTTAGTCATTTAAGGGTCAGGGATTGTATCCGTACCAAAAGTTTTTCACATGAACTATGTCCGCACTTTCGAAAAGATTGAACTATCCCAGCGATTTCACCAAACTACAGGGACAATTTTTGCAATTTTCTTTTTGAAATATCAATTTCCCGCTTGACTACTAGCTAGTTGATGTTTGCATGGGGATACATTTTGGAGTAAATTTTCATTCATTCGCTATTAACCATTAAGAAAGTGTATGGTTTTCAATATTTACTATTAAAATGATTTAAAATAAAAACTTATGAGGGTATAACAATTGAAACTACTAACTAATCTGGCCACTAAGAAATTACATATATAAGATTTGAGATAGTAGATGATTTAAGTAACGTCATCCTCTTGAAAATGAAGGGTTTTACCCGGTTTGAATCTGTATGACGATGGGTTCAAACCTCGCGATTCAGTCGGTCAAAAGATCGAATATCATGGTTAAAAAAAAGATTTGAGATAGTAAAACTACAATGTTCCTTTTTTAAGTGACATATCTCTTATATCATAAGAAAAAAAATATAAAATGGGCAAACAAATTTTTTCTATTAACCAATGAGAGAGCTTAATTATGAAATCAATCTATTTAATTGGCTAATTGATTTTGTCTTTGGAGGCCACCAAAAACAATTTGTAAAGATGGAAAGATATAGATACGAATGTAGATACCTAAGTATCATGATAAGTATTGATATCCCAAATGCCGTTCTAAGGAATGATGAATTGACAATCACGGTTGAGTCTCTCGTTGGATGCTTAGATATCTTAGTGTTTTGGTTTTTAGGAAAACTAAAAGGAACCTAAGGCAATAAAAAAAACTAAGGAGAATTAAGGATAAACTACGAGATAAGCTAAAATGATAACAACAAGTATAAGGGAAGAAATATACTCTAACATCCTAATATTGCTAAAAGGCATAATAATAGAACTAAACATGACAAAATTAATTAAGCTAAACATGGCAATTAAAAAAAAAAAAAAAAAAAAAAAAAAAAAAAACTGAATTATGAATAACGATGATACGAACACTAAACTAAAAACCCCATGCAAGCTCAATTATTAACCCAAATACTTTGTGATAACCATAAATGCTTTTCATTACCCTTTAATCTTCAAGTATACTACAAAAGATTTTGTGATTTTGAAGTGATGAATGAGATAAAGGTTGCAACTTTGTAATTTAGAAAACTTGATTTTTAAAACTAATTTAACTTTAAACATGTAAAAAGTTTAAAACTTTATTGAAAGGAAATGGTAAAAATGAGTTTTAAAACTAAAAGATAAAAACTTTGTAAACTTTAAAGACTATATATATATATATATATATATATATATATATATATATATATATATATATATATATATATATATATATATATATATAGAGTTTGGATTAAATAAGAAGAAAAATTAAAATAAGAAGGATAAGAAGAAACCACAACCACCCATTTCAGATGCACCTATTAAAATAGATGCATCTCCCCTTAAAAATCTCTCCTTTATTTGAAATGTGTGGCTAGAATTTCTTCTTATTCTTCTTATTTTAGTTTTTCTTCTTACTGGATCCCTACCCTATATATATATATATATATATATATATATATATATATATATATATATATATATATATATATATTACAAAGATTTGAACTTTAAAAGATTAAAACCGTAAAATTAATTAGAAATTGTAATTTGCGACCCATTGGTTAAACATGTGTTTAGTTGGCTAAATATCTAGTAGTGGATGAGTCTGGTTGGGTCTCTCTAAATATTATAAATGAGTTTAATTGGATATTTGATAGAAAATTCAATTATATAATAATTACCAATGGGTCTAGATGGGTCAAAAAAAATTTATTATTATTATTATTATTATTATTATTATTATTATTATTATTATTATTATTATTTCTTTTACCTTTTTCATCTTTACTAAAAAAAAAGAAAAAAAAATATTTCTTATCGACGGACCAAAACACATCTAGACTGGACGCATTTAGACCTATTTTTCTAAAAGACTCATCTAGACTCAGACCCGTATAGACCCAAACCCAACTAAACCCGTGACCCAAACCCGCCATAACCTAACTATTTTGTCACCTTTAAAAATAATAAAGACACTAACTTTATACAGTAGAAACTCTATAATATAATACACTTGAGACCACCAAAATTTATTAATTAAAAGAGTTATTAATTAATCGATAAATTAATAATTATTAATTTATATATTAATTAATATTTTATTAATTTATAGTAGAATACTTAGTTTACAAACATCTTTCAAGCTTTCACTTAATTATTATATACAATGCATGTATATCAAATGAACGGTCCAATTTGAAAGAAACCTTCAATCTCCCACCTTATTATGCTTCTTGTGTTCAATGTATCATTTTATGGACATTAAAAATATTTTCTATATAAATACAAGATCTAAATAGGTTAACACAAACAAATCATACACACAACATGGGAAATTAGAGACGAGATTCAAGGGGAAATTGATTTCAACAAAAAACAAAAGACAATTGAGTCATTTTTCAAGAAACCTTCAAAAATCATTCATGTAATATGCTATATATAAGGAATTATTAATTTATATTTTATATGGGGTTTAAAGAAATTATCAAAAATGTATTATCTTATAATTTTAACGAATTATTAATTTAGCACCCTATCCCCGAGTCTGGACAGGCAAAAAATATTATCTTAGAGAGTTTATTAAATAACCGAGTATTAATTTATCGAGTTTCTACTGTATAAAATAAGCAAAGGTTAATCAATAAAAAAGCAAATGACAAGAGTAATATAATTTGAAAAAAGTTTAAAAACATAAAGCAACCTTACACACTTAAAAGTGTGTTAATACCAAAATAAAGTTTAAAACTACATTTATTTATACTATTTATAAAGAGTAAATGGTCAAAAAGTCAAGAAGTGAAAAGTGAAAAACTTAAATTAATGTTTTACCTAAATTACCCTTAATTAATGCATTACTTTTTAATACCTCTCATTTAAAACTTAATCAAAACTTAAATTAAAACATAGAAACTAACATTACACATTCAATTTTTTGTCAACTTAAAAACATGGAAAGTTAAATGAATAATTAATAAATGAAAACATAAAAATGCAATGTTTTGAAAACCGGGTTCGAAATCGACCCGATCGAGTCACCGGGCATTGGGTCAACCGGTTCGACCGCCGGGTCAACCCGGTTTTCAATTTATTGTTATTTTATTTTTTGACCGGGTCAACAGGTTCAACCACCGGGTCAACCGGTTCGACCACCGGGTCAACCTGGGTTTTTATTAAACTTTTTTGAAAAAATGAAACCCGGCAGGGTTTCGAGAACCGGGTTGACCCGGGTCACTCAAAACCCGCGCGGGTAACACCGATTAACCCGGTTTTAGAAACCCGGGTTGTTTTGACCCGTTTTTTCGGCCGGAACCGGTCGAACCGGTGAACCCAGCCGGGTCGACCCGGGTTTCAAAACCTTGTAAAAATGTAAAATTGTTTTGTCAATTTAAGAATGAATACACACGTATACAAAAATAAACTTTTAAATACTAGATGAGTAGCCGTACATAGAAACGAAATTTTATAGCGGCAGATAGTTATAGTGATATTTTCGTTACACAAACCACTGAACTAAAATATCATTATAATTAAATGCCGCTATAAAATCCTGTTGCTATGCACGGGTACTCGTCTAGTATAATTTAAAGTAAAAATGCAATTGAAATGAAAGTGAAATTACAAATATTAAAAAGCTGGTGTCTCCAAAATGAATGTCCCCAAAAGTTTCTAAGGGTGGTGGCAGTGGTGCCGGTTTCACCACCGGTGAACCCAAACCGGCGGCAAACACCATTGCCACCTAAACGGTTTGGCTCGGCGGTTTGTTTCGGAGGTAAACTTCACCGGTGCGGTATGAGGAAAACTAGCCGTTGATATATACGTTGGAAGTGGAGCGTGGGAGGTTAAGTTGGGAGGTTTGAAAAGGTATGATTGCCACTAAAAATAGTTGGGAGGTTTGAAAAAGGTGTAAGTAAGGTGGAGTGATATTATTGGTTGGTTGGGAGGTTAAGTTGTTACCACTGCCACCACCCTAAGCCTCTCGTTTATATAACCTCGGAAGCATCATTTCTGCCCGTTGGCAGAGCAGTTGTCATTTACATTGGGTGCTTACAAATAGTAAAAAGTTGCTGTCTGCAAAATGAATGTCCCCAAAAGCTTCTAAGCCTCTCGTTTATATAATATCCGAAGAATAATTTCTGCCCGTTGACAGAGCCGTTGTCATTTGCGTTGAGCCGTTGCGGTCTTTGTGTCAGGCGGGCGGCTGTGTGGTTTTAGAGTTTAAATTAGATGTAATTTTCTATATGCCCTGTTCGTTCAAAGTTTATACCTTTTCTAGACAAAAAAGAAAATGACTTCTCAAAATGCTCTAATAGACTTGAACAACTTGTATTCCACATTTTAAATGTTTACAAATGTCCCTTACAAGTGCAATAATGAAAACAAGTGTCATGGCGCCACTTCGCCAAAGTTGGATCAAAGTAAAAAATAACTTTGGGCCACATAAAATGAAGTCAAACCTTATCTAAAAGTTTATCACCTAAATCTCGTGAAAGTGATTGGTTAATTGACACACGTTTATAAAATGAATAAGCTTGAAAATGCTATGAAAATGCTTGAATATGATCGGTTCAAACTTAGTTTCAATATATGATCCATTGCATAAATCTCGAAAAATTTGTTAGCATAGGACTTAACTATAATGATATTTTGGTTAGCATAGGACTTAACTATAATGGAGTCTATGCCGCTATAAACTCCATTGAGACTCAACAACTAAGACTTACGAGAATTTTTATAGCTTAATAAGAAATTTTACGTGTTGTAATTTGTCCATGCATGTTTTACACAAAGAAACCATTGTCCACACTCCCGTTATTTATGCAAAGATCAAAATTTTCAAAACCTTCTATGGTATTTTTTGTCCAAGTTTAATTTGTTGTTTAGGTCTTTATATTTGTTTCACGTATTAATTGACAATTTTTCCCTCTTAATCCCTTAGAGAACAAATATTAATAAGGGATTAAGAGGGAAAAATTGTCAATTAATACGTGAAACAAATATAAAGACCTAAACAACAAATTAAACTTGGAGAACACATGCCATAGAAGGTTTTGAAAATTTTTATCCTTGCATAAACATTAATCCTTGCATAAACAATATGAGTGTGAAACAAATATAAAGACCTAAACAACAAATTAAACTTGGAGAACACATATCATAGAAAGTTTTGAAAATTTTGATCCTTGCCTATACAATGTGATTATGTGAGTGTGGACAATGCTTATTTATTTATTTATTTATTTATTAT
This sequence comes from Artemisia argyi, assembly GCA_030686995.1. NCBI lineage: Eukaryota > Viridiplantae > Streptophyta > Magnoliopsida > Asterales > Asteraceae > Artemisia > Artemisia argyi. The sequence goes on along the minus strand of CM060682.1, from coordinate 175,273,707 downwards.
TATTATTATTATTATTATTATTATTATTATTATTATTATTATTATTATTATTATTATTATTATTATTATTATTATTATTATTATTATTATTATTATTATTATTATTATTATTATTATTATTATTATTTGTGTGTAAAGCATGCATGGACAAATTACAATACGTAAACTTTCTTATTAAGTTATTAAAATTCCCGTACGTCTTAGTTCTTGAGTCTGGAGGGAGTCTATGTTGATGTTGTTCAACTTAGGTACTATGCTAACAAATTTTTCGAGATTTATGCAATGGATCATATATTCATCTTCACGTCCAAGATATACATAGGTAAAAAAATAAATCTAAGGTGGGAACGACCTTGATCGTTAGAATTACAAAAAGGATATTAGAACTCAAAAAGTATTTACAATACAAAAAATTGTTTTGCCTAAATCAATGAAAATAAACGTAATTGCAAATAATAATTTCGTGCGACCTGAGTCCACTTTTCCCGACATCTAATCCATCTATAAATATCACAAAACATGAAAGAAACATTCGAAAAAGATCTCACATTTTTCAGTCCTCAATACACGATCAAGTATTCAACTCACTAAATGCATGCCTTATTTATATGATTATATCCGTGGAATCGCCCAAGCTTAACGCGCATACTGATCACATTTTTTAGTCCTCAATACACGATCAAGCCGTTAAACAGTTTCTATGTATGACAAAATTGAGGCCAAAAATGTCAAAGAGATAAGTACGGGTTCACGACAAATGCAAATCCAAGATTGACTTCGTGCAAAAGATGGGTTAGGCAAAGTGTGTCAACCCATCTACCATTCCATATGTTCCCAAAAAGGATTAAATCAACCATTGCCAACACACCAGAACTTTTGTTGCGAACACCAATTATTAATAAGGGATTAAGAGGGAAAATTTGTCAATTAATACGTGAAACAAATATAAAGACCTAAACAACAACTTAAACTTTGAGAACACATACCAGAGAAGGTTTTGAAAATTGTAATCTTTGCATAAACAACGTGAGTGTGGACAATGGTTTCTTTGTGTAAAACATGCATGAACAAATTATAATACGTAAAATTTCTTATTAAGCTATGAAAATTCCTGTAGGTCTTAGTTGTTGAGTCTGAATGGACTCTATGTTGATGTTGTTCAACTTAGGTCACATGCTAACAAATTTTTCGAGATTTATGCAATGGATCATATGTTCATCTTCATGTCCAAGATATACATAGGTAAAAAAAAAAAAAAAAAAAAAAAAAAAAAAAATCTAATGTGGGAACGGCCCTGATTGTTAGAATTTCAAAAATGATATTAAAACTCAAAAGTATTTACAATACAAAAAATTATTTTGCCTAAATCAATGAAAATAAATGTAATTGCAAATAATAATTTCGTGCGACCTGAGTCCACTTTTCCCGACATCTTATCCATCTACAAATATCACAAAGTATGAAAGAAACATTCAAAAAAGATTTCTCACATTTTTCATTCCTCAATACACGATCAAGTATTCAACTCACTAACTGCATGCATTATTTATATGATTATATGTGTGGAATCAACCAAGCTTAACGCGCACACTGATCACATTTTTCGGTACTCAATACACGGTCAGCCATTAAACAGTTTCCCATTATGACAAAATTGAGGCCAAAAGTGCCAAAGAGATAAGTCCAGGTTTACAACAAATGCTAACCCGAGATTGACTTCGTGCAAAAGATGGGCCAGGCAAAGTGTGTCGACCCCTCTACCATTCCATATGTTCCCAAAAAGGATTAAACCCATTGCCAACACACCGGAACTTTTTTTGTGAACACCGATTATTAATAAGGAATTAAGAGGGGAAAATTGTCAATTAATATGTGAAACAAATATAAAGACCTAAACAACAAATTAAACTTTGAGAACACATACCAGAGAAGGTTTTGAAAATTTTGATCCTTGCATAAACAACGTGAGTGTGGACAATGGTTTCTTTGTGTAAAACATGCATGGACAAATTATAACACGTAAAATTTCTTATTAAGTTATAAAAATTCCAGCAGGTCTTAGTTGTTGAGTCTGGATGGAGTCTATTTTGATGTTGTTCAACTTAGGTCCTATGTTAACAAATTTTTCGAGATTTATGTAATGAATCATATATCGAAACTAAGTTTAAACCGGCCATATTCAAGCTTTTTCATAACATTTCCAAGCTTATTCATTCTACAAACTTGTGTCAATTAACAAAACTCTTTTACGAGATTTAGGTGATGACTTTTAGATAAGGTTTGACTTCATTTTAAGTGGCCCGGATTTATTTTTCTTTTGATCCAATGTTAGGGAAGTGATGCCATGTCAGGCGAGGTCCACTCCAATATAATGACTGTGTGTATTTAAAATTTAAATTCATAAATGGCGCATGTGATTGGTTGGTGAGATGGCGGTTGTCCAGTGGTGTGGAAAAATGTGACGGGAGGCTTTTAGATCTGATGCGGCATAAATCAAATAACAAAAAATTGTCGAAGTTGGGACTCGAACCCAGCTCTACTGACCCAAGCAGTTGCGCCGTTACAACTGGACTAATGCTCCAGTTGGACTAATGCTCCAATATTCTCGAACGTGCTTTTAAGAATAAAATAATAAATAGATGTAATATTTGCAATAAAAACAGCAACTTTGTTATTTATTTAAGCTAAAATAGGGGTATTTTTGAAATTAAAATATGAATAATTGGGATTTCATCACTAATAAAAGTCAAAATTGACTTCAGTGTTCAATTTTGTCAAACCTATATAAATTTTATCCAACAAAATAAATATGCAAAAAGCATATATGTCAACTTTGTTCAAAAAAAAATAAAAATAGAAAAGATAATTAATGAAACTTTAGTTTAAAATATTAAAGGACTTAATAAGACTTATGAGTTTTCATGTTTTTAATTCATTTATTAATTTAATAAATACCCTTTGGCTTTATATTATTTTTTTAAAATACATATATGTAAGTATTATTATCATTATATATTAAATAATATATATGCATGAAATTGTAAATATCAAAATGAAAGCACGAGTTATTGTAATATGTAAATGAATACACGAGATTATACATGTATGAACTACTCATGCTAGAAGATCCACGTTTAATAAGGAATCATGTTATTCCTCTTTATAAGTTAAATTCTTGCAAACAATGGTTTAAAAATTAAATAAGGAAAAATTATTATTAACAGAAACTAGGCATTCAGACCCGTGCGATGCACACAGGCTCGATCTAAATGTTCATAGCGTATTGTTCAGCACTAATTTTCGTTATTTTGATCATGGATGGATTTTGTTGGTCAATAAGTTTCTAAGTTGTGTTTGTTAGCATGACATGAAAAATGTTGATGCCGTTATTTCGTTACTTTTAATTGAGGACGAGTTAAACACTCAAAATACAATATATAACCCGGGCTGCCTCATGACCCGTGCGATGCACACAACTTTTTTATTTGTTATCATAATTTATAAATGAATGCGAGTCAAAATTATGTAATTTTTTCATTCTATTCATTATTCAAGGTGATATTTTTAATATGTCGTATTTTGTTATTTTAGCAAACTCTTTTAATTTATCTGTTCAAATCAGATGTACTAAAACTCACTTACCCGTGCGATGCATGGTTTTTATTTACCATTAGAAATTTTAACACTTAGTACTGTCAAAAACTAATTTTATACGATGTATGTTTACGAATCGAAGGGATTAAGCCATTAACCATTAGTATATAGTCATGAAAGCCCGTGCGATGCACATGGGCTGTATAGAAGTTTTCAAAGTTTAATATCCGTCTTTTATTTTCGTCATTTTATATTTGAGACGTATTTTTGTCATTATATATATAAGTTGTCATGGTAGCATACATTTTGTAAGCATGATACGTATTTAAAATAGTTTATTGACATGTAATCTTTTAAGATGTATTTTTTATGTAATATTTTTTGTCTATTTATTTTGGTATTGACTCTATCATTTTTTATTGGAACTAACTAATATTAATACATCAGGCTAAGTTATAACTATTTCTTATGATAGTCAACAATGCCCGTGCGATGCACATGGGTTGTATAGAAGTTTTCATAGATTTAAAATGCGTGCGATGCACATGGGCTGTATAGAAGTTTTCATAGCGTAATATTCGGCATTTATTTTCATCATTTAATATTTAAGTTGTCATGGTGTCACACATTTGCTAAGCTTTATACGTATTTAAAATACTTTATTGAGTTACACATGGGTTGTATATATGTTTTTATAGCATAATTTTCGGCACTTATGTCACACCCCACCACGGCAGAAACACGCGGGTGTAAATTCATGGATATAATCATAACACCTGGTGTCTACATAAAGAACAACTACATACACATAAATAGAGCAATGTACCAACACACAGTGTTGTAACAATACCCCAAGATAAATAAATAGCCAAAACAAAATCCAAAAGGTATCTTCAATAGATATGAAAGTATCAAACGGAAAACATCAATGTATCAAAACCAAATCCAAATAAAGTCAAATCCCAAACATAAATAAAGTCTCCATATGCAACTAAGTCTCGCCTAATTGTTGCCCTCAACTTTGGCCTTAGAATGCTCACCTGAAAATGATGCTTAAAATGTCAACATAATGTTGGTGAGATTAATAGGTTTAGACACACATACACTCACAAGGCAACCAGTTTACTGTGATCATAAAATATATAGCTGTACAAATAATTTAAAGTTATCATATAAGCTACAATCATTCACAAACGAATATCCACACACAAAGGCAACAAAAGGACGACTCGTGTCTTCCGATCCCAATAAACATTAATTAGGTCGCATGTGTGAGCAACAGTATAAGCATCCTCCCAATTGAAGCACACACAACATCAAATGGGTCCCCAAATGAAGCACACATAATCTCACAATCAAATCATCACACGTAGCAAACATATGATAACATTATAAGTCCAAGCTCTTTGACACACACATAATCACAGTAACCCAAACAATTTAAGACAAGCATAATTTCCATCCCAAATTTAAAACAAAGTAAAAATATGGGACTATGAACTCACCTTAAACCTTGCAGCTTCCACGAAACAAATCACAATCTATAACACACAAAAATAATCCACATTACACAAGGTCAAGCTAAAAGCTACAACCCATGTAATACACATATGATGGATGTCTAAGACTCAAATGACCCACCATGGATCTCCTAGACACCATACTAACCACTACCATAACCTAACACTCACTAAATCCCTTGCACTTTTAAAATCAGAAAACGCATAATTTTTTGGTACATTCGCCATATGAAATCATGACAAATAAAACTCAACAACTCACACCAAAAATTTACCACGGTCTCTCGAAAGCATACAAGCTAATACCAGAAGGCCATGGACCAATAACACACACAAGTACTCAAAAGAAAATCAAACTTGTCAACTATCCAAATTCGGATATGAACGCACACCAAAAAAGTTTTAAATAGAATAAAATACTTCTACAAGTTTTTATCCCGAATCCTTTTCGTGGTAGTCTAAGATAACCTAAGACTTAACTATTCCAGAAGGGCTAGTCTAAATACCCCTTTTACAACCACAATTCACTTTCAAACTTTTACCCAAATTATGTCCCGGTTTGACAGCTTTGACACCTTAACAAAGAAAAATTAAAAGACTAACTTCCCGACCTTGAAATCAATCGTTGATGGACTTTTTGGAAAGATCTTTCATTATACTTCAATTTAGACCAAAAATTCGTGATCTAACTCTTCACCATCTGTTAATTACACTCACATCTTTACAGCCATAGTTTTCTGCCCAAACCCTAACACATAATCTAACGTGTTTTACACTCAGTTCCCTTGACCAATTACCATATTATCATTAACTAATGATCCTAACATGTTTTAATTCATTAATTTACAGAAGTATATAAACCCTAGATTCCATCATAATCAATATTACATGAATCATAACAATAATTAATTAATTACATGAAAACTAGTATTAAAAATATACCTTGATCTTGGTTTTAGCTTCAAAAACAAAACCCTAACTTTTTTTCTCTCTTGCTCCTCTCTTGGTCGACGTACAAACAAAAGAAAACTAGTAGGGAGGTTTTAATTTTGTATTTATAATTATTTTGGATAACCCTTAAAGCTTAGTTTTGTATTTGGTATCAAATTTGGTTTCCTTTTTCCCCCTAATCCATATATTCGGCCGCCCCCTATTATATATATATATATATATATATATATATATATATATATATATATATATATATATATATATATATATATATATATATATAGTGAGGCTTTCTTACGAAAACCATCTTATCTGCGAGAACTGAGAGAACCATCAAAAACATACATGCACGCCTTTTAAAATAAAATAAAAATAAATGCAACTCATCAATAATCGTAAGTATCCACCAATTTTCTTCAATATCATCATGAACTCATCATCTTTTTTCACAAAACCTTACACACAGCTGCAATATTGTCGTTGCACGCCTTATAAGAACATACATGCACACCTTTAAAGAAAATTTTTGTATTTCCAATTTCTTATAAAATTCTTTAGAACAACTATGTTTTTTTTAAAACATGTATGTTGTTTTTAGAACATATGTGCAAAAATACAAGTATTGAATGCATGCATGTATGTTTTTGGTGGTTCTCTCAGTTCTCGCAGATAAGATGGTTCTCGCAAGAAAGTATATATATATATATATATATATATATATATATATATATATATATATATATATATATATATATATTATTAATTTATTTATTACACTCAAAACCTCATACTTTTCATATTTTATGTATTCCCATATCGAAACCTAATGTCTTTCGCGATAAACCTTAATTTTACGACAAACCGGAAAATATTCATTTTCAAAATAAAGTTTCCAAAAATAGAATTTCACACACTCCATAAACATTTCTCATGAAAACAACCTTCCCGTTACTTATTAACACTCAAATACTTGAACGAAGACTCGTTACACAAAACCACAACACACCAAATATACATAAGTCATTTCTACACCACAAAGGCGATCAAAATGAACTTTCCCAAAATCAACATTCACAAAAATCACAATGACAACCACAACGCAAAGGGATTTAGTGCTAACTCAAATACTAATCACACAATAACACACATATACCCATATATCTACCCAAACCATTCCAAACAAAGTTAAATAACTCAAGGCTACAAGTCTAACTAACCTGATAAAATCACGGTTGTTACAACTTATTTTCGTCATTATATATCTAAGTTGTGATGGTATTACATTTCCAAGCATGTCACACATTTAAAATAGTTTATTAACATTAAAAGAGTATATGTGAAGAGTTTTTTTTCAAGATGTTACATTGAAAAGAGTCTCTTCACGTGTAATATTTTAATATGTATAAGTTACATAAATTATTTTAAATATGAAGCGTTTACATTAATATTGAAGACCTTTTATATTTATCCCCATACGATGCACACAGGTTTGGACTGCCTCAGGACCCATGCGATGCACACAGGTTGGATCTAATTGTTTTTTCGTAATGTTCGGGGCTAATTTTCGGTTCATGTTTGAAACTCTCATTTTTTGGGAAAGACGGACTTCATTGTTCAAATAAATTACATTATTAAAAGTGAATTATAAAACAAATTTCTTTTTTTAACAAAACTATAAAAACATAAAACATTAAACTAATTAGTATATTCAAGAGTATAAATTATAATTCGTGTAGTAAAATATTGCATGTTTAATTAGTAACGTACTATTAATATGAATGCTAAGTATTTATCTATATTGACACCTATATTGCATCATGTTTTAGTATTTGCCTACTAATGTATATATGCATGAACATATATTGCATCATATCATATGTATATATTGTTGCATGATTCATGTTAGATAGATGTTGTTTGATTAAGTCCATTCATAAGAGTATGTATACTATATTTTGAAGTTATATTCACCTAAACTTGATTTAAAATGATGTGTATGGGTAAGTTTTAGTTACTGAGTTTATAAATGGTGTAAAATCATGAGTGTTTAACAAAGGTACATTTTGGGTCAAAAGCATTTCATGAACTAGTCATACTGTTTAAGTTGCGCATTAAATTTATTCTAAAACATGGTTAAAAGCTATGGTAACAATTTGGGTGCTAGAAAGTTTAAATCAGGCTTACATTAAAAGCTTAGTTTGTGTATTTTTTAATCAAAAGGGGTCAAATCATGAAATGGGTAATTTGGTTCAATTTAAATGGACTTATGGTTCGTATACAACTTATGAAACAAACAAATTATGACAGCACTAAAGGCATCAGCTGGGTTGAAAATATTTTCAAGAAAGTAGCCGAGGATGGCGCAAAATTTTGTGGTTGTGCTGCGGATGCTCTCATCGGGGTTGGTCATGATCCTAAACTTCTTGAAATTTCACCAACGACAACGGCTTATCTTGGTTGTCTATCAATAGCCGGGTTTTTTGGGTTTTCATTTGCTCAGTTAGCTAGTCCGGGATGGCTCTTTAGGACATTTTCCATTTTGGGTTTTATCACACATACCATGATAATAGTGATCTGCAGCCTCCATCACATAGTTCAAAACAAGTATGAGGTCTTGATTGTTTTAGGATCTGCACTTTACGTTATCTTGTGTGTTTGGGGCAAATGGAAGCTTGTGACCATAGAAGCTGAAGCAAAAGCAAAAGCCCGCCTTGAAGCCACGACCACAATAGAAGATGTAGTAGTGAAAACCAAAGTTGAAGCTGATGCCAAAGCCATTGAAGACGAAGAAAAGCGTCTTAATCAGATTGCCAAGGATGGGGTGGCATTTACGATGGTTGGCGGGCTTGGCTTATTTTATGTAGCAGAATGGGAACATTTGCAGAAGCTTTCCCAGAAGTGTTCTCTTTTCTAGCTGCATATAATGTGATGATTTTTTGTTCTTTATATGTTACACGGTTTCTCGAAAGGGGCATCTTTTTCGACATCCTTCTTCTAGTCGGGTCAGTTTTTGGGATGATGATGATCCCAACGAGTGTGGGCTTACTTCTTTTGTCCGGGTATCACTACTCGATTATTTTGTTCACAGTCTTATTCGTTATATCTATCATATGTCGATGTTCAAAGTTCTTTTATAGGTGTTGAAAAAAATGGAATCTAATCGTAGCCATTTCTTTAACGGGGTGGATCATATTGGTCGGAAGTTGTCATTAGTAAAATGGAATAATGTTTTGGCTTCAAAGGAGAAAGGTGGTCTTGGTGTTTCGAGTTTCTACGCACTTAACCGTGCCCTTATATTTAAGTGGGTTTAGCGTTTTCGGTCTCAAAACTTCTCTCTTTGGTCTAGGGTCATAAAAGCTATTCAGGGTGAGGATGGTAAGCTTAATAAGTCTTTAATCTATGGTTTCTCTTCTAACTGGACTGATATTGTGCGTGACATTTCTCTTCTTAAAAACAAAAGGATTGATCTTCTTGGTTCTTTAAAAAAAAAGTTGGAAATGGCGAGGATACGATGTTTTGAGAAGAGAAATGGAGAGGAGATGTTCCCCTTAAATATTTATATGAAAGGATTTATGCTCTAGAATTATACAAAAAGAATCCAGTAGCGTCTAAAATGGCTCATTCTAGCATGTGTTTTTCTTTGAGGCGCAGTCCGAGTGGAGGGGTAGAGCAAGAACAACTTGTCAATTTTTTGTCTCACATGGTGAGTCTTATTCTTCCTAATATGCGTGACAGATGGTTCTGGTCGTTGTTAGGATCAGGAGAGTTTTCAATTGCTTCTGTTAAAAATCTTATAGACGATCACTTCCTTCACGAGATTGCTTCCTAAACTTGTTGGATTGAGGCGGTCCCGAAACAAGTTAAAATCCTTGCTTGAAGAGTTAAGTTGGATAATCTTCCTACTCGTCTCAGCCTTTCTCTTTGAGGTTTAGAGCTCGAATCCATTCTATGTCCTATTTGCAATTCGGCAATTGAATCATCATGTCACTTATTCTTTGCTTGCTCCATGGTTAATGACATATATGTGAGGATTGCTATTTGGTGGGATACGAACACAACGGTGATGTCTTCATATGATGACTGGTGGTTTTGGTTCACGATCTTACGTCTTCCGGCTAAGCACAAGTTGATTTTGGAAGGTGTTTTCTACATTACATGGTGGTCGGTTTGGAATTCCTGCAAAAACTTTTTTTTTTTTGGTTCTATACCTCATGCTAAAAATCGGATATTTGATGATATTGTGGATCGTTCGTTTTCTTGGTGTAGATTTAGATGCAACACAAACTTTAGTTGGGCTAAAAAATCCTTCGCGTGGAGTTTCATAAGATGCAAAGCAAGCAAATACTTATATAGACTTGTACCTCCTTCATTGGCTACAAACATTACACATAACATATTTTGTAAAGGTTAGCACAATACTTAACCTATCATAAGTGTCTAGAAGATTGTCTTATGTTGATTTTCTTAAAAGATTTCTTAACTACTCCACATTTATCTAAAACATTCTATATTAGAATCCAAAGATATATATAAGTGCTTAGTTTGACTAAATTGAAACAATATATAATGATTTACATAGATAAGTAAATACAATAGATAGATAGATAAAATTTCACTGATGTATTCCAATCTCACCATAATTAGATAAAAAAAAATAATAATAAATAATAAAAAAAAATTGAGGTGTTCTTAGTTGCATATGAAAAATCAAACCCATAAAACCATCCCACAACGCATATGTATGATTGTACTGAGATTTATATGTATTTCAGTTAGCTACTGGCAATTAAATTTTTTATTCAAACCATGGCGACTTTATGATGGTTTAGAACTTTCTAAACATGGACTTTTTTTTTTTAATTTTTTTGCCTAAAATAGTTTATTATTGGTTCATTTGTTGTCTAACCTCAAAACCCAACGCGTAAATCAAATGCTAAAAAAAAGAAAAAAAGAAAAAATTCAATCTGCCATGGTGGAAAAAAAACTTAACCAATAAACCAAACCAGAACAGTTTCTAAGTTTCAAAAGTCAAACGTTTTGGGTTGAATTTTAGGATGTGTTTGTTTCATTAAAATGTTTTAGGTCTGAATCTGACTACCACATCTTACCAGTAAGATGTAGCTAGAAAGTCTAAGGGTGTGTTTGTTTCAGTAAGATGTTATGGGTCTAAATCTGACTACCACATCTTACTGGTAAGAGATGGTTATAAAGTCTGAGTCTGAATGATATAATGTTGTTTGTTTTTTTTATAATTATCTGAATTGTTTTAGTTATCTGTTTTAAGTATATACTAAACTATAGCAATACGATGAATAAGTATCTTGAATGCATTTTTGAAAATGAAAATTTGGAAAAGATTTCAATCTTGAAATTCATAAACACATGGTTTCAGTTACGGTTATCACTTTAGTTCATCGGTTTCACGAAAACTATCTCGATTTCTCATCCAGTGAACTCAAAAGATTCATACAAACACTAGTTGCTAACACAAAAGATTCAATTTTGAGCCCAAAATTTATTAATACATAATTTGGATTGCTTTAGCTACTTGGCCCAAAATTTATTAACACATAATTTGGATTGCTTTAGCTACTTGGCCCAAAAGTACACATCTAACCTAAAAATATCTCTAAACCTAGATATATATACTATCTCTCTTAATCCTACGCCACACAAACTGTTAGTTTTAATGGATAATAAATTAATATATCATGACCGGACTCGAACTCGAGACTTCGGGATTGCACACTTTACGTATGAGTTTCAATTAATTAATAATTATTGTTTTAGTGACGAATAATTATTAAATTCACGAAATAAGCATTTAACGGTAACTAACGACCGTTAGACGAAAGTTAACGGACTATAGATGAAACAATAAGGCAAGAAGGTTCCAGAATATCCCTAAGGGATATGGTTGGCCGATTTTTTCCCTGTCCCACACAGGATGGGAGTGTCTTTTGCTCCAAGTTTGAGATAGTATAAATACATGGCCTCATGGATTCATTATTCTCATCCCTTGGTTCATTAGCAAGCCAATTCTCTTTTCTTTCATCTCTTTCTTTGAGCTATTGAAAATCCCTCGTGATCAACAAAGGCTCATTAGTAGTGCTTGCTTGTGAATTAAGAACCTAGCTTTTCTAATTGAAATGCTAATAGTATGTGTGTTCGAGAACGAAGTGTTAACATACTTTTGCTAACAAAGTGGTTATTTGCCCTATTCGACTAACACTAGTCGATCCACCTCTAAACCCCAATTAGGGTTTATAGTTCTTGTTCCATTGGTTTCTTGTTCTTGCTAGAAATCACAAAGGTACGCATCTTTTATATTCGGTTAATTTATTATTTGTATTTGATCTTTTCCGCTGCGTACTCTTTGATGTTTATATGTTTATATTAGTTTTATGATTCACATATTCCAACAGTGGCATCAAGAGCCGTTAATACATTATAATGAATTACCGAAACACATAAAATTGAATCGTTTGATTATTACATGCTTGGTGTTCTTATGTTTTTTTAAATATTTCTTAAACCCTAGAATTTTTTATTATTTATAAATCGACTTCTATTTATTTTTTATAAATGTCGATTTTTTTTTAATAACATTAGGGTTTTTGAATTTTTGAATAAAAACTTGTAGAAACCCTAGGTCTCATGTAATATTTATGTGTATATAAATGGATATTGGTGATATGCTGTTTGGTTGCGTTCCTGATTGACATGATTATATGTTATAATATGTGCTATTTGGGCATCCATGACAAACCATGTATGTGTTGTCTTGGATTATGATATTTTGTTGATTTCACGCTTATTATGCGGTTTTATTATAATTGATAAGTTGTTTAGTAAATATTATGAATAAAGATTACTAAAATTTGATTAATTATAAAATTAGGGAAGACCCTATTACAAATCGTGTATAAACCAATTATGTGTGTTTTAAATTGATTTAAATTTGCATGTCCATTATTGTTGTTGTTTGTCTATTTTATTTAATTACTTTTGTTTTATATGTTATGTGACATGATAGTAACAAAAGGGTAATTTTAACAATAAAATATTAAACGGACTTAATAAGGGTGAAATCTTGTTTTGAGCTTATATGTAAATCTTGAACTTTTGGTTGATTGATTGCGACTGTATTAAGTAGTTGTAAGGTGAAACTATTTTGACAAACTATTAAAGTGGGTATAAGGTGGCTTAGCATTAAATTGCGGCCTTAATGAGCCTTCATTCTGGCTTGACGCTAGCCTGTGAGTCAAATTTTGTTTTACCTAACATCCATGATAACTATGAAGCACTTAAGGCAAAGTTGTAAGTTTCTCAACGCCTCAATCAAAACTTTGGAGATTTAAGCTCGTAAAGAAACTAATGAGTAAAAGTTTTTTACATGAAACATATGCTACAAGATGAATGCATGACATCTTTGTACATATATTTTGATTACACATATCAAATTTACTACCATTAAATTTAAGTTATATGCCATCAAATGAAACGGAAACACCTAAAATTGGATCTACGTCAGGGCGCAACCTGACTAGATTACAATGGAGGGGCGAATTACATGATTTCATCACTAGCAGATCAACTGGTGTGGTGTAATTATGTAAGTTTGTTGTTTCTTAAGTTGGTTAACTTAATTGAGTTGATAGCGGGTACTGATCACTCAAAGCATAAGATGGGGATAAAACATGATTACATTATTGCAACAGCGGTTGGCAAATATGTAAATGCCATCCTTTCTAGGAATTGCAATTAAATATTGGCAATTGGGACACGTCTCGTACCTTGTTGAATACCGTCATCACTAGTAGATCAACTGATGTGATGAACCTATGTCAATTTGGATCCTAGTTTTTCATTGTAAAATTAAATGGTTATATGATTATGAACCAAGGGTATTTAATTTTCTTGAAATTTTATTATCGAAAGTACTAACTTTTGAATTTTTTCTGTAGAAATGGCTACACCCGAAAACACTAATATGAGCAACATGAGTTATGCGTTTAAGCAAATGATTGATCGAGAAAAGTTGACTGGTGAAAATTTCAATGATTGGTTTCGATCCTTAAGAATCACCATGAGGATGGCCAAAAGATATGATTATCTTGGTGAACCACTTCCTGAAAAACCTGCTGAGGATGCAACACAAGCACAGAAGGATGCTTACAATGTTGAATATGAAAAGCACAATGATGTGGCTTGTCTCATGTTGGATGGGATGGATACTCAATTGCAGAAACAGTTTGAGCAATATGGACCCATGGACATGATAAATGAACTCAGACGAATGTTTGAGAAACCACCTGCTGCAGAATTATATGATTTAATAGAATCTGTGCATAATTGTAAGCGGGAAGCAGGAAAATCCGTGAGTGCCCACGTATTGTCCATGAAACATTATATGGACCAATTGGAGCGACTTGGCTGCGGATATCAGGAAAGCGTATGTATTGGTCTCATCTTGCGATCCATTAATCAGGATTTGTATAGTGAGTTTGTACGCAACTATAATATGCATTGCAAGGGGAAGACACTTAGTGAAGTTCATGCAATGCTTATTGATTATGAGAAAGGCCTGAATAAGAAGGCACCTATACCAGCTGTAATGGCGATACAGGGTGGTAGGATCACCAAGAAGAAACACAAAAAACCGCAAAATGCGAACTTCAAGGGTAAAGGCAATGGTAACGGTAAAGGCAAACAAGTTGTGACTCACCAACAGAAGCCTAAGAAGCAAAATCCTCCTCCTGCTAAGAAGAAGGAAAATTTCAATAAGGATTTGGCTACTTGTCACTACTGTCCATTGTTACTAGAGGAGTTGCGCCTCAACAAAGGTAAAATGCCTGGTAACGTCGCAAGCACTTCAGGTATGTTTATGATTGAGTTATTTTCTTTTCCTCATAAGAATAATTCGTGGATATATGATACAGGATGTGGTAC
Source organism: Artemisia argyi (assembly GCA_030686995.1). NCBI lineage: Eukaryota > Viridiplantae > Streptophyta > Magnoliopsida > Asterales > Asteraceae > Artemisia > Artemisia argyi. The sequence goes on along the minus strand of CM060682.1, from coordinate 175,258,690 downwards.
TCACATCTGTAATACGTCGCAGGGACTTAGAGGAGCAAGGAAGCTGGCCTATGGAGAAAGGTACTTGTATGTAGGAAATGGTGTACGTGCAGCAGTTGAAGCCATAGGGACTTTCAATTTAGTTTTAGCTTCGGGAATGATACTAGTATTGAATAATTGTCATTATGCACCTGATGAGTGTGTAAATACTCATCATTTTTACCTTTTCTGAGCTGTCAAAACATCTAAAAACACTCAATATTGAATCAAAATAGTGAAAATATCCCAGGAAAGTGTTTTACATGTTTCAAATGCAAAACAATCAAAAACAGATGAAAAACGCACAAAGTTTGCAAAATTGGCAGTTTTAGTCCCTCAACTTTCAAAAGTTGTCAAATCTAGTCCCTGGTTGTTCTAAAAACTTGAAAAAGTCACCAAATGTCCTTTTAAATCAAAAAGTTACACATTTAGTCCTTTGGTGCAAAGTTTCACAAAATGTCAAGTTTAGTCCCTGAAGTTTGGAAAATTGTCAAAAATGGTCCCTGGGATATTAAAACTTTGAGAGAAACAAATTTTGTCCTTACACTAATCTTTTATGGCAGGATTGGTCCTTGATTGAAAAGTTTGGTGAAATTGCAAAACAGGTCCCTGAAGTTTGAAAGTTTGGCAGAAATAGTCCCTGGGTAATTAAAATGGAAAAATCAATATTGGACCTCATACTATTCATCACTTGGCATAAAACACCACTTGAAACACTTTAGAAGATTGCCAAACCTCACCCCTAAACTTTCGAATTATTACAAAATTGGTCCTTGTGAACATACAAAACCAAACCGGACCCTTAATAAATAATACTACTCCAAATCCAATCCATAATCAAACCCCAGCCCACTCCTTTTTATTCTAAGCCCACACAATCCCAGCCCAATACCCCTTTTAATATAAAAATGGGGTCAAACTTTGACCCCTTGGTCAAACCGTCAAACAACCACCCCCAGCCTTCTCCTTTCCCTCCCCCACCCCAACTTGCACTGTTCCCCCATCACATCACCACCACCCCATCTTATCCCACCGCCCAAACCACTCACCCACACCACTTTCACCTAATAATCCAACAAGCATTTAATGCTTCCCCTTCCAATTGGTTTTATCAGAAGCAAATTGCAAAATTTCTCTTTCCCGCCAAAACACGTGGCTGAAGATTATGAAGTTTCAGTGATCCAATGGCCCCAATTGTTGATGGGAAATGCTCAGAGAAGGCAAGGGAACCCTAATTCAAGCTATAAAAGGGAGAAGATTGCAAGGAAAAAGAGTAGTAGTTAATTAAGTAATTTTTGTGTTGAATTAAATTAGGAGTTCAAATTCAGTTGTAATTTTCTTAATTCAAGCATTGTAGTAGCTATCTTATTGTACTTTAAGTCTTTTTAAGCTATAAAAATCCAAGTTTCAGTTCTGTTTTTGTTAATGCAATTTACTCATCTTTTCTGAATTTCTGAATCACTTTAAATTGTGAATTGTATCAATGATCATGGACTTTTAGGTTCACTTAAGTTCCCTTAAGCTTATTGAAGCTTATAGAGACCATAAAACTCAGTACTAGTAGAAAAAATCAAAAATATAAAAAAGGTCAACATAAGTCAACTGTGTTTGTTTTGAGTTTGATTTCAGGTATTCAGAGGTATTGAAGAGCAAGCTTGGAAGTGGATAAGCCTATCTAAAGATAGGCTTCAGTGGAAAACCCTTTGTTCATGCTAAGGGTGGTTAGTACGCTTTGTTTATTTTAATTTTCCCCTAAAAATCTTAGTTCCTTATAATTTCTGATTGCTTGCTTGTATTTGCTATTCTGTGTCTCTTGTGCTTATTAGGTGTTGTTTGTGGTTTATAGTTAGGTATTGTTACTTGGATTTCTTTGTTGCTCACACTCTTTGTTTAAAACTGCCATATTAGCCATAATAGTGTCTTCTTGTGTATCAGTGGTTATACCCTTTGTTTCTGAGCTAAACTCACCTATTTAGATCATAATAGAACATTTGGAAACAAATTTGTGGAAGAAATAAGTTAAACTCATTGAAAATCTTCAAAACTGTTAAGTATAGGAGTGTTTGGATTAGTGAAGTTCACCTTTGATCTCTGTGTTTTGTTGGTCCAAATTAGTTTATGCAGCATCCATAAGTACTTAGTGTATCATTTTGAGCATAAAAACAAGAAGTGTTTTGGTCCAAAGTCAAAATTTCAAAGATCCCACCCACATAGTCAATTGTGTAAGATTTGGAGTCCAAAAATCCTTCATAACTTAGCATAGAGTGTAATTTCAACTTAAATCAACCTTAGTCTAGCTTATTAACTTATTCTCAGTCACTTAGGATCAAGCAAAGCTCATCAAAGTCAACTAAGCAAGTTTACTCAAAAAGTCAAAAGTGCATAATCAGTTTTTTCTCCAAAATGGCATGAATTTCCATGATTTTTGTGTTTGGTTTTGAGCTTTGAAACTTGTTGGGTGTAATATTTATCAGTAAAACTTAAGATTTGCATAGTTGTTACATTTTTGTGAATTTTGTTGTGGACCCCACAAGCCTAGAAACACACTTGCAGGGAAGAACACCTCCCCTGCATCAGCAATCCATCACAACACCACCACCTTTGGTGGCTGTTGTAGGCCAACTCAGTGGGTCCCAGTGATCCACCTTGGGTTTTCCCAACCTCCTCCTACCAGGCTTCAAGCCTTGACCACTAATTTGACCTAGGGATCAGTGGACCCCACCTGGATTCATTGCTTAAGTTTGTCCCATTTCTGAGTTTAGCTCACGACTTTAAAGTGCTTATTTTGTTTCTTTTTAGCTTATCTGTTCTCATAGCTTGTTGTTTTTAGCTTATTTAAGTCCAAGTAACTTATCTGAACCTTAATTTACATTAGTGGGCCCCACATATTGTCATTTGAGCTTAATTTGCTACTTGGTCAAAGAAAGTCAAACTGTCTTGGTCAAGGGGGTGCATATAGCTTATTTTTAAGCTTTATAAAAAGTTGTTTCACAGAAGTTTCTTATTTTTATCTCATATTTAGCTGTCAAAAAGAAAAACACCAAAAATCCAAACATAAAATTAGTGATAGCTTCTATTTAATAGATTCTATCTTTTTCAATTTTCATTTTAGCTTATTTATAAGCACTTTTCCATTTTTATAATTTTCTTAATTTCCTAGTACCTTTAAGTATTTAAAATAATTTTCTTAGATTTTTCTTAATCAGTTTACTATTTATTAGATTTAAAAATAGTTTAATTAATTAAATAGGTAATATTAGTTATTAATTAGTTTTCTTAAATTTTTAGTAACAACAGTAGGTTTTTATATTTTTCCTAGGTTTTATAAATTAGTTAAGACTTTTAGAAAATATACATTTAGTATCTACTATTTATTTTCCAATTTTCTTATTTTAATTATTTAAATTAGATTTAAGTTAATTAGAAGGTAATTAATTAGTAAAATAGCCTAAATATAATTTTTAGAAGTTTTTATAATGTTTTAGGATTCCTGTGATGGTTAAATAGTTTTATAAATTTTTCCATAATTTTCTAAGTTAATTTAGTATTATTAGTAATTTAAAATAGTTTAATTAGTTTAATTAAGATAATTAGTTTTTAATTAATAAAAAACTCATAAAAAGACAAAAATATTTATTTTTATTTTTTATACTTTCTTCAAGTTCATTTTTAAGTTTAGAAATTAGTTTTGCAAGTTTTTAGTTTAATTTGTAATCTTTATAATTATTAGTTAATTTAAATTAGATTTTAAATAGTTTTAAATTAATTAAATAATATTTAAATATTAAAATAATCATTTTTATAATCTCATTTTCATTTTAGAATTTCTTTTAAATTTTAAGTTTTCAAAAGTTTCACTTGCAACCCCTGTAGTTTGTAATCTGATAAATCTCACTTTTCTGTCTATTACCTTATTGTGAATTTGTGTATATATCTGTATATCTGTTATTTGTGAATATTATATCATTGTGTAAATACCAAAATATCAGTAGCAAAATCAATTCCATATCATCTTGGCTACTGTCCTCAGTGCCACTCATTCCTAAACGATTTCCAAAGCACCATTTCAATCTCGCTGGGACTTAACGACCCGAGGACACACTATACTATCACCGGAGAATTGGAACGAGGCTGTCTTTGACTTATTGACCTTGGTCAATAATATCTAACCGTTTCGGGACTAATAAGCACCCTCTATTGTTAGGGGTGTCATTTCAGTTTCTTTGTTATTGGATAATGGTTTTGTTCACACATTTATTAATCATGGAATTTATGTTTCTTTAATTATTGTTTTTTACTTTAATGCAATTCCAATAAATGGTGTGTTTGAAATTGATATGGAAAATTCCATGTCCAATAGAAATAATTCTATGTATAGCATTAGCAATAAGAGAATCAAGTCTAACTTGGATTCGTCTTATCTTTGGCACTGTCGTCTTGCTCGTATAGGCAAGGATCGCATGGAAAAGCTGCAACATGATGGGCTTTTGCAAAAGATCAATGATGATTCATTTGATAAATGTGAATCCTGCATATCTGGGAAGATGACAAGGAAACCTTTTTCACATCAAGTGGAAAGGGCTACAGATCTACTTGGATTAATACATACTGATGTGTGTGGTCCACTTAGACATGTGTCAAAACGTGGTGCTACCTACTTCATAACCTTCACGGATGATTATAGTTGTTATGGTTATGTTTATTTACTTAAACATAAACATGAAGTCTTTAATACCTTCAAGGCTTTCAAAAGTGAAGTAGAATTACAACTCGGTAAGAAGATTAAGGCACTTCGATCCAATAGAGGCGGTGAATATTTAAGCCAAGAGTTTAAAGATTATCTAACTGAGTGTGGCATAGTCCAGCATCTCACGGCTCCTTATACTCCACAACAAAATGGTGTATCTGAAAGGAGAAATCGTACTTTGCTAGACATGGTACGATCAATGTTTAATCTTACATCTCTACCCTTATCCTTTTGGGATTATGCCGTTGAAAATGCTATTCGCATATTGAATATGGTTCCAACAAAGAAGGTTGATAAGACTCCATATGAATTATGGACAGGAAAAGCTCCCAACTTTTCTTACTTAAAGGTCTGGGGTTGTGACGTGTTTGTTAAACATGATTCACCAGATAAACTCCAACAGAGATCTGTTAAGTGTATCTTCGTAGGATACCCAAAGGAAACGATGGGTTACTACTTTTACTTTCCATTAGAGAATAAAGTCATTGTGGCTAGGTATGGAGATTTCTTTGAAAAGAATCTCATATCTCAAGAATTAAGTGGGAGAGTTTATGATCTAGAAGATGAAGATACACCACCTTCTGAAAACACTAGCACACTTCCTGTGGAACCTGAAAGTTTAGGTCCTCCACCTGAAGTGGAAGTGGTACCCATTCGCAGATCTTCAAGAACTGTGACAGCACCCAAACGTCTATGTCTTAACGTAGAATGTGAGGAAACTATACTAGGGGGTCTTAATGAACCTACTAGTTATAAGGCTGCCATAAATGGTCTTGATAAGGAGAAATGGCAGAGTGCTATGGGTGGGGAAATGCAGTCCATGAAAGACAACGATGTCTGGGAAGAAGTAGACCTACCTCCAAATGCTAAGGTAGTTAGAAGTAAATGGCTCTACAAAATGAAAACGGACATGGATGGCATTGTACACACCTATAAGGCTCGTTTGGTAGCTAAAGGCTATACTCAAACATTTGGTGTTGACTACGAGGAGACCTTTTCTCCTGTAGCTGACATTAGAGCTACTAGGATTCTCTTAGCCATAGCTGCCTTCTATGACTATGAGATATGGCAAATGGATGTCAAAACCGCCTTCTTGAATGGTTGCCTAGATGAAGACATCTATATGGCGCAGCCTGAGGGGTTTGTGAATCCAGAATTTCCAAACCGTGTATGCAAACTTAAAAGATCCATTTATGGATTGAAGCAAGCATCACGTCAATGGAATAAGAGGTTTGACATATAAATCAAAAGTTTTGGATTTAGTCAGAATCTTGATGAGCCATGTGTATACCAGAAAGCTAGTGGGAGTAATGTTACTTTCCTTATCCTATATGTCGATGACATATTAATCTTAGGAAATCATATACCAAGTTTAAACGAAGTTAAAGCTTATCTTGGTAGATGTTTTTCTATGAAGGATTTAGGAGAAGCAGCATTCATCTTTGGAATCAAGATCTACAGAGATAGATCAAAGAGGTTGATTGGATTAAGTCAAAGTGCTTACATTGATAAAGTACTAAAGAGATTTAATATCCAAAACTCCAAGAAAGGATATTTGCCAACGCAAGTATAACATGGCTTAAGTAGCAAACTGTGTGCTTCAACACGTGAAGAGGTTGCACTCATGAAGAAAGTTCCATACGCTTCAGCAGTAGGATCTATCATGTATGCAGTTAGATGCACAAGACCTGATGTGGCGTTTGCACAAAATATGACCAGTCGTTATCAACAGAATCCAGGTGGAAAGCACTGGCACGCTGTTAAAAGCATTCTTAAGTATTTGAGGAATACTAAAGATATGTTTCTAGTCTATGGGGGAAATCCAGAAGCAGAACTTGAAGTTACAGGTTACTGTGATGCGTCCTTTGAAACTGATAAATATGATACGAAGTCTCAATGTCTTTGTTATTAATGGAGGAGCAGTTGACTGGAAGAGCAAGAAGCAGACAACAATTGCGATGTCTGTTACAGAAGCTGAGTATATTGCTGCATTGCAATGGAAGCTGTTTGGATTAGGAAATTCATTTCGGGGCTTGGTATTATGTCGTCAATTGAATTACCTATTAATATGTATTGTGACAACTCTGCCGCAGTTACATTCGCCAATGAACCTGGAGTTATGAAGGGCGCTAGACATTTTCGTAGAAGATATCACTATGTTCGAGAACAAGTCGATATAGGTGAAATCAATTTACTCAAAATTCACACAGATAACAATCTAGCTGATCCATTTACGAAGGCTTTATCTAAGGAAAAGCTTACTCAACATGCTAATGGCATTGGACTTCGTTTAGCTAGTAGTTTCATGTAAATCTGTGGTTAGTATTTGGATAAAGAATATTGTAAGCAATAATTATTCGAATGAAATGAAGTATTTTGTTATGTTTATTTCTACTCATAAATATTGTATCATATATTTGCATGTTTAATCCATGAATAACTTAAAGTTATTCTAAATAGTCCGTTGTCAATTAATGATATGGGAGTATCATTGAACTAAGACAAATCTGAGTTTTGGTATAATATATTTAAATATATTGATGCGTAGACATGTCAATTTCACATGATATTCAATAATTGAAAAATTGGATATAGGACTAAATCCCAATTACATGATTGTACTTATGGATGTTGTCATTATAGTAAATCATGAATATTTATCCTCGGACTTGAGATACCAGGTAACTACTGTGGATGTAGCTTATTTTCTGTGAGATAATCTAACGCTATCCGTAATTGGTAGTTATAAGGATTATTTCCAGAGGTGATGCGAAGTTCATAGGTTATGCTTGTAGTCAATACAAGATTTGGTTCCTTCAAATTTGTTTTGAAGTTTAATATTGTTTGGCCGCTCGTAGGATTAACAAGATGTTTGCATGGCCATGCCCAAGGTCTATCTGGAATACGTTCAGATGAATTGGTAATCTTGTTTGATTATAAATAACGAGAAACACTAGTTAATTATGGAATGACTTTGATCCATATTCATATTAACATAGTATTAGAATCAAAAGGATAAGTATGATGATGAATCATCAAATGTGGTTTTTTCCAGGAAAACCATACTCGAGATCGTTCTGGGGACATTGGCGTGTTATGCTAGACTAACCATTGTCATTGTTACATTAATCTATATCCGAGTGGGAGCTGTTAGTTTTAACGGATAATAAATTAATATATCATGACCGGACTCGAACTCGAGACTTCGGGATTGCACACTTTACGTATGAGTTTCAATTAATTAATAATTATTGTTTTAGTGACGAATAATTATTAAATTCACGAAATAAGCACTTAACGGTAACTAACGACCGTTAGACGAAAGTTAAAGGACTAGAGATGAAACAATAAGGCAAGAAGGTTCCAGAATATCCCTAAGGGATATGGTTGGCCAATTTTTTCCCTGTCCCACATAGGATGGGAGTGTCTTTTGCTCCAAGTTTGAGATAGTATAAATACATGGCCTCATGGATTCATTCTTCTCATCCCTTGGTTCATTAGCAAGCCAATTCTCTTTTCTTTCATCTCTTTCTTTGAGCTATTGAAGATCCCTCGTGATCAACAAAGGCTCATTAGTAGTGCTTGCTTGTGAATTAAGAACCTAGCTTTTCTAATTGAAACGCTAATAGTACGTGTGTTCAAGAACTAAGTGTTAGCATACTTTTGCTAACAAAGTGGTGATTTGCCCTATTCGACTAACACTAGTCGATCCACCTCTAAACCCTAATTAGGGTTTATAGTTCTTGTTCCATTGGTTTCTTGTTCTTGCTAGAAATCACAAAGGTACGCATCTTTTATATTCGGTTAATTTATTATTTGTATTTGATCTTTTTCGATGCGTACTCTTTGATGTTTATGTGTTTATATTAGTTTTATGATTCACATATTCCAACACAAACAACTACAGTCACCTAACTTTTTTTTTCACAACATCAAACCAAATGAATTTTTTTTGCTTTTACTAGAGATTACAACAAATAATCTTGGTTCTTTTCTTTCTAATCAAAAGCGAACCACAACCATATGGTCCCTTTTAATTTCGAATCACCAAAGGAACATCCTGAAATCTTGATTTAATTTTTGAAAACAGATTTTGGTATGGGTTTTTCTTGATTAATGTTCGAATCAAGGTAGGTGTTTCTAAAGATTGATAATGGGTATTCATAGATTTTTAAAAATCTTTCCTTGATATATAGGGATAAGAGGTGGTCAGACTTGTTCACCCCCTCTTACTGAGTCAGACTTATTACATCTTACTACGTCTGACTCGTCATGAAAAAACAAACAATATAAACCTCTGACCGCGTCTGACTGGTAAGACGTCAGAGGCAGTCAGACCTTTTTTTGTAAAAACAAACACACCCTAAATGTAAACGAAATAATGTTGTTTGTTTTTGTATAATTATCCAAATGATTTTAAATGCTCGTTTATGTAATTTATCTAATTAATTTATGTAAATATGAAACAAGATTTTTTATTATAAATATAACATAGTTAATAAACCATCAAATACATTATATTAACACGAGACTTCAATCTCGTATCGAGTAAGAGACAGTTAAACAAGTCTCACACCTCTTACTGAGTAAGATGTCATATGTCTAACTGGGTCTGACTAAAAAAAAAAAAAAAAAAAAAAAAAAAAAACCCTTAATTTTTAAACATAAACGACCCCAAAGCAGCCAATGTTTGAACATTACACAAAGTAACCTTTGGTTTTAAGAGATTATGAAAGATTATTTTTTTGGCAAAAGTAACTGTTGCTGGAACTGGTGCTGGTGCTGGAGATGGTGCTGGTGCTGGAGATTAAAAAAAGAGATTATTTTTATAAGCTACATGAAGTAACCTTTGATTTTAAGAGATTATGAAAGATTATTATTTTAGAATCTCTTATAAGTTATGTCTAACAAACAAAGATTATTTTTTAAGTAGTTTATTTTTTGAAAAAATAAGCACAATCTCCCAACAATCTTGTGTGTCAAACATAGCCGTCAAGTTCATTTGTGTTGGACCGATGTGTCACATGACTGGAGTATGTTTTGTAAAAATAATTTTGAATGTACTAATTTAACTATAATAAAATTATGAAAATTATAACGGACCTAAATGCACTATTCATTAGAAAAACATGGCCTGTTCCATTATAAAACTTTTATAAGTTTGAACAGTTTTCTAAGTTTATATTAAATACTTTTCTTTTGGTATTTTGAGTCCCTAAATATGTATTATTATTATTATTATTATTATTATTATTATTATTATTATTATTATTATTATTATTGGAATGACAAAGTTAGAACATTTTACACCACTTATCTTACAAATTTTAAAAAGATGATTTGCACACTTTATTAATTGATTTAGACACTCAAATTAATTGTGTTTGGACAATTATACCCTTATTGTGATCCTTACACTTTCACCCATGTAATAGTATAAATGTTCAAACACGTGTGTCTCAATCAATTGATGGAGTGTGCAAATCACCTCTCCAAATTTTATTTCACATGTTTACAACGAAACTTGAATCCACAACTTTTAGATTGATAGGCCACTCACATACTGCTAGGCTGAGAGACCTTGGTTCAAATTTACATCTATTGAGTCTCTATGAGTGCACTTATACTTTTTAATACACAGCCTTAAATTTTTGAGTTGTTTTATATATATTTAAAAGTAAGACGAAGTTTTGCTTTTTATATGCTATTAATATTAAAAGAATTCATCTAAAAATATCAAGCTATATCCACTTAAAATATAAAGAGCAAAACAAAAATAGAAGTATGCAAACATATATTTTGAAAAATACAATTTGGTTTTAAGTTAATCCAAATGTATTAGATACACTGTCTAGATCATATGTGTAGATTACATACAAAAACTTTGAGAAATTAAGCTTTTAATTTACGCTTCGGTTAATGCTTAAAATTGTTGCATAAACTCAAAATCTTACTAATAATGCACAAATTGAATTCGTTCAACGATAACATGGATATTTTTTTGATAGGTGATTGAACTTTTTTTCTCAAAGCTCTCACGTTTTCTTATTTACCAGGTTACAAACAATCAAGTATGAGAATCTTTTCCGCTAAAAATGTAGTAGTATGTTCTACAAGAACTGCACAATGCGCGATAATATTATCCTTGCTTCTTATAATTAGCATATGAAAGAGTAGAACAATTAAGAAGATGTTATCAAAAAATAAAAAGAAATTTGCAAAATTGATATTTCACATGATTATGTGAACTACCTATATTGTCCTTTCGTAATACATTTTGAGTCAGTTATGTCAGTTCTTCCTGACACTTTACACTCTTAACAATTAGTCATTCCTCTTTCGTCATCTTTTTGGCCTATTTCTTCCTCCCTTTTGAACCAAAATATCTTGCAAGTAGTTCACAAAATTGCTTGTTAAATTCTCTACATTTCGGCAATCCATTTCTTTCAATTTTGAAGGTGTTCGACAAGTTCAGTATTACCATTCTCAACTCGACAGTAAGACCAGGTAATATTGCAATAGTTTACGGTTCATTGTGAAATCGTTCTATTTGAAAACGATTGCTTATCTATATTTCACATGATTTTCTATAGCATCACATGTCATATTAATTACGAAGCTATTACGGACAACAATTAGTAAAAGGAGGTAATAAGTTTTTTTCATTAAAATTTCAGCCCCAATTTTTTCTTAATATCAATTTTGTTGTTCCGTCTTTCTTTTCTCAGAGCCATTTCCATTTCGACCATTTATCATTCAGTCAATCCCTACAAATGATTGTACAATTAAACCCCATTCTCTCACAATCTCTAAGCTTAGAAATATAGTTGACTGCTATTTTACTACGATCTCAAATAACGAATCATTTAATTCCGTTGTGAAATTTTCAGTGGTAAAATGTAAAATTGAAAAGTGATCGGGAAGGAATTGGAATGGAATAATATCGATTCAGACAGAAGAAAAGGTTCCCGATTGATTCAAACACTGTACCATGGGATAGAGGAAGGGAAAAAGGACACTAAAGTTTAATAAAAATAATAAAATGATCAGTTTATCGGATTATTAAAAGAAAAGACTGCAAAATCTAATTACATGAAGTAATTCTAAATTATATAACACTAAGGGTGCGTTTGGTTGGGGTATATCAGGTCATGAAAGCCCATCATGCCTTATTTATGCACGTTCCATTAATGGGAGTTTTAACTATAGATTGCTTCATATTCTTTGACGGTGTAAATTCGCAAGCCTTTTGTGTTTCCAACATTGAAGTTGTGTTTATTGTGTGCATCTATTATACTTAAAGCATTTGCATTAAAGTTGAGCCTCTTCATAAACAAATTTGTATCTGCATTCAATATGAGACTATTCTAAATCGAGATTGTTTGTAGTTATTTCGGTAGCATAGTCATGTTTGTACCATACTTATGGTAAAGGGGTCATAATAAATGTTCCAAGAATTAAAAGTTAAATGTGGAGGCTTCATGTGTTTCATGTGTTAGTACATTGATTTAATATTCATGCATAAGGGTAAGTACATAAGATTAGTGATTCAAGTAATTGAAAAAATTTGTACGGTACAAGGTAGTGTAAGCAACATCAAAAGTATATCAATTGCACAATATTGGGTGACTTAATTTAATGTGCAAGAGGATTTGTGCACAAATTGTAGTACGGTACAAGGTAGTTTAAGCAACATAAAAAGTATATCTTCTATACTATTTAAAGATTGGAGTGCTTAATTTAATGCGCAAGAGGCATTGTGCACAAAAGTTTATACAATACAATATGTTTTACATAAGGAATCGTGCACAAAAGTTTGTACGGTACAACATGTTTCAAGCCATCTCTAAACCTCAAAGAATACAAACCAAAAATGCCATGAATGCATAAATTAAACACACCAATTAGTGGTTAGTCTTTTTACCTTCCCGTCTATGAGTTACAAATATTTTATCAACTATATAATGTGCAAAGATCACACACAACAAACCACAACTTCCTCCACACCGCGTGCACATTGGGCTACAGCTTATTATGGTGGTAAAGTAAGCATCATATCGTCTTACTTATTTAGCATATTGATTTATGTTATTTTATGTAAATTTCATGTGTGTTTTGTGTGTGTAAGAATGTAAGACATAAAGATGGCGCTTAGGAGGTTTGGTAGTAACATAATCTTCTCTAATGGTTTAAGAGATCCTAAAAATCGTTGTCTTATCAATTAAGTGGAACATGCACGAATAATTTTACTTTGATCGAAAATGCAATATATTGATTAACTGTATTTAAGTTACTAATGATCAACTATATCTAATTATTTTTTGTAGCGCGTCAAGAAGCATTAAAGAAAGAGATCGAGAAGTCACAAAATTGTATCAAGAACAAAACATGTAAAAGAACAATGAACAACAACAACAAAGACAACAACAACAAGAACAACAACAAGAACAACAACAACAACAACAACAACAACAACAACAACAACGAGAACAATGCCACGGCCACCGGTGGGATGAATACATAGCATTCATATTAATAGTACGTTACAAATTAAACATGTAATATTTTACTTCATGTAATACCGATAAACGGGCTAATACTATTGATTCGTTAGCAAGTAAGTTTATTTGACGAGCATTCAATTTTTAGTCAATAATTATTACTACACTTTGTTGATGCATTTTAATATTTTTGCTCTTAATGTAGTTTTTTGTCTTGCGGTGTGTTAATGTCACTTTCTTAATTAAATGTCTTGGAATATTGCGTGACTTTGATATTTGGTATGACTGTGTAAATTATGTCGATGTTACATATTGAAAATGGTAGTATATAATAAAAATATCTTCACACGATCATCTTAACAATAAGTATCTTCTAAATCGAAAAAGTATATAAAGGAGAAGAAAATTGTATTTCAAATGTTATCCTACACCTATCACGAGGTAAGCATTATTCATTTAAGTTTGATATCATGTGATTCACGTCGTCATACTGTAAATACTTAGAGTGAGTTACTAATGAATGCTCCAAATTCGATATTATAGTTTATGGAAAAATGTTGTAATAATGCATTAATTAAAAAATTATTTATGTAACTTACTCATATTAAAAGATTACATATGAAAATCCTCATTTAAATATAACATTTTACAAAAAAACCTCTTCACATTAAAAAAAAGAGATCGAGAAGTCACGAAAATTGTATCAAGAACAAAACATGCAAAATGCTAATGAACAACAACAACAAGAACAATGCCATGGCTATCGGTGTCAATATAGATAAACACTTAGCATTCATATTAATAGTATGTTACAAATTAAACATGCAATATTTTACTATACGAACTATAATTTATTATACGAATTATAATTTATACTCTTGAATATATTAATTACTTTAATGTTTTATGTTTTTATAGTTTTGTTAAAAAGGAACTTTGTTTTATAGTTCGCTTTTAATAATGTAATTGATTTGAACAATGAAGTCCGTATTTCACAAAAAATGAGAGTTTCAAACATGAACAAAAAATTAGTCCCGAACATTACGAAAAAAACAATTAGATCCAACATGTGTGCATCGCATGGGTCCTGAGGCAGTCCAAACCTGTGTGCATCGCATGGGGATGAATATAAAAGGTCTCCAACATTAATGTCATCGCTTCATATTTAAAATAATTTATGTAACTTATACATATTAAAATATTACATGTGAAGAGACTCTTTTCAATGTAATATCTTGAAAAAAATCTCTTCACATATACTCTTTTAATGTTAATAAATTATTTTAAATGTATGACATGCTTGGAAATATGATACCATCACAACTTAGATATACTAGCAGGGTACCCGCGCGATGCGGCGGCGGGTACCGTGTGACTAAATTTTCCGGCGAACAAATGTTATTTTGTTTTACACTGCTGGATTCAGATTTATATTTTGAAAGCTTAACTAAATTGTACATTTTGGTTAAATATTTGTATATTTTGGTGAAGGAATGACTTAAATTGTGTATTAATTGTATGTGTTGAAATGTGTTTTTAAGTTTTATTTGTGCTTCAACTACTTGTAAATTATGTTTTTTCACTTGTATTTTTGAATGAAAGGGGTGTTTTTAATAGTGTATTAATTGTAATATATGAGTAGTGTATTTTTAGTTTTATATGTGCTTTAAATACTTGTAAATAATGCTTTCAAGGTTGCATTTGCTTAAAATTGTATTAATGGTGGTCTTAAAATATTAAAGAGGAGGGAAGTGTCTTCCTCTATTATAAGTAGTATAGATAATGACGAAAATATGTGTCGAAGATTACGCTATAAAAACTTATATACAGCCAATGTGCAACTCAATAAAGTATTTTAAATACGTATAAAGCTTAGCAAATGTGTGACACCATGACAACTTAAATATAAAATGACGAAAATAAATGCCGAATATTACGCTATGAAAACTTCTATACAGCTCATGTGCATCGCACGTATTTTAAATCTATGAAAACTTCTATATAGCCCATGTGCATCGCACGGGCATTGTTGACTATCATAAGAAATAGTTATAACTTAGCCGGATGTACTAATATTAGTTAGTTCCAATAAAAAACGATAAAGTCAATACCAAAATAAATAGACAAAAAATATTACGTAAAAAAATACATCTTAAAAGATTACATGTCAATAAACTATTTTAAATACGTATCATGCTTACAAAATGTATGCTACCACGGCAACTTATATATATAATGACAAAAGTAAGTACTCATAGGTAAATTTTCTAGATATTACTTATAAGTATAACTAGTCAAGTAAGAGAAATAAACTCATTCACCCTTCTCTTTTGCTCCTCTATTGCCGTCCCTAAGCCATCACATAGCACCATCATCACTTCATTTTCATACAACAAATTACACATCAAAGTTGATGCGTATGGTGATCTCTACATGAATCTTGTGTTATTTTGTTAATTCCATGGTTGAATTAAGAGCTACACAAGGGTGTTAGGACTGAGATTATAAGGTTTTCACAAGGGTTTTTTCTTTACTACCTTATAATGTATTTAGGACATCTAAATTTAGAAATCTTAAAAAAGTAAGACCAAAAACATTTTCACAAAAAGAAAGTTAGATATAAAGAGGTTTCATCCCAAAGTTAAATGTATTAATTTTGCTATTAAAAAATCAGAATTGTAACATCTAGAAAATTAAATGTATTTGAGTGTTGACTTGTAACTGCCTTTGAATATTTATACTGTCCATTTCAACCAAACTTGTAATAGTCAAACCTCAGTCGTATATAAGCAAACCTAAAAACACAATACTAAACACACAGGGTAAATGTTTTTAAGTTATATTTCAAGTTTATTTGTAATGTTTTTAAATATATTTGAATTATTATGTAATGGTTGGGAAAAAAAATTGTATTTCTAGTTAAGGTTAAAGTAAGCTTGGTTAAAAATTGGAAGCAAGGGTTGAAGAGTACAAAAGATTAGGTGTTGTTTAGTGACCTTGTACTTGTAAAATTCATCCTAAATCATTGTAAGATTTATGCTTGTTTTTATACTTTCATTCAATATGGTTGTAATAAGTTTAAGTATTTTTGTATATTATGATGTAAGTATGAATATGTAAATACTATTGTACACATGAACTAAACCTTGAAAACAACCAAAACAAGCCCTAAATACGATTTATAAACTTTAAAATCCAAACAGCCCATTTGAACGAAATTGCTACACAACTCAGTGGACCATGAAACTTAGGGAATATTTTAGGATGGTAGAGCTACGTGTCGTTGTCATTTTGCCACTTGGCTCGTCCCGTAACTCATCCGTATTAATAAACTAGAGACAAAACAGTAAAAAGCGTCAAAATCTGCCT
The DNA here is from genome assembly GCA_030686995.1 of Artemisia argyi. Lineage (NCBI taxonomy): Eukaryota > Viridiplantae > Streptophyta > Magnoliopsida > Asterales > Asteraceae > Artemisia > Artemisia argyi. The sequence goes on along the minus strand of CM060682.1, from coordinate 175,242,055 downwards.
CAGCAGATTTGAATTGGAAAAATGGGACAGTTCTAGTCATTTCCAAGACTCGGTCCAGTTGTATCAATTATAGCTAAGACATTAACTTAAACATAGCCGAAAGCCCAGCGAAAAAAGGAGTTGTAGAACTCAACTTATCGACGTTCCCACTGGACTGCAGGAAGCTGTGCAGATTTTAGCGTTGAATCACAAGTTTAATTTTGTAAATTGACTTATGTTTTGAAATAATTAAGGCTATAAGATCACTAAAATTTATATATACATTTAAATACAATTCCAAGGACAAAAAAACCGATCCATGACCATTTATGGGTTAGAAATAACGTGGACATTTAACTGGGATAACTATATTTATAAAACACAATCATGACAAAAAGTATTGTTTGACATATAAGAGTATATTAGTAATCTTATGCATGTTATGAAATTTTTAAGACCTTGAAACTTGTAAAAATAATACTACTTAAAGTATCTTTTCAAGAGTATAGGAACCCAATCCCGACTCTTTACGACTCAAAAATTATAAATTTCCTTACCAGGATAACTTAATAAATAAAAACTCCCAACGTTAGCAATTAAGTATCAATTGAAACCAAATCGACCACTTTTACTTACAAACCGGTGTCATAAGACCCACTATCAGAAAATAGACAATTTTACCTAACAATAAACTTAAACATAATTAATAAACGGGATAGTGGACTATTAAGAGTGACGTAAATCCTAACCTTAAAACCACTTACAAATAGGGTTTGTTACTATTTCTAAAACGTGACAAAACTACACATTTATATTTTTGTAAACTTACAAAAATTTGTACAATATATTTCATATGTTTTCGTTATGAGAAATGATTTGCACACACCCACTTTTTATTGGCACACTCCAATTAGTGCATCAGACAGTTGTACTTTAAATATATTCTGCTTTAACTGATTGTACATTAAAGTGTCCCAATAAGAATTGAAAGTGTGCAAATCACTTCCCTTTCGATATATACACAAACCTAAGACACGTACTGTATTTATAGGATATCGTTAGAGCTCTCGACTTCTCGACACATTTTATATCATCATATCCTTCCGCTTGATAATTCTTTTTGATACTTTCATCATCATACATTCTAAACCCACTAGCCTTCAACAGACAACAAACCACAACTATACAATAACCCATATTAAATCGATCTCAGCTTGTGTTTTAATTCATAAGTTTACAACCTTCTAAAGGTCTGACAAACACATTCATCATTGATCATTTTTATTGAAGAATTGGCTTCATTAACTATACGAAACTGAAAAAGATAAAGTTATAACAATTTTTTTTTAATACTTTTCTTTGTTTCGATGTGTTAAAAACAAGAACAAAACCTACCAGGTACGACACCACACAAACCCACGTCTAGATTAAACAGGGCTGTAGCTTATCGTGTTGATATAAATAAATGACTAAAAACGTTATTTATATCTTTCGATATCTCTATGTTTTGATAATCACAAAATGAAAACCCATCAAACCAAAGATCATGACGTAAACAATTATTTAGTAGTAAATAATCACTTTCACCATCTAATCACTTAATGTATGAATAAACAAAGTGTCGAATGCATTATAAGATCAAAGGAGTATTTAATTAATTATTACAAAGTTTATTTAAATATATAAACATATTATATATTTTTGAAAAACATTTTTGGTAATAAAGAAAAATGTTTTAATCATACTAAATATATGAATTCAAATTTTTAACCAAAATCAGTTAGTTTTTCACCAAATAAACTTTCCCCACTAAATGACAGATTTTCTGGCCGTTACAGCTGGGCGGCCCCCTTAATTATAAGGGGCGGTCCCCTTAAAATTAAGGGGACCGGCCATGAATTAAGGGGACCGGCACGCTCCAGAACAGTGTTTTTCTAGCCCTTTAAATACTGGATCATCCCACATATTTTTCTCACCTTTTTGCACTAAAAACTTTCTGATTCAAACCTCCATTTCTATCTCAAAAATCCTTTGATCATATGATTCATAAGTCTTTGTTTCTAAGTGATCCAAAGCTTCATCCACTCAAGTGCAAAGAGAAGAATACTTCTATCTATCAAGACTAGAAGTATTACAACTTAGTATCATCTTGCTATCTAAGTTGTTTGATCATTTCATCTTGTAAATCATTCATTCTTTGGTATATAAAGTGTATACATTGGTTAGCTAGATTTAGATATAGGATCCAGATTTGTTGAAGGTGTGAAGTGATATTTGAAGTGAAGAAGTAGAGGTGTATAGGATTAGTAGTAGAAGATATAAGAAGTGGTAGTATATTGAAGTAGAGATTTGTTGTGAAGACAGAGAAGTTGAAGCCTTAAAGTTGAGAAGACACAGAAGCCTAGAAGTTGTGAAGAAGAATAAGCCTTGAAGTAGTGGATAGATTGAAGTTGTGAAGGTGTGAAGGAACAAGTGGTGTGAAGAAGCATAGAAGGTGTGAAAGAGTGTAGAAGAAGTTGTGGTGTGATTATAGTTGTGAGATTGGTTCTAGCTACGATTAGAACCCGACATTTAGCTTCGTGTCGTTAAAGTGGTGTAAGCTAAGGTGTGTACGGTTTTCTCCGCCATAAGGGAGGTTATTGACTTAGTGAAGAAAACTCTCGAGTTCGATGCTCGGGGAGTGGAGTAGGGCAAGGAAGGTGTCCTTGTAGCTGAACCACTATAAATCATTTGTCTCTTGGTTTGATCTTTCCATCTCTCACTCTTTATTTACTTACTTGTTTGCATTTAGTATATTGTTATAACTGCTTGTGTTGTGCATATATTGATTTCACATAAAGATCAAACTAGATTCCATTCACAACTTTAATTTTATATAAACAAACTAAAAGGATACACTCATATTAAAACACTTATATATATATATATATATATATATATATATATATATATATATATATATATATATATATATATATATATATATATATATATATATATAGTGAAGCGTTCAAATGAGAAGCCTAAATTTTGTGAGAACGCGAGAAGCAATCCTAGCCACTTATTTTATCCTCCTTTAACTTTAATCTAATGGCTAATATTAGTTAATCAACTTTTTAAAAATTTCTTCAAAAATTTTAAAAAAAATTTCGAAAATTTTCAAAAAAATTTCGAAAAGAAATTTCAAAAAAAAAAAATTTTGAAAAAAATTTTACGAAAATTTTTTTTTCGAAAATAATTTTTCGAATTTTTTATTTCAAATTTTTTTTTTTCGAAAATTTTTTTTTCAAATTTTTTTTTTTCGAAAATTTTTATTCGAAATTTTTTTTTTCGATTTTTTTTTAGAAAAAATTTTCGTTTGTCGAAAAAAAAATTTTGAAATTTTTTTTTTCGAAAAAAAAAATTTTTGAAATTTTTTTTTTCGAAAAAAAAATTTTCTGAATTTTTTTTTCCGAAAAATTATTTCTCGAAATGTTTTTTCCGAAATTTTTTTTTCTAAATTTTTTTTTCGTCACATGTGAAAAAAAATTTGGAAATTTTGACGAAATTTTTTTGTCACGTGTGAAAAAAAATTCGTCACACGTGAAAAAAAAATTTCGTCGCATGTAAATTTTTTTTCGTCACATGTGAAAAAAAAATTCCGTCACATGTGAAAAAAAATTGGAAATTTTCAGGAAATTTTTTTATCACGTGTGAAAAAAAAATCGTCACATGTGAAAAAAAAATTTCGTCATATGTGAAAAAAAAATCGTCACATGTGAAATTTTTTTTTTGAAATTTTCACGAAATTTTTTTTGTAACGTGTGAAAAAAAAATTCATCACATGTGAAAAAAAAATTTCGTGCATGTAAATTTTTTTTTCGGCACATGGGAAAAAAAATTCCGTCACATGTGAAAAAAAAATTTCGTCACATGTGAAAAAAAAATTCAAAAATAAATTTTCGAAAATTTTTTGAAAATTTTTCAAAAATATTTTTGAAAATTTTTCGAAAATTTTTTGAAAATTTTTCAAAATTTTTTTGAAATTTTTTTTCAATTTTGTTGAAAGTTTTCAAAAAAAATAGTTAGCTAATAATAGCCATTAGATCAATGTTTAAGGAGGATAAAATGTGTGGTTAAGATTCGTTCTCGCGTTTTCACAAAAATTAGATTTCTCACATGAATGGCCCCATATATATATATATATATATATATATATATATATATATATATATATATATATATATGAAATCATAATTCTTACTCATCATTCTATATAAGTAGTGCTTATACGAAAAGTGTGAATAAACTAGTATCTATATTTTTATATCAAAGATTTCTGTAATTTGCGTCTACTCTTTGAAAGCAAACTTTTATAAAACGAAAAAGACGTAAAACTATTCAACCCCCTTCTTGTTTTCCACATATCGCTAATAAATGAAAAATGAAACCATGGGGTCAGTTGTGTATTCTCTTTTACACACGTGGGGTCAAGGTCCTTGTTTGAGTGCGATTTGTTCTTGATGTAATTGGGTCTCTTTTACTTGTAATATGGTTGGATAAATGATCTTGCTGTATGATGTTCGTGAGATGGATAGTGTGGTTATGAATCACTAGGCGAGTGCCCGTGCATAGCAACGGATTTTCTAGCGGCAGATAATTAACGATTTGTGATATTGTGGTGAGTGTTTTGTGTAGAGTTCAAAATAGAACGTGAACCAATCAGAATGTAATTGCAAACGGTTGTACTACACGATAACTAAAATATAAAAAAAATTCTTAACATCTATCAAACAACATATAAAAACATTTAATGAAATTGAAAGTAAAACATTACATCAGTTATGAAATAAAAACTAACAACACACGTTACTCTTCGCGTAAAACTTCTTGATAAATGACATTCGAGGTGTAGATTCCTGCTTGACGAAACTCTTTCACTGGATTAACCAATACCTTTGTTGTTCTATGGGAAATCCCTCTAGACAATGCCACATAAAGCTGGCCATGGGAGAAAACAGAGTCAGGCAAATAGACACCCACAATTGGAATTGTTTGGCCTTGAGTTTTATTAATAGTCATCGCAAAGCTAAGGCGAATAGGGAATTGTGTTCTCTTTAGTTTGAAAGGGAACATGTCTTCTTCAGATGGAGCAAGAGGAATTCTTGGCAAGAGCACTCTAACTCCAGCGTGTTGCCCGACAGCAATCTCTGCGTTGATGACATTAGGGTCAAAACGTTTACATATCAACCTCGTGTCATTACATAATCCATTTTCCGGATCGAGATTCCTTAAAAGAATAATCGGGCATCCTATTTTCAAACGCAAGCAATGAGGGGGCAACCCGCAAGCAACGAGATTTTATAGCGACATACAGTTTATTGATAAAAAAAAGTTTATAGGTTATACGAAAAATAATAAAAGTTTGAAGATTTGGGAATTAAACATAATGTTTTGAAACCTGGTTCGACCCGGGTGGTTCAACTGGTTGAACCGTTCCGGTCGAAAAACGGGTTTGAAGCGTCCCGGGTCAATCCGGTTTGTGTTTTAATTGGTTGTATTTAATTTGGTAGATATGTTTTTAATTGGTTGTACAATGTGAATAAATCATTGTACTTTTAAGTAATGGATAATGTTTTGAAACCCGGTTCGACCCGGGTGGTTCAACCAGTTGAACCGTTCCGGTCGAAAAGTAGGTCGATTTAAACCGGGTCAACTTGCTAGGTTGGGTCGAAAACGGGTCAAATTAAACTGGGTCAACCCGCCGGGTTTGAAGCGTCCCGGGTCAACCCGATTTGTCTTTGAATTGGTTGTATTTAAATTGGGTCAACTTGCTTGGTTGGGTCGAAAACGGGTCAAATTAAGCTGGGTCAACCCGCCGGGTTTGAAGCGTCCCGGGTCAACCCGATTTGTGTTTGAATTGGTTGTATTTAATATGGTAGATATGTTTTAATTTGGTTGTACAATGTGAATAAATAATTGTAATTTTAAGTATTGGGGTGTTTTAATAAAAGTATTAATTACATTCCACTTTCTCTCTCATTTAACTATTGTTGAAAACTCAACATTTCACATTGACCATTTTTACATTATATGTAGTATAGATATAGATATAGATAAAGGTTTGAGTATAACTAAGGTTGTGGTAAGATATGGTGAAGTTGAGTGTAGACCTGAGTTTATTGGAGAGATAAGGTGTCGAATCACTAATCTTATGTATTTACCCTTATGCATGACTATTAAATCAATTTACTAACACATGAAGCCTCCATATTTCACTTTTAATTCATGAAACATTTATTGTGAGCACTTTGCATTTATAAGACAACTTAAGTTTTTAGTATACGAGTAACTTAGACTCGTGCGTTGCACACGGGCTTTATCTAATTGGTGATAGTGTAATGTGCAGTAATTTTTTTCGTTATTACACTTTAGTAAGTATGGCCTTAGGTGATCGATAAATTTTATATTTAAACTTTTTATAACATATTAGTAGTTATTTATAAAGTTTATATTTTGTATTTATTCTCAAGATTGTAACATTATATTTAAACTTTTTATGACATATTAGTAGTTATTTATAAAGTTTAGATTTTGTATTTATTCTTAGAATTGCAACATCCCTTTATTTTGATATAAAACTAATATGTAATCTTCGGCACATATTTTCGTCATTATATATCTAAGTTATGATTGTATTACACCTTTTCTAAGCATGACACATATTTAAAATAGTTTATTCACATGTAAGCTTCGGCACTTATTTTCATCATTATATATCTAAATTGTGATAGTATCACACATTTTCTAAGCATGGCACATATTTAAAATAGTTTATTGACAATAAGTTTCTAAGTTGTGATGTTACCACAACTTTTGTTGGTTAATAAGTTTATAAGTTGTGATGTTACCACAACTTTTGTTAGCATACCATGAAAAATGTTGGTGCCTTTATTTCTGTCAGTTTTAATTGAGGTCGAGTCAAAAACTATGTTTGCCACTAATTTTCGTCATTAATAACTTGGGCTGCATCAGGACCCGTGCGAAAATGATTGTGTAAATTGTCGGGTTGTTAGTATGATGGTGAGGCCCAAATATACAACAATAGTTTATTGACATTAAAAGAGTATATGTGAAGAGACTTTTTTCAAGATATTACATTGAAAAGAGTCTCTTCACATGTAATTTTTTAATATGTATAAGTTACATAAGTTATTTTAAATATGAAGCGATGACATTAATGTTGGAGACCTTTTATATTCATCCTCGTGCGATGCACACAGGTTTGAAATGCCTCAGGACCCATGCAATGCACACATGTTGGATCTAATTGTTTTTTTCGTAATGTTCGGGACTAATTTTCGGTTCATGTTTGAAACTCTCATTTTTTGTGAAAGACGGACTTCGTTGTTCAAATAAATGACATTATTAAAAGCGAACAATAAAACAAATTTCTTTTTTAACAAAACTATAAAAACATAAAATATTAAAGTAATTAGTATATTCAAGAGTATAAATTATAACTCGTATACTAAAAAATCAGATCCAATGACCCAAGTCCGAATCATAAACCCGCTCCAATCAATCAATAGACCCGACATTTAACTAAACACAATTTTCTTCTCCTTTATATACTTATTCGATTTAGAAGATTCTTATTGTTAAGATGATAGTGTGAAAATATTTTTATTATATACTACCCCATTTTCAATATGTAACATCGACATAATTTACATAGTCATATCAAATATCAAAGTCACACAATATTCCAAGACGTTTAATTAAGAAAGTGACATTAACACACCGCAAGACAAAAAACTACATTAAGTGCAAAACTATTAAAACGCACCAACAAAGTATAGTAATAATTATTGACTAAAATTTGAATGCTCGTCACGTTATTTTCAATAAACTTACTGGCTAACGAATCAATAGTATTAGCCCGTTTATCGGTATTACATGAAGCAAAATATTGCATGTTTGATTTGTAACATACTATTAATATGAATGCTAAGTATTCATTCCACCGGTGGCCGTGACGTTGTTCTTGTTGTTCTTGTTGTTGTCTTTGTCGTTGTTGTTCATTGGCCTTTTGCATGTTTTGTTCTTGATAAAATTTTTGTGACTTCTCGATCTATTTCTTTAATGCTTCTTGACGCGCTGCAAAAAACAATTAGATATAGTTGATCGTTAGTAACTTAAATACGGTTATTCAATATACTGCATTTTTGATCAAATTGAAAATGTCCGTGCATGTTTCACTTACTAGATAAGACAACGATGTATAGGATCTCTTAAACCATTAGAGAAGATGATGTTACTACCAAACCTCCTAAGCACCATCTTTATGTCCTACATTGTTACACACACAAAACACACGTGAAATTTACATAAAATAATATAAATCAATATGCTAAATAAGTAAGATGATATGATTCTTACTTTACTACCATAATAAGTTGTAGCCCAATGTGCACGCGGTGTGTAGGAAGTTGTGATTTGTTGTGTGTGATTTTTGACACATTATATAGTTGATAAAATATTTGTAACTCATAGACGGGAAGGTAAAAAGACTAACCACTATTAATTGAGACGTTTGAGTTGCTTGAAATCAATGTACACATACTAATTGAGATGTTTGAGTTGCTTGGAATCAATCTTGAAGGCTTCATATGATAGAATCAATTCTTGAGACATTTATTATGACCCATTTACATTTATAAGGCTACTTAAGCTTTATATAATATAAGATAAGATATGAATATCAGAATGAAGGTGCGGCCCAACATGTTACTATGAGATGAAAATAAATACACAGGATTATACATATGGCAACGACGCATGTAAGTCCCCTTTGTAGTCTAAATAAGAATATCCGGAAAAGCATTTTTTTAATGATCATTATGTGATATTAAACACACATAATGTCTAAAACATGATATAAATAGTTAAATTTAATCAACATCAACCTCAAAAGCATGACAGATAAACAAAGTTAAACTCTTTTCCAACAAAAGTATGTACAAAATGTTAATTAACGAGTGGGAGAACCCGCGCGTTGCTGCGGGAATGCCGTGCTAAATTTAAATTTGAAATGAAACGATTACCCAAAGACTATCTATATTGTTCATCTACTATCATAATCTATGCATAGATTGTAACAATTCGCAATTTCAGGTTAACTTTTATTCCCGAAAATTTTACTATTCACTTTTTACTATTCACTTTACTATTCACTTTTTACTATTCACTTTTCACTATTCATCTCAGAAATTTTTATTTCATATTCTCATAAGTTAAACTATTTTAACGATAATCCGAGAGTTTGACGCTCGTCGGATCATTTCTGCGAAAATCACAAAGCCGTGTCCGAGATTTACTTTTAGGTTTAAACGTCCTTCCAGCATCCCGATATGTCCATAAAACATTATAAACAATAGAAATATGATTTTCTCTCATTTTAGGACAATTCCAAAAGTTTCGGAATTTTACGTTTTTCAGTTCAGCGTTTTACGCGAATTGCGCGTTTTAGACCCGTGTTTCCAGTTTTTAGCAGCGTTTTCGCACCCGATAGAACCTACCACTCATTTTATATTTTATTATGGACTATATTGACATGTTTAACCATACTTTCAAGTTTTATATTTTTACGATACCCGGTTTTACGTTTTGAGGCTTAATAACTTACGGTTAGCGATTTACGGAGTCAAAACTAGCTACATACTTAGGATATTATCATCCGAAGACCATGACTACTCATCTAGTCACCCTTATCCTTTTAGAACCGACCTAGGGGGGGGGGAGTCACCATGTGTGGTTAAATCTTGACTTTAGCCATTAGATCTTACTTAATTACAACTTTGTCTCCAAGTTTTAGCACTTTCCTAGGCACCTTCCTAACCTCCTCATTCATGCTATAAATAGCCAACTAGAAACACATTGATCTTCATCTTTTCATCACCAAAAATACCACACCCTTTAGTCCTAGCACCATGATCCTTTGATCTTCAATATACAAGTTACACATAAGAGTTCAATGTCTTAGTATTCTCTACCTAGTTCTTAAGTTTGTTTGGTGATTCCATGGTTGAATTAAGAGCTACACAAGGTTACTAGGGCTGAAGTTAAATGGTTTTCACAAGGGTTAGATCAAGGCTAGCAAGGGTTACAAGAGTTATGGTGAAGGGTTTACAAGATTAGGTTTAGTGTCCTAGTTCTATACTTGACTTCCTTTCTTAAGTGAAAGCCAAAAGTTGTAAGAAACCCTTATACACTTTCTTGCCCAATATCATTTCATGCTTATTATGTTTCTTTCATGCTATATATGGTCTTTGTATTGTGTTCATGATGTTTAAAAATAGATAAAACGAGTATTGGTATACATATGTTAACTTATGACAAGCAAACAAGCAAACTAGTGATTTTTATGAAAAACCACGACCACAATAGTATAACTTTGATATTTGACACTTACTTACTGTTAAAGAGGACTTAACAAGGAAAACATAGCAATTTGAATCACCCAAAACGAGTATACGAGTCAAAAGTTATGACCATTTGAAGTTAGCGAAACCAAAACGGCAAAACTGCCTAAATAGCATTCTGATCAAATTATGATTTTGAAAGTCCCACTTCTGGTCCGATTCATCAAAAAGTTAAAACACGAAAGTTGTCCGGAACGACGTTTTCATTCAGGAACAAAGAAGCTCGAGCCCTGAAAACGCTTTCTGAGTGATAAATTTCTTCAAATTCTTAACAGCCCATTTTTAGACCAAAGTTACTATATAATGATTATATTTAGATGAGACCAAGAGGTCTAATGACCTAAAGCCAAGACCACAACCATGGCTAAAGCCAAGGTTGAGTCTCAAGACCATGGTAATAATGACCAAGGTCACGGCAAAGCCACGGCTAAAGACCATATAACTTTTAAAGATCAAAAAGCTTATATATATATGTTATCAAATACTACAATAGTAGGGAGCCTCATGTGAGGAGTTCATTGAGTAAGCCGTCAAGACGAGTTGTGGATTTACGAGTTAAAGTGTCCTGGCTCCTCGAACGTTTACTCCATGACTTCTGAATTATGTCGGCCCGAACGGTAGTAAGAGATTTACAACCTATACATGTTTCATAGACCACTTATATTCAACGACTTACACTATATACTAAGTACTACATCATGAACATTATGCAAGACATATATGGGCAATTCTTCGTATTCTTAGACGTTACTCAAAACCTAAGTCGCAACGTTCTATTATAGGCTGCTCTTAGAGACTTTCGCGATTCGACTACCACTTTCATTTCTCATTACATAAGCTTAAGGTGAGTCATAGCCCCTACTCTTTTCGTACTTGTTTTAAACTCTTGGGGGGGATACATGCTCAACTACTTGCTTACTTGTACAAATACTCAAAACGTTTATACGTGACTGTGTTATACTTGATTGTCTTATACTTGATGGCATTATACTTGATTTAATACATACATGACTGTCTTTTATCTTTGGGAATTGACTCCCAGTTTTCTTTGGGAAGTGGCTCCCAGTTGTCTTTGGGAATTGACTCCCAGTTGTCTTTGATACATCCTAACATTTGCGAATGTTGGATACATCATAAAAGTGAGGTCTTCGGAGATGAAGTAGAGACTCACTTCTAATTGCTTAAATTGTCTTGATGAACTTATACATGTCTTATTCATACTATATATGTTAGCAGTGGGTTGTGAACACACAGGTTACAAGTCTCTTATGGCGGGACTTGTAACTGAGTGGATTCTCGATGCCTTTGCTGTGTGAACATTCTTTTAAGGCTTTTCAACTATTTTAAGACAAACTCTATGAACTCACCAACCATTGTGTTGACACTTTAGCATGTTTATCTCAGGTTAGTAAGGCGATAGCTAGTGCGTGGAACTTAGAGTCAAGCTGCATATTCTGAAGACTTACGCTTTTATCATTTACCATTCAAAACATTTTGTATACATTTATGTATCATACTTTGGAATCTCATGTTTGTAACTTTGAATTCATTAATCGAATGGTAACTTTTCAAAACGTCTCATTTAGAGTTCGTTTTCTATAACTTGTACTTTGTATTATGAAGTAGCACCCCTATGACACAGTCTTCCGCTGCGGTATTTTGGGGGTGTTACAGATTGGTACCAGAGCCTTGGTTATAGAGAACTAGGTTGCATTTAGTGCCTAGACTATAACTGCTATATACGTTGGGACCTTCCTCTTTATTTGCCTTACACACAATACATACACATACGCTTTTTGGTAGTTGTTGGTTTAGTTCCACGCTGTTAGATGATGTGACTTTAGTATTATAAGGAGCCCCAGAGATTCGTCGAGTCATTAAAAACATGAAGCTCAGTAATAACTAATTAGTTAACTTAATCTTGTGTTTGATGAGACACAAGATTTGAGTTAAATAATATTATTGCTTAGCTTTAGGGATTTGATGACTGGATTATCTTACTATCGGCCTCAGAAGGCGGATTTTGTGTCGGAAATTCTTAAGTAGGATGTTTTAGAATCTCCTTATTTAAATGGATTGGGACGCCTCTTCAGTTAAATAAAGAAATTGTAAATCACCGAACCATAAGTTTATGAGACCTTACTTACATAAATTTGGACGCTTCTTTATGTAAGTAATGTCTTATAAATAAGTGGGCTTAATTGTAGCCGATACAACTCCTTAACCACAACCTTAGACGAATCAGAGTGAACACCACTATATTAGAGATCCCAAATTCTCTTAGACACACCGTAAGTAGTTAACATCAACTGAACTTCGGGACGAAGTTCTTCTTAAGGGGTACAGACTGTAACAATTCGCAATTTCAGGTTAACTTTTATTCCCGAAAATTTTACTATTCACTTTTTACTATTCACTTTTTACTATTCACTTTTCACTATTCATCTCAGAAATTTTTATTTCATATTCTCATAAGTTAAACTATTTTAACGATAATCCGAGAGTTTGACGCTCGTCGGATCATTTCTGCGAAAATCACAAAGCCGTGTCCGAGATTTACTTTTAGGTTTAAACGTCCTTCCAGCATCCCGATATGTCCATAAAACATTATAAACAATAGAAATATGATTTTCTCTCATTTTAGGACAATTCCAAAAGTTTCAGAATTTTACGTTTTTCAGTTCAGTGTTTTACGCGAATTGCGCGTTTTAGACCCGTGTTTCCAGTTTTTAGCAGGGTTTTCGCACCCGATAGAACCTACCACTCATTTTATATTTTATTATGGACTATATTGACATGTTTAACCATACTTTCAAGTTTCATATTTTTACGATACCCGGTTTTACGTTTTGAGGCTTAATAACTTACGGTTAGCGATTTACGGAGTCAAAACTAGCTACATACTTAGGATATTATCATCCAAAGACCATGACTACTCATCTAGTCACCCTTATCCTTTTAGAACCGACCTAGGGGGGGGAGTCACCATGTGTGGTTAAATCTTGACTTTAGCCATTAGATCTTACTTAATTACAACTTTGTCTCCAAGTTTTAGCACTTTCCTAGGCACCTTCCTAACCTCCTCATTCATGCTATAAATAGCCAACTAGAAACACATTGATCTTCATCTTTTCATCACCAAAAATACCACACCCTTTAGTCCTAGCACCATGATCCTTTGATCTTCAATATACAAGTTACACATAAGAGTTCAATGTCTTAGTATTCTCTACCTAGTTCTTAAGTTTGTTTGGTGATTCCATGGTTGAATTAAGAGCTACACAAGGTTACTAGGGCTGAAGTTAAATGGTTTTCACAAGGGTTAGATCAAGGCTAGCAAGGGTTACAAGAGTTATGGTGAAGGGTTTACAAGATTAGGTTTAGTGTCCTAGTTCTATACTTGACTTCCTTTCTTAAGTGAAAGCCAAAAGTTGTAAGAAACCCTTATACACTTTCTTGCCCAATATCATTTCATGCTTATTATGTTTCTTTCATGCTATATATGGTCTTTGTATTGTGTTCATGATGTTTAAAAATAGATAAAACGAGTATTGGTATACATATGTTAACTTATGACAAGCAAACAAGCAAACTAGTGATTTTTATGAAAAACCACGACCACAATAGTATAACTTTGATATTTGACACTTACTTACTGTTAAAGAGGACTTAACAAGGAAAACATAGCAATTTGAATCACCCAAAACGAGTATACGAGTCAAAAGTTATGACCATTTGAAGTTAGCGAAACCAAAACGGCAAAACTGCCTAAATAGCATTCTGATCAAATTATGATTTTGAAAGTCCCACTTCTGGTCCGATTCATCAAAAAGTTAAAACACGAAAGTTGTCCGGAACGACGTTTTCATTCAGGAACAAAGAAGCTCGAGCCCTGAAAACGCTTTCTGAGTGATAAATTTCTTCAAATTCTTAACAGCCCATTTTTAGACCAAAGTTACTATATAATGATTATATTTAGATGAGACCAAGAGGTCTAATGACCTAAAGCCAAGACCACAACCATGGCTAAAGCCAAGGTTGAGTCTCAAGACCATGGTAATAATGACCAAGGTCACGGCAAAGCCACGGCTAAAGACCATATAACTTTTAAAGATCAAAAAGCTTATATATATATGTTATCAAATACTACAATAGTAGGGAGCCTCATGTGAGGAGTTCATTGAGTAAGCCGTCAAGACGAGTTGTGGATTTACGAGTTAAAGTGTCCTGGCTCCTCGAACGTTTACTCCATGACTTCTGAATTATGTCGGCCCGAACGGTAGTAAGAGATTTACAACCTATACATGTTTCATAGACCACTTATATTCAACGACTTACACTATATACTAAGTACTACATCATGAACATTATGCAAGACATATATGGGCAATTCTTCGTATTCTTAGACGTTACTCAAAACCTAAGTCGCAACGTTCTATTATAGGCTGCTCTTAGAGACTTTCGCGATTCGACTACCACTTTCATTTCTCATTACATAAGCTTAAGGTGAGTCATAGCCCCTACTCTTTTCGTACTTGTTTTAAACTCTTGGGGGGGATACATGCTCAACTACTTGCTTACTTGTACAAATACTCAAAACGTTTATACGTGACTGTGTTATACTTGATTGTCTTATACTTGATGGCATTATACTTGATTTAATACATACATGACTGTCTTTTATCTTTGGGAATTGACTCCCAGTTTTCTTTGGGAAGTGGCTCCCAGTTGTCTTTGGGAATTGACTCCCAGTTGTCTTTGATACATCCTAACATTTGCGAATGTTGGATACATCATAAAAGTGAGGTCTTCGGAGATGAAGTAGAGACTCACTTCTAATTGCTTAAATTGTCTTGATGAACTTATACATGTCTTATTCATACTATATATGTTAGCAGTGGGTTGTGAACACACAGGTTACAAGTCTCTTATGGCGGGACTTGTAACTGAGTGGATTCTCGATGCCTTTGCTGTGTGAACATTCTTTTAAGGCTTTTCAACTATTTTAAGACAAACTCTATGAACTCACCAACCATTGTGTTGACACTTTAGCATGTTTATCTCAGGTTAGTAAGGCGATAGCTAGTGCGTGGAACTTAGAGTCAAGCTGCATATTCTGAAGACTTACGCTTTTATCATTTACCATTCAAAACATTTTGTATACATTTATGTATCATACTTTGGAATCTCATGTTTGTAACTTTGAATTCATTAATCGAATGGTAACTTTTCAAAACGTCTCATTTAGAGTTCGTTTTCTATAACTTGTACTTTGTATTATGAAGTAGCACCCCTATGACACAGTCTTCCGCTGCGGTATTTTGGGGGTGTTACATAGATGTTGCAGTGACACACCCAAATACAGCCTAATAGTCATATGTATTCAATTTTGTTTTCCAAAAGATTATAAATTCAAAATAAGGATCTTATTTTACTCACTGACTTTGAACCCAACATTAAATCCTAATTTAAATAAAGATTGAATCTGAAAGCCGTAGACCAATAGACCAATATGAAGATAGTACTTGTAAGACTCTAACCTACATGTAGCTTGACCGAACATAACGTAATGGCCGTCATTTTTTGATAGACCAATATCAAGAAGCGGGGTATTTCCTGAAGCAAACCACTTTTTTACCGTAGTTCTCCATTGATGACCAACAAATGAGATCCATTTCCTTTGCCATAACAAAAGAGCAGAACAAAGTACCGTTCATCCATTTGTTACAAAGGAAAGTTAAAGGAAGATGTTATAATAATTTGCAGATTACGCACTTTACTGCAAAAAGGTGTCCATAGTTTGTCTACACAACCATCTATTGGTAAAAGATCAAACTCCCATTTATATTTTGAAATATTACTTGCAATCAAGATGCAAGTTTTGTAGGAACATATTTATTGGCCCAACTAAGATAGAAATATAGAAGCATCAGTTAACACAAACCTTATCCAACTGAATAATGTATTTCTTGTGTGCTTTAATGTTTACATTTATTTAGAAGAAGAAAAATAATTAGCATACCTAAGTTCATGTCTACCGACCGAGTTATGAGGATATGACAAATTGCAAGATCAATTTATTTGTTGAGTTTCATTTCAACGAATTTATTTAGCATATTTCTTTGTTAACCGGCTTACAACTATCTAATTATCGATGTCATATTCATGGAGGCCTTCAATTAGTTTATAAGAAACTATTGATGCAAGTATGTACTATAAAGAGTAAAATTTGAGCCACGTATATTAAGCCAAAATAAAAAGGTCGATAGAAAACAGTCATTTGGTTGTGCTTATGCTATTTAAAGATGTAATAACTAAGCTACTCCAAGGATTAAAAACTAATTATTAATTAAATAATCAATTTTAAACTCAAATCCAAACAACCCCTAAAATCAATGTAAAAATAATTCTTTTTTATAAGTCCAGTTTAAAACACATACTATTCCTCAATGCTCTGTGTATCCGCATCATAAACAATCTATGGTAATTGCTCTCAACACAAATGACTTTTACGTAAGATGTGCCTCTGCTCTCCATCCAGCTCTCTTGATTCCATCATATCTTTAATGCACTTAATCCCATTCAATTCACTCTTAAGTTCATGATGCAGATAAGTCGCCTTATCGGCTTATCATGATCACATACTATTGTCACTACAAAAATGTAACTTTAAAACCACGTATTTTTCAAGTAGTCATTGCATAGTATAGGTGTTATTTTCACATTCGTATTATGTTATGCATGAGCTCTTTTTTTATGCCTCTACTTTTAGGACTAAGTTCGTCATCAGTAGTAAGCCGTTGTATAAAAATTGCAAAAATAGATGGATTACTTTTTCTACATAAGTGTTGCTTCTAAGACATAAACAAATTGTTGAATACTATACCTTTGGTGGATTTCTATGAAGCACAAACAAACTGTCAATTCTTTAGAATATCTGGAGTTCATAAATTGCCACTTACCGTGCTTACAGATATGGTGCCCCATCATATAAGTCAACTGCACCAGAATTCTGCCAATTGGTATTTGTACACATCCCACTTTCGCTTTCCGTCTTTTTCATTTGAATATTGTTGGTGATATCGGCTTGTCAGATGAACATACTTTTTCATTCTTTGCTGCAGTAAGGATATAAAAGAAGTCTGATTATTTGGGAAATGTTTTAGTGAAAACGCATAACATTTGTATTAGTGTCATAGTGTGTGTGCCAGGTTTAAAAAAGATTATGCTAGATACAGATGCATTCTGTTAGCATTAAAAATATGTATTATGAAGTGATGGTCATTCTCATATTGTAACTTTGTGTCGTTTGTTAAGTTTAGTAATAGTTTAGTCATTGGGCCTTGGACTTGGCAAGCTAATATGTTATATGCTATGTTTCATAAGCCTAGTTATCCAATCATGTAACCAAGTCCAAGCCCAAGCCCATAGAAAGCCCATAGGGCATCTCATGTTAAGAACTATTTAAACACCTCAAAGGCTCATTTGAGGTGTGTGCTTGTGTGTGTATTGTGTGTGTTTCTCTCTTAATAAAGTTCTCATCTTTTCATCTCTTTCTCTCCATATACACGACATACATATATACATATATCAAGTCACCATCTTTCATCTCTACTTCATCTTTGCTTCTATAGTGTTGTGATATCTAAGGTCCTACAAGTGGTATCAATCGCCTAACAATGATTTAGGAGGGTTGAGAGTTTGTTAGTTTCGTGTTTTTAAGCATTTCTTCACGTTTTTGTTTTCAAAAAATTCTTACTTTTCTTGTTTTTCTTGGTTTTTAACACTTTTTTGATTACAAACTAGTGTTATAAGCCTTCTCTAACAAGAAAGTCTCAATTTTTTTGAAAGTTTCTAGCTTAAAAATTCGTACTTGGTTTTTGTACTAATTTTCGAGATCATAAAAAGGTTTTCTAAAAATCATCAAGTTTGGAACTTTATTCAAGTTTTGGTGTTTTTTAGCCTAGAAGTACAAGAATCTTGGATTAAAAACTTCATTTGGGTGAACTTTTTGGTAAATCAAGAATCTGCCAAAATTTCGTAATCCCACCATAATTTCGAAATCACAATTTGACCAATTTTCAAGAACACCAGAAACGGTGTCGTTCGTGCTTACAGTTGGATACTCGGTATTGTCTCTCTTGTATAAGAAAGAAAATACTTCGACTTTTGGCTAAAATTTTGAAATTGTATAATTTCGAAATTTCGTTGTGAGATAAGGTTTTCGAAAAATTGATAACTTTTCGAGAACAATGTTTTCTCGAAAATTTGAAAATTTTCGAGAACACTGGTTTTTCGAAAAAGTCCAAAAATTTCGAGAACTTGACTTTTTTTTCGAGAATACAAATTTCGAAATCCAAAGTTTCGCAATCTTCAGTTTCGAAATCAGAAGTTTCGCAATCGCAAAGTTTCGAGAACACAAGCAAAGTTTCGAGAATTTTGACAAAAGTAAGGTTTTTGACGATCAAACTTCAAACGGCCATAACTTTTGAACCGTAACTCCGTTTTCGACGAATCAGCTGTCAAAACGACCGTGAGACAGAGGAGAACGACACGCTAAATCGCGAAGTTTCGAGGCCTAAAAATGCTTTGAGAAGAAGTTATTGAGGTTTTAAGGTTTTAAGTCAAAATTTTCACCATCAAAACTTGCATCAACTCACTCTAAACTCTACTCCTATTTCGTTGGAATGATCCAAGAATCAACTTTATCCATCTACACTTCATCAATGGCAACTCAGCAAGACATTCATGCAGCCGGTGCAGAAAACCGACCTCCAATGCTTGAAAAAGGTGGATATCTCCCATGGACAAGCCGTATGCTTCGTTACATCAAAACAAAGGATATTGGGCACCTAATGATCAAATCCATAGAAAACGGTCCATTTCGGCCAAGACAAGTTCAAATTCAAGGTAATCCAAATACTACACCTCCTACTGAACCAGTAGTGCGTATACAAACAGAAACAGATTACACTGATGAAGACAAGGCGCAGATCAAAGCTGATGATATGGCAATGCATTTAATCCAACTTGGATTACCAAGGGAGATCTTTGTTGCGGTCGACAGCTGTGAAAGTGCTTATGCTATGTGGGAACGTGTTAGAAGAATATGTCATGGAACAAAAATTGGACAACAAGATGTTGAGAACAAACTTCTTACTGAATGGGAGAACTTTACATCCACTAAAGGTGAACAAATTGAATCTTACTACACAAGGTTTTGCACTTTAATGAATGAGTTAATCCGAAACAAGTTGACACCACGAGCAATTGCAACAAACATCAAATTCCTCAATAACCTTCCAGAAGAATGGGGTCGTTATGTTACAATTGTCAATCAAACAAAGGATTTACATCAGGTGAATTATGATCAACTCTATGACTTTCTGAAGCAAAACCAAGCTGAGGCTAATGAAGTTAGGAAAGAAAGATTGGCAAAGAATCATGATCCTCTCGCACTAATTGCTAATACACCAACACCATTACAAGTGAACACTCAACAACCTTCATCATCCATTCACAACTACATGCAACCATCATGCATTCAACTACCAACACCGGTCTACCAACAACAGTTCTACCCATAACACCAAGAAGTTATTCCACAACAGTAATACCCACACTTCCAAGAACCAGAATTCACTAACAATGATGAAGCTGCTGCAGCATTGACTCGGCGTTTGCTTTTCTGTCAAAGGCATTCCAAGGACGCTATTCTACACCAACAAACAACAACCAAAGGATTTCATCGAATACTCGTAATAGGCAGATCGCTCAGCCGAGTTTCAATATGGGCAACGGAGGCCAAATGGTTGGAGTTTATGGGAATCAGCAAGGATATGCTACTGGATTTAATATGGGCAATCAGAATATGCAGAATGCAGGTCAGTATGCAGGGAATCAGTATGGTCAGAATGCAGGGAATCAGTTGGGTCAGTTTGTTGGAAATCAGAGAGGTCAGAATGTTGGTAATCAGGCAATGGGTAATCAGAATAGAAATGTTGCAGCTCCAGTAGTTGGGAATTTGGGAAATATGAATCAGGGTAATCCGGTAAAGTGTTTCAACTGCCAAGGTGTAGGTCATATGGCAAGGAACTGTCCTACTAAGCCAAACAAGAAAGATCTAGCGTACTTGCAGAAAGAAGTGATGTTGGCACAAAAGGCAGAGGCAGGATTTCAGTTGAACGCAGAGGAGAATGACTTTATGGCTCTTATGGATGACATGGAAGATAGAGAGGATATCGATGTGAACTGCATATTCATGGCGAATCTTCAGGAAGCTAAGTATGACACGGATTCTGACACACTTCCTGTTTATGACACCAATGCACCATCTGAGGTATCTAACTTCAACACATGTCACAATAATGATATATTTGATATGTCTCCTCATGAGGAACAACATTTTGCGAAGCAAGCAACCACTTATGATACATTCCTGGACACGCCAAGTAGTAGCAATACTCCTTTACAACTCCAGATGTGAATCATAATGGAGGCTTCGTTTCACAGCATGCTGAGAATGATGAGGAAACACGTGCTTTGTTTGAATCATTATTGAATAATTGTCGTATTGAAATTGAGAATGTGCAAAAGGTCAATCGCGATGTTAAGGCTTTTGAATTTCATAACAAAAGATTGTCTGAATTAGAAACTGGTTATCAAAATTCCGTTTCAAGGGAACAACAATTGCAACTCAAGTTTGATACACTTGATGTTAATTCTTTCAAAAAGATAAAATCTTTAAACACGGAAATTTCTGATTTACAAAACCAACTTTCTAAACAAAAAACAGCTTATACCAATCTTGAAAAAGAAATGGATGAGTTGAAAAAGGATTTTGCAAAGAAAGAAGACAAACTTTTGGAAGAAATCGTAGAGTCAGAACACATGATTGCTCATTTAGAAGAATTAGTGGTTAAGTTAGGTCAGTCGAGTCAAACAATGAAAATGATTTCAAATCAAATTAATCTGATTTACCATACGAAACATAAAATGGCTCTTGGTAACAACACCCCTTGTAATCTCAAGAAAGCTCAGCAAGAACATAATGTTTTGTACAATGGTAATGTGATTTATACCAAACATGATCCTCCCGTCGTTCGGGATTCTGTGCTAACGATTGAACATGTCGAAGAGAGCATAAATAAAATGAAACAAAAGGATTTGAAACCCATTGATTACAACAAATTGAACAAACTTTCGGGAATCACTTTTGTTCCACAAACAGAACCATCTGCGTTTTCCATAAAACGACCATTTGCGAAATTCTTGTCTAAAAAGAAAGTTATTTCCAAATCTCTTTCAAAACTGGAACAAATGTCCTCTAACAACACTTTTAATACAAGTGAGGCTAGAGAAATTCTTGATGACGTTAAAAAGAGAATTCAAGAACTTCAAAATATTGTTGCATCGAAAACTACCATCAATATCAACAACTGGCATTCTAGTTTTCATATCGAACAGAAAAAGGTGTTTCAAAACGAAATTACTATCCCACTAAATAACATCAGTGCAAGGGTAATCCATTTTGAACAAGCTTTCTTAAAAGAAAAGGCCGACTTTGTCAAGGACCACAAATCCCTGGTAAACGAAGCTAATGATGCTCGTGAAAACATGAATGTTTTGGAAAACCTAAATGATTCTCTCTTCGAAGCTGTTATGACCACTGACATTATGTCCATCATTTTACAAACATATTCTGTTCAAGACAATGAACGACTAAGAGCTGAGACCTCCGCAATTGTTTCAAAATATGAAAATGCTCTTATAAAGCTTGAAAAAGAAAATGTGTCATATTTTAAACAACTTGATCGAAAGAAGGAAGAATGCAAATATGACAAATTGTCGTATGAGCGTGACTTAAAGAAAATGAAAGAGCAAAATGATCTTTTGAGGGCTCGGCTTGAAAGTCAAAAAGGAAAGGGTGAGGAAACTAAGTTTGCAAAACCATTGACTTCGGAGAAACCAAATGTTTCTAACACGGTTCAAAAACCAAAAATGTCAATTTCAAGGTTTGCTCCAAAAGTCGATGAGAAAAAGGATTTGACAAAAACCAGTCACTCCAACACCCTTGCCCAAGAAAAGTGAAAATGATAAGATTGTTGATAAAGGAAAAGCGTTTGTCGAAACTCCTAAAGTGTTAGCACCTGGCCTTTTTAGGATTAGTCCCACTAGTGCGTCTGCCTCAACATCTAAGACAAATGACAAGTGCATAAAGGCTAATTCTAAAGAATCTAGGGATGCTAAAAAGGAGAACAATATAAATCCTAATGTGTGTGCCTTACCTTCTACAGGATTAGAAAGCACCTTTAGGAGCAGCAGACTACAGCCTAGGAGCAATACAAGGAACAATAGAGTCTCGCCTGCATCTAAGAGTAGTAGCAAGAATAAAGCTGAAGAAGTAGAAGAACACCCTAGGAATTTATCACTTTTTAATAAAAAACATGATTCATCTGAATGTAATGTTGAAAGTTTTGGTTCTAATGCATGTAATGACTCTGTTTGTTTAATATGCAAGAAATGTTTAATTAATGATGTTCATGATGAATGTGTGTCTAAGAATGTAAATGTTACGCCTGAACAGAAGAATGTTCCAAAAAGACCTAGTGCTAGTTCTAGATCTATAGAAAGCTTAGTTGCACGCTTTAAGACTACCACTATTAGTCGAATGCCTAGGAACTATCTTAAGTATTGTGTTTGGAAACCAACGGGTAGAGAATTCATTCTTCAGGATGGCAAATTGAAAGTTGTTCAAAATGGTCAAATTGATACTTTCTATGAATGTGATTCAGAGTTTACCCCTAACCCAATGGAACCAAATTCAAAACGGTTTCCAAATACAAAGTTTTTTGTTTTTGGCAGGTTATCGAAATATGTCTTTGGATCGTCGACTCGGGTTGCTCCAAGCACATGACCGGGAATTTAAAGCTGCTGATCAATTTCGTCTGGAAATTCATGGGAACTGTACGCTTTGGAAATGATCATGTAGCAGCTATTCAGGGTTATGGAGATCTTCGGTTTGAGAATTTTTTAATCACTCGAGTTTACTACGTCGAAGGGTTGGGACACAACTTGTTTTCAGTCGGGCAGTTTTGTGATGCGGATTTAGAAGTTGCATTCAGAAGAAACACGGTTTTTATTCGAAATTTGGTTGGTGATGATCTCTTAACTGGTAATCGTGGTACAAACTTGTACGCTATCGACATCAACCAAATGGCTTCTACATCACCAATTTGTCTTATGACACGGGCAACCGAAACTAAGTCCTGGCTGTGGCATAGACGTTTATCCCATCTCAATTTCGACACCATCAACAAGTTAGCCAAAGACAACATCGTCACCGGACTTCCTAAGTTCAAATACACCAAGGAACACCTATATCCATCATGCAAACAAGGAAAAAGTAAAAGAGCATCATATAAACCCAAAACCGTACCTAGTTCGGAAGCAAGGTTACATATGTTGCACATGGACTTATGTGGCCCAATGAGAGTTGAAAGCATTAATGGGAAGAAGTATATTCTCGTTATTGTTGATGATTATTCAAGATATACTTGGGTAAAGTTTTTGAGATCAAAAGACGAAGCACCAGGCATCATCATCACCTTTCTGAAGCGTATTCAAGTTCTACTTCAAGCTCCAGTAAGGATTATAAGAACAGACAATGGCACAGAATTTACAAACCAGGAGTTAAGAACTTACCTTGAAGATGTTGGAATCACACACCAAACATCAGTTGTTAGAACTCCACAGCAGAATGGGGTAGTTGAAAGAAGAAATAGAACTCTTGTGGAAGCTGCTCGCACAATGCTAATTTTTTCTAGTGCACCACTATTCTTATGGGCTGATGCTGTAGCCACTGCTTGTTTTACTCAAAACCGATCCCTAGTCCATCCGAGATTCAATAAAACCCCATATGAGCTAGTGAACAACCGTAAACCTGACATCTCTTACCTTCACGTGTTTGGCGCTTTGTGCTATCCGACGAATGATAGAGAAGATCTAGGAAAGTTAAAAGCTAAGGGTGATATTGGAATCTTCATTGGATATTCAGAAAACTCGAGGGCATTCAGGGTGTATAATAGAAGAACGAAAAAGATAATGGAGACGATGAATGTGAAGTTTGACGAGATTTCACAAATGGCTTCTGAGAGATACACTCTAGAACCCGCGCTTAATCCGATGGCTTCTAATCAAAACGGATTAGGACCCACACCAAACATGCAGACTTCTGGACACATTAGTTCAGGACTCGTACCTCAAGGAGCTCAGTGAACAAACACGGATAAACCTTCAGAACAAGAACTGGAAAATTTCTTCGAGTTAATGTTTGATGAATACTATGGTGGAACTTCGACTAATGCATCTCAACAACCCTCCGCTGCACCCGCTCAAAACCATCAACCACCACCACCATCACAAGATGCATCCACAACAATCGAAGCTGAAGCACCAACTACATCAACATCATCTACATCTACTCAAGCAACTCCAGTACTTGAAACCGTTCTACCAAGAGTTGATGAGCAAAACCAAAACACAAATTTTCAAGAAGAACCAACAAATAATTCAAACGATGTTACGTTAGAAGAAGAAGAAGAAGAAGTATTTGAAAACCCGTTTGCAACAGACTCTGCTGAATCTTCTTCAAGGTTACAAGAACCATCTAACACACATTCATTACACCCAAGGTACCCTTCTACGTTTCAATGGACAAAAGACCATCCAATAGAACATGTTATTGGTGAACCTTCAAAGCCAGTTCAGACAAGGAGACAACTTGCCACCGATCTCGAATTATGCATTTACGTTTGCTCAATCAGCCTCAAAGAACCAAAGAACATTCGGGAAGCAATGGCAGAAAACCCTTGGATTGAAGCGATGCAGGAGGAATTTCTTCAATACCTGTTACATGATAGTTGGGAACTTGTTGAACGACCACTTGATAAAAGTGTTCTTGATCTCAAGTGGTTGTGGAAGAACAAACTGGATGAGGAAATGACTGTTATTCGCAACAAAGCTCGTCTCGTGGCTAAAGGTTATCCACAAGAAGAAGGGATAGATTTCGAATAATCATTCGCGCCTGTAGCTAGACTTGAAGCAGTCCGGATTTTCTTAGCCTATGCAGCTCACAAAAACATCACAGTATATCAGATGGATATTAAGACTGCCTTCTTAAATGGAACTCTGAAAGAAGAAGTGTATGTGAGTCAGCCAGAGGGATTCATCGACAAAGATCATCCAGACTACGTCTACAAGCTTAAGAAAGCAATTTATGGTCTAAAACAAGCTCCAAGAGCATGGTATGACGAACTATCATCTTTCTTGCTTAAAAACAATTTCACAAAAGGAACGGTTGATGACACCTTGTTTATCAAAAAATTCAAAGATGACATTTTGATCCTTCAAATTTATGTGGACGACATTATTTTTGGATCAACCAATCCTAACCATTCAAAACATTTTGAAAATCTCATGAAAAGCAAATTTGAAATGTCCATGATGGGGGAACTAAAATTCTTTCTTGGTTTACAAATCCATCAATCCCCTCGTGGTATTTTTATCAATCAAGCTAAATATACAATAGAGATTTTGAAAAAACATGGAATGGAAAATTGTGATTCTGTTGGTACACCAATGGTCACTTCACCAAAAATAGGTGTTGATTTGTTTGGGAAACCTATCGATCCGAAGAAATATTGGAGCATGATCGGTTCTCTCATGTACCTAACTGCTAGCCGCCCCGATATTCAATTTGCTGTTTGTTTGTTAGCACGGTTTCAGGAAAAGCCTACCGAACTTCACCTCAAAGAGGTTAAACGGATCTTTCGGTACCTACGAAGCACCATTAACATGGGACTTTGGTATCCGAAGGATTCGGGGTTTCATCTAACAGCATTTTCAGATGCAGACCATGCTGGTGATCAAGTTACAGCAAAGAGTACATCAGGTGGAGCACAATTTTTGGGTGAAAAGCTTGTAAGCTGGTCGTCAAAGAAACAGGATTGTACTGCGCTATCAACCGCCGAAGCCGAGTATGTGTCTCTATCTGCGTGTTGTGCCCAAGTTCTTTGGATGCGGACACAGCTCACAGATTATGGCTTTACTTTTGACAGAATACCTATGTATTGTGACTCAAAAAGTGCCATAGCCATCTCGTGCAATCCCGTTAGGGCTGGCATAACAGGTCACACGAACCTGTTAAGACACGAACCTGTTAAGGTCAAACACGAACACGACCTGTTAACTAATCGTGTCATTTTTCTCAAACACGAACACGACACGAAAATTAACAGGTGCACCTGTTAAGACCTGTTAACAAACCTGTTAACATGCATATTAGGATTTTAGTTTTTTTTTTTTTTTTTTTTTTTTTGCAAAAAACAAAATAAAGTGATATTGATAAATTGATATGGATCTGAACATCAAGAACAACAACAAATCCACCATCAAGAACAACAAGAACAACAACGACAACAAAAACACATCCTGTACACCAGAAAAGAAAAAAAATATATATATTGTTTCATAACGTGGCTTGTCTCATCAGTCATCTCCCAAACCAATAATTGGTTTTCCTTTTTTTCCTTCACATCCTGTACAACATACTTCTTGGCTATGTTGGATGAGCAGATTTCTTGAAATCAATAGTCGATTAGATAATTTCAAATTCCCTTGCTCCATCAACTAAGGAGACCTTGAGCGAATAGTCGATGAGCCTATATATATAAGAGATAACAAATGTACTAGTTAATGAAAGTCAATATTGAAGGCATAAGTAGTTGATATGAAAGTATTGTTGGCATAGTGTTCATCAGTTTGCAACTCAGCAGATATCAATCCAATAAATGAGATATGAAATGCAAGGCGTGCAAACCTGTTAAATTGCGTTGTTTCATCCCTTGCTCCATCAACTAAGGAGACCTTGAGCGAATAGTCGATGAGCCTATATATATGAGATAACAAATGTACTAGTTAATGAAAGTCAATATTGAAGGCATAAGTAGTTGAATATTTCACAATCATCTAGATAAATAAGCAAAACAACGCAATTTAATATTTCACAATCATCCTAGGGTACACTCGTCGTTATAGACATATTTCATAAATGTGTTTATAAAAAATAACTGAGATTGAGCAACCCAACTATGAGTTATGAAAGGTCAATATAATCATCCTAGGGTAGTCGTGTGTCTAATATTTCCCTAGAAGAGGTGTAGCAAAACTTTCAATAAACTGCACATATCTAAAGGTGCATTTTACCTCGCGCAGAACCACCACTACCACCCTTAAGTATGTCTTACAGAAATGAGAGCTCGTCATACTACTCTTACAATTCCAACAATTACATTAAACTTATACCAGTAATATACGAAAACCGCCCCTATGTTTAACTAGTAATTGAAAATTCTACCGTACATAGTAATAAACTAGATTCACAGCCAAAACAATTACTACTACATAAACAAAATCACTAAAACCACAAAATTGAACAAAGTTTTATAAAAATAAAACATTAAAATTCAATACGAGAAAACTTACTCTGGAAGCAAAATTATTATTGGTCGAATCAGCAGAACCCCAAGGCCTAGCTGGAGATGACGTCACGGGACGAATCGGTTGAAAATATCACAAACATATCACCACCGAAAGGGTGAGGTAAACCCACCTTGGTCTTCGGGTGAGTCGAACACAAGAACGAGGTGACAAGGGTTGTGGATTCGATCCACAATCTTGAATGAACAAGGTGTTATTGACGGTTAAAAGGTGCGTATGTTAGCTCAAAATGACGGGGAGGAAAAATGGTGAATGATGGTGGTGGAGGTGTAGATGGACGCGCGGTGGTGGAGGAGTAATGGCCGGAAAAGTGGCTGGTTTTTAGTGTGTGTTAAGTGTGTGTGTTTGTCGGCGAAGAGAGAGAGAGATATAATAGAATGACCTAAATTTATTAGTGACTTTATATATATAGTATAATATTAACAGGTCACTAACAGGTCTAACAGGTCTGACCTGTTAAGACACGAATATTAACAGGTCTTAACAGGTCTGACCTGTTAAGACACGAAACCTGTTAAGGTCAAACACGAAACCTGTTAAGAACAGGTCGTGTCGTGTCGTGTTAACAGGTTTCGTGTCAAAATTGCCAGCCCTAAATCCCGTACATCACTCTAAGACGAAGCATATCAAAGTCCACTACCATTTCATCAAAGAACACGTGGAAGAGGGTACTGTTGAATTATTTTTCGTTAAGACTGATTATCAACTCGCCGATCTATTTACTAAAGCCCTTCCAAAAAAACGGTTTGACTATTTAGTTCGACGAATTGGCATGCGAAGCCTAACTCCTGAGGAGCTAGAACGTCTTCTCGAATCTTCTTGAAAAATGTTTTCAAAATCGCTTCGCTGTAATTATTTTTGAAAAAACAAAATACAAAATTTGAAAAACCAACAAAAACAAAATACAAAAATATAAAATTTCAAAAAATACAAAAACAATTTAAAATCAAAAAATACAAAAATATTCTTCTCACGACATGTCTCTCGTATAAATCAATATTCTGTACGTTTCTAGAAATGTCATTCAACAATGATACGGACATGTACAGATGCTTGAGCGGGAGTTCTTTTTAATGTTTTTCAAAAACATGTCGTTTCTCAAAAAATTTCTTCACTATGGCTTTCGTATACATCAGTACGAAACCCGTACGTTAAATGATAACTTCTGATTATTTTCAAATCAAGGACTCGTACGTTCAAAGACGAAATCTTTTTCAAAAAGTTCGAGTCTAAACAAACGAAAAAGATTTCAAGCATAAACTCGTTTTCAAACAAAATTCTTGAGCACTCTTTCAAGATTGTTCAAAAGATTTCTCAAAATCTCTCAAAATTAGTGCTCAAGATAACTCCCTCTAAAACCTTAAATTGATTTTAAATGAGCTATCATTAAGGGGGAGTATAAAAAAGAAAAATGTTCCAAATTCATGCAAAATAGAATCTGTCTAGCTCTCCAAAAGCTTTTTATTAATCAGTTGATATAAAAAATATCACGCTATGCTATTTTTGAGGGGGAGAAGACATGATTAAAATGTGATCAAAGATGTTTAATGTTTGTGACTGAATCTCAGAAGAGCTCGACTCAGTAAGTACCAATGAATTGACGAAGCTTAAAATGTCAGTAATCGAAAAGACTTGTCCTGGACAGGTAATAATTTCAAGCTAGTCTAACTAGTGATGTAAGCGTGTCTCGAATAGGACTTGTCTGAGTAGAATGTACCATATCGAGATACTTTCTTTGGACTTGACCAGGACGGGTAATAATTTCAAGCTAGTCTAACTAGTGATGTAAGCGTGTCTCGAATCGGTCATGTTCACTGAAAGTGGATCAATTCAAAAAGTGCAAAACCCTCCCGCATGTGCAAATTTCTTAAAAATTACATGAGCACATGTGAAGGGGGAGTCCTTCAAAAACTTGCAAAACTCTCAAAGTGGTAACAAAAATGTGTTTTATTATCATAAACACTTTGAGAGATTTTCAATAAATGGTTTCATGGTAATTATAGGGCAGTCATGGTGTTATAAAGTGACTAAGGTTAGGAAAAACCGTCCTATGATCTGCCAGAGACGGAGGGATCTACCCAAGGACAAATCCAATAGATTAGAATTAGAAGTCCTTAGGTATGATTGAAAAAAGGAGAAAATGAGAAAGGAGAAAGAAGGGGTTGAAGAATTAAAAAGAAAAGTTATGAAAAAGGGTGAAAAGAAATAGCCCTCCATATGTTCAACTTTAGGGCAGACACCGGGTTCAACTCATATGCTACTGGTTGTTACTAAGGTGACACCGGTATTGAAGATAAAGACGTCATGGACCCAGTGACGCACTGCACTAAACCTTCTTAACCACTCAAGGTCTCTTAAAAGAGCTTGTTTCAATTCTCACGGGGAACCGGTGTAATCTATCGATCTGTCTCTTAGAGATGGTTGATATTGAAGCAGGAGACCTCTCCCTAATATCCACATAGGAAACCAAATGTGCACTTATCGAGTCTAGAGCCTCGAGATTCATCAAAAGATCTCATAGGAACACATGATATTTCTACACTGGTTGTTCAACATTAAGGACACCAGATGTAAACTTTAGAGTCCTACGCAGATCTTAGCAATCTGCCAGAACATTTATGAGAGGATTCACTTTTGTGATTCTCAATGATTGAATGGAAATTCCTGCCAGGGTCAACATCAAACAGCCCTGTCAGCAGGTCACTTCGGTAATTCTTTATGGGTTACGCTTAGTGTTCGTGGTGATTTCAAACGGTCTACAGTCGTGGAGTGATCCCCAGCGACTCACCCAGTCATTGAGCTACTAAGTAGGTCCTGTAAGCTCTCTCGATAGTATCTGACATGGGAATGGCCTTGGTAAGGGTTAGAAGGAGTCTTCACACTATGCTGTTGACGATCTCTAATTCTTATCTGTAAGTACCGGATGTTTTATTGCTAACTGTTTATATGCAGGGACACTTCATCTCCATGGCGACAGATTCCACGTGCTCACACATACATCTGGAAGTTAAAGAAAGCTCCCTCAAAGATCTATACAACACAAAGTTCAAAGAAAGATTCTACGCCAAAAAGAAGAATCTACAAAGTATAAAGACTAAAGATCAAAGTGAAAGAAAGGGAACTATGTGCATATGAATAACAAAGTCTAAAGATGTATGAGCGTGTTGGAATGGCGAACAACCACCACAGACGCAGAAGTGACGAAAGGCAGATAACTCCACATCACAAAGGAACAAAGAACGATGAAAAATCAGTTGTCGAAGATCACAAAGCATGAAGGAACAAAGACTAAAGACTATTCTACAACGACACACAAAGTTAAAGACAAAGAACACGGAAGACCCACTCACATGGAGCATCATTCGAATGACCACCCCTTAGGGGGAGATTGTTAGCATTAAAAATATGTATTATGAAGTGATGGTCATTCTCATATTGTAACTTTGTGTCGTTTGTTAAGTTTAGTAATAGCTTAGTCATTGGGCCTTGGACTTGGCAAGCTAATATGTTATATGCTATGTTTCATAAGCCTAGTTATCCAATCATGTAACCAAGTCCAAGCCCAAGCCCATAGAAAGCCCATAGGGCATCTCATGTTAAGAACTATTTAAACACCTCAAAGGCTCATTTGAGGTGTGTGCTTGTGTGTGTTTCTCTCTTAATAAAGTTCTCATCTATTCATCTCTTTCTCTCCATATACACGACATACATATATACATATATCAAGTCACCATCTTTCATCTCTACTTCATCTTTGCTTCTATAGTGTTGTGATATCTAAGGTCCTACACATTCCATCCCTTTTTCCAGAAAAGTCGATGCATTCGTTTCAGCTATTTATCCTAATATAATACACATACACACCAAACTTTCATTGAATTTACTTCAGATGTTTACCTGTTTGAACACTTGCAAACTCCAGAAGACGCTCTTCTCCTACATCATTTTCCTACATAACCAAGAAACTAATAAGTATATAAGTAACCTTTGAATTGATTCCTCCAAAATGTTGAACGCTGAAACATCAATCTACTTAGCGTTTCTTGTGTTTCTGACGGTAGACCATCTATCTACAATTCATATTACACAATTAGCCAACCATTTAAATCCATGTATCTTTTTTTAAAAACTGCAAACATTAGGAACCACAGTAACCTAACCTCGTCTGCACAGGAATATTTTGGCCATATCATTGCTTAGTCACAATGACTAAAATCTAAATATAAGTCACCGTTGTTCATACCACATACCACGTCTTCCTAAATCCCATATGCATATAATTCAAACTATCAAAATCCCTTGACATCACACCTTCACCTCGAATCAGACTGCAAAAAAATTTGTTATTACTTTTCATACATATAGAGTCTACAACATAAATAGGGTCTTAAGCCATAATCAACAACATAGTTTAACATTCAAACTCAAATATAATATCAACACGTACCTGGTATAAAAATACAACCACACAGATGAAGAGCACGAAGATTAGGACACACATAAGCTAATCTCATAATGACAACATCACCAACTCCCTCGCACCAACCAAGATTTATTATCAACTGAAATTGATTACAGTTGTATCCAATAGCCTACAAACAAAACAAAAAGTTAGATATAACCTCTTCCAATTTACAGTGACAAATGGAAATCTACACAACCCTTCAGAAAGCTTAAACAACAGAAAAGGTTCAGTATTTTTGGTGAAAGGCAAAGTTGAACATAAATTTTCAATACTTTATTTCAGTTATATGTAACATTATAAATCAAAAGCGTCTCGATTCAGTTAATAGTCATAGGTTAAACATGATGATGAAAAAGAGTTATGATTTCATCTCAAATAAGCATTTTTAACTAAACGACTTTTGTCGATGTAAGTAACCCAACAAAAAATGTTAAAAAACATATCGAGTGATCCCCAATATACCATGAAAAAAAACTAACAAAAGGAAAAACTCAAATTTCACATAAATTAAACGACAAAAAAAAAAATTGAAAATCAGTAACAAAAACAGCATACCTGATTTAACCCCTTTATTCTGAAGCTAATGGAAACCCCCTTTCGCCTGAATGTAACAAATTTAATACACAAAAGTATCATCAAATCCAAACATAGGCACAATCTCATCAAAAATTAAAACCAAATAAAACATGAATTAAAAAAAATGGTACCTTGTGGTTGGAGCCTTGGAGGAGTTCGGCGGATGATTTGGAAATGATTCTGGTGGCCAGAAATGAGCATATGGAGAATACTTAGAATACATAAGATGGGTAACTGAAGAAGATGTTAGAGAGTGATTTGAAGTTTATGTTATTTTTTATAGAGAAGATGAATGAGAGGTGTGGAATTTTCTAGGGGATGAGGTGAGGAGGAAGGGTCTAGAATTTGGGAGGAAATATCTTGTTATGCCGGTGAGTGAGAAAAACGGAATGGGATTGAAGATTAGTATATAAGGATAAT
Organism: Artemisia argyi; assembly: GCA_030686995.1. NCBI lineage: Eukaryota > Viridiplantae > Streptophyta > Magnoliopsida > Asterales > Asteraceae > Artemisia > Artemisia argyi. Next base: position 175,208,593 of record CM060682.1, on the reverse strand, counting down.
TTGTATGTGGCACTGTTCATAACAACTGTTGTGTACAACTCATTGGAACGAATGTTACAGTTCGAACCACTGTTTAGTACAAATTGTTGAAGCAAATTCTGCCTTTTAGTATATAGTATAATATTATTGCATAATGAAAATTTTATGTAAACATTCGTGCATGCACGAGTATTATAACTATATAAATATAAAAGTTTTTAGATAATTTAATATATATATATATATATATATATATATATATATATATATATATATATATAGGTATGGGTTAAAATAAAAAGGGCCTTATAATAAAAAGTGTAGGAAGGATTGTGAGGGCGACATGTGTCACCCCTATGCCACATCATATGACACATGTCACCACCCCCACCCCCACCCACTCCACCCCCCCCCCCCCCCCCCCCCCCCGCAAAAAAAAATTTTTTTTTTCCCGCCAAAAAAAATTTTTTTTTGGGGCAAAAAAGAATTTTTTTTTCCCGCCAAAAATTTTTAGTGCATCACAGTTATAAAGTTACTGCATCACAATTATAAAAGTTACTGCATCACAGTTTTAAATTTTAGTGCATTAAAGTTATAAGTTACTGCGACATAGCTGATGCACTAAACTATTAACTATGATGCAGTAACTTATAACAAAGATGCACCAAAACTTAAAAAAGAATCGTATTTTAATTGTGATGCAGTTACATACATATATGATGCATAAAACTTATGATAATTCAGTTTCTTTATAACCATGATGCAGTAACTTTATAACCATGAATGCAGTAACCGTGATGCAGTAAAATCATAATTGTGATGCAATAAATGTGATGCAGTAACTTTATAACTGTGATGCACTAAAAAATTTTGGCGGGAAAAAAAAATTTTTGCATCAAAAAAAAAAAAAAAATTTTTGGCGGGAAAATTTTTTTTTTCGGCGGAGGGGGGGGGGGGTGACACGTGTCATATGATGTGGCAAGGGGGTAACACATGTCACTCCCACAATCCTTCCTACACTTTTTATTATAAGACCCTTTTTAGAATAACCCCACCATATATATATATATATATATATATATATATATATATATATAGGGAAGGGATCCAGTAAGAAGAAAAACTAAAATAAGAAGAATAAGAAAAATTTTTAGCCACACATTTCAAATAAGGGAGAGATATTTAAGGGGAGATGCATCTATTTTAATAGATGCATCTGAAATGCGTGATTGTGGTTTCTTCTTATCCTTCTTATTTTAATTTTTCTTCTTATTTGATCCTAACTCTATATATATATATATATATATATATATATATATATATATATATATATATATATATATATATATATATATATATATATATATATATATTATGACTTGTAATTATAATTTTGATAATTTTAGTTATCGTATTTTTTTTTTTTTGGCGGGCATGTAATTATAATTTGGATGATTTTAGTTATCGTAAAGCTTTGACCTTCTCCTTCTGTTCTTCGAGTTGCTTCTCTGTTTCTGACTTTTTAAGGTAATTCTGTAACAAATAAGCAATCCCACACACCCCTAATTATCTTTTTCTGATTATTCCATATCATATGCTTATTGTCAAAACACAAAGCCATTAAAAGGAACTTCTAACTGGTGGTTAAAGTTATGATCCATTTATACAATGTTTGGTATTATCAGTTGAAAGAATTTGGATATAAATATTATTAAACAAAAATGTATGATTCATTTATATTATTTTGACCCTTTATATCTCTTTATGATAAAACACGTAAAACTCAATATCGTAATCAACCTATCACTTTATAATTAGAGGCACTCCAATTAGTTTATTTTGTTACAATACCATCTGAACCCAATATTATCAATGATGCAATCGAGATGTTCAAAATCTTCATAAGAGTTTTTGTTATCAAATAATTGCATGAAACTAATGATCAAACTTAAGAAGCTCCTTCCTCCCAGTCACATAAAATAGCATATTTCTCCTAGTCACCTAAACACATTGATAATTCCTTCTTCCCAAAACCTTTCCTGTACAAAAACGCACAACTTAAGACGCAATCTTGGCCATTTCTGCTAGCAACAATATACATTAGAAAGAAACACAAAGGCTTCATGTTCAAGTAGCAAGTTGCAACACGTGCAGCAGCAAGTCGCAAGGCCTGAAGAAGCAGCAAGATGTAAATCGAGTAGCATAGCTGAAACTCTGACAGTAGCAAAGCTGAAATGTGACAACAACCAAGTTGTAAAGCTGGTAGAAATCAAGTTGTGACACCAACATTGGCAAGCTGCAAACGCCAATGTACAGCAAGCAAGTACCAATGGCAATTTTTTTGCTTAATTCAAGAGCTTTTCATTATCTCAGGAATGTGATGAAACCTATGAGGAACTTGTAAAATTTAGTGAAGCCTGAATTACCTCTGAAAGAAATTAATGAAATAAGTGTACAGGATCAAAGATATCCGACAGTAGGTAAACCATATCCCTTTGGACGACCGAAGATGTTAGATCTTGGCTAATCCTGTTAAATATGGAAAAATAAATAACACAAATACAGAATAATCGTCTATAAAAATTGGACTAAACTATATTATTTAGTTGCTCACAGTTGCGTATATGTCAACCGCACACAAAAATATGAATATTTGAGGACATAGTTACTTAAATGAAAACAGTAAATTGGTGTACCATGAATATGCAAAACTCAAAATGGGTAAGATAATGCAAAAATTAACTTGGTCAATCTTTAAATCCTTCCCATCAAAGCTGCTTTAGCTTGTTCTTCCTCCTCTAATCTTGACTGTAAGTCTATGGTGCTAATTGTGTAATATTTCTAAAAAGATAATGAGGCTATCAAATAATATAAGTCTATGGTGCTAATTGAAATACGAAATAAAACATGTTTGTAAATGATGTTTGTTATGTTGTTTGTGTAGTTTTCGTATTTGTCACACTGAATAATCTTCAAATTCTAGATTTCTTCTGGGAAGCCTCTTGTTCGTATTATGAAGTTTTCGTATGCTATGACGCCCCTTGTTCGTAAATTCTTGTAAGTCCTGTGGGAGTTGATAAGACCATCCATATAGGAGACCCTTTAGATAACTTACAAAGTTATTAATAAAATTTCATTACGATTCAAAATCGTGAATGATCATGAATAATGAATTAGTTTAAAGATAAAAAGTATGAAAGACTCACCTCTTTCCATATCACGAAGGTATAGATCACCAAAAATACGAAAAAAATGAACTTATCATAAGCACGGCCCCCTAAAACTGTTTCCAGATGAAGGTGTGTTTGTAGTTTCAGTTTGTTAAGAATTAGCAATTGAACGCTCTCCAGGTCTGGAAATAGGCCTATTTAGAGGACGTAATTTCAACCAAAGCTGTTTTGCAATTCAGATATAGTATTATAACCATTACTTTTGACAACAATTTAACTTTATCTGAAGGTTTAAAACCATGAAATAATCATGTTAACTGAGGTAGAGGAAGAACGGCTTTATTTCTAATAATGACTCGCACAATGCATTAAAGTTCAGTATTATCTGGTTCTACTTAAGCAACAGATAAAATACGGTTTGAATAGATCACTTGTTAAGAGTAGCTGAAATAGTTTCTTGAACAGTGGCTTTCCAGTTGTAACTTTTGTTTGAAGTAACGTAGATTGCACCTTCATCAATTACCATCTCCGCGCTGTTTTTTCCTGTTGCCTTTATATAAACCTGCCATAAAAATGTATCCTTTTAGCTTTTATGAAAATGCTTTTACTGGTCGTCACAAGAAAAGGTGGAGCCTATAAATAGAATTTAATAGCATGTCCCCATGGAGTTGAGCACTTAACGGTATACGCTCACAACTATCGATGTATGCAACAGAATTGCTGGTTTCCCAAAAATCCACCCTTCTTTTCCCTTAAAAGTGATGGCATTAAACATTGCTATAGTTAAAATCTTCATCTTCGGCTGAAGATATTGAGCGGGAAACCCACCTACTACCACCGTCTTTAGTCTCTAAAAGTGTCTGTATTGTCCCCAACACAAAACTTACCAGAAACCACCATCCAAATGTTCCTCAAAATCAATCAAATATATTGCAAGAAAATTAATCAAAGTAGCTATACATGCTGTTTGGGATTACTTTAGAGTAGTTTTCTGCTTAGGAGGAAGCATAAACATGCTTATTATATCTATGTAATGACTAAGCATTGTACGTGTAGCTTAGTTATATAGTAACCATAACAGACGTCTTAAAATTACTTATTATGGCAACCTTGGTGTTGTCGTTGCCTTTTAGCAATTTTAAAGGTCAATTTCCAATGGAAGAAAAAAATAAGTACAATAGTCCTAAATTGGTTTGCTCAAGAATCGATGCCTAATATACTTGAAAGGTCAATTTCCAATGGAAGCCTAGTTATGACATGTATTTTTTCTATAAGGTAGGTATGAGGTGTATCAGATTTGAGCTTCGACCTTGACTCAAAATCATAGAACCGTTTGGTCTTAGTCCCCTCAATCCTACCCCGTCTGATTAGTTTAAGAATTAAAATAATAACAAATTTATTATTATTATTATTTTTGTGGCCAGTCCTTCAACTGGAAACAGGGCTTCTTTGAAGACCACCAGGCTAACAAAGGCCTTTTAAGATCGGGTACAGTTTAGTCCGTGGATCATTTTTGCATGTCTACATACTTACAGCAAGGTATCATGTATTCCTAATCAAGGGAAATATTGCTATTATGACCCGTGGCGGTGGTGTGAAAGTTCTAACTTAACGAAGCAGAAGTAAATAATTACATGGCCATGTTCCAGAAAATAAAGACAAAGAGACTCCGAATCATTAATCAAACCAAAGCCATCAACCTCTGATCCATATTAATAACTGAAATCAATAAAGAGATAAAAAGCACTATGCACAACCACAAATGTTAAAACCACGATTGATTAAGCGGAAACATGTATACAGGGAGATTAAAAAAAACAAAATGGTTTTTTTTTTTTTTTTTTTTGTGTGTGTGTCGTAAAGGTGACCGTCACACAAATTTCTAGCAACAAAATGTTAATAGTACCTGCAGTTTAGATATTTTGACACCATCTAATTCACCAAAAGCTACAACCAAAAAATCTCGTCTATCTTTCACGAAATGCTTTGACCATATGTGATACTGCATCCCCACAAGCATATCCCATTCCTACAGCAGCAACTGCAGTTTTTTGAGCTATACTACTGGCACCTGAAGTGGACTGAATATGGCCATGTTCCAGAAAATAAAGACAAAGAGACTCTGAATCATTAATCAAACCAAAGCCATCAACCTCTGATCCATATTAATAACTGAAATCAAGAAAGAGATAGAAAGCACTATGCACAACCACAAATGTTAAAACCACGATTGATTAAGCGGAAACATGTAAAAAGAAACAACGCCTTATGACAATTATCTGAAGGAGTAATGCTTTCATGCCAATCAAATATACATTTTATTATAAGAATGAGTAAAAGGGTGTTTGCGATTGCCTATATAAGCATTGATTTACCTTTTTTTTGCAGATAAACAATTTCGAGTCACACTGTTATGATTGTTTCCATTTTGTAAAAGGTGGTAATTTGACCCGTTTGAAATAGAACCCTACCAACATCGATCCATTGCCAATACAAAATTGGGGTGTTTGGATGATGCTGTTAGAGAGTGTTTGGCTGCTATTAGAGAGTGGATTCATGATAGCAAATCCATACCAATGTTGGCGTGAGCATTGCACAAGCAACATAACCGCAAACAGTTAATCTGAAATTAAATAAATTACAGAAGGTTTATTATCAAAATAAACTGCAGAAGGTTCATTAAGTGGAAATTGTAATTAAAAAGAAATAACAAAATACCTATATAAAGAATCAGACCAATGGACGAACTCACGGAACGACTCACTGATAGAACACACTGAACGACTTCTGCATTCAGAGGTTTCCATATAGCTAGTATATATATATATTCTTAAAATAATGTACGTATAGGTGGTTGCTATAGCGTGAAATATTTAGATTACCTAAAAGTGTGACCATATCGGTGACAGATTTATTTCTACGTGTTCAAAGCTAGCTGTTCTTGGAGGTTTTCCATAATTCAATCCGGTTCTTTTATTTTGTAGTTTTTGGTATTTGTTTAGTTTGCTTTTGTGCCACTGTACAACCGCACAAGACGGTCTCTCAATTTATCGCTAGCTTACAGAGATTGATCACAATTAGTGTATTTGGTGCCAGATTTGTTGCAAGGTAAATTTGTTTTATCAAAAGGGTCCAATTACGAATGAAAGGTGATTTGTTTACCAATGTCTGATATCCTGGAACTTGTTTTGCTGGATGAGTAATTGCTTTCATTGAGGTTCTATCAGACGTCATATCATGCCCATCCAATTCTCTACTATTTCTTTGAATAAGGAAAACCATTAGTACCACCATTAAAGTAGTGACTGATGTAACTGCGATACCAAGACCAGGAACCAATGAGATATTGTAGGAATGATGTCTCATATCAGGTACAGTCAATAAGAGTTGACTTAGTCCATCAGCAGCAAACGGGCTTGGATATGACTCCGGTGAAAATGCAGGGAGGAAGGATCCTGCAGCAAAATTCTATTTTTCAGAGAGCATAATGGCTATTTAAGGAGTATCCTATTTGTAGCGTTAACTGTTACTTGTAGTCCTTATCTTTTTCAAAATGACTGGTTTGAATTCAGGGATTACAGTAGACTACTATATATCATGATTGATATTAAACATCAATAGTTAAATATTGAAATTGAAGTAATAAATTCGATATGGTATAAAAAATGTCAAAATCATAGCAAAATAGTTGTTGAAATATGTGATATATACATTGAAAAGCTCAACCGTAAATTATTCCTAGTAAGCAAATGATGTACCAGATGGAGGGATACATCTTTAGAGTGTTTTTTTTTAAAAAGAAAAAGTCATTAAACGCACTATTTACCTTGTAGAACCCGTTGACCGTCAGTGTACGTTCTCACATGCCAGGCAAAGATGCAAAACTCATGTGAACAGCAGGTAAATATATTATGTGATCATATATTTCATCAGAGAGCACTCTAAAATCAACAACAACAGTAAGTTTCACATTTGTTAGAAGTAGAAGTGGCAACTTCAGTACTCAAACCATTTAGTTATGAATGGGTCGATTTGTAGATAAAGTTGAATGTGTGGCTTACCTATCATCATTTTGGCATGCACGTAGATCATGAAATGTCGAGCTTCTTGTGCTTTCTGGTAATTTGAATCTGCTTCAGGTGCTTCTGAAGGTTCATACTCTCCATCCTTTTTCACCTCACGGTTTCCAAGGCAGAAGAAAGTGTGATAATCTCTTGGGTCCTCTTCCAGGCCTTGATCTTGTAGACCCTGAATGATATCTTTGCACATCATCTCCATCGTCCTCCTTTGACAGTCTAGTATAGCCGGAACAGAAGCGCTCTCTGGAATACCGTCAGGCAACATTGGTACAACGACATAGACAGTGAACTTTTCTCCAGCCCTAATCTTGCTGCAAATCTTTAGAGAAAGTTATTTTGGTATCAAATCCAATGCACCAACATCATTGACGTCGATATCGTCAGCTTGCCAAGCGAAAGAGCTTCCAAGAAAATACTGATCTTCAATATAGATGAAGTTCTTTCCTCGGCGGATGGCATGAATGTAAGCATCCTAAATACTTCGGTCAATTGTGTTATCTTTACCACTCACAATACCTGCGTTTGCTGTCCCTTCGGGTGTGTCTGGGAAGCCGAAAGCAGCTCCACCGTCGATTGAGCAAAACAGCTGAACATTCCACGATTATTGGTCATCATGGAACATGACTGAGGACGGTGGGATTATGATATCATTAAGTTATCTGAAGTTAACCAACACATTTTTCCTTCTTGACTTATAACTTATCAACACATCCTAAAAATCATTTAGATGCTCAGAAATCTGTTGTTGATTTACTTCACACCACTGATAATACAATAGAAGTCTGAAAGCAAAGTTGTCAAAGCTTAATTGATTCACAAGCAATCTCATCCCATGGTAACACAGGTGAAATCACAGGTGGTGTGCGTGACATATACCTTAATGTTTCTGACAGTACTTGTTACGAAAGACGGAAGGTCCAGTGCAAATATTTTAAAAAGGGATCTGAGCCGGTAGAGAAGAGAGAAGAACCGGAAAAGAAAGACTATCGATACATATGAAAGTGTAAGAGCTATCATGCTTAAACATAGTCATGAGATAAATACCTCACATTCAAAAATTATATAAAAGAACTGTTTCTAATAAACTAAAACCTCGAACTGTTCCTGAAAACTAAAACCTCCTCGAATCAAACCTAACTGTAAGCTGAATAAAACCTATAATTAATCATAATTCAGAAACCTTCTTTTAATCAATCAATCAACTGTTCATGCCGAAATAAAACATAAATCTACTTGTATATAATCCATGTCTCTAATCACCAATAAAAACATCAAATAAAACCTACAACTAATCATAATTCGAAAACCTAGTCATTGCGTGTGCTTGTTTAATACGACCGTGCATACGTTTGTTTAATAAACATCAATCACATTACTACCATTGCAAAAACCTCAAAAAAAACCTAAATATACGCCGAATAAAACCTAAAACTAATCATAACTTGCAAACATTCTTCTCATCAATCAATCTGTTGTTTCGATTCGTAAACCTAAATAAATGAACCTCAAATAAAACCTAAATCAACTCACTGTTTCTAATAAACTAAAACCTCGAACTGTTCCTGATAAACTAAAACCTCCTCGAATCAAACCTAACTCTAAGCTGAGTAAAACCTATAATTAATCATAATTCAGAAACATTCCTTTAATTAATCAATCAACTGTTCATTCCGAAATAAAACGTAAATCTACTTGTATATAATCCAGGTCTCTAATCACTAATAAAAACATCAAATAAAACCTACAACTAATCCTAAATAAAACCTAAATCTACTCGTATAGAATCCATGTCTCTAATCAACTACAAAAACCTCAAATAAACCTAAAACTAATCATAATTCGTAAACCTAACTTACTGGTGCATCCTCTTCCACTGGTCGATTAAAAAAATAATCAAAACCTAAAATAACAACCTCCTATAGTTAAATTAAACAAAATTAATAGCAATTAAACTTACCTCATATTCAATTAGTATGCGATATTAAAACGAATATACAAATAAATTTATACCAATATAAAAAAATTGCATGGTAACATAGATATCTAAAACTGTTAACCAAAAAAAAAAAGTTCCAAAGAACGTATTTATCAAAACAATAAATACAAATGCTTTATATTTAATAGAGTTTTTACCTTTTATAACAAATTCAAAATGAAGAACAGTTAATGAAATCCTAAAATCATGATGAAGTTTTCTTCATGGAGAGAGTTCTGATGATTAGGGTTTTCTTCATGGAGAGAGTTCTGATGATTAGGGTTTTATTGTGGAAAAATATACGCATGTTTTTTCTATTAAGTCGACAAAATTATACAACTAAATGGTAGGGTTATTTAATTTACATACCTTTATCAATAATAGGCTGCAAAGAAATCTCAAAAATTGTGTTGGTGCAGTGGTAAAGATGTGTGGCAGTCTTTCTCACAACCTATGTTCGAATCTAGAACCATGTTTTTTTGAGAAAAATAAATCCGAATTTGTGAATTGTAAAACAGTGCTTACATATACGATGACATGGCACTGACATTGTAACAATTCGCATTTTCAAGTTAATTACTTTTCTCGGAAAATTTCACTATTCACTTTTACTATTCATTTTTCCCGAAACTTTCCCGAAAGTTGATTTTTATTTGATATTCTCGAGTGATAAATCATTTCCATGGCAAATTAAAAGTTTAACTTTCATAAGCTCACTTTCGTGAAAGTTATTAAGGAATTACACGTTTTAGGGTAAAACGACATTCAGAAATTCTACACACAACGAAATTCGACCTCGTCAGGTGACCCCACATCGGAAAAATGTTTGACACACTCATGATTTATTTGAGAATTAATCGTGACTGAGAAAAACATGACCAAAATAAGCCTCGGCCGTGAAAAACTGGAATTTTCAGTTTTTAAGCATTTTTACTCAGCCGTAACCTTAGCCTATACCTGCACCGCGTTTCTAATACGATTTGAGTTTTCAACTTATTAGAAAAAGTCAACATATTTTTTCCCCCTCCATTGACCAAAAATCATCCCTTGATTTTATAAGTCATTCCTTGATTTTTAGGCTTACGGTTTGATGTTTAAAAGACATTTAATGACAACCGACACTAGACTGAGCCCAGTCTAGACATTATAAGTCATTTTAAATCATTTTTATCCTATTAGAAAAGTAACATTTTACTTTTCTCAATTTTACGCAATATTCGTACGTTTTACGTATTACGCGTTTTTGACCCGTGTTTTCAGTTTTTAGCAGGGTTTTACCACCCAAATGGAACCTACCACTCATTTTATATTTTATTATGGAGTATTTTGACATGTTTAATCATTCCTCCAAGTTTCGTATTTTTACGATACCCGGTTTTACGTTTTGTGACGTAACAACTTACGGTTTGCATTTTACGGAGTCAAAACATACTAGATATCTTGGATAATATCATCACAAGTCAAACCTTGCTCCCCAAGATATACAAACCGACTTAGGGGGGGAATTCAGCCCATAGGTGGCTTGATCTCATGCTAGGAGGCTTAGATTGATTCCATGTGTTATACTTGGTCTCCAAGTGTTGACTAGTCATACATGTAACCTCCTCAAGACCTTATTTAAGCCTCTCCTTCCCCTCCTTGGTCATTCCAACGACCCACACACATAAAAACACACCATCATCTCATCCTTAGCTCATTTACTCCAAGTTCCATCCAAGAATCAAGTGCTACAACAACATAGAAACACTAGTTTGGTTTTGATTCATCAAAACTACTTCCAAACTACATAAACTTTGGTGATTTCTCTTGAGTTTGAATCCACTCAATTCACCTCAACTTTCATTACATCTCTTTCAAGAATACCAAGGGTAGAAAGATTGCATGAGGTGAAAAGGGTTGAAGCAAGTCTATCAAAGTCCTATCCTTACATGTTAACATCCTTTCATCTATGAAAGCCAAAAGTTGTAAGCCAAACCCTAACATGATTCTTGTTAAATAATCATATTCATGTTATTTACATATTATTTGTGCTATATTATGTCTTGTATTCATGTCCATGATGTATAAAAGTGAGTAAAACAAGTTATTGTACATGATTGATAAGACAAGTTACTATAACAAGCAAACTAGTGACTTTCTTGGTAAGACCTGATCAAAATGGTAAAAATATGATATTTTATCATTACATATTACAGTAGAGGACTTAACAAGGAAACCGTAGCAACTTGAACCACCCAAAACGAGTATACGAGTCAAAAGTTACGCCCATTTGAAGTTACCAAAACTTTGCGGCAAACTGCCAAATACCATTCTGATCAAATTTGGGTTTTGAAAGTCACACTTCTGCTCCGATTCATCAAAAAGTTAAAACACGAAAGTTGTCCGGAACGACGTTTTCGTTCAGGAATAAAGAAGCTCGAGCCCTAAAAACGCTTTCCGAGTGATAAAATTCTTCAAATTCTAAACAGCCCATTTTTAGGCGAAAGTCACTAGATTATGGTTATACTTTAAAAGGAACAAGAGGTCTTATGACCTATAATCAAGACCACAACCATGACTAGAGCCAAGGTTGTGTCTCATGACCTTGGAACAAGGACCAAAGGTCATGGCTAGGCCATGACGAAATGACCAAGTAAACTTACATAGGCGTAAACATGAAACAAGGAATTGGCGATATATTGAACAAGCAATTTGGATCTAATTCACTTAAAAGGAACCATGAGATATTACAAAGAGAAAATGGTCATACAAGACTTATGAAACATACCCTAATAACAATCTTCATGTACTAATAAACTTTCCTAAGTTTATTCAAATATCGGACATGTAACTTTTCGGATCAAAACTTATATCTATATATTTCATCAACTACTACAATAGTAGGGAGCCTCATGTGAGGAGTTCATTATGTAAGCCGTCGAGTTGAGTTGTGGATTTACGAATTAAAGTGTCCTGGCTCCTCGAACGCTTACTAACATGACTTCTGAATTATGTCGGCCCGAACGGTAGTAAACGATATACAAAACATACATGTTTCATGAATCATTTCTTTCAAAGACTTACAATATACATCATACCACATCATGGACTATAAATGCAAGATATATATATAGGCACTACTTCATATTCTTTACTCCGATCCTAAGTCGCAACATTCGATTATAGGTTGCTCGTAGAAACCTTCATGATTCAACCGTTACATTCATTACTTGATATCTTACTTAAGGTGAGTTCATAGCCCCACTTTCCATTACTTAATTGTTTTACAAACCCTTGGGGGGAATACATGCTATTTTTAACCGAGCACAATGTTTTTAAATTGTATGCTTGCCTGATTGTTTTATTATCACTAAGTACCAGCCTTGCTAAACCGAGATCCCTCATTATGAACCATTTAATCACTAGCAATAGTGAGCGCAAATATTGTGAATAGGCCTATTGGGATTGACGAATCCCATTTGTATTGACTAAGTTCAAACAAATGCATTAATATTTGAGATTTAGGTATGTTAGCAAAGTACCTACCGGGATAAATCTGCCGATCGATATTGGTACACGTTAACGTTTTGGTGTCATAAGCTTAGTGTATAATACATTTTATGGGCGTATAACAACATAGCCTACCTATTTTGCTTTCCAAACAATGGTGTGAGCCTATAACTCACACTACCAACATATTGTGTTCAAACATTAAACAAACTCTATGAATATCACTCAACCTTTGTGTTGACCTCTCAAGCATGTATTTCAGGTTCATGACGATCAAGGATGGCACGGAAGGGCACGGATACTCAAGAGGGCTATAAATTTTATTATCATTCAAAAACTCATTTAATGTAAATTGTAAACATGGAACCATCTGGGACCTCATTTTGTAATCTCTGATATTTATACAATTTGAATGATAAATCTTTTAAAACGACTCAATTGGAGTTCATTTTCTATTATTGTGACTATTGTGCCGTCGAGTAACACCCAGTTTGAATTCCGCTGCAACCATGAATTAGGGGTGTTACAGACATGGACATCATAACTAACACTTCTGATGACTGGGCATTGACGTGGAAACCTACTGGGCATTGACCATGAATATGTGGCAAAAAATAGTTAAACGCCTCCAGTTATATATATATATATATATATATATATATATATATATATATATATATATATATATATATATATATATATATATATATATATATATATATATTGAACGACCCGTATATATGCACAGGATTAATAACTAGTTAACTATATACTACATATAAAGATAAAACATATTTGATTAAAAAAAAAAAAAAAAAAAAAAAAAAAAAAGTACTGATAGTTAAGTACAATTGAAACTAATAAATTTATTCACTCTCACTTACTCCACTCCATATATACATAATAAAAAAAAATGCACACATAAATTAATGCTAGTATACACCATCGTCATTATGCACAAGTAATCGACTAATCGTCTAAACTAACAATAAGCTAGAAGATCCTAAATATTACTACAAATGTTTAATATGTTGATAACATCTATTTAGTGTCTCTAAGCAATAGATTCAAAACAAAACTTACTAAAAAGTTTATTGTTTAAGTTTCCTATAGCTAAGAAAATATTTCATCCAAACTTTTTTTCTTAATCAGTAGATTTCAAAAGTAATACACGAACCGTGAGTAAAAAAACCAGCATAACTTAATAATTTGATTCATATCATAAATTTTCTGATATTTTTAACACTTCACATAAACCATTAAAATAATATTAACATAAAATAAATAGGAAAGAAAGCAAACAAGCACCAGTGGTCTAGTGGTAGAATAGTACCCTGCCACGGTACAGACCCGGGTTCGATTCCCGGCTGGTGCAATCTTTTTTAATTTCTTGTTATTTATTTGTCAATTTTAGCCCTTCTATTTTAATGGTTTTGCAGAAGCTATCCATGTTGGTGTTGACATATATACAGAAACAAAGTTACAATATTCCACCACTTAGGAAATCAAAGTTTTACTCAACAGATAATAAAGACCACTAGGTTTCGAGACGATAAAATGAATGGATTTTACAACGAATCAATTCTAGTGTTTTGTCGACAACTATAAACGTTGGGTTGGGCGTGTTAGTGGGTTACATGGAACTGAACACCAAAAAAAATTAAGATGTAGACAGAGAATATTATTGGAAATGTTTATATAAAAGATGTGTGAATTGAGCTGCAAAGTAGCATATGCTAATAGTTAGTGATAGAAAATCCTCATAAAAGTGTGGGCTTTGGTACCATGCATGAATCAATGATATTAGTTTATGTATCGAACCAAATAGTTGCAATTTCTCATGTTTAGCTTTTTCATACAATCTAAACAGTTGCAATTTCAATCATTAAGTGGACCTTATGCTCCACATAGATGATATTTAGCTAAGGATTAGCAATATTCTGATCCAAGATTGCGTGTATCTGATGATCGAAAAAGTAGTATAAGAAGCTGAAGAAAAGCACTATTCTTTTATCAACAATGAAGAAAAGCATGATAGTGAATAATACTTTGCTTTGCTTCTTGAACCATATATACCTAATAAAGTTAGTTTTTACTTTTTACTCTATTATATAAAGAGCTTAAGAATCATATACAGTACAAGACACGCGCGTATATATTAATCATATAATCTCCGTCAGTCACCAAGGTTACAAGGTACATACTAATTTCTTCTTTGTTTCCAAGCCATTTTTATACATTATTTTACATTGATTTTTTTATAGCTTGTATTTTGTAAACACGTGAACTGTATTGACTATTGATAAACAAACTATTTAGATAGATTTCTTTGTTAGAATCAAAGAAAGGGATACAGAAGTACAGAACTTGCATACTCATTCCGAACTTCCATTAGCTTTGAAACAGCATAGGATACACAAGCAACTAATGCCATAATGTTCCACACATAGTTACATTAGCTTTAAAACAGCATGTCGCACACCATATCCTGCACGGCTGCACAGATTAATGCATGAGCCTTCATAATCTTCTGCGCTTGTTAAATACAATTCACTCAATGCCATTTCTCTTGTAAGATTCCACCACCAACTTGATATTCCAAAGCTTTGACACATTTTGCACAGATACGGAATATTTGACTTTTAATGTCAACAGCTAAAATCTTAATGTTTGACTTTCAAAATCAGCAGCTAAAATCTTAATAGGCAAATCACACAAAAATGGAGTATATTTTAGGCCAATTTAACTTTAAGGTATTCAACAGTTTTATTTCTCCCAATTTAAGATATCGAAGTTAAAACTTTGTGCAATGTAAGGCTTTTTCAACTTTTCAAAACATGTTATCGGTCATTTTTTTGCCATTTAAAAGTTATTTTGGAAAAATGGATAATTAATAGGACTTATCATTTAGTTATGCATTTAAAAGTTATTTTGGCTAAGATTCTGACCTGAACTTATTGTAAGAAAAAAACTCTACATTGCACAAAATCAAAACTTGGACTAGTATAATACATTTTTGTGTTACTTGCCCATCTTAATCTCTTATCACAATTCTAACAAGAACTTCAACATTCCTTGATTTTGGAATAACCTATAATTCGTCTCCTGCGAGATGAATCTAATACTAATCTTCTTAGGATGCCCTATAGGGGTTATATGTAATTGGAAATTTAACTATATCTTTGATGATATATTTCCAATCGACTTAATCTTCATATTTGCCATACATATACAGTAGTTACTTTGAGAATTCACAATTGCAGAATTAATGACTCTGGGAATCAGCTTATCTTTGCTGGTAATTTTAGTGTTATTAATTGTGAATTACTTGAGACCACAGGGTTTATCGGGTTAGGCTCCAATACCAGTTAGTCAGTTACGTGGTGCAAAGTGCATGCATGCTCGTGTGAGCTGACATGATACCGCTACAATTAACGAGGGGGGATTAAGGGCATTGCACTACCTTTGCATGTTAAAAGCCCTTACCTAGTTTGACCAAACATTTTGCACAAATGGAACATTAAAACGGACATTTTATTACTCTTTAATAAACCGATAAAATTCTATTACACACCGGCATTTGAAAGTACTTTTAAATGAAACTAGACTCAATTACCTTCAAAACGATAGCTGGCACGACTCCTAACAACTTAAGGTCTAAGAGATATGGTTTTTGGAACTTTAGCCAAAACTAAAAATATGCCACCAGCCACCAACTGCCGACCACTGTCTCAAATATGCTTTTTTTTTCTCGAGAAACCAACTTCACGAGTCTGATACTTCACCAAAGTTTTCAGAACTCATTTAAACAATATATTAATTCA
The DNA here is from genome assembly GCA_030686995.1 of Artemisia argyi. NCBI lineage: Eukaryota > Viridiplantae > Streptophyta > Magnoliopsida > Asterales > Asteraceae > Artemisia > Artemisia argyi. Next base: position 175,192,077 of record CM060682.1, on the reverse strand, counting down.
TTTTCATAATTATTTGTGGTCTAAATGACTCACGGAACATAACTTATATGGTTTACTAAACACCCGTTTTGACCCGTTTTCAAACACCACTTATCAAACAACACAAATAACTATAACAGAAAACCTTGAAACTTGACAATAACTTTACAAACCATTTAAAGATACTTAAACATCAACTTGGGGGATTCAACGTGATTGAGTTCAGCATCTATACTAACGCTTACACGCCTATCCAAACACTTCCAAACCGTGCCCAAATCCCATGCCTTACCAAAACTTAACCTTCTTCACAATAACCGATAAAACAGTTAAACAACTAAACTGTAAGCACAAAACTTAGTAAGTAAATGACAATAACATGTTATCATATATCATTCACACATTATGCATCATAAACCATTAACATTAGTTCATAAGCTTAATCCATCATTACTTGCATAAACCAATGGTCCAACGCATCATAATCATTAATACATGCCTATAACCACTTAAAACATCACCATTCTATAACATCAAAGTCAACACATACCTTAGCTTCATCTACTAATAATTTACTTCCTCTTTAGCTACTTGTGCCAAACTAGCTTCTTACCATCCTTAAACTAAACACATAAAACTTAAACCTTCTAAACATTAACAAAATGAACCACATATACACAAAGTGATAAAATCAATATAATTCCATATTATAAACGGTTTACTTACTTCACATCCAAGTTGGTTTACCAATAAATCACCATCATCTTCCTTACTTGATTCCTTACCAAGAATTATCACCACATCCATTATTAAATAACAACAATTCATAATAAGGGTTTATACAACCCATCATCATCTCTGTTGGACACTCTCGACAACAACCCGAAGTTCAATCGCGGAACACTAGATCAGGAGTTATATCGAGCACAAGTAGCAAACACGAGAGACATGAGAGACTACAAAGAACCGATAAGAATATGCACACGATATACCTTGTATCAAACCTTTATTAAATCACATAATAAAGCTATTACAACGAGAAAAAAGAATGAATAACTAGCATCCCCCTCATCTCTATTTATAGAGATGAGGGGGTAGAAACCTAGCTTGCCTTGCACTCCAAGCTAATTAATCATAGTTCTAGTCTACCACCTGATCTAATTTTAAAGTACACTTAAGTCCCTAATCTATGTTTAAGTTTACTACTAATATACTACAATTTCCACCTTAGGAGTAACACTTAAACATAACTGATACTCAAAACCTTTTCCTTGTACTGGAACCTCGAAGTTGGGACCACCTTGTCGACCAGGCATTGTGCTTCAGTAATTTTCCTAGATTAGCTTCCATAGACTCCTTCACTTTCTTCTTTTCAACAACATTATCCTTTGCATCCTCTTGACCAGGTACTTCGTTTACCGTAATGTTTGCCCCCACCTTTATACCAAGGTGTACCTTTTCCTGTTCCTCTACCAAGTAGTCCGTGTTTGTCTTTTCTTCAAGTTGCTTGTCCTACAACTTTCTTTGAGCCACTGCAGCATCATCGTTACTATCCTGAACAACCTCAGCTTCACAATTTTCCTGAGATCCCTGCAATTCCACCTTAAACCAAACACGTTAAGCAACCTGTACTCCATGGACTTCTGGTTTAATACCATAACCAAGTTGTTTGAACCCAACTTGTTTTGAACCTCCATGCTTTTGTACACCAAAATTCATCACTTTTTCTTCAAAAGTATACACACAGTTCTCTTTCTTGATCCCAGTCATCATAACCCGACAACCTTTAATCACCTTGATTTTACCCATCTTCATCTTTACAGTATAACCCTCTTTTTCAATATTACCCAATGAAATCAAGCTCCTTCTTAACCTAGAACATACTTGGCATCTTCCGGTATAAAGCTTGAACCATCATCCAACTGTATCTTCACTTTTCCTGTCCTCTGATAGTGCATGTCCTATTATCACCTAACTGAACCAAACTACCATCAATATCCTTGAAGTCATACAGTAAATCCCTCCTAGGTGTCATATGATAAGACCCACCTGAATCCATTACCAATTCAGTTATCTCATCATTTCCTACTACCAACAAGGCTTCTTCAAAGTAGGCACTACCATCGTCATTAGAAGAATCAGAATCATGATCATGCTTACCCTTCTTGACGAACCCACTTGAATTCTTCATTGGAAAATCTCTCTTCAGATAACCCTCTGAATGACATATGAAGTACTTGAGTTTACCAGTTCCACCCCTTGACTTAAACCGCGAACTTCCACCAGAATAAGCTTTCCTTGAATGTTCTGACCCTCCCTTTACATATAACTCATTACCAGTTTCTTCCTTTGTGCCTTCAGTTCTTTCCTTCAACTCCCTTGAATTCAGAGTCGCTAGAACATCTTCCATTATCAAGGATTCCCTCCCATACAACAATGTCTCCACAAAGTTTTCGAAAGACGATGGCAACGATGTAAGTAACATAAGTGTCTGATCCTCATCCTCAATCTCGATAACAATATTCGCCAAATCAAGTATTAACTAATTAAACTCAACTATATGATCAGCTAGTTTCGTAACTTGACTTATATAGTACGTGTGCAACTTCTTCTTCAGATACAGTCTGTTTGCTAAGGACTTAGTCATATATAGACTAGTCAACTTTGTCCATATTCCTACAACAGTTGTTTCCTTAGTAACTTCTCGTAAAACCCAGTCTCCCAAGCATAGAATCAAGGTACTGTATGCCTTCTTTATCTAAGCAGCCTTTTCACCTGCTTCCATATCCGCGGGAAATGTCTCTAATGCAGCATCACATCCCTGCTGTACTATTAAAGCACGCATCTTTATTTGCCATAACCCGAAGTCATTCTTCCCATCGAATTTATTGATGTCAAACCTAGTTATAGAACTAGCCACTCTTCTTATACCTTGTTAAAAATCTTGTCAAGTTGTTTTTTAAGCAACTTTACCAACAAACCTCACAAGCCGTGTACAATATACCCCTTGTTACTATAAACCCTTCTTGCAAATCGAATTAATTAGAATTATCCTAATCCTCAATTTCGAACAAGCAAACTTCACCGTTAACTTGAAACCCAAGCAAACCATGATCGAAACTTGAATCACAATAACCCGCAACAAGAAGAACCTTCAAAGTCAATTTATAAAATCTAAAATGAAAACTTGATCTTTTATTAAAAAGACCACTCATGTGAATCATTATAAACTAAAAACGAACAAGTATTATTAACTTATTAGAAAATAACCTAATAAGACAAAAACCTTATCAACTTGTATATTCTTCACTTGGGATGAATAAACAAATAACCCCACAACTGGTCACTATTTTCTTTTTCACGTGTATATAAAAAAACAACTTTGTCTTCTTCGCTTAGTAAACCTGCTACTTCCTATCAACCTCGAAACTTCAAACGAACTCGAAATCTCGAACTAACTCAAAACCACGATCTAGTACTCGAATTTTGATGACCACAATAACCCCAGCTCTCTTATACCACTTGTTGGACACTCTCGATAACAACCCGAAGTTCGATCGCGAAATGCTAGATTGCAAGTTATATCGAGTACAAGTAGCAAACATGAGAGACACTAAAGACTACAAAGAACCGAAAAGAAAATGAAAACGATATACCCTCGCATCAAACCTTTATTAAATTACCTAACAAAGCTATCACAATAAGAAAGAATAATGAATAACTAGCATTCCCTCTCATCTCTATTTATAGAGATGAGTGGGTAGAAACCTAGCTTGTCTTGCACTCCAAGTTAACTAACCCTAGTTTTAGTTTACTACCTAATCTAATTACGAAGTACATTTAAGTCCCTAATGTATGTTTAAGTTTACTACTAATGTACTACAATCTATAGTCATCATATGATCATATCTTGATCATATGATGAAACCCCCACTTTATTCAAATTAAACATAACCCATAAACACTAAAACCTCATTAATTAGCTTAAAACATCATTTACCCAATTCTCTTAAATTGGGTACATAAATCCTAACTCTTCAATTAACAAATTAACTCAAGATAATGATTACTTGTAAGAAATTATTGCTACATACATAGGTTTGCAAAACATTCTTAATTTTTCATCTAAGATTCATCATAGTTTTGGACTTCCCTCCTTTTCTTTCTCTCTTTGTCGACACCACACAACAACACATAAAACTAGAACAATTTGGTAGAATCTAGAAAATGCTAGGATATATCTAATTATAAATTAGTTACAACTTTGATCATCGGTCAATAATGGTCCCTTAAGTATATTCTCTTCCTATTTATGAGACAAAAAACTTCCTAAAACCATTTACATAATACATTAATTTATAGTTTGACTATCATGTTTGACTAACCAATCACTTAAATTCAAACTTATTAAGTCGTTGTCAAACTTACCCGAAGTCATTCTCATAATATAATACTTAAAAACGGGTTTTGGGTGTAATAATTCTACCATCTTATTTTGATTTTGTCCTCAAAATCCATTTGCTTAATGTTTGTGCCCATACAAAAAACTCATCCACATCTTTAACCCCACTTACTCTTAATGCATCCAAAACCTATCTAATCAATTGCAATAATCTACATGATTTTGCAACACTAATTATACTACAGCGTAGTCATTTACCCTAACCGCACTACTTCAAGCTCATTCTTACTGCATTTCAACTCTTACTAATAATTATATCATTCAAGTCGTATTTTTCCATAGCCTTTCAATCATTCTATTCACTCTATCACTATAACACTATAATTTTACTCGTTCCTTTCTAAAATTTTCAACAAGGACTAAATGTCACTTGAAAATTTTACTATTTTGATTTTGTATAAAATTAGAAGGAGGGGGGTTGAATAGTTTTATCGATTAAAAAGTCTTTCTAAAACTTATAGATTGACTTATGTCAATCTAGTTTTGATGTGTTGGATATTGATATAAATAAAAGTATATAAACTAAGCCACGAGAGAGAGAAAGATAGAGAGGCACAACCATAACACAAGTATTTATAGTGGTTCGGCTACAAGGTCGCATTCCTTGCCCTACTCCACTCCCCGAGTCACCTACTCGAGAGTTTGTAAACACTTCACAACATAAACTCCTTTCACTTGGTGGAGAAGCCTTTACAACGTCGCTTACACTTTATCCGGTACAAAGCTAGATACCGGGCTTTTCCATGATGTAAAGCCAAACCTTTGTTGCCTACACTTAATCTGGTAAAAGGCTAGATATCGGGTCCTTAGCACGGCGGACCAAACCAACACACCTAGCACAACATGACTAAAGGATCCAACGTCCTTTTACACCTAATGACTCAACAAATCTACAACAGAAGAAAAAAGAACAAGATGCCCTTCTGTGATCTTGGAGGAGAAGCATCCTAGCAACTCATATCACGAGCTTGCAAGTCTTCGAGAGGTCGTGATTTCACCTTTTGGAAGGAACCTAGAGAATCACAAAGAGAGACTACATAGAAAGATCCTTGGATCTGAGGTTAGAGAATTAGAATGTAGAGAGAAGATATATCTAAGTGGGGGAGAAACAAGAGAGAAATGGCTCACTATTTATAGGCAAAACTGTCCACTATTCACCTGGATTTTGCGGATCCCATCCCAAAGGGATCCGGGCAGTGTAATCCGAGGGATCCGGCTATCTGGTAGTACCCGTACAGATTTTGGGTTACAATTCCGGGTTTGGGGTTATGGGTCAAGGTCCATGGGTCAAGTGATGTCATGAATGATGACAAAGATATCTTGGGTCATGGGTCATGGACTTTGGGTTATGGGTTATGGACTTTGGGTCATGGGTTATGAGTTTTACCTAATATGAAGTCGTGTATGATGTCATGCAAATGGATTATTGGTTATGGATCAAGCTCCATGGGTTATGGGTTATGGACTTTGTTTTTGGGTCATGGATAGTCCGAGTCTTTTCCTAGTTAATTTACAAGTAACATGAATTTTATAAAAATGTAAGTAACTATTTTACTTAAGTATTTTTATAAAATGGTTTTGATATTATGTAAACTTGTTTAACTAAATATGTTTAAGGTTTGTTTAATGAAATTGGTTAGTAAGCTTTTGGCTCAAAGCGTTTATGTATTTTATCTATCTCGTTAAAATGATTTAATGTTTGTTATTGACAAACCATTGAAATATCATAAAATATAAATAAACGTTTTTAAGGTTTATTTGTATTAACAATCTCTCCCTTTTTTGTTGATGACAAAACATAAAACTATTTTAAGTAAAAGAATAAAATTCGTAAGTTTGAATTTAAGCTTTTACACTTTTCTCCCACTTTTTGTCGAAACAAAAAGAGTGTCGAAAAGAAACTAACCCGAGTGCAAGTTTTAAGTAGCACAAAGATGTATATATGGAGCAAAGAGAGTAAAAAGGTACTTAGTTGCTCTCCCATGACGTCTGCTCCCCCTTGATGAGACCGTCAAGTAATTAGGAAGACTAAACGTGATCATTGCAAGTTATTTGTAATGTTTTTGCTTTAAAGAAAGCTCCCCCCTCATTGACGGCGTCGAGTGCTCCATGTGTATTTTTGAAAATCTACATAACAATGGTTAGTAAACAAGTATATGTTGTCCCTTTGTCAAAATTTTGGTTGCATAAAAATTTTGTTAGTTATCTGTTTGCCCAGTTCCCACATATCCTTTTCAGAAGGGATTCGCCAAGCATAAACTTAGGGATCCGGCTACCTGTAACATGTTAGCAGCAGTAAAGAGTAGAAAGGGTATGAAAAACAAGTAATAATCACACCAATCATGTTCACATAAGCACATAGTCATGAAGAATCATTTCATAAACATAAGAGAAATGATACAACAAAGATCAAATCTCTAAAAACTAAGAAAATGATCTTAACATGAAAAATTCCTATTGACTAAAATTAGGCCTAAGACTAAGAATAGGGAGACCACTTGTGCTTGAACTTCAAGGTTTTTCGAGAAGGTTAGGTTTGGTGACATCATCAAGATGTTCAAGGAAATGGTAGAACATGAAATGTGCTTCATCATGTAGTTCATGAACTATGGTTTGGACATGTTTACAATGATCACAAGTATCATCGTGGTTTGTTTGTTGAGGACCTAAGTTAGTAGGTTGCTGAGGCATGTTTGAGGTGGATGGCTCTAGTTAAGGAGGTTGTGGATGTACCACATGTGTTGGTTGAGAAGTATGTGTGGGAGGAAGTATATGTGGTGGTTAAGTTGGTTGAGATTTCTGATATCTTCTCATAACACAAAATGGGCCATTTGAGGGTGGATGAGAGAAAGGTAAGTTGGCTATAGGTGGTGGTATGTTTATATCAACATCTAGGTGATGGGATGGTGGTTGAGTTGCCATTCTCTCAATGGATGAGAATGTGGCCAATGGTGGTGGATTAAAGGTTTTAGGCGGTAGGTCCTCTAATGAGTTCAAGAATGGATGAGGAGAGGTAGAAGGTGTGGTAAAAGAAAGTATTCGAGGTTGAAGAAGTGAGGCTTGTATAGGTTGAGTTGAGATAGGTGTACTTGGTAATATAGGTTCAATGGGAGGCGTTGGTTCAATTGGAGTAAGTTATGGTGAGGATGTTTTGGTGGAAGCAAGTTGTGGTGGAGTTGGCTCATTTGAGGGAGGAGTTCGGATGTAGTTTGAGAGAGGTATTCTACTAGAAGTTACTTTGATGGGTGAGGCTTTGGTTGAGGATATTTCATACACTATTCATGCATTTTTTCTTGGTGGAATCCTAGTGGATGATCTTGCACTTGGTGCCTTAGTCATGTTTTAAGGTAAGTTTAGAAGGTGAGTTTACAGTAGAAGATGGTTTGTTTAGGTGTGGTTTGGAAGCACAAACACAAGTGGTTTAAATATTGAAAGACCAAGTATGGTAATTAAAGGCTAAACCACTAAGATCCTTTGAATTGCAATGATATGCATTCACCAAGGTCAACTACAGTGATACAATCTTCTAGGAGATATATTAAAGGCAATGTGGAGTGTTTGAGTGGATAAAGTTGAGTTTTGGAAGTTTTTACATGATCAAACATGTGTCTGTTTGCCCGGATCCAGCGGATCCTTTTCAAAAAGGAACCGGCTAGCTTTATCTGAGGGATCCGCCTAACAGATCAGGTGTGAGGGATAAATGATATGATTAAAGATATAGCATCCCTATGTTTTCTTGTGTAATGAGTGTGAGAGTGTGTCTTAAATGTGAAATCCTGAGTGGTTTAAGACTAATGATGAGAAGTTTCCATTAACGGTCTTTAGTAAGGAGAAAAAGATCTAAAGTAGGTCAATAAGTGAATATGAGTTAAGAGAATTACACCACTAAGTGTTACTTGTATGCAGGTTGCAGGGAAAGGTTGTATCAAAATTTTAAAAATTCTTTAAATATCATAAAACTTAAAAGATTGGTTTAAGAGCATTTTGAGTTAGAGTTGGTGGAAATAAATTTTTTAAAAATTTACTTAAATTATAGATAAGTGTAAAACAATCAAAGGAAGGTGATGCAAGAAGTGGTACTGAGAAATGGTAGTTATTTTGAAAATGATAAATCATAAACATCTCGGAAGTATCTTAAGTTAATCCTATGATATCAAAAGAGCTACTACCCCTAAAGTCAGTTCAAATGTGACAAATAGTATACTAAAGTTAGAATGGTTGAGTGTGATGAGAGGTGGTACAAAATTTCACTATGTATGCCCGGATCCTCCGGATCCTTTCTAAAAGGGATCCAGCTAGTTATAACTAAGGGATCAGCTACTGAGACTAATTCTTTCATAGTGGGCTCGTAGAATTTTGCTCACTAATCATAAGTCAAATCTAGAAGATTAGGCAATACTTATATACGATAAAGCAAGCATGACACGTATATATATAAACAAATAAGGCACATAACTAATAAAATGTGTTATACAAGAGCATAATAGAAACATTGAGAAGAGTAAGTACATTCAAAGAGATAAATGACTACAACAGTCTTAAAAATGTTCAAAAGATAATTTAAACCACAATTTTCAATCTATTCACTTTTTCTTCTTTCCCATGTTTGTGATAAAATGAGCAAGACATTTGATCATTCCCTTTGTTTGTTTGAATTCTCCGTTTCTTTTGGAAGTTTGGGAAGTTGTTCGATATTAGAGATTGGATCAAGGCAAAAGTTTGAAATAAGATTTTCATCATTGGCTTCAACTTCGTCTAAGGAATCTGAGAGAGGACGAGGCCTTTTGCCATTAACCAAGAATCTTTTGGCATGACCTTCAGCGAGGGGTACCATGACACGATTTGCAAGAGCATGGTCATTGGTTATTGGAGAAGGTTGGATACGTACCTAAGGAGACGTATGAGGAACATACCATGTGGAAGAACCATTTTGTCAGTTTTGAAAACACTAACCATTTTTTTTTTTTTTTTTGGCCATGTAGTATGTAAGGTTGAAAGGTTTTTGGCGTATGAGACAAAAGATCATTTGAACAAGACAAGCATTGGGGTGGTCTTTATTCCCGACCAAACAAATAACATTTTCCTTAAGAATTTCTTCCCACTTTTTGTTAGTTGGAATCATTTCAAAGAGTTCCATTTGAAAAGGATCATGATGAATGACTTCCTTTTTGCGAGTCATTCGAGATTGATCAGTTCTTTTTTGAAGACAGTATCTCGAACAAAAGAGGGTTCGTTAAGAAGAGTGAGATATGTATGATGATAATCTAGAACAAGATGTTGATTGGCGATGGACCAATCATTGTAATACATGAAAATTCCATGGCATGGAATTTGAAGAATATCAGCAAAGTTAGTGAGAGACAGAACAATGTTTTGGTTGTTGATAGTGAAAGAGATGGACATAGAACCGTCATCGTTTTGGATAATCCGAACACTTTTGTAGAATTGGAAAATGAACACAGGAAAAATCTGTTCATTGATGTTAAGAAGGCAATCAAAGGCGATTATGGAAAAGACTTGACGAATATTAGTATCATCTAGATAGGATTCTTCAATGACACGTCCTTCATGAACGAGACGTTTTTGGAGCATTTTGAAAAAAAATTCGATCATTGGGAGAGAGATCATCCTTACGGTAGTATCTAGGAATGTAATAAACGGTATCATGATGGTCTTGTTGGGTAGACTTAGGCATTTTGATCCTAGGCAAGTTTAAACAAAAGTAAGGTTTATATTATATGAAATAAAAGTCGTGTATAAGGGTTCTTGGTTAACCATGTTGTCAAAAACTTTAATCAAATGGGATTTATGATGAGAGTTTTATTTTATTAACAATGTCAAAAGAAATTTAGTTTTAGAGTAATTCAATTTTTTAAGTGGACTCCTTATGATTTGATTAAACCCATTTGATTTAACTCTTGATAGTTGAACCCTAGAACTAAATTAGAGAAGAAGATAAAAGGAGATAATGTAATTACTTACAATGATGATTAGAAGATTGATTTTGAGAAAGATGGAACCTCAATTTGAGAGGGATTTGTTTTTTATCGTTCTTTGATGAAATAAGAGGGAAAGAAGATTGTTTGTTTATGTTTGAACTACATGGGCTGTCATCTGATTGTTTGATCGTTCTTTGATGTTATAAGAGGGAAAGAAGATTGTTTTTTATGTTTGATGTAATAAGGGTTTTGTTTTAAGAGGGAAAGAAGAGTTTAACGATATGAGGTAGGATTTAAACAAAACTTATACGGGAGATAGATAAGAAATAGATCATAACGAACAAGTAGTTATGTTCAACTTTAATGATTAGACGGGGAGAGAGATATACGGGAAAGAATAAAAGTCGTGGGTGACTTTGTTATCAAAGAGTAGATACATTTTATTCTTGCATCGATGAGTGAATTGAGGATGATTTAGAGAAAATTAGAGGATTGTCACGAGTGTGATTGGAACGATGAAAAAGTTTTCCTTGTGTTATCCTTTTTATTTAATGTTGGTTGTGAATGAGTTTCGAGAATGACTAGGATAATGGAATACAATTCCTTATAGTTTGAGAGATTAGTGGAGAAAGACTATTTGAAAATTGTGATATGGATTTAAAAGATTTTTGTTTTGATGTGACTTCTTTTAAAAGAATAAATCATGTAGTTACAAGTATAGCAAGAAAATGTGTACCATACAAATCAACATATTTTAATAAAGGAAAGCATACCTTTACTATGTTATCTTGGAGAAGAAAGTATTCCTAGATAAACAATACTTCACGAGTTTTTAACGAGCTACCTATCATGAAGATTTTAAAGATAAGGTATGTTAAAATAAATGTTATTACAGTTTTTGTCAATATCCAATTTTAGAAGTTTTCGTTATTTTTGTAAAAGATGAGTTAGATGTCAATTTTTACAAGAGATTTTCCTTCGTTGTAGTTTTCAAAACATACAGGGATCGTATCAAGTTTTAAAGGTACAATATACTTTAAGAAACTTGGTAATGAAGCTCTGATGCCAATTGTAGAAAACTAGATGGGGGTGGGTTGAATAGTTTTATCGATTAAAGACTCTTTTTAAAGCTTATAGATTGACTTATGTCAATCTAGTTTTGATGTGTTAGATATTGATATAAATAAAAGCGTATAAACTAAGCTACGAGAGAGATATAGAGAGACACAACCATAACACAAGTATTTATAGTGGTTTGGCTACAAGGTCACCCTACTCCACTCCCCGAGTTACCTACTCGAGAGTTCATAAACACTTCACAACACAAACTCTTTTCACTTGGCAGAGAAGCCTTCACAACGTCGCTTACACTTTATCTGGTACAAAGCAAGATACCGGGCTTTTCCACGAGGTAAAGCCAAACCTTCTTCGCCTACACTTTATTTGGTACAAGGCTAGATACCGGGTCCTTAGCACGACGGACCGAACCAACACACATAGGACAACATGACTAAAGGATCCAAAGTCCTTTTATACCTAACGACTCAACACATCTACAACACCCTTTTGAGAAGAAGAAAGAACAAAATGCACTTCTGTGATCTTGGAGGAGAATAATCCTAGCAACTCATATCACGAGCTTGCAAGTCTTCGAGAGATCGTGATCTCGCCATTTAGAAGGAACCTAGAAAATCACAAAGAGAGACTACATAGAAAGATCAGTTGATCTGAGGTTAGGAGAACTTAGAATGTAGAGAGAAGATATATCTAAGTGAGGTGAGAAACAAGAGAGAAATGGCTCACTATTTATAGGCAAAATTGTTTACTGTTCACCCGGATCCGGCGGATACCTTCCCAAAGGGATTCGGTCAGTGTAATCCGAGGGATCCGACTATCTGGTAGTACCAGTTCAGATTTTGGGTTATGGGTCAAGGTCCATGGGTCAAGTGATGCCATGAATGATGTCAAAGACATCTTGGGTCATGGGTCATGGACTTTGGGTTATGGGTTATGGACTTTAGGTCATGGGTCATGGGTTTTACACATTATGAAGTCATACAAATAGGTTATGGATTATGGATCAAGCTCCATGGGTTATGGGTTATGGACTTGGTTTTTGGCTCATGGATAGTCCAAGTCTTTTTCTAGTTAATTTACATGTAACATGTATTTTATAAAAATGTAAGTAACTATTTTACTTAAGGGTTTTTATAAAATGGTTTTGGTTTTATGTAAATTTGTTTAACTAAATATATTTAAGGTTTGTTTAATGAAATGAATTAGTATGCTTTTGGCTCAAAGTATTTACGTATTTTATCTATCTCGTTAAAATGATTTTACGTTTGTTATCGACAAAACATTAAAAGATCGTAAAATATAAATAAATGTTTTTAAGGTTTATTTGTATTAACAGATTTTACATAAGTTAAACTTTGACTAATATTTTCACAATTTACATAAGTGCGCTCACATCACTAATTAGCATCTATCATGGTCATTAGGGTTGTAAACGAACTGAACGTTCAGTGAACATTTCATGAACTGTTCGGTAAAAAGTTCGTTTATTTATTAAATGAACGAACATGAACAATATTTTACGTTCGTTTAGTTACATGAACAAAAGCCGCGTTCGTTCATTTATGTTCATGAACGTCCGATCGTGCCTTCGTTAACATTCGTTTATGTTCATATATTTATTTATGTTCGTATATCATATCTTTTAATTTTTATAATTTTAAAATTGGTTTGTTTAAATAAATCAACACTTATATAATAATATATTGTACATAATTCAATAAAGTTTATGTTTGTTTGTCTATTTTCATTTATGTTCGATCGTTTATGTTCGTGTAGCGTTCGTTTAGTGTCTTAATGAACGAATATAAACGACCATGAACAACTCATTTTCTTAATAAACGAACATGAACAAGAAAATTCGTTCGTCTAAGCATTCGTGTTCGTTTATTTATCCTGTTAAAATTAAATGAACGAACATGAACAAGGCTTCGTTCGTGTTCATCCGGTTTGTTTACAGCCCTAATGGTCATTTCTCACATTTTATCAGTATTGCAAAACAAGGCTTACAAGGCCGATTAATTGCCTATTAGGTGCAATAAGGCCACCAACCTTTCTGATTTTTGTAAATCGGTCAAACAACTCGGTCAACCTTGGTTAACAACAATTAATGACAGTCAATGGTGGTCAAGCTTGATCAAAACCTTCAAACCTTGCTGGAAATACCCAAAACTCACCATAAAATCATTTAATAGGTTATACTTGTTGTTTATATCTATTTCAAGATGTTTTTTTAAGAAAAATCTTGCCAGTAATACCTAAAATTTGTCGAAAATACCTAAAACTTGCCGGGAAATATAGAAAACTTGTCGAAAATGTCAATCCGATTAATCACCGATTAATCCCGCCTAGACCGATTACAAGCTACAGGAGGATCGACCGCCCAACTACCGATTCACGATTTTTGCAACCGTGCATTTTATCCAATGTCTCAAGACATCCTATAACCTCAACTCAAACTCTTAACCCATTTTGGCTGGTTGCTATAACAACAATTGTGTGTATCTTGTGACCATTTTACCCTTATTTATTACAAAATTTGAAAGGTAAAATGGTCATTTTACATAGCTGAATAGTCACAAAATACAGACTATAATGTGTGATTAATTTCTCGTGCCTTAGAGTCCAGCCGACAAGCCTTCTTATTCGATTATGGATTTCTTAAATCCAAAGCATATAGGGTTAAAAATACTTTAGTCTAAAAGTGATCAAAGGATTGAGTTTGATATCCGGATGACCAATTATAACCAATAACCAACACACCATAGAAATTCCTACAGTTTTTCTCAAAGCACTCACCAATCTTTGATATTTATCTTTGTATGTTGCAGTTGACAATATAAAAACATCAAACTTGAAACTGAGAAGAAAAAATAATCAAGATGGAGTTTAAGGAGCTACAACTTGAAGAAATTCAACACGAGCATCCAATTATTCTTGAAGATCTGCAACATATGCATCAAGGCTATAAAGAATATGATGATGAAATTGATGATAATGATTTGATAACAATGCAAGAGTTTAAGTGTATATGTGACAGGTGCGGCCTAGGAATCGATTGGTACCACCGAAATTACTACAAGTGCAGCAGCATGTCATGCAACTATTCTATTCACAAATTCTGTGCTGAAATCTGCACAACTTTACGATCCCCAGCCCACCCTTCTCATATTCTTATCCTTAAAAAAGGGACAACTAATTGGAAGTGTAGTAGTTGTCTCACAGATCATGATCAAGATGGTATATATTACCATTGTTCTACATGCAATTATAAAATCGATCTACGTTGTGCTACATTTCTTGATCAAAAGACAGTCCACCATCCGGGCCACTCACATCCATTAATCTCAGTTACAGTTGAACCTATTTTAAGCAAGTGTTTTGCTTGTGGCAAGAAACATGAAGGAAAATTCTATCATTGTACCACTTGTCTGAACTTTTCAATCAACTCTGAATGTCTTACCCTTCCGATAAAATGCTTAACTAAACATCATTCTCACATGCTCACTCTTTCTTATTCCTTCTCGGATCAACAATATGGTTCTGAATGCAGGATTTGTGAGAAGGAATTATACAGTGATATATGGATTTACAAATGCAGTAAGTGCATGTTTTACGCCCACCTAAATTGTCAACCTCCTGTAGGGCGGGATCTCAGCAAGCTCATGCTTTTATACGGTAAATCTTTAAATCTATGTTAAAAGCTTATGACTACTATTTTCCACTAATCAGGCCTACCCAGAATTAAAATTAAACTATCGATGTTTGCAGATTCTCATTTTAAAAATCGTGGAGTTCCTCGCTTCCCCGTCCATGATGAATCATACAATCCACTACCTCAAAGTCGAGGTGTCAATGAGGAAATTAGAGATGAACATGGCTACCTGATACATTTTAGTCATGAACATCCATTAGTCCTAATTCATAACAAAAGCAATAATGATAAAGCCAGCACCTCAGAGGTTAAATCAATGTCTCTTCATAACCCAATGAAGAGGATTAAACTATTATGTAACGGATGTGTAAGGCCAATTATGACGATGCCGTTTTACAAGTGCTCGCAAGGATATAATGAGTGCTCCAATTTTGCTCTTCATGAGTCATGCGCCCGACTACACACCAGAATAAAGTGTTATGAGTGCCAACATACACTTGTTCTTCAGCAGAGTGGTCCTCTATTTCGGTGCAGGATTTGTAAATTACCTTGCAATGGGTTTGCATACAACTGCGACACATGTGGATACAACATTGATGTTCATTGTGGATCAAGACCTAGTGAAATTAAACATGAAGCACATGCATGTGACATGTATTTATGGACACAACAATCCAACCAACCATGGTATTTAAGGACACCACGATCCATAAGAAAGTATTTAAGGAAAAAAAAGCTAATGAACCCACGAAGGGCATGCTCTGCATGTCGTAACATCATTGATGAACTTGGTACCTATTATGAATGTCCACTGTGTGATTACTATCTCGATTGTCTGTGTGCTTTGCATTTTCCTAAGAAAATTAGGAATAAGTACGACAAGCACCCCCTGACACTAAGATACTCCCCGATTGAGAACCATAAGGGACAATACTTTTGTGAAGTTTGTGAGGACGAACTTAATCCTGAAAAGTGGTTCTACCATTGTTCAGAGTGTTCCCAGTCGATACATTCCGCTTGTGCTCCGTTAATACTCCAGTCTGAACAAGGTGTTGATGCTGTACATGAAGAATGTGTTTATAAGTTTGTTAATATGAAGTTTGGAGGTGTAATTAATACTGAAGATCACATGCATCCACTTTCATTTGTCGCTGGCACTATTAGTGATGGTGATTGCACCAAATGTGGGCTTGACTTACAATCCAAGTTCATCCTCAAGTGTTTACAATGTAAGTTTGCTATCCATAGCTATTGTGAGTCTTCTATTACAGAATCTGCAAAGCAAGAACTTGTAGAAATGTTCAAAAATCTTGAGAAAATACGTGAGAAAATACGTGAACCTAAAATACAGACCCGACCTCAAAGAGTTGTAACTTTCTATCCTGAGGAAATTATTAGGCCTGAGACCCAACCTTCAAAAAGAGTATAATTCTCAGCCTGTCAGAACTTACGTGCCCGCCTACATGGACAGAAAGCAAGCATGCATATAACTTCATTTTATTTTCTTTGTTTATTTATGTAAAATAATTTAACTATTTGTGTTTTTAACAATTTGTGTATTTTCTCTTATGGTGTAAATATGAACATCAGTCTTGCCAACACTATTATGTCAGGAAGATTAATACTCATGTGTTGATGCATATAATGCTCAAGTAATCACACAAAAGTATATGTAACGAAAGTTGTGTTCTTTGAAAATAACAGTGCAATAGATATTGAGACTATCATCCATAAAAGATGGTTTTATTGAAAGATGTTTTTTGTTGGTCACCCAAAATGAAAAAAGGATATAAAATTACCCTTTTTAGCATAATAACTCTATCTGGCAATCCGTCGACCGCTCTATCTATCTCGTGTTCGTTAATCCCTTAGGAAGACTAAAAGATGAGGCTCTAATTAATACCACTGTCTCCAATGTCATCAAGAAGGCAAGGTCTGCTTAAAAGGATTGCCCTGATTTCATCTGATTAAAGTCAATCTAGTGGTTTAGACTTATCGTTCTGTGGCCTCAGAAGCATGAAGATTCATAAAAAAAAAAAAAAAAAAAAAAAAAAAAAAAAAAAAAAAAAAAAAAAAAAAAACAGTAAAACATGAATTTAAACAATTGAATAAATAAATAACATTATGAATGAAAAAAAAAAAAAAAAAAAAAAAAAACCTTCGAGAATTCATCACTCTAGAGATCAAAGATGCTGAATAAATCTGCCAGCGATTATGATTGAGTAAGAAAAACACAAAGTTAGTTTAAACCTGCAATCTCAATGGTCTCCAAAGGGCTCCAGAACAGCCAATTTCTCATTAACTAACAGGTTTCGAAAGATTAAATAGCTTGAACAGCAGAAAAATGTTTGTTACCCAAACTAAAAAAAGTAAAAGTTCATTGTAGAGTAAATTACATAGATGGTCCCTGAAAGTTAAAAGTTGCACAGATAGTCCTTATCTTTGAAAAGAATAACACTCATGGTCCCTCCACTTAACTGGTGTTAGTGGCTTCCGTTATCTTTTACACGTTAGTCCCTTTTTGTTAAATATCATTGCATCGTTAGTCCTTTATAATAACGGCCGTTTATAATTTGAAGTTTTCGAATTTTTCTTACGTTTTCATCCGTTTTTATACGTTTTCATGCGTTTTCATCCGTTTCATCCATTTTTATACGATTTCGTCCGTTTTTCTTACGTTTTCATCCGTTCTCATGCGTTTTTATACGTTTTTGCTCGTTTTTCTTACGTTATTGTTTGTTTTTCTACGTTTTTATCCGTTTTTATACGTTTTCGCTTGTTTTTATACGTTTTCCTTTATTTTTCTTACATTTTCATACGTTTTTATCCGTTTTCGTCCATTTTTATCCGTATTCAAGCTTCGTATGATGAGTATGACTATGCTCAAAACTTTGATCAAGGATCGGAATGGAGAAACGAGGTTGATATTTTGCCTAGATCATTTTCTATTCAATTTTTATCCGTTTTTATAGGTTTTTATCCGGTTTTATCCATTTTCGTCTATTTTTATCCGTAAGCCACCACCACCACCACCACCACCAATAAAAAAAATTAATTTTTTTTTCAAAATTTTTTTTCTAAAAAATCAAAAAAAAAAATTAGAAAAAAAACCAAAAAAAATTTCTAAAAAAATCAGAAAAAAAAAAATTATTTTTGATTTTTTTTCAAAAATTTTTTTCTAAAAAATAAAAAAAATATATTTTTGTTCAAAAATTTTTCCAAAAAAAATTTCTAAAAAATATTTTTTTCAAATTTTTTTTGTTCGCAATTTCTAAAAAAATCAAATTTAAAAAAAATATATTTTTTTGTTCGAAATTTTTTTTTTCAATATTTAAATTTTTTTTTCTATTTTTTTTTTTTTTTTGATTTTTTAGAAAAAAAAAATTGATTTTTTTTATTGGTGGTGGTGCTGGCTTACGGACAAAAACGGATAAAAATAGACGAAAACTGATAAAACCGGATGAAAACCTATAAAAACGGATAAAAATTGAACAGAAAATGATCTAGGCAAAATATCAACCTCGTTTCTCCATTCCGATCCTTGATCAAACTTTTGAGCATAGTCATACGAAGCTTGAATACGGATAAAAATGGACGAAAACGGATAAAAACGTATGAAAATGTAAGAAAAATAAAGGAAAACGTATAAAAACAAGCGAAAACGTATAAAAACGGATGAAAACGTAGGAAAACAAACAATAACGTAAGAAAAACGAGCGAAAACGTATAAAAACGCATGAGAACGGATGAAAACGTAAGAAAACGAACAAAATCGTATAAAAACGAATTAAAACGCATGAAAACGTATAAAAACGGATGAAAACGTAAGAAAAATTCGAAAAACTTCAAATTATAAACGGCCGTTATTATAAAGGACTAACGATGCAATGATATTTAACCAAAAGGGACTAACGTGTAAAAGATAACGGAAGCCACTAACACCAGTTAAGTGGAGGGACCATGAGTGTTATTCTTTTCAAAGATAGGGACTATCCGTGCAACTTTTAACTTTCGGAGACTGTGGGTGAAACTTTGGGCAAACCACAGAGACCATCTATGTAATTTACTCTTCATTGTATATAGACAATACGACCTAACTAGAGTTGATGTTTTTAGATCCGTTTCAAAAACCATAAATAAATAACAACAATCTAATTCATGGTTTCATCCACCATCATATCAAACTCAACCATTTACGTGTTTATTATAAATAGAATAGTTTAGTTACCGTGACATAACTATCCATAATTCAGTCTCTCCTTTAACGTCCTCTTTTTACAGTCACCTCTTCTATAAACGAAGCTTTGTCAAGTCGCTTTGATAAGAATAACCACCATGACAAAGATGCATGTCATAACAAACATCAAAAGCCATGTGAAACAAGAAGTCTTGGAACACTGAGAGTAAATAGCCATAGCTTGTGTATTTGCTCGTCCAGTGGTTGCTAAGCTATGCTCTACTGCCTTTTCAGTTGAATCAAGAATCTGCACTCAAGTTTTAATACGCTAAAATGTTCGACCCAAACCTTGAACAATCGATAGAAAACACAAACATGACTTACTCTTTCGGTATTTTGTATGCATTTGTTCATAGTAAGACTGCTTTCTTTGAGTTGTCGTGCTAAAACCACCATTTCATCTGTCAAATCTTCTTGAAGCTTCCTGTTTGATGCAAAACAAATAATTCCTCTTCATTTAGAGGTTGAATGATGGGTCGGTTGTGGGCCGGGTACCAGGTCAACCGAAGTTTGAGTTGAAACAGGTTAAATTTAGTATGGGTGAAGCGTGACCTACAAACACTTTTTGTCCAGGGTCATTTCAGGATTGCATTGGTTAAGCATTGGTGTTTGGGTTGGGTTTTTTGACACGATTAAGTAACGAGTTATGTTTGGGTTGAGATACCACCCTGACAACCTGAACCCGGATGAAAATTTTACCCCTAAACGCTGATTTGACGTGTTCCCCTTAATGCTAAGATTTGTTGATTCGACTCGTTTAAGATAAAAACACAATCCAAATCAACTCATTCAACAAATTCTAGACATCTGTTTCACTTAAGTACCTGTGTTTTGTGATATGTGCTTGTGCTGCAGCATCCAATTTAACAGGAGATGACGATTCCGATGATTCAAAGGTATCTTGACCTTTGTGCTCAGCTGATGAGGCTCTGGTAAATCATAAAGAAATATATAAGTAAAATAAAATCAAAACCATACGTTAATGCTAAAATCAGCAAAATCGTGTAATTTCTACTTACACGAGTCTTCTTCTCAAACCTGGTGAGAGGATAATACTTTCTTCTTCGTCTTTACTAACGTTTTCCTTAAATGATGTATTAACTCTGAGCTCTGGAAACGCTGCAGTATCCAACTGACACCAAATGTTATAAGATATAACTATAAAGAATCAGATGTCTATCTAAAAATTATGTATGTTACGAAAATGAAATAAATCTCACCACAGGGCTAGCCGGTTTAGCTGCAAGTGCTTCAATCTTCTCAGAGTAGTTACTTAACAAAGCTTTTGAAACTCTATGGGCGTAAGAGGAAGATTACAGTACTATCAGGATGGGAATTGTTGTGAAACTCGGATTCGACCCATTTACTTCAAACAGATTAAAGTAACAAAATTATTTGCCGAAAAGTCTATTTTAAATGCATACAACCACCTAAAATTGGATCAATTAACGCTATAATTTATTACTGTTATGATTTAAAAATGGTCAAAAACAAAAGTGTTTGTGGGTCAACCGAACCCGGCCCATACTAAGAATAAACTTTTGACCTGTTCACCTATATGAGATTATATCATTGCACGCAACAAAAAACGCATAAACAGAAACAAAACAAAGAAAAAGTAAAGGATTCTGGCCTGTTAAATCCTTCTGAAGTTTTCTCTGTAGCTAGTTGTTCCAATTGTTCTCTTAACGTAGCAACATACTGTAAAAAACCATTGTATTAGCTCCATGACCAATAAAATTTAAGATGCCATTGATAGCATTAAGGGACTGTTCAGCATGCTCATAAAAACTAAAAATGCTAATGCTTTATTAAAAGTAACAGTAGTCTGAAATAACCAATTCAACACTAAATATTTAGATACAGTTTACATCAGTCACTCCAAACACCCTCAAAACTACTTAACTATTAATCGAAATGAAATAAGAAAATAAACGTTACATAATTTGAACTTTTAATAACCAATCTCAAACACCGTCTAAAATGAGCATGTTAATTCACAATAGATTGTAATCAATAAGACGTTAAATGAAAAGGGCTAATGTCATATAATAGCAACGCCCGCTTTATGCTTAGAGGACATACATGCATAAGTTTCACTTTATTTTGTTGTTGTGGAGCAGCTGCCAGCAATCTTTTTAGATTGATCTCGGTTTTACTCAATCCCATCCTCAGTGAAACCCTACGAGATTCATTTTTTAGCACGTTAATTGCATCAAAATGGAACATACTTTAACCTCTTTATCATTGTATACTAACATATATAGTTTTTCTTTTCTTCATTGTATGCAACTTACATATATTTGATGCATTGTATATAACAATAATTTTCATCCTAAGGTAACTATTAACATCAAGAAACTATCAAAAACGCGAACCAAATATATACTTCCTAGTTGGTATCTTATCTAGTTTCATTTAAACATGTTTAATGCCGAAACAAAATTTCAAACCCTCTCACTTTCCAACATTTTACTATGTAGAGTAAAAGTTACGTACGAAACAATACGCATATTTACGTGACGTGTTTAGCAAGACATGATTCGTTGGTTGTCGCGTTTTGGTGCAACTTAATTTTTATTTTATTTTTTTCTCGTTTGCTTAGGAAATAGTAAATGGGATTAATGTAAGCTATGTTATATGAAATGCAAAAAAAATATGAAATTTTGGTATGATCAAATGAAAGTATAAAAATAATGAAAATGGGAATTGTTGATCTATACATGTACCTTTATGGTTTGATTGGAAACAAAGATAAGTGAGTTGTGGGTGTATTTCTTTTGTTTCTAATTCTTGTTAAAAAAAGATGATCACTGGTTGCCGGTTTTTGCCCCGGTGACTAACTAATCGGAATATGTTTTTTCTTTTATATCGTCTAGGAAGGCCCTTAATCTTTTATATAATAAAACAAAACCCCTGTTGGGAATTTTCCATTTCAAAAAAATGCATTCATACCTTATTTAGTAATAATTGTATTTTAAAAAAAAATTATTTTCTTATTATTAATTAACATTTTATATTTATCCATAACACAAGTAGAAGATAAGTACAAAAAATATAGATAAGATGCAATTAACACAAGTAGAAGATAAATACAAAAATATAGATAAGATGCAATTAATAATATGATTAAAATTTTTAAATAATTATCTTTAATAATAAAAAACTATAATTAAACATCATAAATCAAACAAAACAAAGATTAAATTATTTGTTTTTTAATAAATAAAAATATATGATTAAAATTTTTTTAAAAAAGCGCGGGTATTATAACTATTTATCTATTGGTTTCTTCTCTCTAGGCCTTCAACTAAGTTGTTTTTAAATTGGTTTTCAAATGTTTAGGGGTTGTTTGTTTAGTAAAACGAATCTCTTAAAAAAATACTCAGTTTTTCAAGTGATACTCGATAAAACATATATATATATATATATATATATATATATATATATATATATATATATATATATATATATATATATATATATATATATATATTTTCATTTCTTACCTTAAGTGATACTCGAGAACATAATGTAACATTGTGTTCTCGTATTATAAGTAGTGTGTTCTCGTATTACATAAAATTTCAATCTTTGTTCGAATTCAAAATTATGAGTAGTTGTTTGCGTAAAATAACGTAAAGGTTTTTATTTATTTTTTTTTTTTTGGCAAAAGGTGAATGATTATATTAATATCAACCGTTGACAAATTAAAAGTACAATTCTCCCATAATTGGAGTGAAACATACTTCACCAAGTGAGATACTAAAGGAAACATACAATCTAACAACTCAAACTTTATACCCAATTAATCAAGGCTGCACTATAACATAAACCATGCCCGCTTTGATTATGCATTCACCTATTAAAGTACCTGTCATCTAGATACATTTTCACATCTTCTCCCCATCAAAGTTAAACGCTTATTTTATCAGCGATGATACCAAAAATGAAAAGTTGAGATTAAGTACTTTTTGTAAACTACAAGGACCAAAATATAAAAAAACACAACTGCTGCTGCAACAATAAGCTAACTAATAAGTTAGGGTTTTGTAACCACCATTGTTGAACACTTAACAAACCTTAAAGCTCCAAAATTAACCTTAAACAATGTCAAGTGATTCAAACATGTTCCAAGTAACTCCTGAAACCGAAAAGTTTCTATGTGAACGATTACTGGATCAGTCACAACCAATTTCTGAACGTTTCAGAGTCTTGTTTTCGCTTCGTAACCTTCGCGGTCCCGCACCTCGTAACGCTTTGATTAATGGTTTGCTCTTCTTATTCTTTTTTATTTTTTTAAATTTGATTTATGCCAATTGTTTTATAATAGCTAATGTTAATAAATACTAACCAATAAGCTTAAGGGGTGTTTGGGATTGCTTATTTTGTAAGTAAAGACATGTTGGCCGCGGTGTCACGGAACCCGGTATAATTTTGCTTCATAGTGCTAATTTTAATGAAAAATACTAGATTCTCCAAAATGCACCTGGTCCGAATACATTGTGTTTCTAGTTATTGCTTAGTCTGTCCATCAATAAGTGCAAAGTGAACTTAGTTTTTTCTGAACGCGATCATTTTTGCTGAAAATCGTGCTTTTTTTATTTTTTTATTTTTTTTTTTTATTTTTTTTTTTTTTACCCCTTTTCCGTCAACCCTATGGGGATTAGGTTACTATATTAGTGTAAACGGATTAGGTTTTACCTTAGGTTACCGGGGTAGGGCGGGTCTTTGACTGAGATGTATGCGGGCTAACCGGGGTATCCCGTGCCCATTTCCAAATCCTTTCGCTATCCACCCTCCCAAGATGTTTACATAGGGAGGTTTGAACCTGAGACCTCTTGTCAGCCACTAGGCCACATTGGTGGTGGTTATTTGCAAAGTATGTTACAGTATGACCATTCAAATCGTATTAGTATTTGAGGTTTTCCTTCACCAGTAGGTTGGGAACATGCGAATCTATTTACTGGGGTGTGTAATTTATCTTTTATGAAATTGTTTTTGCGTCCTATTTTTCTTGGATATCGATCAAATTTTGTAGCACAGTAGTTTTAGCATCATAAAAGGTCACTATCTTGTATCTTTGCCTTTACATCATGTATTACATATATTCTGCAACTGTTATAGTTGTAAACTAGGTGATTATGTTGATGGTATTTTCTTTAGCCTTCTACAGAAACTAGCCAATGCTTACTCATGGAGTAGTAGTTTTAAGAGTGTAAATTTTGTTTATTGCAGCAACAAAAGATCCTTCAAATTTGTTAGCACATGAGGCTGCGTTTGCTTTAGGTCAAATGCAAGATGCTGAAGCTATTCCTGCCTTGAAGCTTGTACTTAATGATTATTCTTTGCACCCTATTGTCCGTCACGAGGTTGACTTCTCTACTGTGTTTACTTTCTAATATTTTGTCAACACGACTTGTTATCTTTTGCTAATTTCTGGGTAACATTTTGCTTGTTATATTGGATAAATAGGCTGCGGAAGCACTTGGTGCAATCGGTGTAGAAAGCAATATTACTCTTCTGAAGGACAGTTTGGAATCTGATCCAGCACAAGAGGTTCGGGAAACATGTGAATTAGCTCTTTCTCGAATTGAGGAGTTGAAGAAGGTTGGTGATAGTAATGAAGCATCTACGATTGAGGCATCACCATTTATGTCTGTTGATCCAGCTGCACCTGCTTCTTGCTCTTCTGTACATGAACTAAGGTTTGTCGCATTATGTTAGAATATTAAAAGATAACCCTTTTCCTGAAAGCAAGATCCCCTTTTATGCATACTATCTCTTACATTGTTTTTTGCTGATTTAGAGTTGCAACAATTATAATGTTTATTTAATAGTAATCAATGAAATCATGGCCTAGGAAAAACTTTTAAAATGTTAGCGGGTCAACCTGACCCGTGTCTACCAGTACTAAAGTGATCTGTTTCAACCCAAATCAGTCTTGACCTGTACAGCTGTACCCAACCTGCCCGACCTGCTAAGTCACTTCCATTAGTTACTAAACAGGATTTGATCATTTTTGGGGATAATATCTGGTGGAATTTGATATTACCCAGGGAAGTCATATTAAATGAAGAAAAGGGAATGTATGAGAGATATGGTGCTCTTTTTGGACTCCGAAATCAAGGAGGTGATGAAGCAGTTGCTGCCATAATAGAATCTTTAAATGCAAAAAGTGCTTTATTGCGACATGAGGTCAACAATAAATATTTGTTTATCCGTTTACGATGGGTTTGCCACATCAATTTCTTCTTTCAGTAGGCTAATTTAAATATCTTGGATTTCAGGTTGCTTATGTATTGGGGCAGTTGCAAGACAAAGCTGCCTCAGATGCACTTTCAAGGGTACTTAAAGATGTGAACGAGCATCCTATGGTTCGACATGAAGCTGCTGAGGCTCTGGGCTCTATTGCAGGTTTGGCTATTAATGCTTTATAAGGAACTTGGAACCTTGTATTAAAAAATGTTGATGTGGTACTGTGGTAACTCTTATAATGAATGGGTTGAAACGTGTTATTTATTATCTCTAATGGGTCAAATTTGAAACAAGTTAGTTAAAAAGGAGACTGGTCAATGGTCGCCAAAATGTATGCTTAATTTATCACACCTCATGAATCATTGTCTTCAAAAGTTAGGTTATTATTGACATTATAGCTCTTGTAATCACATTAAGACAAACTACTTAAATATAAAAACTATAAAAGATTGTCGAAAGATTGATCAATAACCATAGACCAATTACCCAACCGGACTGGACATTCCTAGTTTGCCATCTTTAATTAGGATGTGTGTACAATAAGCTTATAAGCATAGGACCGCATTTAGTAACGACTTATAAATTCTCAAACTTGATGATCCTGACCTCACAAATTGTTAACAGATGACCAATGTATATCTCTACTCGAGGAATTTTCCAAGGATCCGGAGCCCATCGTTTCTCAGAGCTGTGAGGTTGCCTTAAGCATGCTGGATTTTGAACGATCTGGCAAATCATTTGAGGTAAATTCCAGATGATAAAAGTTAGAAACTTTTGGAGTGCTTGGACTAATCTACTGTGTTTTTTTGCAGTACCTCTTTATGCAGGCACCTCAATTGCAAGAGACAGTATGATGGTTTTACTTCATTGTGCCTTTCTGCCATTTTCCTTTACTGAGCTGTTAGATACTCGATGGCTGATGCTGTTGTGGGCTTGACCCTGATCATTGGCATGTGTTAATTCTTTTAAAGCAGATATAGGGTGATATTCCAATGCATACGCTGCGTGAGATGTATTATCGACATACAACATAATTTGAGTGTCGGGGGCCTCTTGAGAAAATGATATGGTGGTAGGCCCCACCAATAACTTACAAAGCTGCAGTTTTTTCATATTTATTCAGTGGACTTGCAACTAGGGGTGTTGATCGGTTCGGTTTTCGGGTTATTCGGTTAATTCGGTTCGGTTAATTCGGTTAAAAGTTTTTTTAGGGTCAAACCGTGAACCAAACCAAACCGAATTCAAATTCGGTTTTCGGTTCGGTTTGGTTGAATTCTAGTTCGGTTTGGTTTGGTTCGGTTTAACCGAATTACACACTTTATTTAAAAAAAAAGAAAAATATACAAATATATTTAGCCAAAAATGTTATTTCAAACATAAAAAGTATTTTTTAATATTAGGATAATATTTTATTGTTATTTATATATATATATATATATATATATATATATATATATATATATATATATATATATATATATAACGTTTTATTGATCTTTTTATAGATATAAATATATAAAATGAATTCGGTTTTCGGTTCGGTTTTCGGTTTTGATTACCAAAACCATATCCAAACCGAGAACCGAATTAAAAGTTCGGTTTGGTTCGGTTTTGGCAAATTTGGTTCGGTTATTAGTTTGGTTCGGTTATGTTCGGTTTCGGTTTTCGGTTTATTCGGATATTTCGGTTTTTCTGCTCACCCCTACTTGCAACTACATTAATCCAGGACTTGTAATTGTAACTTACATACATTTGGCTTGTGATATTCAACTTGGCTCAAATCTAAATGTTTTAGCCTTAGTGGTTGTGGATTGTGCATCATAATGAGTTGCAAGTCCACAAAGCCATTATGGTATGCAGTTCCCACTTACTGTTTTTTAAAATTAGTGTTATTATTTCATAGGCAGGGCAAATGGGATGTGTGGGAACAAGTTAGCGAAGTAAGCTAGGTAGGTACCGTGCATGTGTAAAATGTGAACGAGCCGAGTTTGAGGTATATGAACCGGATTCGAATTCTTATATGGTTTTTTATGCAAGTGCTAATGAATACGTGTTGATTATCAAATTAGCAAGCTTAAATAAGAGGTTCTAAGAAAAGCTATGCAAGCTCTTGAATTAAAGCATGCTCTCTAAAGTATAGTTTTCGTGATATATTTAAAGTATTTGAGCTCAAGCATGAAAGCCTCGCCGAACTATTAGAATGAGTTAGTGCTTAGCTAGCATGATCAAGCTCGAGCTCGAGCTCTCCCTGTTTGCGGCCATAGTAAAAAGGTTCAACTGGTGCAAGAAAGATATTGTTGAGATTTCACATACAAAATTGCTTTGCTTATTACGAAGAAAATATTAAACTTCTATAAGGGTTTTTTTTTTTTTTTTTTTTTTTTTTTTTTTTTTTTTCTCTCTCTCCTTATATGTATTGAATACAATCCCACATTCAAAGGTTTACAAAAAACACTAATCTAAATCCAAAAGCTCTCTGAAAACAATAGCTTGAATTCCAAACATACAAATCGGTACGTGTGCAAAGCTAGATCCAAAGATTCGCGTACTCTCAACATGAATTATGAACATTGACATGAAATCAAGACAATCAATAATTTCTTCACGTACCAACCGATCAACATGATTCCTTATCCGTAGGTTGTATTGTAGTCATGGGTTCATTTCCTCTAATCACCCCTTGCTTCTGTATATACTCCCACTTCTCTTGAAACAGATACAAGAACCCGATGCACACAATCTCAGCTGTATAAAAGATAACCCATGGTGTTATACTTCTTGACGTTATCTTCTTGTAAGCGTGTAACCCCGTGTATACATTGATGATGCCTAGCAGGGAAACCGTGGTTCCTAGTATCCAATGTGCAAAAAACCAGATGTTGCGTCTTTTATCCCCCCTGTAACACAAGAAGCAAGCTCAAAACTTTAATATCTTTATGTGCTAGAGGAGAAAATGTTAACCCATTTAAGTATGAATGGGTAGATTTTGGTTGTGTCTTATCTCATTCTGTCGAAAGGCTCAAATTCGGAATTAGCTAAAAGGGAAACTTAGTCAACTTAGTTATTAGGGTCCAAAATTTTTTTTAAGGCGCACAACCTTCTAAACTGTTTTGTCCAATGATTAGACAGATTAGATTCTAAAAAAAAAAAAAAAAAAAAAAAAAAAAAAAAAAAAAATTAGAGAAAAAAGTGCTTGAACATTTCGATCCACACTTAACATGTTCCGTTTAGCCCGTTACCCGTGGTTTTGACCAGTATATCTTGCCACCTCTAGTAAATGTATATTTGCTTACCTTTTTGGACGTAGAAGACCACTAAGAGCTTGTAACAACACGAGACCATAAAGTGCTACCCCTAATCTTCGATGGGTGTTGTCAAAAGTGTTGCTGAAATTCTTTATAGACAGTACTGCTCCTGCTGTTACAAGAATCACTGATACTACCTGCAATAAAGAAAACAAAGTTGATTTTTTTTTACTCTAATTAAAAATACTTAATAGTTAAACTTTATAAAGATAAAAAAGATGATCATCATTAGATTTAAAAAGTAGGATTATAATGTAATCAACTAAATTAACGAAATATAAGTGATTGTATAATGCAGCAATTAGTATAAAAACTTGCCTGAGTAACAGCATGTACAAAGAACATGATTTTGCGCTTTCTTCCATGCTCCTCAAGGTTCGATAATCTGATAGCTAAAATCCCAACTGGCATCAAGAATCCCATGGAAGCCCATAGTAGATATCCGTGCACAACTATCTGCGACAAAAGTTGATGATCATGAAGCATTTTTCTGTCCTTTTCGATATATTCTTTATAGGAACTTATAACATATGGCGGAAGAACAAGAAGAATGACACTAAAGTTTATAGCTTTAATGAAATATTCCAATGGCTAAAAAGTATGTGGTATGTGTAATGTCGATGATGTGATGTGTGTCCCATATTAGAAGCATACACATATAGCATGTATAGTTTAGTTAATCAGTACTTATACTTGTGATTGAGATAAAGAAAGTTGATAGATTGTGATTTGAGATAATAAAGCAGATGAATTTGCATGGAGAATGATGGTTTCTTGAAGAGTTTAAAAGTTGGTGTAACTAAGAAACAAATGGTCCCAAATTAGATTAAATTATCTCATGAGGGGTCACTTTTTCTGGAAAGAATATGGTGGAATTACAGAGCGAAATGGGAATTCAATCAATATGTTTGAAAACAAAAAGATAATGTCAAAGTGGATCTGTGAAATCTTCTTTTTTTTCTGCACCCCACTACTAGAAACAACATGCATATCAGTATATTTAGCACCCAATATGCAGCATATCAGTATTGGCGCCGCGTTTTAATAGTACTAGTTATTAGTCTATATCAAATAATCAGCTGTAACGAAAACATGTTGTCGAGATAATGCTTAGATGTGGCTGTGATAATCTGGTGTTAACGCAATAATCGGATAATTACTTTTAAAAAACAAACCGAAAAAGATAGATAAAGTAATTCATGTAACCTTTCGGGTGCTAAAATCTGCTAGTGATTATTGCAGAAAAGTCACATGTGGACCTTCCTTACCAATAGAGCCACTTATTTCATTTCAATCTAATGATTACTACTTTAAGACTCTTACATTCTATGATTCCACCATGTTTCTTTTACTGATCTTTACTTATAAAAAGTTAGAAGTCGTTAAGATGTTCATATCGAAGAAAAACTGACAAGAAAACTGTAAACAAAAGGGCATTCGTAGATGGTACGTATTAGATATAGTATAAAGAAAGTAGAACAATACGACACCTAAACGTGCATATCATATTCAACATGAATCTACATAATCGCGCCACTCTGTATGGTAGCAATGTTTCTCGCTCTTAAGTCACAATTTGTGTATTTGCTTTCTGAAATTGACTACGACCTAAGTCATCACAACGATTAGTTTTTCATGTTTAGATAAAGAAATATGATTGGGATACTTGAAATTATGACCAACTATATGCCTAAACCTTCGTGTCATTGTTTTATTGATTTGCGAAGAAGTGTGTCCATTTGGTGCAACTATCATATTGATGTTACACAAGTTTGATTTCTAAAGTGAAATGGTTGTGGTGTGCATATTATTTGCATGGGGATTTGAGGTGCTTGTGTAGCTTGTTTGTCGGATTTATAAGCTTATGTAAAATTCGAATGAGTTCATAAGCTCATAAGCTATTTTTTCTTCAAATTCTTTGGTTTATAAGCTTATCAAGTTGACTTATAAGCTTTTTAAGACTCATAACCACATAAATCTAATAGAGAAAATAACAAAACACCTAATGTTTATATATTTGGGTTTTGTGACATTTTATAAAAATCTAGTGATTAATAAAAATGTTTCTCTGATCTTATAATGCATTAGACATTTTGTTTATTCATACTTTAAGTGATTAGATGGTAGAAGTGAGTATTAACTTAACTTATATGTTTACTTAAATATTCTTGCTAAATCTTTGATCAGAAAATAATGTGCTTCACTACCTTCAAAATCGAAATAACATTGCAACCTATCACCATCCCCACCACACCCACAACTGTCTCCCACTGTTGAATTTCTAAAGGGTTAAACAATATATATACTAGTAGCATGGTTTGTTGTCTTTATATAGTTTGTTTTTGTTTTATTTAAAATCTAGATATCTATCTTTTATATCAGACAAGTAGTACTTTAATAATGGTCTGATTAGGTGCAAATAAGTAAACATAACATTTTAAGACTCTTTCATAAAAAATATTTTTAGATCTTTCATTAACTTTTGATTCATTAGTTTTGTGTTTGTTTACTATAAGAAGCAAGATGTATATGTATCATTAAAAACCAATGGGCTTGTGGTCCACTGGGCATGTCTTATTCAGTTAAGCGTGCCTAGTGGAGAGTAGTACCGGTTTGGGTGACCAAACCGGGAAGTCCTCCCTTGTGGACCACTGCCCTGTCGGTACGATTTCAAAGTCCTTCAATGAAGGTTTCAACCCACAAGGGTTCGAATCTGGAGAAGGCAGGGTTTACTTCAATTTAAGTGTCGTGCCTTCGGGCGGCTTAAGTTGAAGGTTTTCCTCCATCGGGTTTCAAATTGGACTTGAATTTCCCCAATGAAAGTCAATTTTCAAAAAAAAAATATGTATCATTAAAATAAAATAAAACCTGTGCCAAAACATATTTACACTTTCTTCTTCAAATACCACACAAAAGCAATTCTTAAACACATCATGCATACAAATAATATATTTGACTAATCAACTTTTGAATTAATAACATTCTCAATAATTATTTTATTGGTGAAATTGTTTCAAATAAGAGTATTGCAGGAGAGTCGCACAAAAGAAGAAAAACATAAGATTATATAGTTGAAAAATATTGTTTGGTGGAAATTTTGATTAGATAGTACATGCCGACATGCCGTTGCAAAACGCGAGTAACTTACTAGTACATTCATTAAAACCCAACATCAATCTCACATGGGTTACGCGCATAAAATTAACCGCACAAACTTTTATTATAAGACATTAATCTCACACAAATACCGCTATAAATACTACTCCGTAGTCCGTACTAGTATCATCTTTTTTCTTTTTATCAACGTAATAAACCTTTGTTCGCTTTGCACAAGCCTCTAAACCTTTGAAATAATCTCATATCACTAACGTTAGCATGTATTAAATTTATATGTTCATGATCATAACTTTCTAACACACAATAATATATTAAAACTAAGTTTTATATATAGATAAAATAAAAGTCAAAGCTAATTCTTTTTTGAATCTTCCATTTCACAAATGCTAAACAGCATGTTTAACAAAACACCTACTAGGAAATATATCTATTCGAATCCAAATATCAAACTTGTTTTGAAAGATTTCTTCTTTAAATTATGTTTAACAAAATACTTACTAAGAATTATATTGATTTTATTCCAGAAATCAAACTTCTATTGAAAGCTTTTTTTTAGTAACATTTCATTAAAGGAAACAAACATCTCTATCATTAAAAAACATATAAACTTTCAAATATAAAAAATCCTTAATAAACGCTTAAATCTTTTATATAATACAAGAATTACATCATTTCTGAGTGTTTTTGCAAAACCCATCTCATTGAAAAAAAAATTGGACCAATAGGAGAGCTCGATTTTGACACATAAGCGAAATCAAGCAATATGATTGGCCAATAAAAAGTCAAAATTGAATTGATTTTGGTCAAACTTTAATAAATTTGGTGGAGAATTTGATTGATAAAAAAACACATAAAAATATAGGTGTCAAATTTATGAAAATAAAAACTTAAGAAAAGAGGATGTAATTAATAAAACCTTAGTGGTTGAATTTAAAATATATTAGAGTTAAGTGTAAAATTATAAATCTCCATGTTTTTTAATAACTTTAGATAATAAACAATTAACCCCTTACACTTTATACCCCTATAATTTATAATGTTAACTTTGTTTAAAATTACATGAGTAATAGTATTAGGGTTTTTTTTTTTTTTTTTTTCATCAATTAAAGTAAATTTAGTAAATATGCGAATTAGTTTTAATATACGTTAAATATTTTTTAAACTAACGTTAGTTTTAAACTTTCATCCATTAGAATATTTTTTTAAATAAGGACTCATGTTACTATATAAAAGTTTAATTTATGTGTACACGGATTTGAAATACGGCTAAATTATTAGTAACGGGAATATAAATATCAAATGGTAAGCATGAGTTACTGTGATATGAAAATAAATATACGCGATTCTACTTATAACAACGACTCATGAAATTGTTATTTAAAACTTATATATGGATATCCATAAAAACATTTTAAAAACTTTACGAAGCATATTTTAACTTCATCAACGCTCATTATGTGCCACTAAATTCGCACATTTTGTACAACATGATATCAATAGTTAAAGTTAAATTACAATATTAACCTCAAATTCAACATCTCTGTCAGTTAAAAACGTTATACAAAGCTTATTATTAAAAAAAACAAACAAAAACACATTGGTTAGATAGTTATTCTTTAATATAGAAAGTGTTTTCTTTAAATTATAAAAAAAATGCATGCATCACAATCCTTATTTGATAAGAATCACCTCCTAAATCAAAAAAAAAAAAAAAAAAAAAAAAAAAAAAAAAAAAAAAAACTACATAACAAAAATATAAGTAAAAGAAATACCAAAATTATAAACCACATCGTAAATTGATAGCACGGGTTTGCAAAACTAAAAGCATATATTATTAACATCTCATGCAAGTCAAGTATTATCATGTGATTTTGCTTGAATAATAAAATATAATTTTTAATCCAAAAGTATTTTCCTAAAGTAATAGGTAGATTAAAACATATATACATATGATTTTTTTTATCTTTAGTCCACTAAGTAAAACTATTTGAAACATGTTAAGTAGTTCATTTTTTAATCGATAATAATAAATAATCAAATCAAAATTTTAAAAACCCTGTGCGTGCACAGGTATTATAACTAGTAAGTCTGATTATAAAAGTTATATAAACAAATAATCCCAAACACCCTACTTAAGGACCCAAGAATATTTAAAATTTATAAAATAATCATACCAATACTCCCAAACACCCTTTAATCACACAATCAACATTCAAGCAACACAAAAACACGACATATTAATAAGTACCCCTTTCTTTATTTTTGCGCGAAAAACAAACTCAAACAAGTAAATAATCTATACATTCCCACACACTATATAAATCTCATACTCGTTCCTCGCAAAAGTTTAACGCAAGACCTTTTGTCTAAGAACATAAGTATAATATGAATACCACTAAGTTAAAACTTATAGTAGATTTTAGTCTTTTTCCTTTTAGCAACATAATAATAAGCCTTTAAACATTTATAATAAAATCTTAGGCATTCAAATATATATCCTCAAAAAGATGCAAAATTACATATAAATTAAATACATGCACAATAATGATCAAGGATGCAAAAATTATGAATCGGCAGTCGGTCGATCGATCCCCGTATAGCTTCTAATCGGTATACGCGGGATAAATCAGCGATTAACGTGATTGGCTTTTCCGGCAAGTTTTGGATTTTTCCGACAAGACTTACCTTAAAAACAACTTGTAATAAATATAAACAACGACTATAAGTGATTAAAACAAGTTTACGACGAGTTTTGGGTATTTTCGGCAAATTTGACCGTTGTTGACCAAGCATGATTGATTTGTTTGATCGATTTACACAAATGGAAAAGATTGGTGGCCGATTAGCGCCAAAACAGGTATTAATCGGCCTTATATGTTTTTTTTTTTTTTTTTTTTTTTTTTTTTTTTTTTTTTTTTGCAACACTGATAAGTATTAGAGTATTAAATCCTTGCTACAAAAGATATATATGTAATTATACACTTTTAAAAGAACATATATGCGATGCTTTATGTAATACGGAGTATTAATTTGAGTTAAGTTTAAATTTAATAGGTTTAAGATTTTAACCTTCTAAATTTTATTTTATTTTTCTATATAAGACAAACTTGATGTTATATTTTTCATAAAACTTCTCTACACAAACTTACTTTAACAAAAAAAAAAAAAAAAAAAAAAAAAAAAAAAAAAAAAAAGTCTAGTGGTAAAGGGTTTAGTTTATTTACAAAAAGTAAATATTCAAATCTCGTTAGTTGTGTACATTTGAAGGTGGCTAAAAAAGCTTTGGAAACGGTTCTCAAATTAACGCGGTAAAGCTACATAAATCTGAGTAAGAAAAGCTCGCCATTCACATATAAACCCAAATAAAAAAATATCATATGTTTTTCCTTTGACAAAAGATTTATTAGAACTATATCTATGCCAATTCAAAATATCAAACTCTCTTTGAAATCTTTATCTTTTAACAAGTAACAAGTAATTGTATATACTAGAAAGGCAGCGGTCGGCCGCGTTGCGGCCTAGCGGGTTTTTTTTTCGTAAATTTTTTGGTATTTTTTTATCAAATTTCTTACCATGTTTAAATTTTTTTTCCATGTGCTTTTGTGTTTAAGCTTAGAAAGCTTAAAGGCCATACATACATTCAAGTTCAAAAACCAAATTACACAAAGTAAAAGCAACTCGATTTTCAAACAAACAGTTTTAAGCGTTTCAAGTGTTGCATATATCTTATCTATCAACTTCTATGAATCACTAACACATATTGTTACAGGTTTTGAACAGCCTATTCAACATCCTGAATAGTTCCAGTTTCGTTAGTTTATCATGTTTTGTCCAAACAATGCACACGTTTACTTGCATCCCTGGAAACGCGTCAAGTTTTGACTCATCTTTCCCTTCGATCAGCAGGATTCGCGACTGCAGTTCATCGTGGTTGAACATCAATCAAAACCGTTGATCCTACACCAATTTTGCTCCTGCATTGATTTTTTACATTCACATTCAAAACTATGCAAACTTAAAAAAATGTCAAAGTTACTTTATATCATTCATCAGCTGCTAAATAATGAATAAGGTGCAGGATCAAACATGAAATTGGAGCCATGGCATTGAACTAAAAATAAAAAGGAAACATGGACATGAAAGATGCCACTTACAATGAGATCAGGTGCATCATCTTGTATGCAATTAGCCTTTTAGAGCTAACAAAAATGCTTCCCCCTGTCGTCAGTGGATGCATCTTGGGCTGTACTGAAACTAACAAACATTTTTGTCAACATAGGTAGGATAAGCAACTGCTAAAAGGGCAAAAGTTTTGGAAACTAAAAATCATTAGCCTAGAGATATCATATTATACTACTTTTGAGCTACCGACTTGCCAAACTTGTATAACTCAACTATTTTCGTTCGCTAAATCCACCAAATGGCAGGTCAGGTGATTGTATTGTGTAACACTATATGACATGTAGTGTAATTATTATTTTTATGAAGGAAAATGCAACAACAATGAAAAGTTTACTTACATTTTTTGTGTGGTTTGCTGGATGACTATCATCATTAGAAGCGATCCCATACTCTTGCATCAATTTTCAAAACATTACACCAGGTTAACCTTAAAAGTCGTTTGTTTAACAGGCCACGACTTACGGTTAGTTACCCATGTTAAATCCTCCATAGGTTTGACATCTCTACTCGTGAAAAAATCTTGTTGCAAATGTAAGAAGAAAAAAAACAATTGGCTCCAGGAACGGCCTTAACATTAGCTCACTTTTCACAACGATGGGAAACAGATTCCTTCGCTCGCATTTATTTAGTATCTGTAACAACACATTACAAAGAATTAGTATAACGCAAACTATTATTTAGAAAGTTAAGAACTTTATAATTTGATAGCATCATGAATCATTTTAGATTAACTTCTATCACTTTCCACAGTCATTCATGGCACAAAATACAAAAAATTTACATAAAGTTACCAGCTTTAATCTCAAATAAAAAGCATCCAAGAAAAATAAACAGCAAAAATCCTTCAACCAACATAAAACAAACTTAAAAGCATTGACTTAATTACTCTAAGTCTGATTTCAACAATATCATGAACTTGCAAAAATAATGATCCCACCTTACCTTCACTCTAACCTCCACCACAGCCTCCTCCCACGACACCGTATGCGAAAAACCTCATCACAACCAATTAGAACCCAATTGCACCACTTTATATAAGCAATTTCAAACCATAAGTATGCAAATCTTAGCTTTAATTAGACACAACGTGGCTGCAATGCTAGCATGCCAACACACGGCCAATATCAGCTTCAATCAGAGCCGTTTACACGCACCACAAACAGTTGTCATGCTATTGTACAAAATGCTAAATACCATTCCAACTCGGTAACCGTACTATGAAACTCACAGATGTGATAGTCAACAATAGAAATTGACACATAGAGTCCAACTTCCAAAACGACATGTATGCGTGTCGCCTTTTAACATCATCAAAACGACATGTACGCATGTCGTTGCACCACCATGGCTACAACCTTAGGAGGTTACCGCGCCAATATGCGGGCGTTGTCGACTATAGTTGTGGTAGTCAAAGTTAATACCTGTGTGGTGCGTCATGTTCTTCGTTGCTGATCTATAAAGGTCTTCTGCTGAAACACAAAGTTAATGAGTCCAACGCCACAAAGACATATGAAAAAGTAAATTTCTTGAGTAAGATGAATAGTTACAATGAAAGACTGCATAAATCCTGAAAATAAGTATCTCCATACCTCAAATGTTAGATCCTCTATGTGGGAAAAGTACATGGTTGTTGCCATCATTCTGCCAAGTTTTGTTGGCCCGTATATCTGCATTTTGGTGGGCTATCAATTCCAGCTTGCATAGCCACTTTTGAGCTTTAGTCTAACAAAATCTCTTTGATCGATACTCAAAACTCCAAACCCCCACTTTGATGATTTTCACTATATGTTCGGTTCGTAATATCCTGGTTATGACAACAATTACCATCAACCAATTAAGAATATATACAACAGATATCCACAAATAAAGACACAGATTAATTCTCTAGATTAAGTAAACGTTATGGGCCAATTGAACGTCTAACGATCCATTGTAAACAAAAAGTTTTAGCGAAAAAATTCAAATTATATTCATATAGATTGTAAGTCATAACGGCGCTATGTGTAACATGCTGAATATAAGTAAATATTTTTTGGGCAAATGAGCGTGTTCATTTCTACGTTCCAAACCTAATTACTCATGACATT
This sequence comes from Artemisia argyi, assembly GCA_030686995.1. Taxonomy (NCBI): domain Eukaryota; kingdom Viridiplantae; phylum Streptophyta; class Magnoliopsida; order Asterales; family Asteraceae; genus Artemisia; species Artemisia argyi. The sequence continues at coordinate 175,153,782 of CM060682.1, read as the reverse complement.
TGCCCAACACCAAAGAAACTTTTGAGAGTTTACAGGAAACTGTTTTCGGATCAAATTATGTTTTCGATTGCATAGGGCATATAACAGATAACAAAAAAATAAATAAATAAGCATAAACATAATTGATATATAATTATCAGATACACCATTATAGGCTCATCATTTGGCAGCAAAACAAAGTTACTGTTAATTTCCTTAAAATTAAAGTTGTGAGCATGACTGACCTCGTAAGCTTGTAAAGCTATTGTTCCATCCTCGCTTAGTCCATTCGGATGAAGCAAAACACCTTTTTCATTGAAGGTATCATGAACCCAAAAAGCAATGTTCTATATTCATGTAAAAAAACATAATTATAGCATCATATCGAGTTAAAACATATCATAGAATGAACAACAAAAAAAAAACGCATGAGATAAATTCATAGTTCACCAATAGGAGTAGCCTCACCATCATACCCATGAAATGTTACCACATCCTAACAGTATAAGCCGGTGCCTCTGATTGTGGTCTGCGCAGTCGTCCTAAAACCACAACAAACATATATTAAAACACATTGTAGATAATGTGACAGCAGATGGCCACGTAGCATCGAAAGTGGCAAATGAAATGGTTATATTACGTGTACGCCCATAGTATTTGTGATTAGTTGCACCACAGGGCTGCAATTCAGTTTGTAGCATCTCAGAAGCTGGAAAAAAGAGAAAAAAAAAATGAGAGTTTTTTTAGTCAATATTTAATCAATCATAATTGTTATGTCTAAACTTACTGCTTCTAAGCGTTAAAACGTACCTTAAGCCGGTGTTTGCATTCATAGTTTCCATTTATTTCTGTAGCTTTAAATGTGCAAGCATTGCATGAAGGATAGTAGCAGCCTTTGCTCTTATTGAGATTCTTTGTTATTGGTTGACAACAAAACGGCACGCCCTAGTAAAGAATCAGAAAACAACATGTCATATATTCCTGTTTTACCTAATACATGTTAGAAGATAAATGGTCATTAGTTGTGGTAACTGACCCTGTATGTCATGTGAAAGAAAAAATAATGGTTGCTCTTTATGGTAACTTTTGTAAACAACAACTTCTGTAACAGAGGTGGCTATTTGCTACTGCAAAAGATATGAACTTCAGGAGATAACGCACTAACCTTTTTTCACACAAAAACGTAGCCGTGCAAATCCAATTCTGGTGATGAACCTTTTTTATCTGCAAAAAATAAAAGAAATAATTAAAAGCATGTTAGGGGGCTGAAATTAGAGACCAGTTTAAAGAAACCATGGTGTAACAACTCAATTGTGGTGCAGAGCAATGCGTAGCTAAAAATAATAACTTTGACAATTCATAGATTTCTACAACAAAATTTAAAACATCACCCTCTGTTTAAACGCAGTCACAAATCTATTCTTTAGTTAAAGGCATAAGCTTTCTACTTACTTAAACCATGATAAAGCCGTTGCTGCATTTTTAACAAGAAAATCAAAACAGAACAGAAAACATAAAAAAATAAGCAATCCAAACACTCATAGTAAAACACATTATGTACCTACTCTTGGATGTACCTACTCTTGGATCATTGCTCCCTTCCCAACCGTAATGAACGAAAAACAGATATTTTGTTCGGTACATAATGTGTTTTAAGCTCATCCTACATTCCAAACAATAACTTATCAAACAAAAGCATATCGAAAACACTATCTCCTAGAATTGTTTTGTTACTGCTGATAGCCTGATTTTGCATTTTCAAATTCACAGTCACTTTCAAAATTCAAATCCAAACACCCCCTAATAGAAGCATCTGAAAGAAAATTGCAAGCAGAATGATATTACTTTTATGAACCATATTTCACAGCAACATTTGAATGTTTTTATTTTTGAAAAAAAAAAAGAGTATTGGGTCAACCTGACCCATTCTGGCATGTTACATTTCGAAGACAAAATACAGCACACAAAAGCCAAAACCAAACCCCAAAAAAGTGGAAAAATAAGCTTAAACAAACTATAGCACGCAAACAAGCATTTTCGCACAAAGTAGTCGATTTCGCAACAAAATCCAAAATAAAAAATATTATACCTCGGGAGTCGGGATGGTGCTACAACGCACACTCGTCTTCAGTTTCTTCAATTACCTGTGAAACAAAAACCAAAACATCATGTAATGAAACCACTATATCCTTGATTACATATCGCGTTGGTTCTTTTAATAAAAAAAGTATACCATCATGCCATCCGGTCCATGCCAGGCCTTTATCATTCAAAGCACCTTCGCATCTGGGTTTTAGATTTAAAAAAAAAAAAAAAAAAAAAAAAAAAAAAAAAAAAAAAAAGTTTGTTAGGTTTTTCATAAGAATCATAAATAAGGTAACACAAACACCCCCAATAATCAAAGCATCAGTTCACAAACCTAACTTCACCAAAATCCCAAAATTAAGACTACACAAATTAGGATTATAAAACAAAATTAAGACTACCAAATAAGCAAATTTACTATAATCCAAGGCAATAATGGCAAAATACAAAGTTGCTTATGAAAACCTAAAAAATCAAAAAAGAAAACCTCAACCTGAAATTGTAGATCGGATCAGGTGTTCTTTGCCATGGAGGATTTGTTGCAAACCAAAAAATCAATCCCTACCATGCGCCATAAGATTATGTGCTTTGATTGTGTTTGTGTGTGTGTGATTTAGGATTGTGTGGTTCACAGGTATCTTATCCAACGACTTATCCTTAACTCTGTATCGGACCATCGCTGGGCCAAGGTGGGCTGGGAAACTTGGGCTCCGGGAGCCTGCACGGTTTTGGCGGGAAAACGCTACAGGGTAGCTACAGGTGTAAACGGTGACGTTTTCATCCAGTTTTATATAAACTTATAATATATTATGGGGTACGGAGTTGAGCACCGTGCCACATAATTTTTTTTTCTGGGCTTCTTTTGCTGACCCATTTGTTTCACACTTTTTGGCCCAACATTTGGTCACAACAGAGTGGATAAGAAAAATACAAACGGCCCAGACTTTAAACACAAAGATAGTCGTAAAGCACTATGGCTAGTAGATGCACCAGCGTGGGCAGTTTCCAGCTTACCACCTCTCAAAAGCTAAAACAGCTGATTAACATACGAGAAAAGCATGGGTACGTCAAAGGAGGATATGTATCTATTGTTTTTGCATTGAAACAAGGTTAATTATGCAATATAATCAAATCATACTGCGAGAAAATTTAGATCCTCAAAGATCGGCCGCAACGGGGCCGGGGCCTCCTACTTGTTAGTAACATATATTATCGAGTGAGCAATACGACAGCGTTTTGCTGCCGTACTTTAAAAAATAATAATTTTTTTCCCTAAACACAAGCCCAAAACAATAAGCCAAAAAAAGTTAGCCCAAAACTAAATTTACAAAATAGACCCCAAGCTATGTAATAATTTATGGAATCTAACTCTGAACAAATTTTGCAAAAGAACCCCTCCACTATCCAACCATTTACGAAAAGAACCCCGAACTCTTTAACATTTACAAAAGAACCCCTCAATTATCCAACCATTTGCGAAAAGTACCCCGAACTTTTTATCATTTACGACATTTTTATATAACAAACTTATTTATCAAATATCTATCCGTAACTTAGTAATTTAAAAACCATCTTGTTTTTTTTAAACCACATACACCAAAATCGTACAATTCTATGAAAGTTTTAATTATAGATACATAATGTCTTTTTATATAACAAAACTTATTTACCAAATATCTAAAGAATATACCCCCGGAAAGGCCTCCGTATTACAAACATGACGAGCCCAACATTGATATATTTTTTACATACGTATGTACTTATAAAAAATGTTGAATTTAGTATTTATTTTTTTTAAATGTGATTTCTTTGCCAAAAAATATATCGCCGTAAAATCATCTGCCTAATATTGATATACTTCTACCTAACAGCGAAAAAAACACTGTCGCAAGGAAAACCTATACAACATACCAAGGCCCAAAACACAGATGATCCGTTATGAGTTTCCCGCAAAAATACAGATAAAACGAAAACTGAAAACAAAAGGGCATTTGTTGATGCTACATATTAGATATAGTATAAAGAAAGTAGAGCAATACGACACCTGAACGTGCATATCATATTCAAAATGAATCTACAAAATCGCGCCACTATGTACGTATGGTAGCAATGTTTCTCTCTTAAGTCACAGTTTTTGTATATGCTTTCTGAAATTGACTGCTACCTAAGTCATCACAACGATTAGTTTTTCATGTTTAGATAAAGAAATATGATTGGGATATTTGAAATTATGACTAATTATATGCCTAAACATTTGTGTCGTTGTTTTATAGATTTGTGAAGAAGTGTGTCCATTTGCTGCAACCATCATATTAATGTTACACAAGTTTAAGCGTGCATGTCACTATGTCACATCCCTGAATCACTTCTCTTAAATAACTTCATAAGCATATTATGGTTATGGCTCTGTGACTATCTCATTGTTTAAGGTCAACTACATAACAAGATTATTGATTTCTAAAGTGAAATGGTTGTGGTGTGCATATTATTTGCATGGGGATTTGAGGTGTTTGTGTAGCTTGTTTGTCGGATTTATAAGCTTATGTAAAATTCGAATGAGTTCATAAGCTATTTTTTCTTCAAATTTTTTGGTTTATAACCTAATCAACAGGGGCGGAGGGAGGGGTAGCTAGTGGGTGCTAGGCCCCCCTCAATCAATCCATTTATATAGTGTTAAATAAGCCCATGACCCAAAATATATATGTTTTGTGCAGTTAGCCACCCTCAACTCACATTACAATTTTATCTTTTCCTTGGCAAAATCAAAATCAAACTAATCCCTCAATATTAAATGTCTATTCATCATTTCGTGATAAGTCATTATTTATTTTAGTATGATTAAAATGTTTTATTTACCTTTTTAGTAAAAGGATTCACAATGCATCAATGAATGTTATGCTTTTTAGTTTTTTCTTTTTACTATTTGCTTTTATTTAGTTTTGATGAATAGAAAGCTTGTTTAACGTTTTCAACTTCATTTAAATGATTTGAGATTTCACTACATTTATGTTTGAAACTGTGTATTATTTTTACTTTTGGTGATAACTGATAACCAAAACTAATAGTCAAATTGTTTATTTTCGGTTTCTTCATATGAAATTTTGATGTCTGTTAGTCGTTATTGCTATCGTTAAAAAAATTCGGCCCCCCCTTAACTCAAAATCCTGGCTCCGCCCCTGCTAATCAAGTTGACTTGTAAGCTTTTACAGACTTATGCAACCTCATAAGTCATAAGTCTAATAGAGAAAATAACAAAACATGCCTAATGTTTAAATATTAATTTGGTGTATTAACTTATATGTTTAGTTAAATATTCTTGGTAAATCTTTGATCATAAAATAGTGTGCTTCAAATACATATACAATACATACATTCACAATTGATATAACCATCCAACCTATCACCATCCCCACCACACCCACAACTGTCCCCCACTGTTGAATTTCCAAAGGGTTAAACAATATACTAGTAGCATGGTTTGTTGTCTTTTTATAGTTTGTTTTTGTTATATCTAAATTCTAGATATCTATTTTTTATATCATACAAGTACTGTATGTTAGAATAATAAAGGCTCGTGAGCCCGTTGGGTTTGGCTCGTTTAGTTTCTAGGGTTATGTTAGTTTGTGTTCTATTTGATATCTTGTAAACTTCATTATTTATTGAATCTGATAATACATTTTCAGTATTCCCTTGATTTCTACATGTTATCAAGAGCTAAGTCAAAGAAGAAGAAGAAGAAGAAGAAGAAGAAGAAGAAGAAGAAAAATTATGTGTAGCATCTCGACATCAACATGTTTTGGTTCCGCCTGTCTGATCTGAATCTGTCTGCACCTGTCTTCCTGTCTAAATACACACGTGGTTCCGCATCTGGTTCCACATGGTTTTGTCTGAATTTAAATATGTCTGATTCTACATGTGGTTCCGCCTGGTTTGATCTGAATCTGTCTGTCTGTATCTGTCTGCCTGAATCTGAATATGAATATGTCTGTCTGGTTTGATATGAATTTGCCTGTCTGAATCTGCATTTGTTTGTCTGCCTGTTCTTCTCTCGTTCATCTTCGTATTTATGTTGCTCTGTGTTCTGCACTTGTACCTGGTTCTTTTGGATTGCATCGGATTGAGACTTCGTATAGCACCGAGTTGCACTCTGGGACACTCCATGTTTCATTTGTTTTTAGTTTTAGTTTATTTTCTGTTTGGCAAACTCTCAATGTTTACCGCTGCAACATTGTGAGTTTGAGAGGGGGTGCTAGAATAATAAAGGCTCGTGAGCCCGTTGGGTTTGGCCCGTTTAGTTTCTATGGTTATGTTAGTTTGTGTTCTATTTAATATCCTGTAAATTTCATTTTTTAGTGAATCTGATAATACATTTTCAGTATTCCCTCTTTGATTTCTACACTATAATATAGTCAGATTAGCTGATTAGGTGCAAATTAGTAAACATAACTGTGGAAAACTAGAAGGGGGGGGGGGGGTGAATAGTTTTACGTCTTTTTAGTTTGTTACAAAAGATTGTTTGAAAGTTTTCTTTGTTTTCAAAAATTTAGATTCGATACTATGTGATATCAAGTCATGCACAATATGAACAACAATAAATACGTACGATAAAGCAACAATGATGTAAGTAAAGAAATAAATGAGAGATGGAAAGATCGAACCGAGAGACAAGATATTTATAGTGGTTCGGCTACAAGGTCACCTTCCTTGCCCTACTCCACTCCCCGAGCACCTAACTTGAGAGTTTTCTTCACTATGTCAACAAGCTCCCTTATGGCGGAGAAAAACCTTACACACCAATGTACACACCACAACTACGTCACAACTTATTCACACCTTCTACACAACTTCTTCACACCTAGTCACTACTTAATCACAACACTACTTCACACCTATCTACTTCACACTAATCTTCTTCACACCAATATACTTCCTAACTCTTCTCCTTCACAACTAACTACTAACCAATCACACTATATATATATATACCTAGCTAAACTATCTTCTATCAAATATTCACAACTAATTTCACAAAGAGATAGATACAATGGATAATGCTCTAACAACTTGGATGTGGAGATCACAACAAGTTGTAATACTTCTTGTCTTGAGGGATAGAAGTATTCTTCTCTTGCACTTGAGAGGATGATGTTTGAATCACTTTGAAACAAAGATTTATGAATGTATGATCAAAGGATTAAGAGAAAGGAAATTGAGATCTAGAACAGAAAGTTTAGGAGTGCAAAAGGTGGGGAAAAATTCCAGATTTAAGGTAGTATTTATAGGAAAAGATTTCTGACAACTGGAGCGTGCCGGTCCCCTTAAACCATGGCCGGTCCCCTTAATTTTAAGGGGACCACCCCTTATAATTAAGGGGCCGCCCAGCTGTAATGGTCAGAATCTTTGTCTTTTAGTGGGGAAAGTTTATTTGGTGAAAAACTAATTGATTTTGGTTTAAAATTTGAATTCATATATTTAGTATGAATAAAACATTTTTCTTTATTACCAAAAGTGTTTTTCAAAAATATATAATATGTTTATATAATTAAATAAACTTTGTAATAATTAATTAAATACCCCTTTGATCATAGATTGCAATAAACATTTTGTTTATTCATACCTTAAGTGATTTGGATGTAAAAAGAATGATAATCACTAAATACTTGTTTATGTTATAAATTCTAGTTCAATGAGTTTATGTTTTGTAATAATCAAAACATAGAGATATTGATAATATGTTAATAATGTTTTTAGACATTATTTATGTCAACAATCTCCCCCTTTTTGATTATTACAAAACCTTAAACTCAATAGGTCTAAAATTTATTTTTAGACAAGTATTTTAGAGTTTACTATTCTTTTCTCCCCCTTTTTGTAAAATCAAAAAGGTTAAACCGAGTAAGCTTCATAGAAGAAGTTAAACGGGTAGAATGCTCCCCCTTGATGTATGCTCCCCCTCATTTGAGAGCACCAAGGGAACGAGCTATGGAAATCTTGGCTGCAAAAAATATGTGGAGAGAACAAGACATATATATGCACAGCAACAATTATGCAAATAAAAATAGATTTATTCAAGCATCATAGAAATGATTAGCATTACAATATTCAATATGCTTGAAGCATATTGATTATAATAAAACAAAAGAAAAGACATAGTCCTATATTGCCTAAGAGAGCACTTGGACTTGCTTGCAACCCACGGTTGATTATTTTATTTGCTTGAAGGGGAACATAAGCATAGAGCTTAGTTGTTGGATGGAGAGGGATATGGAGTGGGGTATGGAGCAGAAGAGGTGGATCTTACGATGTTGTATCGAGTTAAGGGTGGTATTGGATGAGGACGAGTAAGAAGATATTCAATCCAAGAAATATCTTCACTCAAGTAGAGAATTTGTTTTTGAAGAAAGATGCAACAAGGGCAATAGTGAGTATGGTTTGTGACTTGATCCAAATTGAGAGAGTGTGGTAGGCAATTTGCATAGGGTGATGATGGAGGTTGCCCTTTGTTGCGTTGTGCATGATGCATAGCAAGGAGATCACTAAGATCATGGATTTGGGTTATTTCATCACGGAACTTTTGCTTTTCCGTGGCAATGTGGAGAGAGTCATTGTGTTGATATGGATGAATTGGGTTTGTGTAGTTGGAATTGTAGTTTGATGGTTGATCAAACTTGTATGGATCATTATAAGTGGTTGGAGGATGAGATGTGTAGTTTGGCATGAAAGAAGATGTTTGGCCAATGGTGTATGGTTTGTAAAGAGGATCAAATGAATGTCCTTGTGGATTTGGTGTAAAGTTTGGGAAGTAAGTGGTTGGAGGTGTTGAGTGGTTTCCAACTTTATTGGTTATGATGGATTTGTTTCGAGGGCTCTTTCTTCACCAAACGGGTTTTTCCGTCATCCTTGCTAGCTTAGAAGCTTTTGTTTTTGGTTTGTTTGGAGAAGTCATGAAGGGATGAATGGAGAGTGTTGAAGATTGGGGATATTTATAGTGTAAGATTTGTGTGTTTATGGATGGATAAAGTTTGTTTGGGAGATTAGGACAAAATATGTTGGTGAAAATTGGGAAATGTAGGTTGAAATGGGCTAAAAAGTAGAAAAGATTCTGTAACCCCGTCCAGCAGATGGCCGGTCCCCTTAATTAGGGGGCGGTCCCCTTAATAATTAAGGGGGCCGCCTTACATAATTAAGGGGGCCGCCCATCTGGTGATTCCCAGATTGCCAGAATTGGGTTTTGGGCAGAAAATTTGCAGAAAGGTTGTGTTTTTGGATTTGGATTCAAGCAAGTTCAATTTCTTTAGGCAATATAGCGTCTAATCTAATCATGATATAGCATGCATGCAAAAACACTTAAGTGAAAGAGCAAACAAGCAACAAATAATAAGCTAGAGGAGACAAGTAAAGGCAAGGGCACTTAATCTTCCTAAGGCAACTATCTTAGATCAAAGGCAAAGGTAACTAGTGAGTCAAAAACTAGTGATGAAACAAGATGACCACATTATGAGTGATTTTGTCCTAGTGTGTGCCTATATGCAACAAATGTGGAGTTGTGATTGTTTCGACTCCTAATATGCAAAGAAAAAAAATCTCTTAAGAAACAATCCAAAATCTCCTTTATTCGATTTTTGCTCGATCATGAATGTCAAAGATATATATTAGATTATATACCTTGACAATTTATGTGAGAATTTATGCATGATTTTGGAAAAAGGTTTTTAGCATTTGTCAACAATGCAAGGAAAATGATGTTCATGTAATTCCTAGATGTGAGAACAGTTAAAAAAAATTGGATTGGGTTTTACAAAAGAGTATATGCAAAGAAAATAATATTTCCCAATCTTTAATTTTGTGCGAAATAGATTCTTAGACTCAGAAATGGAGAAGTGGAAGAAAAGTAAATCTTATGCAAAATTTAAAAAAAAAATTGTCTAATATGCAATAGAATTTGGTCAACTTGTTCCATCATTCCTAATCCTAAACGCAAGTGATTGAATAATTCACGCTTAAGGGGTTTAGTGAATATATCCGCAATGTTATCTTCCGATGCAACTTTTTCTATAGATATGTTTCCTTTTTGTACATTATCCCTAAGAAAGTGGTGGCGTATTTCTATATGTTTAGTCCTAGAATGTTGCACCGGATGTTTACTTAAATCTATCGCACCTTTGTTATCGCACATAATGGGAACATTTTCTAACCTAATGCCATAGTCTATAAGAGCTTATTTCATCCATAGTGCTTGTTGACATGCCTTTCCAGCGCTTACATATTCGGCTTCGGTGGTAGAAATAGCAAGAGCGGTTTGCTTCTTCGAAAACCAAGATGTTAGACAACATCCCATAAACGTGCAAATACCGCTAGTGCTTTTTCTATCTACGTAGTCTCCCGCATGATCCGAATCCGCATAGACGATGGTTTCTATGCCGGATCCCTTAGGATACCATAATCCTAAGTGTATAGTGCCTTTAATGTATCGGAAGATACGCTTAACCACTTCTAGGTGAGAGGTTTTGGGATCCTCTTGAAAACGGGCACAAAGGCAGACACTAAACATGATATCGGGTCTACTTGCCGTCAAGTATAGTAAACTACCTATCATTCCTCTATACTTGGTGTTATCTACAGACTCACCTTCATCATCCTTTGTGAGTTTTACTTCCGTAGACATGGGAGTTTTCATGGGTTTTGAGTCTTCTAGGCCAAATTTCTTAAGCATTTCCTTAATGTACTTAGATTGGTTAAAGAATATTCCATCTTCTAATTGTTTTATTTGTAATCCTAGGAAGAAGTTAAGTTCACCCATCATGCTCATCTCAAACTCATCATGCATGATTTTGGAAAATTCATCACACATGTCTTGACAAGTTGATCCAAATATAATGTCATCAACATATATTTGGACAATGATGAGATTTGGGTCTTTCCTTTTAGTGAAAAGAGTGTTATCTACCATTCCCATGGAATAATCATGTTTAATAAGGAAAGCTTTTAATCGATCATAGCAAGCTTTGGGAGCTTGTTTGAGTCCATACAAAGTTTTCTTTAACTTATAAACATAATTAGGTTTTGCGAAGTCAATGAATCCGGGAGGTTGTGCCACATATACCTCCTCATTGATAAAACCGTTAAGGAATGCACTTTTCACGTCCAATTGGAATAACTTAAAATCTAGGGCGCATGCATAGGCAAGTAATATCCTAATAGATTCTAGTCTAGCTACGGGGGCATAAGTTTCGTCATAATCAATTCCTTCTTGTTGATTATAACCTTGGGCAACTAACCTAGCTTTATTCCTAGTAACAATTCCATTTTCATCTAACTTATTCCTATATACCCATTTAGTTCCTATGATGGTCATATTCATTGGATTTGGGACTAATTCCCAAACATCATTTGCCTTAAATTGATTTAATTCTTCTTGCATAGCTATAACCCAACTTTCATCTTTTAAAGCCTTATTAATATTCTTAGGTTCTATTGCTAAGATGAAACAAAAGAAATTATTTTTATCTTGGGCTTGTGACCTTAGGGTTCTTTGGTTAAGATGTCCTATTATATTGTCTAATGGATGTGATCTAGATTCTTTAACATTTACAGTTTCGTTATTTCCTAAGTTAATGTCTTCATTATCATTTCATATGGGTTTTGTTTTACTAACCTCAATAGCTTCATCTTCGACTAAGTAAAGGTAAAGTTTTAGGAGGTGGTGGTGTTTCATCAAATGTAACATTTAGTGATTCTTCTACTTTCATGGAGTGTTTGTTAAGTATTATATATACTTTACTATTTTTGTGAGTATCCTAAAAATATTCCTTCATACGATTTTGGATCAAACTTAGTGAGGTAATCCTTAGTGTTTAGAATATAACATTTACTTCCAAATACCCTACAGTAGCTTAAGTTGGGTTTTTACCTCTTAGTAACTCATAAGGAGTTTTTCCTAGAATTCTCCTAATTGATACCCTATTAATAATATATGTTGATGTATCTACAGCGAGACACCAAAATTTTTGTGGGATGGATTGTTCATTTAACATTGTTCTACTCATTTCTTGTAGTGACCTATTTTTTCTTTCTACTACGCCATTTGATTGAGGAGTACGAGGAGCGGAGAAATTGTGAGATATTCCATTTAAATCACAATATTTTCCGAATTGTACTTCGTTGTCAAATTCCCTACCATGGTCCGTCCTAATGGCTACTATTGTGCATCCTAATTTATTTTGAATCATTTTACTAAATATTTCAAATTTTTCAAAGGCTTGGGTCTTGTCACTTTAAAACCTAGTCCACGTGTATCGTGAGTAGTCATCTACTATTACTAAGGTATATTTGTTTCCTCCATAGCTCCGCACAGCGGATGGACCAAAAATATCCATATGTAATAGTTCTAGGCACGTAGTAGTGGATACTATATTCTTAGCTTTGTGACTAGCATGAACTTGTTTTCCAATTTTACATGCATCACAAAAATGCTTGTCATATTTTAGATTAGGCAAGTTTCTAACTAGTTCTTTAGAGGTGATGAGGCGAAAAATGATCCGTTTTTAGGGGGTCATTTAAGCCCGAATCCGAATTTATTTGATCAAATATTGCCCTAAATCGTTTCTTTTGTGATTTTAGGTACTTGGAGAGTGAATTCTGGAAAAGAAGCCATTTTGGACGTTTTTGTAGCATAAAAGTGAAGAAAACGGCAAAGTCTCAATTTTCCATGCTGGGAACAGTAGGTGACGGCGTCAAGAGTACCATCCTGACGGCGTCAAACCTCAAGAATTAAAATCCGTAGTTCATGAAGGCGTCAAGAGTCATCCTGACGGCGTCAAAACCCCAAGAATAAAAATCCGTAGTTGATGACGGCGTCACACACAGGGCGTCAAGAGTAATTTGTGTGATGACCTAGGCCTTGACGGCGTCAGAAGTAGATCAAGGCTGTCCGAGGAAGTATTTGGCGGCGAGGTGACGGCGTCACATTGTTTGTCTTGACGCCGTCACCCCTATTTCCTATATATAGTTTTCTAGTTTTTCACATTAAAAAGAGAGAAGTTTTGGAGAAACCCTAAAGACGATTTTGGTGCAACTTTTACAGGTTTTTCAAGGGTTCCAAACCCTTGATACCTTGCATTGTAATTGAGATAAGTGTTCTTCTAATTCAATCAATATGTCTATGTGTTGGTTGTCTATATCTTGTTCTTGTCTCAATTCCATTATGCTAGGCTAGATCTATTTTGTGTTTGCTTAGATCTAATGAAACCTAGATATTGATTATGTGTTGATTACTTGTTTATTCTTGTTCTTGGATGAATGATTTATATGTTAGGCTTAAGAAAACTGGCAGATCTCCAAATGGTAACATGCTTGAACGTCTTAAGAAACATGAACCGAGGCGTACTAGGTCTTTATTGGTTGTATTTAATGCATGAGCCACTGTTTACAATCCCTATAGTTGTGCTGGGCATGGTGTAGGAGGAGATAAGAGCTCATAGAATTGGGGAGTTATGTATGCCACCTCATGAATGGTATTAAGGAATACGATCCGTCATCCATGCAATTATAACAAGTAATTAACGTGTAAAAGATATCTAGGGAGTAGTGAAATCTAAGTAAACACATTTTCTCCAATTACTGCTCACAACTTTAGTTTAATTAGTTTATTTTCATTTTTAGTATTTATTTTGATTGCATCTTAGTTTTGGGTTAGTTGAATAGCAACTAATTTCGCCCACTCTTTCAAAACCCGAGATTTTATTTGCTTTCTAAAAAATATAAAAACACAAAAATAATCATCCCTCACCTTTAGAACTAGTAATTAGGCTTTCTAATCCTAGCGACACTATTCCTAAGCGGAACGATCAATCCCCCGGTACTTGTCACTATACTATACTATAACGATCAGGTACACTGCCTGGTGGGGGTTGTAAGCTTCTCGAGATCTCTCGAGAGGTAAAGCCTGTTGCGATTCCCACGCATCAAGTTTTTGGCGCCGCAGCCCGGGGAAATAGTTATTGTCTAGGTTAGGATTTCTTTTTATTAGGTCTACTTGCTAGATTCCTTTCTAGTAAGATTTTATTTTTATTTTTAGGTCTTCTTTAGTCTATCTTTTTCTTTGTGTGTTTGTTCGTAATTTCCATTGACTCTTCCGTTCACCATTATGGAGTACGCGAATCCACCATACCACCAACCACAAAGGCCATTCTACCCTATTGACATCTCGAATTTCAAACAATATCGAGATGAACCCATATATGATGCATGGACTCGTTTTAAAATTTTACTTCGAAAATTCCCTCATCATAGTTTCTCTTTAGCATCCCTAACCCAAACCTTACTATCGTGTCAGCCGATGTGACCAAATGTGCATTGATGATTTTGCCAATGGGGGCCCTAGGGAATTAAGTGCTGAAGAAGCATGGGATACCATAGAAGACTGTGCCCAATATTATTATAGAGTAGACAACCCAACAAACAACATCACAAATCAATCAAAAACAAGTTTGAAGGAGCAAATAGGAAGTTTGTTTGGGGATGATTATTCAGGGATACCTGTGTGGATGTCACCTAAAACCATAGTACAAAACAAACACATAGGTAATCTAGATACAATGGAGGATGAGGTGGATAATCCAAGCCCACAAAGTACCCCACAAGTCCTACCATCATTTGAGGCACATACACCACCCGTGACTTACCCGGAAGAAGTAGAAGAGACTATAGGAACTCCAATTGAGGTAGAACCCTTGGACCAAGCACCACTAGAGGATATAGGTTTGAACACTTGTAGTGATGACCTTACTCCTAGTTCTAGGGAAGTTCTTAGTTTTGATGAAACGGAGCCTCAACCAGAACCGTTACCTAATCTTCCATCCTTGGATGAAAATTTAGGAATTAAAATAGGTTCCGATCCACCCATCAAACCTTATAGTCCGGGTAGTCTTAGGATAAAGGTAGTGGACTCTAAGCCTTGTATAGAGGAAGCCAATATAGGAGTGGAAAATGACCTTACATGCTTACATCACCCATTTATGATTGATCGTAAGAAACATTATGGGTTTAAACCGGGTTTATTAGGTCAAGATGGATCCCCAACTAGGAGCCTCTCGAAGTTGATAGAAAATGATCCATTTCTAGGAGAAAATCTTAATCCACCCATTAACCCAATTGAATTAGGTAAGGTTATGATGATAGGAGCACACCCGTTTGAGCATATAATTCATCCACCACTCTTCTCTCACGTGGCGTATTTCCACCCTAAGGGTGTGTATCGCTACTTTCACCCGCACTTAATCCTAAGTGTAGGGAAAACCTCTCCTATTTCCATTAAATAAGGGTAGAGTCAGGCTCGTGACTCGAACAAAAACAAGCGCTTCTTGGGAGGCAACCCATGTTTTGTGTGTTTTTATTTGTTTGTTTGTTTGATTTTATTTGCTTCCGTATGCATGCTTAACTTTTATTGTTGGTTGATCATGTTTCTAAACTAAAATGTGGAAATACTTTACTTTGTTGTTTTGGCCTAGTCTTAACTCCACCTAAAAGTATTTTTGCAAAAGATAAGTGTAAGGGGAAACCCCAAATATGTTTTTAAGAAACAAACCGATCATGATTCTCCACAATATTAAATGAACATGTATATTCGTATTTGTTAGAGTCAAATGCTTGTATTGAGTCATAATGAAGTTTTGCAGGATTTTCCAGGAAGTAGGACCAAGTTTTTCCAGAAATTTTCCGGAAACTTAACATAAGAATTTCTGCAGGTCCATTCTGACGGCGTCAGAGTTTTACTCTTGACGGCGTCAGGAGTTAAAAATCTGGAAATTTTACCGGTTTTGTTTTTCTAACGGGGTCTTATGGTTTTTGTGAATTATTAAGTTTTATAATCTCCAGGAGATCTGCAAACTTCATTCCACAAGCATTATATCTTACTTTGTTTTCTTGGATTTAGTAACTTATATAGGATGCCGCCGATTTTACGCGAGGTTGTCTTGTCTATTTTTGTCAGGATTTACAGGTTATGATCGACAAGGAGATGATTTATATTCTGGAAGGGAAGCTTCGATTGTTCATTTTCTTGGAGGAAGATCTAATCTGGCCATCCTATAATCCATACCGAGCGAATCAGGGGAGTATTTGATTTCATTCTCTTTATTTTTTACTTTTACATTCTTTACTTGAACATTGGGGACAATGTTCATCTTAAGTGTAAGGGGAGGGTAAAAAGATGATACCTTACATATGCACTTTCGCTTGAGTTTGTTTTGTTTAATAGTAGATGTGTAATAAAACTATGAGAAATACTTGTTAGTGCAATTTTAGCGCCAAATTTAAAATTTTTTACAACATTTAGGAGTGAAACTTTAGCCATAGCAAGCGTCTCATGGATAGGAGATTGTATGACTAGCACATAACCGTACTTTCAGAAAAATTTTCCACCCAAAAATGTGAGGTTCGCCTTTAGATTTGATAGGAAAAGCATTCATTATTAGTGCTTATGAGTGTACCGGTAGCATTTAGATTCTAGAACTTGCGTTAGTGATGCATTCCGAGACCGCTAGTGAGACTACATTCGTGTAGTAGGATTTACTACATGATAAGAGGCATTAGGATCACCCTTGTGTTAAACCCGTATCATAATTACTTGACCATTTAAGTCATATTACTTGGCTAGTTAAGTCAACTAATTTTTCCCACACCCTTAGCGTTGTACTCATTTTTAGTACACGAAACCCCTAGTACACCCCTCCGAGCCTATCTTTTCGTTTCTAACTTTAAGCATTTTACTTAAAGGAAGAATTTGTTACACCCCACTTAAATGTACACCCAAATCGCCTTAGCCTTCCGTGTATGCGCTCATTTTTAGTGCATTATTGTTATTTGTTAAACCCTAAGTTAACTTTCTAATTGATTACATGGTTGCTAAGTCGAGTCATATCCTTGTACATATTGTTTTGGGACGATTGGGACTCATGGGTAAGTACTTATTTTATGGAGTAATGGGGAAGAACATCATTTATTACCCCCATATGTACGTTAATCTTAAAAGTGCTCCAAGTGTTTTGATTTTCTTAATTCGAGTCATTAGATTAGTTTAATGTAAAGTATGTAAAGATTCAAGTGTAAGGGGAATTCTCATCCCCCATGATGTATTATTTTGGATGGTAGGGCAAGAGTGTATGAAAAAAAAAAAAAAAAAAAAAAAAAAAAAAATCGAAAAAACAAGAAAAAAATAAAAAAAATAGAAAAAGAGAAAAAACATACGGACTACCATCCCTTTTCATTCTATGTTCATTTTATGTTTTTGTTATTTTTCATTTATTAGCTTAAGTCGAGTCTAGTCTTGGCTTAGCAACCCCATATTGTACATGTAATTAACCAAGATTGTTAACTCGCCACCAGTAAAACTTCCTTTATCCAACAAAACCGTGTAATTCATATCCCTATACCTAACGTTACAACCCTTTAAAAGACCTCTTTGATAGTTTATCCTAGGTGCTTACGCCATGTGGTGGAGGTTTGATCCTTTCCCAAGCCTATGGTAATCTATTTTGCTATGACAGGTAGTGAGAGATATCTTCCGTTTCCATATTGTAATTTACACTTTATTACACCCGAGAGATGTGAGTATCTAAACAATATTTGTGAGGTGCTTTTATATGACCTCCATGTTTGTCTATTGGTCTTTAGTGGAACGATTATTTGTTCTAATTACTTTTATATTAGTGTTAAATGACCCCTAACTTGTCTTTTGAGTAGAATAAAGGCGCATTTGCTTGAGGACAAGCAAATCTCAAGTGTAAGGGTATATGATGAGGTGAAAAATGATCCGTTTTTAGGGGGTCATTTAAGCCCGAATCCGAATTTATTTGATCAAATATTGCCCTAAATCGTTCCTTTTGTGATTTTAGGTACTTGGAGAGTGAATTCTGGAAAAGAAGCCATTTTGGACGTTTTTGGAGCATAAAAGTGAAGAAAACGGCAAAGTCTCAATTTTCCATGCTGGGAACAGTAGGTGACGGCATCAAGAGTACCATCCTGAAGGCGTCAAACCTCAAGAATTAAAATCCGTAGTTCATGAAGGCGTCAAGAGTCATCCTGACGGCGTCAAAACCCCAAGAATAAAAATCCGTAGTTGATGACGGCGTCACACACAGGGCGTCAAGAGTAATTTGTGTGACGGCCTAGGCCTTGACGGCGTCAGAAGTAGATCAAGGCCGTCCGAGGAAGTATTTGGCGGCGAGGTGACGGCGTCACATTGTTTGTCTTGACGCTGTCACCCCTATTTTCCTATATATAGTTTTCTAGTTTTTCACATTAAAAAGAGAGAAGTTTTGGAGAAACCCTAAAGACGATTTTGGTGCAACTTTTACAGGTTTTTCAAGGGTTCCAAACCCTTGATACCTTGCATTGTAATTGAGATAAGTGTTCTTCTAATTCAATCAATATGTCTATGTGTTGGTTGTCTATATCTTGTTCTTGTCTCAATTCCATTATGCTAGGCTAGATCTCTTTTGTGTTTGGTTAGATCTAATGAAACCTAGATATTGATTATGTGTTGATTACTTGTTTATTCTTGTTCTTGGATGAATGATTTATATGTTAGGCTTAAGAAAACTGGCAGATCTCCAAATGGTAACATGCTTGAACGTCTTAAGAAACATGAACCGAGGCGTACTAGGTCTATATTGGTTGTATTTAATGCATGAGCCACTGTTTACAATCCCTATAGTTGTGCTGGGCATGGTGTAGGAGGAGATAAGAGCTCATAGAATTGGGGAGTTATGTATGCCACCCCATGAATGGTATTAAGGAATACGATCTGTCATCCATGCAATTATAACAAGTAATTAACGTGTAAAAGATATCTAGGGAGTAGTGAAATCTAAGTAAACACATTTTCTCCAATTACTGCTCACAACTTTAGTTTAATTAGTTTATTTTCATTTTTAGTATTTTATTTTGATTGCATCTTAGTTTTGGGTTAGTTGAATAGCAACTAATTCCGCCCACTCTTTCAAAACCCGAGATTTTATTTGCTTTCTAAAAAATATAAAAACACAAAAATAATCATCCCTCACCTTTAGAACTAGTAATTAGGCTTTCTAATCCTAGCGACACTATTCCTAAGCTGAACGATCAATCCTCCGGTACTTGTCACTATACTATACTACAACGATCAGGTACACTGCCTGGTGGGGGTTATAAGCTTCTCGAGATCCCTCGAGAGGTAAATCCTGTTGCGATTCCCACGCATCAAGAGGCCAAAGATTGTATTTGTTGCATGTTAGCATGTCCTAATCTCCTATGCCACAATGTGGAGCTTTCGTCTAGGGTCGTTAGGCATATCCTATCATCAGGTTTGTTTCCTAGTTTCATAACATATATGCCTCCTTTTCTAATTCCTCTACCTATAATTTTTCCCTTCTTAACTATTTCGCTATCCTCTTCGGTAAAGGTAACTCTACATTTATTATCACATATTTGTCCTATACTAAGTAAGTTATATGTTAAATTATCTACATGCTCTACATTTTCAATAGTAAGTGAGTCTTGAGAAATCGTACCTTTGCCAATGATTTTTCCACGTAAGTCACTACCGAAAATAACGTTACCTCCATTGTATGGCTTGTATGTAGAAAATAGCTTGCGGTTCCCCGTCATGTGCCTCGAACATCCGCTATCCTTGATCCATTCGTTAGGCTCCAAGTCAATTCCTAAACATATTTCGTCGGTTCCTTTTGCCATAAAACACTTTTCGACTCTTGGTTTTTCCACTTCTTCTTTGTCACTATCACGCCAATGAGATGATTTGGACTTCCACATTTAACGCACTTTCTTTTCCCGTAGTTATCACTTCTATTTCTTTGGAACGGTTTTCTTTCGTCTCGTGGTGATCTAGTGAATCTTCCTCGTCTCTTGAAGAATTTCTTGAATTCTCTTACGGCCATTGCATATTCTTCGTCTTCACTCTCGTCACTTGAATCAGCATTGTCACTAGGTTCCTTTTTGGCTTTTAGAGCAATAGATTTGGTTTGTTCTTTCTTGACTTTGACCGTTTCCGAATCTCTTCTTATAATTTCTTCATGGACCTTCAAGTTGCCAATAAGTTCATCAAGTGATAACGTCATCAAATTCTTTGACTCTTCAATTGCCGTGATCTTAGCTTGCCATTTTGGATGCAATGCCCTAAGAAATTTTCTAACACAATTTTTACTAGAAAATGTCTCATCAAGTGCTTTTAAATTTGTGATAATAGTGTTAAATTTAGCAAAAGCATTATAATTTGATTCCTCTTCCGGAATCGTAAATTGTTCATATTGTTGTACAAGAAGATCTATTTTATTATCTTTGACTTGACTATTACCTTGGTGAGTAATAAATAGAGAATCCCAAATTTCTTTTGCGGTTTTACACATAAAAATTCTTTCATATTCTTTGCGTGGTAACGCATTATAAATAACCATTTTGGCTTCATTATTTTTTGCTAGTTTCTTTTTCAAATCATCGTTTTGTTTTTCAAAAGATACAATTTCATCCATTTGAGTTTCAAAATTATATTGAATAGGGGGAAAATCACCAAAGGTAATGACATGTCAAAGATCAAGATCTTTTGATTTCACATAAGTTTCGAATCTATTTTTCCAATATAAAAATCTATCACTTTCAAATAGTGGTGGTCTTTGCATAGATTACCCTTCTAAATATTTTAAAGATTCCATAGATCATTACAAGTTTTAAAATACAATATATTTAAAAAATCTTGCTAGAAACGGGTATTAATCGGCCTTATATGTTTTTTTTTTCTTTTTTTCTTTTTTTTTTTTTTTTTTTGCAACACTGATAAGTATTAGAGTATTAAATCCTTGCTACAAAAGATATATATGTAATTATACACTTTTAAAAGAACATATATGCGATGCTTTATGTAATACGGAGTATTAATTTGAGTTAAGTTTAAATTTAATAGGTTTAAGATTTTAACCTTCTAAATTTTATTTTATTTTTCTATATAAGACAAACTTGATGTTATATTTTTCATAAAACTTCTCTACACAAACTTACTTTAACAAAAAAAAAAAAAAAAAAAAAAAAAAAAAAAAGTCTAGTGGTAAAGGGTTTAGTTTATTTACAAAAAGTAAATATTCAAATCTCGTTAGTTGTGTACATTTGAAGGTGGCTAAAAAAGCTTTGGAAACGGTTCTCAAATTAACGCGGTAAAGCTACATAAATCTGAGTAAGAAAAGCTCGCCATTCACATATAAACCCAAATAAAAAAATATCATATGTTTTTCCTTTGACAAAAGATTTATTAGAACTATATCTATGCCAATTCAAAATATCAAACTCTCTTTGAAATCTTTATCTTTTAACAAATAACAAGTAATTGTATACACTAGAAAGGCAGCGGTCGGCCGCGTTGCGGCCTAGCGGGTTTTTTTTTCGTAAATTTTTTGGTATTTTTTTTATCAAATTTCTTACCATGTTTAAATTTTTTTTCCATGTGCTTTTGTGTTTAAGCTTAGAAAGCTTAAAGGCCATACATACATTCAAGTTCAAAAACCAAATTACACAAAGTAAAAGCAACTCGATTTTCAAACAAACATTTTTAAGCGTTTCAAGTGTTGCATATATCTTATCTATCAACTTCTATGAATCACTAACACATATTGTTACAGGTTTTGAACAGCCTATTCAACATCCTGAATAGTTCCAGTTTCGTTAGTTTATCATGTTTTGTCCAAACAATGCACACGTTTACTTGCATCCCTGGAAACGCGTCAAGTTTTGACTCCTCTTTCCCTTCGATCAGCAGGATTCGCGACTGCAGTTCATCGTGGTTGAACATCAATCAAAACCGTTGATCCTACACCAATTTTGCTCCTGCATTGATTTTTTACATTCACATTCAAAACTATGCAAACTTAAAAAAATGTCAAAGTTACTTTATATCATTCATCAGCTGCTAAATAATGAATAAGGTGCAGGATCAAACATGAAATTGGAGCCATGGCATTGAACTAAAAATAAAAAGGAAACATGGACATGAAAGATGCCACCTACAATGAGATCAGGTGCATCATCAGGTGCATCATCTTGTATGCAATTAGCCTTTTAGAGCTAACAAAAATGCTTCCCCCTGTCGTCAGTGGATGCATCTTGGGCTGTACTGAAACTAACAAACATTTTTGTCAACATAGGTAGGATAAGCAACTGTTAAAAGGGCAAAAGTTTTGGAAACTAAAAATCATTAGCCTAGAGATATCATATTATACTACTTTTGAGCTACCGACTTGCCAAACTTGTATAACTCAACTATTTTCGTTCGCTAAATCCACCAAATGGCAGGTCAGGTGATTGTATTGTGTAACACTATATGACATGTAGTGTAATTATTATTTTAATGAAGGAAAATGCAACAACAATGAAAAGTTTACTTACATTTTTTGTGTGGTTTGCTGGATGACTATCATCATTAGAAGCGATCCCATACTCTTGCATCAATTTTCAAAACATTTCACCAGGTTAACCTTAAAAGTCGTTTGTTTAACAGGCCACGGCTTACGGTTAGTTACCCATGTTAAATCCTCTATAGGTTTGACATCTCTACTCGTGAAAAAATCTTGTTGCAAATGTAAGAAGAAAAAAAAAACAATTGGCTCCAGGAACGGCCTTAACATTAGCTCACTTTTCACAACGATGGGAAACAGATTCCTTCGCTCGCATTTATTTAGTATCTGTAACAACACGTTACAAAGAATTAGTATAACGCAAACTATTATTTAGAAAGTTAAGAACTTTATAATTTGATAGCATCATGAATCATTTTAGATTAACTTCTATCACTTTCCACAGTCATTCATGGCACAAAATACAAAAAATTTACATAAAGTTACCAGCTTTAATCTCAAATAAAAAGCATCCAAGAAAAATAAACAGCAAAAATCCTTCAACCAACATAAAACAAACTTAAAAGCATTGACTTAATTACTCTAAGTCTAATTTCAACAATATCATGAACTTGCAAAAATAATGATCCCACCTTACCTTCACTCTAACCTCCACCACAGCCTCCTCCCATGACACCGTATGCGAAAAACCTCATCACAACCAATTAGAACCCAATTGCACCACTTTATATAAGCAATTTCAAACCATAAGTATGCAAATCTTAGCTTTAATTAGACACAACGTGGCTGCAATGCTAGCATGCCAACACACGGCCAATATCAGCTTCAATCAGAGCCGTTTACACGCACCACAAACAGTTGTCATGCTATTGTACAAAATGCTAAATACCATTCCAACTCGGTAACCGTACTATGAAACTCACAGATGTGATAGTCAACAATAGAAATTGACACATAGAGTCCAACTTCCAAAATGACATGTATGCGCGTCGCCTTTTAACATCATCAAAACGACATGTACGCATGTCGTTGCACTGATGCGTGGGAATCGCAACAGGCTTTACCTCCCGAGGGATCTCGAGAAGCGTACAACCCCCACCAGGCAGTGTACCTGATCGTTGTAGTATAGTATAGTGACAAGTACCGGGGGATTGATCGTTCAGCTTAGGAATAGTGTCGCTAGGATTAGAAAGTCTAATTACTAGTTCTAAAGGTGAGGGATGATTATTTTTATGTTTTTATATTTTATGGAAAGCAAGTTAAAATCTCGGGTTTTGAAAGAGTGGGCGGAATTAGTTGCTATTCAACTAACCCAAAACTAAGATGCAATCAAAATAAAATACTAAAAATGAAAATAAACTAATTTATACTAAGGTTGTGAGCAGTAATTGGAGAAAATGTGTTTACTTAGATTTCACTACTCCCTAGATATCTTTTACACGTTAATCACTTGTTATAATTGCATGGATGACGGATCGTATTCCTTAATACCATTCATGGGGTGGCATACATAACTCCCCAATTCTATGAGCTCTTATCTCCTCCTACACCATGCCCAGCACAACTATAGGGATTGTAAACAGTGGCTCATGCATTAAATACAACCAATAAAGACCTAGTACGCCTCGGTTCATGTTTCTTAAGACGTTCAAGCATGTTACCATTTGGAGATCTTCCAGTTTTCTTAAGCCTAACATATAAATCATTCATCCAAAACAAGAATAAACAAGTAATCAACACATAATCAATATCTAGGTTTCATTAGATCTAAGCAAACACAAAGGAGATCTAGCCTAGCATAATGGAATTGAGACAAGAACAAGATATAGACAACCAACACATAGACATATTGATTGAATTAGAAGAACACTTATCTCAATTACAATGCAAGGTATCAAGGGTTTGGAACCCTTGAAAAACCTGTAAAAGTTGCACCAAAATCGTCTTTAGGGTTTCTCCAAAACTTCTCTTTCAAAATGTGAAAAACTAGAAAACTATATATAGGAAAATAGGGGTGACGGCGTCAAGACAAACAATGTGACGCCGTCACCTCGCCGCCAAATACTTCCTCGGACGGCCTTGATCTACTTCTGATGCCGTCAAGGCTAGGCCGTCACACAAATAACTCTTGACGCCCTGTGTGTGACGCCGTCATCAACTACGGATTTTTATTCTTGGGGTTTTGACGCCGTCAGGAAAACTCTTGACGCCTTCATGAACTACGGATTTTAATTCTTGAGGTTTGACGCCATCAGGGGATTACTCTTGACACCGTCACCTACTGTTCCCAGCATGGAAAATTGAGACTTTGCCGTTTTCTTCACATTTATGCTCCAAAAACGTCCAAAATGGCTTCTTTTCCAGAATTCGCTCTCCAAGTACCTAAAATCATATAAGGAACGATTTAGGGCAATATTTGATCAAATAAATTCGGATTCGGGCTTAAATGACCCCCTAAAAACGGATCATTTTTCGCCTCATCATGCACCCACCATGGCTACAACCTTCGGAGGTTACCGCGCCAATATGCGGGCGTTGTCGACTATAGTTGTGGTAGTCAAAGTTAATACCTGTGTGGTGCGTCATGTTCTTCGTTGCTGATCTATAAAGGTCTTCTGCTGAAACACAAAGTTAATGAGTCCAACGCCACAAAGACATATGAAAAAGTAAATTTCTTGAGTAAGATGAATAGTTACAATGAAAGACTGCATAAATCCTGAAAATAAGTATCTCCATACCTCCAATGTTAGATCCTCTATGTGGGAAAAGTACATGGTTGTTGCCATCATTCTGCCAAGTTTTGTTGGCCCGTATATCTGCATTTTGGTGGGCTATCAATTCCAGCTTGCATAGCCACTTTTGAGCTTTAGTCTAACAAAATCTCTTTGATCGATACTCAAAACTCCAAACCCCCACTTTGATGATTTTCACTATATGTTCGGTTCGTAATATCCTGGTTATGACAACAATTACCATCAACCAATTAAGAATATATACAACAGATATCCACAAATAAAGACACAGATTAATTCTCTAGATTAAGTAAACGTTATGGGCCAATTGAGCGTCTAACGATCCATTGTAAACAAAAAGTTTTAGCGAAAAAATTCAAATTATATTCATATAGATTGTAAGTCATAACGGCGCTATGTGTAACCTGCTGAATATAAGTAAATATTTTTTGGGCAAATGAGCGTGTTCATTTCTACGTTCTAAACCTAATTACTCATGACATTTGCCCAACACCAAAGAAACTTTTGAGAGTTTACAGGAAACTGTTTTCGGATCAAATTATGTTTTCGATTGCATAGGGCATATA
This sequence comes from Artemisia argyi, assembly GCA_030686995.1. NCBI lineage: Eukaryota > Viridiplantae > Streptophyta > Magnoliopsida > Asterales > Asteraceae > Artemisia > Artemisia argyi. Next base: position 175,128,006 of record CM060682.1, on the reverse strand, counting down.
ACAGATAACAAAATAAATAAATAAATAAATAAGCATAAACATAATTGATATATAATTATCAGATACACCATTATAGGCTCATCATTTGGCAGCAAAACAAAGTTACTGTTAATTTCCTTAGAATTAAATTTGTGAGCATGACTGACCTCGTAAGCTTGTAAAGCTATTGTTCCATCCTCGCTTAGTCTATTCGGATGAAGCAAAACACCTTTTTCATTGAAGGTATCATGAACCCAAAAAGCAATGTTCTATATTCATGTAAAAAACATAATTATAGCATCATATCGAGTTAAAACATATCATAGAATGAACAACAACAAAAAAAAACGCAGGAGATAAATTCATAGTTCACCAATAGGAGTAGCCTCACCATCATACCCATGAAATGTTGCCACATCCTAACAGTATAAGCCGGTGCCTCTGATTGTGATCTGCGCAGTCGTCCTAAAACCACAACAAACATATATTAAAACACATTGTAGATAATGTGACAGTAGATGGCCACGTAGCATCGAAAGTGGCAAATGAAATGGTTATATTACGTGTACGCCCATAGTATTTGTGAGTAGTTGCACCACAGGGCTGCAATTCAGTTTGTAGCATCTCAGAAGCTGGAAAAAAGAGAAAAAAAAATGAGAGTTTCTTTAGTCAATATTTAATCAATCATAATTGTTATGTCTAAACTTACTGCTTCCAAGCGTTAAAACGTACCTTAATCCGGTGTTTGCATTCATAGTTTCCATTTATTTATGTAGCTTTAAATGTGCAAGCATTGCATGAAGGATAGTAGTAGCCTTTGCTCTTATTGAGATTCTTTATTATTGGTTGACAACAAAACGGCACACCCTAGTAAAGAATCAGAAAACAATATGTCATATATTCCTGTTTTACCTAATACATGTTAGAAGATAAATGGTCATTAGTTATGGTAACTGACCCTGTATGTCATGTGAAAGAAAAAATAATTGTTGCTCTTCATGGTAACTTTTGTAAACAACAACTTCTGTAACAGAGGTGGCTATTTGCTACTGCAAAAGATATGAACTTCAGGAGATAACGCACTAACCTTTTTTCACACAAAAACGTAGCCGTGCAAATCCAATTCTGGTGATGAACCTTTTTTGTCTGCAAAAAATAAAAGAAATAATTAAAAGCATGTTAGGGGGCTGAAATTAGAGACCAGTTTAAAGAAACCATGGTGTAACAACTCAATTGTGGTGCAGAGCAATGCGTAGCTAAAAATAATAACTTTGACAATTCATAGATTTCTACAACAAAATTTAAAACATCACCCTCTGTTTAAACGCAGTCACAAATCTATTCTTTAGTTAAAGGCATAAGCTTTCTACTTACTTAAACCATGATAAAGCCGCTGCTGCATTTTTAACAGGAAAATCAAAACAGAACAGAAAACATAAAAAAATAAGCAATCCAAACACTCATAGTAAAACACATTATGTACCTACTCTTGGATGTACCTACTCTTGGATCATTGCTCCCTTCCCAACCGTAATGAACGAAAAACAGATATTTTGTTCGGTACATAATGTGTTTTAAGCTCATCCTACATTCCAAACAATAACTTATCAAACAAAAGCATATCGAAAACACTATCTCCTAGAATTGTTTTGTTACCGCTGATAGCCTGATTTTGCATTTTCAAATTCACAGTCACTTTCAAAATTCAAATCCAAACACCCCCTAATAGAAGCATCTGAAAGAAAATTACAAGCAGAATGATATTACTTTTATGAACCATATTTCACAGCAACATTTGAATGTTTTTATTTTTGAAAAAAAAAAGAGTATTGGGTCAACCTGACCCATTCTGGCATGTTACATTTTGAAGACAAAATACAGCACACAAAAGCCAAAACCAAACCCCAAAAAAGTGGAAAAATAAGCTTAAACAAACTATAGCACGCAAACAAGCATTTTTGCACAAAGTAGTCGATTTCGCAACAAAATCCAAAATAAAAAAATATTATACCTCGGGAGTCGGGATGGTGCTACAACGCACACTCGTCTTCAGTTTCTCAATTACCTGTGAAACAAAAACCAAAACATCATGTAATGAAACCACTATATCCTTGATTACATATCGCGTTGGTTCTTTTAATAAAAAAAGTATACCATCATGCCATCCGGTCCATGCCAGGCCTTTATCATTCAAAGCACCTTCGCATCTGGGTTTTAGATTTAAAAAAAAAAAAAAAAAAAAAAAAAAAAGTTTGTTAGGTTTTTCATAAGAATCATAAATAAGGTAACACAAACACCCCCAATAATCAAAGCATCAGTTCACAAACCTAACTTCACCAAAATCCCAAAATTAAGACTACACAAATTAGGATTATAAAACAAAATTAAGACTACCAAATAAGCAAATTTACTATAATCCAAGGCAATAATGGCAAAATACAAAGTTGCTTATGAAAACCTAAAAAATCAAAAAAGAAAACCTCAACCTGAAATTGTAGATCGGATCAGGTGTTCTTTGCCATGGAGGATTTGTTGCAAACCAAAAAATCAATCCCTACCATGCGCCATAAGATTATGTGCTTTGATTGTGTTTGTGTGTGTGTGATTTAGGATTGTGTGGTTCACACGTATCTTATCCAACGACTTATCCTTAACTCTGTATCGGACCATCGCTGGGCCAAGGTGGGCTGGGAAACTTGGGCTCCGGGAGCTTGCACGGTTTTGGCGGGAAAACGCTACAGGGGTAAACGGTGACGTTTTCATCCAGTTTTATATAAACTTATAATATATTATGGGGTACGGAGTTGAGCACCGTGCCACATAAAAAATATTTTTTTTTCTGGGCTTCTTTTGCTGACCCATTTGTTTCACACTTTTTGGCCCAACATTTGGTCACAACAGAGTGGATAAGAAAAATACAAACGGCCCAGACTTTAAACACAAAGATAGTCGTAAAGCACTATGGCTAGTAGATGCACCAGCGTGGGCAGTTTCCAGCTTACCACCTCTCAAAAGCTAAAACAGCTGATTAACATACGAGAAAAGCATGGGTACGTCAAAGGAGGATCTGTATCTATTGTTTTTGCATTGAAACAAGGTTAATTATGCAATATAATCAAATCATACTGCGAGAAAATTTAGATCCTCAAAGATCGGCCGCAACGGGGCCGAGGCCTCCTACTTGTTAGTAACATATATTATCGAGTGAGCAATACGACAGCGTTTTGCTGCCGTACTTTAAAAAATAATAATTTTTTTCCCTAAACACAAGCCCAAAACAATAAGCCAAAAAAAGTTAGCCCAAAACTAAATTTACAAAATAGACCCCAAGCTATGTAATAATTTATGGAATCTAACTCTGAACAAATTTTGCAAAAGAACCCCTCCACTATCCAACCATTTACGAAAAGAACCCCGAACTCTTTAACATTTACAAAAGAACCCCTCAATTATCCAACCATTTGCGAAAAGTACCCCGAACTTTTTATCATTTACGACATTTTTATATAACAAACTTATTTATCAAATATCTATCCGTAACTTAGTAATTTAAAAACCATCTTGTTTTTTTTAAACCACATACACCAAAATCGTACAATTCTATGAAAGTTTTAATTATAGATACATAATGTCTTTTTATATAACAAAACTTATTTACCAAATATCTAAAGAATATACCCCCGGAAAGGCCTCCGTATTACAAACATGACGAGCCCAACATTGATATATTTTTTACATACGTATGTACTTATAAAAAATGTTGAATTTAGTATTTATTTTTTTTAAATGTGATTTCTTTGCCAAAAAATATATCGCCGTAAAATCATCTGCCTAATATTGATATACTTCTACCTAACAGCGAAAAAAACACTGTCGCAAGGAAAACCTATACAACATACCAAGGCCCAAAACACAGATGATCCGTTATGAGTTTCCCGCAAAAATACAGATAAAACGAAAACTGAAAACAAAAGGGCATTTGTTGATGCTACATATTAGATATAGTATAAAGAAAGTAGAGCAATACGACACCTGAACGTGCATATCATATTCAAAATGAATCTACAAAATCGCGCCACTATGTACGTATGGTAGCAATGTTTCTCTCTTAAGTCACAGTTTTTGTATATGCTTTCTGAAATTGACTGCTACCTAAGTCATCACAACGATTAGTTTTTCATGTTTAGATAAAGAAATATGATTGGGATATTTGAAATTATGACTAATTATATGCCTAAACCTTTGTGTCGTTGTTTTATAGATTTGTGAAGAAGTGTGTCCATTTGCTGCAACCATCATATTAATGTTACACAAGTTTAAGCGTGCATGTCACTATGTCACATCCCTGAATCACTTCTCTTAAATAACTTCATAAACATATTATGGTTATGGCTCTGTGACTATCTCATTGTTTAAGGTCAAATACATAACAAGATTATTGATTTCTAAAGTGAAATGGTTGTGGTGTGCATATTATTTGCATGGGGATTTGAGGTGTTTGTGTAGCTTGTTTGTCGGATTTATAAGCTTATGTAAAATTCGAATGAGTTCATAAGCTATTTTTTCTTCAAATTTTTTGGTTTATAACCTAATCAACAGGGGCGGAGGGAGGGGTAGCTAGTGGGTGCTAGGCCCCCCTCAATCAATCCATTTATATAGTGTTAAATAAGCCCATGGCCCAAAATATATATGTTTTGTGCAGTTAGCCACCCTCAACTCACGTTACAATTTTATCTTTTCCTTGGCAAAATCAAAATCAAACTAATCCCTCAATATTAAATGTCTATTCATCATTTCATGATAAGTCATTATTTATTTTAGTATGATTAAAATGTTTTATTTACCTTTTTAGTAAAAGGATTCACAATGCATCAATGAATGTTATGCTTTTTAGTTTTTTCTTTTTACTATTTGCTTTTATTTAGTTTTGATGAATAGAAAGCTTGTTTAACGTTTTCAACTTCATTTAAATGATTTGAGATTTCACTACATTTATGTTTGAAACTGTGTATTATTTTTACTTTTGGTGATAACTGATAACCAAAACTAATAGTCAAATTGTTTATTTTCGGTTTCTTCATATGAAATTTTGATGTCTGTTAGTCGTTATTGCTACCGTTAAAAAAATTCGGCCCCCCCTTAACTCAAAATCCTGGCTCCGCCCCTGCTAATCAAGTTGACTTGTAAGCTTTTACAGACTTATGCAACCTCATAAGTCATAAGTCTAATAGAGAAAATAACAAAACACGCCTAATGTTTAAATATTAATTTGGTGTATTAACTTATATGTTTAGTTAAATATTCTTGGTAAATCTTTGATCATAAAATAGTGTGCTTCAAATACATATACAATACATACATTCACAATTGATATAACCATCCAACCTATCACCATCCCCACCACACCCACAACTGTCCCCCACTGTTGAATTTCCAAAGGGTTAAACAATATACTAGTAGCATGGTTTGTTGTCTTTTTATAGTTTGTTTTTGTTATATCTAAATTCTAGATATCTATTTTTTATATCATACAAGTACTGTATGTTAGAATAATAAAGGCTCGTGAGCCCGTTGGGTTTGGCTCGTTTAGTTTCTAGGGTTATGTTAGTTTGTGTTCTATTTGATATCTTGTAAACTTCATTATTTATTGAATCTGATAATACATTTTCAGTATTCCCTTGATTTCTACATGTTATCAAGAGCTAAGTCAAAGAAGAAGAAGAAGAAGAAGAAGAAGAAGAAGAAGAAGAAGAAGAAGAAGAAAAATTATGTGTAGCATCTCGACATCAACATGTTTTGGTTCCGCCTGTCTGATCTGAATCTGTCTGCACCTGTCTTCCTGTCTAAATACACACGTGGTTCCGCATCTGGTTCCACATGGTTTTGTCTGAATTTAAATATGTCTGATTCTACATGTGGTTCCGCCTGGTTTGATCTGAATCTGTTTGTCTGCATCTGTCTGCCTGAATTTGAATCTGAATATGTCTGTCTGGTTTGATATGAATTTGCCTGTCTGAATCTGCATTTGTTTGTCTGCCTGTTCTTCTCTCGTTCATCTTCGTATTTATGTTGCTCTGTGTTCTGCACTTGTACCTGGTTCTTTTGGATTGCATCGGATTGAGACTCTGTCTAGCACCGAGTTGCACTCTAGGACACTCCATGTTTCATTTGTTTTTAGTTTTAGTTTATTTTCTATTTGGCAAACTCTCAATGTTTACCGCTGCAACATTGTGAGTTTGAGAGGGGGTGCTAGAATAATAAAGGCTCGTGAGCCCGTTGGGTTTGGCCCGTTTAGTTTCTATGGTTATGTTAGTTTGTGTTCTATTTAATATCCTGTAAATTTCATTTTTTAGTGAATCTGATAATACATTTTCAGTATTCCCTCTTTGATTTCTACACTATAATATGGTCAGATTAGCTGATTAGGTGCAAATTAGTAAACATAACTGTGGAAAACTAGAAGGGGGGGGGGGGTGAATAGTTTTACGTCTTTTTAGTTTGTTACAAAAGATTGTTTGAAAGTTTTCTTTAATTTCAAAAATTTATATTCGATACTATGTGATATCAAGTCATGCACAATATGAACAACAATAAATATGTACGATAAAGCAACAATGATGTAAGTAAAGAAATAAATGAGAGATGGAAAGATCGAACCGAGAGACAAGAGATTTATAGTGGTTCGGCTACAAGGTCACCTTCCTTGCCCTACTCCACTCCCCGAGCACCTAACTTGAGAGTTTTCTTCACTATGTCAACAAGCTCCCTTATGGCGTAGAAAACCTTACACACCAATGTACACACCACAACTACGTCACAACTTAATCACACCTTCTACACAACTTCTTCACACCTAGTCACTACTTAATCACAACACTACTTCACACCTATCTACTTCACACCAATCTTCTTCACACCTATCTTCTTCTTCACACCAATCTACTTCCTAACTCTTCTCCTTCACAACTAACTACTAACCAATCACACTATATATATATACCTAGCTAAACTATCTTCTATCAAATATTCACAACTAATTTCACAAAGAGATAGATATAATGGATAATGCTCTAACAACTTGGATGTGGAGATCACAACAAGTTGTAATACTTCTTGTCTTGAGGGATAGAAGTATTCTTCTCTTGCACTTGAGAGGATGATGTTTGAATCACTTTGAAACAAAGATTTATGAATGTATGATCAAAGGATTAAGAGAATGGAAATTGAGATCTAGAACAGAAAGTTTAGGAGGGCAAAAGGTGGGGAATAATTCCAGATTTAAGGTGGTATTTATAGGCAAAGATTTCTGACAACCGGAGCGTGCCGGTCCCCTTAAACCATGGTCGGTCCCCTTAATTTTAAGGGGACCGCCCCTTATAATTAAGGGGGCCGCCCAGCTGTAATGGTCAGAATCTTTGCCTTTTAGACATTATTTATGTCAACAATCTCCCCCTTTTTGATTATTACAAAACCTTAAACTCAATAGGTCTAAAATTTATTTTTAGACAAGTATTTTAGAGTTTACTATTCTTTTCTCCCCTTTTTTGTAAAATCAAAAAGGTTAAACCGAGTAAGCTTCATAGAAGAAGTTAAACGGGTAGAATGCTCCCCCTTGATGTATGCTCCCCCTCATTTGAGAGCACCAAGGGAACGAGCTATGGAAATCTTGGCTACAAAAAATATGTGGAGAGAACAAGACATATATATGCACAGCAACAATTATGCAAATAAAAATAGATTCATTCAAGCATCATAGAAATGATTAGCATTACAATATTCAATATGCTTGAAGCATATTGATTACAATAAAACAAAAGAAAAGACATAGTCCTATATTGCCTAAGAGAGCACTTGGACTTGCTTGCAACCCACGGTTGATTATTTTATTTGCTTGAAGGGGAACATAAGCATAGAGCTTAGTTGTTGGATGGAGAGGGATATGGAGTGGGGTATGGAGCGGAAGAGGTGGATCTTACGATGTTGTATCGAGTTAAGGGTGGTATTGGATGAGGACGAGTAAGAAGATATTCAATCCAAGAAATATCTTCACTCAAGTAGAGAATTTGTTTTTGAAGAAAGATGCAACAAGGGCAATAGTGAGTATGGTTTGTGACTTGATCCAAATTGAGAGAGTGTGGTAGGCAATTTGCATAGGGTGATGATGGAGGTTGCCCTTTGCTGCGTTGTGCATGATGCATAGCAAGGAGATCACTAAGATCATGGATTTGGGTTATTTCATCACGGAACTTTTGCTTTTCTGTGGCAATGTGGAGAGAGTCATTGTGTTGATATGGATGAATTGGGTTTGTGTAGTTGGAATTGTAGTTTGATGGTTGATCAAACTTGTATGGATCATTATAAGTGGTTGGAGGATGAGATGTGTAGTTTGGCATGAAAGAAGATGTTTGGCCAATGGTGTATGGTTTGTAAAGAGGATCAAATGAATGTCCTTGTGGATTTGGTGTAAAGTTTGGGAAGTAAGTGGTTGGAGGTGTTGAGTGGTTTCCAACTTCATTGGTTATGATGGATTTGTTTCGAGGGCTCTTTCTTCACCAAACGGGTTTTTCCGTCATCCTTGCTAGCTTAGAAGCTTTTGTTTTTTGTTTGTTTGGAGAAGTCATGAAGGGATGAATGGAGAGTGTTGAAGATTGGGGATATTTATAGTGTAAGAATTGTGTGTTTATGGATGGATAAAGTTTGTTTGGGAGATTAGGACAAAATATGTTGGTGAAAATTGGGAAATGTAGGTTGAAATGGGCTAAAAGTAGAAAAGATTCTGTAACCCCGTCCAGCAGATGGCTGGTCCCCTTAATTAGGGGGCGGTCCCCTTAATAATTAAGGGAGCCGCCTTACATAATTAAGGGGGCCGCCCATCTGGTGATTCCCAGATTGCCAGAATTGGGTTTTGGGTAGAAAATTTGCAGAAAGGTTGTGTTTTTGGATTTGGATTCAAGCAAGTTCGATTTCTTTAGGCAATATAGCATCTAATCTAATCATGATATAGCATGCATGCAAAAACACTTAAGTGAAAGAGGAAACAAGCAACAAATAATAAGCTAGAGGAGACAAGTAAAGGCAAGGGCACTTAATCTTCCTAAGGCAACTATCTTAGATCAAAGGCAAAGGTAACTAGTGAGTCAAAAACTAGTGATGAAACAAGATGACCACATTATGAGTGATTTTGTCCTAGTGTGTGCCTATATGCAACAAATGTGGAGTTGTGATTGTTTCGACTCCTAATATGCAAAGAAAAAAAATCTCTTAAGAAACAATCCAAAATCTCCTTGATTCGATTTTTGCTCGATCATGAATGTAAAAGATATATATTAGATTATATACCTTGACAATTTATGTCAGAATTTATGCATGATTTTGGAAAAAGGTTTTTAGCATTTGTCAACAATGCAAGGAAAATGATGTTCATGTAATTCCTAGATGTGAGAACAGTTAAAAAAAATTGGATTGGGTTTTACAAAAGAGTATATGCAAAGAAAATAATATTTCCCAATCTTTAATTTTGTGCGAAATAGATTCTTAGACTCAGAAATGGAGAAGTGGAAGAAAAGTAAATCTTATGCAAAATTTAAAAAAAAAATTGTCTAATATGCAATAGAATTTGGTCAACTTGTTCCATCATTCCTAATCCTAAACGCAAGTGATTGAATAATTCACGCTTAAGGGGTTTAGTGAATATATCCGCAATGTTATCTTCCGATGCAACTTTTTCTATAGATATGTTTCCTTTTTGTACATTATCCCTAAGAAAGTGGTGGCGTATTTCTATATGTTTAGTCCTAGAATGTTGCACCGGATTTTTACTTAAATCTATCGCACCTTTGTTATCGCACATAATGGGAACATTTTCTAACCTAATGCCATAGTCTATAAGAGCTTATGTCATCCATAGTGCTTGTTGACATGCCTTTCCAGCGCTTACATATTCGGCTTCGGTGGTAGAAATAGCAAGAGCGGTTTGCTTCTTCGAAAACCAAGATGTTAGACAACATCCCATAAACGTGCAAATACCGCTAGTGCTTTTTCTATCTACGTAGTCTCCCGCATGATCCGAATCCGCATAGACGATGGTTTCTATGCCGGATCCCTTAGGATACCATAATCCTAAGTGTATAGTGCCTTTAATGTATCGGAAGATACGCTTAACCGCTTCTAGGTGAGAGGTTTTGGGATCCTCTTGAAAACGGGCACAAAGGCAGACACTAAACATGATATCGGGTCTACTTGCCGTCAAGTATAGTAAACTACCTATCATTCCTCCATACTTGGTGTTATCTACGGACTCACCTTCATCATCCTTTGTGAGTTTTACTTCCGTAGACATGGGAGTTTTCATGGGTTTTTAGTCTTCTAGGCCAAATTTCATAAGCATTTCCTTAATGTACTTAGATTGGTTAAAGAATATTCCATCTTCTAATTGTTTTATTTGTAATCCTAGGAAGAAGTTAAGTTCACCCATCATGCTCATCTCAAACTCATCATGCATGATTTTGGCAAATTCATCACATATGTCTTGACAAGTTGATCCAAATATAATGTCATCAACATATATTTGGACAATGATGAGATTTGGGTCTTTCCTTTTAGTGAAAAGAGTGTTATCTACCATTCCCATGGAATAATCATGTTTAATAAGGAAAGCTTTTAATCGATCATAGCAAGCTTTGGGAGCTTGTTTGAGTCCATACAAAGTTTTCTTTAACTTATAAACATAATCAGGTTTTGCGAAGTCAATGAATCCTGGAGGTTGTGCCACATATACCTCCTCATTGATAAAACCGTTAAGGAATGCACTTTTCACGTCCAATTGGAATAACTTAAAATCTAGGGCGCATGCATAGGCAAGTAATATCCTAATAGATTCTAGTCTAGCTACGGGGGCATAAGTTTCGTCATAATCAATTCCTTCTTGTTGATTATAACCTTGGGCAACTAACCTAGCTTTATTCCTAGTAACAATTCCATTTTCATCTAACTTATTCCTATATACCCATTTAGTTCCTATGATGGTCATATTCATTGGATTTGGGACTAATTCCCAAACATCATTTGCCTTAAATTGATTTAATTCTTCTTGCATAGCTATAACCCAACTTTCATCTTTTAAAGCATTATTAATATTCTTAGGTTCTATTGCTGAGATGAAACAAAAGAAATTATTTTTATCTTGGGCTTGTGACCTTAGGGTTCTTTGGTTAAGATGTCCTATTATATTGTCTAATGGATGTGATCTAGATTCTTTAACATTTAAAGTTTCGTTATTTCCTAAGTTAATGTCTTCATTATCATTTCATATGGGTTTTGTTTTACTAACCTCAATAGCTTCATCTTCGACTAAGTCATCATCTTCTAAAGGTAAAGTTTTAGGAGGTGGTGGTGTTTCATCAAATGTAACATTTAGTGATTCTTCTACTTTCATGGAGTGTTTGTTAAGTATTATATATGCTTTACTATTTTGTGAGTATCCTAAAAATATTCCTTCATACGATTTTGGATCAAACTTAGTGAGGTAATCCTTAGTGTTTAGAATATAACATTTACTTCCAAATACCCTACAGTAGCTTAAGTTGGGTTTTCTACCTCTTAGTAACTCATAAGGAGTATTTCCTAGAATTCTCCTAATTGATACCCTATTAATAATATATGTTGATGTATCTACAGCGTGACACCAAAATTTTTGTGGGATGGATTGTTCATTTAACATTGTTCTACTCATTTCTTGTAGTGACCTATTTTTTCTTTCTACTACGCCATTTGATTGAGGAGTACGAGGAGCGGAGAAATTGTGAGATATTCCATTTAAATCACAATATTTTCCGAATTGTACTTCGTTGTCAAATTTCCTACCATGGTCCGTCCTAATGGCTACTATTGTGCATCCTAATTTATTTTGAATCATTTTACTAAATATTTCGAATTTTTCAAAGGCTTGGGTCTTGTCACTTTAAAACCTAGTCCACGTGTATCGTGAGTAGTCATCTACTATTACTAAGGTATATTTGTTTCCTCCATAGCTCCGCACAGCGGATGGACCAAAAAGATCCATATGTAATAGTTCTAGGCACGTAGTAGTGGATACTATATTCTTAGCTTTGTGACTAGCATGAACTTGTTTTCCAATTTTACATGCATCACAAAAATGCTTGTCATATTTTAGATTAGGCAAGTTTCTAACTAGTTCTTTAGAGGCCAAAGATTGTATTTGTTGCATGTTAGCATGTCCTAATCTCCTATGCCACAATGTGGAGCTTTCGTCTAGAGTCGTTAGGCATATCCTATCCTCAGGTTTGTTTCCTAGTTTCATAAGATATATGCCTCCTTTTCTAATTCCTCTACCTATAATTTTTCCCTTCTTAACTATTTCGCTATCCTCTTCGGTAAAGGTAACTCTACATTTATTATCGCATATTTGTCCTATACTAAGTAAGTTATATGTTAAATTATCTACATGCTCTACATTTTCAATAGTAAGTGAGTCACTACCGAAAATAACGTTACCTCCATTGTATGCCTTGTATGTAGAAAATAGCTTGCAATTCCCCGTCATGTGCCTCGAACATCCGCTATCCTTGATCCATTCGTTAGGCTCCAAGTCAATTCCTAAACATATTTCGTCGGTTCCTTTTGCCATAAAACACTTTTCGTCTCTTGGTTTTTCCACTTCTTCTTTGTCACTATCACTCCATGTTCCACTAACAAAGGTGCCTTGATTTTCATAACCCGACGGCTTTAGACATTCGCCAATGAGATAATTTGGACTTCCACATCTAAAGCACTTTCTTTTCCCGTAGTTATCACTTCTATTTCTTTGGCCGGTTTTCTTTCATCTCGTGGTGATCTAGTGAATCTTCCTCGTCTCTTGAAGAATTTCTTGAATTCTCTTACGGCCATTGCATATTCTTCGTCTTCACTCTCGTCACTTGAATCAGCATTGTCACTAGGTTCCTTTTTGGCTTTTAGAGCAATAGATTTGGTTTGTTCTTTCTTGACTTTGACCGTTTCCGAATCTCTTCTTATAATTTCTTCATGGACCTTCAAGTTGCCAATAAGTTCATCAAGTGATAACGTCATCAAATTCTTTGACTCTTCAATTGCCGTGACCTTAGCTCGCCATTTTGGATGCAATGTCCTAAGAAATTTCCTAACACAATTTTTACTAGAAAATGTCTCATCAAGTGCTTTTAAATTTGTGATAATAGTGTTAAATTTAGCAAAAGCATTATAATTTGATTCCTCTTCCGGAATCGTAAATTGTTCATATTGTTGTACAAGAAGATCTATTTTATTATCTTTGACTTGACTATTACCTTGGTGAGTAATAAGTAGAGAATCCCAAATTTCTTTTGCAGTTTTACACATAAAAATTCTTTCATATTCTTTGCGTGGTAACGCATTATAAATAACCATTTTGGCTTCATTATTTTTTGCTAGTTTCTTTTTCAAATCATCGTTTTGTTTTTCAAAAGATACAATTTCATCCATTTTAGTTTCAAAATTATATTGAATAGGGGGAAAATCACCAAAGGTAATGACATGCCAAAGATCAAGATCTTTTGATTTCACATAAGTTTCGAATCTATTTTTCCAATATAAAAATCTATCACTTTCAAATAGTGGTGGTCTTTGCATAGATTACCCTTCTAAATATTTTAAAGATTCCATAGATCGTTACAAGTTTTAAAATACAATATATTTTAAAAATCTTGCTAGATGTGGCTCTTGATACCAATTGTGAAAAACTAGAAGGGGGGGGGGGGGTTGAATAGTTTTACGTCTTTTTAGTTTGTTACAAAAGATTGTTTGAAAGTTTTCTTTGTTTTCAAAAATTTAGATTCGATACTATGTGATATCAAGTCATGCACAATATGAACAACAATAAATATGTACGATAAAGCAATAATGATGTAAGTAAAGAAATAAATGAGAGATGGAAAGATCGAACCGCGAGACAAGAGATTTATAGTGATTCGGCTACAAGGTCACCTTCCTTGCCCTACTCCACTCCCCGAGCACCTAACTCGAGAGTTTTCTTCACTATGTCAACAAGCTCCCTTATGGCGGAGAAAACCTTACACACCAATGTACACACCACAACTACGTCACAACTTATTCACACCTTCTACACAACTTCTTCACACGTAGTCACTACTTAATCACAACACTACTTCACACCTATCTACTTCACACCAATCTTCTTCACACCTATCTTCTTCTTCACACCAATCTACTTCCTAACTCTTCTCCTTCACAACTAACTACTAACCAATCACACTATATATACCTAGCTAAACTATCTTCTATCAAATATTCACAACTAATTTCACAAAGAGATAGATACAATGGATAATGCTCTAACAACTTGGATGTGGAGATCACAACAAGTGGTAATACTTCTTGTCTTGAGGGATAGAAGTATTCTTCTCTTGCACTTGAGAGGATGATGTTTGAATCACTTTGAAACAAAGATTTATGAATGTATGATCAAAGGATTAAGAGAATGGAAATTGAGATCTAGAACAGAAAGTTTAGGAGTGCAAAAGGTGGGGAATAATTCCAGATTTAAGGTGGTATTTATAGGCAAAGATTTCTGACAACTGGAGCGTGCCGGTCCCCTTAAACCATGGTCGGTCCCCTTAATTTTAAGGGGACCGCCCCTTATAATTAAGGGGGCCGCCCAGCTGTAATGGTCAGAATCTTTGTCTTTTAGTGGGGAAAGTTTATTTGGTGAAAAACTAACTGATTTTGGTTTAAAATTTGAATTCATATATTTAGTATGAATAAAACATTTTTCTTTATTACCAAAAGTGTTTTTCAAAAATATATAATATGTTTATATAATTAAATAAACTTTGTAATAATTAATTAAATACCCCTTTGATCATAGATTGCAATAAACACTTTGTTTATTCATACCTTAAGTGATTTGGATGTAAAAAGAATGATAATCACTAAATACTTGTTTATGTTATAAATTCTAGTTCAATGAGTTTATGTTTTGTAATAATCAAAACATAGAGATATTGATAATATGTTAATAATGTTTTTAGACATTATTTATGTCAACAATAACATCTTAAGACTCTTTCTGGAAAAAAAATTGAATTTTTAGATCTTTGATTAACTTTTAAGTCATCAGTTTTGTGTTTGTTTATTATAAGAAGCAATATGTATATTTAGATTGCATACGAAGAGAAAACACGTTTCATTAAACTTAAAAGCTTAAAAATAAGTTATGTTGTTAGACTAAAATGAAAATACATTATAAGTTTATATAAAACTGGATGAAAACATTGCCGTTTCATCCTGTAGCTACTCTGTAGCATTTTTCCCGCCAAAACCTTATGGGCCGCTTTTGGCCTACTTTGCTTGCCGGTAACCCAACCCAGCCCAGTCCGGCTATTGTTTTTAATACCTAACCAACACACACATACATACCCTAGCCAAAACAACGCCTCCATCTTCCTGCTGGTGATTTGTTGATTTTTTTTATTGACTCCTGGTGGTGGTCTAGAAAACACCAACGCAAATCAAAAAGGTATGTCCTCTTATTACTATTGGATTTCTTGATTTTTTTTGTTGATTATTGATATGATTTGTGGGTTTTTGATGATTTGTGAAAAATGATGAGGCAAAAAATGATCCGTTTTTAGGGGGTCATTTAAGCCCAAATCCGACTTTATTTGATCAAATATTGCCCTAAATCGTTCCTTTTGTGATTTTAGGTACTTGGAGAGTGAATTCTGGAAAAGAAGCCATTTTGGACGTTTTTGGAGCATAAAAGTGAAGAAAACGACAAAGTATCAATTTTCCATGCTGTGAACAGTAGGTGACAGCGTCAAGAGTAAAGGCTTGACGGCGTCAAACATCAAGAATAAAAATCCGAGAGTCATGAAGGCGTCAAGAGTCATCCTGACGGCGTCAAAGTGCCAAGAATAAAATACCGTGGTTGATGACGGCGTCACATAGGCCGTCATAAGAAGATCAAGGCCGTCCGAGGAAGTATTTGGCGGCGAGGTGACGGCGTCACATTGTTGTCTTGACGCCGTCAGCCTTATTTTCCTATATATAGTTTTCTAGTTTTTCACATTAAAAATAGAAGTTTTGGAGAAACCCTAAAGACGAATTTGGTGCAACTTTTACAGGTTTTTCAAGGGTTCCAAACCCTTGATACCTTGCATTGTAATTGAGATAAGTGTTCTTCTAATTCAATCAATATGTCTATGTGTTGGTTGTCTATATCTTGTTCTTGTCTCAATTCCATTATGCTAGGCTAGATCTCTTTTGTGTTTGCTTAGATCTAATGAAACCTAGATATTGATTATGTGTTGATTACTTGTTTATTCTTGTTCTTGGATGAATGATTTATATGTTAGGCTTAAGAAAACTGGCAGATCTCTAAATGGTAACATGCTTGAACGTCTTAAGAAACATGAACCGAGGCGTACTAGGTCTTTATTGGTTGTATTTAATGCATGAGCCACTGTTTACAATCCCTATAGTTGTGCTGGGTCATGGTGTAGGAGGAGATAAGAGCTCATAGAATTGGGGAGTTATGTATGCCACCCCATGAATGGTATTAAGGAATACGATCCGTCATCCATGCAATTATAACTAGTAATTAACGTGTAAAAGATATCTAGGGAGTAGTGAAATCTAAGTAAACACATTTTCTCCAATTACTGCTCACAACCTTAGTATAAATTAGTTTATTTTCATTTTTATTATTTTATTTTGATTGCATCTTAGTTTTGGGTTAGTTGAATAGCAACTAATTCCGCCCACTCTTTCAAAACCCGAGATTTTACTTGCTTTCATAAAAACATAAAAATACAAAAAATAATTATCCCTCACCTTTAGAACTAGTAATTAGGCTTTCTAATCCTAGCGACACTATTCCTAAGCTGAACGATCAATCCCCCGGTACTTGTCACTATACTACACTACAACGATCAGGTACACTGCCTGGTGGGGGTTGTAAGCTTCTCGAGATCCCTCGAGAGGTAAAGCCTGTTGCGATTCCCACGCATCAAGTTTTTGGCGCTGCAACCCGGGGAATAGTTATTGTCTAGGTTGGGATTTCTTTTTATTAGGTCTACTTGCTAGATTCCTTTCTAGTAAGATTTTATTTTTATTTTTAGGTCTTCTTTAGTCTATCGTATTTCTTCGTGCCTTTGTTCGTAACTCTTTACCATCCGACATCATTGAAGGTGGTAACATCCTTGAACCCGTCATCCCACCACAACAAAACCCACCACTAGAACCCCTTAGGCCCCGAACCTTAGGAGAGTACTCCCGACCTAGCCACCAAGGCTACCGAAACACCATTGAGCTCACCGGAGCCAATGTGACCCCCTTGCGATCCGACACCATCCGGTTGGTGCAAAGCGGATGTGCATTCCATGGACTTCGTTCCGAAGATCCAAACCAACATCTTAAGGACTTTCTCAAAATCGTAGATTCCATAGACCTAGGTGTTGAAACTAGAGAGACTACCCGTTTACGCCTATTCCAATTCTCTCTACGGGATCAAGCTAGTCAATGGCTTGAGCGTTTACCCGCGGGATCCATCACCACATGGGATGATCTCACCACTCGTTTCCTTGCTCAATTTTTCCCACCGGGGAGAACTACTAAGCTTAGGAATGACATCTTGATGTTCCAACAACGTCAAAATGAATCTCTTTATGAAGCATGGACTCGTTTCAAGGACTTACTCCAAAAAGTCCCTCATCATGGCATAGATCTTTGGCTCCAAGTCCAAATTTTTTATGACCGTATCGACATCTCCACGAGGCGAACCATTGACCAATCGGCCGGTGGTAAGCTACGTGATCTTAGTGCGGAACAATCATGGGAACTCATAGAAGATCTTGCTCTCTATGACAACGAAAGTTGGAATGATCCCCGTGATTTGAACAAAACAGTCAAGGCAATATCTTTGCCTTCGAACAATTCTAGCACTCCCGACCGTAGGATCATGGAACTTGAGGACCAAGTCAAGTTTCTCATGAAATCTTACGATGCTCCTAAGCCTTCAAGCCAAGTGAACAAAATCACTTCTTCATGCGAATTATGTAGTGGTCCCCATGACACTCGTGATTGTGTGGAACTCCCCGGAACAGCTTTTGCGGACTACGCATCCACGCGTACCGACGAAGCGGGAGATAAGTGGTACACTTTCAAGCCCGAGCCAAACACTTACGGTGATTCATACAACCCCTCATGGAAAAATCACCCAAACCTTAGGTGGAAACAAAATCAACCCAATTCATCCAACCCACCTAATCGTTACCAACCAAACGGTCCACCATCCAACCGTACTTTCAACAACAATCCTTCTAACAACTATGGTAGTACCAACAATCTTGAAGGATTGATGTCAAAGTTCATGGCATCTCAAGAAGCTCGCATATCTAAGTTTGAAGCCGATTTCAAACAAAAGCAAAGCGAGATGACCACTAGAATTGATGCATTGTTGAAAGTTCTCAATGACCGAGAAATGGGAGCACTCCCAAGCGACACAGTCAAGAATCCGAAACTAACCGTTAATTCCATATCCTCAGTTTCGTCACCCACTTCGTGTCCACAATACTACTCGGTTAAATCAACAAGCACGTGTTTCAAACAAAACCAAGTTCCCCAAAAGGACCAATCAAATAAAACACCCACTATAGAGCTGGTCAAAAGCATTGTTGAAACACCTCTTACGCAAGACCTTGACGATGAATTCAAAGAACTTCACCTTGAACGCCCCGTCATTGATGTCTTAGCGCGTGCTCCTTACTATAGTGCCCTCCTAGAAAAATATGAGAAGTATAAGCTAGGTAAAAATGGGACCGCCTTCGTTCAAAACAAGTTGCCTAAAAAGCTTAATGATCCGGGTATATTTGTTTTGCCTTGTAAGATAGGAAGATCCGAAGCTTTCGACACACTAGCCGATTTAGGGTCAAGCCTCAACTTGATTCCCTTATCCTTATTCACCACTCTTAAGCTAGGAAAGTTAGAGGAAACGGAAGTATTGATAGGGCTAGCGGATGGGAGTATTGCACACCCGGTTGGAATGATTAAGGATGTAGTTGTTCACGTAGGAAAGTTAACTATATTAGCGGAAAAGAAGCCCAAATCCGACTTTATTTGATCAAATATTGCCCTAAATCGTTCCTTTTGTGATTTTAGGTACTTGGAGAGTGAATTCTGGAAAAGAAGCCATATTGGACGTTTTTGGAGCATAAAAGTGAAGAAAACGGCAAAGTATCAATTTTCCATGCTGTGAACAGTAGGTGACGGCGTCAAGAGTAAAGGCTTGACGGCGTCAAACATCAAGAATAAAAATCCGAGAGTTATGAAGGCGTCAAGAGTCATCCTGACGGCGTCAAAGTGCCAAGAATAAAATACCGTGGTTGATGACGGCGTCACATAGGCCTTCATAAGAAGATCAAGGCCGTCTGAGGAAGTATTTGGCAGCTAGGTGACGGCGTCACATTGTTGTCTTGACGCCGTCAGCCTTATTTTCCTATATATAGTTTTCTAGTTTTTCACATTAAAAAGAGAAGTTTTGGAGAAACCCTAAAGACGAATTTGGTGCAACTTATACAGGTTTTTCAAGGGTTCCAAACCCTTGATACCTTGCATTGTAATTGAGATAAGTGTTCTTCTAATTCAATCAATATGTCTATGTGTTGGTTGTCTATATCTTGTTCTTGTCTCAATTCCATTATGCTAGGCTAGATCTCTTTTGTGTTTGCTTAGATCTAATGAAACCTAGATATTGATTATGTGTTGATTACTTGTTTATTCTTGTTCTTGGATGAATGATTTATATGTTAGGCTTAAGAAAACTCGCAGATCTCTAAATGGTAACATGCTTGAACGTCTTAAGAAACATGAACCGAGGCGTACTAGGTCTTTATTGGTTGTATTTAATGCATGAGCCACAGTTTACAATCCCTATAGTTGTGTTGGGTCATGGTGTAGGAGAAGATAAGAGCTCATAGAATTGGGGAGTTATGTATGCCACCCCATGAATGGTATTAAGGAATACGATCCATCATCCATGCAATTATAACTAGTAATTAGCGTGTAAAAGATATCTAGGGAGTAGTGAAATCTAAGTAAACACATTTTCTCCAATTACTGCTCACAACCTTAGTATAAATTAGTTTATTTTCATTTTTATTATTTTATTTTGATTGCATCTTAGTTTTGGGTTAGTTGAATAGCAACTAATTCCGTCCACTCTTTCAAAACCCGAGATTTTACTTGCTTTCATAAAAACATAAAAATACAAAAAATAATCATCCCTCACCTTTAGAACTAGTAATTAGGCTTTCTAATCCTAGCGACACTATTCCTAAGCTGAACGATCAATCCCCCGGTACTTGTCACTATACTATACTACAACGATCAGGTACACTGCCTGGTGGGGGTTGTAAGCTTCTCGAGATCCCTCGAGAGGTAAAGCCTGTTGCGATTCCCACGCATAAAAAAAAATATGAATTATTGTTGGAGTTTTTTGATTCTTTTTGTGTTGATTATTGATATGATTTGTGGGTTTTTGATGATTTGTGAAAAAAAATATGAATCTAAGGGTTTAGTTATGATTTTGGGATTGACTTATGATATTAATATCTTTGGTAGATTTGGTGCCTACCATGTGTTTGATGAATTGCTTGAGAAGATTACATGTTTGCTTGATAGTAGCTATGATTTTTTTTGTTGGCCTGTGATACGGAAACTATCTGTAGTTCAATATTCATGTCGGAAATGGTACGAATAGCTTACACTTATACTCAAAACGTTACTTCAAAATTAAAATTTGAAGAGGTACATGTTAGGATGTTTGGTCAGCCACAAACACATGTTTGGTAAATGTATATTTTCATATACAATGATGAAATTTGTATGTTTGGTCAGCCACAAATTAGTCGCCACTACAAAGGTAAACATTAGAATTTGTTATATGTTACTTTTATTTTGTTTGCTTCATAGTAGCTATAATTTTTTTTTTGTAGCCTGGTGTGTGCAAGCTTTTTGGATTTGCTATTTCGTATCAGATGAAAGTGGTCTGGATGTGAGTGAAAGTGGTGCAACGAGTTGAGGATGCGTTGAACCTTCTAGAACTGTCCTACCAAAAGCATGGCAGCAACACGCGAATGATGTGTCGGTTCACTCAGCAACGGATCTCTTATGTACGTTACACGGCCCTTTTTTGTTACTATTTTGTCTGTCCCTTTTTCATGTTCAGTTGTTTTCATGTCTTTCCCCTCTTTTAGGTTCAGCTGAAGAGGTCATGGATGAAAGACAATACAGTCATATAACTGCTTGCCATGAACAATATTACAAATGTTGACAAGGACAAGAGGAATATTGGTCATAGTCGCCAACATGCTATTCATGTGTCGTCTTCCTCAGAAACAAATCTCTTATGTATGTTGTATGCTTTTTGTTTGATACCATTTTGTGCGACCGTTTTTCAAACTCAACTATTTTGAATCTCGTTCTCCTGTTTTTGGTTTTAGGTGAAGAGGTCATACATGAAACATGGGACAATCATATAATTGTTGTGCATGAGCATGATGTACAACACAATGGTACATGTAATGTTTACTTGCATACTAATCTATCTTCAATTGCTACTGTAAATATTTGCTACTTTATATATGATGTGTCAGCTTTTTATTCTACAGGTAGGGGCTATACAGGTGAATATAGACATGCGAGAAACTCAGATTTTTAATAGAAAAAATCACATGAATGGCACGTATGCAATCACCGCTTTCGGTTTTCAAGAAACTAAAAAATTGATGCGAACACTGCCTAACCGAATGACATTGGATTTCGGAAGATTCACAGACATTCAAGCAACTTCAGATACAAGATTTCCCAAGCACCTTCAATTTCGTTGCTTACAATGAACTCGACCCATGGGCGAATGCAAAGCACGCAATACTTATAGGCAAGTCAAAGTAACATCAGTTTTATATGGGTGAAACATGTTAACCAACGAAATAATTGATGTTAAGCAATGTAAAAAAAATTAGGTTTAAGATTATATTGGCTGTAACTAAACATTGTCAATCATACATTTTGCCTTTAACAGATTATATCAGCCGGCTTCAGATTGTTGGCGACTTACAGGATACCACAAAACTGACAAAGAAAAGAGTTGTTTGGAGAGATATAACTCTGCAAAATCTAAAGTAATATTCATTATAAATCGCCAAACTTTAATACTTTTGTTGAACTGCCACTAACGAAAGCTTTCTCCTGCAATGGCAATACCATAAGGTTTACCCTTTGAAACGAAATGGCACGGGAATTTGTAATGGAAGACTATGAGAACGCAGGCATGTAATAGCGGCAATCAGCTCATGGTGGGTCAAAACTTATGGAGGTAAATTCATTAACTCACAACTGTCGTTTGTATCTTGGATAGGTTCGTCCTGTGCATCCTGGAAAATGGCACCTAAAATGGGCTATCTTTTTGGCGTAACTTTTGGTAAAGATGGAGATGGTCACTTGAAGCTTGAAGCTTGAAGCTTTTTTTTTTGCGGCACCAGGTTTCTGTTTTTGATAAAGATGGAGATGGTCACTCCAGTTGCATTTGGTGTCGCCCGTTGCTTCAAGTGACCATCTTTACCCTAAAATAAATAGAACACTGAGCATGATTAGTACACAAACACATTTTGGCAACAAAGTTTTATACATGTTGATGCATCTCTTGATAAAGATGGAGATGGTCACTTGAAGCTTTTTTTGCGGCACCAGGTTTCTGTTTTTAGGGCATTGCATTCGTTTGGGGACAAGGTATTGATTGTCGAATTTGGTGTTATGTTAAAACCTGTTGTCTTATTATGAAAAGGGGTTTAAACTTTAAAGTTTTTCTGATCATGCGAAATTGTTGACAGTTGCTGTTACTTGATTTGCAGGGAATCCATGTGTCGCTACGGAAACCGGGTAATTACGTAGCTCAGGTTAGTCCGACAAGGGCATGGGTGGGACATGTGGATTGACTCACGCGTCATGCCGGGTCAGAGTTATGGGTGCATCAGGAATGTTCACGGTTACCCGTTGACAAGATCAGGTTCTGTCGGGCCATGTTACAAAATAAGAATACCAGTTAACAAGATCGGGTCAGGTCGGGAACATGTAAAATTTTCTTTGGGACAAAGCTGGTGATTTAAAAATAATAATAATAAAAAAAAAGTAAAAAAAATAAAAAAAATAAAAAAGAAAAATCCTTGGGTGAAAATGGGTTAGGAGGGTTATGTTGACCTGCGTATTGGTTTTAGTTTTAATTCTATAAACTACACAAGTTTTGTTAGTTCTTTTGTGTGTTATTGAGTGTTTGGATGCATGTTTAAATTGAAGTTGAAAAAACGAAATAAGTACAATGCTGTAGGGTTCTGGAGATCTTTTTTTTTTGATAATTTTTTTTTTTTTAATTTTTAATGTTTTTAAAGTGTCATTTAAGTTGAGCTAGACTGATGCGTATTTGACTTTTTCTTTAACACATGATGTTTTGTTTAGACATATCTTTAGGAGTGTTAGGATACATGTTTAAACTGAAGTTGACATAAGGCGATTATATCATTATCCATTTATTTTAAAGTTATGATTTAGTGTCAAACTGATGAGATTAAAGAAAGGGTGATAAGTTGATTAAAGAAAGTAATAAAGTATGTCCCACTTTGCAAACCATCATTTGCATCAAATCTTTTTCTTGATAATTCGACCTATAAGATATAGGATATGACATAATCATCTTTTTTAAATGTGTTCAGGTTCAGACGACCTTTCCCGATGGTACAAAGTTAATTATTTTGCACGTTTTGAGGTACATTTGTTTTTTATATTTATTCTCTAAGCGTGGTGCGTCTGCACTTGCAGCGTGATTTGCTTATACTTGCGTGATGTACAGCCTGATCCTATGCCTATAATTGTCAATATAGTAAGGTTGCAAGTAAGTGATTTCAGTTAATTGTCTATTATCAGCCATTTGTTTCAATTGTTGGTGGTATCGATGTAGAACCATTATGATTGTCAGTGCTCAGTTCTAAACCACATTTTTTGGTCATCAGTTATAAATATATAATTCAATCATGCTTATCATTATCGGAGCAATATGCTTTTCTGCATTTGGGTGAGTCTGTGACTATATAGTGGAAGCCAAACGATGCAACCTTTTGAAACGGGCGACAGGTACTTAAGCTTTAGGCCTTTGTAGTAGCTTATTTTGGTTAGCTAATTCTTAAAGGGTGTTTGGGATAGCTATCAACAACAAGGACTAACCAATTTTTTTATTCAAATGCAATGTGTGCAGTTAAGCATGAACGTTGTGATGCTCAGCACGGGTGACAATATTCTTTCGATGTCCAAACGGCTCATGATACAGAAGCTTGGGATGTGAACTTGGTTGTCAAGGATACAGAAGTTGGAATGCGAGATCTTCCCATCCCTAAACACATGGATATGTTCTATCTGACAACAAAAAATTGAGGCTTCTGACATGTCCTTTTACAGCAAGTAGAGGAAGTACTCAGGGCCATAAGACAATGCTGGAAATTCAAAAGAGTTTGGCTAGATTTTTTATCTCAAAAGACTAGAATAATTTGTCTCCGATTCCCACAAACATATTTTCATATAAAGAAAGTTTTGTGAGGCTTGCTTTGCCTTTATCGAATGCACTATCTTCAGTTTACTGAAAACAAATCTTATACAAGTCTATATTTTCAATTCCATGTCACGTTGTTTTCTAACTATATCATTTACAAGTGTATCAACTATCATCATTGTAACGCATTATTTCCATGATTGTAGGCTGGGTAACAAACTCAAGTTATCGTGGAAGCTCATAGATATTTGAAAATTGCTTTAAAGAAACAGAAATTGCATGTTGTAGGCCGCATTGTGAAGGAACATCATGATTCAAAACCATGGTCGCACCCTCTTAATTAAAGGTAAGCTTTGCTTTACTTAAAGGTGGTATTCTGGTCTGATGGTGCTAAATCGACCTCGAATAGGAGCCTTGAGGTGATTGGTTATATTCACACATTACAACTAAACATGTATATTAATGTGTTTTAATTCTTTTCAGGTACAAACTCGGCTGATCAAGTTGATTTTGCAATCCGCTTATATTCACCCTTCAACTGATCAATCAGTTGGTGCTATAAAACATCATATATGACATGCATTTGTTCATACATTTACAAATTCAGTGAACGAAGAACAGCAAGGGTAAGTTGCAAAATGTTTGCCACATTATTTGATGCTTTAAAATGAATAGCGAAATGTTTGACATGTATTAGCCACATTTGTTATCTCAGCAAATGCAGTTGGCAAGATTCAGTTATTAGCTGGCCCGTGGAGCGGAAACTGAACATGCTAAGAACCAACAACAAGTGCCGCAACAAAAGTTATGGAACAACATATGCAGGTGGACAAAGCTATCGCATTACTGCCCTCACACAATTTGTGTATAATATTATTTAGTAACTGTTGGGCTTATAACATGAAGGTATCGACTTGAATTCTCCAACAGCTTATAGTAGGATTACATTATTGAAATACTGGCTGTTGATGAGATGAAAAATGAACCACTTTTATGGGGTCATTTAAGCCCGGAATTGAATTTATTTGATCAAATATTACCCTAAATCGTTCCTTTTGTGATTTTAGGTACTTTGGGAGTGAAATCTGGAAAACGAAGCAATTCGGACGTTTTTGGAGCATAAAAGTGAAGAAAACGTCAAAGACTTAATTTTCCATGCTGGGAACAGTGTATGACGGCGTCAAGAGGAAATTCCTGACGGCGTCAAGACTAAAAACCATGACGACCCAGAAGAAACCTGAAGGCGTCACAACTAGAGCGTCAAGAGTTAAAATCATGACGGCCTGCATAAGGTGTACACATGACGGCGTCAGATCCAGATCTAGGCAGTCTGAGGACTATTTGGCGGCGAGATGACGGCGTCAGACATTTGTTCTTGATGCCGTCACCTTCCAAAATCTATATATATTTTCTATTTTTTATTCATAGAGAGGAACTTGTGTGGAGAAACCCTAGGGCCGAACTTTGTGAACCCTAGCTCGTATTTTACAGTAAATTCAAGGGTTTTTACCCCTTGAATCCTTTCATGTGCTATTGAGATAAGTCTTCTCTTAATTCAATCAATATGTTTATGTGTTGGTTGTCTATATCTTGTGCTTGTCTTGATTTCAACATGCTAGGCTAGATTTATCTTGTGTTTGCTTAGATCTAATGAAACCTAGATGTTAATTATGTGTTGATTACTTGTTTATGGTTGTATTGGATGAATGATTTCAATGTTAGGCTTAAGAAAACTGGCAGATCTCCATTGTGTAACATGCTTGAACGTCTTAGGAAACATGAACCGATGTGTACTAGGTTTTATTGGTTGTATTTAATGCATGAGTAAATTCTAATGATCCCATGTTAGGAGCTTCTTAGCCGGCTCGGCATAGGAGTGAAGTAGGCACTCATAGGATTGGGAAGTAAGTACGCCACCCCATGAATGGTATTAAGGAATACAATCCGTCATCCACGCAAATATAACAAGTAATTAACGTGTAAAAGATATCTAAGGAGTAGTGAAATCTAAGTAAACACATTTCTCCCACTTATTGCTCACAACCTTAGTTTAATATAGTTTAATTTCATTTCTAGTATTTTATTTTGATTGCATCTTAGTATTGGGTTAGTTGACTAGCAACTAATTCAGCCCAAATCCTTCAAACCCGAGATTTTTACTTGTTTTCCTAAAAATATAAAAAATACAAAAAGAATCATCCCTCATCTCTAGACCTAGTCTTTAGGTTTTCTAATCCTCGCGACACTATTCCTAGCTGAACGATCAATCCCCCGGTACTTGTCATTATACTATACTACATCGATCAGGTACACTGCCTGGTAGGGGTTGTAAGCTTCTCGAGATCTCTCGAGAGGTAAAGCCTGGTGCAAACCCCACGCATCAAGTTTTTGGCGCCGCAGCCTGGGGAATAGTTATTGTCTAGGTTAGAATCTCTTTTTATTAGGTCTACTTGCTAGATTCCTTTCTAGTAAGATTTTATTTTTATTTTTAGGTTTTCTTTAGTCTATCTTTTCTTTGTATCTTTATTTGTAAAAACCTTTCCATTGACTATTCCGTTAGCCATTATGGAGAACGCGAATCCACCATACTACCGACCACTAAATTCACCCACTCCAAATGACATCTTGATGTTTAAACAACATGAAGATGAACCTATCTATGATGCATGGGCTCATTTTAAATATTTACTCCGAAAAGTCCCTCATCATAATTTCGATTTGTGGTCCCAAATTGAAATATTTTACCATCGTGTCGACCACTATACCAAAATGGACATTGACCATGCCGCAGATGGGGACCTTTGGGGATTAAGTGTTGATGAAGCATGGGAAACCATAGAGAATTGTGCCAGACTTGCCAAAAAAATGGACAACCCAACAAACGTTGTTACGGATCAATTGATAGCAAGTTTAAGGGAACAAGCAAGAAGATTGTTTGGGGATAAGCGTATAGATGAGATAACTGGGTGCACGAAGTGGTTTGATTTCACCACAATACAAGCTGAGCACATTGGTAATCTTGATAAGATGGAGGATAGAGTTGAAAATCTAAGCCTACCAATTACCCCACAACTCCCACCATCACATGAGGAATACACACCACCCGTGACTTACCCGGAAGAAGTAGAAGAGACTATAGGAGCCCCAATAGAGGTAGAACCCTTGTACCAAACACCACTAGAGGGTATAGGTTTGAATACTTGTAGTGATAACCTTGCTCTTAGTTCTAGGGAATTACCTAGTGTTGCTGAACCGGAGCCTCAAGCAAAACCGTTACCTAATCTTCCATCTTTAGATGTGAATTTAGGAATTGAAAAAGGTCCCGATCCACCCATCAAACCATATAGTCCGGGTAGTCTTGGGATAAAGGTATTAGACTCTAAGCCTTGTAGAGAGGAAGCTGACACAGGAGTGGAAAATGACCTTACATGCTTACATCACCCATTCATGATTGATCATAAGAAACATTATGGGTTTAAGCCAGGTTTATTAGGTCAAGACGAATCCCCAACTAGTAGTCTCTTGAAGTTGATAGAAAATGATCCCTTTCTAGGAGAAAATCTTAATCCACCCATTAACCCGATTGAATTAAGTAAGGTTATGATGATAGGAGCACACCCCTTTGAGCATATAATTCATCCACCACTCTTTCCTCACGTGGCATATTTTCACCTTAAGGATGTGTATTGCTACTATCACCCACACTTAATTCAGAGTGTAGGGAAAACCTCCCCTATTTCCATTAAATAAGGGTAGAGTCAGGCTCGTGACTCGAAAAAAAACAAGCGCTTCTTGGGAGGCAACCCAAGCTTTATTTATTTATTTGTTTGTTTGTTTGTTTATTTGATTTTATTTGTTTCCGTATGCATGTTTTATTTTTGTTGCTTGTGGCTCATGTTTCAAAGTAAATTGTGAAAATGCTTTATTTTGTTATTTAACTTCGTCTTAATTGCATATAAAGGTATTTTGCAAAAGATAAGTGTAAGGGAAATCCAAATTTGTTTATAAGAACGAAATTGAGCATTAACCACAACAATATTAAATGAACATGTATATTCGTATTTGTTAGAGTCAAATGCTTGTATCGAGTCATAATGATGTTTTGCAGGATTTTCCAGGAAGTAGAACCAAGTTTTTCCAGAAATTTTCCGGAAACTTAACATAAGAATTTCTGCAGGTCACTTCTGACGGTGTCACGAGTTTACTCTTGACGGCGTCACGTGTAAAAATCTGGAAATTTTACCAGTTTTGTTTGTCTAACGGAGTTTTAAAGTTTTTGTTGAATTATTTGTTTTATAATCTCCAGGAAATCTACAAACATCATTCCACAAGCATTATATCTTATTTTGTTTTCTAGGATTTAGTAACATATGTAGATTGCCGCCGATTTTATGCGAGGTTGCCTTGTCTGTTTTCTCAGGATTTACAGGTTATGTATGACAAGAAGATGATTTATTATTCTGGAAGGGAAGCTTTGATTGTTCATTTTCTTGGAGGAAGATTTAACTTGGCCACCTTATTATCCATACCGAGCGAATCAGGGGAGTATTTGATTTCATTTGTTTTACTTATTTCACTTTTACATTCTTTACTTGAACATTGGGGACAATGTTCATCCTAAGTGTAAGGGGAGGGTAAAATGATGATACCTTACAAATACACTATCACTTGAGTTTGTTTGTTTGATAGTAGATGTGTAATAAAACTATGAGAAATACTTGTTAGTGCAATTTTAGCGCCAAATTTAAATTTTTTTACAACATTTAGGAGTGAAACTTTAGCCATAGCAAGCGTCTCATGGATAGGAGATTGTATGACTAGCACAAAACCGTACCATTCAGAAAAATTTTCCACCCAAATATGTGAGGTTCGCCTTTAGATTTGATAGGAAAAGCATTTATTATTAGTGCTTATGAGTGTACCGGTAGCATTTAAATTCTAGAACTTGCGTTAGTGATGCATCCCGAGACCGCTAGTGAGACTACATTCGTGTAGTAGGATTTACTACATGATAAGAGACATTAGGATCACCCTTGTGTTAAACCCGTATCATAATTACTTGACCATTTAAGTCATATTACTTGGCTAGTAAAGTCAACTAATTTTTCCCACACCATTAGCGTTGTACTCATTTTTAGTACACGAAACCCCTAGTACACCCCTCCGAGCCTATCTTTTCGTTTCTAACTTTAAGCATTTTACTTAAAGGAAGAATTTGTTACAACCCACTTAAATATACACCCAAATCGCCTTAGCCTTCCGTGTATGCACTCATCTTTAGTGCATTATTGTTATTTGTTAAACCCTAAGTAAATTATCTAATTGATTACATGGTTGCTAAGTCGAGTCATATCCTTGTACATATTGTTTTGGGACGATTGGGACTCATGGGTAAAGTACTTATTTTATGGAGTAATGGGGAAGAACATAATATTATTACCCCCATATGTACGTTAATCTTAAAAGTACTTCAAGTGTTTTGATTATCTTAATTCGAGTCATTAGATTAGTTTATTGTAAAGTATGTAAAGATTCAAGTGTAAGGGGAATGTTCATCCCCTATGATGTATTATTTTGGATGGTAGGGTAAGAGTGTATGCAAAAAAAAATAATAAAAAATAAAAAATAAATAGAAAAAGAAAAGAGAAAAAACATACGAACTACCATCCCTTTTCATTCTATGTTCATTTTATGTTTTTGTTATTTTTCATTTATTAGCTTAAGTCGAGTCTAGTCTTGGCTTAGCAACGCCATATTGTACATGTAATTAACCAAGATTGTTAACTCGCCACCAGTAAAGACTGCCTATATCCAACAAAACCGTATTTTTCATATCCCTATACCTAACATTACAACCCTTTAAAAGACCTCTTTGATAGTTTATCCTAGGTGCTTACGCCATGTGGTGGAGGTTTGATCCTTTCCCAAGCCTATGGTAATCTATTTTGCTATGATAGGTAGTGAGAGATATCTTCCGTTTCCATATTGTAATTTATACTTTATTATACCCGAGAGATGTGAGTATCTAAACACTATTTGTGAGGTGCTAGTATATGACCTCCGTGCTTGTCTTTGGTCTTTAGTGGAACGATTATTTGTTGTAATTACTTTTATATTAGTGTTAAATGACCCCTAACTTGTATTTTGATTAGAATAAAAGCGTATTTGCTTGAGGACAAGCAAATCTCAAGTGTAAGGGTATATGATGAGGCGAAAAATGAACCACTTTTAGGGGGTCATTTAAGCCCGAAATTGAATTTATTTGATCAAATATTACCCTAAATCGTTCCTTTTGTGATTTTAGGTACTTTGGGAGTCAAATCTGGAAAACGAAGCAATTCGGACGTTTTTGGAGCATAAAAGTGAAGAAAACGCCAAAGACTTAATTTTCCATGATGGGAACAGTGTATGACGGCGTCAAGAGGAAATTCCTGACGGCGTCAAGAGTAAAAACCATGACGACCCAGAAGAAACCTGAAGGCGTCACAACTAGAGCGTCAAGAGTTAAAATCATGACGGCCTGCATAAGGTGTACACATGACGGCATCAGATCTAGATCTAGGCAGTCCGAGGAACTATTTGGAGGCGAGATGACGGCGTCAGACATTTGTTCTTGACGCCGTCACCTTCCAAAATCTATATATAGTTTTCTATTTTTCATTCATAGAGAGGAACTTGTGTGGAGAAACCCTAGGGCCGAACTTTTTGAACCCTAGCTCGTATTTTACAGTAAATTCAAGGGTTTTTACCCCTTGAATCCTTTCATGTGCTATTGAGATAAGTCTTCTCTTAATTCAATCAATATGTCTATGTGTTGGTTGTCTATATCTTGTGCTTGTCTTGATTTCAACATGATAGGCTAGATTTATCTTGTGTTTGCTTAGATCTAATGAAACCTAGATGTTAATTATGTGTTGATTACTTGTTTATGGTTGTATTGGATGAATGATTTCAATGTTAGGCTTAAGAAAACTGGCAGATCTCCATTGTGTAACATGCTTGAACGTCTTAGGAAACATGAACCGATGTGTACTAGGTTTTATTGGTTGTATTTAATGCATGAGTAAATTCTAATGATCCCATGTTAGGAGCTTCTTAGCCGGCTCGACATAGAAGTGAAGTAGGCACTCATAGGATTGGGGAAGTAAGTACGCCACCCCATGAATGGTATTAAGGAATACAATCCGTCATCCACGCAACTATAACAAGTAATTAACGTGTAAAAGATATCTAGGGAGTAGTGAAATCTAAGTAAACACATTTCTCCCACTTATTGCTCACAACCTTAGTTTAATATAGTTTAATTTCATTTCTAGTATTTTATTTTGATTGCATCTTAGTATTGGGTTAGTTGACTAGCAACTAATTCCGCCCAAATCCTTCAAACCCGAGATTTTTACTTGCTTTCCTAAAAATATAAAAAATACAAAAAGAATCATCCCTCATCTCTAGACCTAGTCTTTAGGTTTTCTAATCCTAGCGACACTATTCCTAGCTGAACGATCAATCCCCCGGTACTTGTCATTATACTATATTACATCGATCAGGTACACTGCCTGGTGGGGGTTGTAAGCTTCTCGAGATCCCTCGAGAGGTAAAGCCTGGTGCAAACCCCACGCATCAGCTGTAAATGTGCCTGTAATATGTGTGATATAGGATTCTAATAAAACGATGCTCGGTCGCAAAAATAATAATTATTTGAAACAACGATTATTATCTCTAAAAAGCAACACGAAGTCATCAAAAACCAAATGCAACGGCAAAAAACTGGCCCGCCCGCAACGCGGCGGCCATCGCCATTCTCGTTACTTATAAAAGATAAAAGACAATGTAATTAATTAAAATTTTAATTTTTAATTTTAAACAATCAACATTTTCACTTATTTACTCCACAACCATATATTTGTAAAATAAGTTGCACACACAAATAAACACTACTAACACCCTCGCCACTACACGTGGATAATTTAGTGTGTTATAAAAAAAATAGTGTACCAAAACATATTTAAACTTTCTTAGCTTCAATTTTACTTCCTTCAAATACGACGAGTTGAGATCAATATAGACCTAATATTCTCTATAAATCTAATGAATCAATCCTAACCATTTATTTTTTCATTAGAATTTAAAAACATCATTTTCCATCTATTTTCCGAAAATAAAATATCTTGCAAACGGTAAATCGTTATGCGACGAAAAATACAGCATAGCGATGATTTTTTTTTAATCATTCAGTAGGCGGACAGTTCGATATACTTTCGATGATTTTTTTTCGAGTTTTGTTTGGTGTTAAAATTTGCGTATGAAAAAAATCAAATGTGATTTGTATGTTAAGAATCACGTGCAATTTAACAAATCACACGTGATTTCATAAAACCACATATGATTTTGAAATAGCAACTCACATGTGGTTTCTGCAGACGTAAATTTCAACACTTACAAAAAAATATCAAAAAAAAAGTTCCTCGAAAGTATATATGGAAGTGCCCCACTATAGATAGATGATTTAGTTCTCGTCGTGATGGTATGTGATTCTTTTTGCGTAATGATTAAGGGTTTGGAGATATTTAATTTTTAAAAAATGTATGAAAGTTTGTTTTGGTGTTGGGTGAAACCTAAAATACGCAATATATTTTTTCAGATAAACAGAACTTCGGAATGCAGTTTGTAAACTGTCATTATCGCTAAAGTTCATTCAAAAACATATTCAATCTAGCTAATATAACATGTTAAGTTAACATGTTACCACTTGACTAAAAGTTACACCATTGGGACTCAAACTGGACCAAATTTACGCATTTGATCCTATTTTGATAACGCTCGTTTCTTCCCCACGGAATTTATTTTTAAATTTATATTACATTATAAAAAACTTAAAGTTTTGCCATATTTATTAACTGCTTTTTTAATTGAAAAATATACAAAAAATCTGGATAAAATCTTTTATTAAAAACTTTCAAAAAAAAAATTCTTAAAATGGAGAGAAAAATTTTAAAATTTAACTTTTTTAAAAAAATTGGATAAACTTTTTTCAAAGATTTTTCAAAAATAAATTTAAAAATCTGGAAATGAATTTTAAAATTTATTAAAAATCTTTAAATTTTTAATTTATTTTTTAAAATAAATATAAATTTAAAAATTTGACAATTTTTTAAGAAGAAATAAAAATATGGAAAAACTCTTTTTTAAAATCTGAATAAAATCATTTATTCTAACTTTTTTAGAAAAAACTTTTAAAAAATCTAGATAAAATCTTTATAAAAAAATTTCTTAAAATTTAAAATATATATATATATATTTTTTTTTTCTTAATTTGGAAAAACTCTTTTAAAGATTTTTAACAATAAATTTTAAGAATCTGGATATAATTTTAACTTTTTTTAATATGGAAAATTTTAGATTTGTTTTTTAAATATGGGTATAAATTCAAAATTATGACTGTTTAAAAAATTAGAAAAAAAAATGGAAAACTTTTTTTTTCAAATCTGAATATAATTATTTTTTTCTAATTTTTTTAGAAAGAATCTTTTAAAAAATTCTGGATAGAATTTTTTATAATTTTTGAAAATATTTTTTTAAATCTGGATAAAAACAATTTTTAGAATTTGAAAAAAAAAATCTAGATGAAAGAAAAGTGACGAGCATTACCATAATAGGAGTAAATGTGTAACTAACGAGCGTTATCAAAATAAGGTCAAATGCGCGAATTTGGTCCAGTTTGGGTACCAACGTTGTAACTTTTAATAAAGTGGTAACTTGTTAACTTGCTAGTAACAGATTATATTAGCTAGATTGAATATGCTTTTTAATGAGCTTTAGCGATAATGACAGTTTACAAAGTACATTGCGTAGTTCTATTTATTTGAAAAAATGCATTCCGTATTTTTAACTTTTACCTTTAGTGTTTTGATCAAAAAATGAATTCTATAGATTAGTTCATTAGATCTTTGGAGAATATTGGGTCTACATTAAATGTTTCTTCAAATACAACACAAAAGCAATTATTAAACAAATCATACATAAAAATTAAATAAAATGTTTGACTAATCAACATTTGAATTAATAGCATTTTTAATAATTATTTTATTGATGAAATTGTTTCAAAAGAATGTGTAGGATAGTCGCACAAAAGAAGTAAAACACTAGAGTATATATGCTCGAAAAATATTATTTATCAAAATTCTTTATTAAATTGTATAAATCACATGCAAAACTCGAGTAACTTAATACGCTTTTTGAAACCCCACATCAATCTCACGTTGATTATCCGCATAAATTTAACATGCAACTTTTAATATAAGAAAATAGTCTCACATGAAAGACCGCTATATCAAAACTCTAGTTTTCCCACCAATTTAAAGGTTGTGGGTTAAGCCTCGAGGCATTTGTGAAATAGGTGGTAAATGGTGTGAAAAAAAATTGTCGTTTTTATTAAAATAAATAAATGAATAAACTTTTTATCAACATAATTGTTCGCGTTGCACAAGTCACTAAACCTTTAAATAATATCATATCACTAACGTTGACATGAATTAATTTATATGATCAAAATCATAACTTTCTAATAACACACAATAATAAATTAAAACTAAGTTTTATATAGATAAAATAAAAAGTCAAAAGCTAGTTCCTTTTTAATCTTCCATTACACAAATGCTAAACAGTATGTTTAACAAAACACCTATACTAAGATACCTTATTGCGAGTAACATTCAAAGATATCATATCCTTTGTCATGCATATTTTGTTATGAGTTGGAAGTCAAAAAAGCATTTGGTTATGAGATAGCAAATGAGGTTGCCACTCCCAACTTTTCTACAAATTTATTGTAAATTTGAAGAAACATCAAAACACACTCCCAACTTTTCTACAAATTTATTGTAAATTTGAAGAAACATCAAGTGTTTTGGAGAATATTGGGTTTACATTAAGTGTTTTGATCAAAAAATGAATGTATAGATAAGTTTTTACGGTGTGCATCGTGGTTTGTACATTTTGACCAAAATCTCCTATTGTCACATCATATGGGGTCTTAATAACATAGCCCATTTTTTTATCACTCCGTATGAGTTTCATCACATAGTACCTCTACTAATATTGTAAATTTGCTTTTTAAGGTGGAGTCTTTAACAACTGGCAAGTTTTGGAACTTTAAATGACTATTTTACCCTTAGAATTTTCGGGTTTGACTTCGACTTTTTGACTATTTCAATTACTGCGTAACCGGTGGTCAACCGACAAAATTTCCTTAATCAAAAATGAATTTTATTTCCAAATTATTATTTTATGAGCATTCCGTTCACATTCGATTATTTAACATATAATTATTCCGTGAACAACGAAAATAAGCACGTAATACGTACCGACACGATAATAATTAAATTTGTATTTAATTATCACAAATTAATTAAATAAACATATTTAAATAATTTATTTAAGATTTTATTCAAAAACGTTTATTAAAAACGCGAATATTCAAGTTAAGGTTTCATTTTACGGACGAAGCCTACCCGTGATACCCAATGACTACACAATAAATAATAAACATTTTAAATAATATTTAAATAACATTTATGTAATACTAGTCGTGTAAATACTCGATTTTCATGTAAAAATTGTTTTAAACGCAATGGTGTGAATTTCGTGTCCTAAATCAATTATTTTCGAGCTTAAACGAATCCCGAACCTCAAACATACAAAAATTACAATAATGGTCCCTGTGACTAATTTACACCGCAAGTCCAGTTAATAGTGTTTATATTTTCAGTGAATGTTGTCGTATTTATACTCGTTTCGAATGTATTTTAATAATCTTTTAACTTTAACAAAAATTATATTTTTACGGGTTAAGGGTATAATTTTTACATATTAAAAACTAGTATTTTAGCGACAAATGAAAAGAAAATGGGAGACAATAATCTCCTTCATTCCCCTTATGCTTCCACAATATAAACAAAACACCCTCATTTTCATCCTCATTTTTCACTTCATTTCTTCAAATTCTAGAGAGACAAACACACACTCTTCTCCTCCTTCTCTCTAGAATTCTCTCCTCATTCTCTCTATAATTCTCTCTACCTTCTCTCTAAAACCACCACCACCTCTCTCCACCACCACTGCCGCCGCCGGCCACCGGCAGTCACCATCACCATCGACCATCACCATCGAGCCACTACCGCGGCCGCCACCGACGCCATCATCACCCTCATCATCACAAGGTCACATTCTTTTCATAAATGAAAGAAGTAATTAATCGTAACATTTTAACAAGTTTTAGAGAAGAAAAAACTCCAAATCATTCTCATACACAAGAATAGAGCATACCTCAGAACCTCCAGACCTAGAGCCAACATAAACGATACCATCACAAAGATATGATAAATTTGAAGCAAATGACGTTCCTCCAAGCAAGTGGAGCTCTGGTTGAGTATCCCTAAATGACGTTTCTCCGAGCAAGTGGAACTCCAGTTGAGTATCCCTAACATAAATATGACAATTAGATAATGGCAACTTAGCGTAGAAGACTTAAAAGACATGTATTACTCACATTTCATCATGCTGAATTATAACCCGTCTGTACTGATAGTTCCATGTACTATGTCTACAAAATTGTAGTTGAGCCCAATACACCCTATTACTTGATTTCTCGGATTTTCATAAACAAAACCCTACATCCACAACATGACATATTTATAATAAGGAAACATAACATACAAGATTTGGATATTGAACAAATAGACTACTTACATGAGGAAATTGCACTTCAGTAGACATAGACTTGCCACAATATGCGATCATTTTGTCTCCAACAGCGAGAACACCATCACAAGGTGGAGGGAAGGGTATTAGCAACTTGACAACATTATTTGTTGCATTAGACCAAGGATCTTTGACAAGCTCATACTCATCATCATCATTTTTAGTAATCTCGTAAGTAGCAACTATTCGATAATTCATGTCATCCTAAAATTATACAAGAAAGAGATAAAAAAAAATAAAAAAAAATAAAAAAAAATAAAAAAAATAAAAAGCCTTCAAATTGGTGTTATTTGCAGATTACAAAAATATCAACAAGAAAAAAACCAGTAGAAGCAGATCTACACACAACAAAAGGAAACATTATAGAAGACATAAATTAAGACTCATTTTAGCTTATAGAGATGCAAGTACCTCGTCGCCTTCACCAATATGATTAGATATTTCATGCGAGCCTCTACAAAAGCAGTAGAAGTTTTAGAAACGATATAACGAATGTCACATAATGCGTCAGCTTTGTTGTAACAAAAAACCTGATAATGACATCATTTTCATTTACATCCCAGTAGAGAACAAAAAACTTATAACTGGAAATGTCGTATCCTTTGGTTCCAAGAAGCAAGAAATCTTTTGATTGACCCTTCATGCAGCAAGTAACACAACAAAATGAGACACATTAACACAACACTAAAATGAAGTGCAATTTAATAACTCTCTTATTTAGTAAGAGCGGATAAATGTACATACAATGGGGCGAATAAGTTTGAGTGTTGTTATACTTCTGTTAACCGGAAAATCCTTCAGCATTTGCAAATAAAAAACAAAGTCACGATAAATAGTAGTTGACAAATTTCAAAACAAAACAAAAATGCAATAACTAACAATGACCTGACCTGAAGGGGGCTTCACAACTAGCCTCATATTGATATATCTCAATATAATTGTGCTTTCTGAAAACATGTTAGAAAATAGAACACTAAAAAGTCAAGTAGACAACCATTGGAAAATAGGATAACTATCAAAATTGTAACGTACAACTGTCGCGTACCACCATAAGTTGTTATGCTAATCATTTGTGACTATCAAGACAAACATGTAGTTACAAAAGTCAACATGTTACATACAAGCTTAATTAACTGCATCTCAACAACAGCATCAAAGAAAACAAAGTAATAAAACAGAATTATAAAAGAAACACTTACGCTATAATCAAATTAAGATCCCCTGCATCTATGAAGCTACTTGAGTAATGTTTGTAGGTTTTTGAACCGTTGCTATATAGTTTTAATTATGCATTTTCCAGCTTATCCACGCCTAATAAAAGCAGATCAAATCAACTTATAAGTATGTACAAAATCATAACTGTAATAATCGAACATATAATGATATTTAAACAGATATGAACCAATTCCACTGCAAAATGATGATAATAATCATCAAAATAATCCTGTCACACACAAATCTGAATATGTAGGGCAAAATCATAATTCCACTTATTTAGTTACGTGATGATCAATACGAGTATAAAATTAAAAGACATAATTACATATAGATCTGATGATAATACATATACTAATAGTTGAAATGATGAAAAACAGTTAATTAAAACACTATTGATCAAAGTATAGCTAAACATAAAAAAACAATTACACTGATAATTATCTGATCTGATCTAATTATTATAACTATAAGACAACTGCCGGGGATGAATACCTGAATTTAGGGGGAATTTGTGCAAACTGAATTTGTGAATGATTTTGGGGGGAAAATTATGATCAAGCCAATCAATAGTGAATTAAATATGATTCTAAAGGCCACTTATGTATTTGGGTTGAGTTCCCGCTACTCGAGCTAGCATTTCGATCAAGTTCGAGATCTAAAATACCTGGGTGTAGCACTTTGTGAATTAAATTACCTTTTATACCCGTAGATATTTATTAAAAAATAATACATCGTCTTTAGTTAATATATATACTACTTATAAAGAAAAAACAGTCAAAGTGAAAAGTTGAGTTTTCAACATTTGGTCAAATGAGAGAGAAATTATAATGTAATTAATACTTTTATTAAAACATCCCATTATTAAAAGTACAATGATTTATTCACATTGTAAAACCAATTAAAAGCATATCTACCAAATTAAAATAAAACCAATTAAGACATCACTTGCTAAAAAGTACAATAAAATTTTCATAATGTACAATTTAAATAAGCTACAACATAATCTATATGAAATAATTAAACACACTAATTAATGTTATTTTTAAACACCCTAAAATGAAAAGTACATGTTATTATTATACAAATTAATAAAACACACAAAGCTTTATACGACCTAACAAGTTGATGATACATATAGTTTTGAAAACTGGACGGTACTAACGGGTCAACTGGGAACCGGTGTCGCCACCGGTTCGGCTAACTAATAAAAACCATCCGAAAACGAACCAGAGAGGACCCGTTGAAACCGATACAAACTGGTGAATCAGGCCTCATCGAGATCTATTTCTCCGGTTAATCATCACAGGCTACCCAAAGGAAAAACTGAAAAGGAAAAGTTGAAACTAAAAAAGGAAATGTTGAAAACATATTTCAAAAGAAAACTATTAATACAAATCACAAACCTGGTTGACCCGGGACGCTTCAAACCCGGCGGGTTGACCCGGTTTAATTTGACCCATTTTTTACCCAACCTAGCATGTTGACCTAGTTTAAATCGACCCATTTTTTGACCGGAACGGTTCAACCGGTTGAACCACTCGGGTCGAATCGGGTTTCAAAACATTATGTTTAATCCCCAAATCTTTAAACTTTTATTATTTGTTATAACATATAAACATTTTTTTATCAATAAACTATCTATCACTATAAAATCTCGTTGCTATGCACGGGTACTCGTCTAGTTACTATGAAAAGTAACATGTATATAAACTGACTCCAGTCGAACTCGACAACTTGACACGGCTTGTCTATTATGGTTAGTTATTTTTTTATATTATGGCTTCTAGTAAAAATTTAATAGTTATAAGTTTAAAACAAGGGTAAACACTATAAAATAACAACCTACTTTCTCAAATTTGTCGAGTTGAAACACATACTTTTTTTATTACCTTACTTACCAACGTACTTTCAAATTTTGTTCTGATTTCACCAATATAACCGTTTTATATTAAAGTAATAACCAAATTGGCTATAATACCCATGTCTTCTTCAACAAAGCAGGTTGTTCTTTATTATGTACCCAAGAATAAACTTTCCATGTTTCAAGTTAGCTGACTTATAACATGCCATCAATGAACTGCTTAAGCTTGTGGAATTCGGTCTAATTCCATCTCTATTCATCCTCGATAAAAGATGAACGCAGGATTTGCTATCACCTCTCAAACTATATCCCGCAATCATGAGTTCCATGAAACCAAACTGTTGAACTCAATATCCTCAATAACTTATACAACCATTTTTAAACAACCGCATTTAACATACATATCAACCAGTGCAGCTTGAACAAACCCATCCGAACCAAACCCATTTCTCACCACCTCCTCATGAACCACTTTTCCTCTTTCAACATCCATAACCTTTCTACTTCGAAAGCCAACACACCATGACAAAGGAACCTCACAACAAAATAACAAATGGAATGGCAAATCTGAAACCCGTTTCAAACCTTTAAATCCAAAAACCTATTTAACGGTGGTGGTGGTGGTGGTTGGTGATGGTGATTCGGTGGTGGCTATGGTGGAAAAATAGCTTGTTTGTAGAGAATGTTTACTTTATTAAGAAGGGTTAAAAAAAACTTGAAGACGAATATCATGGTGGTGGCGGAGAACCAGGAGCGGCATCGGGTTAATGATTAATTTTGTGTTACTAGTAAAAAGGAGAAAAACAATTCAAAAAATGTTTCTAGTGGCCAAATGGGTTTTGATATAGGCGTAACTAAAAAAAAAGGAAGATCTGAATTTGTGAAGCAAGAAAAGGAAGGTAAAAAAAAGGATGTGATTATGTTGAAGACAAGGGTATTATAGTTATTTCAGCTATTATTTTAATATAAAATAGTTTTATTGGTAAAGTCATAACAAAATTTGAAAGTACGTTGGTAAGTAAGGTAATAAAATATGTGTTTCAACTCGGCAAATTTGAGAAAGTAAGTTGTTATTTTATGGTGTTTACACTTAAAACAACTTTAAACAACTTATAAGTTGGTTAAAGCAATTTATAAGTTGGTTTAAAAATGAGCTACTTTGAAAATAGCTAAACTATTAGTTAATAACTTTGTTTACACCATATTTTATTTCATATCCAATTAATGGAAAACCAATTATGCCCAAAAAAAATGTTCTCAACATATGGGTTAAGGGCACGTTCAAATATGAAAGTGGCACATTGAACACTATCAAAGCATCAATTGCTATATGTAGCTTAATGGTTAACTCTAAATAAATCAATCTAACATAGTTGCAAATGACTATGGTCAAAATCACATTGTTCGATATCATAACTACTAAAAAACAGATGCAATAGCAACATTTAAATTAAATACAATACTTGTAACTTTTAACAAAAAACAACTAAACAAGTAACTGAGACATAATGTGACATTCATATGTACACACAAACATATACATTTTGGAAAGGGTAAGGATAACATAATGTATTCTAGTATACGGTCCAAATAATTCATTCCATTTTTCCAAAAGACGACACGGCTAGAAAAAAAATAATAAAAAGTAAAAAAACTTATATAGTAGCAGCCGGAAAAAGCCATCATCGGTTCTGAAATCTGAGGCAGATAGAAGAGCCATCATCGGAAAAAACTTATATAGTAGCAGCCGGAAAAAGCCATCAACCTACTAAAAAGCCAGATGGGTCTGCAGCCCATTTTTTGCTGTGCCTTAGCTTTAGTACCCGTGCGTTACCCTGCTTTGCTCTGTGCTGCTCCCTTAGGTTTTCCTGGTTTTCTTGGTGCTTTGATTCTTTGTTTCTGTTTGCTTTTTTGTTTTGTGTGGTTCTTTTCCTTTACTTTTGTCCGTGCCCCTTGCCTCTCTGCCTTTCTTAGGTGCCCTTATCTTGTTTCTGCTCCGTTTGCGTGTTTGCCTGTTTTGCCTGCTTTCTCTTACCTGCTTTTTGCTTGTTGGTCTCTGTCTCTTTTGCTCAACTTTCTTGGCTCTCTCGCCCGCACACCTGCACTTGCCAGATGTCTCATTGGAAGCAGTTTCCCTATTCACGGGTTTATCATTTGATAGGGGTATGATCTGTCTACATTCTACGTCTCCCATACCCTGCCCCGGCGGTGTTGGGTTGTTGTTGTTGTTGTTGTTAACCATCAGAAACCTAGTTTTTCAAACTTAAAAACAAAGATTACAAATACACACGTATCAAGGCATATTCTAAACAACCAAAACATCGAGAAATAATCTTTATGTAATATATGTTGACCTTAAACTTGAATCATTATAAAATATAACCTTACACCAGATCTCTGAAAACAGACAACAAAATTAACAGACAACAAAATTATATAGATTTGTTTATATCTATTACAAGTTGTTTTAAAAGAAAAATCTAATCGTGAATACCCAAAACTCGTCAGAATTATCCAAAACTTGTCGAAAGTACCAAACCGATTAATCTCGCCTATACTGATTACAAGCTACAAAAAGAT
The DNA here is from genome assembly GCA_030686995.1 of Artemisia argyi. Taxonomy (NCBI): domain Eukaryota; kingdom Viridiplantae; phylum Streptophyta; class Magnoliopsida; order Asterales; family Asteraceae; genus Artemisia; species Artemisia argyi. The sequence goes on along the minus strand of CM060682.1, from coordinate 175,084,981 downwards.
CGACAGACCAACTACCGATTTACGATTTTGCAACTTTGTTATAAGACATTAATGTCACACACATACTGCTATATCAATAAGATTTAAATTTTCTAATTTTACATTATTTTTCTAATTTTCCTTTTACTGTAATGTTTTTTGTCTTAAATTTTAAAACTTGTTTTCATAGAAAAAGTTTCAAATGCTTTATAATGTAATATAGATATAAATAATCGTTTTCTTTTTATCAACATGATAAACATTTGTTTGCCCTTTGCACAAGCCTCTAAACCTTAAAACTAATCTCATATCACTAACGTTAACAAGTATTAAATTTATAAGTTCATGTTTAAAACTTTCTAATAACACACAATAATAAATTAAAACTAAATTTTATATAGATAAAATAAAAGTCAATGCTAATTCTTTTTTGAATCTTCCATTACACAAATGCTAAACAATATGTTTAACAAAACACCTACTAGGAATTATATATATTCGGATACGAATATCAAACTTGTTTTGAAAGCTTTCGTCTTTGAATTATCTTTAACAAAATACTTGCTACAAATTATTTTATTCTAGAAGTCAAACTTTGTTTAAAAGACTTTTTTAGTAACATTTCTGTAAAGGTAACAAACATCTTTATTCTTAAAAAACATATTATAGCATTCAAATATAAAAAATCCTTAATAAACACTTAGATAAGTCTATGATTATAAAAAGAAGAAAATGACAAAATCAATTATTTTTCAAGCATATTTCACCAAATACTCGATGTTTATCCAAAAACCAAACTACACGCAGGGTCAACCTTGCAAGTTTTCACAAAACTAGCAAGCCCAACCTTGCATTTGTTTAAAAAAAATAGTAAAGTTTTGCGATTTTAGAAGAAATATATATATATATATATATATATATATATATATATATATATATATATATATATATATATATATATATATATATATATATATATATATATATATAGTGTTCGGCTCAAGAGAAAAGTGCATTTCGGTAGAAAAGTAGAAAATAACTGTGATACACTAAAATTTTTAACTGTGATGCACCAATTTTTATTTTAGTGCATCACAGTTAAAAGAAAAAACGGTGCATCACAGTGTTTATTTTAGTGCATCACAGTTATTTTCTCACTTTTCTACCGAAATGCGCTTTTCTATAGAACCCTACCCTATATATATATATATATATATATATAAACTTTGCTAGCTTTTAACATTGCTTGTTTTTAAAAGCCTAGCAAGGTCTTGCGATTTTCTCAAAAATTAGCAAGTGTTTGCTAGTTTCATGGGTGTTTGGTTTTTTAGAAAATAATTAGGTATTTGATGATGTATGTTTGTAAATTTTGGTTTTTTTATATCATTTCCCTTTACAAAAGGTTATAAAAACAAATAATCCAAAGAATACTTAAAAATGAAATAATCATACTGATACTCCCAAACACCCTTTAATCACACGATTAACATTCAAATAAAATAAAAAAAAAAAAAAAAAAAAAAAAAAAAAAAAAAGAACACGACACATTAGTTAGTGCCAAGCCAAGAAAGCACAAAGTAGCTATGTGTGTTTCAATGACCGCACCAAAAGTAAACTTCATCTTTCTTTATTTTTGTCGAAAGGCAAACTCAGAAAAGAAAATATTTTATACATTTCCACATACCATATCAATCTCACATTCGTCATCGCAAAAGTTTAACACAAAACCTTTTATCTAAAACATAAGTATGATATGAATACCGATAAGTTAAAACTCATAGTAAATTGCAGTCTTTTTCCTTTTAGCAACAAAATAACGTTAGATATACATGTAATTATTGGAGTATTAACGTTATATACTCGACGCACACATAATGATTATTGGAGTATTAAACTTTTGTACAAAAGATATAAATGTAATTATTCATTTTTGAAAAGATATATATGCAATTATTTTTTAATATTAACTTGATATGAGTTTAAAGTTAATTGGTTTAAGATGCAAACCTTTTAATGACACATAAAAATAAAAACTATTATATATAATGCTAACTAAATGTTGGATTTTTCATAACACCTTTTATTTTATGCTCAAAACTTGCTTTAACAAAGAAGCCACCATCAAATAACTTAGTGACAAGAGTTTTGATTTCTTCCCAAAAAGATAAGGTTGGAAACTCACTAGGTGAGTACATTGAGGGTGGTTAGATAAGGGTCAAAAACGGTTTTGCAATTAACCCGATTAAATATAACTGTTGACGTAGGTGTCCGAAGGACCCATAGTCATCCTGAAAAGATACTTCGGTAGGCCCATGCCGACTGACCCATCTCCTTCGGCCCAACGGTAACTTCTTAGATGAAAGTCAACAAGGCATATAAGGTAAGTAACAGGTACTCAGAGGTGAACCTACAAAGATAAAACAGGACCCTTGTTGAGAAAAACTACAAGCGGCGACAGAGATATCGTCATCACGCTTGGCTGTATCTTATACGGACAAAATTACCTCACTTATATAAGGGAGATAAATCTTCGCATTGGTAACTAAGTCTTTTCACCTATTAATTTTTACACTCATTTATACTCCCTCTTATCTATATCCTCATTCTCACGTCGGAGTTTGGTCCTGGGATAAAACCCGGGGCGAGACTAACGCGTGTCTTCTCTTTTGTAGATTGATCACGGAATCCATCCACCTGGAAGGTCCCATATCCGAAGGACCACAAAAGTATCCGGATGATGTATTTTGCTTGTTGGAGTGAAGTGCAAGATTTTACTTCAATAAATTGGCGCCATCCGTGGGACCCGTTATTCACTCTACCAAGGCTTAAGAATGATAGGTCCAACGTTGGAAACACCAGGCAACCAAGCAGAAGGAAGCAACGACAATAACAACACCAGCATAGAAGAACATATCCTGAACCAAGTCACCGTATTAAAAGCGTTAATGAAAGAACACAACACCAAAGAAGGAAGCCCACTCAAAGCTATTCGGTTAGATTTTGGTGAGGAAGACCCGAAAGAAAATGCAACCCAGACCATTGAAGAAAAGAAAGATGACGACCTGGCCAAACCTTATAAAGAAGCGTCCAAATGCCCGTTTACGCGAAGAATCATAGAATTCGTCGGGCCGAAGCACGAAATGCCAACTAACTTAAGGTTATATGACGGATCTACAGATCCGGATGATCACATCACCAGATTCTGCAGCGCGGCCAACCATGGTAACTAGCCCATGCCAGTGTGGTGTGTGGAAAACTAGAAGGGGGTTGAATAGTTTTACGTCTTTTTTATTTGTTATAAAAGATTGTTTGCGTGTTTTCTTTACTTTCAAAAATTTAGATTCGATATTATGCGATCTCAAGTCTTGCACAATATAAACAACAACAAATATGTATGATATAGCAATAATAATGTAAGTAAAGAAATAAATGAGAGATGGAAAGATCGAACCGCGAGACAAGAGATTTATATTGGTTCGGCTACAAGGACACCTTCCTTGCCCTACTCTACTCCCCGAGCACCTAACTCGAGAGTTTTCTTCACTATGTCAACAAGCTCCCTTATGGCGGAGAAAACCTTACACACCAATAAACACACCACAACTTCATCACAACTTGATCACACCTTATACACAACTACTTCACACCTATCTATCTTCACACCTATCTACTTCACAACTATCTTCTTCACAACTATCTTCTTCACAACTATCTACTTCCCAACAATCTTCTTCACAACTATCTACTTTTCAACTATCTACTTCATAACAATCTTCTAAACAATCACTCTATCTACACACTAAGCTAATCTATCTTCTACCAAATATTCACAACAAATAACACAAAGAAATATATGTAATGAATGATGCTCTAACAACTTGGATGTGGAGGTCACAACAAGTTGCAATACTTCTTGTCTTGGAGGCTAGAAGTATTCTTCTCTTGCACTTGAGAGGTTGATGTTTGGATCACTTTGAAACAAGGATTTATGTATGTATGATCAAAGGATTTGAAGAATAGAAATGGAGATCTAAAACAGAAATTTTAGGAGTGCAAAAGGTGAGAAAAATCTGTGAAATGAACCAGTATTTATAGGGTAACAAATTACTGTTCTGGAGCGTGGTCGGTCCCCTTAATTAGGGGGCGGTCCCCTTAATTATTAAGGGGGCCACCTAGTATAATTAAGGGGGCCACCCCCCAGAATGTTGGATTTGTTTGTCCTTTTTTGTTTCTAATTTGAAACCTTTCAAAGACTAGAAGTATGGGAATTGGTTGAAAAACCTGAAGGCATCATCGTCATTGGTTTAAAATGGATCTGGAAAAACAAACTGGATGCAGAAGGCACAGTCATACGCAACAAATCACGCTTGGTAGCAAAAGGTTATTCTCAAGAAGAAGGTATCGATTTTGAAGAATCATTTGCTCCTGTGGCTAGACTTGAAGCTGTGCGGATGTTCTTAGCATTTTCTGCTCATCGGAATATGATTGTTTACCAAATGGACGTAAAAACGGCTTTTCTGAACGGTCAACACCGAGAAGTGGTTTATGTCAGTCAACCTGAAGGATTCGTTGATCCAGAACGTCCCAATCATGTCTACAAGCTTAAGAAGTCTCTCTACGGTCTTAAGCAATCCCCCAAGGCATGGTATGACAAGCTTTCTAAATTTCTGTTGGCTAATGATTTTACTCTAGGCTCGGTGGATCCAACATTGTTTACAAAAACCTATGGGATGGACTTATTAATTGTTCAAGTATATGTCGATGACATTATTTTTGCTTCAACCAACAAAAATTACTCAATGGATTTTGCAAAATTAATGACAGATAACTTTGAAATGTCCATGATGGGTGAACTTACGTTCTTTCTAGGACTACAAATTCATCAATCACCCCGTGGAATTTTTCTAAATCAGTCCAAATATGCTCTTGAGATTTTAAAGAAACATGGTATGCAAAGTAGTGATACTATGAATACACCGATGGCCAACTCTACTAAACTAGACGCTGATTTACATGGGACTCCAGTTGACCCTACCAAATACCGAAGTATTATTGGGTCCCTCATGTATCTCACATCCAGTAGACCTGATATTGTATTTGCTGTGTTTATGTGTTCTCGCTATCAGGCTAATCCAACTGAAAAACACCTCAATGAGGCAAAAAGAATCCTTCGATACATAAAGGGAACCATCCACTTGGGGATCTGGTATCCGAAGGATTCTGGTTTTGAACTAATAGCTTTTTCAGATGCTGACCATGCAGGATGCTTAGACTCGCGAAAAAGTACATCAGGTGGCTTACAGTTTCTTGGAGATAAACTTGTGTCTTGGCAATCAAAGAAGCAGGATTGCACATCACTATCATCTACCGAATCTGAATACGTAGCTATGTCTGCTTGTTGCGCTCAAGTCATTTGGATGAGATCACAACTTAAAGACTATGGCTACTTATTCAACAAGATTCCGATTTACTGCGATTCTAAGAGTGCCATTGCAATCTCCTGCAACACAGTTCATCATTGCAAATCCAAACACATTGATCTCCGATACCATTTCATCAAAGAGCATGTCGAGAAGGGTACAGTTGAGTTATATTTTGTGGGTACTGAGTACCAATTAGCTGACTTACTTACAAAACCCTTAGCTCCATCAAGGTTTGCAAGTTTAGTTCACCAAATTGGTATGCGATGTTTGACACCATTTGACTTACAAAAGTTTTTAAAACAAAAGTAAAGTGTCAAACATCAACTATTTTACTATCTTTGTAAAATAAATGTTTTTCCTTATTTCTATTAAACCTCAAAAACACAAAAAATAAATAAATAAAATAAAAAAAAATAAAAATAAAAATCTCTTGTTAAAAAAAAAAAAAAAAAAAAAAAAAAAAAAAAAAAAAAAAAAAAAAAAACTGCAAGTATATCGCTCTTTTTCAACACCTTGTCATTTTACTAGTGTTGAGGGGGAGACTCGCACAAAATTTTATAAATTTTTTTTTCAAAATCGGTATACTTGCACATTACCGTTGATGCGTTGTTTCGGGATTTCATTAGATATCTTATATCTCGTATTTCTTTTTCTAAATATGGTGTCGTAATTCATTATATCTTTGTGCCTTTACTTAGTACTAAATTTTAGGACTAGTATTGTAATTATTGTAGTTAGTGGACTTTAAGTGACAAGTATCAAAAGTTCTTAAATAACAAAAACCATCACCCCCCCCCCCCCTTTTTTCCTTTTCATTAAAATCAAAAATTCTAAAACCCTTAAACCCTTTCTCTCCATATCCACGGCCCTAATTCTTTTGACCAATCCGTGCTTGTGATCTTCAATACGTAAGTTTCTACATGATTCTCAGATGATTTCTAACATTGGTTTTTTGTTTAATCACAAAGTTAATGGCTAGATGTCACGAATTTTCGATTTAAAAAGTTAGGGTTTATATAATTTCGGGATCATGCAATATGTGTTTAGAAGGTTAATTAATGATAGGGATTTTGTGCTATAACATGTTTCTATCCTTCCTATCACGTTTAATCTCATTTTAACACACGATTGTGTGTTTTTCGAAACCTTGGGTTTGGTACGATTTGGGTATATTTACTTGGTGATGTTTCTGTTATTTTTTCTTGGTGGGATATGGCATTATGTGTCTAAGAATCATGGTTATGCTTAATGGTTAGATCGAATTCCATATTTACATAAATTTCGAAATAGAGGGTTCGTTCGTTAATGGGTTCTTTCGTTTTGTGGTCATGTGTGCTTACTTGGTGTGCTAATATGCTTCTATTATATGCTTGTGATGTACTAGAACTTCTTATACTCATTTGATTCAAGATTTTGATTTTTATCGAGAACATGTTCTTGATATGTTTTTCGAAATCTCCTTATTCGAGTGGATAAATTGTTTCTAATCATTCTATAACATGTTTTTCAACAGGACAAATCACTTGGAATACATTGTATCACTAAGAAACGTACGTTGGCAATGTATCGAAATTCTTGTATAAGAATTTTCGAGAAAGCTTTTTCGTAATCATGGTTGAATCCTTTCGCAAACACAAATTTTTCGAGAAATCTCATAATGTTGTATTTTTTCGAAAACACTCATTTTGTCATCTTCTCGAAAAAGTTTTGAGTGTTTGCGAAATTGGTTCATTCATGGCCATATTTTTCGAAATCTTCATAACTGCAACTTTCGAAATCCCTTGTAACATGTATTCTCGAAATTTTTCTTTCTAGTGGTCTGTTCTCGATAAACTTTTTATCGAGAACACACTTGAATTTTTTTCGAAAATACTTTTTATACAGGATTGCGATAAATTGCTAGTTTATGACTGTTTTTTCAAAATCATTGTCACTTGTGACTGGGTTTGCGAAATAGTGTTCTTTTTCGAAATTACTTATAATGTTGTATGTTGTGCTTCACTTGTATCCTTTCGAGAACACTGTGATCATGTAATTTCGAAAACATGTTTTATGTGACAATGTGATAACGGATTCTAATCATGTATGATGTGATGTAATTTCGAAAACATGTTATTGTGGTTATGACTTTCTAAGTACACGTCACTTATTAACATACATGCAATAATTGGACCATACATGCTTACATGATTCTAAATGCTTATTCATAATCAAACATTGCAACCGTGCTAACTCGTAACAAATCTCGATGTTTTGTTTATGATCATGCTTTTCAGAATAACATGGCTGAACACAACGAGAACGTCCCTGAACAAGCTCTTCCATTACTCACCATGGATGACATCACTCCCGAAAACTACAATGTTACGATTGGCAACAACAATCCACGAGTCGATTTCGACAAATTAAGAATTACTGAGAACTCGTGCAGGATTGTCAAAGATATTCTACTTGCACATCCATGTAAACATCTGCTCATCTGTTCTACTTCAGTTCCTTTGTTCTATCTTCATCAGTTCTGGCTTACGGCTAAGGCAAATTTGGATGATGAGTCTTTCACTGTTACATTGGATCGCCAAGTCTACACTGTAGATCACGACGTTCTTCGTACAGGCCTTCTCCTGCCTCAAACTGACAACGAATTTGCTCCAATACTACCTGAGCTGGACCTTCTTGACTTCTTTATTGAGTTAGGATATGATGTTGATGATGATGTACCTCTAGTCAAACATTCCCGATTCAATGCCAAGAATATCCCTCAGCCCTGGAGAACATTCTGTCTGTTGGTTGTAAGATCAATATCAGGAAGAAAAAGTGGTCATGAACATCCTAGGCTTGAACATTTGCAAACATTTTGGGGAATGGTGACTTTGACACCTATTGACTTTGCAGTTCCAATCATGAACGATATAGTCTACAGCATTCAAACCGAACGTGTGAAGACTATGATCCCGTTCACAAGATTCACCAAGCTTCTCATAGAACATTTCTGCAAAGACACACCAGAATTCATCAAGAGGATGGCTGATCCTAATGAGCCGAAGCACCTCTTCGAGGACGACTTCACCACCTCATTCATCAAGACGACCACTTCCTCTACCAAAATCAAAGGAATGAGGCTTCCCGAATACCTTCTTGATGACAAGATCAAGAAAAGTCTGAACTACAAATACTATGATAATGCTTACAAAGGGATACAGGAAGAAGCTACTATTCAGACTCGTAGCAAAGGAGGTGTGAAGTCTGGGAGTACTACAAGCACCACTGGCTCACCTCAGACTAAGTCTAAGGCTGCTCCTAAGACAAAACCCAAGACTTCCACCAAACCTAAACCAACATCCAAACCCAAACCTGCAACCAAGCCAAAGCAGAAGGTAACTCCTGAGTACATTCTTCATGATGAACCTACACCTCCACCTTCTAACAGCGAATCAGAGTTCGACACGGAATCTGAAGAAGAAGAACCAGACTATGAATTGAGAGTAAGAGCACTTGATGAAGGATTTCCTGCAACAGAGATCGCTATACAACAAAGTCTAGAAACTTATGAAGCAGAGACCAGGAAAAGGAAAGGGATCACTATTAATGAGCCTAATGATGATGATGATGAAGACGAACCAATCGTTGAACCTTTGGTCGATAAACGCAAACTGAAAAGTATAGTTGTCGACACTCGAGCTGAAGAAAAGCAACTTCGGAAAGAACAAAGGAAAGCAACTCTCGAAAGCCGACTCATGTCTCAACCTTCAACACCACCACCTATCGATCAGTCAGAACATGAAGGAGCTACAAGCAGCATGATTCCTCCCGTTGTGTCCACTACGTTAGAATCAGCTCCACAGCCTGATGACACCGTTAAAGATACAGACGATACAGGAGATGTCAATATGACTGAGACTGCTAATGTAGAGGAGAATGTTGGCGGACAAGAGAATATAGCTACGGATCAGGAACATGAATACCTCATTACTCCAGAGTTTCTTGCACGAGAAGCAGAGGAAGCAGAGGAACGTCGTAGAAAAGAAAATGAAGAGAAGAATGCGTTCGACACCAACATATTTCTTAAGTCATCTTCTCAGCAGACTTCCTCAGCAAAACCTCCACCTCCTCAAGACTCTCCACCAAAGGATCCGACTCCTCCTGCTTCTTCTTCAAACTCTCACAACGAGTCGTCATCCGAATCATCACCTGAGCATTCATCTCCCACACCTTCTGAAACCGCATCAAAGCAGCATTCAATCAAAGAAGCAAAACAACACCCACTCTCTTAAGAGAGTGGTGATGTGTATCCTCCTCGGGCGAGTTTGTCTTTTTCAACTTCAGACTCATAGCTTGAGATAGTCGTACAACAATCCATATGGATCCCTGTGAAGATTCTTGGCTTGTCTCACAAATGTCACATACTTTTGCCACTCAGGACCCAGACTACTAACAAACTTTGTATTGACAGCGATTCTTGGAAGAGTTATATCATGTCTCTCTAAATCATTGACGACATTAGTGAAACGATGAAAGTAAGACTCAAGAGATTCCCCTGGTTCGATCACGATGTTAGTGTATTCCAAGTAAAGTTTAGATTCCATGTCTTCCTTGTTCAGTTATGTGCCTTGCATCAGTAGATGGACGTGTTCCCACATAGCTTTTGCAGTTGTTTGAGCCTCAACACTTCTGAATATGATATTAGGTATTCCTTGAAGTATGTAAGATATAGCAATTTCATCTGCTTCACGATGGGGTTTTTGTTCCTCAGTAGGTTGAGACTCAGGAACACGCACAGCAGTTGGAGCTACCGGAGGATCAGCCTGTAGGTCACCGCCAACGTAGTTAACAGGCCAAGGAAATGGTCCTTCAAGGATAACTTGTTTCATGTACTTACCATTGGGTTTCTTGAGCTCAATAAACCTTAAGAATCAACTTACCCATTGAACATAATTACCCGGTGTTAGCATTGGTGGGGTGTCAGGAGAGCCTGCTTCGTGTCTGGATTGTTGAGTTGAAATGACTTCACACATCCTGTCAAACCAGTGAGTAGGTTTTGGTGGAAGTGGGCTTTGTTGTTGTGACATCGGATAAGATTGTTGTATTGGAACCATTTGTTGCATGAAGTTATGTTGTTGTGAGTAAACCGGTTGATGATAATATTGTGGTGATTGTTGATACTGTTGCTGTTGCTGATGTTGCTGATGATACTGTTGATACTGATGTTGCTGAGGATTGTTAAAGTTGTAATACGGTGGTTGAGACATTATGAAACACTTGTGTGAAAGGATGGATCTTGTAGAAGGTATAGATTTGCCAAATCTCGAAATTATTGCTCAATAATGTGATTGCGAAAACTTGTAACTTAATAAGATTGCGAAACTTATATATTCAGTGATTTCGAAAATTGATATCAGAAGAGATTTCGAAATGAAGTTTCTCGAAAATAAGTGTAATTTCGAAAATCTTTAGATTTCGAGAACTAAGAACAAGTTTCGAAAACCTTGTGATTTCGAAAAAAATCAATTTCGAAAACACACCTACTCACTTTCGAAATTATACAATTTCGAAAGTAAACCAAAAGTCGAAGTACTTTTCTTCCTTATACAAGAGAGAAAAGACTGAGTTCACGATCCGTAAGTCGAAATAGAGCAAAATCACACGATTTTGAAAATAAGGCAATGAAGGATTTCGAAAATTTGCAAAACTTTGTTTTTCAATGAAAGCGATCCAAAAATGAGTTTTTAGTGCAAGATTTTTGTACTTCAAGTTGTAAAATGATGAAATATGGAAGAAAGTAATAAACTTGACAATAATTATCAAAAAGTAAACAAATTTCGAAAAATAGTGCAAAAAATCAAATCGTTATTTTGAGGAAAAAAATTGAAACTTTTGTGTTTGAAATGATTTGTAGCACAAATTTGTAAGCAAATATGTGATAAAAACCAAAAGAACAAACAAAAAAAATGCAATTTTTAACAAAAAATAACGACTAAAAAGGCTTTTATGGATCGAATTTTAAAGAGAAACAAAGCAACACCTTCATATGGCGAATGATACCACTTGTTGGATCGTAAGTTTATGTTGATTATGTGATTCGGGAGGTCGGGTTTGGTGGAAGAAGATGAACTCCATAGTTAGAGAGAGAGAGTAGAGAGAGAAGGGAAATACTATGTGTTTTATTGAAATAAGAAAAATGAAATGTTACACACACTAGTCTCACCCCTCCATGGAAGTATGGAGGGGGTATAAATAGGTCAACAAACACACAACTTTACAATAATGACGCTTCTAGTCCATGTGTTTGTGCCTTTCAAGATAGCTAATGTAATCCCGTAAATGTCGTTCCATTTACGTGTTAGGATTATAAACTTTGATCCAAACAGTAACAAATTACTGTTCTGGAGCGTGGTCGGTCCCCTTAATTAGGGGGCGGTCCCCTTAATTATTAAGGGGGCCACCTAGTATAATTAAGGGGGCCACCCCCCAGAATGTTGGATTTGTTAGTCCTTTTGTGGGGAAGGTTTTTCTGGATAATATTTGCCATTTTTGGTTAGAAATTTGAAATCATATATTTATAATGATTTAAACATATTCTTTTAATTCCAAAAATGATTTTTTAAAAGATATAAAATGTTTATGACATTTTATAAAAGTTCTAGTGATTATAGAAAAATTTCATTTGATCATAGAATGCAATAAACACTTTGTTTATTCATACCTTAAGTGATTTGGATGCAAAGTGAAATATTTATCTCTAAATACTTACGACAAAAGTTTTAGTTTAATGAATTTACGTTTTGTAATTATCAAAACATAGAGATATCGATGAATGTTAACAATGTTTTTAGGCATTATTTATGTCAACAATCTTCCCCTTTTTGATGATTACAAAACTTTAAACTCTTTAAATCTAAAAATTAATGTTTAGACAAGTATTTAGAGTTTTATATTCACTTCTCTCCCTTTTTGTAAAATCAAAAAGGTTATGTCGATTATGCTTCATGAAAGAAGTTAAACGAGTAGAAAGCTCCCCCTTGATGTATGCTCCCCCTCATTTGAGAGCACCAAGGAAACGAGCTATGGAATGCTTGGCTACAAAAAAATATGTGTGGAGAACAAGACATATATATATGCAAAGCAACAATAATGCAAATAAAAATAGATGCATTCAAGCATATATGAGATGAACATAGAAATGATCATCATTACAACATTTAATATGCTTGAAGCATATTGATTACAATAAAACAAAAGAAACAACATAGTCCTAAATTGCCAAAGAGAGCACTTGGACTTGCTTGCAACCCATGGTTGAGTGTTCTATTTGCTTGACGGGAACATAAGCAGAGAGCTTAGTTGTTTGATGGAGAAAGATATGGAGTGGGGTATGTAGCGGAAGAGGTGGATCTCACGATGTTGTATCGTGTCAAGGGTGGTATTGGATGAGGACGAGTGAGAAGATATTTGATCCAAGAAATATCTTCACTCAAGTAAAGGATTTGTTTTTGAAGGAAGATGCAACAAGGGCAAAAGTGAGTATGGTTTGTAACTTGATCCAAGTTGAGAGAGTGGGGTAGGCAATTTGCATAGGGTGATGATGGAGGTTGCCCTTTGTTGCGTTATGCAAGATGCATAGCAAGGAGATCACTAAGATCATGGATTTGGTTTATTTCATCACAGAACTTTTGCTTTTCGTGGCAATGTGGAGAGAATCATTGTGTTGATATGGATGAATTGGGATTGTGTAGTTGGAATTGAAATTGTTGGAAGTGTAGTTTGATGGTTGATCAAACTTGAATGGATCATTATAAGTGGTTGGAGGTTGAGATGTGTAGTTTGGCATGAAAGTGGATATTTGGCCAATGTTGTATGGTTTGTAAAGAGGATCAAAGGAATGTCCTTGTGGGTTTGGTGTAAAGTTTGGGAAGTAAGTAGTTGGAGGTGTTGAGTGATTTCCAACTTCATTGGTTATAATGGATTTATTTCGAGGGCTTTTTTCCGCCAAACGGGTTTCTCCGTCATCCTTGCTAGCCTTGAGGCTTTTGGTTTTGGTTTGTTTGGAGAGGTCATGATGAGATGAATGGAGAGTTTTGAAGATTGGGATATTTATAGTGTAAGATTTGTGTGTTTATGGATGGATAAGGTTTGTTTGGGAGATTATGATAAAATATGTTGGTGAAAATTGGGAAATGTAGGTTGAAATGGGCTAAAAAACAGAAAAGATTCTATAAACCTGACCATTAGATGGCCGGTCCCCTTAATTAGGGGGCGGTCCCCATAATGATTAAGGGGGCCGCCCATCTGGTGTTTTCCAGATTGCCAGAATTGGGTTTTTGGCAGAAAATTTGCAGAAAGGTTGTGTTTTTGGATTTGGATTCAAGCAAGTTCAACTCTTTGAGGTAATATAGCATCTAATCTAATCATAATATAGCAAGCATGCAAAAACATTTAATTAATAGAGCAAACAAGCAATAAATAATAATCTAGAAGAGACAAGTAAAGGCAAGGGCACTTAATCTTCTTAGAGTAACTATCTTAGATCAAAGGCAAAGGCAACAAGTGAGTGAAAAACTAGTGATGGAACAAGATGACAACATTGTGAGTGATTTTGTCCTAGTGTGTGTCTATATGCAACAAATGTGTAGTTGTGATTGTTTCGACTCCTAAATGCAAATAAGTAAACTTCCTAAGAAACAATCCAAAATCTCCTTGATTCGATTTTTGCTCAATTCATGAATGTCAATGTTATATATTAGATTATATACTTTGACAATTCATGTGAGATTTAATGCATGATTTAAAAAAAAAGTTTTTAGCATTTGTCAACAATGCAAGGAAAATGATTTTCATGTAATTCCTAGATGCGAGAATAGTTTTAAAGAAAATTTGATTGGGTTTTACAAGAGAGTATATGCAATGAAAATGAGGTTTCCCAATCTTTAATTTTGTGCGAAATAGGTTCCTAGACTCAGATATGGAGAGGTGGAAGAAAAAAAAAATTTATGCAAGTAAAAATTAGTGTGAATGCAATAGAATTTAGTCAACTTGTTCCATCATTCCTAATCCTAAACGCAAGTGGTTGAATAATTCACGCTTAAGGGGTTTAGTGAATATATCCGAAATGTTATCTTTCGATGCAACCTTTTCTATAGATATGTTTCCTTTTTGTACATTATCCCTAAGGAAGTGGTGGCGTATTTCTATATGTTTAGTCCTAGAGTGTTGAACCGGATTTTACTTAAATCTATCGCACCTTTGTTATCGCACATAATAGGAACATTTTCTAACCTAATGCCATAGTCTCTGAGAGCTTGTTTCATCCATAATGCTTGTTGACATGCCTTTCCAGCGCTTACATATTCGGCTTCGGTGGTAGAAATAGCAAGAGCGGTTTGCTTCTTTGAAAACCAAGATGTTAGACAACATCCCATAAAAGTGCAAATACCGCTAGTGCTCTTTCTATCTACGTAGTCTCCCGCATGATCCGAATCCGCATAGACGTTGGTTTCTATGCCGGATCCCTTAGGATACCGTAATCCTAAGTGTATAGTGCCTTTAATGTATCAGAAGATACGCTTAACCGCTTCTAGGTGAGAGGTTTTGGGATCCTCTTGAAAGCGGGCACAAAGGCAGACACTAAACATGATATCGGGTCTACTTGCCGTTAAGTATAGTAAACTACCTATCATTCCTCTATACTTAGTGTTATCTACGGACTTGCCTTCATCATCCTTTGTGAGTTTCACTTCTGTAGACATGGGAGTTTTCATGGGTTTTGAGTCTTCTAGGCCAAATTTCTTAAGCATTTCCTTAATATACTTAGATTGGTTAAAGAATATTCCATCTTCTAATTGTTTTATTTGTAATCCTAGGAAGAAGTTTAGTTCACCCATCATACTCATCTTGAACTCATCATGCATGATTTTGGCAAATTCATCACACATTTCTTGACAAGTCGATCCAAATATAATGTCGTCAACATATATTTGAACAATAATGAGATTTGGGTCTTTCTTTTTAGTGAAAAGAGTGTTATCTACCATTCCCATGGAATAATTATGTGTTGGGTCTAATAGATTTGATGAGACAAAACAAGAAGAGTGAAAACAAGAAGGACCTGAAGTGACAAGGAAGAATTATTCAAATTAATGAAGAATAAAAGACAATGGACTTGCTTGTTAAAGAATATTTATTTATTAGTCCCTCATAGTAATTTGTAAACCCTAAAGCTCTACTATATAAAGAGATCAAGGGTGTAGGGTTTTTAACAGGTCTTCCATAATGTAGACGTCTAAAAGGGGTGTGTGTGTGTGTAACCTGGACGTAAGTTATAAACGTCTAGGGTTTGTTAGTTTTGGTTAGTCAGTTAGTTCAGCCTCAAGATCAAGTTCTTGATCCCTGTTACCAGGTGTGTAACAAGTTCTACCTTGATCAAGTAGAATTGGGGCTGTAAATATTAAGTTAGAGATGGTGACGAAGAACCTTGTTGATAATAATAATAATCTTTATGTTATTCCGCTGTGCTTATTATTATCATTGTTATTGTGCTTTATTGTTAATCCTAGATCAATGTCTAAACAACATGGAGTCCAAAACGGTCCTAGAACTTATATATGATGGCACGTGCATGAGTTCTATCAAGTGGTATCAGAGCAAGGGGCTCTCGATCTGGAGATCTACAAGGTTTTTCGAAGAAAAGGTAAAAATTCGAATCTGAAAAAAAAATCGTAACCTGGCTGTTTTCAAACAGCGATATCTTCTTCGTTAACCGTTGGATCGGGCTGAAATTTTTTGTGGAGATTCTCAGTATATCAAGCTAACTTTTCACCAGAGGGATCTTTGATCTTAACTCTTGGTAAAAATATATAAATTGTCGAAGTTTGCTGCTGCAATAGTTGAAAGTTTCGAATTTTTAGGGTTTTCTTGATTTAACTTCATAAATTCTTGTTCTCTTCATATCATTCATCATGGAAGTTGTCTATCTGCTGGTTGTTGTTGATTATACACTCAAGAAACCAGGTTTGGATTGGCTTTACTCACTTTGCAGTTAGGGTTTTCCCAAAACAAGTACCTGTTGCTTATATCAGATTTGATTAAAACCCTAGTTAACTTTGTTTTTGGTTTTTGATGTGATCGGTTGTTCTTCGAAGCTTGATGTTAGGGTTTTGTGAACCCTAGATTTAATCGCGTTTAGCATATTAGAGTGCTATCACAGTAGGAGTTTGTACCCATGATCGTATTGCTATGTGTCTGATGTTGGTATAAAGATGATAGAAGAATTGATTAAAGTTATGGGGTACTGTATTGTTTATCAAAAACCCTAAAGATGATTGGTGGTTTCAAATTCCAACCTTGTCGACTGCTGTCAAGGTACTGCTCATTGTCCACACAAAATTTTCTACTTTGATGATGCTTGGTTGCAAGGGTACGAATGGTTTAGGAGGTTACTACTGAAACGTACTCTTTGGGAAGAAAGGCTACGTATTATATTATTTGTGAGTAATTGAATATGTGACATGTACAAACCCTAATTCACATGATGATATTCGTACTTTGTTGACAAACACGATGACAGTGACTGGTCATCAATTTGGTTTCCATGTGATACTGAACCTCGCCCTATTTACTGCTTGGAGAGATATTATGGTTGTTGTGGTCCATGTTTCAATTCATATTGCTGGTTCTTATTCGTTTTCAGCCTTGTGGTCCAACAAGGTCTGTTTTGTGATGTTAGTTTGCTCGTGGTCCATATGTAAGTACTGCTGCTACAATCAAGGTACTGATAGTTCAAGAAGAATGTTCGAGCTACAAAGTGGGTATATCTTTGAAGTTATTTCAAAGTACTTCTCCATTGATTCAAAGTACTGCTTCACCTTATTGAAAGTACTGCTACAAAGTACTGCTTCGTTCAATCAAAGTACTGCTATCTCCAAAGTACTGCTCGACTTCTCAAAGTATTGTTCGACTAGTCAAAGTACTGTTGCATGTTATGAGGAGTAAGGGGAAGTCGCGATGAGTTTGATTGATATTAGTTTACACACACAGGTTGTTAGTTCCACACACACAAGATGGTTAGTTGGTTTATTGTTCTTAAAGGTTTTAACAGGCTCGTATTTGTTCGTATTGGAATAATTGATTACGAAGGAGATTGTTTATCACTTATTTGAAGTTGAAGTGGAGTTTCTTGGATGAGTGTTCTTATCATACCTTATAGCAAGAGGTAACTTGTTTGTGCGTTATTGTTGTGACAAAGACTTGATGAATCTAGCAAATTGGTGTATTATCTACAAACTGAAGGTGCTTAATGTCACATTTGCTATCACTTGAAGGAGTTACATTGTAGTGCTCAGTGTCTCATATTAGTTGAGGATTTCGTCAAGAGGTTGCGGTCTACTCATATTTTTTGTGGTTGGTATGAGTTTGGAGTCACATGGTTAGTACAAGATATAAGGCACAAGTTTGGGTTGTTCTACTTCTTTATCAAATTCGTTATACTTGATTTTCTTCACAAGTGATCATTACAAGGAGCTTACAGATTTGAAGAATCATGAAGATGGTAAACACATTAATTTCAGGGGAAGCATATTATGATGTGTTTAATCATTTGATGTACATGCACCACTCAAGGGGAAGTGTTTGATTCTTACTACTATTGATTAGTATTACTACTGCTAGTTGGAGTTTCTATTGTTTTGGATTCATTTTTAGTAAGCATTTTGGTGTTCTTCATGGTGGGCAATTCGAAACATTGGAAGGCTTTGAATAGGAGTGTGGTATTGGTTCGTGGTGGTCAAGATCGTTATTTACATATGTTCCCTATTTGTTGATAACAAAAAGGGGAAGAGATGTTAGAAGAGATGTTAGAGTGGTATAGCATGGATTAAGGGGAAGACAAAGATTGTTTCATTCATGGCGAGATTTAATTATCTCAACTTCTCTACTTAGTCTAGGGAAGTTTGTCACAACTCGTAATTTCTGGTCATTTTCTAAACCTCGACAAATTACTATTCACAAGTTACTATTCATCAATTACTATTCATCATTTTTGAGGTCAATTTGACATTCCGAGACACATTCAGAAATTTTACTATTCACTTGACACTATTCATTTCCGAGAGAAAACCACTATTCACGTGCATTACTCATGTCATCGTAAATTTAGTTTACGAGTATTTAAATTCGCGTAACCGTATTGGTTCAGGAGCGAATCCATGCATTATCATTTGGGACATCTCATACAGACTAGAAGTAGTCTGCATATCATCATTAGGGCACTTGCATACTATTCCACTCGTAGGGTATTCAAATTATATTTTTAATATAATTAACGAATTACGTATGTTTATTTTTAAATAAACACTAATACGCGAACTATAAATGTGACTAACACGTCCGACACTCCCAACTATGATCCGAATACATTTTTATATTCATATTTATAATATAAAAATTATAATATTAATTTAGCCGGTATTTTGGAAAATTTATTTATTTCGTATCGTAAGTTTACTAAAATTTCGACGGTTTTCGTAGAAATTAAACAATAATTATCCGAACACCCAATATTTGTACCTAACATATTTTTACAATTTTTACAACATTATTTTATCCCGGTTAACTCCGTTAAAATTTATTTTTAGTTAACCCGGTACCCTCTAAAACTAATAATATCTAAGTTAACTTACCTAATAATACACAAAATCTCATTTTTCTTCCTACCCCTTTACCCTTGCCGTCCCCCCCATCACCAAATCACTTACACACTTGGAAAATATCCTACTAACTCATTAAAAGCTTGTCATAGATTGTCTAAACAATAATGCATATCAAAAAAATATTACTTATACATTTTCTCATAACATGAACTAGCTAGAAAGAAAAAAAAAAAAAGTTTTCTCTTTTCCTTTTCTCTTGTGTGCTCGGCCAAGATTAAAAAAAGCAAGGAAACACCATTGATTTTTCAAGCAAAATATATAAACAAGATCATCTAAGGTTCCTATAGGGGTTTTGCAATACAAACTCAAGGATTTCTTAAGTTTTCATCTTCAAAACTTCACTAATCTTCCAAGTAAGTTAACAAAACTCATTTCATAATTTTTACAAGTTATTACTATGGTTATATATTTTTCTTACAAGAACTCATGCATATATTAACTTATACCACTCCATTTTTGTATATATTTAACTTTTAAGCCCTAGAAAGTGAATATAGTTAGATCCTTGTTAGATCCACTTGGTTTGTGATGTTTAGGAACCCATGACACCCTAAGAAGGTGTATGGTAGGATTAGATTATTTTTGTGGTGATTGAATGTGGTTTAGTTGAAGTTGGAACAAGTTTGAAACTAGGAAAATGATTTTTGAAACAATAGAAATACCTACTGTCCCTATTCTTAATTCGTGGGAAAATCAGTAGATGGTGGTTAATTTTTGACCAAAGATTTAGAAAATACTTTCAAAAACGAAACTTTTGGCGAAAGAACGGATTAAAACGAGTTTATAACGAAAGAGATATGATTTTTGTAAATTTAACGACGAAAACTATTTTTCTAAAAACTGCATGCTGTTTGACAGTTTTCGACGGGCAAAAAGAGGTGTTAAACGTAACCTAGAGGAGCCGAGTTATCAAAAATATATTAGTATATACAAAAACGAATCTGTGGATATAAAGAACGAGGAAAATGAGCCTAAAACGACCAAGTTATACGCGTTTTAAGATCACCAAAACTATATATATATATATATATATATATATATATATATATATATATATATATATATATATATATATATATATATATATATATATATTTGGTCACAAATAAAAATAATAACTTACGTACTAAATGGTATATTTTCTAGAAACGTTACTAAGGACTATATTCTTAACAAATGAATACGTACGACCCAAGAGAATATTTATACGACTTAACGACGTTATTTTATGGTTTTTGATACGAGGAATATAACGCTAACATTTTCGTACGAGTTAATACGACAAGTTATATACTTCTATATTTGGACTTATTTTTCCTAAGTATGAAAACTATTTTACTATGACGATAACTAGTATTTCCAAATTACGAGTGGTATGGGTATCATGTGCATGTGCATTCATTACATCACGGCTTGATCTAAATTAGATCACGATTATTCATTTAGGTTGCGGCTAGTGTTCGCGCCTCATTGTCCCGATTACTTTACCATCGTTGTACCATCTTTGTACTATCACTCCAGGTGAGTTCTCATAGCCCCGTTTTAATTACTTATTTGATTTTAAATCCCACGGGGGAGAATACATTGCACAATTATTTTTGTACATGCCCAAGTATATCAAATTCCATACATTGCTTAAGTTGCCTTACTACCAAGTTAAGTCCCCTTATATATATCATGGACCGTTAATTATAGCTAAGCGAGAGTGAGTGGATAGATCTATCGAGGGTGACGCCTCCATTCGTGTTTGGGTTGCTCCAAACGGGACGAATGCATTTCATGTCTTAACGAATTGAGTGTCTGGTAAACACTCTGGTGGGGCATTACAAAGTCTAGCTTCGGGGTCATGAGCTTAAGAGCCAATGTAGCATTTTTGACATTCTTGTCGGTTTAATTATTACTTGTGGCTTATGTACTTACGATTTAACTTATAAACCTATGATTATTCACCAACTTTATGTTGACCGTTTTCGCAATGTATTTCTCAGGTTATTAAGGTAGCTCATGTTGCATACATTTGGACCTTCATGGAGTCGCGGAGTCGACGCGTCTCACTATATTTTATGCACTTATGAAACGTTTGATCTGGTTGAACTTATTTTAACTATATTGGCAAACTCTTTTGGGACCTAAGCTTTGTAAACTCTGAATGTTTTAATGATCAAACGCTGTATTTTCTAAACGACACTTTAGGTCGTTCAATATAACTGTAACTATGGTGCTATGACAGTCACCCCCAGGTATTCCATTCCGCTGCCATTCAGGTATTTTGGGGGTGTGACAGATTGGCATCAGAGCTAAGGTTATAGCGAACTAGGATGTATCTTGGACCCTAGACTATAACCACATCATCATAGCATCTCATCATTTCATCATAGGTGCATATTCACTATACATGTTGCTTTACGCACACACTGTACGAGTTATTCATACCCATACTCATATATATATATATATATGATTATATTGACCTGGTTCACAAGTGACATGTCTTCAGATACCCACGCTGTTATCCTTTCGTCGGATTCCGACATTGAAGATGCCTTGTCATCTTCCACTACCATTATACCACTAGTTGCGCGTATACCACCATTAGCACTATTGATTTGTTATAGGAATAAGGTTTTCCTATCATTTAACCTATATATAGAATGCTGTTTGGTAGAGTATTCAGACTTAATGGACTTATTAGGATGCTTATTACAAGGGAGATTGTATGTTTTCTTTCCTCCACTAGTAGGACGCTTACTACTCAGGTACTACCACAACCGTTGGTTACTTATTACACTATTGGTCGCCCCATAGTGCGTACTTTAACTTTACCTCTTAGATGTCGCGAGATAGCGCGAAAGAGGGTAGTATTCCATTCACTATTATCACCATTATCTCCTAACTCATCACTGGGATTTCATCGTCATCAATGTTATTCTCATCCTTTAGAATACCACCATTGTCATTTCCCTTTTCCATTTCCACTTGCCACGAATTAGATAACGCCTTGTGGATAATACCAAGATTACGGACTCAACAGGAACATCCGCAGGTTCCTCAAGAATGGTTTAGAACCTACGCTATCTAGAACTTGATCGATGCACAACTACAGACACCACTTCAGGACTATCTCGACCTTATGATGTCATAAACCTGATTTCATCTAGAAGGACTACAGGAAGTCTTTAGACTAGACTTATATCTTTACTAGCTTTTACTATTATCCTAGCCACGAGAGGTGTGGCATAGTTCGAAGAAACTTGTAGTATTTTGATTGATGTACAAACGGAATCACCAAGTATTGACTCTACTATAGGGGAATGGTTGTGCTATCTATGATATTGGTCCATATAGACCGAAAATTTCATGTATTATATTCATGTGTTATGAATATGATGATTTTTTTATTAACTATAGATTCTCATGGACTCTTATGATTTGATGGAAATAGATTTAAGCAAACCACTCCAAGCATGACGCAAACTGCTATTGGACAATCCATTACCAGGAATGTAACTACCGCCCTCACCAAGGAACTTACTCACGTGGAATTTATGGGTTGTAATCCTCCCTCCTTTAGCGGAAATATAGACACAAAGGAATTTCTCAAATGGTTCGAAGAATTAGAAACAATCTTTCAATGTGGTGACTGCCGTAAGGAAGACAAAGTTAAGTTCGCCACTTGCACTTTTCAGGAGCATGCCCAGAAATGGTGGACTAAGTATGTCCAGGTAGTAGGAGTTGATGCTGCTTACTCACACTCTTGGGAGAAACTAAAAAGGATGATGAGTTTGAAGTTCTGTGTGAAAAGCGAATTACAAGCAATTGAACAGGAAACACTAAACCTTACCATGGTAGGAGATGATGTTGTCAAGTATACTGCTTCTTTTTATGATTTAGCCCGACTAGGCTCTGCAATGGATGAGCCGGAAAGCAAGAAACTTGAAAGATACATAGGAGGACTTTCTCCTGAAATTCGTATGTTAGTCATCTCATTGGAACCCGATACCATGCCTAAAGCTATCAGAATGGCAATCGAAGCAAAGGAACACATAGCTCACACCAAGATTTTAGGAGGCAATGGTAGCAACAAGAGAAAGTGGGTCGGTAATCTGGATGCTAATGCTTCTCAACAACCGTTTAAGATACAACAAGTGGTGGAGACCTGTGCTGCTGGGTCAAGCCAAAAGAAAAGGTATGTTGGTAAATTACCCGAGTGTAACAAGTGTCAGTTTCATCACAAAGGATCTTGCCCCTCTCAATGTAAGAACTGCCAAAAGATCGGACACGAAGCCAAGGATTGCAAGGCTCCCACCCTCGTAAAGCATCAGAAACTCACGGTAACCTGCCGCGAGTGTGGAGTAATGGGACACTTCAGGAGTGGATGCCTGGAGTTGGGAAACCAGAATTGGAAGAAGAAGTTTATGTTTTAATTATATAAACCTTAGTTTGAGCCCTCTAGGGTTGTACTTTTCTTTTGGTACTTTCCATAAGTACGTTGGTGTAACCTAGTAGTATTAAGCACTTTCCTATCTAATGTAATGACTATCTTTTGTTACCTCTATGATAACCATAACTTTCGTTTACCCCATTTTCTATCCCAATCGTTCAATCTTTAATCGTTTCGCAACATTATACCATTGTCTTATTTAGGGAATAGGCCGATTTCGTATTTGACGGATTAGTAGATTATTACCATTCCATAGTATTTACCCATGTATCCAATAAACCATTCAACGAGTTTTATTTCAAACTATTTTACTACCTTATGGGGAAATTGTTTTTACCGAATTTCTAAAATAAGCCGTTTTGTTATCGTACTATAAACTGATTTTTCCGATATTACGCCAAATATTTACTATTATTACGCGGAACAATTTTTTTTTATATTACTTTGAAAAGAAATATTTAATATACCATTTTTAACAACAATGCGTTGAACACCATCTAAAGCTTTTGAGAAAAATAATATTATTTTGGCTAAATCAAGCATCGCATCATTAGTCCTCAACTATACATAGCCTGATCACCTATGTATACTTCAGGAAGGATTATGCCATGAAGGAAATAGTTACTTTTTTTTTTTAAAGTATTGCTAATAACAATCTTCATTTAAAAGCGTTTTAGACAAGTAAACTCTTTTATAAGTGTCTTTTTTTGACAAACTCTCCCTGGATACTTACCCCACCTGTCACCTACTTAGCCATTACGTTGGATTGTTCCATTGACTTCTATAGGGGAGACTTTCCATATCAATTACGAGTAGGATTCCTCGATACCAGAAAAGTAAGGAAAGGATTACAGAACTACTAACCAGGACTAGAAGTATATAACAAGAAAAATTCATAACTCAACAACAATCCTAAGATACCACGAGACCATCCGACTCACCATCTCTGACCTAGTTGTCCAATTTATTTATTCAAAGGTACTAGTTAGACTGAGCTACAGGATCGAACACATTGTGAAGGTACGCTAAGCAACACCATGGGAATAAACCAAGCCTCCTAACCGATACTGTAGAGCGATTTGATTAAACATGACCTCATCTAAACGCAAACTTCCCTATAATAAGTTTCACCAAGGAAAATTGATTTGAGTTAAGGGTATCGATATAGATTCCCTTAAGGCATTGTGTTCTCAAGAAATTCTAGATAACCTCACCTATACATCAAGAGAGGCATCAGGCCCAAGCATATTTCCCCAGCTACATGTGAAGACAATACGGTAATTCATCGACATAGTATCAATTGAAACCCTCATATTGCCAACATGATGACAATTACAACGATAAACCATCTCAAGACTTAAGTTGGTTGAATACCTAGGCTTGTAGTTTTGCCTGATAACCACCAATAGGCATCATCCAATATCAGGAACTGAACATTAGACATCCATGCATTATGCGAACATTACCTATCCTACTATTTTATCCTTGTTAGTATTTTCACTTTAAGTAAAGTTGATTTAAAATTTGTGTTTATACAAATCACATATCTCGTAGAAAATAATTTTTGAATTGCCTATTTTGAACAAATACGATCCTTTTAATCAATGTTTAGCTAAACCATTGTACAATGGGAAATATATAAACATCAAACTTTGGTAAACAGTCCTATCCTCAACCTATTTGAAAACCGCGTCACATTTCCTAACTATTGAATTTTGAATCATCAAGAAAGATATTATTTAGTAAACTATTTGCTCCATTTTCTAAATTCGTTTATTCAGAAAAAGATTTCGACCAAAAACTCGAAAATCGCGAGATAAATTTTGAAAACAAATCACCATACTACATCGCTTATGCATTTAGGGCTTTGTGACTTGACAATAAGAAATATTAGAATATGTGATGAAGGAAATTAGGAGGAACACCATAGAACGATTACAAACGTCAGTAATGGAGACCAAGTACAATAGGCAAAGAAAGACATATGTTTTAGCATCCATTAGACCAAAACTCAAGGAATCAAAAATTGTTACCCATATTCTATCCCCATCAGATAACGCCGTGTTCGAAAGACGTAACGTTGTGGAATTAGACACAAGATTTATCATACCAATTCAATTATTCCTGATAAAGGTAATCGAATCACCTTGGACTTCTAGCAATCATTTTAAGATTTCCTTCAGAACCCTATTTAGACGTAAACCCCGCCTATTATCCTCAGACCGATGGTCAGAACGAGAGAACGATTCAAACATAGGAAATTTATACTCAGAGTATGAGTGATTGACTCTAGAAATGGTTGGACAAACCATTTACCATAAATCAGATTCTTTTACAACCATAGTTATCGCGCGAGCATAGAGACTACACCATTTGAGGCACTTTATGGTCGAAGTACCAATTACCCATTTACAGACCGAAATCGGAAAGTTAAATTCACTGGTCTAGAACTAAACTATGGAACAACAAAGGAAATTTCACAAGTCAAGAACCAGTTACAAACAACGAGAAGCTGGTAGAGATAGGTTGGTACATGACACACATCATACGGATTGGGTATCCCTGAACAGCAAACCATCTAGATTCAAGTGGGAGAACGAACTAAGTTGAAAGCTTTGCCTTGGAGAGGCATGATACAATTTTGGTAACACAAGAGATTGAACCTCTAGTATATTGAACCATCTAAGATTCATTTTGAATCGACCAGCTGACATACAAATTTGAGTTCTGGCAGAGTTCAGCAGCATATATTACCAATATCACATTGTAAACCTCAAGAAGCACTGATCATCTATTGACGGACCGAACGCGGAAAAAGCCAAACTCACTATTCCCGTAAGTACTCATGAAATAACCAGGAATTTCCTGCAAATCAAGAATCAGTTACAAGTCGATAAGTTGTAAACCCTTAGAATTTCAAGTTGGTAGTAGGGTCACGTTAAAAGTTCTGCCTAGGAAAGGCACGATACCATTCAGAAAAATCCGGGAAGTTAAACTCGATGTGCACTGGACCATTTAAAATTTAAGACAGAGTAGGCCAGTAACCGTCAGACTTGAGCCTTGTTAGAGAACAACCGGATTACACAACCATATTTCACCTATTCAAATTCCAGGAAATGACTTTCAGATTAGTCACTCATAATCCCATTTGGAAAGGAATCCAACCCAAAGATAAAGGTAAACTTGGTAAGAGAACCAATAGAAATCATGGACTGTTAGGTCGAACGATTGAAGCAAAGTCAAATTCCTATCGTGAAAGTTCGCTGGAATTCTTGAAAAGGACCCGAATTTACTTGGGAACGAGAGGACCAAATGCAACTCAAGTATCCACGTCTTTTTACCAAATATACTTCAGAGACCAACCAAAACTAAACTTCGGGACGAAGTTCCTGTTAGAAGGGAAGACTGTCACAACTCGTAATTTCCGGTCATTTTCTAAACCTCGACAAATTACTATTCACAAGTTACTATTCATCAATTACTATTCATCGTTTTTTAGGTCAATTTGACATTCCGAGACACATTCAGAAATTTTACTATTCACTTGACACTATTCATTTCCGAGAGAAAACCACTATTCACGTGCATTACTCATGTCATCGTAAATTTAGTTTACGAGTATTTAAATTCGCGTAACCGTATTGGTTCAGGAGCGAATCCATGCATTATCATTTGGGACATCTCATACAGACTAGAAGTAGTATGCATATCATCATTAGGGCACTTGCATACTATTCCACTCGTAGGGTATTCAAATTATATTTTTAATATAATTAACGAATTACGTATGTTTATTTTTAAATAAACACTAATACGCGAACTATAAATGTGACTAACACGTCCGACACTCCCAACTATGATCCGAATACATTTTTATATTCATATTTATAATATAAAAATTATAATATTAATTTAGCCGGTATTTTGAAAAATTTATTTATTTCGTATCGTAAGTTTACTAAAATTTCGACGGTTTTCGTAGAAATTAAACAATAATTATCCGAACACCCAATATTTGTACCTAACATATTTTTACAATTTTTACAACATTATTTTATCCCGGTTAACTCCGTTAAAATTTATTTTTAGTTAACCCGGTACCCTCTAAAACTAATAATATCTAAGTTAACTTACCTAATAATACACAAAATCTCATTTTTCTTCCTACCCCTTTACCCTTGCCGTCCCCCCCATCACCAAATCACTTACACACTTGGAAAATATCCTACTAACTCATTAAAAGCTTGTCATAGATTGTCTAAACAATAATGCATATCAAAAAAATATTACTTATACATTTTCTCATAACATGAACTAGCTAGAAAGAAAAAAAAAAAGTTTTCTCTTTTCCTTTTCTCTTGTGTGCTCGGCCAAGATGAAAAAAAGCAAGGAAACACCATTGATTTTTCAAGCAAAATATATAAACAAGATCATCTAAGGTTCCTATAGGGGTTTTGCAATACAAACTCAAGGATTTCTTAAGTTTTCATCTTCAAAACTTCACTAATCTTCCAAGTAAGTTAAAAAAACTCATTTCATAATTTTTACAAGTTATTACTATGGTTATATATTTTTCTTACAAGAACTCATGCATATATTAACTTATACCACTCCATTTTTGTATATATTTAACTTTTAAGCCCTAGAAAGTGAATATAGTTAGATCCTTGTTAGATCCACTTGGTTTGTGATGTTTAGGAACCCATGACACCCTAAGAAGGTGTATGGTAGGATTAGATTACTTTTGTGGTGATTGAAAGTGGTTTAGTTGAAGTTGGAACAAGTTTGAAACTAGGAAAATGATTTTTGAAACAATAGAAATACCTACTGTCCCTATTTTTAATTCGTGGGAAAATCAGTAGATGGTGGTTAATTTTTGACCAAAGATTTAGAAAATACTTTCAAAAACGAAACTTTTGGCGAAAGAACGGATTAAAACGAGTTTATAACGAAGGAGATATGATTTTTGTAAATTTAACGACGAAAACTATTTTTCTAAAACTGCATGCTGTTTGACAGTTTTCGACGGGCAAAAAGAGGTGTTAAACGTAACCTAGAGGAGCCGAGTTATCAAAAATATATTAGTATATACAAAAACGAATTTGTGGATATAAAGAACGAGGAAAATGAGCCTAAAACGACCAAGTTATACGCGTTTTAAGATCACCAAAACTATATATATATATATATATATATATATATATATATATATATATATATATATATATATATATATATATATATTTGGTCACAAATAAAAATAATAACTTACGTACTAAATGGTATATTTTCTAGAAACGTTACTAAGGACTATATTCTTAACAAATGAATACGTACGACCCAAGAGAATATTTATACGACTTAACGACGTTATTTTATGGTTTTTGATACGAGGAATATAACGCTAACATTTTCGTACGAGTTAATATGACAAGTTATATACTTCTATATTTGGACTTATTTTTCCTAAGTATGAAAACTATTTTACTATGACGATAACTAGTATTTCCAAATTACGAGTGGTATGGGTATCATGTGCATGCGCATTCATTACATCACGGCTTGATCTAAATTAGATCACGATTATTCATTTAGGTTGCGGCTAGTGTTCGCGCCTCATTGTCCCGATTACTTTACCATCGTTGTACCATCTTTGTACTATCACTCCAGGTGAGTTCTCATAGCCTCGTTTTAATTACTTATTTGATTTTAAATCCCACGGGGGAGAATACATTGCACAATTATTTTTGTACATGCCCAAGTATATCAAATTCCATACATTGCTTAAGTTGCCTTACTACCAAGTTAAGTCCCCTTATATATATCATGGACCGTTAATTATAGCTAAGCGAGAGTGAGTGGATAGATCTATCGAGGGTGACGCCTCCATTCGTGTTTGGGTTGCTCCAAACGGGACGAATGCATTTCATGTCTTAACGAATTGAGTGTCTGGTAAACACTCTGGTGGGGCATTACAAAGTCTAGCTTCGGGGTCATGAGCTTAAGAGCCAATGTAGCATTTTTGACATTCTTGTCGGTTTAATTATTACTTGTGGCTTATGTACTTACGATTTAACTTATAAACCTATGATTATTCACCAACTTTATGTTGACCGTTTTCGCAATGTATTTCTCAGGTTATTAAGGTAGCTCATGTTGCATACATTTGGACCTTCATGGAGTCGCGGAGTCGACGCGTCTCACTATATTTTCTGCATTTATGAAACGTTTGATCTGGTTGAACTTATTTTAACTATGTTGGCAAACTCTTTTGGGACCTAAGCTTTGTAAACTCTGAATGTTTTAATGATCAAACGCTGTATTTTCTAAACGACACTTTAGGTCGTTCAATATAACTGTAACTATGGTGCTATGACAGTCACCCCCAGGTATTCCATTCCGCTGCCATTCAGGTATTTTGGGGGTGTGACAAAGTTCGTACAAGATTCGTGGTTGTTTTGTCATCATCAAATAAGGGAAGATTGTTGGGTCTAATAGATTTGATGAGACAAAACAAGAAGAGTGAAAACAAGAAGGACCTGAAGTGACAAGGAAGAATTCTTCAAATTAATGAAGAATAAAAGACAAGGGACTTGCTTGTTAAAGAATATTTATTTATTAGTCCCTCGTAGTAATTTGTAAAGCCTAAAGCTCTACTATATAGAGACCAAGGGTGTAGGGTTTTTAACAGGTCGTCCATAATGTAGACGTCTAAAAGGTGTGTGTGTGTGTGTGTGTAACCTGGACGTAAGTTATAAACGTCTAGGGTTTGTTAGTTTTGGTTAATCTGTTAGTTCAGCCTCAAGATCAAGTTCTTGATCCCTGTTACAAGGTGTGTAACAAGTTCTACCTTGATCAAGTAGAATTGGGGCTGTAAATATTAAGTTAGAGATGGTGACAAAGAACCTTGTTGATAATAATAATAATCTTTGTGTTATTCCGCCGTGCTTATTATTATCATTGTTACTGTGCTTTATTGTTAATCCTAGATAAATGTCTAAACAACATGGAGTCCAAAACGATCCTAGAACTTATATATGATGG
The DNA here is from genome assembly GCA_030686995.1 of Artemisia argyi. Taxonomy (NCBI): domain Eukaryota; kingdom Viridiplantae; phylum Streptophyta; class Magnoliopsida; order Asterales; family Asteraceae; genus Artemisia; species Artemisia argyi. The sequence continues at coordinate 175,054,397 of CM060682.1, read as the reverse complement.
CGCGTGCATGAGTTCTATCATTATGTTTAATAATAAAAGCTTTTAATCGATGATACAAAGCCTTAGGAGCTTGTTTGAGTCCATATAAAGCTTTCTTAACTTATAAACATAATCAGGTTTTGCGAAGTCAATGAATCCTGGAGGTTGTGCCACATAAACCTCCTCATTGATAAAACCATTGAGGAATGCACTTTTCACGTCCATTTGGAATAACTTAAAGTCTAGGGCGCATGCATAGGCAAGTAATATCCTAATAGATTCTAGTCTAGCTACGGGGGCATAAATTTCGTCATAATTAATTCCTTCTTGTTGATTACAACCTTGGGCAACTAACCTAGCTTTGTTCCTAGTTACTATTCCATTTTCATCTAACTTATTCCTATATACCCATTTAGTTCCTATGATGGTCATGTTCATTGGATTTGGGACTAATTCCCAAACATAATTTGCCTTAAATTGGTTTAATTCTTCTTGCATAGCTATAACACAACTTTCATCTTTTAATGCTTCATTAATATTCTTAGGTTCTATTGCTGAGAGTAAACAAAAGAAGTTATTTTTATCTTGGGCTTGTGACCTAAGGGTTCTTTGATTAAGATATCCTATTATGTTATCTAATGGATGTGATTTAGATTCCTTAATATTTACGACTTCGTTATTTCCTAAGTCTGTTTTCAGTATCATTACCTATGGGTTTTTTTTTACTAACCTTAATAGCTTCATCTTCGACTAAGTCATCATCTTCTAAAGGTAATGTTTTAGGAGGTGGTGGGGTTTCATCAAATGTTACATTTAATGATTCTTCTACTTTCATAGTGTGTTTGTTAAGTATTATATATGCTTTACTATTTTGTGAGTACCCTAAAAATATTCCTTCGTATGATTTTGGGTCAAACTTAGTAAGGTAATCCTTAGTGTTTAAAATATAACATTTACTTCCAAATACCCTAAAGTAGCTTAAGTTAGGTTTTCTACCTCTTAGTAACTCATAAGGAGTTTTTCCTAAAATTCTTCTAATTGATACCCTATTAATAATATATGTTGATGTATCTACAGCATGACACCAAATTTTTCTAAATATTTCAAATTTTTCAAAGGCTTGGGTTTTGTCACTTAAGAACCTAGTCCACGTGTATCGTGAATAGTCATCTACTATTACTAAGGTATAATTGTTTCCTCCATAGCTCCGCACAACGGATGGACCAAATAGATCCATATGTAATAATTCTAGGCACCTAGTAGTGGATACTATATTCTTAGCTTTGTGACTAGCATGAACTTGTTTTCCAATTTTACATGCATCACAAAAATGCTTGTCATATCTTAGGTTAGGCAAGTTTCTAACTAGTTCTTTAGAGGCCAAAGATTGTATTTGTTGCATGTTTGCATGTCCTAATCTCCTATGCCACAATGTGGAGTTTTCGTCTAGGGTTGTTAGGCATATCCTATCTTCCGGTTTGTTTCCTAGTTTCATAACATATATGCCTCCTTTCCTAATTCCTATTTCGCTATCCATTTCGATAAAGGTAACCCTACATTTATTATCACATATTTGGCCTATACTAAGCAAGTTATATGTTAAATTATCTATATGCTCAACATTTTCAATAGTAAGTGAGTCTTGAGAAATCATACCTTTGCCAATGATTTTTCTACGCAAGTCACTACCGAAAATAACGTTACCTCCATTGTATGCCTTATACGTAGAAAATAGCTTGCGGTTCCCCGTCATGTGCCTTGAACATCCGCTATCCTTGATCCATTCGTCAGGCTCCAAGTCTATTCCTAAACATATTTCGTCGGTTGCGTTGGCCACAAAACATTTTTTGTCTCTTGGTTTTTCCACTTCTTCTTTGTCACTATCACTCCATGTTCCACTAACAAAGGAGCCTTGATTTTCATAACCCGGTGGCTTTAGACATTCACCAATGAGATGATTTGGACTTCCACATCTAAAATACTTTCTTTTCCCGTAGTTATCACTTCTATTTCTTTGGAACGACTTTCTTTCGTCTCGTGGTAATCTAGTGAATCTTCCTCGTCTTTTGAAAAATTTCTTGAATTCTCTTACGGCCATTGCATATTCTTCGTCTTCACTCTCGTCACTTGAGTCATCATCGTCACTAGGTTACTTTTTGGCTTTTAGAGCAATGGATTTGGTTTGTTCTTTCTTGACTTTGACCGTTTCCGAATCTCTTCTTATAATTTCTTCATGGACCTTCAAGTTGCCAATAAGTTCATCAAGTGATAACGTCATCAAATTCTTTGATTCTTCAATTGCCGTGACCTTAGCTCGCCATTTTAGATGCAATGCCCTAAGAAATTTCCTAACACAATTTTTACTAAAAAATGTCTCATCAAGTGCTTTTAAACTTGTGATAATAGTGTTAAATTTAGCAAAAGCATTAATAATTGATTCCTCTTCTGGAATTGTAAATTGTTCATATTGTTGTACAAGAAGATCTATTTTATTGTCTTTGACTTGACTATTACCTTGGTGAGTAATAAGTAGTGATTCCCAAATTTCTTTGGTGGTTTTACACATAAAAATTCTTTCATATTCTTTACGCGTTAACGCATTATAAATTACCATTTTAGCTTCATTATTTTTAGCTAGTTTCTTTTTCAAATCATCATTTTGTTTTTCAAAAGGTACAAATTCATCCATTTTAGTTTCCGGATTTTGTTGAGTGGGAGGAAAATTACCAAAGGTAATAACATGCCAAAGATCAAGATCTTTAGATTTCACATAAGTTTCGAATCTATTTTTCCAATATAAAAATCCATCACTTTCAAATAGTGGTGGTCTTTGCATAGATTGCCCTTCTAAATATTTTTCAGATTCCATAGATTATTACAAGTTTTAAAATACAATATATTTTAAAAATCTTGCTAGACGTGGCTCCTGATACCAATTGTGGAAAACTAGAAGGGGGTTCAATAGTTTTACGTGTTTTTAATTTGTTATAAAAGATTGTTTGCGTGTTTTCTTTACCTTTAAAAATTTAGATTCGATATTATGTGAAGAAATAAATGAGAGATGGAAAGATCGAACCGCGAGACAAGAGATTTATAGTGGTTCGGCTACAAGGACACCTTCCTTGCCCTACTCCACTCCCCGAGCACCTAACTCGAGAGTTTTCTTCACTATGTCAACAAGCTCCATTATGGCGGAGAAAACCTTACACACCAATATACATACCACAACTTCGTCACAACTTGATCACACCTTATACACAACTACTTCACACCTATCTATCTTCACACCTATCTATCTTCACAACTATCTTCTTCACAACTATCTTCTTCACAACTATCTACTTCATAACAATCTTCTTCACAACTATCTGCTTTCCAACTATCTACTTCACAACAATCTTCTAAACAATCACTCTATCTACACACTAAGCTAATCCATCTTCTACCAAATATTCACAACAAATAACACAAAGAAATATATGTAATGAATGATGCTCTAACAACTTGGATGTGGAGGTCACAACAAGTTGTAATACTTCTTGTCTTGCAGGCTAGAAGTATTCTTCTCTTACACTTGAAAGGATGATGTTTGGATCACTTTGAAACAAGGATTTATGTATGTATGATCAAAGGATTTAAAGAATAGAAATGGAGATCTAGAACAGAAAGTTTAGGAGTGCAAAAGGTGAGAAAAATCTGTGAAATAAACCAGTATTTACAGGGTAACAAATTACTGTTCTGGAGCGTGGCCGGTCCCCTTAATTAGGGGGCAGTCCCCTTAATTATTAAGGGGGCCGCCTAGTATAATTAAGCCCCCCCCCCCCCCCAGAACGTTGGATTTGTTTGTCCTTTTGTGGGGAAGGTTTTTCTGGATAATATTTGCCATTTTTGGTTGGAAATTTGAAATCATATATTTATAATGATTTAAACATATTCTTTTAATTCTAAAAATGATTTTGTAAAAGTTATAAAATGTTTATGACATTTTATAAAAGTTTTAGTGATTATAGAAAAATTTCCTTTGATCATAGAATGCAATAAACACTTTGTTTATTCATACCTTAAGTGATTTGGATGCAAAGTGAAATATTTATCTCTAAATAGTTGTTTACAACAAAAGTTTTAGTTTAATGAATTTACGTTTTGTGATTATCAAAACATAGAGATATCGATGAATGTTAACAATGTTTTTAAGCATTATTTATGTCAACATGGTGTCTAATGTTTCAACAGACTTTGGATGACGCAGCCAGGGGATGGTTTGATCGTTTGCCAAACGGTAGTATTGACAGTTGGGAAGCCTTACGGGATCAGTTTGTATCCCGTTTCGGCCTAAGACGAAAATGCATCAAGGCTCCAATGGAGATCACTAAGATCATCCGACAAGCAAATGAGACGCTCCCCGAATTTAAAGAAAGATAGACGGATGAGGCCAGCCACATCTCCGGAGTCCCAGAACTCATGCAAATCTCATCATTCATCTATGGTAGTAAATGTCCCGAACTAGCAAAGCGTTTTTCAGACCGAGTTCCACAGACTGTCACAGAAATGATGATTCGGGTAGATGACTTCGTGCGGGGCAGAAGCGGTGTATAGGGCAACAGAGCTGCCGAGAGGGAAAAAATTGGACACATACAAGAAATATTGGCAATCCAGCTCTCAAAGAGAAAGGAATTCACGAGCATCCTATGGAGGGGACCAACGCAGAAAAAATTTCCGAAGCGATTACAGACCAAGAAGAAATGATCATTATGCCCCTTATGTCCCCAGAAATGAATCCGATACGATAACCACCGCACACATCATCGCCGAAATGATACCCGGAATGACATCCGAAGAAATGACACTAGGCCGATAGACCTGAACTCACTAACCAAGGCACCGAAAGAAATATTGGCAACCGAACACCAATTGCACTTACCACCACCCCCTCCCCTGAGGGGAAAACCCGCAAAAGAAAACTTAGACAGGTATTGAGATTACCACGGGGAGAAAGGACACCTAACCAACGATTGTTGGCCCCTACGGGAACAACTAAGAAAGGCTCTCGAAACCGGGAAGCTAGACCATCTGATAAAGGACGTCCGACAAAGGGAAAGAATACCTCCCATAAATGATAACCGTGGTAACCAAAGGAGAGTGATAAATATGATCTGGGCTTATGAACCTATGCGAAAACGAAAAACTTGGGACCAAGAAGAAGATTGGATGGGTGCACCGATCAGTTTTCCCCCAATTCCGGCAGGAGATGTATCTGACGAGCCATTGATCATCGAAGCAGAAATAGAAGGATACACCGTACGAAGAGTGTATGTAGATCAAGGGGCATCAATAGAAGTAATGTACGAACATTGCTTCGAAAACTTGCACCCTTCAATAAGGGCCAGGTTAAAGGAAACTAATACTCCATTAGTAGGATTTTCGGGAGAGTCGGTCAAACCATTAGGGAAGATAGAACTGGAGATATGTTTTAGAAGTGAAGGACAATACCGCAGAACCACCATGAAGTTTGCAGTGGTAAGATCTCCGTCACCTTATAACGTTATACTAGGACGACCGGGATTAAAAAAGTTATGGGCCATATCCTCAATGCTAAAATTCCCCACGCCCAGGGGAATAGCAACTTTGGTCACCTGTTCGGTCATTATCTCAGAATGGCGTAAGTTGGAAGAAAAACAAAGACTGGAGAAGGAAAAGAAAGAAGAGCCGCATGAAGAGAAGACAGAGGCAAGGCCACTAGGAGAAACAGAAGAAATAATGGTTCACCCGGCTTATCCGGAACAACTGATAACCATCGGAACAAATTTTTCAAAGGAAGGAAGAAGGACGCTAATAAAGCTGCTAAAAGACAATCAAGATGTATTTGCCTAGGAACCATCAGACATGACGGGAATACCAAGACGGATTGCCAAACATCGACTTAATGTAAACCCTCAGGACAGACCAATAGCTCAGAAAAAGAGAAAATTCTTAGAAGAAAAGAATCAGGCCATAAACAAAGAAGTAGACGAATGGTTGAAAGCAGGGATAATTCGTCCGGTACAATACCCGACATGGATATCCAACCCAGTACTGGTCAAGAAGCCGGACGACAGCTGGAGAATGTGCATAGAAATCAAGAACCTTAACTCGTCATGCCTGAAGGATTATTATCCATTGCCCGAAATCGACTGGAAGATAGAATCAGTGGTAGCATTCCGGTATAAGTGCTTCTTAGATGCATACAAAGGATATCATCAGGTACAAATGGCGAAAGAAGATGAAGAAAAGACAGCTTTTTACACAGAACGTGGTACATACTGTTACATGAAAATGCCGTTCGGGCTGAAAAACGCCGGAGCAACTTATCAACGTTTAGTAGATTCGGCATTCAGACAACAAATCGGCAGAAATCAGGAAGCTTATGTCGATGATATGGTAATTAAAAGCAAAACGGAGAAAGACCTGTTAGCCGACATAGCCGAAACCTTTGACAACCTGAGGAGAATAAACATGAAGTTAAACCCTAAGAAATGCTCATTCGGAGTAGAGGAAGGAAAATTCTTAGGATACATGATCACATCGGAAGGAATTCGGGCTAACCCAAAGAAAACAAGGGCCATCGCAGAAATGCAATCCCCAAAGTCCTTAAATGAGATGCAAAGCCTAAGCGGAAAGTTAGCTGCTTTAAATCGTTTCCTCTCCAGGTCGGCAAAAAAAGTGTTCCCTTTCTTCGACACGTCGAAAAACATCACAAAGGAAAACAAGGATGAATACCGTTGGACAGACCAAGCCGAAATAGCCTTTTTAGAATTAAAAAGAATCATCACGGAATTACCTTGCTTAACCACCCCAAAACGAAAAGAAGAGTTGTATGTATACCTGGCGGCCACAAAGGAGGCAATGTGTGTCGTGTTACTGGTAGATAGAGACGGAAGACAGATTCCCGTGCACTATAATAGTCGGACACTACATGAGGCCGAAAGGAATTACGCACCGATCGAAAAGTTGGCTTTAGCCCTCCTACACCTGTCAAGAAGATTGAGAAGATACTTCGAAGCACATCCTATAAAGATCATTACCGATCAACCCATCAAACAGATACTAAATAAACCAGAGGTCTCATGGAAATTAGCAAAATATGCGGTGGAGTTAGGAGCATACAATATCACATACATTCCACGAAGTGCGGTGAAAGGACAAGTGCTGGCAGACTTCATCACAGAGATACCGATAGGGTCAGAAGAAGTAGCGTTGAAAAAAGCCAAGGAAATATACAATATTTCCACTGAGGATGAATGGATATTGTACACTGATGGAGCAAAAAACCAAGCAGGCGCAGGAGCAGGCCTAATATTAATCAGCCCGGAAAAAACGGAGTACACCTATGCACTTCGGCTAAACTTTGATACCACTAACAACGGGGCGGAATACGAAGCACTACTAGCTGGGTTGAGAATCGCCAGGAAAATGAACATACAAGCTCTGGATATGCGTGTAGATTCAAACTTGGTAGCAAAACAAATTAATGTGGACTTCACGGCATATAAAGAAAGCATGGCACAATACTTGTCTAAGGCTAAAGAGTACATCTCACAATTCGACCGCTTCAGAATAAAAACATCCCTTGGACGCAGAACCAAAAAGCCGACGTGTTAAGCAAACTCGCATCAGTGGCATTTGATCACTTGACAAAAGAAATATTGGTGGAAGTGTTGGAAAAGCCCTCGACGGAGGAAGAAGTGATAGGGGCAATTGTAGAGGAAGAAGAAGAAAACTGGACAACACCAATCATCTGGTGTCTCAAAGAGGGGATATGGTCGGAAGATCAAAACGAAGCTCGGGTACTCCGAATGAAAATAGGACAGTATACCATTCAATATGATGTACTATTCAAAAAGTCCTACTTGGGTCCAATGATGAGGTGCGTAGGACCATTGCAAGCCAACTACATCATCAGAGAAATACACGAAGGATCGTGTGGAATGAATGTCGGGCCTAGATCTGTAGTAGCCAAACTCCTAAGAAAAGGATACTACTGGCCAACAATGCACCGAGACAAAAGAGAGATAATCCAAAAATGTGATGCTTGCCAAATACATGCTCCAATTTTGAAGTTGCCAAAAACCGACATGACATCGATTATGGCCCCCTGTCCGTTCTATCAATGGGGAATGGACGTCCTAGGCCCTCTGCCGGAAGCTCCAGGAAAAGTCAAGTAGCGATCGATTACTTCACGAAATGGATGGAAGCCAAACCACTATCCCGCACAATCGGAGAAGAGGTCAAAAAGTTTGTTTGGGATAACATCGTATACAGGTATGGATTACCAAAGGTGATAGTAACAGACAATGGAAGCAATTTCATCGGTGAACCATTCAAAAGCTGGTGCGAAAGGTTGAACATCACACAAATCAACACGGCAGTAGCATATCCCCAAGCAAACGGCCTGGTCGAAAGAGCTAATAAGAGTTTAATGCATGGTTTCAAAGCAAGACTAGGAAGGGAAAAGACCGGATGGGTAGACAAACTACCTAATGTCTTATGGGCACACCGCATGTCCCTAAAAACAAGCAATGGGGAAACTCATTTCAGCTTGACATATGGGAGCGAAGCCGTCATCCCGGCTGAAATCGGCATGCCTACCTTCCTTACAATGATGACTTGAGCAAGAGAAAATGACGAAGAGATCATGCTAAACTTGGACTTACTGCAAGAACGAAGGGAAATGGCCGCCATTCGGGAAGCGAAATACAAGAAGAAGATTGAGCAGTACTACAACAAGAGGGTTCGTCCAGAATCATTCAGGGTAGGGGACTTCGTATACCAGAAGAACGAGGCAAGTCGAATAGAAGATCAAGGCAAGATGGGACCGAACTGGGAAGGTCCCTATCAAATTACAGAAGCATACCAAAATGGCTCCTACAAGCTCAATACGACGGATGATAAAGAAGTATCGCGGACCTGGCACACTGTCAACCTTAGAAAATGTTTCATGTAATTTTATGATTGGCTCATAGAAGCCCATTGACACCCAATATTTATTATCAGAATAGAATAGCTACCCCGCAGATGCGAGGAGCAATTTTCCGCACGAAATATTTATTATCAGCAAACCTGTCTTTAATCTCTCCGGATGGTTCATGACCTCCAGAAGACCATAAAACTCTAAACGAGTAATAATTTAAGGCTAAAAGCCAACCGGCGCATAGAGGCCCGAGAGGACAAATGCCGAACGACGTATGACATCTAAAATAATGAAACTCTAAACGAGTCACATAGAGGCCCGAAAGGATAAATGTCGAACAACGTATGACATCTAAAATAATGAAACTCTAAACGAGTAATAGTTTAAGGCTAAAAGCCAACTGGCACATAGAGGCCCGAAAGGATAAATGCCGAACGACGTATGACGTCTAAAATAATGAAACTCTAAACGAATAATAGTTTAAGGCTAAAAGCCAACCGGCACATAGAGGCCCGAAATGATAAATGCCGAACGACGCATGATGCCTAAAATAATGAAACTCTAAACGAATAATAATCTAAGGCTAAAAACCAACCAACACATAGAGGTCCGAAAGGCTAAAGGCTAAACGACGTATGATGTCTAAGTTGACTTGCACTCTAAACGAGTGACCATCTAAGGACAAAAGCTAACCGACACATAAAGGCCGAAACGCCAAAGGCCGAATAACATACAATATTCGAATCAACTACAAGAAAATAATCACAACTACAACATAAAAAGAAAAAGGAAAAGACATTCAACGGATATATTGATCAAAAGGCATTACATTCATACAAGCATGACCGTCATGCTTAATAATTAGGCCCTAAAGGCAACACCACCATACATCATTGCGTTTCACCAGACAAACATTACAAATTAAGACAAGCTTCACATGATTCCCGAGACACTTAAATCCATAGTCAAAATGGAAGCATCCAGGGATCAAAAACAAATTCTTTCTATTTTCCTTCTAAGGGACAAATGAAAGATCATCAGCTGAAGAAGTTTGAACGACGAGATCCTTTTGAGCAGCCAGAAAGGAAGAACCAGATATAGGCTGGACCGGCTCAGACGTTGGACCAGAAGGTCCAGCGGAAGCAGCAGTCACTTTGGAAACAAATGGCTTAGATGGAGCAGGATCCGGGAAGATTTCCATGAGTTTTGCAAAGGACCTTCGGACAGTTGTTTTCAATTTCTCCACATAATGATACTCCATGGAGAAAAGCCTGTCATAAAGAACCAAATACTTCGCCTCTGTATCCATATCCAAATTCTCCACATCTTCCAAAGCCGCTTCTATCTCCTCAGGTGAGCAATCCAAAATCACCTCGTCCAGATAACCAGCCATGTTGGACAAATTGAACAGTTCGGACAAGGTTTGCTTATACTCATGGCTATTCAACAAATGCCTAACCATCTCCGGAATAAATTCATTGACAACCCGGTTTCGGTCAACCTCAGTATTCCCCATTTGAATAGCCAGATCCATTTTTTCTTTCCGAAGTTCCCTGTTATCCGCCTCCTCCTCGCTCAACTTCAACTTAACCTTCTCCAACTCGGCCTCCAAAGCTTTGATTTTAGTGGCCTGATCCCCAGAAACCAACCTCCACTCTTCTTTCTCCTTTTCCAGCTCCATCACCCTGTCATTCAAACTGGACTCCCTATCCGCACAACTTGAATACTCCAACATCAATCTTTGAAAATCCTCAAGTTCCCGCTCACAACACTTGGCATGCTCATCTTTCACATTCTTCAACTCCGCAGCCATATCACCGAAAATCTTCCAATTATCTTTGAAACACTTCTCACAAACTTTGTGAGCATCATTAACCTCATGGTAAGCTTCTAGAAGTGTTTTATATCGGAACAGCATGTCGGATTGTGAAGCAACAGCCTTACCCAGCAACAACCAAGAACGATTACATGCCTCAACATCCTCAAAGTTATCAAGATATTTCTCCTCCCGGGGTGGTACCATGTGAACTAGCATATCACGACAAACATTAGAAGTGTTCAAACGGCTCCCCCTCTTTATTGACCACTCCGGAACCCACAGCTCCTCGGAATCATCAACATCTCCTTCACCTTCTTCCTCCATCACTTTCGCTTTACCTCGGTCAGTCGACGCACCAGCAAGACTTCCTGAACAGTAAAAAACAGAAACTCGTCAAACCAAGAAACAAAAAACAACGGTTGAAAAGAGTATCCGAACAACTTACTAGCATCATCTCCTCCCATCTGATTGCTCGAACCTCCCTCTCCGTCCGAAGGCTTCTTCAAGTCGTTAGGATGAATCGAACGAAGAGGAGAGGGAGTCGATATATGCTCAGAGGGATCCAAATCAACAACAGGCACAGGACCAGTCGGCTTGCTTCTCTTAAAGGGACGAGAGGAAGCACCCACTCCGGTGCGCTTGCCAGAAGCTTGAGGCAACTTGGTAACCCCGATGGCACCTTGCTTAGCTCTGGCGGCCAACTGTGCAGCAGCAACCTCCTGCTTTTTCCTCTTAGCTTCCAATACTTTCTCATCGGCCACCTCAACCCTTTGCAACTCGGCAGTCTTCGCAGGCACATCAACGTTAGATCGGGCAAGCTCGATAACATGCAGTTCATGTCACTGCCCTCCCTATACTTATCACCTCTCACCATGGTGGCACCAGAGCGGCTTTGGGGTTTAATCAAATAATCCGACATTGTCAGGGCTGCAAACACAAACCAATAAAGAGTCATACAAAAACAACTATACTTTGAATACAGCAAACAAACATATCTATTAATAAGGGCTATACCCTTTCCCTCGGTATCTACCAGAGGCGCTCGGTAGCCGGGATGATCCCAATGAGATGTCAAACCAAAGGCATAAAGAAAACCCAGAGGAATTTGAATAAGATCTATAACATTTGCGGCCAGTCTGTTGGCATCTTCCACCACATATTCCCCTTCCGGGAAGGGGTCTGAAATATCCGAATCACGATGCCTCCACGACATGGCGAAAGGAATTACCCATCTATCAATAAAAAAGAACTTTGTTTTCCAACTCTTCAAACCTATAAGAATTTCATGAAAACAGACCTTTCGGCGTCCCCCAACACGCTTTTCAAACGAGAACCAATCTCCTACTTTGCTTAATTTGTAAAAAACCCGAAAAAGAGAGGCGGTAGGATTGATATGTAAGCTTCGGCTGTACACTTCAAAAAGAGAAACACGGTGCAAACCTAACGGAACTAGTTGAGAAATATGTACCTTAAAATACTTAATAACATCTAACAAGAAGGTGGAAAAAGGCACACCAATTCCCCTCTCATAAAAATCATCCAAATATAAATCAATCGCGTCATCCGGTAATTCGTTCATTGTCATACCATCTGGAATGGGACGAGGGCACAAATCCTCCGGTATCCCAACTTCCATCACTAAAATAGTCACAGCCGCCTCGGGATTAAAGGGTATAACCGATGAGAAGAGGGTGATTCTGACATAGCGCGGCCAAGGGATTAAAGGGTATAACCGACGAGTAAGAAACGAAAAGATAAGGTAGAGAACGTACCTCGAAGTGGCAATGATAAGGCAAAAAGTGTACCGCTTTTAGGGGGTCGTTTAAGCCCTAAGTCGAGATTATTTGATCAAATATTGCCCTAAATCGTTCCTTTTTGTCATTTTAGGTACTTTGGAAAAGAAATCTGGAAAAGGAAGCATTTTGGACGTTTTTGGAGCGAAAAGCGAAGAAAACAGCAAAGTCTCCAAATCAAGCTGGAAATAGTACCTGACGGCGTCACGTTATGGCAAAGAGGTGGATAAAAAGTATAACGAGACGCGCCAGAACGTTTTTGGGAAATAACACATGACGGCGTCACCAAGGCCGTCAAGAGCAAATTACATGTGACGGCCAAGAATGAATTAACACATGACGGCGTCAGATTTGGATCTAGGCAATACGATAAGAATATTGGTGGCGAGTTGATGGCGTCAGAATCAACACGTGACGCCGTCAGACCTCAAAATCTATATATAGTTTTCTAATTTTCATGTATTAGAGAGAGAATTTTAGAGAGACATTTGGGAGAACTTGTGGAGAAACCCTAGGACGAATTTTACAGGGTTTTTCACCCTTTTATCATCCATGTTTTAATAAAGATAAGTCTTCCAATAATCATTCAATATGTCTATGCGTTGTTTGATTCTATCTTATGCTTGTCTTTACTTTAACATGTTAGGCTAGGTTTTCTTTGTGTTTGCTTAGATGTAATGAAACCTAGCTATTGATTATTGGTTGGTTGTTTGTTATTAATTGTATTGGATGAATGATATTGATGTTAGGCTTAAGAAAACTGGCAGACTTCCGATTGGTAACATGCTTGAACATCTTAAGAAACATGAATCGGATGTGTACTACGATTAATTGGTTATATTTAATGCATGAGTGACTACTAAGGAGGCCATGTTAGGAGCTAGTTGTCGGCTCGACATAGGAAGAGGTAGAAGCTTATAGAGTTAGGGAAGATCGTACACGGCCCTACGAATGGTATTAAGGAATATAACCCGTCATCCACGCAATTGTAACAACTAATCAACTAGTAAAAGATAGCTAGGGAGTAGTGAAATCTAAGTAAACATGTTTCTCTCATTATTGTTTTTCTCCACATTTTATTTTCCCTCACCTCTAGACCTAGTTTAATTAAGTTTTAATCCTAGCGACACTATTCCTTGTGGAGAAAGATCAATCCCCCATACTTGCCACTACACTATACTACATCGGACATCGGTCAGGTACACTGCCTGGTGGGGATTGCAAGCTTCTCAAGATCCTTTGAAAGGTAAAACCTTTTGCGAGGGCACAATCCCACACATCAAGTTTTTGGCGCCGCTGCCGGGGAATAGTTATTGTTTAGGTTGAAACTTCTTTTTATTAGGTCTACTTGCTAGATTCCTTTCTAGTAAGATTTTTATTTTATTTTTATAGGTTTCTTTAGTCTATCTTATTTCTTTGTTCCTTTATTCGTAACCATTACCATCCGCCATCATAGAAAGTGGTAATTTCTTTGACCCCATCAAACAACCACAACAAAACCACCCACAAAACCCACCACAACCAAACCAACCTCCTAGACCCCGCACTTTAGGAGAGTACTCCCGTCCTAGCCACCAAGTCTATCGAAACACCATTGAGCTCACTCAAGGAGCCAATGTGTCTCCCTTGCGATCCGACACCATCCGGTTGGTGCAAAGCAGATGTGCATTCCGTGGACTTCGTTCCGAAGATCCTAATCAACATCTCAAGGATTTCCTCAAAATTGTAGATTCCATAGATCTTGATGTTAAAACTCGAGAGACGACCCGATTGCGACTCTTCCAATTCTCTCTACGTGACCAAGCTAGTCAATAGCTTGAGCGTTTACCCGCGGGATCCATCACCTCTTGGGATGATCTCACCACTCGTTTCCTTGCTCAATTTTTCCCACCTGGGAGAACCACCAAGCTAAGAAATGACATCTTGATGTTCCAACAACGTCAAGGTGAAACTCTCTATGAAGCATGGACTTATTTCAAGGACTTACTCCAAAAAGTCCCTCATCATGGCATAGATCTTTGGCTCCAAGTCCAAATATTCTATGACCACATCAATCTCTCCACGAGGCAAACCATTGACCAAGCGGCCGGTGGCAAGCTACGTGATCGAAGTGCGGAAGAATCATGGGAACTCATAGAAGATCTTGCTCTCTATGACAACAAAAGTTGGAATGATCCCCGTGATTTGAACAAAATGGTCAAGGCAATATCCTTGCCTTCGAATAATTTAAGCACTCCCGACCGTAGGATCTTGGAACTTGAAGACCAAGTCAAGTTTCTCATGAAATCTTACGAGGCTCCTAAACCTTCAAGCCTAGTGAACAAAATCACTTCTTCATGCAAACTGTATAACGGCCCTCACGAAACTCATAATTGCATGGAACTCCCCAAACGAGCTTTTAAGGAATTCGCATCCTCACATGCCAACAAAGCGGAGGATAGGTGGTCCACCATTAATCGTGGGCCTCGAAATTTCAGCGAGGCCTATGAAGCATGGAAGGATAAGCCAAATTTTAGAGGGTACCAGACTCGGAGCGTATCCTTTAGTGATTCTCCCCCACTCACCTGGTCTGAGCATTATCCACCTCAGAACACACTTGAGCAAAGCTATAAAGAAACACTGCGAAAGTTTTTTCTCTCTCAATAAACACAGCTTTCCACGCTCGAGACTCAATTCATACAACAGCAAGCCGATATGAATAACAAGGTTGGTAACCTATTGAATGCTATCAATGAGCGTATTGCTAGTAAATTAGCTCAGGCTGAAGAGGTCAAATCCGTCACCATCATTAATCAGCCACCCTCACAAGTAAAAAGAAAGAGCCATAGTAAACTCTTTAAACATATATTACCAAAGGTGAAGGAAACTAGAGACCCTTTTGACTCCTCAGGACCAATCCACTTCGTGAACACAATTACCATAATACCTGCTCCTAAACCTGATAAGAGCCAACAACCAACTAGGAATAGGGATCATGAAGTAGAAAGTGGAGCCCCCAAGAAGGACCACGATGTGACTAAGAGCCCTGTAGACTTACCCGAGGACTCCATCACACAAGGGTCGAGCGAGTGGAAGGAGTTGAAAGAAGAATCCGATGGGCCTAAGGAAAATCTGGGAGTTTTGGATAACCCTTTTATGAGGGAGCTCGAGAAAGACATGGTAGGGGTTTCTATAGGGTGTAGAAATGGGAGAGAAGAAGGCGACTCCAAGGTTTTTAAGATTTCTTGCACCACTAGGAAAAAGCTTACAACTGATGCCTACATAGATCCTGACCTCCCAATAAATGCGATCTCTCTCTCCCTTTACAACGAAGCCTTCCCTGAACAGATTACGTGTAAAGGATTCAGTAGAGCCAGGATAGAGAAATGGTTACCAATTATGATTGGAGGATTCATCTATGACATTGATCTAACCGTAACCGATGACATGGACTCATTCATTAATCTAACATTAACTAACCTCGTCCTCAGAAAACCATTTGTAAAAGAAACAGGGGTGACCCTAGATGAGAGCGACGGTAGTGCACTATTTACCAATGGTTTTAGGAAGGTGATCTTTCGTAAGGGAAATGAGGAAGTGTATGAATACCAACCATCATTGGATTGTAATACAAGAGGTAGAAGGTCGGGAAAGATAAAGCGACGTGATCCGAACAACCTCAAAATCCCTTGTATGATCGGTGTTGATACAAAAGTTGGGCGTTCCTGATTATGGGCTCTTGCTCTCGTACCAATTCGCTTCTTAATGCTTGAAACCTGCGCACTAAGAAAATAAACAACACCGTTAGGCTTATCGTGGGATTGTCTCCCACGATTAGACTCCGGGGTGAGAGTAAGTAATCGATTTAGGGTTCTCGTAAAGAGTTTTAGGGTTTTGAATCGTACCTTGAATGAGAATTATGTCATTCCTTATATAGGCGCAGAATCCTTGTAGGGTTCGTGCTCCTTACGTTTCGCACACATGGTGCTTATCCGGGTTAAGGATATCCAATCCATAGATAGAAGATCTCTATCTATTCCGTATATAGTTTGGTTGGGCTTGCGTGAGCCCACTCCATTATTAATGTGACCCAAGTTATAATAGCCCACATATGGTGGCTTTGGGTCTTAGTAATGTTTAATATTTGGGCTCGTGGCCCATATATAGACTATACGTCATCATGTCCCCCCAGTCTAGTGTGCGCGGCTCGTAGCCGCGGATGCTAGACTAGTCACAACAGCGGTAAGCGTGGCGGGAGAACTTTGAAATATTGCCGCCCAATATTGAGTACAATGTACCTAGTCATAGATATTTCAAAGAAATGCCTCGAAAATCGGGGGTTGTGTCCACGTGTCCCTCGGAAAAAGGGAAAAAGTGCATGTACCATTTCGGTTTCTAGCCACACGTTTTGTGAGTGAGATCCACGTGGGCGTCATCTAGGGTTTTTGGACTCCTTATATAAGAGTCACCGCCCCCATTTTACCTAAAACACACAGTAAAAACACATACTCACCCTTGCACCCTTCTTCAAAGCGTTTTTGTGCAAAGAAAGTAACTGTTTTATTAGGTAAATTTGTGTGTGTATCTTAGTAAATTTATGAAAATGGTTGCCCAATTAGAAGATTTTCGCTTTGCGATGAGTGAGGATGATGTGCGTCAGTTTTCATCTGACTTCTTCATATCTCTGGATGTGCATCCAGAGGCTCCAGATGTTGATGCGTGTATAGCCGATTTCCCCGAAGGGAAAATAGGACTATACACGCGTTTTTTCGAGTACGCGAATTACTGCGTACCGATATCTATTTTCGTGAGCGATTTGCTCAATCACTATCATCTTCACATCTCACAGTTGCACTGTATAGGTGCGGCTAAGGTGTCGAATTTTGAGGTAAACTGCCGTTTACTTGCGATAGAACCGCCTTGTTCCGCGCTTTCTACCACACAACGTGGTCACATGGATGGGTGTCCTTTGCGAAGCGCGCGGGGGCGCTTCAGTGCTATACGGAGAAGGTAGACTCCCTAAGGCATTGGAGGGAGTACTTTTTCTGGGTTGATGACGTAGTGTTTCCATCACCCTTTGAGTTTTATACTCAAGACACGTTGCCAAGGGATGGGCGCCCCGCACCCGGTTCCTATAGTTTGACCGATGCGCAGACCCTTGATGCCAACCGCATTCCCATTAACCCTTATCCGGAGGAGTTTTTGGTGCATGTGGGGTTGAGTCGCAATTACTTCGGTAGTGTTGACGAGGTGCCAACCTTCATTGATGAGGAAGGCCGGAGTGGGTGTTCGTCCCTTCTGCTTCTAATCATGTAAGTTTTTTCTATATGCGCACGTTTAGTAACTAATCCCTTCTTTTGTTGTTTGTTTCTGTGTGCGCAGAGATGGATCTGTTTGCTGTGGTAAAGCTGGAGAAGCCAAAGCAGGTGACTGTGAGAGTGCACCCTCTGAGGGAGAACGAGCAGCCACTTCTGGAAGCGACCCAGGGTTATCTGACTGTGCTGGGGGATGTTGGCCACGAAGATTCGCCACCTCTCCAAGTAACGCCCGTTCAGAGCGTGACGCCAGCTGTAGAGACAGCGCATGTGGAGGAGGTGCACTCCGAATCTTCGGATAGTGTGGAGATCCTGAAACCTGAGGAGGTGTTGAGGGAGGAGGTAGCGCAGAATCTAAAGCGCAAAGGAGAGGCTGGTAGCAGTGGTACCTCTAAGAGACGACGCCACCTTATTGGAGATGCGGAGTCATCTGCGGAGGAAGAGACATCCGCTCCTGGCGCGGATAAGAAGGCTGCCGAGGCCTCGCCATTTATGTAAGTAATTTATCGCATATTATGTATATTACTTGTCGTAATATTTTTCTAACAGTTTGCTTTTTGTTTATTGTAGCGATGATGCCACGAAGGATGATGGAGCCTTCGTGGAGACGGTGGCCCCTCCTCAGAATGAAAACAAGGAGGAGGAGGAGGCAAAGGTTGATGAGGGCGTATCTGCGCAGCAACTAATGGATGAGTTGGCTGCTACTGCTGTGCGTCAAACTGAGCTGGTAGCTCAGTTGAAGACGAGGTACGTCGGGGAGAGTAGCACTCTCGCCCAAAAAGATGAGGAGATAGCTGTTTTCCGTGCGCAACTGGCTGAAGCGCAGGCGGAAGTGGGGTCCTTCAGGGTTTATACGGACAAGGTCACGAATGAGAAGTTGACGCGTTGGCTGAGCTGGAGCAAGCGCGCGGGCAGCTTCATCAGTTCAGGGCCAACCTTACTTGGGCAGTAAGGTATCTTGAGGAGAAGAAGGAGGAGCACTTCGCAAACATTGCTAAGTTCAAGGAGCGCATGGAGGAGATTGTCCAGGTGCAGGAGGATAAGCTGTGTGGCCTGAGCATAGAGTATGATGAGGAGCTGTACCCTCATCTGATGTCGACCATTGCTGAGCGCAGGTACGTTCTTTTCAGCTTTTTTATGCCTTTGTTATTTTTTGTTGTTATGTTTCTTTTTAACACAAGTTGTCCTTGTTGATGTAGGTGGTTGATCAGTCATGGACTGCGCCTGGCCGCTATGGGCACTTTGGAGTCCCAAGAGGTGTTGGGGGCCTTTGGGAAGGTGGTGCAGTGCGCTGTGGAGCGTGGGAGGTCGCAAGCTATGGAGGATCTCCATGAGGCTAAGTTGTTGAACAAGGCCTTGACTGAGGTACCTGGCTATAACGCCGGTGCGTATAACGAGCTGGTGCAGGCCATGGAGGGGATGAAACTTCTCGAGCTGCCTCATATTGCACGGTTGGAGCGCGACCAGGACAACCCCATAAAGGTAATTATGGAGGGGTTGACCTTGGAGCGCCATATTTTGGAGGATGCAGAGGCGCAGCTGGACTACTTCCTCAAGCCCGACGAGTCGCAGCTACAGGTTCCAGTGTTTGTGCAGCCTCGCCATATGCTGAACCCCTTTGCTCTTGAAAAGGAGGTTCCTCTGAAGGAGGTGTTGGAGTGCCACACACAGAGGGCTGCCCAGAAAAAGGGGATTAAGGGCAAAGTTGTCCTATGCGGTGTTGGCGCTGCACACATTCCCAGGTCTGATGGGGTTCCTGTGAGTGTAGCGACTGTATCGCCTAAAGAAGCGTTGATGTTGAGGAAGCTTCAAGAGATAGGAAGTTCCGTTGCACCGGAGAATAGCCCTGAGCATCGCCATAGCGTGTAGGCTGTTTTTTGTATATGTATTGTGTAAATGACAAAGTGTATCTTTTGCTTGTAATTTTGTGTAAAAATGTTGAATAAGATACTCTTTTATGCATAAATTAAGTGTGTGACTTATAGATATACTTGCATTAATGTTTGCTAAGTTTTATTATTTGACCAAGTGTCTTCGCTCGTTATTTGCTAAGCTTTGTACGGTGTACTTAATATTTGCGCACCCTTCGTGGGATGCGCACAGAAAACTTACCTCAACGTCTCAAAAGTAAGGTGCTTAGCAAGGATGCGTGATCCAATGTTGATGGGTTTGCAACCCTCTTACTCAACGAGTGAATTAGTAGGTTTACTCATCCTTTATGCCTTCATGGGTCTTAATTAGTGCATGCACGCCATGTAGGCAAAAATATAAGATAACAATATTGACATATATAATTATGTACGCAATAAAGTGAAATACGTTATGGAGTTAGCTAGAAACCATAACATTTTATTGATACTTGCAAGTTTTTTGAAAAAATAAAAATACAATTCCTAAGAAAGAAAAGAAAAAACAAACACTTATTGGGCACATCCTAAAGTGCAAAGGTGTCTGTGTATTGGCCGTAGCCTCGCCTAAAGATAGCATCTTTTAAGATTGCAGATGTTCTAGGTGCGCGCTAGGTCGTGACCTTCCATATCGCGCAGCCTGTATGCGCCATTGCCTAGCGCATCAGTGACCTCGTAGGGTCCTTCCCATTTAGGTCCGAGCTTGCCTGTGTCTTCTGCGTGGCTCACATCATTGGCGCGGTATACAAAGTCTCCTAGCCTGAAGGAAGTGTGTTTGACCTTTGCATCATAATACTTCTTCATTGTTGCCTTAGCCTTTGCTTCGCGTATAGCTGCGCGTTCACGTCTTTCTTCCAGTAAGTCCAAGTCTATGCGTCGTTCCTCGTCATTTGTTGTGACGTTAACCTCTGCTGTTCGTATAGTTGGCATTCCTATCTCAGCGGGTATGATGGCCTCTGTTCCGTAGACAAGGGAGAATGACGTGTCGCCAGTACTGGTTTTGATTGTGGTGCGATGCGCCCATAAGACATGTGAGAGCTCGTCCACCCACCTTCCTTTGTATCTGTCAAGGCGCGCTTTTATTCCTTCACCTAGACTGCGATTTGCGCGCTCAACTAGACCATTGGTTTGTGGGTGTTTTACTGAAGCGAAGTGTTGCGTGATGTTCAATTGCGCGCACTAATCTTTGAATGGGTTGTCGCAGAACTGTTTCCCATTGTCTGATATAATCTCTCCAGGTAGTCCGAAGCGACAGACAATGTTGTCCCAGACAAAGTGTTTGACTTGGTTTCCCGTGATGCTTACCACCGCCTTTGCTTCAATCCACTTTGTGAAGTAATCTATGGCTACGATGAGGAACTTTAGCCCTCCTGCTGCAACTGAAAAGGGTCCTGCGATGTCAATGCCCCACTTGTAAAATGGCCATGGTGAGGTAATGGGTGTTAGCTCTTGTTGTGGTTGGCGCGGAATTGGCCTGTGTACTTGACAATTGCTGCATTTCTTTATCAGATCGCGTGCGTCGCGGTGCATAGTTGGCCAATAATACCCCGACCGTAGAGCGCTTGCTACCACAGATCGCGGCCCTGAGTGCATGCTACATGATACAGCGTGGATTTCTCAGAGTACATAGTCTGCTTGAAGAGGTCCAACACATCTGAGCCATGGTTGTAAGAAAGAGCGTCGATAGAGTATGTTGTCTCGTAGTTCAAATCGTTGTGCTGTGCACTGCACTCTTCGAGCGTCCTTATGGTCTTGTGGCAAGACTCCCTTGTTAATGAATTCAATGATAGGTGTCATCCATGTAGGATCTTGTTCTTCTATCACTGTGGATACTTCCATCTCCAAGATTGACTTGTTTTGTAAGGTTTCTACCAATACCTGTTTTGATAGGTGCGCAAAGCTTGTGGATGCGATCTTGCTAAGCGCATCAGCCTTCCTGTTGTCCCCTCTAGGCACTTGTTTTATTGTGAACCTGTTAAAGTTTTTAATTAAGGACTTGGTCTTATCCAGGTATTGGATCATGTGTTCAACCTTGGCTTCATATTCACCTAGCACATGGTTAGCGACTAGCCGAGAATCTACGTTTGCCTCCAAGTTGCGTACACCCATTTGGATTGCGATGCGTAGTCCAGCTAGTAGGGCTTCGTATTCTGCCTCATTGTTTGTGGCTGTGAATTCAAAGCGCAGCGCATAGGTGAATTCCATACCTTCTGGATTTGTGAGAATAAGGCCTGCGCCTGATCCATCTACACATGAAGACCCATCTGTGAACAGAATCCAGGGTTCCTGCAGATCTGTTTTGGTTGTAAAGGTTGGACTATCGCTATCTGGCTTCTCAACAATGAAATCAGCTAATATCTGTCCTTTGATTGCAGTGCGCGGTCTATATGAGATGTTATATTCACTTAACAGTACACTCCACTTTTGTAGCCGTCCTGATGCGTCAGATTTAGAGATAACTTGTTTGATTGACTGATCTGTGATTACAGCTATTGGGTGCGCTTGAAAGTATCTGCGCAGTCTTTTAGCTGCGAATACTAGAGCTAAGACCAGTTTTTCCATGGCGCTGTAGTTAGTCTCTGTCTTCTTCAGTGCTTTGCATGCAAAGTATATGGGTGTCTGGACGGAGTTCCTATCTGTCAATAGTACTGCGCTAACTGCTCCATGAGTTGCCGATAAGTACATGATTAGCTCTTCCCTTGGTCGCGGTGCGACAAGTTTGGGGAGTGATGCTAGGTACTGTTTTAGCTGTTGGAAAGCTTCTTCTGCTTCCTCAGTCCAGCGAAAATCTCCCTTTTTAGTACACTTCGTGAGTGTTTTGAAGAGAGGGAGTGATTTGTCTGCTGACTTAGATAGGAAACGGTTTAGCCCTGCTAGTTTTCCGTTTAATGACTGGACTTCCTTGGGTGTGCGTGGTGAGGGAAGATCAATAACAGCTTTTGTTTTTTCTGGGCAAGGCTTGATTCCGTCAGGTTCTATTAAATATCTGAGGAACATGCCTTCAGTTGCGCCAAAGGTGCACTTCTTGGGATTTAACTTCATGTTTATTTGTCCCAATGTTTTGAACGTTTCCTCGATGTCGCGCACCAATTCATCCTCTGTGTGGCTTTTGATGACAAGGTCGTCAACGTAGACCTCCAAGTTTCGACCTACTTGTTTCTCAAAAGCTGTGTCCACCAATCGTTGGTATGTTGCGCCTGCGTTTTTCAAGCCAAAAGGCATTTTCGTGTAGCAGTAAACTCCTTGACTGGTGTGGAAAGCTGTTTTTTCTTCATCCTCGACTGCCATCTGTATTTGATGATACCCTTTGTATGCATCTAGAAAGCATTTAAAAGGATATCCGCACAGGGATTCTACCTTCCAGTCTATCTCTGGCAGTGGGTAGCAGTCCTGTGGACATGCTTTGTTAAGGTCGGTGAAGTCCACACACATTCTCCAACTGCCATCGCTCTTCTTTACCATTACTGGGTTAGAGAGCCAATCGTGATAATACACTTCGCGCATGATGCCTGCGTCTACGAGTTTGTGTACTTCTTCCAGAATAGCTTTTGCACGATCTGGGGCCTGGCCGCGCTTCTTTTGTCGTATTGGGGGATATCCTTGTCGGATTTGTAGCTTATGCTCTGTGATGGAGCGTGGCACTCCTGTCATGTGTTTTGGTTCCCATGCAAAGATATCTAGATTCTTTTGCAGGAGTGCGCACACGGCTGCTTTACCTTTGTCAGATAAAGATCCTACAATCGAAACTTGTTGGTCCGGGTAATCGGGGTGAATAGCGACTTTTAGGTTTGGTGCTTTTTCTGTGCGCTGTTCTGGAATATTCTCCTCCTCAGTGGTTACTGCGTTGCATTCCTTTGGTGGTACTGTTGTGTTATAGAGGGTAACAACTCCTCCTTCAACTGGAAATTTGAGCATCCCATGTGTTGTGGATGGCACAACGCGCATGGATGATATTCCAGGTCTCCCAATAATGTCGTTGTATGGTGAGGGAGACTTTATTACCATGAAATTTATCCATGTCGTTGTTGAGTGTTGTTCATCTCCTACGACCACCAGCAAGCGTAATTGCCCCATGGGCCAAATCTTTTCTCCTGTGAATCCCGTCAGCGACGTTGTTGCTGGTATCAATTGACTTTGGATTTCAGGTCGCAGTCTTTTGAAACAATGATCGTATAGGATATCAGCGGATGCTCCTCCATCAATGTACATGCGGTGGATATCATGTCCCCCCGTATGTATTTCAATAGTTAGAGGTTCTACTACTGCGTTGTCCGCAGCTAGAGTAGGGAAGGATATCTCTTTTTCTGGAGAGAATTTTTGGCTGACTTTTTGTTTTATCTTACGTTGCCATGACTGTATCATGTATATGGTGTCAGCTTTTTCTTTGGGAGGTTCTTTCTTGCCCCCGTTCCTTTGTTTGTCCTTTCCCTCTTTGATGTTTTTTACAAGGTGGTCCATTCTGCCTTCCCTTACTAACTTTTCAATTAGTTGTCGTAGCTGGACGCACTCGTTAGTTGTATGGCCTTTTTGACCATGGTATTCGCAGTATCCATTCCCTACGCGCTTTTCCTCTGCGGTACGCATTGGTGGAGGTTTTGGGAAATTTGCACCTTCTGTTACAAATATTTCCCTCGGCGTTTTTGTGAGAGGGGTATATTTGTCATTGTCTCTTCCACTGTGGTAATTCCTGCTGCGGTTGTTATTCTGATCATTGGATTGTCTCCTAAGCTGTTCTTGTTGCCTATAATTCGAGTAACCCTTTTTGCTGTCCGTAGCGGCTGCTTCTCCTTGTATGAAGGATCTTGTGCGCTTTGTTAGCTCATCGAAAGTTTGGGGAACTTTGTCATTTAGCTTCCGGATAAGTTCTGGGTTGTTAATCCCATTCATGAACCCTGAAATTTTTAGAATTTCGGGACACGCTTTGACCTGTATGCACTCATCCTTGAAGCGTTCCATAAAAGCACTGGTTGATTCCCCTTGGCGCTGTTTCACTCTGGCTAGTTCAACAGGGTTTTTAGCGCACTTCTTTCTCTGGGTAAAGTTGAGACGGAATGCTTTCCGTAATTCTTCAAACCCACCGATGCTTCGTCGTGGGAGTTTGCTAAACCATGTGCGCGCATTCCCCACCAATGTAGAATTAAACATATGGCACCACACAGACTGCGGCCAGTTTTCGATAGTGGCAGCTGATTCGAAAACTTTTAGATGATCATTCGGATCACCTGTTCCATCATATGTTTTTATGTTAGTGGGCATGCGCCTCCTTTTGTGGTCGGAGTAATCGCTGATGCGTCATGTAAACGCATCAATTTTCTGGCGTCGCCATGGAAGAGATATGTCTTTATTCTCTTCTTCGCGGCATCTTCCTCTTGATTTCCAGTGTCCTGTTTCCCTATCCTCGTTGTCCGAGGAGTCACTGGAGGAAGAGTAGTTTCTTTTTCGGCGCTTGCGCCGGCTTCCTTCAAAAGAAGAGCTTGAGGGGCTTTCACTTGGGGACATTCTTTTCCCCAATCTGTCGTGAATTCTCTTGCTCCCAGATTTGGAGGACCCTTGGCTTGGTGAATGCTGAGGTCCTAATCGGTCTTGTATTCCTCGACTGCCAAGTCTGGAGTGAACATTAGTGCGCCTCTCGCTGCCTTCGTATTCCTCTGAGTATTGTGAATCAAATGTCGTACCCAACCTATCGTGGATAGTAGTACGTTTTTCATTATCTGCGCGTCTTCCTCGTGGGTGGCGCGGTGGTGATGGTTCGCGTTCAGGACCAAAATTAAGCCGAGCTTGTAGGCTCGTACTTGACCTTCTCCTTGCTTCTTCTTGCATGAGGGCAGTTAGGGTGTCATAATTTTGGGATACAAAATTTCCCAACGTTAGGTTGGGTGTGTCCTCAGTTGCTGCAAGAATGTCTGCCTCAGTATTGGGCACCCTATCTCGGTTAGGCGCGCCCGGTGGTACAGTGTTGTCCACTGTAGGTACAATTTGGTGAGGAGTAGTGAAGAGGGTGCGCTGGAGTTCCTCAACGCTTGGGACCACTGTGGTGGTTTGGATAGTCCTTACAGGCAGTTCTACCACTGGAAGAGGTTGGGTGGTTCCCGCCTCTTGGTGACCAGGTGCGCTGGTTGTCCCAGCAGTCTGCCTAGGGGTCGAATCTTGTTGATTCTTCCTCTGGGGGTCACGTGTTTTTTTCCAACTGCAGAGTCCGCTAGCTTGAGTTCTTATTTTTCGTCATTCTAGTTCTTTAGTTCTCAGTAGGGGTCCTACGGATGGCGCCACTTGTTGATACAAAAGTTGGGCGTTCCTGATTATGGGCTCTTGCTCTCGTACCAATTCGCTTCTTAATGCTTGAAACCTGCGCACTAAGAAAATAAACAACACCGTTAGGCTTATCGTGGGATTGTCTCCCACGATTAGACTCCGGGGTGAGAGTAAGTAATCGATTTAGGGTTCTCGTAAAGAGTTTTAGGGTTTTGAATCGTACCTTGAATGAGAATTATGTCATTCCTTATATAGGCGCAGAATCCTTGTAGGGTTCGTGCTCCTTACGTTTCGCACACATGGTGCTTATCCGGGTTAAGGATATCCATTCCATAGATAGAAGATCTCTATCTATTCTGTATATAGTTTGGTTGGGCTTGCGTGAGCCCACTCCATTATTAATGTGACCCAAGTTATAATAGCCCACATATGGTGGCTTTGGGTCTTAGTAATGTTTAATATTTGGGCTCGTGGCCCATATATAGACTATACGTCATCAATCGGTCACAAGCATTTTTATAACGTCTACATTGATGTATGCCTACCCATGAATGTTATGTCCTTGTTCCATTACAACAATATTTGTAGATGGGGGTTGATTTATAAAGGAGAAAATGTTGTCGGTAGAGATCATGAAGTGCAAGTATTCGTAGGAAATATGACATTCACAATGGACTTTACGATCGTGGACAACATTGAAGATTATATCGACCCTAGGTTATCACAAGTTGTTTTCGGGGCGCCCTTTTGTGAGATCACTAACTTAATATTTGACGACCAGAACGGGATCATGACTTTCACAGATGGGATTAGGAAAATTTCATACCAAACGCCATATAAGATGAAAGATTTCGAAGGAGTAGATTGTGACGGGCTTGATAAGCTAGGCTCCCAACTTGTTTTATGTGATGACGATGTTCGGAGAGGGTGTAAAAACACCTTTGACTTATCATGTGGGTTCTTTAAGGGTGTCAGTAATCTTAGTTCCAAATATCGGGAAGATATTTTTGAATTTGAAGACCCAAAATACCTGTACTATGAAAGTGATCCTGATAGAGATTTGGAGGATGACCTAGAAACCGTGACTAATGACGAGGTCACGTGATAGCCCATGACTTTGAGTCTAGATACAAGACTCGTTAATAAAGAAAAGCGCTTCTTGGGAGGCAACACAAGCATTATTTATTTGTTTGTTTGTTTGATTGATTTTATTTGTTTCCGTATGTGTATTTTATTTTTATTGTTTATGGTTCATGTTTCAAAATAAATTGTGAAACTGCTTTATCTTGTTGTTTAACTTCGTCTTAACTTCATATAAAGGTATTTTGCAAAAGACAAGTGTAAGGGAAATCTAAATTTGTTTCTAAGAACGAGATTGGACATGAACCACAACAATATTAAACGAATGTGCATATTAGTATTTGTGTAAGTCAAATTCTTGTATCGAGTCATAATGATGTTTTGCAGGATTTCTAGGAAGTAAGGCGTGAGTTTTTTCAGAAATTTTCCGGAAACTTAACATAAGATTTCTGTCAGAGCACTCTGACGGCGTCAGGGTTATAACCTGACGACGTCAGGTGTAAAATTCTGAAAAATTTTGCGAGTTTTGTTTTTCTGCCGGAGTCATAAAGTTTTTGTTAATTCTTTACTTTATAAACTCCAGGAAATCTTCAAACATTCATTCCACAAACATTATATCTTAATTTGCTTTCTAGGATTTTATTATATATAGATTTCCGCTGATTTTACGCGAGGTTTTCCATGATTGTTTTCTCAGGTTTAACAAGTTATATTGGACAAGAAGATGATTTATATTTCTGGAGGGAAGCTTTCAACGTTCATTTTCTTGGAGGAGGATCTAACCATGTTATCACATTATCCACACCGAACGAATCAGGGGAGTATTTATTTCATTCTTTTACCTTCATTACTTTTACATCCTTTTCATTGAACATTGGGGACAATGTTTAGCCTAAGTGTAAGGGGAGGGTAAATGATGATACCTTAGAGAATATAATTGCACTTGAGTTTGTTTGTTCAATAGTAGGTGTGTAATAAAACTAAGAGAAATACTTGTTAGGGCAATTTTAGCGCCAAATGATACGCGGGATTGCGCCCTCGCAACAGGTTTTACCTCTCAAGGGATCTTGAGAAGCTTGCAATCCCCGCTAGGCAGTGTACCTGATCGTTGTAGTATAGTATAGTGACAAGTACCGGGGGATTAATCGTTCAACTCAGGAATAGTGTCGCTAGGATTAGAAAGCCTACTAAACTAGGTCTAGAGGTGAGGGATGATTCTTTTTGTATTTTTTATATTTTATGAAAGCAAGTAAAATCTCGGGTTTTGAAGGAGTGGGCGGAATTAGTTGCTAGTCAACGAACCCAATTATCTACAGATGCAATCAAAATAAAATAAAAAGAAATGAAAATAAACTAAAGTAATTATGTGGTGAAAACAATAATGAGAAAATATGTGTTTACTTAGATTTCATTACTCCCTATATATCTTTTACGGGTTGATTAGCTTGTTACAATTGCATGGATGACGGGTTATATTCCTTAATACTAGTCGTAGGGTCGTGTACAATATTCCCTAACTCTATAAGATCCTACTTCACTCCTATGTCGAGCCGACTAAAAGCTCCTAACATGGGATCATTAGAATTCACTTATGCATTAAATACAACCAATAATCGTAGTACACCTCCGATCATGTTTCTTAAGACGTTCAAGCAAGTTACCAATGAAAGTCTACCAGTTTTCTTAAGCCTAACATCGAATACAATCATCCACAACAATTATAAGCGAACAATCAACCAATAATCAACATCTATGTTTCACTACATCTAAGCAAACACAATAAAAACCTAGCCTAGCATGTTAAAAGAAAAACAAGCATAAGATAAAATCAAACAACACATAGACATATTGAATGATTATTGGAAGACTTATCTTTATTCAAACATGAATGAAAGAAGGGTTTGAAACCCCTACAATTTGATGAAAATTCGACCTAGGGTTTGTGGTAAAGTTCCTCCTAATGTTCCACACTTTATAATGAAAAATTGGAAAAATATATATAGATAAAACATCCTGACGGCGTCATGTGGTAGCTTCTGACGCCGTCAACTCGCCGCCAAGTTAAGAGTCGATTGCCTAGATCCAGTCCTGACGCCTTCATGTAGAAATAGAGCTCTGGGCCGTCACTTGTAAAATGACCCTGACGGCCTTGGTGACGCCGTCAGGTCAATAACACTAAAAATGTTCTGGGCCGTCACGTGTATTTTCCACTTCCACCTCTTTTGCCAAGCTTGACGCCGTCATGTATGAAGTCTTGCGTCGTCAGGTACTGTTCCCATCATGGAATTTGAAACTTTGCCGTTTTCTTCACTTTTATGCTCCAAAAACGTCCAAAATGCTTCCTTTTCCAGATTTCTCCTCAAAAGTACCTAAAATGACAAAAAGAACGATTTAGGGCAGTAATTGATCAAATAATCACGAATTCGGGCTTAAATGACCCCTTAAAAGCGGTACACTTTTCGCCTCATCACCAAATTTAAATTTTTTTACAACGTTTAGGAGTGAAGCTTTAGCCTTAATGAGCGTCTCATGGATAGGAGTTGTATGACTAGTACAAAAACCGTACCACTCAAAAATTTTCCACCCCGAATATGTGAGGTTCGCCTTTAGATCTTTAGGAAAAAGCATTCATTATTGGTGCTTATAAGTGTACCGGTAGTACTTAGATTCTAGAACTTGCGTTAGTGATGCATCCCGAGACCGCTAGTGAGACTACATTCGTGTAGTAGGATTTACTACATGATAAGAGGCATTAGGATAACCCTTATGTTTAAACCCGTATTATAATTACTTGACAAATAAAGTCATAATTACTTGAATAGTAAAGTCAATTAATTTCCCACATTTTTGCGTTGTACTCATTTTTAGTACACGATACCCCTAGTACAACCTTCAGAGCCTATCTTTTTCGTTTCTAACTTTAAGCATCTTACTTAAAGATAGAATTTTTTTACAATCCACCCCAAATGTACATCCAAATTGCCTTAGCCTTCCGTGTATGCACTCATCTTTAGTGCATTATTGTTATATGTTTAAACCCTTAGTTAATTGTCTAATTGATTACATGGTTGCTAAGTCGAGTCATATCTTGTACATATTGTTTTGGGACGATTGAGACTCATTGGTAAAGTACTATTGTTATGGAGTATTGGGGAAGACGTCAATTATTACCCCCATATGTGCGCTAATATCTAAAAAGTACTCCAAGTGTTTTAATTATCTTAATTCGAGTAATTAGAATAGTTGATTGTAAAGTATGTAAAAATTCAAGTGTAAGGGGAATGTAAATCCCCTATGATGTATTATTTTGGATGGTAGGGTAAGAGTGTATGCAAAAATAAATAAATAAAATAAAATAAAAGATTATAAATCAAAAAATCAAGAAAAAGAAAAAAAAAATATAGAAAAAGAAAAAGAGAAAAAAAACATACGGACTACCACCCCGTTTCCTTTTATGTTTATTTTATGTTTTTTTGTTAGTTTCCATCAGCTTAAGTCGAGTCGAGTCTTGGCTTAGCAACGCCACATTGTACATGTAATTGACCAAGATGATTAACTCGCCACCAATAAAGATTGCCTTTATCCAACAAAACCGTGTTTATCATATCTCTACACCTCACGTTACAACCTTTTAAAAAGACCTCTTTGATAGTTTATCCTAGGTGCTTACGCCAAGTGGTGGAGGTTTGATCATTTCCCAAGCCTATGGTAATCTATGTGCTATGATAGGTAGTGAGAGATATTTTCCATTTTCATTTGTGATATATACTTTTATTACACCCGAGAGATGTGAGTATCTAAACACTATTTGTGAGGTGCTAGTGTATAATTTTCGTGCTTGTTTTGGTTGAAGTGGAACGATTATTTGTTGTAATTACTTTTATATTAGTGTTAAATGACCTCTAGCTTGTATTTTGATTAGAATAAAAGCGCATTTACTTAAGGACAAGCAAATCTCAAGTGTAAGGGTATTTGATAAGGCGAAAAGTGTACCGCTTTTAGGGGGTCATTTAAGCCCTAAGTCGAGATTATTTGATCAAATATTGCCCTAAATCATTCCTTTTTGTCATTTTAGTTACTTTGGAGAAGAAATCTGGAAAAGGAAGCATTTTGGACGTTTTTGGAGCGAAAAGTGAAGAAAATGGCAAAGTCTCCAAATCAAGCTGGAAATAGTACATGACGGCGTCACGTATTGCATGTGACGGCGTCATGTTATGGCAAAGAGGTGGATAAAAAGTATAACGAGACGCGCCATATCGTTTTTGGGAAATAACACATGACGGCGTCACCAAGGCCGTCAAGAGCAAATTACATGTGACGGCCAATAACGAATTAATACATGACGGCGTCAGATCTGGATCTAGGCAATACGAGAAGAATATTGGCGGTGAGTTGATGGCGTCAGAATCAAAACGTGACGCCGTCAGACCTCAATATATATATATATATATATATATATATATATATATATATATATATATATATATATATATATATATATATATATATATATATATATATATATATATATATATATATATATATATATATATATAGTTTTCTAATTTTCATGTATTAAAGAGAGAATTTTAGAGAGACTTTTGGGAGAACTTGTGGAGAAACCCTAGGTCGAATTTTACAGGGTTTTTCACCCTTTTATCATCCGTGTTTTAATAAAGATAAGTCTTCCAATAATCATTCAATATGTCTATGTGTTGTTTGATTCTATCTGATGCTTGTCTTTACTTTAACATGCTAGGCTAGGTTTTCTTTGTGTTTGCTTAGATGTAATGAAACCTAGCTATTGATTATTGGTTGGTTGTTCGTTATTAATTGTATTGGATGAATGATATCGATGTTAGGCTTAAAAAAACTGGCAGACTTCTAATTGGTAACATGCTTGAACGTATTAAGAAACATGAATCGGATGTGTACTACGATTAATTGGTTATATTTAATGCATGATTGACTAATAAGGAGGCCATGTTAGGAGCTAGTTGTCGGCTCGACATAGGAAGATGTAGAAGCTTATAGAGTTAGGGAAGATCGTACACGGCCCTACGAATGGTATTAAGGAATATAACATGTCATCCACACAATTGTAACAAACTAATCAACTAGTAAAAGATAGCTAGGGAGTAGTGAAATATAAGTAAACACGTTTCTCTCATTATTGTTTTTCTCCACATTTTATTTTCTTGTTATTTTATTTTATTGCATTTGTAGTTATTTGGGTTAGTTGACTAGCAATTAATTCCGCCCACTCTTTCAAAACCCGAGATTTTTACTTGCTTTCTAAAAAACCATTAAAATACAAAAAGAATCATCCCTCACCTCTAGACCTAGTTTAATTAAGTTTTAATCCTAGCGACACTATTCCCTGTGGAGAAAGATCAATCCCCCGTACTTGCCACTACACTATACTACATCGGTCAGGTACGCTGCCTGGTGGGGATTGCAAGCTTCTCAAGATCCCTTGAGAGGTAAAACCTTTTGCGAGGGCGCAATCCCACGCATCAGGCAATTAACCATATAAAAGGTCTCTCGGATATCTTTCGAATAACGGCAGTGGATAGGTGTCAGAGGTTTTTACAGTTGTAAAAATGAAAAGTGTTGAGCTATTTATAGGCACAGAAATGAGGCATGGAACGTCGCACCGCTACATTAAAACACGTGGCTCGATCTACACCATGCGATTAGAAAGATGGACACGTGTCGCGATCCCAAGGGAACGGTAATTATAACGATGCTTCTAGAACAATGAAAAGTAACAACTTTTGGCACCACATACATAATGACCTATCTTGAGAAGCAAACTGAAATAGCACTACGGAAATTCATAACGGAAATTTTCATGAAGTATCACACCATTGGCATAACCAATACTATGATACTGGGGGGGGGGGGGGGGGGGGGAGGGACATGTTGACGTAGGTGTCCGAAGGACCCATAGTCATCCAGAAAAGATACTTTGGTAGGCCTATGCCGACTGACCCATCTCCTTCGGCCCAACGGTAACTTCTCAGATGAAAGTCAACAAGGCATATAAGGTAAGTAACAGGTACTCAGAGGTGAACATGCAAAGATAAAACAGGACCCTTATTAGGAAAAACTACAAGCGGCGACAGAGATATCGCCATCACGCCTGTATCTCATACGAACAAAATTACCTCACCTATATAAGGGAGATAAATCCTCGCATTGGTAACTAAGTCTTTTCACCTATTAATTTTTACACTCATTTATACTCCCTCTTATCTATATACTCATTCTCACGCCGGAGTTTGGTCCTGGGATAAAACCCGGGGCGAGACTAACGCGTGTCTTCTCTTTTGTAGATTGATCACGGAATCCATCCACCCGGAAGGACCCGTATCCGAAGGACCACAAAAGTGCCCGGAGGATCTATTTTGCTTGTTGGAGTGAAGTGCAAGATTTTACTTCAACAATAACGAGACCGCATACATTTCAGTAAAAAAATCACCATCCACAAGTAACTTAAATCGAAGAAAACCTTGATCTTTTTTCTTTAACAAATCATTTACTAAAGCTATACCTATTCCAATCCGTAATATAAAACTTCCTTTGAAAGCTTGATCTTTTAACTAAAAGGAAACAAATAAACACTTTGATTAAAAAAAAACATTTGATACACTTAAATAAATAAATCTATGATTAAAAAAACTTATAATAACCATATATAAATAAACATTCCCAAACAAGAACATGACACAAGAATATTCAAGAAACACATTCCCAAACACCCCTTTATCATACTCACACACATTAAAACACAAAAACACAACACATTAAAGTGCAACTGTTCCAAGAACACACACAGTAACTGTGTTTCAATGGCGACACCAGAAAAACCCTGGAAAGCAGAATATGCAAAATCAGGAAGATCATCTTGTAGAACATGCAAATCCCCTATTTCTAAAGAAGTCTTACGTCTTGGAAAGATGGTCCAATCCCCTCATTTTGATGGTCTTATGCCTGTAATTAACTAACCCTTTTACCTTTTTTTTTTTTTTTTTTTTTTTTTTTTTTTTTTTTTTTTTTTTTTTCTTAATAAATATATATGGTGTAATGCATAATGGGTTTGTTTTATTTTTGTTAATTTTATGTGTTTCTTGATTTTATAATACTTTTATGTTTAAAAAGCTAACCCATTATTTTCTTGCTTTGAATTTTAGACTTTTTTGTGGTTCTTGATTTGACCCATTTGGGTTTTAGTGATTATTGTTGGTTTACATGGTGTAATGGTTAATGGGTTTGTTTAAAAAATTTTGATTCTATATGTTTCTTGATTTTGAGAGTTTGAAATAGTGTAATGCTAAATGGGTTTATATAAAAATTGTTAATTTAGTCTATTTGAGGGTTTTGGTTCAGTTTTTGTCGTTTTTATGTGTTTCTTGATGAACCCCATTTTGGTTTAGGGATTATTATTGCTTTAAAATGTGTAATGTTCCAAAAGGTGTAAATCGGCCGGAAACCCTGACCATGTGCACCCCTTTAGGCAATGAGCTCTTGTGGTAGTGATCGTTAGTTAGGTTGGAAATTGGAATCATGAATGGATTTGTTTAAAGTTTGTTAATTTTTTGTGTGGGCGTTGCTTATGATATTCGAGGGTTTTGCTTAAATAAGTGATCTTTATGTGTTTCTTGATTATATCATTTAGGTTTTCTTGATCATTATTGTGGAAGATAGTGTATTGGTAAATGGTTTTGTTTGAAGTTTGTTAGTTTAGTCTTGCCGAGTTCTTGTAAATAAGGGCTTGCCAAGTTCTTGTGTTTATAAGAAAAACGCACTTTAGGGGGTGTTTGGATTGAGTGTTAGGAATGCGGGAGTGATAATGGACATGATAGAAGGTTATGGTTATTTGGTTTGAGGGCATGTGTTTGAAGTTTGGGATTTTATATACATGCAAGGGTGCGGGCATACAAATTCATTTCCATTGCCATTTTACTATGATATCAACATCATATCCTAGTCATGAATACAAACCACGCGCCACCTTAAAAATTATGCCACACCTAGTACTTACTATGACTGGTGTTTGTTATAAAGTTGTAATGACAGTTAGCAATTAGCAATATAGTGCCAATTCTATATTTACCTTGAAGTTAAGAAATAACCGTGTCGGCATTAAAGTTAAGTGTAACTGACTAAATGGAGCGATTATTGATATTAAGGGGTGTGGGATATATGTTTTCAATTTGATTATCGTTACTCTCAGAATCAAAATAGAACCCAATTTGATTACTATGATGGTTATTTACGTGTGTTAATGTTTCATGCAATATATAATTACTATGCACATTATTACCAACTACGACAGAATTCTTATGTGTGTTATGTACAGGTATATCTTATGTACCGTGGTTATACATGATGTTTACCCTAATGAATTGTTGTTATTGTAAAAAATGTGTAATAACGCATGTTTCTTGAACAGATGTGGAACCATGCTTCGTGCATTCTGAGGAAGGCGAAACAAATAAAATCGTACGTGCTTTTTCGTAGTTTTGTTTCATAAATGGTATCTGTTATGAACGGTCTTTTCTCAATTTCGTTGTACTATAGTTGTGATGATGTAGAAGGCATTGAAACACTTCGTTGGGAAGATCAACAGAAGATAAGAAAGTATGTCGAAGGTGGAGGTGGCGGTGGCGGCGGTGGGTCCCCAAGTACACCTGCACAAGCTGCTACTAAATGTGCAATTGAAGTTTCAAAAACCGCTCGTGCTACTTGTAAGATCTGCAGTGAAAAGATCGCGACAGGAGAGGTGAGTAATTCGTTTTACAGGTGACAAGATCACGGGGGTTGAAACGGGCCACTTTTTGGAAGGGGGAGAAACTGGCCGTTTGGGCTCCAAATTTTAGTTTCTTTTTATATATTAATTAATCTGTTGATTATAATTACAAAACAAACCACAATAATAATCTAAGTGTCCAAATAAAGAGATTTAGGAGGTTATATGTATTAAATAGACTTCCCGTTCTCTTTTTTAGCTTATTTCTTGATATGACGTGTACGAGATAACAAGCAAATATAAATTGGCCTATTTCGTAAGTAAATGGTTTAAAATTTACACCTCTATTATTTATTTATTTTTTATTTTTTTCCTTTTTCATTTTGCCGTCATTAAAATGAATTATCGATGACCAAATCTCTTACTATAATTTTCGATCACAAATGCGTTTACTTTCTTTTATGGGTAGGTTCGTATATCTAGTAAGCCAGAGGGTCCAGGTGCTAGAGGCTTGGCATGGCATCATGCTACATGTTTCTTGGATGCTTCTCCAACTACTCAACTAGAAAATTTGGATGGATGGGAAAGCCTGACGGATTCCAATAAGTCAGCCGTGCTTTCGATGGTCAAGACAGTTCCAGCCACCAAAAAAGGTAGCGTCAGATATAGAAGAAAACTAATAGACAGCAACGTAATTTCTGTTATTTATAGTTTGATTACCGGATGTTAAAAGTTGTTACTAAAAACACTCTAATTTTTGAAATAGATCATTATGATTTATGAGTACTTTCGTTATCTAAAACTTATATCACGGGATTTAAAAGTTATAATGACATTAGACTTTATTACCAATTAAAAAAATTTCTTGTCAAGTTTTTAACTGGTGTGGTTTTATAATGCTTTTATGTGCTCGTTATTTTAGGCAAAGATGAAGTGAAGGAGGAGAAAGAGTCTCTAAAAGGAAGCGCTAAACGTAAAGGTGCTGTTGACCGTGACCAGAAGTTAAAGATGGCCAAGACCGAAGATGATAATAAAAACAATGTATTGGATCCCTCCAAATTGCAGAGTCTGCTAGAGGCCCAAACAAAAGAATTATGGGCTCTTAAAGATGATCTTAAAAACCATGTATCAACATCAGAGTTGCGGGAAATGCTGGAAGCTAATAATCAAAGTACATCAGGATCAGAGATAGACCTCCGTGACCGCTGGTAAACTACTTTCTTTCAGTTATTTCTATATTAGTTAAAATAGTATTTTTGAGTATGGTATGAACTACCATAACAATTCTTTTTCAGGGTACATATGATGGAAGAGT
The DNA here is from genome assembly GCA_030686995.1 of Artemisia argyi. Taxonomy (NCBI): domain Eukaryota; kingdom Viridiplantae; phylum Streptophyta; class Magnoliopsida; order Asterales; family Asteraceae; genus Artemisia; species Artemisia argyi. The sequence goes on along the minus strand of CM060682.1, from coordinate 175,017,256 downwards.
GAAAGTTCAGTTTTTGCTTCTTTTTTTCCTTTCTAATTTTGGATAATTTTTGTCAGTGCTGATGGGATGCTTTTTGGAGCACTTGAAAATTGCAAACTTTGTAACGGGCATCTTGACTATTCAGGAGGCACCTACAAATGCAGAGGGTTTTTAACCGAATGGAGCAAGTGTGCGAACTCCACTTCTGAGCCTGATCGTGTAAAAGGGAAGTGGAATATTCCAGAAGAAACGAAAAACCAATATCTAAAGAAGGTTGAGTTTTGATATAATTTTGATTTGAGTCATGTTTTGTCTCTGACGGGTCAAGAAGAATAACTTAAAAGTCGAAAGGGTCATATGGGCTGAAAGTCGCCAACAGTGTACTTTAGATAAATACAACCAACTATATTTTTATGATAAGCTTAGATTATTATTGAAATAATATTGTTCTGTTTCATATATTTGCCACACTAATTATAATAAACTTAGATGTTTCGGGTCAACCAAACTGACCTGTACCAAAAATACCCATTCTGACTATGCTTTTGATTGTTGTTCCTCAGTGGTTTAAGACACAAAAGGCGAATAAACCTTCTAGGATAATACCTCCACCTTCACCAAGTACTCCCGCACAACCGGCTGGTAATGGGACGAGTCAGTCATCCTACAGTGAAAAGTTGGCAGATTTGAAAGTTTCAATTATCAGTTTTTCATCTGAAACTATGGTATTATTTCCATCACACTTTCTGTATAACATATTTTAAAACCACACCTTTCTGATGAATGATACCTTGCAGGACGTGTGGAAGGCCAAAATTGAGAGCGTGGGTGGACAATTTCATCCAAAAGTCAAGAAAGGTACGTATAATTGGCTTAGAGATTTGGAATCTATTTTTGTATCACATACGGGATGCTCTTCTTCTTAATTATGTGGCTAATATACCCACTGCATGTGAATATGGCAGACACATATTGCTTAGTTGTATGTGGAGTGCCGGATAATATGCACGCTGAGATGAGAAAGGCGAGGTAGTACTTGTTTTACGGGGGTTACAGGGGTGTTCGGATGTTTTTTTAACTAAACATTGTGATTTAAAGTTTTGTTAATATACGTTTTAAGTGTTCAAGATTTTGTATCAAGATTTTGTAAACTGGTTGTGACACCGAGATTCTAACATTTTGTATCAAGATTTTAACATTTTTGTATAAAAACGATAATCTTCAAATAAAATGCTAAATCATATGTACACGGACTCTTATGTGAAAGTGTATGTGAAAAGGGCTAAAAGGATATTTTTTTAAAATTTTATTCTTGGGTGATATTCTTGAATGTGTTTGGTTGATCTTGACAGGAGGATGAAAGTACCTATTGTGAGGGAGGATTATCTGACTGACTGCTTTGGAAGACAGAAAAAACTTCGTTTAGACATGTATAAGATTGAAGCCGGTGAAGAGGCTAATAAGAGCATGGTCACTGTTAAAGTCAAAGGTCGAAGTGCTGTGCATGAATCATCTGGCTTGCAAGATACGGGCCATATCTTAGAGCAAGGCAAAAGCATTTATAATACGACTTTGAACTTATCTGACCTATCCACTGGCGCCAACAGGTAGTTTTTGCAACTATTTCAAAAATATATTTATTTTTATTAACAATTGATTTCCTGTAGAATCAGTAGCAAACATGTTATGCACTACCATAACAATTTTTTTTAGGGGATGCAGTATAAACAAGCAGGCTATTATGTTTGAATTTTTATTTCACTAGCAAGGACTACAATTGAAATATTTAGGGTAGAGGTTGGCTCAAATGTAGTTTTTTGTATATTTGATACCAGCAGTTAGTATACCAAATGCGAGACAGAGCTTATATTATTTTACTAATAATCTAATTTTATAGAAAGGACAAAGGTTAATGCATTAAAAGCTAAACACTGGGAGACTTTGACCCGTTTGATTATTTCATTTTAGTTATTTTTATTTCTTTCTATCTTGTGCACTAGTTGTGCATCTTATGTGTCAATTATTTACTATCATTGTTTCGCTCGTGTTTTAATTTGCCTTGCATGTTTTTTGTATGAAGTTATTATGTCCTTCAGATCATTGAAGAAGATAAAGGGTCTGACTGTTATGTGTTTCGAAAGTGGGGTCGGGTTGGCAACGAAAAAATTGGCGGAACCAAGTTGCAAGAGTTCTCGAAGGAAGACGCCATTCAAGAATTCAAACGGCTGTTTCTTGAAAAGACTGGGAATTCATGGAAAGCTTGGGAAGAAAAGAAACTTCAGAAGCAGCCCGGAAAATTCTACCCATTGGATATTGTATTGTTAATCTTTAGCTAATTACTTCCATATAATGTTGCAAAATGGGTGGGTTGGGTAACGTTCAAATGGGACCTGGTAAACTCACGTAATTTTTAATATGAGCCACTGTTTGGCTACTTTTGACCAGTTTGACCAATTTGATTTGTTTCAAGATTTAGGGTGAGTCATGCTTTCATTAGCTTTCATTTAACACTTGAATGCTTTGATCTTGTAGGATTATGGGGTGAACAAAGATGCACAGAAGACGAACAAAAACAAAAATGCTAAAAGCCAACTTGCTCCACCTTTAGCAGAGTTAATGAAGATGTTGTTTAATGTGGAAACATACCGGTAAATTCAATTTATATATCTTTTATTTCATTGTATATTCTTAAAGGAGAACTTTTGTGCATATAAAAATTCGAACATTGCAGAGCTGCAATGATGGAATTTGAGATTAATATGGCGGAAATGCCCCTCGGGAAGCTTAGCAAAAGTAATATCCAGAAAGGTATAGAAAAACAGATAAATACGTAATATCATGTTATTGATATCCTCTACATATTTTATTATTATTTCTTTTTAATTACAGGTTTCGAAGTATTGACGGAGCTTCAGAATCTATTGAAAGGAATGACTGATAATCCTGCACTCCGAGAAAGCATGATTGTTGATGCCAGCAACCGATTTTTCACAGTGATTCCTTCTGTTTATCCACATGTAATCAAGGATGAAGATGACTTTAAACTAAAGGTGACAACGGCCTTTTTTTCCTTTTAATGCTATTAATATTCCATGTCCGTAATGATAGATAGAGAAGGATAAAGTTCATAATATAAATTATAAATCATTTTGCACCATTATCTCTCTATTTTGTAGGTTAAAATGTTGGAAGCACTTCAAGATATTGAGATAGCTTCGAGGCTAGTAGGGTTTGATGCTGACAACGATGATTCAATTGACGATAAGTATAAGAAGCTTCAATGTGAAATGGTCCCTCTTCCTCATGACAGTGAAGATTATCGGTTGGTTGAGAAGTATCTCCAAACTACACACGCCCCTACACACACGGTATGTCTACTTTCCACTCTATATATTGCTCAAAACATATGCTGGCCTTTTTGGTCTTTTAACATAACACGTATGATGAATTTGACCTTTTTTGAAGGATTGGGCTCTTGAACTCGAAGAAGTTTTTACAGTTGATAGACAAGGGGAGTTCGATAAGTTTTCACCGTACAAAGATAAACTCAAGAACAAGATGCTTCTTTGGCATGGTATGTTTTAAGTACTCTTGGTATTATTGTGTGACCAATTTGACCCGACTTGGCCTGTATCATCACATCTTGTTTGCGTTGGGGTTGAATATGTGCTATGTTTGGTAGATTTTTATTCTTTATGTGGCAAAATGGGCAGTTTTCGGTTTAAGTTTAAATGGATCATGATGGGTTGGGTTGACTTTTGTCATTTTCTTTAGTTCAATAAAATCTGGTTTATAATACTCGTAATATGATTGAATATTACAAGTATTATTCACAATGACTCAAGTAGGATGTAAAATTCTTTAATCACTAGACCCTTTTACAATAATATATATAACCTGAATTGATATGTTTTTCACATCAATGTAGATGGTTCTAATATATGCTGTTCTTGATAGGTTCGCGGTTGACAAATTTCGTTGGTATTTTAAGCCAAGGACTTCGGATCGCTCCTCCTGAAGCTCCAGCAACCGGATATATGGTTGTCACTCTATCTCTTTATACATTTATAATGCTGATTTGTTTGTATATAACATATGTGGCTGATCTGATGATCGAGAAACAATCTCTTGTGATGTGTAGTTTGGCAAAGGGATTTACTTCGCTGACTTGGTCAGTAAAAGTGCTCAATATTGTTTTACTGACAAGAAAAATCCCGTGGGTTTAATGCTACTGAGTGAAGTTGCATTGGGTGATATGTACGAGCTAAAGAATGCCAAGGTTGGTTTTTGTTATAAATTTATTTTTTTTATAACGATGTTGCACATTTCTTCACTACCTATGCTAATTCTCTTTTATTTTTGTTTTCCTTGTGACATTGTTAGTATATGGACAAACCTCCAAAAGGGAAGGACTCGACTAAAGGGCTTGGTCAAAAGATTCCCAATGAGTCTGAGCATGTTAAATGGAGGGATGACGTTGTTGTGCCTTGTGGAAAGCCCGTATCTTCGAATGTGAAGGCAACTGGACTAATGTATAATGAATACATCGTCTACAACACCGATCAAGTAAGTACCTAAATCTTTTTCTACATTTTCGGCATGTTTTGTGAGATAGAAGCTTAAATTTTTGTATGTTTAACATATAGATTTTGAGTGTCATAAAAGCTTAGATTTTTGTATGTTTAACATATAGATTTTGAGTGTCCTTTTTCAAATATGCGGATGAATATGTTTGTTTTATTTATTTATTTATTATTTATTTTTTTTCCGCATAAAAAAATGCATCAACTCTTTTCATTTATCCGTTATTGTAATTGTATTTTTTGTACATCCAAAATGCCCCCATGTTGCTTTCTTGAAACCATGCAGAAAATTCAGGATTTTTCCTTCACTCTTATAACATACGTTTCACTCAATAATATTACATGGTTTATAGGCTAATTTTTGGATGCCAAATTTTTTGACAGGTTAAGCTGCAGTTCTTGCTGAAGGTTCGTTTTCATCACAAGAGGTAAAAAAGAAAAGTGTAGAAGCTGCAATGTACAAAAACTTTAACTCTCTTTTGAATTTTAGTACCGGAATGATACTATTTGCTTAATGATCTCTTTTTGGGGTTTGTTTGGAGATCTCTAGCATAGCTTTGGGTAGAATGTAACTCCAGCCGCTTTTGAATTGTGAAATGACTTTTACCTGCCTTTAAATCTTAGAATTGTATGGCATGTTTTTGCTAAATGTGGCAATATTGGCTCTTTTAGTACCAATGAATTGGGCTAGGTCGGGTTGGGTTGACCTGTAACCAAGTGCTGAAATCACCGCCCCAGACTTGGTACATGATGTTACTTTCTACGGTTTAAAGTTTAGCTGTCGTCTTTTCTATGCATACCGACTCATTGGTTAGTGCTCATTTTAAATTCATGGATAGGTATAAATGCCATTTTTCTTTGTTTACGCTGACGAAACACACTCTAAGTTTCAATGTGTACATGAACCTATTATTTCTACTTGTGATGAAACCATCACTTTTCCATTATTATGTTGGTTTTCCGAGCCAAGATAATATATTTTCCGGTTTTAGGACAAGCATGTCGTCCCTCTTTTGACTGCCGCCACACTTGTTCTTTCTTAACATGACAGATTGTGACGTAGAGCGACACAACTAGTGTCACACTTGTTATAAGATAATTGTTGTCATCATTTTGGGTTGGAAAAGATGGGCATTTTCATGTCAGGCTATATATAGTTGAACTTAGTCTGTGCCAACGATAACATAGTTATGTAAAAGAGTTGCAAAGATATATAATTACAATAGTGTGGTTATTGACGATTTCCGACAATTAACTGTGTAAGAGATGAGGTTGTTAAGTAGTCAAGATTAGAGATGAAAGTTAACTAAACCAGCAAGTGCTTTTTCTTATGCAAACTGAAGAAGCAATTCTAGTTTAGGGGGTGATCACTGATTAGTATTGCTTATCTTCTTATTGATTTATAAAACAACTTATCTCCCTCGTACATAATCAAATCCTAAACATTAAAAACTGCTAAACAAACAAATTTACATCAACATGCAGTATCTAAAGGCTGCATTTTAACTAAAATTCTAGTACCTAACACTGGTGCTTTCTAAGGTGGTGTTTGTTTCTTTTTCGAAGAAACGTTTTTTCCCTCTTTTTATTTCTTTTGTCTGTGGGAGTGTAGATTTATTTTTTTTTATTTTTTTTTTATTATTTTTTTTTTTTTGGGGGGGGGGGGGGGCGCAGAAATAAGTGTTTCTTTTAATCTTTCACTTCTTCACTACGTACCCTATCTATTTCTATTTCATTATTATTTTTTCTTTTTTTTCAAAAGCACAAAAAACACACGGTTTTCTTTAGATGTACCTCTTATTATGAAGATATGGTTTTCAAATGAGGATATAAAACTCCTGAAAAATAAATGACACCTAACTCTCTGCAGTGTGAAAAAGATACAATCAAGTTAGCTTGATGGTATCAAAGGACTTGTGGTCTAGTGGGTGGGGCTTAACTTGTTAAGCGAGCCACAAGTGGGAGTAGTACCGGATGGGTGACCATCCGGGAAGTCCTCACTTGTGGACCATATGTTCCGGAGATATCAGGCAATGAAGAGGAGAACCTGTAAGCCATTAGCTGCGCAGGTTCGAATCCAAGCCGGCCCCGGTTTTCATCCGGCCGTTTCTCCAGCGAGTAATCTCGTGTGGAGGCGGTACGGTTTCCGGGCGAAAGCCGTTTAAATCCCCACTGCGCCAGCGTGGGCCCGGTTCAGACAACATAGTCTGGGTATGTGGTGGATGAGGGCCTGCTATTTGGCAGGTGCGACTCTAAACCATATATGAAAAAAGTCATCTTTCAAAAAAAAAAAAAAGTTAGCTTGATGGTGATGTGGATCTTTTAATATTTTATTGTTGTTGAATGAAGAAGCATTGTAAGTTACAAGTCTATATACTATGAATTTCTAAAAGTGACCGCTTTATTTATTTGCTTATTGTGTTAACGTTTGAATATGAGACATGGGCCATTTAAGATTTTAAGATACAATAAGGTGTGCAAATAAAAAAAAATAAGTGTGTGGATCACCTCCTATAATCTATATTTATATTGTATTACTTTCATTATACTTCTTTGAACGACAAAAATACCTAAAATAAAAAACCAAGCAAAATTGCAACAAGATAGAACGAGGCCAAATCCTATACCGCCATAACAATCACGACACCACTTGATATAACTTGACACTATAAATAAAATATCGCTGATGGAATACGATACGCAGGTGATTAGATCATGTTTTATTTGATACATCGAAATGATAGACCTAAAAATAGAGAGTCTAGATATGTTTTATTTGATACATCGAAAATGGTAGACCTAAAAGGTATGTACTTGTGTTACCACAACTTTGTATCCATAATGCACCATCAATTTTTTGTTCTAAATCACACTACACTGATGTCAATTTTTAATTTTTATGATTGTATTATGAGTAAAAAAAAAAAAGTAATGAGGTATACATCAAAACAAATGATGTAGAAATTGTATGATGGAACTGTTTGGTTTGAGGTTTCGACGGGTTATATTTTATATGTGAGGTCATGGGTCGGTTTGGTTATCAACTCGTGTCATACTTTTTACTAGGTGTTTGCTTTTAGTGGGTTTAAAAGGTCAGAGTTGTATCTCAGTATGTCGGGTCAGTTATCAACCGATGTCATACTTTCTACTGAGTGTTTCCTTTTAGTGTTACCATGTTTAGTGGGTTTAAAATGTTGGACTTGTATCTTAGTATGTCGGGTATTCACTTAATGATATTCATGTTTGATCCTAGTGTAGGTGTTGGTCATAAGGTCGGCTCATTTGTGTAGTTTGATAAGGTTTGCTATGTTCGCGTCTATGTACAAATTATATCACAACATTTTACTCATACTTGTTGCTAACTACTAATTCTTTTTAATTTTCTCCTTTTCTAACTTAATGTGGTGTAAATGAGTCACCTTTGTAACTTATATCATACGTTGCACAATGTATAAAAAAAGCCATATATGATTAAATTAATACCACAACAATTTGGAAGTTATAAAGTTTTTCAAAGTCAAATGACTTGACCATAAATCTTTCTTTCCAAAATCCTTAATACAAGGAAAAATACCAACAAAATAATTAAAAGTTAAGGGTTCCACCAAATCTTAAAAACGAGTCAAATTTGTAAGTTAGTGTTAATTAACGTTATAATTACCCACTAAATCAAATAAAAGTCGGTCAAGATGTCTTGTTTAACCGACACGTGTCGGTAACAATTTAATACGGCGATGTTCGGCGGAAAAATATTTGTTTAAGGATCCTTTTAAAACAATCAAGTTAATATATGGACCCCATTATTTTTATGTTTACTAATTAGCTCATAAAAGATGACTTTAGTAGAACTTAAGTACTAACGTTAAATAAATTAATTTATATTTCAATCAAGGTTTTGTATTATATGATGAGTAGATGTGTTAAGACTTAAGAGAATGAATATTACTACGTAATGGTTTTAGATGATACCTATAGGTCTAAAATTCTATATTATGATATTTTGATTCTTTAGATCAAAATAGTTATATTTTGAGAAGCATCTATAATTCTATATTGATGAGTTTTTTTTTTTTTTTTTTTTTTTTTAATTATTTTATTTTTAAATGATGTTTTTTAAGTTTTCTTTAGTTAAAAACGTTCCAGATATGAACTAATTATTTGTATAAATACATGATTTAAAAACATATAATTAAGGTAAATGAGTTTCAAATAAGATATGTATTGATATCAAGTTTTGAAAATGTTTTTAATTAAGAAAAGCTTATACAATACCTATAGAATTGTTGTTTTCAAATTTTTTATTTTATTGTATTTTATTTTATTTGCAATTTTATGTTAAAAGTTTAGAAAAAAACTAAAGTTACAAACCATACAAATTAAAATCAACCTAAAATACTTCAAACCTCGTCGATAAACCTTCAATAAAACACAACATTAATGAAAAACAGTAAAAGCAAAAACTTTTTAAGTGCTTTATATTAAAATACTTTCAAACCTCGTTGATAAACCTTCAGTTAAGATGCAGTTTTCTAAAACAATTTAAGTGCTTTAGAGGAACATATTTTTTATTTCTTCGAGTGAGCGTTTATTATTATTATTATTATTATTATTATTATTATTATTATTGAATCAATGAATTAAACCTTAGAGAACATCTACTATAAGTGGTTTATGAAAAGGTTTAAACCTATGCGTATTATGGTTAAAAAGTTAATATAATTGTAAAATGTTCATATATAGTAGTGGTAATAAATTTATAATATCAAAAGTTTTATAAGTTGATGATTTAGCATGTTATAAAACTATTTAAAAATTTAATCATTGTGAATGCTCTTAAAGATATTGTATGGAGATTGTGTTAATACAAGAGTTTATTTCTTAAAGATAAATGTTAATAATATAACTTTCAAGGTTTGATCACTATGTTGTAGTAGTCAAGGTTTCTTTTCGCTTTAATAAATTAGCAAAATTCTATACTTAAGTCTTATTTTTTTATTACTAAAATTGTGAAAATCTCTCAAGGTACCTTGAGAACCTCTATAATTCTGTCAACCATTAATAATTTTTGGATCGGAGATGTTAAGACTGTTCTTACTTTGGTCGAAAAATATATGCAAAAATATAAATTTTGAGTGACTTAATTATCGTCTTCTTAGCCAATATTCATTGTCGTAATATTTCTAGCATTTCACTAGTTCAACATAACCATGTTGTTAAAAGAAGACCTCAATACATATCTTTTTCGACAAGGACCATAGTGCAAAGTTTCATGTCGTGAGAGCATCTTCAAACCTTGTGACGTTGCTATAAGTTTTAAAAGATATGCTATATTTTGCAGGTTTTGATGCTCTATATGCTTAGAAGTTGTTTCGAAATTCGAAAACTAAATCATCATACTTGATACTTTCGAAAAACAATTAAACTGTCAAAATACTTGGAGCATGCAAAAGTTAAGTTTGCTATATGTTGTTGCCACTCTGAAGATGCAAAAACTACTCTAATGTTATGTTTTGTTTCTGATATGATCGTCTAAACAAGTTGTTGCAAGAAAATGTTGCATTTCTAAGTAATGCATGTAAAGTAGATTAAAAAATTCGCACCAAGTGTGTTACCTTTAGTCTTTAGACGTGGTATTGCGAGTCTTTTAAGAAAACTAGTGCCAAATCTATTTTTAGAAGGTCAAATAGTCATGTAGTTATGGTCTAAACTCATTAAAGAATCTATCCCAAAATTTGCATAAGCCATTAGTAAGTGTCACTTTATAACCCTACAAAAACACCTTCTTTGTCTCCCCATCCACTCCCTTAAAACCCCTCAAAATCACCATATTTTTTCATCATTTCCTAGTCTCCTCGTGTGTCTAATTAACTCTGTCACTATCTCTTCACTTCAAGTTTCACTATGTCAACTGGTGCTGGCACTGGTTCTCCTTGCGGCGCATGCAAGTTTCTAAGGCGAAAATGTGCCGCAGATTGCATCTTTGCACCATATTTCTGCTCGGAACAAGGCCCCGCTAGGTTTGCTGCCATTCATAAAGTGTTTGGGGCAAGCAATGTTTCTAAACTACTACTTCATGTGCATGTGGCTGATCGTTGTGAGGCCGTGGTTACTATTGCTTACGAAGCTCAAGCTAGGATCAAAGATCCTGTTTATGGGTGTGTTGCGCATATCTTTGCCTTGCAACAACAGGTATGTTCGTTATATAAAAGTCGCATTAGAAAACAAGAACGAAGATAAGAGTACCTTTGTATACTTTTTGCAAACTTCGCACAAATTAACATGTAATAGAAATTCACATGTTTATGAATGGTTCTTACATGATGTAACTCTAAACATATATAGATATGTTTTGAATGACGATTTTAATTAAAACGCTAGCAAGAAGCTAGAAAGAATACATATAAACATGTTTCTGTATATATATAATTTCCTAAGCTCCTTCTATTGATGGCATCTTCTCTAACTTGATCTCGGATATAATTGAATGGTAGGTTGCATGCTTACAAACACAGTTGATGCAAATAAAGGCGCAAATGGCTCAAGGATTCTTTGATTCAAGAAACATAGAGACTCAATGGCCAGGATCCGCAGCGTATCAGAATTATCCAACTTTCACGAATATTATGAATGGAAATATATCGCCTCAAAGCTCACTCGAGTCCATTGATCATAACAATGAAGGAACAAGGGATCAAGAGAAACAAAGTAGAGACGAAGTTGATCATTACCATGACATATCTTTTCAACAAGTTAATAACAACAAGAAGAGGCCTTTCCCAAGTGATTTGGGTGAGCTTCAAGAACTTGCTGTTAGAATGATGAGAAACTGATTTACTTTTGATTAATAGTAACCCTAATGAGCCAGTTTGCTTCTTATGATCATTTCATTCCATCTTATCATCAAATACTATGGTATGCATATTATGACTTTAAATCAATAAATGTATAGAGGGTTTAACTAGGGCTAATATGTCATCGATCAAGAATCACCAAGATAGCTTATTACCATGCTATAAAGCCTAATTTAGACTACTTTTTCCTTTTCTTTTATGAAATCTCTCTCACTGTCTCAATCGCACTCTATCTCTAGATATATTGTATATAGGACTATGTTATAGCTTAATTTGCCATCAAGAAGATCCAAGAAAGCTTCTTACTCACATCCCACCATGCTATATAGGCTTTATTATGCATTTTTTATTCAATAATCTTTTGCAAAATCTCTCTCCCACTCTTGGTATAAGATTCAGTTTATATAGTACATGTCCACATGTAAAGTTCATGACTTCATGCTAGTATTAATCAACTTATGTCATGTGTTCACTAACCTAAATTCAGTTTATATCATTGATATACTTATGTTATAATCACTTTCATCCAAAATCATATACACCGGACACTAGTTAATTTTAGGTAACTTTTTTTAAAGGCTAGAGACTTAATAAATGAACACCATATAAAGCAAGATTAAAAGAAATGACGAGACATGGACAAAGCAACGAATGAATGTCGAATCATGATTCGTGAATCTTTCTAGCATCAAAATTTAACCGAGTTGCGGTATTCTCCAAATAAGGCCAACTTTAGTTTCTTCGGCATCAATACACTCCATCTTGTCGATACATTTCCCGGTTAAAGTTTAGTAACTAGCTAGCAAATGACAATAATAGATTTGGTACCATAACCCATACCATAGTGCTTACAAACGTATATAGTGAATATGTGTTGGGTTAGATTGAGTTGAAGATTTTGATAATGACAAAAATAATAGGGACATACCCTTTGACATTTTTGCAAGGAAACTCTTGGTTTTTGGGTCATTTGAAAATTTTATCATCTACGAAGCTAGATCGTACGTCAGGAGAAATAAAATATGTACATAGTTTTTTGTAATTATCTAAGATAAGTGTATGAATAATTGGAGTTTGAACCCTCTGGTATCTTCCCCAGAATTTTAATTACTCTTTCCCTATGACAATAATATTTTTTTTGGAACGTTTATTTTAAGGGTCTTTATAATTCTTTCTGGATTATTATAATACTAATTCAATTTCATAAACTTTTAAGTGAAGACATCTAAACTAACTCATATTCAGAGCCTTGTTGTTAGCTTAAGACTTCAATTACAGTAGTTGTCTATCTTTCAATTGAATGATCACAATATTTATCACACGTGAATATCTTGTATATATACAGTAGAAACTCTATAATATAATACACTTGGGACCACCAAAATTTATTAATTAAAAGAGTTATTAATTAATCGATAAATTAATAATTATTAATTTATATATCGATGAAGAAGATGATGAAAGTTCTACAATGGAGCCCCTTTGCGAAACGAAGCTATTAAAGCGGCAATCACATTGAACAATTTCTTGTTGAGCTATGAGAAAACAACACCAGAAGTTCTTACCATGCTAAAGAAAATTAGAGACGAGATTCAAGGGGAAATTGATTTAAACAAAAAATAAAAGACAATTGAGTCATTTTTCAAGAAACTTTCATAAATCATTCATGTAATATGCTATATATAAGGAATTATTAATTTATATTTTATATGAGGTCTAAAGAAATTATCAAAAATGTATTATCTTATAATTTTAGCGAATTATTAATTTAGCATCCTATCCTCGAGTCGAGACCGACAAAAAATATTATCTTAGAGAATTTATTAAATAATCAAGTATTAATTTATCGAGTTTCTACTGTAGTACACTTTCACTAGGTCCAATATGGTATAATATAGAAATATATGACTTGTCCCATTATCTATAGTCTAGTATATAAGGTACTATTAAGATGGTTCACCTATAATGTATAGTAAGAAGCTTACAACACTTTAAGATATTAATATGAACCATCTTGTACTCAAATACTTAGACAAAATGTTCCCTTAATTGATTTAATTACTATGAATTTAGTAGCTTTCACGAGTTCCACAATTCTAATTATACAAACTGTGAAGGAAGGGCTTTTGCGGATTATGAAAATTATTATTTCGGAAAGTTAAAATTGTTATAAAGAAAAAGACAGAGAGATCGATTACATGAGACACTTTATTTTGCATACTTTAATTTTGGTACACATCAATGGACAAATCTCCACTATCTATCTAGTTTAATCTAATGGTGGAGATTAACCTAAGATTAAATGTGAAAACATATGTCAATTTTTTTTCTTTCACTTTTTGTTTTTTTATTATTCATTTTTTTTCTTTCTTTTTTTATTATTTTTTTTTGTCTTTTTTTTTTCACGCTTCATAGTTTTTTTTTTTTTTTTTTTTTTTTTTTTTTTTTTTTTTTCACGCTTCTTTTTTTCTTTTTCATTTTTTTTCCTTTTCATTTTTTTTTCTTTTTTATTCTAATTCACATTTTTTTTCCTAATAAACGTTTTTTTTTTCGCTTTCAAACATAGACATATTGATTGAGAAGCTTACAACCCCCACCAGGCAGTGTACCTGATCGTTGTAGTATAGTATAGTGACAAGTACCGGGGGATTGATCGTTCAGCTAGGAATAGTGTCGCTAGGATTAGAAAACCTAATTACTAGTGCTAGAGATGACGGATGATTATTTTTGTATTTTTATATTTTTTAGAAAGCAAGTAAATATCTCGGGTTTGAAGGATTTGGGCGGAATTAGTTGCTAGTCAACTAACCCAATACTAAAGATGCAATCAAAATAAAATACTAGAAATGAAACTAAACTAAATTAACTAAGGTTGTGAGCAATAAGTGGAGAAATTGTGTTTACTTAGATTTCACTACTCTCTAGATATCTTTTACACGTTAATTACTTGTTATAGTTGCGTGGATGACGGATTGTATTCCTTAATACCATTCATGGGGTGGCGCACTTAACTCCCCAATCCTATGAGTGCCTACTTCACTCCTATGTCGAGCCGGCTAAGAAGCTCCTAACATGAGATCATTAGAATTTACTCATGCATTAAATACAACCAATAAAACCTAGTGCACATCGGTTCATATTTCCTAAGACGTTCAAGCATGTTACCATTTGGAGATCTGCCAGTTTTCTTAAGCCTAACATCGAAATCATTCATCCAATACAACCATAAACAAGTAATCAACACATAATCAACATCTAGGTTTCATTAGATCTAAGCAACACAAAATAAATCTAGCCTAGCATGGTGGAATTAAGACAAGCACAAGATATAAACAACCAACACATAGACATATTGATTGAATTAGAAGAACACTTATCTCAATTACACATGTAAGGGTTCAAGGGGTGAAAACCCTTGAAAAACCTGTAAAAATCGTATATGGTTCGGCCTTAGGGTTTCTCCAAACTTGTTCCTCTCAATGAATGAAAATTAGAAAACTATATATAGGAAATTGAGGCTGACGGCGTCAAGACCAAATGGGTGACGCCGTCATCTCGCCGCCAAAAGAATTCTCGGACTGCCTTGATCTACATTTGACGCCGTCACGTATTAAGTTTTTCCAGGCCGTCACGTATTTTACTCTTGACGCTCTTCCTTGTGACGCCTTCATTTCTGTACTGGGCCGTCATGAAAATTACTCTTGACGCCGTCAGGATGTTACTCTTGACGCCGTCAAACACTGTTCCCAGCTTGGAAAATTAAGTCTTTGGCGTTTTCTTCACTTTTATGCTCCAAAAACGTCCGAATTGCTTCATTTTCCAGTTTTCACTCCCAAAGTACCTAAAATCACAAAAGGAACGATTTAGGGCAATATTTGATCAAATAATTTCAATTCCGGGCTTAAATGACCCCCTAAAAGTGGTTCATTTTTCGCCTCATCATATACCCTTACACTTGAGATTTGCTTGTCCTCAAGCAAATGCGCTTTTATTCTAGTTAAAAGACAAGTTAGGGGTCATTTAACACTAATATAAAAGTAATTACAACAAATAATCGTTCCACTAAAGACCAAAGACAAGCACGGAGGTCATACACTAGCACCTCAAAAATAGTGTTTAGATACTCACATCTCTCGGGTGTAATAAAGTATAAATTACAATATGGAAACGGAAGATATCTCTCACTACCTGTCATAGCAAAATAGATTACCATAGGCTTGGGAAAGGATCAAACCTCCACCACATGGCGTAAGCACCTAGGATAAACTATCAAAGAGGTCTTTTAAAGGGTTATAACGTTAGATGTAGGGATATGAAATACACGGTTTTGTTGGATATAGGCAGTCTTTACTGGTGGCGAATTAACAATCTTGGTCAATTACATGTACAATATGGCGTTGCTAAGCCAAGACTAGACTCGACTTAAGCTAATAAATCAAAAATAACCAAAACATAAAATAAACATAGAATGAAACGGGATGGTAGTCCGTATGTTTTTTTCTCTTTTCTTTTTCTATTTCTTTTTTATTTTCTTGATATATATATATATATATATATATATATATATATATATATATATATATATATATATATATATATATATATATATATATATATATATATATATATTTTTTTTTTGTGCATAAACTCTTACCCTACCATCCAAAATAATACATCATAGGGAATGTAAATTCCCCTTACACTTGAATTTTTACATACTTTACAATAAACTAAACTAATGACCCGAATTAAGAAAATTAAAACACTTGGAGTACTTTTAAGATTAACGCACATATGGGGGTAATAATATTATGTTCTTCCCCATTACTCAATAAAATAAGTACTTTACCCATGAGTCCCAATCGTCCGAAAACAATATGTACAAGGATATGACTCGACTTAGCTACCATGTAATCAATTAGAAAGTTAACTTAGGGTTTAACAAATAACAATAATGCACTAAAAATGAGCGCATACACGGAAGGCTAAGGCGATTTGGTTGTACATTTAAGTGGGGTGTAACAAATTCTTCCTTTAAGTAAAATGCTTAAAGTTAGAAACGAAAAGATAGCCTCGGAGGGGTGTACTAGGGGTTTCGTGTACTAAAAATGAGTACAACGCTAAGGTGTGGGAAAAATTAGTTGACTTAACTAGCCAAGTAATATGACTTAAATGGTCAAGTAATTATGATATGGGTTTAACACAAGGGTGATCCTAATGCCTCTTATCATGTAGTAAATCCTACTACACGAATGTAGTCTCACTAGCGGTCTCGGGATACATCACTAACGCAAGTTCTAGAATCTAAATGCTACCGGTACACTCATAAGTACTAATAATAAATGCTTTTCCTATCAAATCTAAAGGCGAACCTCACATATTTGGGTGGAAAATTTTTCTGAAAGTACGGTTTTGTGCTAGTCATACAATCTCCTATCTATGAGACGCTTGCTATGGCTAAAGTTTCACTCCTAAATGTTGTAAAAAATTTTAACTTTTGCGCTAAAATTGCACTAACAAGTATTTCTCATAGTTTTATTACACATTTACCATTAAACAAACAAACTCAAACGAAAGTGTATTTGTAAGGTATCATCATTTTACCCTCCCCTTACACTTAGGATGAACATTGTCCCCAATGTTCAAGTAAAGAATGTAAAAGTGAAATAAGTAAAAAGAATGAAATCAAATACTCCCCTGATTCGCTCGGTATGGATAATAAGGTGGCCAGGTTAGATCTTCCTCCAAGAAAATGAACAATCAAAGCTTCCCTTCCAGAAAAATAAATCATCTTCTTGTCATACATAACCTGTAAATCCTGAGAAAACAAACAAAGCAACCTCGCATAAAATCGGCGGCAATCTATATAAGTTACTAAATCCTAGAAAACAAAATAAGATATAATGCTTGTGGAATGAAATTTGCAGATTTCATGGAGATTATAAAACTTAATAATTCAACAAAAACTTTAAGAATCCGTTAGAAAAACAAAACTTGTAAAATTTCCAGGTTTTTACACGTGACGCCGTCAAGAGTAATCTCGTGACGCCGTCAGAAGACCTGCAGAAATTCTTATGTTAAGTTTCCGGAAAATTTCTGGAAAAACTTGGTCCTACTTCCTGGAAAATCCTGCAAAACTTCATTATGACTCAATACAAGCATTTGACTCTAACAAATACGAATATACATGTTAATTTAATATTGTGGAGAATCATGATCGGTTTGTTTCTTAAAAACATATTCGGGGTTTCCCCTTACACTTATCATTTGCAAAAATACTTTTAGGTGGAGTTAAGACTAGGCCAAAACAACAAAGTAAAGTATTTCCACTATTTAATTTAGAAACATGATCTACCAACAATAAAAATAAAGCATGCATACGGAAACAAATAGCAAACAAACAAAATAAAATCACACAAAGCATGGGTTGCGTCCCAAGAAGCGCTTTTCTTTATTTACGAGTCTTGTAGCTAGACTCAAGGTCATGGGTTACTACGTGACCTCATCGTTGGTTCCACTCTCTAGGTCGTCTTCTAAGCCAGTTTTGTATTCCGGACCTAGTTGCAAGCATTCTTTATAGAAACCAAGCATCCTATTCTTCACAAACTCTACTCCTCTACGTCTATCCTCATCATTCCTATAATAAGCCGCTTGCTTGTGTTCCTTTTCTATATTAGAGAGAAGGCGGTATTGCTCAATTTTGTAGGGCATTTGGTAGGCAATCTCATCATTCTCTTCCTTGAATCTAACTGTCCCTAAAGTCGGATCATAACTCATCCTAGTGGCCTCAACAAATGGTTTTCCGAGTATTATTTGGCTTATGCAATCATCTATCACCGGACGAGTGTCTTCTACTATCATAAAATCGATCTCATAAGTGAAATTGCCTATAATCACATGCAATCCCTTCACTCTTCCTACAAAATTACTTATCAAATTCCTATTGGGCATCATCCTAAAATCAAGTTTCTTCTTCATCACCCAATTGTAATAAGTCCTAGTCATGATGTTACAGGAGATCTAGGATCGATGTAAGCTTTCCATATATGCATATGCCCGATATTGCATGGTATGTTAATGTTAGAGGGGTCTCCCATTTTGATAAGGGGTGTGCCAAGGATATATGGTCTCTCGGGACTATCGAATAACTCCTTATGGTATTCCCATTCTTCCTTGGTGAGCATCTTATCAAAGTACTTCTCTATAGTTTCTACTTCCTCTAACCCCTTTTCCTTATTAACCTCAACTTCCCTACTTTCATCCCTAGTTTCGGTTTCTACTCCAACTTCATCCTTGTCACTTTCATCTATCTCCTTATCTATTGGCTTAATGGTGACAACATTGACAAAGTGGACATGTTTAGATGAGGAGGGGTCCTTAATTTGGATTCCGTTATTGGTGTCCCTAGTGTCCTTCCTAGGTGTAGTTAACGCTTGGTTGTTGAGGGCTTTCAACAAGTTGTCTATCTTGTTGGTCATCTCCGTTTGTTGTTGGTTGAATTCGGTTTCGAACCTAGCTATGCGAGCTTCTTGAGATGCCATGAATTTAAACATCAATCCTTCAAGATTGTTGGTACTACCATAGTTGTTAGAAGGATTGTTGTTGAAAGTACGGTTGGTGGGTGGACCGTTTGGTTGGTAACGATTAGGCGGATTGAAAGAATTGGGTTGATTTGTTTCCACCTAAGGTTTGGGTGATTTTTCCAAGAGGGGTTGTAGGAATCACCGTAACGGTTTGGCTCGGGTTTGAAAGTGTACCACTTATCTCCCGCTTCGTCGGTACGCGTGGATGCGTAGTCCGCAAAAGCTGTTCTGGGGAGTTCCACACAATCACGAGTGTCATGGGGACCACTACATAATTCGCATGAAGAAGTGATTTTGTTCACTTGGCTTGAAGGCTTAGGAGCTTCGTAAGATTTCATGAGAAACTTGACTTGGTCCTCAAGTTCCATGATCCTACGGTCGGGAGTGCTAGAGTTGTTCGAAGGCAAAGATATTGCCTTGACCGTTTTGTTCAAATCACGGGGATCATTCCAACTTTCGTTGTCATAGAGAGCAAGATCTTCTATGAGTTCCCATGATTGTTCCGCACTTAGATCACGTAGCTTACCACCAGCCGATTGGTCAATGGCTCGCCTCGTGGAGAGATCGATATGGTCATAAAAGATTTGGACTTGGAGCCAAAGATCTATGCCATGATGAGGGACTTTTTGGAGTAAGTCCTTGAAACGAGTCCATGCTTCATAAAGAGATTCATTTTGACGTTGTTGGAACATCAAGATGTCATTTCTAAGCTTAGTAGTTCTCCCCGGTGGGAAAAATTGAGCAAGGAAACGAGTGGTGAGATCATCCCATGTGGTGATGGATCCCGCGGGTAAACGCTCAAGCCATTGACTAGCTTGATCCCGTAGAGAGAATTGGAATAGGCGTAATCGGGTTGTCTCTCTAGTTTCAACATCTAGGTCTATGGAATCTACGATTTTTAGGAAGTCCTTAAGATGTTGGTTTGGATCTTCGGAACGAAGTCCATGGAATGCACATCCGCTTTGCACCAACCGGATGGTGTCGGATCGCAAGGGGGTCACATTGGCTCCGGTGAGCTCAATGGTGTTTCGGTAGCCTTGGTGACTAGGTCAGGAATAGTGTCGCTAGGATTAGAAAACCTAATTACTAGTGCTAGAGATGACGGATGATTATTTTTGTATTTTTATATTTTTTAGAAAGCAAGTAAATATCTCGGGTTTGAAGGATTTGGGCGGAATTAGTTGCTAGTCAACTAACCCAATACTAAAGATGCAATCAAAATAAAATACTAGAAATGAAAATAAACTAAATTAACTAAGGTTGTGAGCAATAAGTGGAGAAATTGTGTTTACTTAGATTTCACTACTCCCTAGATATCTTTTACACGTTAATTACTTGTTATAGTTGCGTGGATGACGGATTGTATTCCTTAATACCATTCATGGGGTGGCGCACTTAACTCCCCAATCCTATGAGTGCCTACTTCACTCCTATGTCGAGCCGGCTAAGAAGCTCCTAACATGAGATCATTAGAATTTACTCATGCATTAAATACAACCAATAAAACCTAGTGTACATCGGTTCATGTTTCCTAAGACGTTCAAGCATGTTACCATTTGGAGATCTGCCAGTTTTCTTAAGCCTAACATCGAAATCATTCATCCAATACAACCATAAACAAGTAATCAACACATAATCAACATCTAGGTTTCATTAGATCTAAGCAAACACAAAATAAATCTAGCCTAGCATGGTGGAATTAAGACAAGCACAAGATATAGACAACCAACACATAGACATATTGATTGAATTAGAAGAACACTTATCTCAATTACACATGTAAGGGTTCAAGGGGTGAAAACCCTTGAAAAACCTGTAAAAATCGTATATGGTTCGGCCTTAGGGTTTCTCCAAACTTGTTCCTCTCAATGAATGAAAATTAGAAAACTATATATAGGAAATTGAGGCTGACGGCGTCAAGACCAAATGGGTGACGCCGTCATCTCGCCGCCAAAAGAATTCTCGGACTGCCTTGATCTACATTTGACGCCGTCACGTATTAAGTTTTTCCAGGCCGTCACGTATTTTACTCTTGACGCTCTTCCTTGTGACGCCTTCATTTCTGTACTGGGCCGTCATGAAAATTACTCTTGACGTCGTCAGGATGTTACTCTTGACGCCGTCAAACACTGTTCCCAGCTTGGAAAATTAAGTCTTTGGCGTTTTCTTCACTTTTATGCTCCAAAAACGTCCGAATTGCTTCCTTTTCCAGATTTCACTCCCAAAGTACCTAAAATCACAAAAGGAACGATTTAGGGCAATATTTGATCAAATAATTTCAATTCCGGGCTTAAATGACCCCCTAAAAGTGGTTCATTTTTCTCCTCATCATCTGTAAATTGCCACAAAAATTTAAAAACAGACGAAAATGAATGAAAAAACGGACGAAAACGTAAGAAAATGAACGAAAATGTATGAAAACGAGGTGGGCAACGGTCCGCCGCGTTGTGGCTGGGCGTTGTTTCATGTCGTTGATTATTGCACATTATTTTTTTTGTTTAATAGAAAGTGGGTCAGATGTTCGGTGCGGGGCTAAAAAGTCCGGAAAAAAAATTGAAACGGCGTGGGTCTTGATGGCGTTTTGCGGCGGAGCTCGCTAAATATATGTTAGATAAAAGTTTAAAGTAGTTTTCGCAAGCCATTATATAGTAGGGGGTATGTTTCGTAAATAGTGTTTTGCGCTGTTTTTTAACCCATTATATACTAAAGGGTATGTTTTGTAAATACTATTTTGGGCTTTCACTTGAGCTAAAGTGAAGTTGTTGTTGGCCGAAAAAAAAAACGGCAGCCCATGTGACGTCATATGACATCATCTGCTCTCAAATTACTATATATATAAGGCAAAATTGCATGTATATCTCTACCAAAGTGAATAATTGCATATATATCCTTTGTCCAAGTTTTTTATGCACATAATACAATGGTGTTTATGCATGCTTTGGATATATATGCAATTATGCATTTTCAGAAGGATATATACGCAAAAACCCCTATATATAATGAAAGAAAACGTATAAAAGTTTAAAAACATGTATGAAAATGACAAAAACGTGTGAAAAATGGACGAAAACGAAAGAAAACGGATGAAAACGAATGAAAACATAAGAAAATGGACGAATATGTATGAAAACGGACGAAAATGTATGAAAGCGTAAAAACACGTCTGAAAACGGACGAAGACATATGAAAAATGGACGAAAACGAAAGAAAACGAACGAAAACCTATTAAAACGAATGAAAACATATGAAAACTGACGAAAATGTATGAAACTAACGAAAATGTAAGAAAACATATGAAAACAGACGTTAACGGGCGAAAACGTAAGAAAGCGGACGAAAACGTATGAAAACATAAGAAAACAGGCAAAAATATATGAAAGCGGGCGAAAACGAACAAAAACATATGAAACAGATGAAAATGTATAAAAGCGAAAAAAACGTTTATTAAGAAAAAAACGTAAATTAGAAAAAAAAAGAAAAAAGAAAAAAATAAGCGTCGATAAAAAAGACAACAAAAAAAAAGAAACAAAAGGAAAAAGAAAAAAAAAGAAAAAGAAACAAAAAAAAAATACAATGAAGCGTGAAAAAAAAGGACAAAAAAAAAAAGAAAGGAAAAAAAAAAAAAGAAAGAACGAAAAAGTTAATAATAAAAAAACAAAAAGACAAAGAAAAAGAAAAAAAAAAAGAAAAACATGGACTTATGTTTCAATATTTAATCTTAGGTTAATCCCCATCATTAAATCAAACTAGATGGATGGTGGAGATTTGTCCCTTAGTATGCACCAAAATAAGAGTATGCATTTGAATTTTACTGTCGATTACATATATCTTACATTCTTACATATCAAAGAATCAATCACAGCAATTCATGTTTTTTACTAAGTAACGCACCTATTTTCAACCTTTAAAAAAACATAATATCAATTAAATCGTTAATCGTTAAAAACAATAATTACATCATTGCGACATGCATTTAATTATCTTTCGACGAACAACTTAATATACTAATTTTGACAAGGGAAGTGATTGGCACACTCCCAAAAGTTATTGGCACACTCACAGTACAACCAGTTAAAGCATGTTATATTTATTGTACAACTGTCTAATGCATTCAGTGGAGTGTGCCAATAAATTATGAGAGTGTGCAAATCACTTCCCTTTCGACAAACCTATTTTTTTCACAATTTGTTTTCATTGTTAAAACTTGCATGAGATATCATATTTTATTCAACACTAATTTGAGTGTTTAAATATTTAAAAAATGTAGGAAAATGAACAAAACTCTTTCTACAACATTATAAAAGTTTTACTAATTTTTTTTTCTTGAAAACTAAACATTCATAGCTTTCAACAATATGTAACATTTTATATTTCAAATTCTGGATCAAAACACATAAAATCACATGTGATTTTTACCATATGTGATCTCTATCACATGTGATTTTTACCACATGTGATCCTTTTCACATGCGATTAGAAGTTTCATAAATAAACTGCTATAATTCTTGAATTCAAATACAGCGTGTGATGTATGGTTGGTAAGCTATGAATGTACATTTTTCACTGCAAAATACAAGAAAAGTCTTTGATTTATTCACAAATACTCATGACAATTTAGTGCAGTTGTTTATTATTCGAACATTAGATTAGTATAAACCACCTGTGAGTATGTGACGCGTCATACGAATTAAAATAATGGAAAAAAAACATAAAAAACTTCGTTGAAAGTATATGAAAGTGTTTATATAGTGAACGATAATAAAATGCTCGTCGTGATAGTATAATTTATTTTAACTAACGATTAATGGTATATGAACTATTTATTTACAGTAATGAGTCTATTTGCATTTTTAATTTTTAATTTTTAATTTTGATACATACTAGTAGTTTATTGCAACAAATATACTATGAATAAAGCGTAAGGTCCTTAATATAGTATTCATTTAAGTCTATTTTAATTTCTTGATTTTGTTACTAAGTACTTGCTTATTAGGCTCACCAACAACCACCTTTAAAATTGTGATTAAATAAGTGATTGTCACAACATTGCTTTTAATGTATTATCACGATTGGATAAGACTTTTACCCCTTCATGCGGAATAGGAAGAAATACAGGCGGAGTTCAGGGTCAGCATACTGCCCAATTGAATGTCACTGCTACTTGAACCACTAATTAACAATTAACAAGCCGTTCAAAAAAAAAAAAAAAAAAAAAAAAAAGTGAAATAATCCTGAAAAAATTGGATACATAACTAACATTTACTTGTAATTTACTGAAATAATCTGTTACACAAAATTGAAGGAAAAAACATCTTTTTAATCACAGCATTAAGGGTTTTTGTTAGCAAAACTCTAATTTTATAGCTAAATTTAGTATCGTCCTTTTTTGAAATTTCTTTGAACTTAGAATTTTGCCACACGATTTTACTAAAGAAAATAAATAAACCATCATATAGAGTGCACTCATTACATGTTTCTTGAACGTAATTAAAGAATTTGAGTTAAAAATATTAACATTGTCCCCATAATTAAACTTTATTCGTCCATAGTTTTCTTAATTATCAACTTGAGGGCATACTGCATTTAACTACGTTACTACCCTAGATAGTCCAAAAAGAGGATGAATATATAATAACTACAAAACAAATAAATTCAAAGTAGAAAAAGAATTCAAACAGCCCATATAATATTAAATCTTTATGTACTTCGAGCCCATGACCCAAACATATTTCTTTAGTCAAAAGGTTGTAGAAATTAAAGTTGGGGAAAAAAAAACCTTTTTTCGTCATCAACGTGTTACTTTTGTTATTATACATTATATTATACAATATATTAAAAAGGCAGGATTTGCTACAGTACACGTGCTTCAAAGAGTTGTACCGCACAGTTGACTAAACAGTAACATTTGTGCTGTCCCATGCTGTACGTTACTGTAGAAATACTGTAGCATTTTTTTTTTTTTTTTTTTTTTTTTAACTATGAATAATTTTCCTTAAATAAAAAAATACAAAACTTGCACAAAAACATTTTATTATGCGGTTATTCATTTTTGTTTAAATAAAACAATACAAAACAAAAATACTAAAAAAAATACAACACCATAAAAAAAAATAACAAATCCGCGGCAAAGCGCGGGCTACCCCGCTAGTTTAAGCTAAACATTAATAGAGAAAAAAAACAAATTTAGTTTCTTGTATAATTATGACAAGTGAAGAATGAAGCTGAAAATAACTAGAAAAGGTTTAAAAATCATCCTGTACTTTGGATCAAATTAACTTAAAACAAAAGTACGCGGTATTGTTGGCATACCGGGTTTTAAAGTGTGATAATCGCTAATCACTATTGCATGAAACTAGGATTTTCAATCAACCTTAACAGTTTAATACTAGATGATTATAATTGAATGAAACTAGGATCTTCAATCAACCATCTCACATTGTTGCTAAAAAAGTGTTACAACTTGTTTTGTATGGCAGTACTCACAAGTACATGGCTGAACTAAAGCCACAACTTTTTTTTGAGGATTTGACAAGCGATGTTACTTTTTGTTTCATTTTGTTTTGTTTCTTTAAATCAAATAAGGGAATAGCAAGTAACGTTAATACGATGTAATGAATCGATTGTGACAGTCTGTTACGATGTGATGCCGGTAGCCAATTAGCACATACAATAGCACTAGTTGAAACGTTTGGTAAAAGAAACATTAACATAAATAAAATTATAAAAGCAGATAACAGAATAGATTGTGTATTTGGATCCTTTACGGCTTTGCCTAAGAATTTTAATCAAAGTCTGATTAGTAAACAAGAAACAAGTGCAAAAGAGGCTTTTATCCATAATGGAATACCATCACATGAAGTCAACAAACAAGAGGTACATAACGGAATTGCATAAATGGAAAAGTCCAGTCATATACTCACGTTCCAGAATAATTGTCTACAGGTAAAAGTGGCACAACTTAAAATATGTACTCTTAAATCAACGTATAAGTGGGTATGTTTTGGTGGTGAACATGAGCGGAGCTTAGTGATGACCGGGAAGGGTCCCGGCCCCCTAGGCCTAAGCCAGTTAGTGTAATTTTTCGCGATTTCATGTGTTAAAATTTTTTTGTTTCACCCCGGCCTTCCCATCTAATGTATTTTCGGAAAAAAATTTGTTTCGGCCTTCCCACAAATTTTTTTCTAGCTCCGCCACTGGTGGTGAAGTTGGTTGTATTATTACACTAAGTTGATGGTGTAGAGAGAAAGCTGAAGTGACGCTAAGATGAATGCGATTTTTGTTGTCCCTTGTTCATTATATTTCTTGAAATATGAAGAAACAACAGAAATAAGTGAAAGTAATAAGTAATAACTCTAGATATACTATATAACTAAGGCATAACAAAAGTCTGTAATAATGAGTAGTATATTCTGAAATTATATTGCATTTCAACTTGAGCTTAAACTATTTTATAAAAGGAAAATCATACAACTAAAAAGAAACTACATAATCGTTGTATTTGTTAAGATAATCCTCTATTAGCTTGATCGTCGTGTTTAGAGGGTTAATAATTGTTGTATTTGTTTTCAAGTTCTAAGTAACCTAGCTGCTCGATAGTTTATAGCTTCATTAATAACAATTTTTCGGCATTCCAAAGAAAAAAAGAAGAAGAAAAGAGCGTAAATAGACCACAACGTACCGTGAGTATTGCTGCATGAAGTCCTGAACTACCTAATATACATGAACTAAACTCCATCAACTTGAAGCTTAATATGTTAATCGAATTATTAACTGATTTGTTTGAAATGAATGGGATGAGCTGAGCAGAACCAAAAGGCTTGAGTGATTCAGAAATTTTGAAATTTTTTAAAAGCTGGTGAATCAAATATTGCTGATGCTATTATAGTATTGTAATGAGTGTGGTTCAAATTTGTTTGATCTTTGTTGTTCTACTTTTTGTCTTAGCTTAAACTTATGATTCGAGCACTATACCAAACTGGTGCTAAATGAACTCTTTATTAGGACTAAGTTAGGGCCTTACGATCTTTGTCATGCCAAATGTCAGGTACTCACGTTATTAAGACCATGGTTCCGGGCTATAGGTGTATATATTAATTGCATCAAGTGTTTAACTGCTAAGGATACTTGGAAAACCGACTTTAGTTGATGGAAAATCGGGGAACCATATATAATATGACTAACCTTGATGATACAACTAGTATGGCGGACCATGTAGGCCTTTATCCAAAATATCTAAAGTTTTTCGACGTTGTGGTACAAACCACCCTTTGGATTATATGGATGTTCCGGAATGACACAATTTTCGCTCTCGAAAGACCGCAAAAGAGCTTATATTTCAATGATAATAATTAAGTTCCTTACGTTCAGTACTTGGATATCCATATTGCTAGGGCTAAGTAGCTTCTCAAAATTGTATCGGGTGGCCGGTTTAATGACCCATGCAATGCTCTTTTCATTTCCTCTTGTATATTTTATTCCCAAGCTTCTTGCTAGATGTACTTTTAAAAAATCATCGCCGTTCTAAAAAAGGTGTTAGTCAATAGGTTGATGCAACATAACCCAGATCGAGTTATGGTAAGCACAAAGCAGTTCCAAGTTAACATATTTGTGTGATCACCTTGTAGAAGTAAGAGTTAAACTAACACACTAGTTTCTAGGTCGAACTTCGCCTGTTGATTCATCAGTAATTGAGGTTCACATATGCTCGCCTTCTATGTAACAATATGGTTAAGCTTGTAAGTACATCACATGCAACAATGGCTCGACAGCATGATCAACATACCAGATTAATTGACGAACATCCTACTTGCATATCATTTATTAGAAGATTGTTTAAGCATAAATGAAGAATAATTTAAGTGACGGAAGAAATTATTTTTCTGTTGAATCGAGTAGGTCAGTTTAATCAAGGAAAGATGTGACCTGAAACTCAAAAGGGTTTTCATCGGATTGGGTAAATAATAGACGTGAATGGTGAATAGATGGGAACAAGGCGAAACACTATTATGCGAAACATTCTTATCACATAAAGTGGTAAAACCCCCTTGTAACAGGAGAAGGGGCTTACTACAAACAGGACTGCTCTTTCCTAAATCCAAACTTTACTCTCCCAACTTAATTATCAGCTGTTTGGCTCTAAATCATAAGTCATTGACTCATCTCTAGGGGGCTATTAATTACATATATACCTAAAACATTGGTCAAAATCCTTTAAGGGAGCTTTAGACATGCAAAACTGATAAAAGGCTTCATGATATACACAATGTTCAAGTAAAAATTTGCAAGAACCTTGAGAGAGTTCGTTAAACATAACACGCGTAACTAACTTACTATTTTGCGTATCAATACAATTGGCAGTAGAGTACACGGATTATTCTATCGAAAAGAAATTGCTAGTTAGCTAGAACATCACACTTCAGGATTCACAAACTAAAATAGCATGAGAACTTTCATCCAAGATTTATGTCAGCACACACACCCAAAAGTATAAGTAAACAACCAAAGCTGCATAATCATTCCTTTAAGTATCTCAAGCACCAGAATAATTTTTTTTTTTTTTTTTTTTTTTTTTTTTTTTTTTTTTTCTTAGAAGTTGCTTCTTCTTAACCTTTAGGATTTTTCTTTCTCTAGTTCATCTACCAAGCTAGCGGAAAGTACAGTATTTGATATAAATACAACAATTTGTTCGTGTTGTGATAATCATATATGTAACGCTGGATCACATGTTGGTACTATGTGGGGAGGCAATGAAGATTTGGGAAAAAACATGGCTCATCAACACGGAATCGAAAGAAAATTTAAAGAGAATAAAGCTAGATACATATCACTATATCTGTATGATCTACTTAATTAATTAATTACCATATGCTATATTGCTATATATAATCAAACACACACACACACACACACTAAAAGATGGCTGATTAAAAGACAGAGTACTACATACCTATTGCTAGCAAGCTTCAGCTTTATAGGAGAACTTCTTAAGAACTGAAAATGATTTTGTAAAGAAACAAATCAGGTCTGGATGACAAAGCTGGGAATTAATAAGAATTAGAAATTACATGATTTGAGGTGAACAATTATTATAAGCTATAACCTAAGTTAGTAGCCAGGTCACTAAATCATAGCTCACAAACATCAGATTTAGTACTGATCAAAACTTTATAAACTAATATTATACGAATATATCAAATCCAAGCTACAAAGATTTAGGGTTTACAAACTTATGAGAATATTCTAGGGTTTCATAGTTGGCCTAATTTTATTTTATTCTACAATAGGTAGGAAATGGCATGCTTTGGATAAAGTTAAGAGCAAATATTATAGCAAATACCAAAATTGACAGAGCAACATAAATTATATATATAATCCCTTTCTAGTTGATTGATCCCAAACTGATATTGATTTTCCCTTGTGAAGTGCTAATGTTGAACATAGCCGAAAGCAATGGAATGAAGGTCTTCCGTGTGGCTTATTTGCATGTCCAAATAATCAATGGAGTAACTTGAACCTTCTTGGAAGCTTGAAAATGTTGCATCTTCTTCTTTAAGGAATGAATTCTCATAGTGATGTCCTGTCGAGTTGAAGTTCAAAATTTCGTTGATATTGCTAGTGCTCGAGTTTTGTTCAAATTGGGGCATATTTAAGCATGAATTGTCTGATTGTTGAAACCAACTACGGATATCTTGTGGAGGTGTGTTAGAAGGAAGTCTCCCGTTATGTCTATGATCGTTGGCAGGATAGTTTGAACAACTGGAGCCACTGTATAAGATTTGAGCTGCTTGTTCCTTCAAAGAAGCTAGTTGAGATTGTAAACTAACAACCTGTTTAACAAAATCAAGATTAGAATGAATTTTATCTTGCTAGCCATAATTTTATTAAGATAAGGTTTATCTTTTATTAGGAGCTTATTATACCTGTTGCTGAAGGGCAAAAATGTGTGAAACACAACCATAAATGGGATCTTGAAGTCTCGCTTGAGCTTCATAGGCGATGGTAATGGCTGCTTCACATCGACCACTAACAGGGAGGTGAGCAAGGAGTTTAGAGACATTGCTTGCACCAAAAACCCTATGAATGGCTGCAAAGTGGGCAGCACCTTGTTCATGGGAAAAATAAGGGGCAAAAACACAACCCCTAACACATTTTCTTCTTAAGAACTTGCAAGCACCACATGGGGAACCTGATCCTGTCATGATTAATTTAAGGTTTTAGACTATAGTTTCAAAAGAATTTGTTTGATGCTGAGATAATTGTGTTTGTTCTGATCTTGATGCAAGCATCATAATCATGTTTATAAACACAAGAGGGTAAGGTTGGATCATACTGCAATGAATAATTTAACCACAAACGGTTCCCTTAATGGCCTACAGGTTGTATTTTTTAATTTCTATAGGAAAAGAGATTACTCTGTTTGATAAAAACCAAAAATATTTTCTAACCTTTTCACCCCACATCCAACCCACACTCCCTAAGGTTTCCTTAGTTTTAACTAATTCCCATTTTCAACTCCTTAGAGAACATAAGAGCCACTACAAAGCAGCCCTCCCACACCTCTAATAGTTTGATTATTGCAGACTTTCTCAGATAACCAGCTCAACAATCTCTTTATACCTTCACAAAAGTGTTGGAATTATGATATCATGACATTCATATATTATAAACCAAACACATCAAGTGAGCATAGCGGTAGCAATTATAACAAGATCATATAACATGTAATTAATTAATCAATATTTAAATAGTAAACATACCTTTGTGATTCTAGCCCGAACAAGAATCAAATGCAATCTTCCGGAACAAGAATTACCCCTTACCTCTTTTGTAATTCAATCCAAGAATCAAACAATAATGTGTTTGAATCACATTCTTGTACACACGTACTAATTCAAGAAAAAGTTTATGCAAGTAAATTAAACACAAAACTTGTTTTGATCAAAAATCGAATCCCTAAAGGGATAAGTTTGATGGATCGATTAGGGACAAAGAAGAGGAGAGAAAACACCAAGATGTGTGTGTACAAGTTATGAGAAACAATGAATCTTGGGTTTGTATTTATACTAATGAATACTTGGAGCTCAAGGCAATAAGGAGGTGGAACCTCCTTATGGCCGATCGGTCATGGATCCCTCAAGGGGTTTCCGGAACCTTCTCTTGTTTCCAATTATTTATAAGTATTATTTTTCTAATCTTCGTTAATAGGTCATTGGTCATTTATCATTAAATACTAATTACTATTACTAGTTTTGTGTTTATTAATAATTACTTATAACATTTATAAATAATTATTTCTTTTTCTCTTCATACGTATTGTGTGCAATCCCGTGATCTCGAGTTCGATCCTAACATACGACTACTAAAATAATATCCACAATCTAACAGCTCCCACTTGGACATATTTTAATAGTGTAATCACATCGGTTAGTGTCTTGCAACATGCCGATGCCTCTAGTACGATCTCGAGTAAGGCTCCTGGAAAAACCTTTTAATGATTTCTCATTATTATTATCCTTTTGTTTCTAATACCATGTTAATAAGGATATGGATTAAAGTCATTCCTTAATTAACCATTCTGTTTCTCGTTGTTTGTGATTGATCAAGATTACCAAATCTTCTGAACATATTCAGGGGAGATCTTGGGTGTGGCCACACATACATCTTACCAACCCTACGAGGGGCTCAGCAGTATTAAACTCCAAAAAATAAATTTGAAGGAACAAATTCTATCTTGACTACAAGCAAAACCCACAAACTTTGTAACACTTCCGAAAACAACCCTTATGACTACCAGTTACGTATAACGTTAAGTTGTTCCACAAAAATGTACTACATTCATGACACTTATCTTGCATCTCAAGTCTGAGGATAACTTCTCATGATTTACTTAATAACAAAATCCATAAAGTAACATCATGTAGTTGGGATAAGTCCTATATTCGGTATCATTGAATATCATCTGAAATGGCATGACTACGCATCAATATACTTTAAGTATATTATACCAACCTTCAGATTTGTCTTGATTTAATAATATTCCCATATTATTAACTGACAACGGACAATTTAGAATAACATTTATTCATGGATTAAACATACAAATATATGATACAATATATTATAAATTAAACATACCATGCATTTAAATTTATTATAATAATTGTTTAACATCCCTTATCCAAATAGTAAATAGATCAATGCATGATAACTCTTGTTAATGAATTATGTCTCAAGTAATGACATTTATACTTGTTGACCAGACATAAATCATCCAACTTTGATCTATCGGAATTTTAAGAATACTTATTTCAAGAATTCAACTATTGAAATTCTTATATGCACATAGTCAACTATTTTGATAATGTCATATTTCATAAAAATGTGAGACATCCTTAACTACCAATTTATGATAATTAAACTTCCAAACATTTTAAAGTTTAAAGTATTCTTATTCTCTTAATGTATAATGCAACTATGCTTTTAGTAAGCATAACTAGTAATAGCCAAGGATGAAATCCTTACCATAACTAGTATTGAGTGTCATCTCAATTTTATTAGCATCATTGTATGCAAACAACAATATGCTATTAAAACTTTTCGTAAACCATAATAACTATTTTGTAATGTTTGATGCCCTTCATACTTGCAAGTTTGTTGGCTATGACAATTTTCGCAATAATTGAAAAAATTGGTCATCTATAGAATTTGGAAGCTTTTCCAGATTTATGATGTAATTCTATAATCAAACACATTCTTGTTAGAATATTACACAAGTTATCTAATAACTTTTTAATAAGATATTAATATTGCCAAATCATCTTGTAACATGATACAACAAAACATGATGTACATGGAAAATCTTTGAGTCATACTTAGATTTCATTCATGTCATACATATCTATTTAGACTTTCTAAATAATATATCATGTTATATTAGATTTATTTACCGCACATGTTTCAACAATAAACATTGATTCCAAGGTTATATGTCTTATTTCCTAAATCTTACAAGTAAAGTTTCATTCCATTCTATGACTTAACATTTACTTATATGGAATGTTACTTTTCATATGTTCGACAACATATATGATTTAAGAAATTAAACATAATACTCCCACTAGCTTTTAGGAATACTTAGAAATTATCTTATTTCAATTATAAATCAAAACATGAATTTAATAATTAAACATAAGAGTAATCTTCTAGATGCATGCATTTATCCATCCATGGATTATTGCACTTTGTACACTTCCAAAGATTTATTTGAATTCATAAACTCCTTTTGATTACTTATCGTCCTCGCTCAAGTAATCACTCAAGAAAGTGTTTTGATATTCTATTGTCAATTTCATAAATATGACAATCATAATCTTTATATATTTAATGTGTTTAGAAAAGAATATTCGATCACAGTTAATTGCTTAAGTGTGATTAATAATCTTGTCATAAGACATGCATTAAATATGTGCACAATATTGTCCATATGATTTCTATACAAAGATTTAAACCACAAGGTTACCTTATCTTTGAAGAAACTCATCTTCATTTTCTAGTCTAACTATTAAGATAAACCAAGTTTCTAAAATTGATCATCTTTATGGACAACATCTTAATCATTCATATCATGTATACTTTACCCAATTTCATATTTGGTAATGTATCATAATGATTATCAGGTTTACAATAATCCTGTAAATCATAGTCCTCAGCATATTAATCAAATATCTAAGATATATTGCTATTCTATGAATGATAATTCCATCATCTTGAGATTTAACATTTAAATGTCAACCTTTATTATCATGTTGAGATTTAACATTCAAATGTCAAACTTAATCATGATATTTACTAGTGTATTTTAGAAGATTATGTATCTTATAATTTTATCTTTTAAAGATCAAAACTCCCACTTGCTTTTAGTAATTTAAAGACTATCTTTAAATTCTTAGCAAATAAAGCAACAATACAATATTTTCTTTTGGGATATTACAAATACATATTGACAGTTCATGACTTTACTTTGTTAATAACCTCTTCATAAGCAGTTAAACAAATTTAGAACTTCAATTTAAGACTTAATGTGATTCATTACATTCATCACATTCCATCATATGATAATGTCTTATTAATCTTCTATGTTGGAGTTTTATTAAATATGTCCAAGTCATACTCAACATTCTAACCTTGATAACTTTTGGAAGAAAAGAAGTCATAGTTATCTTTAATCAAACAATATAACAAGAGTTTGATTTTCCTAACTGAACATACCATAAACATTTGATATTTCATTAGTATTAATATTGTAAGACAATCTGACAATATTTAAGATAACTATATTCCTTTTGACTTGTCTATTTACCAAATAAGTCATTTTAATGGTATAATCATATTCAAGCCAATTACATGCTTTATAACACAAGTACTTTTTACAAAGTCACTTCATGTCCATGTCTTTACAAGAAAACATAAACTGTTATAATCCCACTATACGTTATAAATCATTTAACAATTTAATAACTTCATGTATATGTCTTAATTAAAAAAAAAAAACACAACAAGATAACGTCTTACTTTATTATAAGTTTTGTAACAATTAAAAGACTTTATGTTTATATCTTTACTATGAAACATAAACATGTTTAACTAAAGTAATTATGAACACCATCTTTTGGTTTCAATAATAATTTCAAGTTAATTTATTACTTCACAATAATGTAAATAACATTATTTCTTCATTTATTTATTTCATTTCAAGAACACATAAATATTCAGATTGAAGTAGCATTAGATTACTTAATTAATTTATGTCATTCCATGAATTCATAAATCTATAAATTAAAGTAGTCTTGATATCATATTGACACATGTTCTAATATGTATCTAATTTAGAAACTACAAATTCTCGTAGTTCAATTACATCAGTTGATCTGCTAGTAATGAAAATATGAAATTCACCTTGTTGTTGCAATCTAGTTAAGCTCTCACATAACGTAAATTGTAATACCAAGTGTTTCTTGAATTAGCTTAGTATAATTCATATTAGAACATTATTCTAATTTAGAAACTGCAAATTCTCATAGTTCAATTACATCAGTTGATCTGCTAGTAATGAAATATGAAATTCACCTTGTTGTTGCAATCTAGTTAAGTTCTCACATAACATAAATTGTAACACCAAGTGTTTCTAGAATTAATATTAGAACATTATTCTCTTACCTTGTAGTCAAGAGAATCCATTAAATCATATCTTTATGAGTTGTTTCTTGCACACATTAAAGATAACATTTCTCCCACTTGTGCATGGAACAACCTCATATAGTTGATAAACAACATGTCATGCATTTGTTTATGTGTTCAATATGATTGTGTCATAGATTTTAGCATAACAAGTATATGTAAAACAACAATGTCTAGTAAGGAAACGTACAAGACTATCCTTAAAAGTATGAGTGTCTACACTTGGAAAGTAATTATCTTTAGCTACCAAGATGTCAAAGCTTGTAACTCCCACTGAATTAAAGATCATTACAATAATTCCTTATTCAGTGATAAGTACACAATACTCCCACTGAATTTGACAACATTGTAAATGTTTCATATCCGGTGAAAACAAATATTGTGTCTTTAACTTTCCTACACCTTTAAATGTCCATGCGTAACAATTACCTATGCACTAAAAGTGTATTCTACTACGTAAATGATGGACTATCCACCAAATGCTTTTAACTTGAAAAATTGGGCATGCAATTTCTTCCTTAACAGGTCTACCATCCTACAATGTATGTAGCACCTTTAAAATAGTCAAAACAACTATTTTGTCTTTAAACATTTTGCAGTAATTAGTCTAACTTCTAATTTTAATAACTTATAAAATGTCATACATAATTTTCTGTTAACCAAATATCATATTTGTTACTAAGAATTTAATCACCGAATGAGGATGATAAAATCCCTATGAAAAATGTATGCAATTTTCTTAACCATTAAAAATTTGCTATGAGTTATATTAGAAATTAGGCATATCTAATATTCCTATTATCCTTTCTCATTCATGAAAAGAAATAGGATTGTGTCTCACTCTTCTTTCATAGAAAGTAGACTTCATTTGTCTTTTAAGTAAATTATTCTTAATCAAACTTTTGTTTGAAAACAGAACGAGATCAATTTACCAAAGCCCAAAGTGCGTTTACGGTTTGAACGTTGCATTAATACATTAAAACGAATTACAAAATTCAATTTCAGTATTTTCAATAATTAGGTCTTTAAGAAAATAATATACCCATTGGTAAATATTTATATAAACCGTAGTATTTTCTTAAAGCTAGGATCCAAATTGACATAGTACCATTACATCAGTTGATCTGCTAGTAATGATAGTATTCAACAAGGTAATTGTTGAACAATAATTGCCAATATCATATTGCAATTCCTAGATTTATGGGATTTACAATCACAAAACTTTTGTATTGTAAGCATGTTTGATCCCCATCTTAATGCCTTGAGTCCAAGATCTCACTTCCTACTCAATTTAAGTCGTCTAACTTAAAAATTGCAAACTCACAAATCCATCACATCAGTTGATCTGCTAGCAATGAATTTATGAAGTTTACCTCTCCATTGCAATCTCGCCAAGTTCTCACATGACGTAAATTACAACTTCAAGTGTTCTTAATTAGATGGCATTCGACTTAATTTTATAAGGGTATTAAATATTTTGATGTGATCAAAATAATATATGAAGAAGCATGCATACAACTTCATAACATTGGTTTTACAAAATATTTTTATTACCAATTTGCTAAGAATAAAATAACAAAGTTTTGATTGAGGTATCGGGTTCACCAATTAAAGAATTACCATCAATTATCGCCCACTATATCGTACTTTTGCATAAGCCCGAAAGCTTAGTGTTTCGGATAATCATTGTGGAATTGTGGTTAATTCGCCCTTAAGATGACAGTGTACATGTAATGGTTGTTCGGTAAGTCTAATTTACACACAAACGAGCGTTAAGACAGAATGTTGTCTCTCTAAGGCCACAATTTAATGCGAAGCCATCCTTATACCCATCTTATAGTGTGTAAACTTCGGTCGAGCCTATTTAACCATTACGTACAAAAACATCAATCAACCAATCCTTTGAGATTTATTCTTAAAAACCAAAACAATTTCGCCATTATTTAGTCCGTATTATTTTTCTATTCAAAAATTACCCTTTTCATTTATAAACATGTCTAACACAATTAATAAACAAAAACAAGTAATGTACAATAAAAAATAAAACAACTAAATAAACAAAAATATACATAATCATAACAATTAAATATGTATAAAACATGTAGCCACATGCAAATCTTATTTAATAGTCCTATTAATAATCAAATCTAGGTGTACAACGTATTAATTCAATTAAGGCTTTCTTCTTCTAGGAAAAAGAGCCACATACATCGATAAATCGATTGCGTAAGCCAAAATTAAATAAATACCACATAGCACACAATTGATTACTTAATATTGGAGTCTTCCCCAATTCGACATCTATTAATAAATTTACATGTTCCGATATAACTTAACCATTAATTCATATAAACAATTTAAACCATTTAAATTATTACACAATATAAAAATCCATGCAAATATGCACTTTTTCATGAATTTAGCTTAACAATTAACATATTGCACCAAGATCGTTTACTAAAACGCATAACAAATTACATGACATCCTAGGGTTTCTAATCATATTAAAAAATTATAAACCATAAACCCTAAAACCCTTAAGGGTCAAATCGACCCAAAAATAAAATTAGGGTTAGGAATCTAACAAACCCTAAAAACATGTAACTAAACGAATCAAAATCCAATTTTTATGCGTTTCGATAATTAATTACACATTATAACGGCTCTAGATGCCATTGTTGGAATTATGATATCATGACATTCATATATTATAAACCAAACACATCAAGTAAGCATAGCGGTAGCAATTATAACAAGATCATATAACATGTAATTAATTAATCAATATTTAAATAGTAAACATACCTTTGTGATTCTAGCCCGAACAAGAATCAAATGCAATCTTCCGGAACAAGAATTACCCCTTACCTCTTTTGTAATTCAATCCAAAAATCAAACAATAATGTGTTTGAATCACGTTCTTGTACACACGTACTAATTCAATAAAAAGTTTATGCAAGTAAAGTAAACACAAAACTTGTTTTGATCAAAAATCGAATCCCTAAAGGGATAAGTTTGATGGATCGATTAGGGACAAAGAAGAGGAGAGAAAACACCAAGATGTGTATGTACAAGTTATGAGAAACAATG
Organism: Artemisia argyi; assembly: GCA_030686995.1. Classification (NCBI taxonomy): domain Eukaryota; kingdom Viridiplantae; phylum Streptophyta; class Magnoliopsida; order Asterales; family Asteraceae; genus Artemisia; species Artemisia argyi. Next base: position 174,978,934 of record CM060682.1, on the reverse strand, counting down.
AATCTTGGGTTTGTATTTATACTAATGAATACTTGGAGCTCAAGGCAATAAGGAGGTGGAACCTCCTTATGGCCGATCGGTCATGGATCCCTCAAGGGGTTTTCGGAACCTTCTCTTGTTTCCAATTATTCATAAGTATTACTTTCCTAATCTTCGTTAATAGGTCATTAGTCATTTATCATTAAATACTAATTACTATTACTAGTTTTGTGTTTATTAATAATTACTTATAACATTTATAAATAATTATTTCTTTTTCTCTTCATACGTATTGTGTGCAATCCCGTGATCTTGAGTTCGATCCTAACATACGACTACTAAAATAATGTCCATAATCTAACAAAAAGTACATACATCTTATAAATCATTTGGACCATGGGTTAGAAAATTTCTAACACAAGTAAATTAGTAATCTACCCTTATGATCTTTAAAATAAAAATGTATAAGTTGAAAGAAATATAGCTCCCATTTTATTTATGTAAACTATATTAGTTACAAATTTGCACAATATTTTTATTCAAATAATTAATAGTTAATGCTCCATAAAAATTAAGTTTATAAAATTATTTCCAAAAAAAACCCAACATAAAAAATAATGAGTATATATATAACTACGATAGTTTCTAAATTTTAGATACTGTTTTTCTTTCTGTGATTTACAAAACTAAAGTCACACGAAACTATTTCAGTTAGCAAATAACATATACACTATTGATTATTACAACTTAGAGAATGTCGTGAACCATTTAACAAATTGTTTTCTTTTTTTACTGTTGCATTGCTTGAGTAACTTGCTTAAAGAAATATGTTGAATGAGAAATATAAATATTACCAAGTACATAGTATGTATTTCAAACATACTACTATCTTAGGATATGTTTTTAGATTTGTGTCAGTGGGCAGCGTAACATGTATGGTATTGCTCTTGCTAATAATCACGTCTATTGAATAAATGAATTATACTAGAATCACACAAAATGAACATCCTAAATATAGATTTTGCTTATAGATGTTGCTTTCTTAGTGTTGAATCAAATACTATGTCTATAAGCTTATATTTCATTTCTTATGTGATGAAAATCATTGTCATCAATAAAGTTTCATTTTTTATGTGCTATTGGACAAAATTAATTTCCAAAAAACTTAATCATTTATTTTGTCGACGACGCATCACAAGGGTGTCTCTTGTTGTTTATGTATGAAATAATATATTGTTTAAAGTTATTCCAACCTAAATTACCGCTATTCGTAAAGTTTTTGTCACGAAAAAAGTATAATCAACAACATTTCTCGTCAAAAATTATAGTTACAAGCTACCCACCGCAGCAACCCGCATGTACCGGAATGCTAGTATATACATATGTGTGTATATGCAAGAGATTGATCCATCTATACGTTGTGTTTATCGCTCTTATTATACATTACTTAAATGCGCTTACTAGTTTATAGGGATAATCACTTGTAAATCTATCCAACTTATCACCTCTTCCAGATCTAATTATCGAACTAAAATATGTGCATCTTTTACCCTAACTTTTTGAATCTTTGTTTGGGGACTATTTTACCCACCCAACAGGTAACCGGGTTTTTCTTGTATTTTACATTATTTTTCATTTTCTTTAGTGTCATGTCATTTCAAAAATAACTACATCACCATCCACGTCACCATAGAAGGACATTTTTCTTATGTCATGTATTTATTAAAACAAAAGAGTAAATTGCCTTTTCATTCCCCGTGGTTTGGCCAAATTGAAGGTTTGGTCTTATCTTTCAAAAGTGAAGCGATAGTCCCCATTTTCATTAGTAAAATCAGAATTGTAGATCTACATAAGAAACAAAATGTCTTCTATTCTCCCATTCTAAAGCCAATCGAGTTCTTTTGAACTTTGGATCAAAAATACAATCCTGATCGATATGAACTGACTAAATTACCCTTGTTTTCTTCTTTTTCTATTTTATTTTTAGTTTTCTTATTCTTTTTCTTTTAATATCAACAAATAAAAAAACTACCATATATTTATAAAAAACACACACAAACACAAAAATATTTTATTCATCATGATCTATAATCCACCACCACAGCCACGCCCACCGCCGCCACTGTTTTCATGTAACACCCCCAAAATTTGGTACAGCGGAAGACTCAACAAGCTTTTGGGGTGCTACGGGGATTTGTATCCATTCAAAGTCATGAAAGAACGAGATAAAATAAACATAAGAAAAACACAACCACACGGGGTTTTAAAGTTTACATTTATCCCAAGAATTATCCAAAGTAAGGACCAAAAGAAATAAACGTAGGTCCACAATCATTTATCAGAGTTTCAGAAAATAGATCCATAAACCAGGTGCCATTGCCAAGCCTCCAATCCAAGCATCCAAGGGCATCACTTAATTACCTGAGAAAACGCGCTAAAAGTCAGCTTTCGCTGGTGAGATCATAGGTTTAAATTCATTATTCAATATAGTGGACATATACGCAAAATGCTTGCTAGCTAGACTAGGCCTCGATCATCCAACCAAATCTAACCAACGCTATAGGTGCACACTATAGCTTAAATCAATCGAATCAATAGCTTACCTAGCTCAAGTCTAGGCCTCGCTCTATAACCAATCCAATAGCTTACCTAGTTCGGAACTAGGCCTAGCTCAACAATCAATCAATAGCTTACCTAGTTCGGGACTAGGCCTCGCTCAACAACTAAACAATAGCTTACCTAGTTCGGGACTAGGCCTCGCTCTAAATCCTACCTAGTTCTATAAGCATAGCAAGTTTAAAAAAAATAAACGAAGCGATAATAGTCCACATAAAACATTTGCACGTTTCTCACCCCAAGTATTGAAAACATAGTTCAAGAGTAAAAAGTGGGGCTATGACTCACCTCAAGTCCAGCAATCCGCAAAAGAAATCGATAGATGAAAGACGTAAAGCAAACTCAAGTAACGGCAACTACAGACTCGGCACTTCCTAACAATATAAACTCGTTCAGAAATCATTTCCTCAAAATCAAATATTCCCAATCCCGAACGTATTCCATTTAACTTTCCAAAAATATCAATTTCTCGAATTATCTTCATATTAATTTGAAGTTTGACGTTTGGTATCCATATGGGTGGTGGGTCGACACAATTCAAACCAAGAAGTCACAATGAAAGAAATAATAAACCATCTATAGGTCTAATATTAGCCCAATATATTATTTAAATAAATCATCGAAGTTTATCAAATCCGTCGATTTGGTAATCTCCCATATTTATTTACGTAATATATCGTTCCAAGATTATACCCAACCTAAAACACATAGCACAAAGAATACTATATGGTAAATATCGTAGTCCAATAAATTCCCTAGATATATCGTCAAATTTGCCAAATTCGTCAATTTAGCCAACTCCACGAGATATTTAGTAATTTATTATCCTAATAAACGTACCACAACCTATGGGCGTCGTGGGATACAATGCCCATTAATATACTCATTTTATATAGCTAAATAAACTCGATTGAACCCGTCGATTAAATAAGTTACGTATTTATAGAAAATGGATATATTAATCATCATATATCCGTGACAACACAAAAGTCACATAATAAAGTCCACTTGGACTTAAGTAACCACAACTCGTATAACTCGATAAGTTTTTCCAAATTTATAAAAATCATGTCTTCATTAATTAATTACTCAACGTATTAGTTCTCGTCATCATTTATAGTTATTATTTATAATAATACTCCCGACATTTATTGCACCATTAGCATAGTCCAATAGTTATCGTTATATTATTATAATGTCTACTCGTGATCGTTTTATTATTAATATACGCATATATATATATATATATATATATATATATATATATATATATATATATATATATATATATATATATATATATATATATATATATATATATATATATATATACACGTTTATCACGTCTATATACGTATATAAACGATTATATTATCAATAATATTATTACGAGTGTTATTATTAATGTTTGATTTTTAAATATTTATCGAGTCATAAGAATTTGGTCACATGTCCGAGTCATCACTCTCGGCTCATAGTCCAAGTCCAAAAATAGAAATAACCAAGTCATAATAGATAATCCAACTCCGTCCAAAATCAATCCCAATCCACATTCTACAACAATAGGGTCCGACTACGGCACCCGACTAACCTATCTCTGTCAATCTAAATAACCGTCTCACAATCGGTTCCCAATACTCTTCGACAACACAACTCCAAATTCAATCCAAAGTATACCACGTTGAGACCACAAAGGGTCTCGACCCATCCAAAAGCTTCGGCCAAGGAACAAGCATCGCAACAACACTAACAATAATGATAATAAACACAACATGAAACATCAAATTATACCAATACCGGGTTGGTTTACCAAGTCAACCCGGGTCAAATGAAACCATATGAATTATAATCTCACCCGAGACCTCTTGGGTCTCGGATAGCTCCATACGAGCCAAACCAAACGGACCTTAGTGGTCGAAAAACATCCCAAGCAACCAGGTTATTCGACCGGACCCAAAGGGGTCGCGGTTTTGCTCCCAACGAGCCATAAACAAGCCAAACGGACTCTTACGGGTCGTCGGCCAAAACCAACAACAACAACAACAAGATAACAATAAGAACCACAAGGGCTCGACATGGCTAGAAAGCCATCCAAGATTCGTCTTCAAGACCACGTGGGTCTCGGCCAAGCTCACATCGAGCATAAACTCCACAATCGACAACCAAAACACCAAATCCTTCCACAAATCTATATCAAATCGACCCACCCGGATACCAAACTCGAAATTTAACACATTTTATCCAAAACCCATTTGAGTTCTCACGTTTTTAACCATAAACCCGGATGAAAACCAAAAAGTCGTGACCCATGGTCACGATTTCCACCAAAATACGAGTTGAAACTCGTCTTACCTTCAAAATCCAAGACAAAAATGATAAATACTTCGAAAACAAGAAAGATGGTGACGAATTTGTGGTGATATCGAGATGAAAATGGGTGTATTTGGGCGCGTGTATATGTAGATCTTGAAGAGGATGAAGTGGGGAGTTGATTGGTGGTGGTGTTGATGGTGGTGGAACGGCGGTGTGGTGGTGGCAACCGGATTTTTGATGGGGCGGCTAGGGTTTTGGGATGGTGGTGTTTATATGTTAAAGAGAGAGAGAGAGATGAGAAGTGAGGGTGAGGGTGTTTGTGTTTGTGTGTTAACCGACCCACAAGGACAATTTTTTACTTATTACTCAATTTTTTTTAATAATAATAATAATAATAATAATAATAATAATAATAATAATAATAATAATAATAATAATAATAATAATAATAATAATATTAGTAATAATATTATTAAGGGTAGAGTGGGTGAAGTAACTCGGTGTAAAATACACGAACTAAACCCGAAACCTTTTAAAACAATTCAACTCTCTCAAACCGAACACGAACCCAAAATTATAAAGTACCACGATACGTTCCAGAATATAGCAACCGAACCAAATCATTTAAAATATTAACTTTTCGTTAGGTTATCCTAGTGCCGGAGTCAATATAGTGCCAAATAAATATCTCAAAAATAAATCATCACGAATGAACCAAACCAAACCATTAATTAATAATTCAAATTCCATAGATAACGTACGATTTCAAAAAAATCACATTCCAACGTTTACAAAATCTCATCACAAATAAACTTTTCATATATTCCAAAAATCATAATTTTTAAAGTAATGCGGGTTTTCAAAATGGCTCCCTAATTTGCCAGTTGTCACATCCTCCCAGCCTCAGAAGAAACCCGTCCCGGGTTTCACTCGGAACAAACCATCTACGAAGTAAAAATCTTCGGATATCTCTTTCGAAATTCATCCTCACGTTCCCGCGTGAATTCCGGTCCATGCCGCGAATTCCAACGAACCTTAATGAGTGGAATGCGACTCTGCTTGAGTCGCTTAATCTCACGATCCAATATCTCGATCGGCTCTTCCACAAAGTTCAATTTCTCATCAACACAAATATCTTTCATCGGTAAAACCGGCGTCTCATCAGAAAGACACTTCATCAAATTACTAACATGAAACACATTGTGAACTTTACTTAGTTCCTGTGGTAATTCCAACCAATAAGCCACGGGCCCAATTCTCTCCAAAATAAGAAATGGTCCAATGTAGCAGGGGTTGACTTTCCCATGTTTCCCGAAACGTATCACACCTTTCCAAGGCGAGACTTTCAGCATCACTTTGTCTCCAACCTGGAACTCTAGGGGTTTACGTCTCTGATCGGCGTAACTTTTCTGCCTATCTCTAGCTGCTTGTAATCGATCATGAATTTGAGTCACTTTCTCAGTAGTCTCCAAAATAAGCTCAGGGCCTGTGAGTTGGCTATCTCCAACTTCAGCCCAACCAATAGGCGAACGACACTTTCTACCATATAAAGCTTCGAATGGTGCAGCTTTAAGACTTGTGTGGTAGCTATTGTTATAGGAGAATTCCGCAAGGGGTAGATATTTCTCCCAGCCTTTACCAAAGTCTATTATGCATGCATGAAGCATATCCTCCAAAGTCTGAATGGTCCTCTCACTTTGACCATCGGTTTGGGGATGATATGCAGTACTCATATCAAGTTTCGTCCCCAAAGCGGTTTGAAGTGATCACCACAAAGCTGGCGTGAAGCGGTTGTCGCGATCAGAAATAATCGATATCGGAACTCCATGACGAGAAATAATTTCCTTCACATATAACTTCGCAAGTTTGTCGACACTATCATCTTCACTAATCGCCAGGAAATGAGCAGACTTAGTCAATCGATCCACAATTACCCATATAGCGTCACAACCGCTAGCTGTCTTTGGTAATTTGGTAATAAAGTCCATTGTAATCCGCTCCCATTTCCAAACCGGGAGTTCTGGTTGCGTCAATAATCCTGACGGTCTTTGATGTTCGGCCTTAACCTTAGAGAAAGTCAAACACTTACTAACGTACAGTGCTATATCTGCCTTTATATTCGGCCACCAATATAACTTCTTCAAATCTTGGTACATCTTGTCAGACCCAGGATAAATAGAGTATCTTGACTTATGCGACTCGTGCATAATCAACTCTCGAATTCCTCCATACAATGGTACCCAACTTCGGTCTCCAAAACACAATACTCCATCAGAACGCTTAACAAATCCTTTCTCATTTTCTGCCATCCCAAATATGTTCTCAGCAGGTCGATTTCCTGCTTTCAACGCTCCCGTTTGAGCTTCTAATATTTGAGACGGTAACGGCGATACGATAGTCATTCCCAATGACCTAACTCATAACGGTGGTATTCTCTCCTTTCGACTAAGAGCATCAGCAACAACGTTTGCTTTACCAGGATGATAACGAATTTCACAATCATAATCGCTTAGCAACTTAATCCAACGTCGCTGTCTCATGTTGAGCTCTTTTTTATTCAAGATGTGTTGTAGACTTTTGTGGTCAGTAAACACAACACACTTGGTTCCATACAAATAGTGTCTCCATATTCTCAAAGCAAAAACCACAACACCTAACTCCAATTCATGGGTGGTGTAGTTCTTCTCGTGCTTCTTGAGCTGTCGGGAAGCATAAGCTATTACCTTCTCTCGTTGCATTAACACAGCTCCTAAACCTTTATGAGAAGCGTCACAATAGACGACAAAGTCCTCATTACCCTCAGGTAATGCTAAGATAGGGGCACTACACAACATCTCCTTAAGTAGTTGAAATGCTTCCTCTTCTTTATCTCCCCATTCATATTTAACACTCTTTTGAGTCAATTTGGTCAACGGTTTTGCTATCTTCGAAAATCCCTCAATGAATCTTCGGTAATAACCGGCTAATCCCAAAAATTTGACGAACTTCTGTTGGGGTCGTTGGTGCAGCCCAATCTTTAATCGCCTCAATCTTAGCAGGATCTACATGAACTCCTTGTCCACATGACCCAGAAATTGTACCGTCGGGATCCAAAATTCACATTTAGAAAACTTGGCATACAGTTTCTCCTTCCTGAGCAATTCTAAGATAAGTCTTAGATGCTCCTCATGCTCCTTTTCACTCTTCAAATAGATTAGAATATCGTCAATGAACACGATCACAAACTTATCTAAATAAGGCTTACACACCCGATTCATGAGATCCATGAATACTGCTGGTGCGTTAGTCAACCCAAACGGCATTACTTGGAACTCATAATGCCTGTAACGGGTTCTGAAAGCCGTTTTCGGAATATCTTCCTCACGAACTCTAAGCTGATGATATCCCGATCTCAAATCGATCTTCGAATACACACTCGATCCCTGAAGCTGATCGAACAAGTCATCTATCCTTGGTAACGGGTATCTATTCTTCACCGTTAACTTGTTCAACTCTCGATAATCAATACACATACGAAACGATCCATCCTTCTTCTTCACAAATAAGACCGGGGCTCCCCAAGGTGAAGAACTTGGTCTTATAAATCCTTTTTCGGCTAACTCTGCTAGTTGTTTCGATAACTCTTCCAGTTCAGTAGGTGCAAGTCGATAAGGTGCTCGTGCCACAGGTGCAACACCAGGTATCAACTCAATTTGAAACTCTACTTGTCTAGTAGGCGGGATTCCCGGAAAATCATCGGGAAATACATCCGAAAAATCACGAACTATAGGCACATCTCCAATGCATCTTTCCTTCTTCTCCTTCCCTCCTTTCTCAGAAATTTGAGCTAAGAAAAGGCAACATCCTTTTTCCATTAGCTTCGGTAATTTAGTGCAAGATATGACTGCTAATCTAGATGGGCCTCTCAATTCCTTTCGATCTCCTGGTATATTTAAAATCTCCCTGCCGTAAGGCACACGCACGATCTTCTCATCGCAAAGTATATGGGCACGATACTTCGACAACCAATCCATACCAATAATGACATCAAAACTTCCTAGTGTGACGGGTAGAAGATCTATGTTGAAAGGACGGTTCAGAAAATTTAACGTACAACTGCGAATGATAGTCCTAATCCTTTCTATGTTCCCATTAGCTAACTCTACATCATAACCAATTCCTAAGGCCATCGGGGGTTTCTCTAGTAAGGGTGTAAACTTAGTAGACACAAAACTCTTATCGGCACCAGTATCAAATAGTATGGAAGCATAATGATTATTGAGAAGGAACGTACCAGTAACGACGTTCGGATCTTCTCCTCTCTAGTTCCCAAGTGCATACACTCTTCCATGAGCAGCTCCAGTTTCCACACGTTGGTCCCCATTATCTTGTCATCCACGGTTACCTCCAGCTCCACAGTTTCCATGATTGTACCCATTACCACCCGATCCTTGATTTCCTCGGTTCCACGATTCCCTACACTCATTCCTATAGTGTCCCTTCTTTCCACATCCATAACAAGTAACATTTGCCTTACTTATAGTTTCAGGAGTAGCTTGAACCATAGCAAGTGGTCGAGCTCTATAGTCCTTAGCTATGTGTCCCATCTTAGAGCAATTCTTGCACACCACAGTACATCATCCAGAATGATTCCTATAACATCGGCTACACTTGGTTGCATCTCCATTGTAGTCCTTCTTATCTCCATCTCCCATAGCATAAGCTCTAGTAGTTGTTTGTCGCTTGTTTCGATGATCATTAACCTTAGCATGATTATCCCTCTTCCTCTTTCCATTCTTGTCTTTCTCAGCTTCTTCCAATACCAACGAGTCCATCAATTATTGAGCGATCGTGATAGCCTTGTGAATATTTGCAGGCTTAGCAGAAATCACATCGTTCCTTGTAGCTACCGGCAACCCATCGGTATACCGCTCAATCTTTTGAGTTTCAGTCCTCACCATATCTGGGCAAAGCAAGGCTAACTCTCGGTAGCAGTGATTGTAAGTCACCATATCAGTACCTTTCACCTTGTGATTCCAAACCTCAATCTCCAGCTTCTTAACCTCATTCCTTGGGCAGTAAGTCTGAATCAGCAAAGACTTAAATTGCTCCTAAGTCATCGCATAGGCCACATCACTCCCAACCGAATTTCGGTAATTGTTCCACCAAGTTAAAGCTTCATCCTTGAAAGTAAAAGAAGCAACTTTACCTTCGCATTCTCCGCACAGTTGCTGACATTGAACACTGACTCAGTTTTCTCTATCCACCTGACCAAGTAGACCACTCGTTCAGTCCCACCAAACTCAATAGGTCCAAAAATTCGAAACTCCTTGTAGTTACATCCATTAGCACGAACAGGTGGAAATGTTCCAGCAGAATTGTTGGAATGATTTGACTCAGCTAGTAGCTCAGCAACTCGTTGCTCCACAAGTTGATTGATCATTGCTTGATCCACGGTAGGTGCATTAGGTGGAACATGATCATTGCCTCCTGAACCTCAACATTTTGGTTCCTGTTGTTGTGATTAGTAGCGTCCAGGTTATCAGGAGTAGGGGTCTCAACATTTCGAGTAGGACGACGTCCTCGGCGACCAGGAGTAGCCATTACAGGACCAGTTCTGGTAGCTCTAACAGGGTTTCGTTGTGGGGCCATTGATCTGAAGCATCATACAAGGTTCATGAGTCTCCGATAGAACTTATCATATGCTCAACAAGAATTAAATCAACGAAGCCAAGTCATGGAAAGAATATCAACAATACACCACAAGACATCAATACAACGAATAGGGACTCAATTTTCCACAATATCCAAAAATCACATAATACCATATAATAGTAACCATCAGCCATACAATAAAGATCCAACATCGTTCCAACTACCAAAAAACACAAAAGATAATAATCGTTTCAAAAGAGACGAATAATCTACGGAAAAATACATCAAAATACGATAACTAGCTTTTCTAACCGAACACTCCTCGGTGTAAAAAGCAACAAGACAACATAACCCAAACATCTAGCCACGCTGCTGGTGGAGGTTCCTCAACTCCTGCCTCAAGCCATCAAGCTCTCTCCATAATGATCATAACTTCACACTATGGGTGTCGCTGTCTCTCTTGAGGTCTGCCACCTCCTTCTCTAGCTCGATATTCCTCTGCCATAACTTGCGGTCGGCCTCTCGAGCTATGATAAAACCTCGCTGTAAACTCTCAATATGCTCATGAATCTCCATCAATCCTCTCCTCATCTCAGTAACTCTCCTCTTAGCCGTAACCATGTCAATCCTCAACTCTCCAATGAACTCAACGGTCACCCTATCAATCCGCTCAGACATACGTGTAACTCTCTCACCAAGATCAGTAATTTGAGCCCATATCCTACCAGTCTCACCTAACTCTGCATGCTCAGCAGAAACCTCAGAAGGTGCATCCAACTCAACGGGACTACCAGGTGGCAACTCAAACAAAAATGGATGATCAGGTGAAACAGGCTCTATCAGATGTATAGGTGAATCAGGCTCCTCAGCCTGAGCTGGCGGCACTAACAACGCATCATCATCAGGCATCTCCTCCTCCTGAGGGTCATCCTCCTCCTCAGGGTCATCATCACCCTGCTCAGCCTCCTGAGGGTCATCAGCCTCATCCTCACCCTCGTACTCCTCCTCCTCCTCATCGGAAGAGTACATCATCAATCGTCATCTCCTAACAGGTGAACCATGTGGAGATGTGGTAGGTGATCTAGGACGACGACGCAATGATGCAGGTGGTGCATCTGACAGGAGAGTGTGAGCATCCAAATGTAAAGGTGGTGAAGTAGGGCGTACCGACATACGTGCCGTAGCTCGGTGGGCAAAACGTGGAGCCACACAACCCAAAGCCTGATGAAGAGTAAGCTGCCTCGAAGTACCAGGGAGCCCTAGAGAAGATGAGGGTCCCTGCGTAGGTGCAGCAGGCGGTGCAGAAGTAGAAGCTGTCGGTGACACAATAGCTGAATGCATGGCAATCCTGTAAGGATCATCAGGAGCCATGGTGATCTGTGCTGGGCCTACAGGTGTAGTAAGAATATCCTCAATAACGTCAAACGTACGGGAGGCCATAGTCTGTGACAACGGCGTAGGGTAGGTGTAAGTGTTTCAAAACAACTAAACCGCGAACTCAAAATACCGTATCAAAAATCATCATATAATTTCAAATCATATATATATATATATATATATATATATATATATATATATATATATATATATATATATATATATATATATCAAGAAAGATTTGAAATACTGCATTACTAAAATCATTCATAAAACAATTAAGCCATATAATTTCTCAAAACGCCATATAATTCCTCAAAATGCCATATAATTCCTCAAAACGCCATCATATCACTAAATCAATAAATCTCAAATCCTCAATTCATCTCAAGAATCCCATATCTAATAATCATCTCAAAAATCTCATTCCAAGTCATTATCTCATAATACCTCAATAATAACAATGATGCTTCGGCTTGGCGGGCTGGCGGGCAATGGTCGAGGATCGTTTTCTATAAAAATCGGTTATAGTTTAGGTGTCTATTTACCTAGTTCTCTATAACCTTGGCTCTGATACCAATCTGTAACACCCCCAAAATTTGGTACAGCGGAAGACTCAACAAGCTTTCGGGGTGCTACAGGGATTGGTATCCATTCAAAGTCATGAAAGAACAAGATAAAGTAAACATAAGAAAAACACAACCACACGGGGTTTTAAAGTTTACATTTATCCCAAGAATTATCCAAAGTAAGGCCCAAAAGAAATAAACGTAGGTCCACAAACATTTATAAGAGTTTTAGAAAATAGATCCATAAACCAGGTGCCATTGCCAAGCCTCCAATCCAAGCATCCAAGGGCATCACTTAATTACCTGAGAAAACGCGCTAAAAGTCAGCTTTCGCTGGTGAGATCATAGGTTTAAATTCATTATTCAATATAGTGGACATATACGCAAAACGCTTGCTAGCTAGACTAGGCCTCGATCATCCAACCAAAATAATCCAACCAAATCTAACCAACCCTATAGGTGCACACTATAGCTTAAATCAATCGAATCAATAGCTTACCTAGCTCAAGTTTAGGCCTCGCTCTATAACCAATCCAATAGCTTACCTAGTTCGGGACTAGGCCTCGCTTAACAATCAATAAATAGCTTACCTAGTTCGGGACTAGGCCTCGCTCAACAACTAAACAATAGCTTACCTAGTTCGGGACTAGGCCTCGCTCTAAATCCTACCTAGTTCTATAAGCATAGCAAGTTTTAAAAAATAAACGAAGTGATAATAGTCCACATAAAACATTTGCACGTTTCTCACCCCAAGTATTGAAAACATAGTTCAAGAGTAAAAAGTGGGGCTATGACTCACCTCAAGTCCAGCAATCCGCAAAAGAAATCGATAGATGAAAGACGTAAAGCAAACTCAAGTAACGGAAACTACAGACTCGGCACTTTCTAATAATATAAACTCGTTCAGAAATCATTTCCTCAAAATCAAATATTCCCAATCCCGAACGTATTCCATTTAACTTTCCAAAAATATCCATTTCTCGAATTATCTTCATATTAATTTGAAGTTTGACGTTTGGTATCCATATGGGTGGTGGGTCGACACAACTCAAACCAAGAAGTCACGACGAAAGAAATAATAAACCATCTATAGGTCTAATATTAGCCCAATATATTATTTAAATAAATCATCGAAGTTTATCAAATCCGTCGATTTGGTAATCTCCCATATTTATTTACGTAATATATCGTTCCAAGATTATACCCAACCTAAAACACATAGCACAAAGAATACTATATGGTAAATATCGTAGTCCAATAAATTCCCTAGATATATCGTCAGATTTGCCAAATTCGTCAATTTAGCCAACTTCACGAGATATTTAGTAATTTATTATCCTAATACATGTACCACAACCTATGGGCGTCGTGGGATACAATGCCCATTAATATACTCATTTTATATAGCTAAATAAACTCGATTTAACCCGTCGATTAAATAAGTTACGTAGTTATAGAAAATGAATATCTTAATCGTCATATATCCGTGACAACACAAAAGTCACATAATAAAGTCCACTTGGACTTAAGTAACCACAACTCGTATAACTCGACAAGTTTTTCGAAATTTATAAAAATCATGTCTTCATTTATTAATTACTCAACGTATTAGTTCTCGTCATCATTTATAGTTATTTATTTATAATAATACTCCCGACATTTATTGCACCATTAGCATAGTCCAATATTTCTCGTTATATTATTATAATGTCTACTCGTGATCGTTTTATTATTAATATACGCATTTATATATATATATACATACGTTTATCACGTCTATATACGTATATAAACGATTATATTATCAATAATATTATTACGAGTGTTATTATTAATGTTTGATTTTTAAATATTTATCGAGTCATAAGAATTTGGTCACATGTCCGAGTCATCACTCTCGGCTCATAGTCCAATTCCAAAAATAGAAATAACCAAGTCATAATAGATAATCCAACTTCGTCCAAAATCAATCCCAATCCACGTACTACAACGATAGGGTCCGACTACGGCACCCGACTAACCTATCTCCGTCAATCTAAATAACCGTCTGACAATCGGTTCCCAATACTCTTCGACAACACAACTCCAAATTCAATCCAAAGTATACCATGTCGAGACCACAAAGGGTCTCGACCCATCCAAAAGCTTTGGCCAAGGAACAAGCATCGCAACAATACTAACAATAATGATAATAAACACAACATGAAACATCAAATTATACCAATACCGGGTTGGTTTACCAAGTCAACCCGGGTCAAATGAAACCATATGAATTATAATCTCACCCGAGACCTCTTGGGTCTCGGAGAGCTCCATACGAGCCAAACCAAACGGACCTTAGTGGTCGAAAAACATCCCAAGCAACCAGGTTATTCGACCGGACCCAAAGGGGTCACGGTCTTGCTCCCAACGAGCCATAAACAAGCCAACGGACCCTTACGGGTCGTCGGCCAAAATCAACAACAACAATAAGATAACAATAAGAACCACAAGGGCTCGACATGGCTAGAAAGCCATCCAAGATTCATCTTCAAGACCACGTGGGTCTCGGCCAAGCTCACATCGAGCATAAACTCCATAATCGACAACCAAAACACCAAATCCTTCCACAAATCTATATCAAATCGACCCACCCGGATACCAAACTCGAAATTTAACACATTTTATCCAAAACCCATTTGAGTTCTCACGTTTTTAACCATAAACCCGGATGAAAACCAAAAAGTCGTGACCCATGGTCATGATTTCCACCAAAATACGAGTTGAAACTCGTCTTACCTTCAAAATCCAAGACAAAAATGATAAATACTTCGAAAACAAGAAAGATAGTGACGAATTTGTGGTGATATCGAGATGAAAATGGGTGTATTTGGGCGCGTGTATATGTAGATCTTGAAGAGGATGAAGTGGGGAGTTGATTGGTGGTGGTGTTGATGGTGGTGGAGCGGCGGTGTGGTGGTGGCAGCCGGATTTTTGATGGGGCGGCTAGGGTTTTGGGATGGTGGTGTTTATATGTTAAAGAGAGAGAGAGAGATAAGAGGTGAGGGTGAGGGTGTTTGTGTTTGTGTGTTAACCGACCCACAAGGACGATTTTTTACTTATTACTAATTTTTTTTAATAATAATAATAATAATAATAATAATAATATTAGTAATAATATTATTAAGGGTAGAGTGGGTGAAGTAACTCGGTGTAAAATACACGGACTAAACCCGAAACCTTTTAAAACAATTCAACTCTCTCAAACCGAACACGAACCCAAAATTATAAAGTACCACGATACGTTCCAGAATATATCAACCGAACCAAATCATTTAAAATATTAACTTTTCGTTAGGTTATCCTAGTGCCGGAGTCAATGTAGTGCCAAATAAATATCTCAAAAATAAATCATCACGAATGAACCAAACCAAACCATTAATTAATAATTCAAATTCCATAGATAACGTACGATTTAAAAAAGATCACATTCCAATGTTTACAAAATCTCATCACAAATAAACTTTTCATATATTCCAAAAATCATAATTTTTAAAGTAATGCGGGTTTTCAAAATGGCTCCCTAATTTGCCAGTTGTCACATTTCATATCTAACCACCGGCCACACCCACCGCTTTGTTTTCAGATCTAACCAGCCAGTACCATTGTCCAACAAAGATTCGAATAATTGATTTTCAGGTATGGTATTCAGTTTGAGCAGTTAAAACGAAAGGGTTCATGTGAATTTAGTGTAACAAGATTGTGTTTATGTGTTGTTTGATTCATGGCAGAAAAGAATTAAAAAAGGGACGGGATGATATAATTTGTTTTGTTGCGTCTTGTTTGATATTTGGAAGTTCCATTGTTTTTTGCTTTGTTTGTTGCAGATTGTTAGTTTGTAATTGCATAAGTTGTTTTGTGTGCATGCATATAGGGGTTACAGTAAGACATATTGAGCTACTTTAGTTGAAATGTTTCATGTTTTAGTTTGTTTTTTGTTTATTTTTTGTTTTGTTTTTTTTTATTTTAATTTTAAATGCATGGTTGTTTTAGGATTTGGGTGTTTTATGTGAATGTTAACTGTATGGTTGTTTCATGTTTTGTGCTTTGTTTTTGTAGATTTTTACTCTGTAAGTGTGTTGTTTTACTTTCGTGCATGTAAAGGTTACAATAAGTGTTAAATGCATGGTTGTTTTCACATTTTTTGCTTTTTTTTGTTACAGTTTTTTAGTTCATATTTCATATTTTAGTTTGTTTTCTGATTTTGAATTTTAAATGCATGGTTATTTTAGTATTTGGATGTTTTCTAAATTTCATGGTTTTTTTTATTTTTATTTATTTATTTATTTATTTTTTTTGAGATGACGTTGCGTACCGTAATTTTAGCGTGGTGAAAATTATATGGTATGAAATATGATTGTATTTTCAGTGGGCTTGCTTTAGATGTTTGTTGTTTTAGGGTGTTTTCTGATTTGTGTGTTTGGTGTTTTGATGTTTTCTGATGTGATCATTGAACGCCTGGTTGTTTCAGGGCTCGGGTTTGCTGAAGTGATGTTGTGAGTGGTGTTTGAGACAATGAAATTTATATGGTACAAAATGTGATTGATCTGTTACGGGACAAAAGGTGCTAGGTGTGGGATTTCATCTAGATAATGTTAAAGAGTCATTTCTTATATCTGAATTGACACTTTCAGGTTGCTAATGATATTGTTATCATGGGAATTCTATGCATGGCATGATCAATGATTTTTGCTACACGGATTAGCTGCAAACCAGATTCAGGTTTGATTTTTAACATTGGTACTTTACATTTTATGAGATAATACTTGATTGATCAGCATACGTGTATTTGTATTGGGCCGAGGTTTCTGATTTCTTTTGGAGTCTGGTATGTGGTTGTAATATTTTGTGGGATTATTAAGAGTATGGTATGAGGTCATCTGTATATGAGTTGTGGTAATGGCTGTTGTTTTTGTGAGTGTTACAAATTTTTTGTTACCTATGCAAAATTGGTGCTTCATGATTTCTTTTAAACTCCGGTATTGTACGCGGCTGTAATTCTTGGCTGTTGTTTTTTGTAAATGCTACAAGATATATTTGGCCTGTGCAGAATAGGTGCTTCTTAATTTTTCTTAAAGTTGACCGCATGCTCATGGTTGTTGCTTTTCTACATTTGTGTATAATATGTAATCATGATTACTGATTTAATAGGCGCTGTTATCAACAAGTGGAGCTGATTTTTGCTATATAGAATATGATGTATCTATATGTATTATAATATTTTATCTTATTGGATGTTGGACTAGGTTAATTGAATCTCCTATAGACTTCATATGTTGATTTTGTAAATGTGATTTAGACGGATGTTCTAATGTTATGTTGATTTGGTTTCACTTGTCTTTTTTTTTTTTTTTTTTTTTTTTTTTTTTTTTTTTTTTTGTGTGTGTAGTTATTAACAGATTGATATATGATGTATTCAGATTATGCAAGAATTGTCAAGCTAAACATAATAATGCTCCGGGGGGAGGGTGTAGAAGAAATCAATTTAAATATTCTCTATTGCGCTTAAAGGTGAACCTTACTTATCAAGTTGGTTTAGTAGCCAAGTGTGTATTTAGGAATGGGAACACATGTGTTTATCCTTACATTTGGTTTGCATAAGCTATTATGCTACATCCATTCTGAAAATTTTTCTGATTTTCGATTTGCGATTTTGTAGGAGTAGGGTTGTTAGGAAGTAATCATGTGATCTACATAAAGTAGTTGAAGAAATGTTAATGCTTGGCTTAGAGGAGATCAAGCTATACATGTCTTTTGCAACTAGATACTCAAATTAGTTACCCCCAGATTTACCCGATCAAAGAGGATATGATGGGGGAAAATAAGGATCTTCTTTGTTCTAGTATATTTGAAATAACTGTTTGTAGTATTTAAGTGCAAGTGATCTATACATATCGATCCCCTGCGAGTCATACATTTTCAGTTCTCCCGGTGCTTTGTTCCAAATGCCAACTCCAAAGATTCTAAGCGGGATGATTTTAGTGATTTGAGATTTTCGTGCCATATAAATTATGTGGCGTAAAGTATGCGTTTGAAGGAGGGTTTTCATTATGAGGCTAACGAATTTGTTGTGGTATGCTATTTATTATTTTTGTTTGATTTTAGTACTATTACCAATAGTTTAAAGTATAAATTATTAGTCCAAAAGTTCATGCGCGTTTTTTGTATATATATTTTGGATAACAGTTACTTGACGATGATGATTTGGTTACACGGTGTGTCTAAATTTTGGCATGACAAATACAGGATGACATAAAATGCAACCATGTTTTGTAGTCAATACATACTTTCTAAGTGTATCTTAATCTTGGCATGTGATGAGTGCTCAAACACTCATCATTTTTGGTCAAATCTGAACTCCAAAACATACAAAAACACTCAGAAATGCATCAAAATACTAAAAATATTTCAAAATTGTGTTTTATATGTTTTAGACGCAAAATGAGTAAAAACAGATGAAAAACGTACAAAGTTTGCAAAATTGGCAGTTTCAGTCCTCAAACTTTCAGAAAATTACAAAATTAGTCCCTGGTAATTCAAAATATGGAAAATTATCACCAAAGGTCATTTTGAAATCATAAATTGTCATATTTAGTCATTTGGTGAAAAATCTCAAAAGTTTTGAGAATTTGCAGTTTAGTCCCTGGAGTTTCAGATTTTGGCAGATTTAGTCCCTGGTGGGATATTTTTGAAAGAAAAATCATTCTTGGACCTTGGAAAATCAAAAGTTATCAAAATTGGTCCTTGGTGTGAAGTTCGGAAAAATTACAGTTTTGGTCCCTCAGTTTTGAAGTTTGGCATAAATAGTCCCCGGGTGATTTAAAATGGGAAAATTACATTTTTGGTTCTTTGGTTATTTAAACATGGCAAGTTTAGTCCTTTTGATATCTTTTGAAACATGCCAAAACAGGGCCTCCAATTTCAACTTATTACATGTATGGTCCTTGTATAATTTATAAGCCAAATGGACCCTTCATGTTATTAATCTATCAACCAAAGCAAATCCAAACCCAATTACCACCTCTGATCCAGTAACACACCCCCAAGCCCAAAACACTTACCCAAGCCCACCCCCGGTCAAAGCTAGTCAAACCCTAAAACCCTTAACCCCGTTTTATTTTAAAACTCAGTCAAACCAAGGTTTGACCCATCCCTAACCCCCCAACTTTACCCCCAAACCTGCTCCATGATTCCTGCATCCATGCCCCCCCTTCCCACCAATTTCCTCACCAAACTCCAATTAATACTCTTCTCCAACCCACACCAACCTCCTCCTCATAATTACCCTCACCAAACACCATTATCTGCCAATACCAAATTTCCCGCCAAAACATATTTGAAGGCTGAGATCAACAAAAGCCCATCCAACGGCTTAAAAGAAAGTGGGAAAGTACCAGGAGCTCACATGGGTCTATAAAAGTCAAAAAGATGGAAGTGAGAAGCAGTAGTTAATATAGAATTAGATAATTAGTGTAGTTTCGGGTTGCACTAGTGTAAACTCTCAATTTCATTTGTAATTCTTAGTGAAAAATATTTTAATCAGTGTTTTTATGTATTACAAGTAATCTTTAATATCAATCTCAAGTAATTGTAGTTGCATTTTCAGTTTTTGTATATTATCTTTATTTGAAACTTGAATTCAACTGTTATGGTGTAAAAGCTATTACCTTTTGTTTCTTTGAATCATTTTTAGCTTATTTTACAGAGTTGAGTAAGTTATTTGTGCCTTAGGCTTAGTACCTTTTCAAATTACCAAAAACAAAGACAACAAAGAAAAATCACAAAAACATAAAAAGAAAAAGAGAAGAAGCATTGGCAGTGATGGTGATGGGTTCTGGTTCCATGGGGGACATTAGGTTAGGTTCTGGTTCAGTTTCATGGTTAACTTGTAAGTTTCTCCCTCAAATTTGTCATTTCAGTTTCTTAAAGGGTGTTTGGTTGATGCTTGTTTCATGCACTCTTGAGGTTGTTTTGCTGAAAACTAGTCTTAGGTATATTGCATTAGGTTAGGATTAGTCATTTAGAGTCTCAATTCCATGTCCTAACTGCTGAAAGTCAAAATCACCTTCATTATCCCTTAACTGTTAACTGTTGGGCAGTTGTGATCCCAAACCCACCATTTAGGCTTAGGACCATGTAACTTAACTTCTTTCAGTCTCATTATACCATAATATACCCATCTCAGTCCTTAGATTAGGTTTTAAGTTCAAGAAAGTCGAAATAGCAAAGTTTCATTCAAAAGTCAAATTGTGCATTTCAGATTTTTTCAAAACTTCAAGGAATTTATTTAAATTTTGTGTTATGATTCATGGTTTGAGACTTGTTTCTACTTGTTATCTACCACCTAAGCTTTAAGATCCCATTGTTCTTTCATTTTTATGAATTTTTCCCTGGGCCCCACAATCCCCTAAAGTAGGCTGCAGGGAGGCTGTTTGCCATGCTGTGCAGATCAGACACCCAACACAACCACCTTGGTGGTGGTTTTCTGACCACCTCAGTGGGACCCACTACTAAATCTTTGTTCCAATCAACCCCCCTCCTACCAGGGTTGGTGTTTTGACCCTTTTTTTGACCTAGGGAACTGTTGACCCCACTTGGAATTGCCACTCATGTTTGTCCCATTTCTGAGTGACAATTGGTTTGTGGAATTGCTTATTCTGGCTTATAAGCTTATTCTTTGAGCTTATTTGAGTGAAACCTGCTCATACATGTCCAACACATTAGTTTGAACCAAAATTTACCCTAGCGGACCCCACACAAGCTGGTTTGAGCTTATTTTCTTCCTTGGTCAAATAAAGTCAACTGTCAAGGCTTTTAAGCTTTAAAGTGCTTATTTTTCATTTATAAAAAAATTGTTTTTACAAAAGTTTGTTGTTTTTAGGTGTAAAATAGTTTTCAAAAAGAAAAATCCAAAAAAGTTAATTTCATTTTAAGTGATAGTTTCTATTTAATTTTATTTAAATTTTAATTTTCATTTTTATATTTTTGTTAAGTACTTAGCTTTTTTATATTTTTCTTAAATTCCTATTATATTAAAGTATTTATAGTAATTTTATCAGATTTTTATATAATCATTTAGTATTTATTAGAATTAATCTTATTTTTATTAATAATTAATTAATATTAAGTTTTAAATAGCATAATTAGTTTTTATTAATCAAAACCTAGTTTTTATATTTTTTCTAGCTTTTATATAATGTAAAATAATTTTTAAAATTTTATTAGAATTTTTACTGTTCATTTAGTATTTTTTATAATTTAAAATAGTTTAATTAGGTAATTAATAATTAATTAGTAATTAATTAATAGAAAAACCACTAAAAGACAAAAATACATATTTTTATTTTTAAAAATTATTTTTAGTTATTTTATAATTTTAGGAATTTTATTTTCATTTTTCTAGCATTTAATTAGTATTAAATTATATTTAAGTGTTTTTAATATTAATAATAAGTATTAAATAGTAATTAATTAATTAATAATAAATAATTAATTAGTGTTAAAATTTATTTTCTTTTTCTAAAAAGTTTCTTTTACCTTTAAGTTTGTAAAAAAGTCATTTTCACCCCCTGGGTGTTTTCAGATTTCCGTTTTCGCGTTTTATTTTGAACGTTTACGTTTTATTTAAACGTGAACGTACGCGTTTTTAGTTTTTAACGTTTCTTGGTTTTCAAACTTTGTAGTCTTGTTAATATAGTGTCTTCAAGCTATTTTCTTTTATATTCCAGTAGTGTAATCATCACAACTCTCTTATACTCCTTTCCTATCCAAATTCACTCGATCAAATAGCCGTTTGTTAACCATCACACCTCGTCGGGACATAACGACCCGGGGAAACACTATACTTCCGCGGAGCATTGACTCTAGGAAGTTTGACCCTGTTGACCATCACCTAGTCAATTAGGTTGACTGTTTGGAGCCAATCAAATTTTGGCGCCGTTGCCGGGGAGGTTGTGCGCGTTTTCTAAACGGTTTTACAGATTAGTGAATCTGGATATACACTCACTGTATATTTACCATCATTTGTTCATATTTTCTCATTTTAAAAACAAAACGGTTCCTGAAAACTTTTTAAAATTAGTTTTCAACGAACACAAAAACACAAAAAGATTTTCTTTCTTATAAAATGTTTTCCAAAAGCACCAAAAATATCCATCTTTACCCTCCTACCTTTTTGATTCTTCATCCCTTTACCCTCTATCCTTTTGATTCTCACTTCTTCCACTTGTCCCGTAATTGATTCTAATGGCATCTCTCGATGACGATTTCTTTGAACAATGGGCCTTTGAGAGCAAAATTGAAAAACTTATGGCCTTGTCAAAAATATCGAGATGTCGTGTTGATCATGATGGACCATCGATCCCTATTCCCTCTCCGGTGAGGGAAATAGAATGAGAAACCTGGGTGACAAAGGACCCGGTACTTTCCTCTGACGATGGAAGTGCTAATTACGTCCAACCTACGGTTGTCCAAGAATCTAAGCTCACAATTGCTCCTAAACCATCAAGAATTGATCCTTACTTTTCACGGTTTATGGTTAAAAGTTTGTCAAGCAAACGTGCTGAGCTTAGGGCAGTAACTGAAAAGAACGACTTACCCAATCTTCACGTTTATCAAAAACAAAAACCCGAGACCATAACGAAAGTGGTGAAGATTCCTAGCTCTAAGAGCACACCACTTGTCCCACCTCCAGATTTTGTTCCTTGTGTCGGTTGTGGTGAGCCGCTTTTCGGTTTTCCATGTCGTTGGTGTACATATGTACAATGTGGTAATGATATTCAAAACGGGATTTGTTTGTTTTGTGGGTCGAGTAATTCATTTGCTTATGATCCTAATCAGAACTCATTCAACGACTCTTCAAATTTTTCCAATTACCCATCACATTCATACGAGCAGGAATCATATTATCCAAATTTCAATGATGCTTCGTATCAAAATACACCAAGCCAAACTCAACAGTTTTACTGTTGTGAGTACTGTGGAGGTCCTCACTTTAGCTCGGATTGTCAAACAGGGAATCCCTTTCCTTGTAACAATTACGACTATTCGTTTCAAGAACCACCTCCACAGTACCAAATGATTCAAGCAACTCCTCAGCAAACCCAGCAAGACAATTATCTAGAGATCCTAGATTTATTAAAAGAAGTTAAGGAGTTGGGTACCACAAGACTTCATAATGCACCCAGTGTTTCTTGTGTAAATTGTGGGGGACCTCATGATGATTATCAATGTCAACCTTCCGGTTTTGACAAATCCCCACCCCCGCAATTTTCATTTACTCTAAATTCACATGAGAAATACATGGCTGAATTATTGACTGAAGAGCAGGTTGCTAAAATTGATTCCAAAGATGCTTTTGAAAAAACTGTTAGGGAATCATTTGCAAAAGAAAAAGCAGCCAGATCCAGCTCTCAATTTCGTTTCATTCCTGATGACAGTGATGATGAAGATATCTTTGATGATGATTCATCCAGTTCATCAGATGAAATCCCGTCAGTTGAGATTCCATCTCAACATGCTGTTATCATACCTGAAGTTCACACTCACTCTCTGATCATGGGGGATGAGCATCTTAGCACTGTTCCTAATAAGGAATCGGACGAATTAGTAAAGTCTAGTGTTGAGATCCTTGTCCCAATCCCGAGAGAGTCACAGGGAACTTTTGATCACATGTGTGATATTCCTCCTCCTCTATTCTTCCCATCTAATCATGATGAGGGTTCTCCGATTCTACTGATCACAATTTGTTATCTTGTGGAGACATCAGTTATATGGAAGAATTACCTTCTAAGCTAGTTAGCTTAGAAGAAGAGAATGTTGAGATTGACACTGAAATCAAGGATGAAGCACTTCGTGCAACATTATTGAATGTCGATCTCCTCATTTCTAAAATCAAGGCTTTCAAAATGAAACCTATTTCATCTCCTATCCCCATAAAGGATAGTGACATTGTCTCCGATGATCCTATACCGGAGTTTGAAGCCTTTACCTTTGATCATATGGGAGAGAAGATTAGTGGCAGTACCACTTCTCATTCTCAAATTTCTCTCCCCGAATATGATTTATTCACCTTCGAGGAGTTCTCAGGTGAACTCACTCATATCATATCTCCACCGGAGTATGATAACTTCCACTTTGATCTAGACAAAGTTGATCTTTGTTTTCCGGAGGGAAATATTCTCAACCTTGAGAATTTGATTGATATTAAAATCCCAACCCTCCCACCCATAATATGTCTAGATCACACGAGCTTTACTGATGAGATTCATGATACACCAATCATGAATTCTCTTTCTGATGATGATGATTCAATCCTGATTGTCATCAAGATCTTTTTTCCATTCTTCACCTACAGTGTGACTTCTCCAGTTCTTCACTCTTTCGGGAATGAAGACACTATATTTGACCCCGGCATTTTCATGTATCATTATCTTGAGCCGGATACTTATCTCATCGGTGTGGAACTTTCACGTGCTTCAAATGTTTGTCCAAACATCTTGAATGAAAGTCCGATTGAGATTGCTTCTTCCACATCATGCTTCCCCAAGGACAAATGAATTCGGGGTCGAGTCAAGCTAGCGACTCGGTAAACAAAAACAGTAGCATGCTTATAGGGTTTTCACCCTAAGTGTGGGGGAGTCCCCCATGCTATGATTACAAAAGTGAAAAACAAAATGGTGTTTTCCACGCTTAGCTTGTAATGTTGCCCTTTTACGTTCAAAATGTCGGCATAATAGCCGGGACTTTGAATATTGAGGACAATATTCATTCTAAGTGTGTGGGGGGGGGGGGAGGGGGTATTTCGCTATTCTAGCGAATTTTATCACATTTTACTATATAATACCCCCGTTTTTAGCCAAAATTTCAAAAATTTTCAAAAATTTTTCACTGGTGCTTCAAAATTTTTGTGGTAATCAGTCCGCCAAGTTTAACCGACAAAAGGGATTGGCTAGTCCAGGAGCAAACGGCTCTTGCTAAAGACATCTCAAATCCATTTACGGCTTGCAATTTGCCAAAAATTGTATGGTACATCAACTCGCCATATCCCATAAAGCGATTGAGTTGGCTAGCCCGCAAGATTATGGCTTGTGGTAAAGGCAGTGGAAAATCCATAATTGGTAATCAGCTCACCAAGATGTTGACTATTCCATCAAGAGCTGGCTAGTCCAGAAGCAAACGACTTTTGGTAAAGACTAATCAAATCCGTTGACAGCTGGTGGTTTGCTCAAAATCACACGGTTATCAGGTGTGCCACAGTTCTTACACCTGGCTACTCTAGAAGTGATGGCTTTTGGTAAAGAGTTTTTCAAATCCATCAAGTTTTCAAAACATTTTATTGCTAGGGACTAGCAATAGTTTAGTGTGGGGGATTGATGAGCATTTTTGGTCAAATCTGAACTGCAAAACATACAAAAACACTCAAAAATGCATCAAAATACTAAAAATATTTCAAAATTGTGTTTTGTATGTTTTAGACGCAAAATGAGTAAAAACAGATGAAAAACGTACAAAGTTTGCAAAATTGGCAGTTTCAGTCCCCCAACTTTCATAAAATTACAAAATTAGTCCCTGGTAATTCAAAATATGGAAAATTATCACCAAAGGTCATTTTGAAATCATAAATTATCATATTTAGTCCTTTGGTGAAAAATCTCAAAAGTTTTGAGAATTTGCAGTTTAGTCCCTGGAGTTTCAGATTTTGGCAGATTTAGTCCCTGGTGGGATATTTTTGAAAGAAAAATCATTCTTGGACCTTGGGAAATCAAAAGTTATCAAAATTGGTCCTTGGTGTGAAGTTTGGAAAAATTACAGTTTTGGTCCCTCAGTTTTGAAGTTTGGCATAAATAGTCCCCGGGTGATTTAAAATGGGAAAATTAGATTTTTGGTTCTTTGGTTATTTAAACATGGCAAGTTTAGTCCTTTTGATATCTTTTGAAACATGCCAAAACAGGCCCTCCAATTTCAGCTTATTACATGTATGGTCCTTGTATAATTTATAAGCCAAATGGACCCTTCATGTTATTAATCCATCAACCAAAGCAAATCCAAACCCAATTACCACCTCTGATCCAGTAACACACCCCCAAGCCCAAAACACTTACCCAAGCCCACCCCTGGTCAAAGCCAGTCAAACCCCAAAACCCTTAACCCCGTTTTATTTTAAAACTCAGTCAAACCAAGGTTTGACCCATCCCTAATCCCCCAACTTTACCCCAAACCTGCTCCATGATTCCTGCATCCATGCCCCCCCTTCCCACCAATTTCCTCACCAAACTCCAATTAATACTCTTCTCCAACCCACACCAACCCCCTCCTCATAATTACCCTCACCAAACACCATTATCTGCCAATACCAAATTTCCCGCCAAAACATAATTTGAAGGCTAAGATCAAGAAAAGCCCATCCAACGGCTTAAAAAAAATTGGGAAAGTACCAGGAGCTCACATGGGTCTATAAAAGTCAAAAAGATGGAAGTGAGAAGCAGTAGTTAATATAGAATTAGATAATTAGTGTAGTTTAAGGTTGCACTAGTGTAAACTCTCAATTTCATTTGTAATTCTTAGTGAAAAATATTTTAATCAGTGTTTTTATGTATTACAAGTAATCTTTAATATCAATCTCAAGTAATTGTAGTTGCATTTTCAGTTTTTGTATATTATCTTTATTTGAAACTCGAATTCAACTGTTATGGTGTAAAAGCTATTACCTTTTGTTTCTTTGAATCATTTTTAGCTTATTTTACAGAGTTGAGTAAGTTATCTGTGCCTTAGGCTTAGTACCTTTTCAAATTACCAAAAACAAAGACAACAAAGAAAAATCACAAAAACATAAAAAGAAAAAGAGAAGAAGCATTGGCAGTGATGGTGATGGGTTCTGGTTTAGAGTCCCATGGGGGACATTAGGTTAGGTTCTGGTTCAGTTTCATGGTTAACTTGTAAGTTTCTCCCTCAAATTTGTCATTTCAGTTTCTTAAGGGGTGTTTGGTTGATGCTTGTTTCATGCACTCTTGAGGTTGTTTTGCTGAAATTTGTCTTAGGTATATTGCATTAGGTTAGGATTAGTCATTTAGAGTCTCAATTCCATGTCCTAACTGCTGAAAGTCAAAATCACCTTCATTATCCCTTAACTGTTAACTGTTGGGCAGTTGTGATCCCAAACCCACCATTTTGGCTTAGGACCATGTAACTTAACTTCTTTCAGTCTCATTATACCATAATATACCCATCTCAGTCCTTATATTAGGTTTTAAGTTCAAGAAAGTCGAAATAGCAAAGTTTCATTCAAAAGTCAAATTGTGCATTTCAGATTTTTTCAAAACTTCAAGGAATTTATTTAAATTTTGTGTTATGATTCATGGTTTGAGACTTGTTTCTACTTGTTATCTACCACCTAAGCTTTAAGATCCCATTGTTCTTTCATTTTTATGAATTTTCCCCTGGGCCCCACAATCCCCTAAAGTAGGCTGCAGGGAGGCTGTTTGCCATGCTGTGCAGATCAGACACCCAACACAACCACCTTGGTGGTGGTTTTCTGACCACCTCAGTGGGACCCACTACCAAATTTTTGTTCCAATCAACCCCCTCCTACCAGGGTTGGTGTTTTGACCCTTTGTTTGACCTAGGGAACTGTGGACCCCACTTGGAATTGCCCCTCATGTTTGTCCCATTTCTGAGTGACAATTGGTTTGTGGAATTGCTTATTCTGGCTTATAAGCTTATTCTTTGAGCTTATTTGAGTGAAACTTGCTCATAAATGTCCAACACATTAGTTTGAACCAAAATTTACCCTAGTGGACCCCACACAAGCTGGTTTGAGCTTATTTTCTTCCTTGGTCAAATAAAGTCAACTGTCAAGGCTTTTAAGCTATAAAGTGCTTATTTTTCATTTATAAAAAAATTGTTTTTACAAAAGTTTGTTGTTTTTAGGTGTAAAATAGTTTTCAAAAAGAAAAATCCAAAAAAGTTAATTTCATTTTAAGTGATAGTTTCTATTTAATTTTATTTAAATTTTAATTTTCATTTTTATATTTTTGTTAAGTACTTAGCTTTTTTATATTTTTCTTAAATTTCTATTATATTAAAGTATTTATAGTAATTTTATCAGATTTTTATATAATCATTTAGTATTTATTAGAATTAATCTTAGTTTTATTAATAATTAAATAATATTAAGTTTTAAATAGCATAATTAGTTTTTATTAAGCAAAACCCAGTTTTTATATTTTTTCTAGCTTTTATATAATGTAAAATAATTTTATAAATTTTATTAGAATTTTTACTGTTCATTTAGTTTTTTTTTTATAATTTAAAATAGTTTAATTAGGTAATTAATAATTAATTAGTAATTAATTAATAGAAAAACAACTAAAAGTAAAAAATACATATTTTTATTTTTAAAACTTATTTTTAGTTATTTTATAATTTTAGGAATTTTATTTTCATTTTTCTAGTATTTAATTAGTATTAAATTATATTTAAGTGTTTTTAATATTAATAATAAGTATTAAATAGTAATTAATTAATAATAAATAATTAATTAGTGTTAAAATTTATTTTCTTTTTCTAAAAGTTTTCTTTTACCTTTAAGTTTGTAAAAAAGTCATTTTCACCCCCTGGGTGTTTTCAGATTTCCGTTTTCGCGTTTTATTTTGTACGTTTACGTTTTATTTAAACGTGAACGTACACGTTTTTAGTTTTTAACGTTTCTTGGTTTTCAAACTTTGTAGTCTTGTTAATATAGTGTCTTCAAGCTATTTTCTTTTATATTCCAGTAGTGTAATCATCACAACTCTCTTATACTCCTTTCCTATCCAAATTCACCCGATCAAATAGCCGTTTGTTAACCATCACACGTCATCGGGACATAACGACCCGAGGAAACACTATACTTCCGCGGAGCATTGACTCTAGGCAGTTTGACCCTGTTGATCATCACCTGGTCAATTAGGTTGACCGTTTGGAGCCAATCAGCATGACTAACACTGGATGGCATAAAATGCAACCATATTTTTTTAGTCAATACACTTTCTGTGTTAGTAAAAAATATCTTGTTTCCAATAACTGAGGCATTGTTGAGTTTTCTATTTAGGCTATCCCGGACCTATCAAATGGATATATTAATGTTGGGGTAAGGAGTTGGGAAGAAATCGATATAAGTGTTTCTATGATGCTTCAGTGGAGAGATTGGGTCATGAGGAATACATTATCAAAGCTTCTTTATGACAAAACATCTCCATGCATGCTTACTAGAAGATTCTTATATCAATTTTTTCCAGGCTCCTTTCATCAATGTTAGTATGCCCATTTCACATATCGTGCATATTCTAAATAGAGGTGAAAATGTCTTAGGTGACATGTTGTTTGTTGGAGCAAACTTATTACGTCAGGATCATATACATGGTTCGTTTGATGTCGAATTGTTGGAACATCTAGCAGCCAATTGTGCATTGGAAAATGAATAGTCCTAAATAACTTCTTGGTAATCATGGTTTTCCGAATTTATATTTTTAGTGTATTTTCATTGTTTTAGCTGTGTTGTTGAATTTGAAGGAGTGGTGGTTGTTTGGTTGTTTTGTTGTTTCAGATATCGGGGTTGAGGTGTTTCTTAAGGGTTTCCTTTTTCAATATTTTGGATGATGTTAAACAGATTAAATTGGCAGTTGTAGAGGGTATTTTTTTTTGTTGTTATTGGTTTGTGTAAGTTTAATGTTGTTGATGTGTTGCGTTGGGTGGTTGGAGTTTATTTATTTATCTAGTTATTTTTTTTTACCTAATTTAGTTTGCTTCTAGGTTTATTTGACCTAATTTTGTTAAATTGTTGCAGGCTGAAGTAACGGTTGCATGTTCTTGGTTCCTTATAGGTTAATGATTTTTATTTTTTATTTTTTATTATATATATATATATATATATATATATATATATATATATATATATATATATATATATATATATATATATATATATATATATTTTTTTTATGGCATAATATGTGAATAAAATGCATTTTATCTACTTTTTTTTTAGGCATAGTGATGTTGCATAGTTTTGATAGGCGACAAATTTCAAGGTAACCTATATGAGGCGTCTGCAGTGACAGACGAAACATGATTGTTTTGAGCTCAAGCCAGGAAGAAATGGAAACTATTATATGTGACTTTATATGTATCTTGCATAAAATCTGAAACCTAAGGACAATGGAAACATGATCGTCGTGATGGTGTATTTTTCTTTTTTCACTTGACGATTTACCGTTTGGAAGATATTTTATTTTTAAAAAAGATGTGGAAAATGGGTTGTTTTTATTTTGATGAAAAAATGAGTTATTAGTATTGATTCATTGGGTCTTTAGATAATTTTGAGTTTACACTGATCTCAACTCCCTTCTTGCCACATTGATTGGTACACCCAAAAGGTTAGACACTTATACTAGCCAAATGTGCAAGGAATCATGGGGCCATAGTAGTTTTGCTAGATGCATGATTGAAGTGAAGTCGGATGAGGTGCTTAGGGATAGTCTCACTGTTGAGATACCTTTACTTGATGGTTCGGGGTCTACTACTGAGAAGATTCGGGTTGAATACGAGTGGAAACCACCACGTTGTGATAAGTGTAAGATTTTTGGTCGTACTCTTATTGATTGTCCTAAAGTTGTGTTACCTCCTACCCAGCCTACTATGACTGTTAATGATGGTTTCAAGACTGTCAATAATAAGAAGAAAGGGAAACAAGGTGGTTCTACTATTCCGGGTCAAGGAGGGGTTCCTAAACCTGTTGTGGGGAAGAAGTTTCAGTATCGACCCAAAAAGACTCCTCCTGAACCTCAGAAAGTGGATGGTAATAAGATGAATGCTTTTGATGTGGCAACTTCGAGTGGTACGAAGATCTCTACATCTAACCAGTTTGATGCTCTTAATATGGAAGATACGGATGCTTTCAGCATTCCTGCGAATGACACCAACATGGAGGGGGATTCTGGTCGTACAATGGAAGTTAATAAAGATGAGTCTAATAATACAGATAATGCATCACAAGAACCCCTTGTGAGTGATTTGAAAGTGAAAGAGTTGGTTATGGCTCCTAAAATTAGTGATTCTTGTACTCCGCCTGCCTCTTCTACTAAGAGAGCTAACCCTTTCTCTAATGTGGGAGAGATTAAGGTTTCTGATTCTGAAGATGAGTTGGTTTCTAACCAATTTGATGAGTCTGCTAATCTATTCGGTGGTGGCCAAGAGTTTGAAGATGATTATGATGACTATGACTACGATGACTATGCAAAACAGGTTTATTATCTTTCAGAGAATTTGAATGCTTTTAATGCCATGTATGGCACTAAGCTTCAAGGTCTTGGGAAGTAATTTTATTTCGTTTTGTCTTATGTTATCATTTGAGTAGTGGTTTGTTTTCTTGTTTAGAAAATAGGAAGTATCTTGTTATGTAAGCTGTTTGCCTATGTAACGGGCTGAGATATGGGATTTCACCCATATCCTTTGTACTTAAACATTTTGCTTAATATATTTACCAGGGTGCAGGATTACTCCCCTTTACCCACTGATCTCAATTCTATATTAACATCATGGGTGGCATTTCACAGCTCAGGAGTAATAATGATAAAATCCAAAACGTTCAACTTCTGTTGCATTAACTTGTCTCTTTTGCTAAATATGAGATTCAGCTAATAGGGAATACCATATATCGGCATACACTAAAAGATTTCAGACTTTTAGGGACAACAAAAGTCATCCCTAAAAGCTAAATTGTCGCCGTTATAGACCTATAGAGATGACTTGTCCTTGTTAAAAAGTCATCACTAAATGTTCGTAGCTAAAGGTCTTTAGCAATGAAGCGTTTCACTTTTAGCGACGAAAATGTAGGACCCACTTGGCTTCATGGTCAAGGTTTAAAACATGGTTCGGCGGTTCAGCTAATAAGGAATATCATGTATCCTCATATATAATAATTGGTAAGTCGAGCTCATTATTTACATATTGACCTAATTTAAAGATCATTTCTGGGAATCAACCTTAAGTATGAATTGGAGTTGAAAGAGAGCCGTGGACCGCCAATAATACGCAACATTTTGTTAATCTTTAAGTATGTACTTGACCCAATATATTGAACTTCTTCTCATGTTCATTTGAACATGATAAGTAATGTTGTACTTATTATGATTGTATATTTGAATTACGATAAAATAAATGTTTTGCAATAATGAGAATGTACAATCCAATTAATTAACACAACATTGCCTCTCATGTTCATAAGGAACATGAGAGAATCTTGATCCCTTGGTCAGAGACAATTCAATCATTAATTACAGTACTAGTTAAGTAGTTAATGATCAAATCAATCAGTGCAGACGAGATTTCCCTTGTACCCATACGCATATGTTGTGTGTACGTTTTGATTTAAATATCATAGGAATTGGCTTGCACACTTTAAGGATTGATTGAGATATTTTATTTGTGTATTAAATATTTGTATAGTATTAACATTTTGCTTCATGTGTTTCTACATTGAGTGTGCAAAAATTCCACCAGTCTCGAAATTATTGTTCACATTTCTTTTTTTTTTGATGTCTTAAAATAATTGTTTACTTTTCATTTTAGGAAAAATAAAATCTATTTGAAAGGTTGAGATTTATAGTGGTCCAACTTTTATGACACTTTAATATTTTTGTCTCCTAACAATAATTTTAAAACGGATCAAAGGAGTAATTTTTTAAAGTGCTTAAATCATTAACCAAATATTATACTCGGCTACTAATCATGTAAGTGCTATTGGGATTCGTGTTGATCTTGTCAGAACATAAGTTGTTCAGTTATGTCGTACGAATAAATAGTTATAATTATATATGCATGTACATAAAAAGAACATATTCCATAGCTAAAAGAGACAAAAGATGGTGACACGCACTAGAACAGAACACTCGAAACCTGACTCAAGGAAGCATGTCGAGAGTTACGAAGTACTACAATGCGTTTTAATGAAAGACAATGAATTGTTTAAGCATTTCAGGTGGCCTGTCGAGCATTATTGTACGTCTCTAATTAATTAATCTTGCTAATTTGTTATTTAATGATTTGAGCTAATTTGTTATTTAATGATTCGAATTCACTCAAGTTGTCAGACGTGGTAGATGTGCAAACTCGATCCCTGTGGAGTCTCTTAAAAACGAAGTTGACTTAACGAAAGTACTCAAACATGCAAGACATCTTTTACCGAGAATTTGAAAAGTTTAATTTATGCAAAGTTTTTCAAGTCATAAACTGATCGTTATAATGTAAATATCCGTAAGTATTCAAGAGAACATCATTCTCTAGGTGAACAACCGAGAGAAAGCGAAGCGGCTTTCAAAAGTCCTATCAGGCAGTGGCGCATCTTCATAGGGGGGCGGCCGACCTCCCGGAATTTTTTTTGCGATGTAGGGGTATATAGTTTTCGTGTAGAAAAATTTCGGTATTTTCGGTTTCGCCCCCCCAATTTAATTCGGTTTCGACCCCCCATAGTGTTAGGAAAAAAAAATTTTAGATCCCGACCCCCCACTCGAAAAATCCAAGCTTCGCCACTGCTATCAGGTGAAGCTATATTTGGTAATTTATTTCTTTTTATAGAAGCAGGTAAACTTTTAAAGGTGGGTATGACCGAAAACAAAAATGAAATGGAAATACAGAATTAAACCTATATTAGAGATAAGGGTGATTAATTATGAACAATCCACCTAGATGTCGAGTTCACAAACAACTAACCTAATTCTGTAAATTACGGGAAGGATAGGTTAAAAGTAAGCAATCGCCTAATTTAGGTTAATAAGGCTCATGCAACTACACGCAGCTCCCAAGAAGTAGTGGTCGGGCTCAATTGCTCTGACTACACATGCAATACACCGTATCCAACATATATTATCAATATCAAACCTTACTCTAATAGCTATTATGCTTAAACTGTGTTCAACTTAATCATGCAATTGCTAGTATCTCTAACTTAAATCTAACAAATGTATCTTCCCATTAGATATAATTCAATCATATTATTTATCATTCTAACTTAAATCTAACAAATGTATCTGCCTATTTATCAATATTACATTCATAGGGCTATTCGGGTGAAACTTTGTTTCTCACCCGACCCGCCCAGCTCCATGTGAGAATTTGGTTTCTCCTGCCCCGACCCACACTATTTATCATAACTCACACATCCTCCCTATCTTTGAGATCCGACCGGTGCAGCTCCAAACGATAAACCCCTCGATGTCCGATCCGACGAAATGGTTACTACAGTTGTCTGTGAGGGGAGCAATAGTAACACTAATTTTTTAATGCTTCTGTGGTTCTCCTTGCGCCAGATGTTACAACCAGTGAGTATCATTTACATCCACGTATATTTTTGGCTTCTTGCTTTAGATCATCTAAAGTTAGGTGGCTTGGTTATTTGTTGATCAAAAAAGGCTGTGAACAAATTGCAATCTAGGTTTGAATTTTTTTCCTTATTATTATTATTATTATTATTATTATTATTATTATTATTATTATTATTATTATTATTATTATTATTTTTTTTTTTTTTTTTTGTGTTTTTTGATGCTATTTCTAACTTGCTCAGTTAGGTTTAGGTCTTATAATTGTTGTTGATAATATCCCAAATTGTTAATTGGGCTTGGATTGGTTGGGTTTGCCTTTATTAGGTTTTGTGATTTTTATATTTTTGTGTTTTATTACTTTATAATATGATGATGAATTGTAGGTAAATGATCTGACTTTCACAGCTTTTGGTTTTGTTTACAGGTGATTATTGGGGAAGTAGATTGGTGAAGATGGTGATGAGGACAGTTAAGTTTTACTGTTATTTTTTCTTTCAGTTCACTTAAGTTGTGTTTGGGATTGTTTATATTTACTTATTATACTTATAAATAAGCCCTTTTAAGCTAGATAAGAAATAGTGCGTGCATTTGTTTTTTTAGAAGCAAATCATCAGGGAAAAAAAAAAACAATGAGGAAGAGGTGTAATTTTTTTGCGTTTGTTAAAATTGTTTGTGCTCATTGTTAAATTTATATTAGGCAGGCTCTTTGAATGAGACATCGTTTTTCTAAAATAAATTTACGCTCTTTAGTACGTTTAGCTATTGGTTATCATTTTGTGGTGGAAATCTTGGCGAGGTAACCACGCATCGATTGTGGTTGCAGCCATGGTGTTGGTGTTGCGTCAATGCTTGCAGTCGTCTTGGCCTGCAGTTCTTACCCTGATTTGTTACAATTGTAACATAAAAGAGATGTGCAAAAGTGTCTCACTGATTTGTGTTAACTGCTATTGCGGTTTCTTTTGGTTGTAGGTCATGTTAATGAAATTGTTAGAGGCCTGAGAGCAGCTGTATTTTGGCCGACCGTTTACATTAACGCAGCTATAGCGGCTGTTTTGGCTTTGTGAAATTGGTTATTGATGAATGCCCTGAGAGCAGCCGTATTTTGGCGGGGCGTTTACACTAACGCAGCCATAGCGGTTGTTCTGGGTTTGTGATGGTTACCGCTGGTATGACTGTAGGTTTTTAAGAAAGTTTTTATGGCTGTGATGATTGTTGTATTTCG
This sequence comes from Artemisia argyi, assembly GCA_030686995.1. NCBI lineage: Eukaryota > Viridiplantae > Streptophyta > Magnoliopsida > Asterales > Asteraceae > Artemisia > Artemisia argyi. The sequence continues at coordinate 174,942,827 of CM060682.1, read as the reverse complement.
GCGAGATGTTCCGACCCTAATTTGGCGAGGCAATGAACGGATGGCATAGCATATATATTACCTGCTATGCAACCGTACTTTGCAGCCATGACGGAGTTCGGATACTTCTATGACCTGATCAACATATACATACCTGAGCCTAATCTTTTATTGCATCACATTTCCGGGGAACACCTACAACGATAACAGGTTTAGGGTTGGCGTTCTATTTTCTGTTGCATTGTTGTCGTTCATGGTTACCGCTATTGTAGGTATGACTGTAGGTTTTGACATAATGAAATTATTGAACCGTAAACCTAATACTAATTTATTCATGGTTACCGCTATTGTAGGTATGAGTGTAGGACTAGCGGCGGGTTGTACTGGTTTACACGGGAATGATGGGCGTGCACGTTCGACAACTTGAGGTTATTTGACTATTGGTTATTTATTTATTGTAAGTGTTCTGCTATAGTTTTTTAAATGCTGTTTGGTTTCCCCTATTTTCGTTCACTATTTTAACTGCCTGCCAAAATAGCTAATCTCTGAATTGTGATGCACAAAGTAAATGACAAGTTAACAAAATTTGAACGTCAAAATTTTGGCAAGGCGAATCCATTGTTCTGGATCATTGACAGTTGTTGCAAATTCAGTTCCGTCTTAAATTTGATTATTTTCACATACGGTTATATTGTTAGTTATCAATATGAATACGTAAATTATTTAATGTATTGTTTAGTGTTGGCGGTAAACTTGCAGATTAATAGAATCAGGTTTACCATGTGAAATGAAACGTAGGGGCAGATATGTTGTGGTTTATGAGCATTGAGTTGACAAAATACAATGAGGTTTATCATTATTAGATTGCTAAGCTAAGTAATAGATAATACTTTTGAGTTAATTTCATTTACTGATGATATCGAAATGTGTATGATGATGAATGAGATAGCTAACATGTTTAAAATGATTTTGCTGGGTGTTTGTTTAAGGTTAGTTTTGGGCTTATTAGGGTTTAGCCTATGGTTCATATGCCCATTTTTCCGACTCATTTTGAAACTTAAGCCTTATATAAGCTTATTGTGGTGAAGTAACCTTATATAAGCTCATAAGTTTCAAAATAATCCAATTAAATGAGCTTATGAAACATAACCTTATTGTGGTGAAGAAACCTTGGTAATTGAGCGACAACTTTTATTTCTAATTCAGGCTGCAATGGATGAAGAATATGACAGCGATGTGAATCTCTTAGGTGAGGAGATGCATCTGGAATGAAAAAAGAATGTAAGCTCAGTTTCATTTTATCGCTGTAAAAGGGTCAACAAGACATATACATGTTACTTAATTGCAAATCATAGTAATTAGATTGGTCTTTCAAGATTATAGTTGTCTTTTATTTAAACTAATAGCGCAAATATGAAAAAGCCATATAATCTTTGATTGTCTTAAAACTTAAGCATATTAGTTTTTAGGAGAGGTGAATTGGGTGGGGTGGGCAGGTCGGGTTGGTTCAAAAAACTAATAAATGAGGATTAGTCATTAGTTAAGGATCTAAAGGTGAGCGAAAAAGATATGAAACTCTTTGATAGCCTCGGATAACATAGGTTGCTCCTTGGACGCCAAGTTCTGCAATGAATGAATGTTCACTACCTGTGATCACCATTATGTACCTTTTTATAATTTTTAAGAATGGATTAAGTTGGATAATTACAGTAACTATAATTTAAATTGCGTGTTGCGGATGCTGAGAATAAATCTTCTATAAATTGGTTTAGTGAAAAAAAAAATCGTTTTGTGATAAAAAGTTTGAAGCATTAGTGACATCTGGGTGCAGTGAACCTGCTGCAGGTAAGCCAGTGAAACTTGGAACCATGATTCCTTCTGGGAGGTGGTATAAATCAACCGCTTCTGATTTCAATACACCCGATGTACCTGTACAAAAGTACACATATAAAGATATAAAATTTAGTCTTTATATTACTGTACAATCTTTGTTAGTTTCACTGCTAATTTTACGAGTGTGTTATGGTGCAGGTAAGTCAGCTTATGGACCTCATTGTTAAGAATCTATATAGCAACAAAGAAGTGTTCCTACCTGAAAACTTTGAAACTTTGGTACGTAAAAAATATGCAAAGCATTTATGTTGTGGTGTAATTAGTTTCCTTGACGTAAAGTCGCAATCGTTTCATTTTCGTTTGTTTTTCTTTGTTTCTTCGCCGACTTTATTTGGAAAATTTTGCCATAATAGAGAAAATTCCATGCGTTTGGACCCTGATGCACTAAAACTACTTAATTTAATTCTACTTATGCCAAACAAAAAAAGAAATGTAGCTCAGGATCGACAATAGAGAGAAAGGTGGGTTCCAGGGGGTGGGTTCCAGGGGATGGGTTTAGTGGGTTGGTTCGGTTGAGCTACTTATTCTTTGGTAAGGAAGGTTGATCATCAATAACTTCATGGTCCAAAAATTATTAGTACCTTAGTATTAAGTATTCCAATGAATGTTTTAGTTTATGGGGGACATGAATGGGGAGAAAATGGATACATAAAAATGCAGAGACGTGTTTTTGAAAAGACGATTAAGGTAAGTGTCTGATTGTTAAAAGTCCTAGCCCTTAACAACTTAACCATACATTGTTTTTGTTCAGGTTCATGGCATATTTGCTACTTCCGGATCTGATGGTGCCTTTAACTTCTGGGATAAAGATAGCAAATAAAGATTAAAGGTATCTCCATAATTGTAATGCTTTAATTTGGAACTTTTATTGAACACTGTTAACATTCTGATAAATGACTTGAAGAAAAGATTTTATATTGCTTTAAGATATGACGTAAAAGCTTAAAACATACTTGGGTGGTTTTCACATCCATTATTCTTAGTTATGAACTGAGCATTATGATTATTCTCAAATGATATGGCTTTGGTAGATTGCATATGGTTAGTTTCATTGGAACTACCTAATTCTATTCGAATAGTTCACTTGATGTTTTTGTTTAACTTTGATGTGGTTAACTACATTGTATCTAGCTTCGACCCAAACAACCAAATGGATAGATGAAGATATGAACAAACAGAATACAAAGTTAGGAATTTACCCAAGATAAGGAATAGGGGCGTGGTATTATTATAATTGACATAACTTTATAACATGACATGGTTGATTAACACACCACACTAGCGCATATTACGTTAGATATAATTCTGTACATGTTATTACTATGTATCCCCTTGCATAGGTTTGACCATATGTCGAGGAAATAGTGTTTGAAAAGTCTAATTAGTCTTTCATGTGGTCATGCAGATTATGACGGTAGCGGGGTCTGAAAGGAATTAGCAAACCAAGAAATGAAAAACTTTGTATTCAAACTTCCCGCCGCGAAGCGCGGGTTTCCCACCTAGTTAGATATAATTGAAGAGGAATGCTATAGCCATAAACAAATTTCCACAAAAACAAAAAAATGATATGTTAATGGTTGATTGGTGTTTTTTGTGAGAGTTTCTCTCTCATTTCTTTAATTAAACCAATCTCATTGACACGTTATTTTGTGGATAGCTTTGTGGAAGTTTTATGTGATTTTAGCATTGCTCGTAATTCAATCATACGACAAGGCTTAATATGATATGTTAAATACAATAATAAATGCAAAACCCTAATGATTTTAACCCTTTTCTTGATATGATTCAAACAAGTGTCTAAACTAAATGCATTTTTTTAAGGGAATAATAATAATAATAATAATAATAATAATAATAATAATAATAATAATAATACTCCCTTCGTCCCACATTAAGTGTCCACTTACATCATGCACAAAGTTTTAGGAAATTCCACTAACTACACTCTCCACCAACAAAAGTAATTTTTACCCACTAAAGTCTCATCTCATTGGTTAGAATAGAATATGAATACTTAATTTGGGACATTCAAAGATTCCATTATGGACACTTAATATGGGACGGAGGTAGTAATAAACAAAAAGTAAGTAACTGGGTTTTAAGTATTTATCTATGCTACTATATAATGCATTTGAGACTATTCTAATTAGAAAGGCTTAAAATTCAGACTTTTACTTGCTTATTATGGAAAGATTTCAAAATTAATTGGTTAGGAAGCAGGTTGGTTAGGAAGTAAGTTGGTTGTTCAAACTAAAATTATTTAGCTTAAACATCTCTACCATTTCTACTTATAAAGCATAAAAATAATTAAATGTGTAACCGAATAACGCAAAACATAGTCACAGGTACCCGCCACCGCATTGTGCGGTTACCGTTCTAGTTTACTAGAATGTCATTGGAGTAGTTTGACTAAAAATTTTATGAGTCGAGAGACTCGATATGATTAGTTAGACAACAGAAGTTAAGTTATAGCCAAACCCGATGGTTAAACTATACGTCAAATATTATGTAAATGGTTTTAGAAAGTATTAAGTGTCACAAAGATAAGAGAAAAGGACTTGAGGGACATTTCTTGCCAATTGACCAAAGATATGCTAGCTTAAGTATGAGGTAAGTCTTAGATAATTCTAAGACTTTCCAAAAAGTTCTAGCTTCTCCTGGTTTTGTCTATGTGATGTGAGAGGGAGAAGAAAAGAAAGGAAGACCAAGTTTTGATGATCAATCTGTGGTGTTTAAGTATCCTAATTCAAGTAAAGAAGCCCTAGTAATTATTATTACAACTAAGTAATCTTTATATTTTGAATTGATAAATTTTGAATTAGGGTTCATGTAGAGTAATTGGGTAAATGGTGTATTTAAGTTAATTAATGAGGTTATAGTAATTTTGTGATAAGTTATAGTAATTTTGAGATAAGTTATAATGAACAAAGTTAGAAATTTTGTGGTTTTTCCATCATAAGATCAAGTAATGATTATATGATGATTAGAAGTATTAAAGGTGGACTAATGGTTGTATAAATCGTTGTTATAGTAATTTAATTATGAGCTTTAAGTGTTTATGTTTATAATGAGTTTAGCTTAGGATGCAAATAAGGATGATGATGGTGAAATAATGGTAATTTAGCTTTGGAGATAAGGTAAGTAACTTGGTTACTATGTGTTTAATATAAATGTTATTATACTGTGTAATCATGAATGTAGGTGTTAGGATTTAATATAGTGGCTTAGAAAGTGTGGTGTAATAAGAGACTTGATTAATTGGATGATATAGTGTTAGCCTTTGATTTTGGATGAACCAATATGAGTTGATGTTTTTATGTGCTTAATTTGTGTTTATGATACTATGTTAATTGTTATAGTGTTAGTATGCGAGATTAAGTGGTATAGTGTTTGACTAATTAGAATTGTCCATATTGCGTTATATAATGATTGACGTATTAACCATGTTTTAACCGGTTACTCACTAAGAGTGTCGCTTACATGTTATAGTTCCAATGTTCTTTTGTAAGCATTTGTGTTGAACATATAGCTTGGATAAAATTTAAAAGTGGAAGTGCGGATTAGAAAAGTATTGGATTACACTTAAGAGCTTAGTTGTAGAATATCGAGCTCGAAGTCAAAGTTGAACCCCAAGGGTCTTGAAATGGTTTATATGCTTGTTTTTCAGGTGTTAAATCTATGTTATCGTTTTTTAAAATATTGTGGTTGTCAAAGTAAATTTTGTCAAGTCTAGGTCTTGGTTGTAAAGTAATAGTTATGAGTATTGTATAAGTGTTATAAAAGAAATGGGTATAAACGGGTGTTTGGTAAACCCTTAGTTATGTGTTTATGGGTCCTTGAGACCAAGTACATTTATGAAAATGAAGTATGTATTATGTCATTGAATTCTAAAGGTTTTTATGTGTAGTTGAAGTGGTATAAGTCGGTTTTCGGAAAAATGGGTAAAAAAGGCAAGTGCAGGAAAATATGCAGGCTTGAGGCACTTAGCCGGCGGCCAGGGATCCTAGCCAACGGCTAAAGGCCTCATAAGGGCTTTAGCCGGTGGCTGGGTACCCTCGGCGGGCGGCTAAGTGCATAAGAGAATTTGTCGTTTTTTTGTCATTTTTGAAAAAATCATATCTTTAATGCATAAGTCGTTAAAAGTCGTGCTAACCCGTCGTTTTGAAGGTAATTAAGTTTAGTTTCATTTAAAAATACTTTCAAATGATGGGTTTTAATAGATTTGTTTCAATTTAAAAAAGAGTAACATAAATTCCACTATAGTCTTGCTGTTTTCGCGAAAAGTTTTAATTTTTGGTCAAATAAGTAAATGGGCATTTCATGGTACTAGCGATACTCCATTGCATAATGGATAGGAAGGTTTGGTTAATGTGATCAAGAGCTATAAACTAAATGGTATGGGGCCTGGTTCTTGTGTTAATCGTCTAACTGGTGAACCAAGTAAGAAAGTTGTTAACTTTTATATCTTAATCGCCCTGGCTGGGAGTGGGGCTAATGTTGCAATAGTACAAAAATGGCTTTTCGTCACACATGGTCGATTTTGAACGGTCACACGGTAACATTTTTACATGACTAAATGTACCAGAATAAAATAAATAGCCACACTTGATCTGACTTGTGTGACCATTTCGGAATTCTACTGTCACACACTTGTGTATTTATGTGACTAGAGGGTAACTGGTAAATATTTTTCGATCATTTAGTCACTTTTAATTTGGGATGTGTGACAGATACAAATCAACTTTAATCATTAGTCACACTACAGATATACATATGTGACAAATATATGTCACACAATTGAAGAGTGTGACCAAAATAGATATATGACCAGATGAAGTAATTGTGTATGTGGCTAAATTATAGTCAAGTTTGTCACACATTATTTAAACGTAACTGCTATTCTTTGCTAAATATTTGGCCACATATGAATTTGAAATGTGTGACAACTGAAAAGTAAGTTTGAAGCGTTAGACACGATATGCATTTAAAATTGGCAAATATATGTTACACACTTGAAGAGTGTGATCAAATGTCATATATGGTCACACGAAACCATAGAAACATGATTAAGTGTAACAAAAATTCGAGACATATGGTCACGTAAGTTAATATGTGTGTCTAAAGTTTAGTGTATGTTTGCTTGCCACAACCTAATGTGTATAGTCACATTTAATTGTAGCACGATCATGTGACTATATGCTTTACAATAGTCACACCATATTACAAATGTGTATCTAAATTATGTTTATTGCCACATTATAAGGGTATTATATGTGACCAATACATTCAAAATAGTCACATTGTGATATTTATGTGACTATTATTTATAGCAAAATGTGAACTCAGTTATCATTAACATTGATATTAGTCATGTTGAGTGTTTGTGTGACTAAATTCAAGATGTTATATATGGTCACATGAAGTATTTATTTAGGTGTCTAAATCATAGAGTCATATTTTGTCACACATTATTTAAGTGTAGTCACAATTCGATACATATGGTCACACATTTATGATAACTTATGTAATTTTGAGGGGTTAGATATGGATTTTATAGTCTCTCTAATTTGATATTAACTGCATGAATTGAGTTCAGACTATTAGTCGATCATAACTCTTCATTTGCCCCATTACAATGCTGCTAGTTATACTTAGAACTGCTAAGTATAATTAAATGTTGTGCTCATTGTGCATATGTTATGGCTTGTGTTTTCTTTGTTTCTAGACTAACATTTTGCAGCAAAGGCAAAGAAAAAGATGTTTGGAATGGAATTTGGGTGAATGCTAGTAACTCAGAACTTAATGCTGCTTGGCATAACTTAATGCTGCTAGGCATAAATTAATGTTGCTAGGCATAATTCTAGACTAACATAATTTTTTTTGATTATAACAATATGTATATGATAATTTTTTCATCTTTTTTTTGGTTTAATGAAGCAAGAAAGTTAAAATTCATATTGTTGGGTCACTGAATTCCCCAATTTTTCTCTAACAAGGATTTGAACATAAAATCACCTAAGTGTTTAATATCCTTAAACAAGTCACTGAGTGAACAGTAACTCAGTGAGTCATCTTCAGGATGCTTAGAACATGCCTATGAAGAAAGGTTCACCATTCAGTGAGGCGGAACTCAGCGAGTGGCATCTAAGCCAAGAAGAAGGTGATGGGTTCAGTGAGGATGACAATAACTCACTGAACCCCCAAGACTCCTCAACAACGATTAAGGTACTGAATACTGATGACTTGAAGACTGAAGATTTGGCGGGACTAGGAGGGAAAGTTTGAACTGGTTAACTAAAGTGCTTTATCACTTTAAGGTCAAAGTTTTCCCCAAATGGCTAAATCCAGTCTGTCATCAGAAAGCACCTTTTGGACTTAACCCAAAGAAGGTTCCCTTGCCAGAGAATAAAATCTATCAAGATTTTATTAAGGAATTCTTATGTCCATTATGTATAATAGTTGTTCATACTTGTGTATAAATAGGTAACATAAGTGAGGAGTAAAAGTTGACAAGTTTGTGCATTTAATGCTAAGCATTCACAAACCACTTTTACTCCTCCAAAGAACAACACTGTTCCTGAGATAGCTCAGTGTGACCTATAGTTGTCACTCAAACATTGTTTGAGTTTAGTGAGGAGTTCATACCATACTTGTCATTTCAATCCCAAGTGTTATTCCGCAAACACTTGGGTATAATTCTTTGATTAACTTCTAATAAGAAGTAAACGTTGAAAATTACTCTCTTTTCTTTACGTTTATATCTGTTGTTAATCTTAGTTACATTTGAGTTAAAAGTCATATATCTTGGTTAGATTAACTCTTTAGTTATTGTTAACCATGTAAAAGGGACCAACAAGTGGTATCAAAGCCTCTGCTTTGTAAAACTTTTCTAAATCTCTTTTTCATAACAAAAGAGTGCTCAAAAGTTTTTAAAAGCAAGATCCCACCATGGATGACTCAGATGTTCCCCAACTTGTCAACAAAAAGGGTGGAAGTTATTCAACAACTGCCCCTCGACTTGAAGTTGTAAAATTTAACAAGTGGAAGAAGCGTATGCTCTGCTACTTGACTGGGATGGAACCATATTACATTAAGTTAATTAATGATGGTCCATATGTCCCAACAACTGCTCAAGGTTTAGTCAAACCTGAAGCTCAGTGGACCCCAGATGAAAGGAGCGTGGTCAATCAGGACCAACGCCTGAAAAGCATCATTATATCATGTTTTCCTGACGATATAATGGAATCAGTGATTAACTATCCTACTGCCAAGCAGACCTGGACTGACCTGGTTCATAGCTACGAAGGGCCTTCTGATACCAAGGAGAATAGAATCATGGACCTGAAGCTTGAATACAATACCTTCAGGGCCAAAGATTCTGAAAGTCTCTCAAAGACTTATACTCGGTATAAGGCCCTCCTGAATGAGCTGACCAATGATGGTGTAATTCCGTCAAAGCATGAAATCAATGTTTGCTTTGTCAACAGTCTCCCTGAGAAGCGGTTAAACTTCTCTCAGGGGTTGAGAAATGCTAACCATATCCAGAACCTTGAGCTCCCTGCAATTTATGGGAAGTTTGTCTATGAAGACAACTTAATCACCAGGAGATACCCTGGTAAAGCTCAAGAGACCAAAAAGGCCTTGATAATTTCACCCATATCAACTGCTTTCTACTCCAATGGTGTTGTGTAGGATTTCCAAGATGAGTCTGATGATGCGGTTGATCAAAGAACCAGTGAGGAGTACCTAAATGATTTACAAATTGAATTTCATGAAAGGGCACTCCTTGCAAACTCAAGAAGGTTCTTTAAAAGAAAGAAAAATTTTTCTAACTCAAAAACAAATGACAACTCTGAGTGTTTTAAATGTGGTAAAAAAAGGTCATTTTGCAAAAGATTGCTTATAAAAAACAACCTCTGAACCATCTTACAAATTTTCATGAAACAACTCTTTTTCAGGAACAAGCAAGTTTCAACCTAAAATGCTTCAATCTAGTCAGTCTTTTCAAAATAAAATTGAAAAAGCTCCTCAAATAGATTTTGAAGCCAAATACAGGAAGGCTAAGGCTAAACTTGCTCTTCTTGAGTCACCCTCCACAGTCAGTCAGTTACCTCAGGCTCCAAAACCTTCTCAGGAAAAGAACAAGGGGCTTGTAGCTGAAACATTTGACTGGGATGAGGTTGAAGTGTCGTCTGCTGATGATGAAGAAGTTCACATCAGTGCCCTGATGGATCTCTCAGAGGATAACAAGCTTGCTGTTGGAAATGGTCATGCCATGAATGGTGAATGGGTGAACATCACAATGAGAAAGGTAAACATCTTACTTTCTATGGATGATGATGCTGATTGGAAATCTTACTTAGATTATATTAATGTTGACCTAAAGTATGTTGAAGAGCAAAGGCTTAATTTGTTTTCTAAATTTAACAAACTGAGTTTTGAATTAAATCAATGTAGAGATGAACTACTTGCTTTAAAACAAGCTAAGCTTGAAAGTGTAACACTTCAAATTCAAAATTCTGAACTTGTAAAACAAAATCAAGCTCTTCAAGAAGAACTTAAGAAAGAGAAGGCTGTAATTTGGAAATGAACTCAGAAGAACCCCAAACTTTTTGACACACTGAGTCTCACACCCAGCACCAAAAAGGCTGCCCTGGGTGAAGATCAACTCACTGAAATGTCTAGGGAGTGTAGCCATTCAACAGCCTTTCTGTCAGCAAACATACTCTCTAGCAAAGAACTTGCTCCTCAAAGCAGTGATTGGATTGAAAGAGTCAATCCTGACAGTAAACTGCCAAACTTTAACACTGGAAGAATTCTAGAGCCTGAAAGTCAGGCTATTAAGGGGTTGCTAGGAGTCACTGATGAACCCAGTCATACTGAGTCCATCACTGAGTCTAAGTCAGATCCACAATCACCACTCCCTCCACTGAAACAACTTTAGGGAGCAGCACCTAGTTCAGACCTTTCACCACCAGTTTATCAACCTCACTCTCCTAAGGAGAAAACAAATCCAGGAATAACCATCCTGAAGAGACCTAACTCAGTACCTCCTGAAAACCACACACCTTCAGTATCTACTGAAGTAAAACCTGATAACACTGATTCAAAAGTTGATCAGCTAGTTGAACTTGTCAGGATGCTAAGTGAAAAAATTGAGTCCACTGAAAAACCCTCTGGCTCAAAATCAAAACAACCATCAGCATCCTCAAGTTCTTCCAAACCAAAAACCACATCCAGATCTTTAGTGAGATGTGCGCTGTGCAATTATCCAAATCACACCACTGATAAATACTACAGAGTCCTGTTTTGCATGATATGCAAACAAGAGGACCACAGAACTTGTGGTCACATCTCTCACACTGTCTCTTCAAAGGCACAAGGTCTTTACAAAACACAAGGATATCAGTATGCCTCATCTTCCAAACAGAGACTGATGGCTAAGCCTTACTTGCCATGTCCTCACTGTGGTTTCAACGATCATCTTCCTGATGATTGTATGATGAAAACCTGCTGTGACATATGTGTAGATCCCTCCCATGAAACCAAGGGGCATGACAAAATCATTCAGTCCAGAAGAAAAACCCTTACAAACACTTCTCAATTTACTGAGTCATCAACTACCACAAAGTGTAAAACATGTGGTAGCTCAGTACACTCAACTTCAGATCATGATTCATTAGCTAATTTCAAAAAGTCCTTGAGGACTAAGCCCACTAGGAGGTGGGGTAACAAGAAAAACTAACCCAGTTTACTATTTGTGCAGAAACACATCAGGGATCCTACTTGGCACCTCGACAATGGATGCTCAAGGAGTATGACTGGTGTGAAGAGTTACCTGCACAAATATGTGGAAGAACTAGGACCCAAGGTAGTATTTGGTGATAATTCATCAGCTCCCACTGAAGGTTATGGTTCATTAAACTGCAATGGTATAGTTTTTACAAGAATAGCTTATGTCAATGGTCTCAAGTACAATATGATAAGTGTGAGTCAACTATGTGATGCAAAATACATAGTTCAGTTTGATGACAAGAGAGGGACCATCTTTATTGCCAACAAGGAAGTAGTGTTGATTGCCCCAAGGAGGGATGACGTTTATGTCCTAGACATGTCATCCCTTACTCAAAATGGGACTTGTCTATTCACAAAGGCAAGTGAGACAATCAACTGGCTCTAGCATAAGAGACTCTCTCATCTCAATTTCAAGAGCATCAATAACCTGGACAAACATAACAAAGTTCTAGGCCTTCCATCCCTGGTGTATACCAAGGACAAGCCTTGTTCTGCTTGTGAAAAAGGAAAACACCACAGGGCATCATTCAAAACCAAACAATCATTCTCTATCAAAAGCTGCCTGCATCTTCTCCACATGGACTTGTTTGGACCTGTCAGTCCCATGTCCATTCATCATGAGAAGTATACTCTGGTCATTTTGGATGAATACTCAAGATACACTTGGGTTTACTTCTTGACAAAAACGAGTCAGGCAACTGATACAATCATGTCATTTGTCAGGAACATTGAAAATCAAAATGATGTCAAAGTTAAACAAATTAGAACTGACAATGACACTGAATTCAAAAACCATGACCTTGAGTGTTTCTGTGATGAGAAAGGGATTTCTCAGAATTTCACTTCTCCCTATACTCCTGAACAAAATGGAGTAGCAGAAAGGAGAAATAGAACACTCATTGAGGCAGCAAGGACAATGTTAAATGGCTCAGTCCACTCAAAACACTTTCGGAATGAGGTAGTCAAAACAGCCTGCTACACTCAAAATAGGTCCATCATTGTGAAAAGGCACAATAAGACACCTTATGAGATATTCAAAGGAAGGATCACTGACATCAGCTACTTTCATGTATTTTGGTGTCCTGTGTTTATTCATAATCACAAGGATCACTTGGGTAAATTTGATGCCAAAGCTGATGATGGATACTTCCTGGGATATTCTCTGGTTTCCAAAGCCTTCAGGGTGTTTAACACAAGGAGACAACAAACTGAGGAAACTTATCACATAACTGTTGATGAGAGCACTGAATCCATCAGGTTCTCCAGTTCCTCAGTTGAAGAAATTGGTATTGATGATTCTTCAAGGTATCCTCCTGATCTGTATCTCATTGAGAATCACCCTTCAACTCAATATCAAGCTGATGCTGATGTCTCTTACTACATCATCCCTCACAATCTACCCCAACCAACCATCAGTGAGTTCATTGAAACTCAACAAGTCTCAAATGAGATAGCAACCACTAAACCAATTGTTCAGGAATCCTTAGAACAAACTGTTCCCACTAATGTCACTGAAGTACATAATCTTGAGTTACCTCAGGTTCCTGTAATTGAACCCACTCCTCAAGTAAATCAAGCTTCTACAAGATCTAACTACTATCCTAGACCTCAGGATAGCTGGACCAGATCCAAAGTTATTGAGCTTGTGAACATTATTGGTGAGCCCACTGAAGGCATGCTTACTAGAAGCATGGCTGCTAAACTCAAGGCAAACTCAGCTAATATATGTCTTTATGCTGATTATCTCTCTGAAATAGAGCCTAAAAATATCAAAGAAGCCCTGACATATGAAAGTTGGGTTCAGGCCATGAGAGATGAACTGGAACAGTTTGACAGATATGATGTCAAGACCCTTGTCGAATGCCCAAATGGTGTTTTGGTCATTGGTATGAAATGGGTCTTCAAAAACAAGATTGATGAGAATGGCACAGTCATCAAAAACAAAGCAAGACTTGTTGCCAAAGGATATAACCAACAGGAAAGTATTGACTATGAGGAAACCTTTGCACCTATTGCTAGAATGGAAGCCATCAGGATCTTCCTAACCTATGCAACCTACATGAACCTTAAAGTTTACCAAATGGATGTCAAAAGTGCCTTCCTGAATGGTAACATCAAAGAAGATGTCTATGTGCAACAACCTCCTGGTTTTGAAACTAGTGAATTTCCAAACCATGTCTACAAGCTTAACAAGGCCCTTTATGGACTGAAACAAGCTCCTAGGGCATGGTATGAAACACTTTTAGCCTTCCTGATCCAAAACAAGTTTGTCAGAGGAAAGATTGACAACACTCTGTTCATCTACAGAACAAAAAGTGATGTCATCTTGGTTCAAGTGTATGTTGATGACATCATCTTTGGCTCAACAAGTTACAAACTTTGCAAACAGTTTGAAAAACTGATGACCACAAAGTTTGAAATGAGCATGATGGGTGAACTCACTTACTTTCTTGGACTTCAAATCAAACAAACTGACAGAGGAATATCCATTTGTCAAGAAAAATACCCGAGGAACCTACTGAAGAAGTATGAGCTCACTGACCGCTCTTCAGTAAAGACTCCTATGGTTCCTCCAAACAACCTTGGCCCTGACCTCGCTGGCAAATCAGTGAACCAAACCCAATACAGGGGAATGATAGGCTCCCTGATGTACTTACTTGCATCAAGGCCTGATATCCAATTCTCTGTCTGCCTGTGTGCTAGATGTTAGGCTGATCCAAAAGAGTCTCATATCACTGCTGTCAAGAGAATCATCAGGTACCTGAAGGGTACACTAAACCTTGGTTTGTATTACCCAAAAAACTCAGGATTTGATCTCAAAGGGTACACTGACTCTGACTATGAAGGCTGCAATATGGACATAAAAAGTACCTCATGATCCTGTCAATTCCTTGGTGGTAAACTTGTGTGTTGGAGCACAAAGAAACAACAGTCAGTGGCCATGTCCTTAGCTGAAGTTGAACATGTGGCTGCTGCAGGGTGTTGTGCAAATGTACTCTGGATGAAGAGCCAACTGAGTGACTATGGCATTCAGTATAAGATGGTACCCATCTTTTGTGATAACACAAGTGCCATAGCCATCTCCAACAACCCAATACTTCATCAAAGAACCAAACACATTGACATCAGATACCATTTCATCAGGGGCCACATCATGAATGGAGAAATTGAATTACATTTCATCCCCACTGAATATCAGTTAGCTGATATCTTTACCAAACCCTTGGATGAACCTACTTTCACCAGACTGAAAGCTGAATTGGGCATGTTGGACATAGAATCAGGCAACTGATTTAAAATGTTCCATCCTGATGTAAATTCTCTAGGTCCCTGAACAAACCCATTCCTGAATGATAAATCATTCAGGGGGCTCAAGATGTCAAATGGCATTGAATACCCTAACTAAATGCTCTAAGTACTTAGTTAGTAAATGTCCCAGGTAGGTAACTGATTCCTATTAAATATAGGAATATATGTCGCTTACACAACTGGCATCCATATCTTGGGCCCCCACACCTACCTCACCAATACCACTGAGCATTAAATGCTCCCTCACACTCAAATATTTGTGATGATATAACTCTGCAAAAGCGTCTTTTGCAGAGCCACATAACTGTTCATCCCATCATGTTGTGAGAAAAATGGGGTAATGGGAATCACGCTATTTAATGCGGATATCAAACTTACTTTATTACAACATTTTGAATGAATATCAAAACGTTTGATATCTGCAACAGCAAAACCCTAATCCATTCCCTATAAATACCCCCACAAAGAAAAATACACACACGCTTTCAAAACTTATCAAAACTCTTGCAAAATTATTTCAAGAAAAAATCTGTTTGTTCAAATTGTGTGTGTTTCTTCTTTGATACTAATTTTTCTCAATACCAGACCTTTCTCAACACAATGGCGTCTTCTAAAGTCATCAAATACGCTCCCAATGTGGATTTCCAAATAAAAAGCGTTGACCTGACCAAGAACAATGTGGTGGGAAACTTTGCCTACCCTCAAGAGTTCCCTGAATACAGGAATGTGGTGAAGTTTCTACAAAACTGTTTCCTCACCATACATTCACAAAAACTCCCTCTGTCATCTATCGTGACTATTTGAGGGAATTTTGGTGCACAGCGGTGGTTGAAAACCCTGATGCACCAAAGGAGGCCACTATAAGGTTCTCAGTAAAGAATGGAACTAAGTTCCTAACTCTTAACTACAAGACCTTTGTCAAAGCCACTGGCCTTGACTATGCTGAGACCTTCACTGCCTAACCCATTGAAGAGGATGTGAAGGCAATTCTGCTGGAACTTGGGCCCTATGACAAAAATCACCCTGAGGTGACACCAGGGGCCCTCCTATCCAAAGTTCCAATCATTAAAACCTAGTTCCCAGTCCCCTGGAGGATCCTGATGACCTTTGTTATTCAGGTCCTTAGGGGAAATAAATCCTCTACTGAGCAATTGAACACTACTCAAGCAATGATAGTGTACTGTCTCATAGAGGGTAAAAAGATTGATCTTGGAGAAATTATCTTCAGGGACCTCATAGCAAAGTTGGGTGGGAAATCTAGGCAAAAACTCATGTCATACCCTAGATTCATTTCCTGTGCCCTGTAAGACTTGTTGGGGTCCGAGTATGTTAAGCCTGATGCAGTAGGCTTTGAGCCTAATGTCTTACACAAGGCTAATTATTCTCATGACCCTATTGAGGTTACACCTATCGCCCTGACAACATATATGCTTACTACTATCCAGGGTGACAACAAAATCTCACCAATTCCCTCTCCCACCAAGAAGGTGAAGAGGAAGAAGGGACAGGGGTCCAGGAAGGTGGCTCAACCCAAGTCACTCACCACTGAGACCTCTGCCCCCAAGCCTGACAAAAGGGGGCAACAACAATAGATCCTGACTGCTGACACCCTCAGGATCATAACCCAATCTTTGGCCCCAAAACAAAGGCCAACGGAGGGCACTGAGACATCACACTCAGTGTCATCGGGAAAACCCATTCCCAAAGGCTCTTCTGACATAAACAAGTCAGTGAAGTTGGAATCAACCCAACCACCACATCCTGCTAAAGGCTCTAGAAAATCACAACCAGAGTCTCAGGGAGCAAGGGGTCCTATATCCTCGGTGGGGCAGCACTACTCCACTGAGAAGGGGACCTACACCACCTCACATCCTGCTAAAGGCTCGGGTATATCACAACCCAAGCATCAGGGAGTTACCACCCCTAAATCTTCGGCAGGCCAGCGCAAGCCTGTTGGAAAGGGGGGAAAACCACTTAGGTGCCTGATGAGGACATTCGCAGAACAAAGCTTTTGTTTGAGGGCACAAAAACTCATCCCAAACACTCAGAGGGACTCATACAACCCGCTGATAGGGACACAACAATCACGATTCCTAAGGATGATATTGGAAAACACCCATCAGTGTCTGAAGGGGTCACGGGGGACAAAGATTTAGAGCGAAAAAGGCCACCCGCTGATATGGAACCCATAACCACTCCTGGAGGTGCCTACAACTTGGGAACTGGCTCTAAGGACCAGGTAGATAAAACCCAGTCTACTGGATTAGAGGGGTCAGGACCTGGCCAAAACGAAGGCAAGTCTTCTTATGAAGAGGAGCCGGATAACCTTGTTTTGCAGATTCAGTCCATGGCTGATACTGAAGCAGCCTTATTCTCAGATGATGACTTCCACAGTGATGAGGAGATTTTTGATGCCCGAGATGATATGGTGGTTGAGGAGGCAGTCTCTAAACAAATCCCTCAGTCTCCTCAACCCTCTGACACTAAAGCTGCTGAACCTCACTCCGAGTCAGAATCTTCAGATGATGATCAAGCTCGTCTCACTGGGAAGGTTTTTACCAAGTTCATCAAGAAGGCCACCAATGCCTTGTTCGGGGGGGGGGGGGGGTTCACTGATGAAGTGTTTGACATGCACACTGAGCAGGCGCATCATTACTTCAACCTTAAAGATGCTGTTGAAGATTTTAATGACGATGTCAGGGAGCAAAACGCGTCTCCTTCTCCCTGACAAAGATGGTTTCCCACCTTAACAAGTTCCTTGAATCCCTAAAAGAACTGAATACTGGGGTTCAGTCCATTCAAGAATCAGTTAAGGATGATCCTGAACTCACAAAGAAGCTCCTTCAGGCATCAGAGACCTATCTGCTCAACTCAGTGCATCTCACCGAGCTACTCACCCTGATGAAGTCCTTCAATCTTCAGGCTCTTAGTAACTCTGTGGAGGCTGTCAAAACCTCCCTTGCTGCCTTGGACCTCTCAGTGGTGGCTCAGTCTCAAAAGCCAGCCTCCATTGCTTGGGGTTTTGATTCTCGTCTGACAGTAATGGAGAATGCTCAAGCATCCTTTGAAGCCAAAGTCTCAACTATTCAGAAGGACACCTCATACCTCAAGTCCATGATGACTGAGATCTACCAGTCCTTCAAGGGTTCTTCTACCTCTGCATTAGTCACTCCTACTATTGCCATCACTACAGCTCAGGCAACAGTTGAGGGGGAGAATGTCACTGATGCCCCTAATAGTGAAGCCCAAGATGAAGCTACCAATGTTGCTTCAAGAGGTCAGCCCTCTCACACTGAGGGGGAGCATGTTACAGAGGTCACTCTAATCTCATCAGTTCAACCACAAGATGAAACAGTCTCTTCATCTCGTCAACAGGATAAAGGAAAAAGCATTGCTACAACACCTGAACCTGAAAGAGTGTTGAAGCCTGCCTCCACCATTGTAAGATAGGATCCTGATGAACAAATCACAGTTCCATTTTAGATCAATGGGGTAGTCCATCACCTCACTGATGATCAAATTCAGGCCTACTTGGAGAGAGATGAGATACTCAAAATGGTGGCTGTTGAAGAAAAGACGAGCAAACCTGAACTTATAAAGGTTTTTCATGAAGAGGCTGAGAAGATTGGTTTGGTAACTGAGGAACTGGTCACTAAGCAAGCTGGAGCTGCCTTCAAAAAGGCTCAGGAGGAAGAGATGAGCGCCCTGAAAAAGCAAAGAGAAGAAAAGCTCAGGAAGGACGCTCAGATTAGGAAGACCATAATTGAAAGGTACACTTGGGTGATGAATGAAAGACTCAAACTTGAAACTATCACTGACATCAAAATTCATCGCAACACCAAGCCTGCAATTGTCACAGTCTTCAGAGGGCAAGACCAAAGAGTGATGGACATCCATGATCCATTCAGGTTCGCTGACTTTGGCATCTCTGAGTTGAATGAACTCAGACCAATCATCTCTAAGAAGACAAATGTGGTGGTTCCTAGTCTCCTGAAATCACTAAAGCTCAGGTATGAAAGACTGATGGAAATGCCTGAAGCTCTTGGCATTCCCTACCTGCTTCCAGCTCCCTCTACTTAACCTGCTCCACCAAAGGTCACCAAAAGGAAGAGGAAGGAAATTGAGCTGGAGCCTGAGATAAAGGTCCAAGGATTGGATTGTGAGAGGTCTCTTCCTGAAGGAATCATGTTTATGGACAATGTAGTGTTTGAAGTCCCTGAAAGAGGTCTGTGTTTTACTGATGAGTACAGAAACCCTGCTTTCCAAAGATGGTCAGACATTGACAGGGCAGGGATTAAGGCGATGCTCATGTACCTGATGCTGGCTTCTCCTATTAGGTGTGCTGAAAACGTAAGGTTCTGCCAGGACCTCAGAGCTAAGATTGCGGAGCACCCTGAGAAACACCTCCTGAGATCCAAGAAAGTAAAGCTTGAGGCACTTGGCTTTCAACTGAATATCTGAGTCTGTAACCAACTATCTTTTTTTGTTTTTGTATTATCAGTAGGAATTGTAATAACTATTAATAAACTTTGATGTTCTTTTAAGTTATGTTTCCTACTATAATTACATCACCACTCAGTGAGAGATGAAGACCCCTAACAACTGACACCGAATCATGAAACACTTAGGCTATTTGTATGTCCAAATAGAGGGAGACTGTTAGGTCACTGAATTCCGCAATCTTCCTCTAACAAGGATTTGAACATAAAATCACCTAAGTGTTTGATATCCATAAATAAGTCACTGAGTGAACAATAACTAGTGAGTCATCTTCAGGATGCTTAGAACGAGCCTATGAAGAAAGTTTCATCATTCAGTGAGGCGAAACTCAGCGAGTGGCATCTAAGCCAAGAAGAAGGTGATGGGTTCAGTGAGAATGACAATAACTCACTGAACCCACAATACTCCTAAACAACGATCAAGGTACTGAAGACTGATGACTTGAAGACTGAAGATTTGGCGGGACTAGGCGGGAAAGTTTGAACTGGTTCACTAAAGTGCTTTATCACTTTAAGGTCAAAGTTTTCCCCAAATAGCTAAATCCAGTGTGTCATCAGAAAGCACCATTTGGACTTAACCTAAAGAAGGTTCCCTTGCCAGAGAATAAAATCTATCAAGATTTTATTAAGAAAGTCTTATGTCCATTGTGTATAATAGTTGTTCATACTTGTGCATAAATAGGTAACATAAGTGAGGAGTAAAAGTTGACAAGTTTGTGCATTTAATGCTAAGCATTCACAAACCACTTTTACTCCTCCAAAGAACAACACTGTCCCTGAGATAGCTCAGTGTGACTTATAGTTGTCACTCAAACATTGTTTGAGTTTAGTGAGGAGTTCATATGATACTTGTCATTTCAATCCCAAGTGTTATTCCGCAAACACTTGGGGTAAAATTCTTTGATTAACTTCTAATAATAATTAAACGTTGAAAATTACTCTCTTTTCTTTACGTTTATATCTGTTGTTAATCTTAGTTACACTTGAGTTAAAAGTCATATATCTTGGTTATATTAACTCTTTAGTTATTGTTAACCAAGTAAAAGGGACCAACACATATAATAATAATAATAAAAAAACAATCCCATAACAAATTAAAAGTAAATTAAAAATTGTTCATACATAAAAAGTTTAACAATTAAATTTCTGAGATTTCTCCGGATCAAAAGCCAAATGTACATTATCATAGTCAATGGCGTCCTCTTCGTCACTAAAAAATCCAACATCAGCCGCATCCTCTTCCACTGAACCAACCCGCGCCTTTTATCGCTTGTATTCCGGCTCATCTTTGGCAATTTGATACAAAATTGTTTTGCGTGCTGCCTCCTTTCTTCCAGAACTCCACGACTCATACCACTCGTTAATGTTAAACACCTTCTCTTCCTTACCTGCATAAAATAAATATTTATCGATCAATACTATACATTAAGGGAATCAAATATGTATATCAAATTAATCCTTATACATGGTTACATTAGTTTGAACTATTTTTTTATTGAACATATATGACATAAATACCTTTTGAACTTTCTTCTTCAAAACGTGGTTTCCTGAAATCAAATAAGCATTAGATGATAAATTTATAGAAGTTGCATCATTCAATGTGGTTTGAATGTTTACGTGTACAAAAGTTTACTTACTTTGAGCTCTTCTTCTTGAATGAAACGGACCTTGTTCTTTTCTTGTTCCAGCCATTTTCTTTTAAGATTAATTGTTTAAAAAGTGTTTGTTGAATGCTAAGTGGCCTTAAAAAGTGATACATTAACATCAAAACGCCTATGGTAGTCTTAGCTAGTAGGGAATTTTAAAAGTTTAAACATTAAAGATTATTGCAATTTACCAAGTTTGACGTCACATTAGCATGTTAAATGCACTAATTACTCGTGCCTAATTGTAATCATTTTAATTTTACACATTAAATGCTCCTAAACATTCTATAATTTTATTTTTAAACTTTAAATGGTAATAAGCATTGTAAGTGGTTTCAAATGTTAGAAAATATAGTAAGAATAAATATAATGGTATTAATCTAGTTATTAGTTGTGTAAAATTTGTGTTTGTGACAGTGTTTACTCCCTGAATTGGCAAACTTACTTCAACACTGTTATGACCTGATTAATAAAGAGATCCAACACCTTTTTTTGATGTTACTTGGTTAATAGATGAAATAAGAATTTAGATTTTGTTGAGAAAGAAATCAAGAATAAGGTGAGAAGCATGATGGTACAACAAGGGAATAAGCAAAAGGATTACATAAAGTCAAATAAAATTGAGGTATAACAAACACATTATAAAATTGACTTCATAAAGTCAAATAAAGTAGTACAAAAGGATTATAACATGTTTATTCAGGTTAACACATGTTTATTCAAATAAAGTACTTCCTAAATTAATACATTTTCTTTTTACCCTCCTTTTCAACAAACTTTAGCCATTTTTGGTTTCCCATGGTTTTATACCCTTGTCTTCACAAATCTTAGCATTGGGCAGGCCTAGCACCTGAACCCTCTCATCAAAAATCTCTTTGAGAGTCTTTTTTGGAGTTTTTAGCTTCCTAGCATCTTCCTTTTTTGTGCCTGATCCAGAATATCCCTTTGGAAAGTAGTCTGCCCATGGATTTGGAGGACCTTCAAAACTGCTTGATATGTGAAATGAATTTGAGTCACTGCTGTCAATGTTAATGATTTCTACAAAAAAAAAAATAAATAAAAAAAAAATAAAAAAAGAAAAAATATATTAAAATTAAAAAAAATATAGTGTAAATGAAATAAAAGATAATGTTGCAATTCAGGGTGTGTTTGAAACAACCTTTGTTCTTGGAACTCATTGTTTCAGTAGGTAGAATGGGGTTGTGGGAGCTTGCTTGGTGTGTTTGGTTTTTATAAAGAAAAAGGTATGCTTGGTTAGTGTTTCAAAACTGCAAAAAGTAGTCAATTGACAGTGAAGAAAAAAATAGTGTTTGTTACCCTTCTTGCAGGCATGAAATTGTGCAGTCATGACATTACTTTATCATATGTGCAAACATGAGAAAAAAAAATAGTATTTGCAGTACCAAGGCCAAAAATGCAGGTGTGCAAAGACTAAGGCTAAAACAGTCAACTGATGTGGACAAAAACAGTCAATGTTGTAATTCAGGGTGTGTTTGAAACAACCTTTGTTCTTGGAACTCCAATGGTCACATTACTTGGTGGATGGTTGGTTTTAGATCATAAAAAAGAATGGAATGCAATAAACCAACATACGTAACCCTTCTAAGTTCTCGCTATAGCTCCTTTTGTCGTTTCAACTCCATTTGAGCAAAGGCCTGCACCAGGCGCATTGCTAGATTGTTGAAAAAACAAAAGGAACTGTATGGGAACTTAGAAGGGAAATGTATATTGAAATTCCAGACTCATTTATAAAGTTAAACCATTCATCCACCAAATAATGTGGGCACCTAGTACAAATCGGCACACAGGTACTAATTTTAGGACTCGTGTAGTTTAAAATGAGATAAAAGGTCAATATGATACAAATGTTGAGTAAAGAATAAAGTCTAAGTAACATCACTCATCTTGAATGTGATAATGAAGGAGTGTGGCCTATCATGAACAATACACACTATATCATTATCGCATTGAAGACATCTCAATTATCAAGACAGATCTATCTAGCGTTGCAAAAAGGTTCCATTTCTTTGTTTTTTGGACAGTGTCTAATAACGGTAGTAGACGTTTTCCAAATTAAGCAAGGGAACCGATCTGCAACATTATATAGATCTGCCCTGATATTGAGCTTTAAGTTATTTGAAAATAGATTCTTACTATCATTTATATTGCTCCCTTAGATGTGACGAACATACATATTAATTATGTAGATTCTATGACATTAGAGAACTAATCGTGCATGAATGACAAGTTGAACATATAATAATAACCAGCTAGTGGGTTGTACATATAATAATAACAAGTTGAACACATATAAATTTTCTAACATATATAACACGTATAAAAACCGAGTTCTCAATCCTCATTACAAGGAAGGAGTCTTCTCCAATTGGAGAATCAAAAGGCTCCCACTAGGTTTTTGAGCTTGGTACCTAATAGACCACATACATCACAATATATGACAGCGTGAACCTAAAGACCGGACAAACAGCTAGTAGGATGTACATATTAAGATTTCCAAGGCATAAAAAACTTGAAAATTACACACATCTGCTACTTTTCTTCCTTATTCTCTCAATACAAATGCAACATAATTCTTATAACATATAGTCAACCTAAGCCTAAGATAAATAAGCTAATCCAAGCAAACCTTAATATCTCTTTTGTTCTAATTATTCACAAAAACAACATAGCATGTTCTTCCTTATTCTATGAATACAAATGCAACGCAATTCTTATAACAGATATGCAACCTTAATAGGTGAGTTCATACATAATCGATATGATGCCGATACAAAAATTGCCTAACGGCTATTAAAAAATTGCCTAGGCTAGCATCATATTACATATTAACCATACTTAAAGCATAACCATTATTAAAATACCCTGCCAATTGAAACTAAAAATAGGGGATGACCAAAAGATACCACAACAATAGCCTAGACTTTCTCAAACCGGGCCAGATGATACTGCTTCTCTTCCCTCCCTTCACGTGCCAAATCCATCAACCCAATTAGACCGTCAAGAATTTTCTTATTTGTTGCCAAAGTCTCCTTCATAAACCTTAACCCATCAGCACCTTCATCGTGAAAAGGGAAAAAATGTTCCCCTTATTCAATTAGCTTTTCAAGGCACCTAATCTCCTTAGCTAGGTGATCACGTTTTTGCCCTAGCAACATATTTAAGCCATAAATTTCAGTGTATTGTTGGCTGAAAAGCAGGAGGAAGACATCGTCAAGATCATCAGACTCAGCGATTTGCTTTAATTGTTTAAATTTAGGAGTGGAAGCAACAGCATATGGTGTAGGTGGCGATGCCATTTTAATAGGGATGGTTAGGTTGAGAGTTTGAAAGAAAACAAAGACACTGGGTAACTCTTGACCCTAACTACTAGAGGTGCAAGTCCCCGACCGGTTTTTTTTTTAACCGGTAGTTAAACCGGTTTTATAAAAAACCGGTCCGGTTTTCTAAAACCGAACCGGTTAGACCGGTTATGAGTTTTCATAATATACCGGTTTTTTCTGGTTTTATCCGGTTTTAAAATAAAACCGGTTTTAACTGGTTTAATTTGTTTTTAATAAAAAAAAAAAAAAACAAAAACAAAAAATGTTACCGTTTGAAAAAACCGGATTTAACCGGTTTTTTTCAAAAAAATATAACCGTTTAAAAAAAAAAAAAAAAAAAGTAGCCGTTTGAAAAAAACCGGATTTAACCGGTTTTAACCGGTTTTTTTCAAAAATATAACCGTTTAAAAAAAAAAAAAAAGTAGCCGTTTGAAAAAAAACCAGATTTAACCGGTTTTAACCGGTTTTTTCCGGTTTTTTTAAAGAATACCGAGCCAAACGGCTAGTATGAAATATAGCCGTTTTTTTTTGAATTTTCTGAGGGTTTTGGGGAGTTTTAAGGCACTATAAATAGAGGTAATGTGTTGGGGTTGAAAACACATAAAAAACAATCTCATTTCTTTCTCTAATCTCTCAAAAACGCTCAAAAATCGCTATTTCGCATTTTCGCTATAATGGAAAACTCACAATCACAACAAGCTTCCACTACTCCCTCCGTTGCTACTAGCAATGTCCGAAAACAACATTACACAAATGATGATGTTGAAGTTGTTAGATCAACTACCCGAAAAGGTGATGTGTGGTCTAATTACGATATGTGTGCTATGAAAGATGGTAATGTAAAGGCGCGTTGCCGGAAATGTGGGCATTTTTATGGCACCGGGTCTAACTCTACACTTAGGAATCATATTGGTAGTTGTAAGGCGGGTCAAAATACTAGTTCGCAAGCTACTATTGGTGCGGATGGTCAAGTTTTTATATATGATGCGGATGCGCTTCGACTTGATTTTACGAAGTTTGTCATTCAACAAGGGCTTCCATTCAACCACTTCGACAACGTCAAGCTTACGGAGATCATCAAAAGGAGGCTACAACCGCGGTATCAACATGTAAGTCGTACTACTCTTAGAAGTGATGCTTTTAAATTATGGAAAACGGCTAAAAAAGAAATAATTGAAGGTTTTCGTAATTATAAATATGGTGTTTCTATAACTACGGATACTTGGACCGCACCACATGGTACGGCAAATTCTTATCTCGCCGTTACGGCTCATTGGTTTAATCCCGAATCTTGGTTATTAATGAAACGGACAATCGCTTTTAAAATATTTGGTTATCCTCATACGGGATGTAATTTAAGAAAAATTTTGCATGACACTTTAATTGAATATAATTTAGATGATAAAGTTTTTACGATTTCACTAGATAATGCATCAAATAATACTAGAGCTATGGACTTGTTAAAATTACGTGTAAAACCTATTTTAGATGGTGCTTTTTTTCATTCCCGTTGTGTTGGTCATGTTATAAATTTATCCGTACAAGCGGCATTAAAAATATGTGATAGTTTATATACGAAATTTAGGGGTTTATTAGTATTGATATATAAATCGAGCAACGAACGACAAATAAACTATAAACGTTTTCATAAACAATGTAATGAACAACCCCCAGGACCTTGCCTTGATATTAATACTAGATGGAATTCTACTTGCATGATGTTTGAAAATATATTACGACAACGTGCGACTTTACATGCTTATAATCAAAAACTTATTAATAAAAATTTGTCCAACATAATACTAAACGACCAAGATTGGGATCGACTAAATGAATTAACTATGTTTTTACAAGTTTTTAAAGAGGCAACAACTATATTATCGGGTGTTTATTACCCAACTAGCCCATTAGTTTTAAAACAAATTTATGCTATGACGGAAAAATTATATGATTTAAAAAACTCACCTTCACGAATGTTTAGAAAAATGGTTAAAATTATAAAAAAGAAATTTATAAAATATTTTGCTAGTTTACCTTTAGTTTTTACTTGTTCCGCCGCACTTAATCCATGTTTAAATGTTGGAGGTGTAGAACTTTTAATAAAAAAAATAATGGAAAATTTAGACTTATCTTTTGGGTTAGACGGTGATGACGTGGGCTATATAGAATCTCAAATTTTTAGATTTAACGATCATTTTCAAAAATTGTTTGGCATTTATGCAACAAAATATGGTCACCAACAAAACCCAATTGTTGACCAAATGCGGGCCGGATCGTCCCAAATGACAAGAGACATTAATATAAACCTTTATAATTCTTTATTTGAAGACGCTACAAGGCGTCAACGATCATCGGCCCCAACAAGCGAATTGGGACAATATATGGCTACAAACTTTTTAAGAACTTTAAGTCCCAATGAGTTTGCAAACTTTGACATTTTGGCTTGGTGGAAAGAAAGGGAAATCCAATATCCGGTTTTATCCGCTATGGCTCGTGACTTATTAGCGGTCCAAGCTTCGACGGTAGCTTCCGAATCGGCCTTTTCGGTTAGTGGTCGAATTATATCGGATAGAAGGACAAGACTAACATGCGAATCCGTGGAAGTATGTGTATGTTTGAAAGATTATTTGGACGGAGTAGATAGGATACAACATGAATCGTCGTTGGATGATCCAATAATAGATGAAGATGTTGAAGAAGGTATAATAAGAGAAGAAGAAGAAGCGGGGATATCACCTTCGTCTTCGACTACGAATACCGAAGGCGAATTAGATGAAGGTGAGTTTGAAGAATTTGAAGTTGAAGATTTAGATGTACAAGATTTTTTGGAAGAAAATGATCTTGATGACGACTTGAGTGACTAGTTGAGTATAACGGGTGATGGCAATGCCGAAGCTCGATATACTTGATTACACTAATATGTTTTCGGGTGATGGCCATGCCGAAGCTCGCAAAATGTATTAGTATTTATATGTTTTTATGATTGTATTGTTTAAATAAAAGTTATGATTGTATTGTATAAATAAAAGTTATGATTGTATTTTTTTGTTGTATAATTGTATTGTTTAAATAAAAGTTATGATTGTATAATTGTATTGTTTAAATAAAAGTTATGAGAATATTGTTTAATTATATGTTTGATAATTAACAATTTTATTAAATAAATGTTCGAAGCTTTTAGTAAAATTCCGGAAAAAAATGAACCGAAAAAAATGAACCGGTAAACAACCGATAAAAAATCCGAATCCGAACATTTTTAACCGAAAAAAGCGAACCGGTAAAAAACCGATTCCGAAAATTTATAACCGAAAAAAACTGATTCCGAACATTTATAACCGATTTCGAAAAACCGAAACCGAACCGAAACTGGTTATTCGAAAAACTGGTTTTTTTATAACTGGTTATTAAAAAACCGAAAACCGAAAAAAACTGATTTTTTTGCACCTCTACTAACTACAAGCATTTATATTTATTCATCCACCACTCAAACGGAAAAATTCTTAATTGCACAAGATTCAATGTATATACTTTAGATTAAAAAAAAAGTGTATAGACTATGTACTAAACAAATTAAATGTATATTCTAAAAGTATAAAAACTAAAAGTATAAAAAGTAGTAAAAGTTTTAAAACTAATAAGTGAAGTGTGTTTGATACTCTTTGTATATATACAATAAGTTTAAAAATTATTAACAGTATTAAAAGTATAAAAAGTAATAAAAGTTTTAAAACTAATAAGTATATATTAAAGCTACATTTGTATTTTAGGGCATGCTTGGTTGGGGCGGTTCGGTTCGGTTAGTTGGAAGATTTTAGCTATCCATCGCGGGGCGGGTAATTTATTTATATTATATACGGTTCAGTTAGGTTAACCACGAATATCTAAAAGTAAAAACTGAAACCGAATCGTGATAAGCGGTTTTTCCAGTTTTGGTTTTCGGTTTCGGTTTCTTTGGTTTCGGGTTTTTTTCGGTTTTGGATTGAGCGGTTTGTCATAACATGACACTCTAAGCAACTATAACCCAATACATATGACCCCTATGATGTCAAATATGTGACCAGTGATAACCTAACCCACATGACCCATGACCCATGTGAATTAGCCATTATCACCGGTCATGCATGGTTTCTATTACACTAAAAGCCACTATAACCCAATGCACGTTACCCATGACCCATGTTTATTACCAATTGTCAACAGTCATGGATGTGTCGTAACACGACACTCTAAGCAACTATAACCCAATGCATATGACCCATATGATGTCAAATACCCATATTAATGAATGTGACCAGTGATAATTACCTAACGCACATGACCCATGTGAATTAGCCATTATAACTGGTCATGCATGGTTTCCATTACACTAAAAGCCACTATAACCCAATGCACGTTACCCATGACCCATGTTAATTACCAATTGTCAACAGTCATGGATGTGTCGTAACATGACACTCTAAGCAACTATAACCCAATGCATATGACCCATATGATGTCAAATACCCATATTAATGAATGTGACCAGTGATATTACCTAATGCACATGACCCATGACCCATGTGAATTAGCCATTATCACCGGTCATGCATGGTTTCCATTACACTAAAAGCCACTACAACCTAATGCACTTTACCTAGACCCATGTTAATTACCAATTTTCAATAGTCATGGATGTGTCGTAACATGACACTCTAAGCAACTATAACCCAATGCATATGACCCACATGATGTCAAATACCCATATTAATGAATGAGACCAGTGATAATTACCTAACCCACATGACCCATGACCCATGTGAATTAGCCATTATCACCGGTCACGCATGGTTTCTATTACACTAAAAGCCACTATAACCCAATGCACGTTACCCATGACCCATGTTTATTACCAATTGTCAACAGTCATGGATGTGTCGTAACACGACACTCTAAGCAACTATAACCCAATGCATATGACCCATATGATGTCAAATACCCATATTAATGAATGTGACCAGTGATAATTACCTAACGCACATGACCCATGTGAATTAGCCATTATAACTGGTCATGCATGGTTTCCATTACACTAAAAGCCACTATAACTCAATGCACGTTACCCATGACCCATGTTAATTACCAATTGTCAACAATCATGGATGTGTCGTAACATGACACTCTAAGGAACTATAACCCAATTCATATGACCCATATGATGTCAAATACCCATATTAATGAATGTGACCAGTGATAATTACCTAATGCACATGACCCATGTGAATTAGCCATTATCACTGGTCATGCATGGTTTCCATTACACTAAAAGCCACTATAACCCAATGCACGTTACCCATGACCCATGTTAATTACCAATTGTCAACAGTCATGGATGTGTCGTAACATGACACTCTAAGCAACTATAACCCAATGCATATGACCCATATGATGTCAAATACCCATATTAATGAATGTGACCAGTGATAATTACCTAATGCACATGACCCATGACCCATGTGAATTAGCCATTATCACCGGTCATGCATGGTTTCCATTACACTAAAAGCCACTACAACCCAATGCACTTTACCCAGACCCATGTTAATTACCAATTGTCAATAGTCATGGATGTGTCGTAACATGACACTCTAAGCAACTATAACCCAATGCATATGACCCATATGATGTCAAATACCCATATTAATGAATGTGACCAGTGATAATTACCTAATGCACATGACCCATGACCCATGTGAATTAGCTATTATCACCGGTCATGCATGGTTTCCATTACACTAAAAGCCACTATAACCCAATGCACGTTACCCATGACCCATGTTAATTACCAATTGTCAACAATCATGGATGTGTCGTAACATGACACTCTAAGCAACTATAACCCAATTCATATGACCCATATGATGCCAAATACCCATATTAATGAATGTGACCAGTGATAATTACCTGATGCACATGACCCATGACCCATGTGAATTAGCCATTACCACACTGGTCATGCATGGGTTGCACCGGCTTGGTAGGTGTATACCGTTTGTCACAGAAGCAAGTAGCCAGAGACCTCCCGATCATGTTATCCGGGATCGAGAAATTTTGAACTCGGCTTGAGCTTGACTCGAAAAGATCGATTTATTTGTCAAGATGTGTTTTCTTACACAAATTAATATTGAAATATAACATAACCTAATAATTGAATTCGGTTCGACTTCAGCTCGAAAAGCTTGATACATTCATAAAAAAATATTTACACTCAGTACACTTAAAAAAACATATTTTATATTACTTACAAGCTCGAGAACTCAACAATAACTTGAGTCAAACTTATATAAGATTGAGCTCAACTCATTAAACATTTTGAGCTCATTTGATAGGCTTTCAATCTCCAAAATTTTAATCACGTGCTCAAGATCCGCCCTTAATTTTTCCCAAAAAATTTCAATCTCCCGCTCAAGATCCCGCCCCTTTTTCCCCAAAATCAAAACACTAACACTTATACTAGTCAGATCTATCTTCTATCTATTCATCTCTTCTCCTTTTCTCTAGAACCGACTCACACCACCGCCACACTTCACCGCCTTATCTCGCCGTCGTTCCACCAACCATCGCTCTTCCATCCCATCACCGTCATCAAGACAAGGGAACTTTATGGGAGAGTTTGTTTGCTTCGGTTGTTTGGTTCGAGTTAACCACCACATCATAGTCGAGCCACCATCATCCTCATCTCACCTATCCTACTCTGATAATGGGTATGCTCAAACACATATTTAATTTATATTTTCTTAAATGTGTAATCGAATATAAAATAATTTATATTGATTTTCGTGGATTAAAACTAGCCTAAAACATGTTTTTGATTATAAATTCATGTGGTGGTAATCGTTGCAGGTAGACTTATTAAGACGACATAATTTTCCTGTTTATTGGAATGGAGACAATCGACGTGTTTTAAGAGGCCACTGTTTTGCTCGTAAAGGGAGTTGATGTGTAAGGAAAGCTTTAAATTTATAATACTAGTTTCACCGATTTTAATAAACCAAACACACGGGTAAAGTATAACCCCCGTTGGTAGTATTAGATTAAGGTAAGAGAAGGTCGTATCCACAGGGACTTAGTTCATTTAGTTTAAGTATAACAATTAGTAAAAGAAGACAAGTAACAATTATAGGAATAAAAGGAATTCAAATATTAAGACAAATGATTGCTTGGATAGCTTAGATAATCTAGTGACAATGTTTATGTTTGATCTCAGTTTGATAAAGGAGCACAACTTATAAGAGAGCTATTTTCGTCGAAAGAGCAATTTCATAACTCGTAGGTTCAATTCAAGATTCATATCTACCCATTAAGTGATTTCTCTCGAAATGGTATTTCATATCAAGTCTAGATTATTACTGATTCTTCTAAGTGGATTTCTCCTTTCAAAGACTAGTAACGCAGACAAGTTCCTAGAATTGCGTTTAACACGTTGGTTCTTTCGACCTATCCCAACATATTATATTCAACCAGTTTCAATAAATAAACATGATAAGACTAGAAATGAAATACTTCGCAATATAAACTTGAAATTGGTAGAGATCAAAACATAATCATAAGTTGCTTTATTATATTCACATATCCAAGCAATCACAAAAGGTTTAGCCTCTCATGGCTAATGAGTTCATAATAACAGAAGTGCGTAAATGATAAACAAGAGACATACAGATTGGATTGATCAAATGATTACACAAGTGTCACAAGTAACCAAGAATTTGACACCAACAAGTATTTAACACCCCTTATTATGATTCGTTCACCCCTGCAACTTGGCTCTGGATCACGTGTTACTTCGGACTTAGCTTTGTGGAAATTGATTATAGAGTGGAGAGTTCAAATGCTTGCAAATGATCTCTATTTATAGGCAATCTGATATGCGAAGTACGACGCACTTGCTTTCTGAGTGCGGCGCACTTTCTTATTTTCTTGGCGCCAAAGCTTCATAAATACAGGGGAAGTACGGCTCACTTTGTTTGCAAGACCGGCGCACTTTTATTTAATATTATATATTTGACTTCTTTTGACCGAGAGGTAAGTGCGGCGCACTTTCTTGTAAAACCCGTGCACTTGGCTTACATGAAAAGCTAATCATGGAAGACTTCATTATTTATTCACTTCAAGTTGCGAAATAGTAGGTTTTTAGGTGTTTTATTCTCAGACCATCCAAGAGTGAACCTGCATTCATTTTATGCTATTACATACCAAAAGTTCACGTAAAATGATCATAAAACATATAGAATAATGCTCAAGAAATATGTATAATTAAAGCGTTATCAAATACCTTCACACTTAGCTATTGCTTGCCCTTAAGCAATCAGGTGAGAAAATTTAGTTTGTTTTGTGATCATGGAGATATATTATCAGATTTATTATTTTGTTAGAAAGGCGTTGACACATAACTAAAAACACCTCACGAAGGATTATTTTAAATGATTCACACAATTCACTCAAATAGGGTTTAGTTCACTCAATATATGCACAGACACGACTAAATAGCTACCATAGGCTTGCACAAATCACAAAGACAACTTGATGAGGTGAAAAGTGTACCGCTTTTAAGCGGTCATTTAAGCCCGAATTCGAGATTATTTGATCAATTATTGCACTAAATCGTTCCTTTTGTCTTTTAGGTACTTTTGAGGAGAAATCTAGAAAAGGAAGCATTTTGCACGTTTTTGGAGCATAAAAGTGAAGAAAACGACAAAGTCTCAAAATTCCTTGCTGGAACAATACCTGACGACGTCAAGGGTTTACTAGTGATGGCATCAAGAGTGACAAAAGAGGTGGATGTGGAACTTATAACATGACGGCCCAGAGTGTTTTCTTTGATATTGGCCTGACGGCGTCACCAAGGTCGTCAAGGTCCAAATACATGTGACGGCCCAGAGCTTATTCCTACATGACGGCGTCAGAAGTGGATCTAGGCAATACGAATTTCAACTTGGCGGCGAGTTGACGGCGTCAGAGGTTAACACATGACTCCGTCAGGATGCATAGTCTATTTATATTTTTCCAATTTTTAATTGTAAAGTGTGGAACTTTCGGGGAACAAGTTTTGTAAAAACCCTAGGTCGAATTTCCTGCATCTTGAAGGGGTTTCAAACCCTTCTTTCTTCCATGTTTGAATAAAGATAAGTACTTCAATAATCATTCAATATGTCTATGTATTGTTTGATTCTATCTTATGTTTATCTTTCTTTTAACATGTTAGGCTAGGCTTTTATTGTGTTTGCTTAGATGTAGTGAAACCTAGATGTTGATTATGGGTTGATTGTTTGTTTATAATTGTTATGGATGATTGTATTCGACGTTAGGCTTAAGAAAACTGGCAGACTTCCATTGGTAACTTGCTTGAACGTCTTAAGAAACATGATCGAAGGTGTACTATGATTTTTGGTTGTATTTAATGCATAAGTGAATTCTAATGATCCCATGTTAGGAGCTTTTAACAGCTCAACATAGGAGTGAAGTAGGATCTTATAGAGTTAGGGAATATTGTACACGGCCCTACGACTGGTATTAAGGAATATAACCCGTCATCCATGCAATTGTGTTAAGATCGTTTAAGCCCTATCTAGGATATATTAATGTTAACGTGCACAACGGAATAAGAACAAGAATAACATCAACATTACTTCAAGGTTTTCTTTATTGAAAAATAAAATAAACTACTACACTACTAATATACACACGCTTTGAATCATGTGTCTAGACTCTCATTGAAGAGACTATGAATGAAAAGATGAAAAAGATACTTGTAACCCTAGACGCCTACCCTCTTTATATAGTAGAGGGAGGTTACAAGAAACCCTAAACCTAGCTTACTAACAAAGCTAAGTTATTATTACATAATAGCCCCTCATTGTTTCTTCTTTCTTCATTCTTGCTCGTGGTTTTGTAATCTTCAAATCTTGTAATTCCCAACAATCTTCCCCTATTTGATATTACAAAACAATCTGCATGAAGAAACAATGTCATCACCAATAATAAGCTGCACATCATAACTATTCTTCCCCTTTTTGTAATCTTCTAATAGGGGTCTTATGCAACTCGTAAACGCTTCCCCTTAAGTGGTGCATATCTCGGACTTTAATCGGCTTCAAATATCCTTATCTGATGTAGTGTGAACAAGCATGTTAAATACACCTCAGTTATTCGTGTGGTCCCAGCCATCGCACGCCATAACCGTCCATTGGTCCCAGACCAAATCAAAATATAATAATGTGTGTGGTCCCGGCCTTCGCACGACATTATTATGTTATGTACTCAACACCCGAGCAGCAGGAACAAGCAGCAGTATCGAACAGCAGGAATATGGTCAAGTATATTAACAATAAGCTTCCCCTTAAAAGTATACTTGCCATCTCTTAAATCCAGTAGACACCATGGAGTGATCATTGATGAAGAAAATCAAATATAACTGATTTGATGAAGAAATGGAATCTCCCAACCTTGCATCTTATGTCTTGCACTATCCACGTGACGGCCTCTTGACAAACTCCTCATTGACTTATCCAATGAGACACTGAGCACTACAACGTAACTCCTTTAAGTGATAGCAAATGTACGCATTAAGCACAATAAAATGGATTGTACCCCTTCACTAGAGTCGTCAAGTCTTCGTCACCATACAAACCAAGCAAGTTATCTTAAAAAGCTGCTGATCCCTTTAAGATATGATAAGAACACAATACTTGGGAAAATCAATTACAACATCAAACAAATTATAATCAAATGTCTTCAACAAGTAATCTCCTCAACGAACTGATGATGGTTGAAAATTCCGTCCTCCCTAACCATTAGTAATCTCACATGACTAGTAGGAACCAAAACCGACCAAAAGAAAAAGTATACAACAAGTCAGCAGGAACCATAAAGAAGTCAGCAAGAACCATCGTATGTATCAGCAGGAACCCATCAGTAGAACCGATCAGTAGAAACCAACCATATGCATCAGCAGAAACAAAATAAGCGTATCAGCATAAACTAAATTCATCAGCAGGAATAAAATTCCAATGGCAGCAGTATCATCATATAGGTACCATCAGTAGGAACAATATTCGTCCCATCAGCAACCAATCATCACACAAAACAACCAATCAATGAAGCTTATATCCACTATCGATCCATATAAAAAAATTGATAATCAGTAAACCCATGTGCAAACAAACCGACCCATGATCTGATGAATAATAATCATATATCAAAGCTCCATCGACCCCACGTGATGACATCATCCCACAAATAATTCGTACAAGCTTTTAGTTGTTGTGAATCATTCAAAAAACGCCAAACCAATTAACTTGTTGACAAAAAAAAAAAAAAACGACCAATAGCAGCATCACCGATTCACACATTAATTTGGTACGAGGTTTGGTAATGTCACAAAACTATATCAGAGAGAATATGCAATTTGTAAAACACCTCTTCACTGACCCATTAATTGCTAGTTTGAGGTTAATAATTAATTTCGACCAATCACCCTTGAGTCCACTACATGCGACAAACAAACCTCAATAATGTATAACTGGTACGAGATTTTCTTTTAAGTATCCAAGCAGGTACGAGGTTTAATATTATAGAGCAATTCCAACCAATCAATGCTAGGTAAAACTAAATAGCACTATCCCTCAATAAAACAAATAACATCCCACGTGATGCTTCAAACGTGCACCAACAATATTTGCAATTGAGAAGAAGAATTCACACCGATCCATGTTGTCATCATAAAATAATTAAACCACCAAGCTTCAAAAGCAATCACGACAAAACTACAAACTAATCAGGGATAGTGCAGCCATCAATTAATAATATTATTCTAGCCCCATATTCGCAAAACATCAGATCAGCAATTTATCCAGCCCCACAGATTAATAACATACGAAATCAATTATATAATAAATCATGTAATATTGATTCGATGATTCACTAAGTAGTACGAGGATTGCATGATCCAGCCAATCAAAATCGATACCAAAAAAAAAATAACGATTACCTCAGAGCTCAGTTTCAAAGCTGCTTCATTCGTACCTTCTTTAACTAAATCTGCTCCTTCTTCACAACTGCTCTTTATTGACAATGAAAACCTTGTAGATCCCTAGATATCAAGAGCCACCCGCTCTGATACCAATTGTTAAGATCGTTTAAGCCCTATCTAGGATATATTAATGTTAACGTGCACAACGGAATAAGAACAAGAATAACATCAACATTACTTCAAGGTTTTCTTTATTGAAAAATAAAATAAACTACTACACTACTAATATACACACGCTATGAATCGTGTGTCTAGATTCTCATTGAAGAGACTATGAATGAAAAGATGAAAAAGATACTTGTAACCCTAGACGCCTACCCTCTTTATATAGTAGAGGGAGGTTACAAGAAACCCTAAACCTAGCTTACTAACAAAGCTAAGTTATTATTACATAATAGCCCCTCATTGTTTCTTCTTTCTTCATTCTTGCTCGTGGTTTTGTAATCTTCAAATCTTGTAATTCCCAACAATTTGTTTTCAAAACTATTCTTCCCCTTTTTGTAATCTTCTAATAGGGTCTTGTGCAACTCGTAAACGCTTCCCCTTAAGTGATGCATATCTCGGACTTTAATCGGCTTCAAATATCCTTATCTGATTTAGTGCGAACAAGTATGTTAAATACACCTCAGTTATTCGTGTGGTCCCAGCCATCGCACGCCATAACCGTCCACTGGTACCAAACCAAATCAAAATATAATAATGTGTGTGGTCCCAGCCATCGCACAACATTATTATGTTATGTACTCAACAACCTGTAAACACCAAACCAAATGAATAGATGGAACCAACTCGTCATCCAAGATCCAAGGGCGTCTTCGGACCTAGAATTAAATATCAAAAATAAAATAATAATATATATATATATTTTTTTAACTAATAAACAGTAACGAGCAGCAGCAATAAGTATCAGCAGTAAGTAGCATTAACAGTAAGTAGCATCAGCAGTAACGAACAGCAGTATCGATCAGCAGAATCAAAATAATCACATCAGCACAAAGTGTAAGAGAATGATCAAGTATATTAACAATAAGCTTCCCCTTAAACTTATACTTGCCATCTCTTTAATCCAATAGGCTCCAGGGAGTGATCACTGATGAAGAAAATCAACTATAACTGATTTGACGAAGAAGTTAAATCTCCCAAACTTGCATCTTATATCTTGCACTATCCACGTGACTCCAAACTCATACTCCCATAAAAAGTATAAGTAGACTACGACCTCTTGACAAATCCTCAACTAAATGAGACACTGAGCACAATAACGTAACTCCTTAAAGTGATAGCAAATGTACGCATTAAGCACAATAAAATGGATCGTACCCCTTCACTAGATTCATCAAGTCTTTGTCACATCATTAACGCACAAACAAGTTATCTCCAAAGTGTTCCACTCACTTTGAGATATGATAAGAATACGCCTGTGAAATTCAACTACAACAACAAATAAATTATAATCAAATGTCTTCAACAAGTAATCTCCTCAACGAACTGATGATGGTTGATAACACCATCCTCCCTAACCAGTAGTAATCTCACATGACTAGTAGGAACCAAAACTGACCAAATGAAAAAGTATACAACAAGCCAGTAGGAACCATAAAGAAGTCAGCAAGAGTCGTATGTATCAGCAGGAACCCATCAGTAGGAACCAATCAGGAGGAATGACCAGAAAGAACCATCAGCCGTAACCAAATGTCATCAGCAAAAACAATTAAAGCTTCAGCAGAAACAATTAAAGCTTCAGCAGAAACAATTAAGTGCTTTCGCAGGAATGAATAACGCAGCAGCAATAACCGTCAACAATACCGATCAAAGTCGTGTCATCTTCAAACCATATGAGTATAAAGACAACACTTTTAAAGTGTTGCTAAAACCCTAAAATCATCAAAAATCAATCATACTCATCCCCAGCTGCTTCTTTCATGAATTTTAGATATCAAACATCATATATCCAAGTTCCATAATGAATTTAAAACAAGGAAGCATGAATTCATGAAGTGAAAAGCATAGAAATCCAACAAAAATCGACTTACATAAACCTTTTTCAGCAGCAGACTTTAACAATTTTTATTTTTTTACTGAGAGCTCAGATTGAAGATCCCTCTGGTGGAACTCTTCCTTGATATGTTGAGAACTTCCAGTAAAAATATCAGCCCGATCCAATGGTTAACGAATGAGAAATTGTTGTTTGAAAACTGCACTGCAGAAAGTTACGAAAATTTACACCAGATCTGCTTCTTCTTCACAACTGCTCTTAATTCATGAACATGAAAACCTCAAAACCCCAGATATCAAGAGCCCCCGCTCTGATACCAATTGTGAAAGATCATTTAAGCCCATCTAGGATATAGTAACAATGATTTGCACAGCGGAATAAGAACATAAGAATCAAAGTTACTTCAAGGTTTTCTTTATTATAAATATAAAAACTACTACAACTACTAAACTACTACTAACGCTCTATGCGTTTCTAGACTCTCATTGAAGAGACTAGCTATGAATGAGATGATCTGTAACCTAGACGCCTACCCTCTTTATATAATAGAGGGAGGTTACAAACCCTAGCTTCCTACGAAAGCTAACTATTACATATTAGGTTCTCATTGTTTCTTCTTTCTTCATTCTTTGCTTGTAGGTTTTGTAATCTTCAAATCTGTAATTCCCAACAATAATGTAAGTTAGGAAGAATCACAGGCAAAGGTACCATCAAAACTCCAAAGGTTGATTTTGAGAATGTCTACTATGTGAAGGAGCTTCAAGGATTCAATTTGTTTTCAGTCTCACAAATTTGTGACAAAAAACTTCCTGTGCTTTTCACTGAAGATGGTTGTTTCATTCTTTCACCTGATTTCCAAATGCCTAATGACAATCTAGTCTTACTTAAGGCTCCAAGAAACCATAATCTTTATACCTTTGACTTGAATGATGTCAAGCCAGAAGGTGATCTAACATGCTTGGTGGCTAAAGCATCCTTGGATGAATCTACAAAATGGCATAGGAGGATGGCACATGTTAACTTTAAAGTCATCAATAAACTTGCTAAAGATGGACTAGTTCATGGACTTCCTTCCAAGATCTTCACCAATGAACATAATTGTGTAGCTTGTAACAAGGGAAAGCAACACAAAGCCTCTTATAAGGCCATTACTACTGTGAGCACAATCTCAGAACCATTGCAGCTGCTTCATATGGATCTCTTTGGTCCTACATCCATCAGGAGTATTGATCATAAGTACTTCTGTTTGGTGATCACTGATGCTTTCAGCAGATTCAGTTTGACATTTTTCTTAGTGACTAAAGATCAAACCTTTCAGGCACTCAAAGAATTTATGGCTCTAGCTGAAAATCAACTTAACAAGAAGATTAAAAGTATAAGGTGTGACAATGGGACAGAGTTCAAAAATGCCAATCTAATTGAACTTTGTGGTTTAAAGGGTATTAAAAGAGATTATAGCACTCCTAGGACTCCACAACAGAATAGAGTTGCTGAAAGAAAGAATAGAACCCTTATAGAGGTTGCAAGATCAATGCTTGCTGACTCTAAACTTCCCACCATGTTTTAGACCGAGGCAGTTGGTACTGCTTGTTATGTGTTGAATAGGGTGTTGATCACTAGACCTCACAATAAGACACCCTATGAACTATTGACAGGGAAGAAGCCTACCATTGAACACTTGAAACCTTTTGGTTGTCAGGTGACCATACTAAATACAAGTGATCACCTAGGCAAATTTGAAGCTAAAGCTGCTGAAGGATATATAGTTGGTTACTCAGCTCATAGCAAGGCTTATAGGGTCTATAATTTAGCTGCAAAGAAGATAGAAGAGACTCTGAACCTGAAATTTCTGGAGGATAATGTAAATGTTCAGGGCAAGGGTCATGAATGGTATTTTGACCTTGATTACCTTACTGATTATTTGGGGTATGCTAGACACACATCTAACCCATCTGCAGGTATACAAGTGTCATCTTCTAACAATGCAGGTACCCTACAGGCTGATTCAGACAATGATTTAGAAGGTGATGAACCCACTATTGTTGTAACAACTCTACCAGTCCAGATGGCAGCTCCTCCTACCAAAGATGCCACTGATGCCAAATCTGCTGATGATGTGGAAAATTCAACCTATGCAGAAGATTTTGCTAGACTCAAAAAGCAAGAACATGCAGCTACTGAGGAAGCTAAAAGACTTGGTCTTGAGTTTGCTAAAGACACTGAAGCTCTCTTAAAACAAGCTGCTGTTGAAGAAAGCAGAAAACCTAGTTCTGCTGATGCATCAGCTGCTGCAGCTGGTGATTCTGCTGATGGAGATCCTGCTGAAGGCACTTCTGCTGCAGTTCCTGTTTCCACTGATGTTTCTACAAGTTTTGATGAACCTTATGGCAGGTTTCCTACTCCCTCAGATCTTGCTAATGTTGAGCAAAGTGATGGCATTTTTCAATCAGCATCTTATGATGAAGACTTTGCTCCTACTTTAACCAATCTTGATACCTCCATTGATGTTAATTCTGTTACAACTAAAAGGATTAACACCATTCATCCACAAGATAATATACTTGGTGACCCAAATGCCATGGTACTCACCAGAAGTGCCATTAAGAATACCAAGTTTGGGCAATGTGCATTTTTGACTTATGTATCCACTCAAAAGAGAGACAACCACACAGATCAGAAGCATTGTTTATTTGCTTGTTTCTTGTCTCAAGTTGAACCCACAAGCATTAAACAGGCTTTGAGTGAGCCTAGTTGGGTTGAAGCTATGCAGGAAGAGATGCAACAATTCAAGAATCAAGATGTTTGGGTACTTGTTGATCTGCCTGCAGGGAAAATTGCAATAGGGACTAAGTGGATATTAAAATGCAAGAGGGATGCCAGAGGTATTGTGGTCAGAAATAAAGCAAGATTGGTGGCACAAGGTTTTAGACAAGAAGAAGGGATTGACTACACTGAGGTCTTTGCACCTGTTGCTAGGGTTGAGGCCATTAGACTATTTTTAGCCTTTGCCTCATATATGGGGTTTAAGGTCTATCAGATGGATGTCAAGAGTGCCTTTCTCTATGGAAAAATAGAAGAAGAGGTTTATGTTACTCAACCACAGGGATTTGAAGACCCCCATCATCCTAAAAAGGTTTACAAAGTTGTCAAGGCACTTTATGGACTTCACCAGGCACCAAGAGCATGGTATGCTAGATTGTCTACATTCCTTTTGGAGCATGGTTACAAAAGAGGAGCTATTGATAAGACCCTCTTTATCAAGAAAAACTCCAGGGACATAATTCTAGTACAGGTCTATGTGGATGACATCATCTTTGGATCCACAAAGGAAGCATGGTGCAAGGAATTTGAAGATTTGATGAAAGGTGAATTTCAAATGAGTGCAATGGGGGAGTTAACCTTTTTCTTAGGGCTGCAAGTCAAACAACAACCTGAAGGGATCTTTATTCATCAAGAGAAATATGTTAAAGATATTTTGAAAAAGTTTGACTTTGAACTTTTGAGGACTGCTACCACTCCATATGAACCACCCAAGCTTAAGAATCCAAATGAGCAAGATGAGGCTGTGAATGTTCATCTTTATAAGTCCATGATTGGATCACTCATGTATCTCACAGCTTCTAGGCCTGACATTACCTTTGCTGCCAATGCTTGTTCAAGGCATCAAGTCACTCCATTGACTTCTCATCTCAATGCTGTAAAGAAAATCTTCAAGTACATTAAGGGCCAACCCAAATTAGTCCTTTGGTACCCAAGGGATTCACCATTTGTGTTGGAGGCTTACAGTGACAGTGATTATGGTGGAGCTAATTTGGATAGGAAATCCACAACAGGAGGTTGTCAATTTCTTGGAAGAAGACTCATCTCTTGGCAGTGCAAGAAACAAACCATTGTGGCTACTTCTACTACTGAAGCAGAATATGTTGCTGCTGCCAATTGCTGTGGTCAGGTACTTTGGATTCAAAATCAGATGTTGGATTATGGGTTTAACTTTATGAACACTAAAATCTACATTGATAATCAGAGTACTATTTCCATTGTTAAAAATCCTGTTTTTCATCAGAGAACTAAACACATAGAAATTAGGCACCATTTTATAAGAGATGCTAATGAGAAGCATCTAATTCAAGTGCTTAAGATTCACACTGATGATAATGTGGCTGATTTGTTAACAAAAGCTTTTGATGGACCAAGGTTTAACCACTTGGTTGTCAATATTGGGATGGTTAACCCTTGAATGCAATGTTTGAGGGGAGGCATAAGCCTCAGGGGAGGAATATGCCTCACGGGAGGATTGTACATGTTGTATTTATAATAGATTATTATGTTTTCTAGAATTAAGTTTACTAACTTTGTTTTGCAGGTTTTTACTAATCTTGTACAATATTCTGGTTGTTCTTTTGTGTTTTTGTGTTTTGTTTGAATGTCTAATTTCAGATCATGTTTCTGCTGATGTTCAAAGATCTACATTCAGTGGCACTAGATGTAAAGACAGTAAAGTAAAACTTTATTCATCAGTGGCAAGATTAGGACAATCATTACAAGTTCTGTCATCAGAAGAAGAAACACAAAATACATCATTCAACAACAATCAACCACCAACATACTAACACATCCCTAAGCAACAACCTAATCCATCTTTCTTTTCCCCTTACCCAAGTCCTTTGGGTCTGGCATCTTCTTGTGGATTCCTCTGGATTGCATGTCTTTGTTCCAGAGTTTGGGAGCTGCAAGACCAAGCACCACCTTCAATGGACCCTTCTTTCTGCTTGAGGACTGTGGCTCTTCAGGGACAGAGATTCTTCTCATTTCTGTACAGACTCTTTCCATTTCACTTGTTAAGAATGCAGTAACAGGGGTGAAATCAGGGACAACCATAGCTAGAGGAGTTGGTGTTTCCTTAGCCTCAGTGGTTTCTTCTGATGAGGTAGGAGATGGACACAACTCTGAAGGACCTTCATTCAAGTAGTAGTATGATCTTTGTATTTGAGGTATGTCAAAGGTAGAGTCTGATGAATCAGAGGAGATGTCAATGACATTGGGGGATGGCTTCATGGTGTGAATGTGTGAAAGACTTTGGGATATGTTATTTGTGGAATGGTGAGTTGATTATGACTTGAAGACTGCTTTTTAAAGACTTGATTTGGGCTTACTGGGAATTAATGTAAGTTAATGGGAGGTAGTTGAGTCAGTAGCAATTACTAAGTGTGCAAGTTGTCCTTTTAATTGGATTCTTCGGATGAAAGTCAATGGTTTGACCAACATGCTGCTGATACTGGTTATTTTGTTGTTAAGTATGTTCCTGCTGATGGCTTAGTCAAGTTCAAATTGTTCAAGGGAATGCTAATCAGAAGAATTAAAACAAGTAATAATAAAACAAGGCAACTTTTATTAATTCTTCAGAAGTACAATACAAGATTGTGAAAATAAAAGATTAACAACAAAGTTCCTATTCTACTTTGCCCTTGCCCTTGCCTTCCACAGTCTTCTCTTTGCCTTTGTTGTTGATTTTGAAGAGTCCTTGCCACTGAGGACAGGGCAAACCTAACACAACCTTTCTGGTCTTTGGCAATGGGGAGTTCACTTTTCTTTTTCTTGGACGAGATGACTGAGGCTTCTCAGGGGTTGTAGGGTTGTAAAGTGCATCATTATCATCATCTTCTTCATTAGAAGAAGTGAAGAAGATAAGAGACTCCTCAGGATTGGGAACTCTGTTTGCCCTCTCCAACTCATTCCATCTTCTCTCCATCTCTCTCTGGTACTCAGGATCATCAATTTCAGAGGGATATGGAGGAAGATCTTCTGAAGATGATGAACTAGGAGCAGGCACATCATGTTTCTTCTTCCTGGCTTGTTCTTTTGTGAGACCACAGGGAAGTGTTGGCATTCGGAGTGGTGGTGGAGATATTAGTGAGTCAGAAGTATCTGATGATTCAGAAGAAAGGTTGATGATGGATTGATTGGAAGCCATGGATGGATTTTTATTCGGAGATGTTTTAATTAGGGTTTGATTTGAAGTGAAAAGATTTGGGGATAATTAGCCTTTATTTATGTGATCACCCAACCGCGTGTATTTATTACCATTAATGTGAGGTGGTTTGGAGATAATTAAGGATTCTTTGAAATTTGAATTAAGAAATCGTTTTCGAAGATATTTGGTTTCCACTGATGGGTAGATTCTGCTGATAGATTCTGCGGAAGGTTTATGTTGACCTTAGTCAACGTTTGACTATTTTCTGCGGATTGACCATTTGATATCAGCCGTTTGATTTGGTTACTTCGGATGAGTCAGTTAATTGGGATTTACCTTTGTTGATTATTGGTCAAAGACATCTTTCCAATAATTCACATCAGTTTCATTCCACGTTTGGTAACTTCCATATTTACCAAAGACGTGCAAAT
The DNA here is from genome assembly GCA_030686995.1 of Artemisia argyi. NCBI lineage: Eukaryota > Viridiplantae > Streptophyta > Magnoliopsida > Asterales > Asteraceae > Artemisia > Artemisia argyi. The sequence continues at coordinate 174,897,900 of CM060682.1, read as the reverse complement.
CCCACTCCCAAATTAACTGATTCCCTCTCACTATATAATTTCAAAAACCAACTCAACATCTTTCAGAACACCCAACCCTAATTTGGTATTCACATTCAATGGCTGAACTTTATTTTAAAGCAGATCATAACAAACATGCCTTTCTTGGTCGTGGAAAGGGTGCTGAAGATTATTTAGGGATGATGGAATTTCTTCAAAGGTCCAAGATTCGGTATGCTCTGCTTCAATACCCGAATGTTATTCATGAGTCTCTTGTTGTACAATTTTGGGAAACGGCACAAACGAGGACTATTGAAGATGGACCACCAGAGATTGTTGCTGTCATAGATGGGGAAGAATGTGTGGTTACTGAGTCTTTGGTCAGGACCAAACTACAGTTGGATGATGAAGGAGGGGTGACTGATTTGCCTAAGAGTGAGATACTTAGAGGGCTTCGGGCTGCTGGTTATAGTGGTGATGGGAAAACATGGTACAAGAATCTGTTTTGTCCAAAATGGAGGTTCTTGACACACACATTGCTTCAGTGCATGGGTTATAAGTCTGGTGGATGGGACCAATTCTCAACAGACATTGATCTTGCCATTGTGTGTCTCTCTCGGGGAGAAACATTCAACTTTTCTAGGTATATCTTTAATGCTATGCTTGAAAATGTTAAGGATACCAAACTTAAATATTTAATGTATCCTAGGTTTCTTCAAATCATTTTAGACATTGAGACCAATGACCCCACTCACTTGCCTGTTAAGGGTTTATCTAAAAAGTTGTTTTCCCAAATGAAAATTAAATTTACTGGTGAACAAAGACCCTTACTTCCAGCTATGTTGCCTGGTGGCAATGCTCTTGATGGAGTAGCTGCTGATGCAGCTGCTGATGCCCCGGTGGACAATCCCCCTGATGGAGATGCAGCTGATATAGCTGCTGGTGTTCAGGATTCCCCTGATGCTCAAGCACCAGAGGATTCTCCTGACTGAACTGAAGATGCTCCTGATGCAAATGCTTCAGTTGCTTCTGATGTTCAGCCACCACCCTCTCCTGTACCCTCACCAATGGATATCCATTCTCCTGAGCATAATCTCAATGAGAATTTAGGCTTTGACCATCCTGTACACTCACCACAATTTACAAGACTTCCTTCTCTCAGCCCTTTGAGACCTCACTTTGAGGATCATGTAAATGTAGATATAGATGTAGATTTAGATTTTTCTACTCACAGGACCAATGATGCTTCCAATACCACAGATATCCCTGTTGGTGGAGCTGAAGGTCCTGTTACTCTCACTTCTGTATCAGCTTTGTTGAACAGGCATGTATCTAAAGTGGACAAATTGGAGAATGATCTGAACTTCACCAAAAAGAATCTTAGCAGTGCTGTTCTAACTCTAATTGGAAGAGTTAAGAAGTTGGAGGGTAAGCTGAAGCAAAGAAAGAGACAAGGTGTGGTGTATGACTCAGATGAGGATTCTACTAAAGCATCTGACAACATTGATTTAGAAGGCCTTGAACTTCTTGCTGCTACTACTTTGGAGAGTGTTCAGAAGAGTGCTGACATCAGACCTGAACCATCTGTTGCTCCAACTGCTGATGTTGCTCATATTACTGATGCCAGTGTTCCAAAGGAATCAAGAGAACAAAAGTCTGCTGATGTTGCTCATTATGTCAGAAGGAAGCATTCTGCTGATAAGAAGTCTGCTGGTGATCTTAGTAAGAAGACTTCTGCTGATGTGGCTACAAAGGAATCTTTTCCTACCACTTTGCCAGAAGTGGGCACTCATGGTCCATCAGTAGATATTCCAGCTGATCTTCCTCATGATTCTCCTGATCAGATTTTTGTCTCTACTGAGAAGACATATAAAGGAAAGTCTATTTTGATTGATCAAGACATTCCTTCAAGAGTGAAATCCAAGGTGGAACTTGCTAATGAAAAACTTAGTGAGAATGTTGCTGCACACTTGCAAGCTAAAGAGGATGCTGCAGTTACTAAAGTTCAGTTGGATTTGAAAGCCTCAGAAGCATTGGCTAGGAAAATTCAAGATGATTTGGATAAGATGGGACCTCAATACACTACAACCTTGCCTGCTGAAAGAAAGAAGGAACTTGATGAAATAGCTAAGAATCTTACTGCTGCACAATGGGAGAATTTGGCTGAACAGGCTGCTTCCAAGCCTAATTTGGGTGAATCTGTGCTTGGAGTGAATAATCCTGATTTTGTTCAGATGATGGTTGAAAGAGGAAAGTTGTTGAAACAACAGGAGGCAGAGATTAAAGCTAAGTATCAGAAGGAGAGACCTTGGATAAAGAATGAAATCAAGAAATATATGAGGACTCTTCTGAAGAATCAGGGATGTTCTATGTTTAGGTCAGGCTGGACTCAAAAGAGGGTCTGGGGATTCTCAGATAAGCAGCTGACCTACTACTATGACAAGATCATTTCCAATCATCATTCTTCTGGTATAATGGTTCAAGATGTGTTGGAGTTTAGAGGAAGACTTTTGGATGAGCCTCAAGCTAAGAAAGCAAAAATTCAAGATTCTGTTGTTCATCCTGCTGAGTCTATTGGGTTTGTTCATGTTGGTCAGGAGAATGTGCAATTTCCTTCAGTTTTGCATCCGAAGAATGATACTCCCGATGCTCAGATGGATGATGTTCCTTCTGGTTCTGATCATGATACTGCTGAAACTCATCATGATACCACTGAAGCCTCACATGATGTTACCAATGATGCTTCAGAAGATGCACCTATTGAAGTGCCTGATGATGATGATTCTGCAGATGTTTCTGCTGATCTCTCCAATCAAGTGCCTAAAGAAGAACCTGCTGATGGTCCTTCTATTCTTGTTTCTACTGGCACTAGGAGAAAGACTAAAGCTATCAAGAGGAAGGCTACAAAAGATATTCCTTTAGAGGATAGTACTACCTTTCTTGATTATGCTTCTGATGATGGTCAAGATCCTGTTGTACGGGAGAAAATTGTAAAGTGGGAACTTGTTGACTCTGAGCTTGGTCAAGGAAAAGTGAATGTCATAACTAGACAAGATGGAAGTACCAAGACATTCTTGTTTTTGAGTCAGATTTTACATATGGTGGATAAACAAGATCTTCTCTCACTTTATGATTGGGTTACCAAGTATTATCAAACTCATTCTCCTGATGACATTGGAATGTATTTGATGGGTGATTTGCAGATTTTGTGTGATTCTTATAAAGGTGATTATGGTGTAAGGTTCCAAGTCTGGAAAGGTCAAAAGACATGGGTGGTTGAATATTGGAAGTTCTTTCCACTTCCTAATGTTCACATGATTGTAACAACCACTGGTAAGACTTTGTATTGCTGGGCTGATGTTCTATACCCTATCACAAAAGAAATCATGAATCTTATGCTGGAGACAAAGTTATCTGTTCCTTTGGATATGACTGAGAATGATCTTCATCTTGCTGAATAATTGGTAAGGTTCATCAGAAGAAGCATTTTGACTAAAAAGGAACTGGCAACCAAGCATGGTATTCAAATGGATTCATATCTGCAATGAGCTGTTCTTGGTATAGTATTTTGTTGTATAATTTTTATTTTTTTTATTTTCTTTTATGTAAAAAAAAAAAAAAAAAAAAAAAAAAAAAAAAAAAAAAACTAACATATTTGTATAGTTTTGTGTATGTTGTATGCAGGTTTGGTGTTGATTCTTATCACACTCTTTCTGGTCATCAACTTGCCTGATGTTGACTATTCCATCAAAAAGTTGGCTAGTCCAAAGGGTATAGCTTTGGTAAAGACTCATCAAATCTGTTGATAGCTGTAATGGTTTCCTCAAAATCATAGGGTTTTCAACTCACCCATGCTTTGTTGCTGAGTAGTTGAAATGGTTGTCAATTGACCATGGATTTTTCCTTTATGGATTCCAAATAATTGGCTAGCCCACATGTATATGGCTTGTGGTAAAGGCTGTGGAAAACCATATTTGGTATTCAATTGACCAAGATGATAATTCATCAATAATTGACTAGTCCTGAGCAAACGGCTACAGGTAAAGACATATCAAATCCGTTTATAGCTGATGAATTGCTAAAAATCATGTGGTTATCAGTGTACCTTTGAACACTTGGCTACTCCAGTAGTGATGGCTATTGGTAAAGAGACATCAAATCCATTATTTTCAATGATTCACCTCTCACAGGAGTTTACACACCTGGATGTGATGAGAATAGTATGAAACTTATATGTTTTGATGTACATTTTGTCTTGTGTTGCTGCAAAGAATGGTGCTTTTCAAATTGGTTGCTGATCATAGAGATTCTGCTTATGAAGATTCTTTGTTGCTGATGTTTATCCTCAATCCTCTGGTTTATGTTATTGGCGATATATCAAGAAATCTTGAACTTAACTGTGTCAAATTCAAGATTAGGGGAGGATTGTAAGGAATTATTGAAGATACTGCTGACAGATACTGCTGACAGGTTCCTGCGGAAGGTATAGTGACTTTCTGCTGATGACTAGTTCCTGCGGACGTATAGAGATCCTACGGATAGAGTTTAACCGTGGATATAACTTATGTATTTTAGGACAAGATATGTAGAATATCTTTTATTGGTTTAGTATTATTCGTTTCTTGTAAGAAATGTTAGGGTTTCCACTAGTATATAAGGAACCCTAGGTCATTGTAATAGATACAAGTTTCTAGTACGAGTTTCATTAGTAAAAGTTTATCGATCCATAGAGGATCAAGCTTTAGTATACGTTTGTTTTTATATTCCGCATAATTACAAATTCACAGAGATTATCTAACTTAGTCTAGCTAGTGATTACATTAGTTGGCTAACGATCTATTGGCTCGTGATCTATCAAGGTATAGATCCCTACAAATTGTAACAAGCTAATCAACCGGTAAAAGATATCTAGGGAGTAATGAAATCTAAGTAAACACAACTTTCCTCATTATTGTTTCCATGACTTTAGTAAATTAGTTTAATTTTCAATTATTTTATTTTATTTTGATCGCATTAGTAGTTAATTGGGTTAGTTGGCTAGCAACTAATTCCGCCCACTCCTTCAAAACCTAATATTTTACTTGCTTTCTATAAAATATAAAAATACAAAAAGAATCATCCCTCACCTCTAGACCTAGTTTAGTAGGCTTTCTAATCCTAGCGACACTATTCCTAAGTTGAACGATCAATCCCTCGGTACTTGTCACTATACTATACTACAACGATCAGGTACACTGCCTGGTGGGGGTTGTAAGCTTCTCAAGATCCCTTGAGAGGTAAAACCTGTTGTGAGGGCGCAATTCCCACGTATCAAATTTTTGGCGCCGCAACCCGGGGAATTTTTATTGTCTAGGTTAGAATTTCGTTTCATTAGGTCTACTTGCTAGATTCCTTTCTAGTAAGATTTTTATTTTTATTTTTATTTTTAGGTTTTCTTTAGTGTATCTCATTTCTTTGTTTCTTTGTTCGTAACCTTTACCATCCGACATCATGGAAGGTGGTAATATCTTTGATCCCATCAACCCACTACAACAGAACCACCCGTAAAACCCACCACTAGCAAACCAACCTCCTAGACCTCGAACTTTAGGAAAGTATTCCCGTCCTAGCCACCAAGGCTATCGAAACACCATTGAGCTCACTCTAGGAGCCAATGTGTCCACCTTGCGATCCGACACCATCCGGTTGCTGCAAAGCGGATGTGCATTCCATGGACTTCGTTCCGAAGATCCTAATCAACATCTCAAGGATTTCTTTAAAATCATAGATTCCATAGACCTTGATGTTGCAACTAGAGAGTCGACCCGATTACGTCTATTCCAATTCTCTATACGTGATCATGCTAGTCAATGGATTGAACGTTTACCCGCGGGATCCATCACCTCATGGGATGATCTCACTTCTCGTTTCCTTACTCATTTTTTCCCACCGGGGAGAATTACCAAGCTTAGAAATGATATCTTGATGTTCCAACAACGTCAAGGTGAAACTCTATATGAAGCATGGACTCATTTCAAGGACTTACTACAAAAAGTCCCTCATCATGACATAGATCTTTGGCTCCAAGTCCAAATCTTCTATGACCATATCGATCTCTCCACAAGGCGAACCATTGACCAATCGGCCGGTGGCAAGCTACGTGATCTAAATGCGGAAGAATCATGGGAACTCATAGAAGATCTTGCTCTCTATGACAACGAAAGCTGGAATGATCGCCGTGATTTGAACAAAACGGTCAAGGCAATATCCTTGCCTTCGAACAATTCTAGCACTCCCGACCGTAGGATCATGGAACTTGAGGACCAAGTCAAATTTCTCATGAAATCCTACGAAGCTCCTAAGCCTTCAAGCCAAGTGAACAAAATCACTTCTTCATGCGAATTATGTAGTGGTCCCCATGACACTCGTGATTGCGTGGAACTCCCCGGACAAGCTTTTGCGGATTACGCATCCTCGCGTACCGACAAAGCGGGAGACAAGTGGTACACTTTCAAACCCGAGCCAAACCCTTATGGCGATTCCTACAACCCTTCTTGGAAATATCACCCAAACCTTCGGTTGAAAAAAACCAAAACACGCCCCAAAATAATTCTTCCAATCCACCTAATCGTTACCAATCAAACGGTCCACCCTCTAACCGTACTTTCAACAACAATCCTTACAATAACTATGGTAGTACCAATAATCTTGAAGGATTGATGTCCAAATTTATGGCATCTCAAAAAGCTCGCATAGCTAAGTTCGAAACCGAATTCAATCAACAACAAACGTAGATGACCAATTGACAACTTGTTGAAAGCCCTCAACAACCAAGTGCTAACTACACCTTGGAAGGAAACTAGGGACACTAGTAGCGGAATCCAAATTAAGGACCCCTCATCATCCAAACACGTCCACTTTGTCAACGTTATTACCATTAAGCCAATAGACAAGAATATAGAAGAAAATGACAAGGATGAAGTTGGAATAGAAACTGGACCTAAGGATGAGATTAAGAAAGTTGAGTATATTAAGGAAGAAAAGTTAGAGGAAGTAGAAAACGTAGAGGAATACTTTGATAAATTACCCACCAAGGAAGAATGGGAATATCATAAGGATCTATTCGATGACCCCGAGACACCATACGTCCTTGGTTCACCACTTATCAAAGGAGGAGATCCCTCTAACATCAACATACCATGCAACATTGGGCATATGCATGTGTGGAAAGCTTACATCGATCTTAGGTCTCCTATAAACATTATGACTAGGACCTATTATAATTTGGTAATGAAGAAGCAACTTAAATATAGGATGATACCTAACACGAATTGGATGAGCAACTTTGTAGGAAGAGTGAAAGGATTACATGTCTTTGTAGGAAAATTCACTTATGTTACCGACTTTGTGATTGTAGAGGATATTCGTCCGGTAATCGATGGTTGCCTAAGTCAAGTAGTGTTCGAAAAACCGTTTGTTGAGGCCTCTAAGATGAGTTATGACCCGTCCTTAGGGATAGTTAGATTCAAGGATGAGAACGATGAAATTTCTTACCAAATTCCCTATAAGATTGAACAATTCTGTCTTCTATCAAACCTTGAAAAGGAACAAAAGCAAGTGGTCTACTATAGGAATGATGAGGATAGACGTAGAGGAGTAGAATATGTCATGAGTAGAATATTAGGTATCTACAAGGAATGTTTGCAACTAGGTCTGGAATACAAAACTAAGATTGAGGATGACCTAGAGAATGTTACCAATGACGAGGTCACGTAATTGCCCATGACCTTGAGTCTAGCTACGAGTCTCGTAAATAAAGAAAAGCGCTTCTTGGGAGGCAACCCATGTTTTGTGTGTTTTTATTTGTTTGATGTTACTTGTTTCCGTATGCATGTCTTATTTTTATTGTTGGTAGATCATGTTTCAAACTAAATTGTGAAAATGCTTTATTTTGTTGTTTAACTTCGTCTTAACTTCATATAAAGGTATTTTGCAAAAGCTAAGTGTAAGGAAAATATAAATTTGTTTATAAGAACGAACATGATCATGATTCTCCACAATATTAAATGAGCATGTGTATTAGTATTTGTTAGAGTCAAATGCTTGTATCGAGTCATAATGATGTTTTGCAGGATTTTTCAGGAAATAAGGCGTGAGTTTTTTCCAGAAATTTTCCAGAAACTTAACATAAAATTTTTCCTGGAACATTCTGATGGCGTCAGGAGTTAAAACCTGACGGCATCAGGTACCAAAATTCTGAAAAATTTTGCGAGTTTTGTATATACCGGAGTCTTAAAGTTTTAGTTAATTCTTTAGTTTTATAAACTCCAGGAAATCTGCAAACATTTATTCCACAAGCATTATATCTTAAATTGCTTTCTAGGATTTGTTAGTGTATATATAGATTGCCACCGATTTTACGCGAGGTTTACCTTGATTGTTTTCTCAGGTTTAACAGGTTATATATGACAAGAAGATGATTTATATTTCTGGAAGGGAAGCATTCAATGTTCATTTTCTTGGAGGAAGATCTAACCTTGTTGACACACTATCCACATTGAACGAATCAGGGGAGTATTTGTTTTCATTCTTTTACCTATTTTACTTTTACATCCTTAAATTGAACATTGGGGACAATGTTCATCCTAAGTGTAAGGGGAGGGTAAATGATGATACCTTATAGGATACTATTGCACTTGAGTTTGTCTGTTGATGGTAGGTGTGTAATAAAACTAAGAGAAATACTTGTTACTGTAATTTTAGCGCCAAATTTAAATTTTTTTACAACATTTAAGAGTGAAACTTTAGCTTTAACAAGCATCTCATGGATAGGAGTTATATGACTAGCACAAAAACATACCACTCAAAAATTTCCACCAAAAAAATGTGAGGTTCGCCTTTAGATCTTTAGAAAAAGCATTCATTCTTAGTGCTTATGAGTGTACCGGTAGCATTTAGATTCAAGAACATGCGATAGCGATGCATCCCGAGACCGCTAGTGAGACTACATTCGTGTAGTTAGGATTTACTACATTATAAGAGGCATTAGGATAACCCTTGTTTTACACCTGTAATATAATTACATTGACTTCATAGGTCAAGTAATTTTCCCACACCCTTGCGTTGTACTCATTTTTAGTACAAGATACCCCTAGTATACCCCTCCTACCCTATCTTTTCGTTTCTAACTTTAAGCATTTTACCTAAAGGAATAATTTGTTTACAATCCACACCAAATGTGCAACCAAATCGCCTTAGCCTTCCGTGTATGCACTCATCTTTAGTGCATTATTGTTATTTGTTTAAACCCTTAGTTAATTATCTAATTGATTACATGGTTTCTAAGTCGAGTCATATCTTGTACATATCGTTTTGGGACGATTGGGACTCATGGGTAAAGTACTTGTGTTATGGAGTAATGGGGAAGAACAGCAAATTATTACCCCCATATGTGCATTAATCTTTAAATAGTACTCCAAGTGTTTTGATTATCTTTATTCGAGTCATTAGAGTAGTTTATTGTAAAGTATGTAAAAATTCAAGTGTAAGGGGAATGTACATTTCCTATGATGTATTATTTTGGATGGTAGGGTAAAAGTGTATAAAAAAAATCAAAAAAAAGAGAAAAAAATATAGAAAAAAGAAAAGAGAAATACATACGGACTACCATCCCGTTTCATTCTATGTTTGTTTTATGTTTTTGTTATTTTTGATTTATTAGCTTAAGTCGAGTCGAGTCTTGGCTTAGCAACGCCATATTGTACATGTAATTAACCAAGATGATTAACTCGCCATTAGCAAATATTTCCTTAATCCAACAAAACCGTGTTTTTCATATCCCTACACCTAACGTTATAACCCTTTAAAAGACATCTTTGATAGTTTATCCTAGGTGCTTACGCCAAGTGGTGGAGGTTTGGTCCTTTCCCAAGCCTATGGTAATCTATTTGCTATGACAGGTAGTGAGAGATGTTTTCCATTTCCATATTGTGATATATACTTTATTACACCCGAGAGATGTGAGTATCTAAACACTATTTGTGAGGTGCTAGTGTATAACCTCCGTGCTTGTTTTTGGTTTTAAGTGGAACGATTATTTGTTGTAATTACTTTTATATTAGTGTTAAATGACCCCTAACTTGTATTTTGATTAGAATAAAAGCGCATTTGCTTGAGGACAAGCAAATCTCAAGTGTAAGGGTATTTGATAAGGCGAAAAGTGTACCGCTTTTAAGGGGTCATTTAAGCCCGAATTCGAGATTATTTGATCAATTATTGCCCAAAGTCGTTCCTTTTGCCATTTTAGGTACTTGCTGGAACAGTACCTGCCAACGTCAAGGGTTTACTAGTGACGGCGTCAAGAGTGACAAAAGAGGTGGATGTGGATCTTATAACATGACGGACCAGAGTGTTTTCTTTGATATTGGCCCGACGGCGTCACCAAGGCCGTCAGGGTCCAAATACATGTGACGGCCCAGAGCTTATTCCTACATGACGGTGTCAGAAGTAGATCTAGGTAATACGAACTTCAACTTGGTGGCGAGTTGACGGCGTCAGAGGTTAACACATGACGTCGTCAGGATGCGTAGTCTATATATATTTTTCCAATTTTTCATTGTAAAGTGTGGAACTTTTGGGGAACAAGTTTAGTAAAAACCCTAGGTCGAATTTCCTGCATCTTGAAGGGGTTTCAAACCCTTCTTTCTTCCATGTTTGAATAAAGATAAATACTTCAATAATCATTCAATATGTCTATGTATTGTTTGATTCTATCTTATGTTTATCTTTCTTTTAACATGTTAGGCTAGGCTTTTATTGTGTTTGCTTAGATGTAGTTAAACCTAGATGTTGATTATGGGTTGATTGTTTGTTTATAATTGTTACGGATGATTGTATTCAACGTTAGGCTTAAGAAAACTGGCAGACTTCCATTGGTAACTTGCTTGAACGTCTTAAGAAACATGATCGGAGGTGTACTACGATTTTTGGTTGTATTTAATGCATAAGTGAATTCTAATGATCCCATGTTAGGAGCTTTTAACGGCTCGACATAGGAGTGAAGTAGGATCTTATAGAGTTAGGGAATATTGTACACGGCCCTATGACTGGTATTAAGGAATATAACCCGTCATCCATGCAATTGTAACAAGCTAATCAACCGGTAAAAGATATCTAGGGAGTAATGAAATCTAAGTAAACACCACTTTCCTCATTATTGTTTCCACCACTTTACTAAATTAGTTTAATTTTCATTTCTTTTATTTTATTTTGATTGCATTAGTAGTTAATTGGGTTAGTTGGCTAGCAACTAATTCCGCCCACTCCTTCAAAACCCGAGATTTTACTTGCTTTCTATAAAATATAACAATACAAAAAGAATCATCCCTCACATCTAGACCTCGTTTAGTAGGCTTTCTAATCCTAGCGACACTATTCCTGAGTTGAACGATCAATCCCTCGGTACTTGTCACTATACTATACTACAACAATCATGTACACTGCCTGGTGGGGGTTGTAAGCTTCTTAAGATCCCTTGAGAGGTAAAACCTGTTGCGAAGGCGCAATTCCCACGTATCACAACTCTGACAAGGCGTAAGCACCAGATAATGATATCAATGAGGACTTTTTTGGGTTGGCTTAGGGATTAAGGGTATGAACAAGGAATGGGTAATTTTCTTTGTTGTTTCTTGTAGGATTCATAGAAGGATGAACTAAACGGCTGCATAACATCAATATACAAGGATCTTTTTTATTCCATCATAATAATCACTTCTTTTCTTTTCTTTCTTTTTGATTTTCTTTTTCAACATTTCCCATAACTTTTCTTTTCTTTCATACTATTTTCATTTCGCAGTGATAATTAATTCTTCATTCTTTTTAAGCATAAGTAATTTGGTTTAAGAATAGGAAAGAGGCTTAGGCTCAGCATGTTGTTCTAGGTGGCAATAGCACTAAAAATGAGCGCTAGAAGGTTATTTTCTTTAATATACTAATGACTAGTGTAGTCAACTAGATTATGATTTCATAGGATGGCTTTTTGGTGTAAATCCTAAGTTTGCCTCAATTTCATCTAAAATTGTCTATAAAGCATAACAAATGCAATCTCACTGCGGCATTCGTTATTGATGAATAAGTGCAAGTTCTAGAGCTAATTTAAATCATCGGCTCACTCATATGTTTGGAGAAAGTGAAGTAGATATACACTCATAAAGGCTTATAAGAATCTCACATTTGTTGGTGAATGAAATTGTGTCTAGCTATAGTGTCAATCCAAGTGCATTTGCCTTAATAACTTGTAAAAGCATATAATTTTTAAGTTTTAAAATGGTTTAGTCATATAATCAGTTTTTTTTAATAAATATTTTTACTATTTGACTTCCCCCCTACTCAAGTTGGACATTGCCCTCAATGTTTATAACTGGGAAAATAAAAATAAAATAGAAAAAATATTAGCAGAATAAGAAAGTAACTTCCCAAGGACAAATGAAAGATCATGAAGAGCAGTGCTTCCCAAATGTGGTCTTTATAGTAATCTACAAAAGATAAAACAAGCACACAAAAATGGAAAATATTTTTAGGTTTTGTAGTTTATATATATATATATATATATATATATACATATATATATATATATATATATATATATATATATATATATATATATATATATATATATATATATATATATATATATATATACCTCCACACTTAAGATTTACAGTGTGGTTTAAAACAAAGTTTTAATATAAGTGAAAAAGGAAATAAAACAAAATAAAATAGGTTAAAACGGGTTGCCTCCCTCCAAGCGCTAATTTCAGAGCCTATAGCTCGACTCATGTGATTAGTTTGTTTTAGTCAATTGGAAAGAATGGTGTTGATTCTTCCCTTCTATTGTTGAAACTTTCTTCCTCATTATATAGTTTAAGCCTGTGACCATTGACTATAAAACTTTTATCGTCACGTCTATATAATTCAACTTATCTAGATGGATATTGGTGTTTCACAGTATAAGGTCCAACCCAGCGGCTTGTAAGTTTTGGTTGTTTGATTTTGAATTTTGATTGAAAAAGTAGGACTTTATCTCCTTTCTTGAATTCTTTTCTCATTTTTAATTTCCGATCATGCCAAACTTTAGTTTTTTCTTTATAAAGACGAGAGTTTTCATTAGCATAAAAGCGTAGTTCGTCTAATTCATGAAGTTGAAACATCCGTTTTTCACCGGCTGTTATAAGATCTAAGTTACAATTTTTAAGTGCCCAGTATGCACGGTGTTTTAATTCAAATGGTAGGTGGCATGCTTTACCATATATGAGTTTGTATAGTGTTGTTCTAGTTGGAGTTTTATAAGCAGTTCTGAATGCCCATAGAGCATCATCTAATTTCCTTGACCAAACAGCTGGATTTTCTTTAACTGTTTTTTCAAGTATTCTTTTAAGTGCTCTATTAGTATTTTCAACTTGACCACTAGTTTGAGGGTGATTTGATGTAGAGAACCGATGGTTAACTCCATATCTTTTCATAGCTTTTTCCATTAATTTATTGCAAAAATGAGTTCCTCTGTCGCTAATTAGAGCTTTAGGTATTCCAAATTGACAAAATAGTTTCTCAAGAAATGTTATAACAACTTTGGCATCATTAGTTTGTAGAGATTGGGCTTCTGCCCATTTTGAGACATAGTCAACAGCGACTAGGATATATTCAAATTTTGATGATTTAGGAAATGGTCCCATAAATTCTATACCCCAGATGTCAAAAATTTCGCAGACTTGAATGTAATTCATAGGCATTTCATCTCTTTTAGAAATGTTACCAGTTTTCTGACATGATTCGCAAAGGCGAACTGGAGTATGTGCTTCTTTTAGAATTGTAAGACAATAGAATCCAGATTCGAATAATTTTTTAGCGGTAGCGTTAGCACCATAATGTCCACCGGTGGGTCCATGGTGACATTTATCAAGAATAGCACGAGTTTCAGGTCTAGAGACACATTTACGGATTATTCCGTCGGGACAGATTTTGAATAAGTATGGTTCATCCCAAAAATATTTTTTATATCTGAGAAGAATTTTCTTTTCGTTACTAACTGTGCAACCAAATCGCCTTAGCCTTCCGTGTATCCTTTTCGTACACCCCTCCGAGCCTATCCTTTTTCGTTTCTAACTTAAAGCATTTTACTTAAAGGAAGAATTTGTTAACAACCCACCCCAAATGTGCAACCAAATCGCCTTAGCCTTCCGTGTATGCACTCATCTTTAGTGCATTATTGTTATTTGTTTAAACCCTTACTTAATTATCTAATTGATTACATGGTTGCTAAGTCAAGTCATATCTTGTACATATTGTTTTGGGACGATTGGGACTCATGGGTAAAGTACTAATGTTATGGAGTAATGGGGAAGAACATCATATATTACCCCCATATGTGCGTTAATCTTAAAAAGTACTCCAAGTGTTTTGATTATCTTAATTCGAGTCATTAGAATAGTTAATTGTAAAGTATGTAAAATTTCAAATGTAAGGGGAATGCAAATTCCCTATGATGTATTATTTTGGATGGTAGGGTAAGAGTGTATGAAAAAAAATCGAAAAAAAAATAAAGAAAAAGAAAAAAAAAATTAGAAAAAGAAAAAGAGAAAAAACATACGGACTACCATCCCATTTCATTCTATGTTTATTTTATGTTTTTGTTAGTTTTTAATTAGCTTAAGTCAAGTCGAGTCTTGGCTTAGCAACACCACATTGTACATGTAATTGACCAAGATGATTAACTCGCCACCAGTAAATATTGCCTTTATCCAACAAAACCGTGTTTATCCTATCCCTACACCTCACGTTATAATCCTTTAAAAGACCTCTTTGATAGTTTATCCTAGGTGCTTACGCCAAGTGGTGGAGGTTTGATCCTTTCCCAAGCCTATGGTAATCTATTTGCTATGACCGGTAGTGAGAGATATTTTCCATTTCCATATTGTGATATATACTTTATTACACCCGAGAGATGTGAGTATCTAAACACTATTTGTGAGTTGCTAGTGTATAATTTCTGTGCTTGTTTTTGGTTGAAGTGGAACGATTATTTGTTGTAATTACTTTTACCTTAGTGTTAAATGACCCATAACTTGTATTTTGATTAGAATAAAAGCGCATTTGCTTGAGGACAAACAAATCTCAAATGTAAGGGTATTTGATGAAGCGAAAAGTGTACCACTTTTAGGGGGTCATTTAAGGCCATAGTCGAGATTATTTGATCAAATATTGCCCTAAATCATTCCTTTTGTCATTTTAGGTACTTTTGAGAGGAATTTTACAAAAGGAAGCATTTTGGAGCGAAAAAGTGCAAAAAACGATAAAGTCTCAAATCATGCTGGAAATTGCACGTGACGCGCCAGAATATTTTGTGAAGGGGTCTTGACGGCGTCACGTACAAAATTTCCAAGGCCATCAAGAGTAATCATAAAGAATGACGGCCCAGAACCTATATAGAGTGACGGCGTCAGAAGTGGATCTAGGCAATACGAGTTTATTTTGGCGGCGAGTTGATGGCGTCACACCTTGCTCTTGACGCCGTCAGCTTACAAAATCTATATATAGTTTTCTAGTTTTCATTCATTGTGTGCAAATTTGAGGGAATAAAACCCTAGACGAATTTTCCAGCTATTTTAAGGGTTTCAACCCTTTGTTTCTTCTATGTTCAATTGAAGATAAGTACTTTACCAAAGCATTCAATATGTCTATGTGTTGTTTGATTATATCTATGCTTGTTTTCTCCTTAACATGCTAGGCTAGGTTTCCTTTGTGTTTGCTTAGATGTAATGAAACCTAGATGTTAATTATTGGTTGATGGTTTTCTTATAATTGTTGTGGATGAATGAATTCGATGTTAGGCTTAAGAAAACTGGCAGACTTCCAATTGGTAACTTGCTTGAACGTTTTAAGAAACATGATCGGATGTGTACTACGATTATTTGGTAATATTTAATGCATAGGTAACTTCCATGGATACCATGTTAGGAGCTTTTAGTTGGCTCGACATAGGATTGAGGTAGAAGCCTATAGAGTTAGGGAAGATCATACACGGCCCTACGACTAGTATTAAGGAATATAACCCATCATACATGCAATTCTAACAAGCTAATCAACCGGTAAAAGATATCTAGGGAGTAATTTAATCTAAATAAACACACTTTCTCTCATTATTGTTTACCCCACAATTTAGTTTAAGTTTATTTTATTTTATTTTGATTGCATCTTTAGTTAATTGGGTTAGTTGACTAGAAACTAATTCTACCCACTCCTTCCAAAACCGAGATTTTAATTGCTTTCCTTAAAATATAAAAATACAAAAAGAATCATCCCTCACCCTTAGACCTAGTTTAGTAGAATTTTAACCCTAGCGAACACTATTCCTAGAGTTGAACGATCAATCTCCCGGTACTTGTCACTATACTATACTACAACGAACAGGTACACTGCCTGGTGGGGATTGAAAGCTTCTCAAGATCCCTTGAGAGGTAAAACCTTTTGCGAGGGTGCAATTCCACGCATCAGTTTAGCATCTTGCTTTTTAAACAGATATCTAAGAGTGGAATGATCTGTATAGACCACATTTTTGGATAGAACTAGATATGCTCGAAATTTATCGAATGCAAAAACAACGGCCATGAGTTCTTTTTCAATAACCGTGTAGTTTTGTTGAGAAGCATTGAGTGTTTAGCTAGCAAAGTAGATAGGATGGAAGTGTCTACCTTCTTTCGGTCCTAAGACAGCTCCGACGGCAAAATCGCTTGCATCGCACATTAATTCAAATGGTAAGTTCCAATTTGGACTTATTATAATCAGCGTACATGTGAGTTTCTCTTTGAGAGTTTCGAAAGCTTTTTGACATTCGTCATCGAATTCAAATGTAATATCCTTTTCTAGAAGTTTAGTTAAAGGTCGAGCGATTTTTAAGAAATCTTTAATAAATTGTCGATAGAATCCGGCATGTCCTAAAAAGCTTCTAATGCCTTTCACATTAGTAGGTGGTGGAAGTTTTGAGATTACATCAAATTTTACTTTGTCAATTTAAAGTCCTCGATGAGTGTGTAAATACACATCATTTTTGGTCAAATCTGAACTACAAAACATTTAAAAAACACTCAAATATGCGTAAAAATACTGAAAATATCCAAGGATCGTGTTTTATATGTCTCAGATGCAAAATGATTGAAAACATATGAAAAACGAACAAAGTTTGCATATTTGGCAGTTTTAGTCCCTCAACATTCAAAACTTGACAAAATTAGTCCCTGAGCATTTATTTTGAAAGAAAAGTCAACCCAAGTCCTTTAAAAGTCAAAAGTTATCAAAAAAGATCCTTGGGTGAAAAGTTTTCAAAAGTGTACAAGTTGGGTCCCTCACGTTTCCAAAATTGTCATTAATGGTCCCCGAGAATTTTAATCAGAAGGAAAATGATAAAAGTAACCTTGGGAGATCAAGACTTGACAAAATTAGTCCTTGAAGAATGTTTAGAGATTTGGCAGAAGTGGTCCCCGGGATTTTCAGATTATACATGATTGATCCTTGGGTTATGTTATTAATAAACCAAACGGATTCCCCTTTTAAATTGAACCCAACACACCTCTTTAAATTAAACCCAACATAAACACACCCCAAGCCCAATGTAACCCTTAAACCACCCAGGCCCAAAATACTCCCAATACCCCAACTCCACTTTTATGTTTAATGATAAAACGTAAATCCCTTTGGTCAAACCCAGGGTCAAAGGATCCAACCCTCTTCATCCCCTTCCCTACCTTTACCCAACATATCAAACCCCTACCTCCACTGCACCTCCTGCCATACTTCACCTCCACCCTCAAAAGCCCCCCGCACCTTCCCCCAAATCACCTCCTTCAATAATAAGTCACAAGTTGCCATGCCCCGTCACCAATCCACAACCTATCTTGGCGCCAAAACTTGAACCAAAGGCCAGGTTGATTGTGTAACACCCCCAAAATACCGCAGCGGAAGACTGTGTCACTGGGGTGCTACTTCATAATACAAAGTACAAGTTATAGAAAACGACCTCTAAATGAGACGTTTTGAAAAGTTACCATTCGATTAATGAATTCAAAGTTACAAACATGAGATTCCAATGTATGATACATAATGTATACAAAATGTTTTGAATGGTAAATGATACAAAGCGTAAGTCTTCAGAATATGCAGCTTGACTCTAAGTTCCACGCATTAGCTATCGCCTTACTAACCTGAGATAAACATGATAAAGTGTCAACACAATGGTTGGTGAGTTCATAGAGTTTATCTTAAAACAGTTGAAAAGCCTTTAGAGAATATTTCCACAGCAAAGGCATTGTAAATCCACTCAGTTGCAAATCCCGCCCATACAAAACTTGCAACCTGTGTGTTTACAACCCACTGCTAACATATAAGACATATGTGTATATACAAGAACTTAAACAAGTCACACGGTTGAGCCTTATGCACAAACCATAACTACTGGGAGCCACTTCCAAAAGATAACTGGGAGCCACTTCCTGAAGACTACTGGGAGCCACTTCCCAAAGATAACTGGGAGCCACTTCCCAAAGACAACTGTATATGCATCCTAACCACTAGCAATTAGGGAATAATAGTTACATAGCATTAGTCACAAAGTAAAACACTTATATTGAATTCAGAACGCGCATACTTACCAATTATGAAAACAATGCATCATACATAAAGCATTTAGAAACATGATTCAGCACATAAGTTTTGAAAGTAGTCAAGCATGTATCTCCCCCAAAGAATAAAAACAAGTATGAAAAGAGTAGGGGCTATGACTCACCTTAAGTTTATGTAGTGAGTAATGAAAATGGTAGTCGAATCGCGAAAGTCTCTCAGAGCAGCCTATAATAGAACGTTGCGACTTAGGTTTGGAGTAATGTCTAAAATACAAAGAATTGCCTATATATGTCTTGCATATATTTCATGATGTAATACTTAGTATATAGTGTAAGTCGTTGAATATAAGTGGTTTATGAAACATGTATAGTTTGTATATCTCTTACTACCGTTCGGGCCGTCATAATTCAGAGGTCATGTAGTAAATGTTCGAGGAGCTAGGACACTTTAATTCGTAAATCCAGCAACTCGTCGAACCGTTTACCCAAATGGAACTCCTCACATGAAGCTCCCTAGTGTTGTAGTATTCAATTTGTAAAACATGTACAATGATTTTGGTTTAGAAAGTCTTGAGGTCTTAGTCGTGGCCTTGCCGTGGCTTTGGTCTTGGCTACCATGGCATTGAGATCTCAACCTTGGACTTAGCCGCATTTGTGATCTCAGCTCTAGGCCTTTAGGCCATTTGGTTTTCCTTAGCCGTGACAAAAAGGCATAGTCTTATAGGTAATAAATGGGCTGTTAAGAATTCGAAGAAAAATATCACTCGTTATGAGTTTTCATGGTTCAAGCTTCTTAAATCTTGAACGAAAACGTCATTCCGGACAACTTTCGTGTTTTAACTTTGTAATGAAATGGAGCAGAAGGGCCTCGTTTATTTAGGTCAGATTGCAAACAGTAGGGTATCGGCAGTTTCGGCGTTTTGGTTTTGCTAACTTCTTTTGGCCGTATTTTTTGACTCGTGTACTCGTTTTAGGTGATTCAAATTGCTATGTTTTCCTTTTAAAACCCTATATAAAAGTATGTAAGTGTTTTATATCATGGTTACTCTATTTTGGTCGTGGTTCTCAATATAAGTCACTAGTTTCCTTGATTACTTAACATAAGTTAACATATAGTGTTCTTAACTTGTTTTAAAGATTTTTGTACATCATGAACACAATACAAAGACCATATATAGCATGAATGAAATATAATAAGCATGAAAATGATATGGAGCAAGAAAGTATATTAGGGTTTCTTACAACTTTTGGCTTTCTAAAGAAAGGAAGTCAAGTATGAAACTAGGACACTAAACCTATGCTTGCAAATCCTTCACCACAACTCTTGAAAACTCTTGCTAATCTTTAAATAACCCTTGTGAAAAGCATTTAACCTCAGCCCCTCACATCTTGTGTAGCTCCTAATTCAACCATGGAATCACCAAACAAACTCTTGATTCATGTAGAGAATAGCTAGGCCTTCAACTTTGGTATGTAACTTATAACATAGAAATCAAAGGATCATGGTTTATGGATTTGTGTGCATCGTTTTTATGGAGATGAAAGGAAGAAGATGAGTTGCTTTTTATGGAAATCAAAGGATCTAAGTTACAGAGTGAGTTTTGGTCCCCGTTAATTGCTAACTGTAAGTCGTAAATTCACAAAACTTAAAACTGGGTATCCTAAAAATATGAAACTTATAAATATGTTAGAACTTATTAATATAACCTATCTTAGCATATTTAATGAGTGACAAGTTCTACCGGGTTGCTTAAACGCTGCTAAAACTGGAAACGCGGGTCTAAAACGCGGAATTCGCGTAAAACGCTGAACTGGAAAACGTAAAATTCCAAAACTTTTGGAATTGTCGTAAAATGAGAGAAAATCATATTTCTATTGTTTATAGTGTTTTATGGACATATCGGGATGCTGGAATGACGTTTAAACCTAAAAGTAAATCTCGGACACGGTTTTGTGATTTTTGCAGAAATGATCCGACGAGTGTCAAACTCTCGGATTATCATTAAAATAGTTTAACTTACGAGAATATGAAATAAAAATTTCAAGAGTGAATAGTGAAGTGAATAGTAAAAAGTGAATATTAATAATAAATAGTAAAAATGAATAGTAATCTGAAAATGCGAATTGTTATAGATTGTTACTTTAATTGGACGATGGGGATTTGTTAAAGAAAGCACAAGAGTGAGTTTTGATGGTTTTTTCTCACTGAAGAAGCACAAGGCAGTGGCATCCAAGACCAAGTGAAACCCTAGAATGAGTAGTATAAATAGAACATTTTGTAAGCCATTGAGGCAGTCAGTAAGTAGGTTTTTAGTCTAAAAAATTTCAGTTTTAAGTTTAAGTTTTATTTTTAAATGTAATTTCCTTTGAAGGCAGTCAAGTCAAGTTAGGTTTTTGAGTATTGTTCTAGTTTTAAGATTTTTGTACTCTTTCTTTTGTTAATGAAAATTTTATTTTTCTAAGTTTCACAATCTAAATTTTCTGAGCTTAAATCCCTACTCCTAATTGTAACTGTTTATGAGCATTTGCTTATTTAAACTTATGTTATGGGTTACCTTCTGCTTATTTAGTTAATTTACAGCTTAGTCAGTAATGGTCTTTCATCTTTATTATTATTATTATTATTATTATTATTATTATTATTATTATTATTATTATTATTATTATTATTATTATTATTATTATTATTATTATTATTATTATTATTATTATTATTATTCAATTGTCCTTCATAACTTTCCAAATCAGTCAATATAGCCTTTTAGGATCAACTTATTACAAATGCTTGTTATGTCTTGACATCTGCTTCTCAGTTGCTTTTAAATTTAGATAACTTATTTGGCTCAACAATTTTGCTAAATCTCCTTGCTATGCTAGAAGTAATCCACATCAGACCCCATACAGGGGTGTTTGGCATTAGCTTTAGTTTCTGGTTTTGTGACTTTTTATCCTTTAGATCAAGTTGCTTCAGCTTAACTTATGTTGTTTTAGTAGATTTAAGGTTAATTTTAGCACTTTCTAATAGTTGTATAACTTATGTGATGATTGACTTATGTTTCATGCCGTGAAGCTGCCCATGTTTGCATTCTTAGTATTTAGGAGTTTAAATGGTAGATCTTGCTTAGGTTCTATATAGGATAGCTAGATTGTTCAAACTATGGCATCTTAGTTTGTAGTCAATAACCAAGATTTTGACCCGTTTGATCCATAACAGTTACCACCCAACAACCCTCATACGGGTATTTTTCTTTGCTCCATTTTTGATCCAATAGACCTAGAATCTGATTTGTAGTTTATTTCCCAATTAATCTTCATGCATATATTTTTGTATCATTTTTAGGATTTTCTTTATACAGCTTATTTAGGTCCTCAAAGTGCCCGGTTAAACCTGCTGTTGCTCTGCACATGAATGTAAGGTTCTGTCTCATTTTTTTCTTTGCCCCATTTATGTCCCGTGTTGGTTTGTAATCAATAAGTAGTATAAGTTTCTAGTTTTCTTTTACTTTGGTGGTCAATCATAGGGGTGCAAAACCACCTCCATTTTGACCCACTTTGGCTTCCTTTTTGTTTTATCTGTTTCAGCAGCCTCAATCAGTCCAAACAAGCCCTTTTAGTCCAACTTTTAGGATAGATTAAGTAAGATTTAGGCGTTGGTTTCAGTTCTCTAGCTACTTAGTAGTTTAGATCTTGCAACTTTGAGCTTATATTTGCTTTTCATGGTCTTTGGTAGCTTGATCTTGGCTTGCAAATCTGCCATTTAACTGCAGCTGCACATCAGTCCCTTCTCTGTCCCCATACGCCTTTTTATCTTAAAACTTAGCTTAGTTAGGGTTAGATTTAGGTTTTAAATTTGGTGCTTGGTAGCTTATTAGGACTCAGTTGATGATTGCTTAAAATTGTTTGAACCCAACAGTTAAGGAATTTTTGGACATAAACTCTTTTAAAGCAAACTGTTGATACTATAAGCTATTTCCAGCTTATTTTTGAGTCTTCAGAAAAATGTTTTCCACAAAATTTTCTTTTTTTCATTTGTTTTGAAAGTTTCAAAAAGAAAAATAATAAAAAAAAATATATTTGCAAAAAATTGAGTTTGTGGAGGTTGAACTCAGGACCTCTTGGCTCACACAGACACAACATAACACACCACGACCAACTGCCCTTGGGTCTTTTTCATGTATATCTTTGCATAATTTTGTATTTACCCCTTGTTGTTTGTTAGCTTAAATTTAGCTTATCAGCTTGTCACTACTTATTTATGCTTATTGTTAACAACTTTTTGCAACTTTTTTTATTTTTCTTAGATTCTAATCAGTTCAAAATACTAGTTATAAAAATTTCAGATTTATTTAGATAGTTTTAGCATTTATTTTTCATTTAATTAGTTTTAATCATTTTTAATTCATAATAATTAGAATTTTTCTCAAAAAATTAATTTTCTTTAAAAAAAAATTCTTTTATCAAATAGAATGTAAGAAAATTGTTTTTATAACCGTAGGACTAGCGTAGCAATAAATTCACGTTTTATTTCGCGCGATCGCGTTTAATTTAAATTAACTTTTACGTTTTTAGAATAAATTGTGTTTTAGGATTTCCCAATTTCCCTAACATGTTTCCCGTAGTATTTAGGAAGTTTAAAGATTTCCTTAGCATTCCATTGTTTATTTTCCCATTTAGATTGCGTTTATTTCATTTTTCGTTTGTTCTCGTAACTTTAACGTACCATAACACCAAATAACTCTCACAATCGAACTTACAAGCATTTTAATCTCCAAATCTCTCACGATATTGCCCATTCACACCTCGTTGGGACACGACTCGGGAAATCACTTACCTGGTATCACATATATATATATATATATATATATATATATATTGTATTCACGAGTTTTTGCAAGTTAACTTTTTCCTAAAGGTTAATTAGTAAATTCCACTCAAGTCTACATTGTATTTATTTTGATACACGTTTCACGCGAATCAAAATTTGGCGCCGCTGCCGGGGAGGTTGTGTTGCGACAATATCGTTACGATTTTAACGATTAGTGACTTGTAGAACCTTCGTCAAGAAGTTATCGTTTTCAAAAGCTTATAAAACA
Source organism: Artemisia argyi (assembly GCA_030686995.1). Lineage (NCBI taxonomy): Eukaryota > Viridiplantae > Streptophyta > Magnoliopsida > Asterales > Asteraceae > Artemisia > Artemisia argyi. The sequence goes on along the minus strand of CM060682.1, from coordinate 174,874,181 downwards.
CAAAAGTATTTTCCTTTTCTTTTGTATATATACTTATCATATAAAAAATTCAAAAACATTTTCCGTTTTTCTTGTTAAATAAAATAAACATAAAAAACAACCGCCGAAAACCAAGGCAGAACACCTACCAACTTGGGGTGTGAACATTAATAAGTTCCCAAACCAAAGATCAAAACTTGCCTTTGTATCACTTGCATTTTGGAAAACTTTTAAACGATAAGAAAACTTTAAGAGGAGTCAAAACGGTATAGGGCGATCCAACGAACTTCGCCCTAGCGAGAGATCCATTCTTCTCTCCCGCTCCATTGTGCGTTTGTCTTTAAAAGTTAACCTTGCGTTTGTGATTATTGGTTTAAGTTCCCCTGTCTTTTAAGTTGGTCTTGTTTTAATTGAGTTGTTTTTTGTAGTGCATGCGCACTCGTTCGTCTACATCAACAAGTCCTTTACAATCGCTCAACAACATTCCTAGAAGGCGTAATCGATGACGTACCAATCCAATAGTCGAACCCGAGATTCGTACTATTCCTCCAAACATGGCCGATAATCGTACCATGTCCGAGCTTCTCCAAGCACCCACCGAGGGTTATGGAGAGGCCATCGTTGTTCCGGCAATCGTTGCCGATAATTTTGAACTCAAGACCGGGTTGCTACAATTAGTAACTTCGAGTCAATACTTCGGTTTTGAGAGGGACGATCCTCATTCTCACATTCGATGGTTCAACAAAATCACATCAACCATCAAATACAAAAACGTCCCTCAAGAAGCTATCAAGCTTCTTCTTTTTCCTTTCTCTCTCGAGGGTACGGCCCGAATTTGGCTTGAAAAACAACCCCCTCGTTCTATTGAGACATGGGAAGACCTCGTGTTGAAATTTGTGAATGAATTCTTTCCTCCGTCTAAAACAACAAGCTTAAAGAATGAAATCACAAAGTTTACTCAAAACTTTGATGAGTCTTTTAGCGAGGCGTGGGAACGTTTTAAGGATTTACTTCGCAAGTGTCCTCATCATGGTTTTCCGAATTGCACCAAATTGATACTTTCTACAATGGTTTGAACCAAACCGATCAAGATTCTTTGAACAATGCCGCGGGTGGCAATCTCTTGAATCGGACTCCTAGAGATGCTTTAGCTATAATTGAAAACAAGTCTAAAGTTCGTACTTCACGAAACAAGTCCATTGTTTCCCAAGTGAATGCAACCTCGTCTAGATCATCTCCCGTGAACAATTCTAGCACCAATGCTAAGATTGACAAACTCACGGAAGCTATTCAAGCATTGGTTCTTTCCAAGCAAAAGAAACTATCATCACCACAAACTTCTTCACCCGCTCAAGTCAAAGCGGTTGATGAAACTTGTGTCACTTGTGGTGGACCTCATGCTTACTACAATTGTACTACCACCGATGGTAGTCAATTTGATGTAAAAGCCGTAGCCGGGTCTTACAATCAAGGAGGTAACCAATTCCGTCCTCAAGTTGACCCGAACTATCGTGCTAGCAATCAAAACGGTCCACCCGGTTTTTCTCAACCCAATAATCCAAATCGATTCAATCATAATCAACAACAAATAAATCAAAATGTTCAAAATCAATTTCATGCCCCAATTAATCAATTTCCAAATCAAAGGGTTAATTTCAATCAAGGTTTCCAAGCTCCTAATTACCAAGCTCCTAATGTTGCTTCAAGTGAACTTGCTAATTACATCAAAGCAAATGAGGCTAACATGAGGGGAATGCAAAACCAAATCAACACTTTGAAGAATGATTTTCAATCTTCAATGCCGAGACAAGGCAATGAGCTTAAAAATGAACTTTGAAACATAAATCACAAGATTGAACAATCTCAAAGCAAGATTGAGAACATGTTTGCTAGTCTTATGGGTCAATTGAATCAACCTTCTACTTCGGGTACTCTCCCGGGAAACACCATTCCCAACCCGAAGGGTGAATTGAAAGCTATTACCGTTCGTAGTACTAAAGCTTATGATGGACTCTCGACTCCTATTCCTCCACCATTGAAGGAAGCGGAATGAGAACCCGAGGTTACAAAGGACAAGGTGCAATCCCCAAGCCCACGAAGTACCGCACACGTCCAACCTTCGGTCGTCCAAACTTCAATACCCGAATTTGTTTTTCCAAAGAGCATTGCTAAGCCTTAAATTCCATGTCCTTCGAGGCTTAATGATCAACAAATCCGTGATAAAACTGATATCCATATGAAGAAGTTTCTTGAAATCTTTCAAAAACTACACTTCGACATTAGTTTTGCGGATGCTCTTCTCTACATGCCTAAATTTGCTTCCACATTCAAGAATCTCATTACCAATAAAGAAAAATTGCTTGAACTTGTTGAAACACCGATTAATGCTCAATGTCCAGCGGTCCTTCTCAAAGAGCTTCCCGAGAAGCTTGAAGATTCTGGAAAATTTCTCATTCCTTGTTCTTTAAAAGATCAAGAGGTTTACAATGCCCTAGCCGATTCAGGGGCAAGCATAATCCTCATGCCTTTGTCAATTTATGAACAACTTGGAATGGGAGTACTCAAACCGACTCATATGACCTTAGAGTTAGCTAATCGATCAATTACTCACCTAGTCGGTATAGCTGAAGATGTATTTGTTTGTGTGAATACGTTTATCTTCCTAGCCGACTTTGTGGTGGTTGATTATGAAGCTGACCTGAGAGTTCCTCTCATCCTAGGGAGACCATTTTTGCATACCGCAAAAGCCCTAGTTGATCATTATGAGAATACTTTGACCTTGAGGATTGATAATGACAAAATGATTTTTCACACCGATGCTTCCAAGCATAAGAAACATTCGGTTGAAAGCATCGATGTTATCGATTTCTCCTCCAATGGTCATTTCTCTAAGTTCCCTAAATCCAAAGAACATAGTAGTGGCAGTACCACTTCTAATGTTGACTTTCTTATTGAGGAGTTCTCCGATAAACTCTCTCACATTGATCCACTTCCATCGAGAAGTGATGATGATATCTTTGATTTTGAAGCCGATCTCAAAGAAATTGAAAGTATTTTGTATCATGATCCATCTCTTGATCCTAACTCCAACCTTAATGATTCTCAAAGTGATGACAATCTCTTAGACTTTGAAGCCAAGCAAGATGGATGGAAAAATCTTTTGTATGGCGATTCTTGTGACAAAACATTTGATGATGAAAAACCAAAAATGGAAAATGTAACTGATGAAGTGTCAATTGTTTCTCATGATTTCTCCCTTTTAGAGGGTGATTCAATCTCCCATTCTGAGTCTTCCATCGAGCATCATTTTTTTTTGTGAAAACAAAGTATTCAATCCAGGAATACTCGATGATGTAAAAACTCCTTTTACAATGAAAATGACTCCTGATAAGAATTTCAAGTTACAAACCTCATCCGAGAAACTTTTAATTCTGGAGAAAAGTAAATCCCCTCTATTCCGTCTCAACAATGATCTCACTCATGATTATGTTGATCATGACCCGGGGGAAGATGTATTTTATCATGAGAAATGTCTTAATGATGAATTTACCCCAACCCTCCCTCCCGGAATTTCTATGAGCTTACATGTTAAAATTCCAATCTCGCAAAGAAAGCTCAAGTTCAAGAACAAGGTTTCCAATGTCTTTGTTCCCCTCATCACATTTTTTGTGATCTCTCTTCTTTCTCATTCCTTCGGGAGTGAGGACACTATCTTTGACCCCGGTATTCTTTCTACTAGTTTTTACTATTAGAATACCGGCGGTTATCTCATCGGAGTGGAACTTTCTCGTGCTTCATATGTTTATCCAAATATCTTGAATAAAAGTTCGATGGAGATTATTCTTCCACATCTTGCTTTCCCCATGGACCAATGAATGTGGGGTCGAGTCAAGCTAGCGACTCGGTAAACAAAAATAGTAGGACAACATGGGTTTTCACCCATCTCTCTAACTTCTTTCTCTTTTCTAAACACTAAGTGTGGGGGAGTTACCCCTACTCTTTTTCAAAATAAAATAAAATAAAATAAAAAATAAAAAAATGATGATATTCCCACACTTACCCAAATCTAAACTTTTTACGTTTTCAAGTGTCGGCATAATAGCCGGTACTTTGAATATTTGGGACAATATTCAATTCTAAGTGTGTGTGTGTGTGGGGGGGGGGTATTTTGGCGAATTTGAGCACATTTGTACCTTCTAGTGCCATAATACCCCCGTTTTGGCCAAAAAAAAATTTTAGTGGAAGTGCTTTGCACTAACACAACAAAAGGTTATCAGTCCACCACGTCTAACATAAGGACTGGCTAATCCAAGAGCAAACGGCTATGGGTAAAGATATCTCAAATCCGTTTATGGTTGACAATTTGTCAAAAATTGTATGGTGTTCAACTCACCATATACTAAAAAGTAGAAGAGTTGGCTAGCCCGCAAGGTTATGGCTTGTGGTAAAGGCAGTGGAAAACCATAATTGGTAATCAACTCACCAAGACGATGACTGTATTCCATCAAAGAGTTGGCTAGTTCAAAAGCAAACGGCTTTTGGTAAAGATAAATCAAAACCGTTGACAGCTTATGGTTTGCTAAAAATCATATGGTTATCAGTGTACCATAGTTCTTACTTGAACTGAAACATTTGGCTACTCCAGAAGTAATGGCTTTTGGTAAAGAGACATCAAATCCATTAAATTTTCATAAAAGATTGCTAGGGAATAGCAATAGTTTAGTGTGGGGATTGATGAGTATGTAAATACTCATCATTTTTGGTCAAATCCGAACTACAAAACATTTAAAAAAACACTCAAATATGCATAAAAATACTGAAAATATCTCAGGATCGTGATTTATATGTTTCAGATGCAAAATGATTGAAAACAGATGAAAAACAAACAAAGTTTGCATAATTGGCAGTTTCAGTCCCTCAACTTTCAAAACTTGACAAAATTAGTCCCTGAGCATTTATTTTGAAAGAAAAGTCAACCCAAGTCCTTTAAAAGTCAAAAATTATAAAAAACAATCCTTGGGTGAAAAGTTTTCAAAAGTGTACAAGTTGGGTAACTCAAGTTTCTAAAATTGGCATTAATGGTCCCCGGGAATATTAATCTGAAGGAAAATGATAAAAGTAACCTTGGGAGATTAAGACTTGACAAAATTAGTCCTTGAAGAATGTTTAGAAATTTAGCAGAAGTGGTCCCCGGGATTTTCAAATTTTACATGATTGGTCCTTGGGTTATGTTATTAATAAACCAAACGGATTCCCCTTTTAAATTGAACCCAACACACCTCTTTAAATTAAACGCAACATAAACACACCCTAAGCCCAATGTAACCCTTAAACCACCCAGGCCCAAAATACTCCCAATACCCCAACTCCACTTTTACGTTTAATGATAAAACGTAAATCCCTTTGGTCAAACCCAATCCATAACCTATCTTGGCGCCAAAACTTGAACCAAAGGCCAGGATGATTATTACTTTAATTGGACAATGGGGATTTGTTCCAGGAAGCACAAGAGTGAGTTTTTGATGGTTTTCTCTCACTGAAGAAGCACAAGGCAGTGGCATCCAAGACCAAGTGAAACCCTAGAATGAGTAGTATAAATAGAAAATTTTGTAAGCCATTGAGGCAGTCATTAAGTAGGTTTTTAGTCTAAAAAATTTCAGTTTTAATTTTAAGTTTTATTTTTAAATGTAATTTCCTTTGAAGGCAGTCAAGTCAAGTTAGGTTTTAAGTATTGTTCTAGTTTTAAGATTTTTGCACTCTTTCTTTTATTAATGAAAATTTTATTTTTCTAAGTTTCGCAATCTAAATTTTCTGAGCTTAAATCCCTACTCCTAATTGTAACTGTTTATGAGCATTTGCTTATTTAGACTTATGTTATGGGTTACGTTCTGCTTATTTAGTTAATTTACAGCTTAGTCAGTAATGGTCTTTCATCTTTATTATTTTTATTTTTTTTCAATTGTCCTTCATAACTTTCCAAATCAGTCAATATAGCCTTTTAGGATCAACTTATAACAAATGCTTGTTATGTCTTGACATCTGCTTCTCAGTTGCTTTTAAATTTAGATAACTTATTTGGCTCAACAGTTTTGCTAAATCTCCTTGCTGTGCTAGAAGTAATCCACATCAGACCCCATACAGGGGTGTTTGGCATTAGCTTTAGTTTCTGGTTTTGTGACTTTTTATCCTTTAGATCAAGTTGCTTCAGCTTAACTTATGTTGTTTTAGTAGATTTAAGATTAATTTTATCACTTTCTAATAGTTGTATAACTTATGTGATGATTGACTTATGTTTCATGTTGTGAAGCTGCCCACGTTTGCATTCTTAGTATTTATGAGTTTTAATGGTAGATCTTGCTTAGGTTCTATATAGGATAGCTAGTTTGTTCAAACTATGGCATCTTAGTTTGTAGTCAATAACCAAGATTTTGACCCGTTTGATCCATAACAGTTACCACCCAACAGCCCTCATACGGGTATTTTTCTTTGCTCCATTTTTGATCCAATTGACCTAGAATCTGATTTGTAGTTTATTTCCCAGTTAATCTTCACGCATATATTTTTGTATCAATTTTAGGATTTTCTTTTTACAGCTTATTTAGGTCCTCAAAGTGCCCGGTTAAACCTGCTGTTGCTCTGCACACAAATGTAAGGTTCTGTCTCATTTTTTTCTTTGCCCCATTTCTGTCCCATGTTGGTTTGTAATCAATAAGTAGTACAAGTTTCTTGTTTTCTTTTACTTTGGTGGTCAATCATAGGGGTGCAAAACCACCTACATTTTTGACCACTTTGGCTTACTTTCTGTTGTATCTGTTTCAACAGCCTCAATCAGTCCAAATAAGCCCTTTTAGTCCAACTTTTAGGATAGATTAAGTAGGATTTAGGCGTTGGTTTCAGTTCTCTAGCTACTTAGTAGTTTAGATCTTACAAGTTTCTTGTTTTCTTTTACTTTGGTGGTCAATCATAGGGGTGCAAAACCACCTACATTTTTTACCCACTTTGGCTTACTTTCTGTTGTATCTGTTTCAGCAGCCTCAATCAGTCCAAACAAGCCCTTTTAGTCCAACTTTTAGGATAGATTAAGTAGGATTTAGGCGTTGGTTTCAGTTCTCTAGCTACTTAGTAGTTTAGATCTTGCAATTTTGAGCTTATATTTGCTTTTCATGGTCTTTGGTAGCTTGATCTTGGCTTGCAAATCTGCCATTTAACTGCAGCTGCACATCAGTCCCTTATCTGTCCTCATTCGCCTTTTTATCTTAAAACTTAGCTTAGTTAGGGTTAGATTTAGGTTTTAAATTTGGTGCTTGGTAGCTTATTAGGACTCAGTTGATGATTGCTTAAAATTGTTTGAACCCAAAAGTTAAGGAATTTTTGGACTTAAACTCTTTTAAAGCAAACTGTTGGTACTATATGCTATTTCCAGCTTATTTTTTAGTCTTCAGAAAAATGTTTTTCACAAAATTTTCTTGTTTTCATTTATTTTGAAAGTTTCAAAAAGAAAAATAATAAAAAAATATATATATTTGCAAAAAATTGAGTTTGTGGAGGTCGAACTCAGGACCTCTTGGCTCACACAGACACAACATAACACACCACGACCAACTGCCCTTGGGTCCTTTTCATGTATATCTTTGCATAATTTTGTATTTACCCCTTGTTGTTTGTTAGCTTAAATTTAGCTCATCAGCTTGTCACAGCTTATTTCTGCTTATTGTTAACAACTTTTTGCAACTTTTTTTATTTTTCTTAGATTCTAATCAGTTCAAAATATTAGTTATAAAAATTTCAGATTTATTTAGATAGTTTTAGCATTTATTTTTCATTTAATTAGTTTTAATCATTTTTAATTCATAATAATTAGAATTTTTCTCAAAAAATTAATTTTCTTTTAAAAAAAATCTTTTATGAAATAAAATGTAAGAAAATTGTTTTTATAACCGTAGGACTAGCGTAGCAATAAATTCACATTTTATTTCGCTCGCTCGCGTTTAGTTTAAATTAACTTTTACGTTTTTAAAATAAATTGTGTTTTAGGATTTCCCGACTTCCCTAACATGTTTCCCGTAGTATTTACGTAGTTTTAAGATTTCCTTAGCATTCCATTGTTTATTTTCCCATTTAGATTGCGTTTATTTCATTTTTCGTTTGTTCTCGTAACTTTAACGTACCATAACACCAAATAACTCGCACAATCGAACTTACAAGCATTTTAATCTACAAATCTCTCATGATATTGCCCATTCACACCTCGTTGGGACACGATCCGGGTAATCACTTACCCGGTATCACATATATATATTGTATTCACGAGTTTTTGCAAGTTAACCTTTTCCTAAAGGTTAATTAGTAAATTCCACTCAAGTCCACATTGTATTTATTTTGATACACGTTTTACGCGAATCAGTCCTGCTCCTGACACTTTATGTCCGAGCACAATACCTTCTTTGAGAATGAAGTGACATTTTTCCCAATTAAGCACAAGATTTGTGTCTTCACAACGTTGAAGCATTTTATCTAGATTACTTAGGCATTTATCGAAAGAATTTCCAAAGACTGAAAAATCATCCATGAAAACTTCCACAGATTCTTCAATCATATCATGAAATATTGCTATCATACACCTTTGAAAAGTAGCAGGTGCATTACATAAGCAAATGGGCATTCGTCGATACGCAAAGGTTCCGAAAGGATAAGTAAATGTTGTTTTCTCTTGATCCATTTGATCAATTGGTATTTGGAAATATCTGGAGAATCCATCTAGAAAACAGAAATATTCATTTCCCGCTAGTCTTTCTAACATTTGGTCCATGAATGGGAGAGGAAAATGATTTTTTGATGTGGCTTCATTTAGTTTTCCGTAGTCAATACGTACGCGCCAACCAGTGACAGTTCTAGTCGTGACAAGTTCGTCATTTTCATTAGTCACTACTGTTATACCACCTTTCTTGGGTACACAATGAATAGGACATACCCATGGGCTATCTGCTATAGGGTAGATGATTCCTGAGTCGAGAAGTTTGACAACTTCCTTCTTGACAACTTCTTTCATATTCGGATTGAGTCTTCTTTGCTTTTGAACCACTGGTTTCTAATCATCCATTAACTGGATTTTGTATTTACAGAAGGATGAGAAAATCCCAGGTATGTCACTAGTTTTCCAAGCAAAGGCTCTTTTGTTTTTTTTAGAATTGAAATTAATTTTCCATTTTTTCTTTCAGAGAGTTTAGATGAAATTATGACTGGAAGTAACGATTCTTCTTCCAAGAAAGCATATTCCAGATAGTCTGGTAATGGTTTAAGAATGAGATCAGTAGGTGGTTCTTCGATAGAGTTTTTAATTCTCAGTTCATTGTCAGGGTTTATTTTCTCAAATGATAATTCTTCTACATTATCTTCCCCGTCATCAGAACTTTCATTTTTATCTTCGAGGGTCATAGCCATGAATTGATCATATTCAGCCATAACTTCGTGTTCAAGAAGTGTTCCATCGACTGAGTACAGTAATTGATTAAATTCATCTAGCAGTTCATCGAAATCTTCTTCAAGAATTTCAGCGATAACATCAATTCTAAAGCAAGTGTCATCGCTAGAGTAAGAGTGTTTCATAGCCTTGTCTATGGAGAAAATCATTCTTTCTTTTCCAACTCCAAGATTGAGTTGTTTTTGTTTAACTCGAATCATAGCATCGGCTGTATGGAGAAAAGGTCTTCCTAAGATTAGGGGTACTTTGCTATCTTCTTCCATTTCTAGGATAACGAAATCAATTGGAAAGGTGAATTTGCCAACTTCAACTAACATGTTCTCAGCTATTCCAACAGGATATTGGAAAGATCAGTCAGCTAATCGAACACTCATCTTAGTTGGTTTAAGCGTTTCTATTGATAATTTAGCATATAGAGAATACGGCATTAGATTAATGCTAGCACCAAGATCGGCTAAAGCATTGCATGAGAATGTTTTACTAAAAGTACAAGGAATCAAGAAACTTCCCGGGTCTCCAAGTTTTGGTGGAATTTTGTTTTGAACGATAGCTGAACATTTTTCATTAAGGAAATTTGCTGAAATTTGTTCGAGTTTGCTTTTATTACTAACAAGTTCTTTGAGAAATTTCCCATAGTTGGGCATTCCGGCTAAAACTCAACATGAGAGACATTAATTCGGACAGCTCAAATTATATCAAGAAATTTTGCATACTGAGCTTCCATTTTTTTCTTTTCTTAAGCATTGAGGATATGGAATTCTAGGTTTGTAGGGTTTAGGTATTGGTGTTTCAGGAGTTGTGGTTTCTTTACGAGGGACAGTTTCTTCTTCTTCTTCATCATCAGTGAAAACATCAACAGCTTGTTGAGTTTGACTGGGATCAATGGGTGGATCATAAGTAGTACCATTTCTTGTGGTAATAGCATTCACATGCTCATGAAGAGCTTGCGGTGGTTGATAAGGTTTGTTTTTAGGATCAAGTTGAGTGTTACTAGGAAGGGATCTAAAAGCTCGACCTAATTGCTTTTCAGTGAATCTGTCGAATTTGGCTTCAAAATTTTGCATCGCGGCTTGGTGATTTCTAGCAGTAGATTCAACTTTTTCTTTTAAGTCCATGTATTGATCTTTTACGAAAAGGTTTGTTGATTTTTGTGCTTTAATAAAATCATTCAGTTGAGTTTGAACATCAGGTTTGTCATCGGTGTTTGCTTGTTTGTAAGGTTCTCGATTGTATTCGTTCTTCGCACTAGATCTCCATCGTTCTCGTTCTCAATCACGATAGTTCTCATAGAAACGGGTGCGTCTAAAAGTGTTCATAAATTTAGCTTCTTCTTCACGTGACATAGGTGTGTCATCATCACTGCAATTTGCGGTAGCATGGTTTCCGCCACAATGATTACAACTTTCACGTTGTTCTTTCATTTTTTTTGTATTGAGCATCCATTTTAATTGCCATGGCATCCATTCTTGCCATAATTTTATTATTATCAGAATTGCTGCTGCCTTCATCAGCGAAAGCAACAGTTTTACGAAGAGAGGTTTTTGGTTTTTGTTCTTTTCCCCAATCTAGCTTAAGTAAGACTTTGTCTTCAAGGAGTTGATACACTTGATTTAGTGTTTTATAGAGGAATATATCACCGGTCGCAGCATTTAAAGCTTCTTGAGTTATTTCATCAATACCGTGGTAAAAGATTTTGACTATATTGCCTTTTGTCAGACCATGTCCATGACAGTTTCTTAGCAATTCTTTCATTTGAAGCCAGGCTTCGGTTAGATTTTCATTTTCGCGTTGTGAGAATCCTCGGATTTCTCCGAGAAGTTTATCAAATAGAGCTGGAGGAAAACATCTACTAACGTATGCTTTACAAAGTTCATCCCATGATTCTATGGTTCCTTCATCGAGTTCCTCAAGCCAAGTTTTAGCTTCTCCAGCTAGAGATAGAGGAAACATCATGAGTCTTAGCGCTTCAGTTTCGGTAGCTCCGTATTTGAACATATTGCATACGCTTTGGAATTCATGAATGTGTTTGTGAGGATCAGTTTTAATTCGACCATCAAATTGGTTTCCCTTGACAAGAGTCAGGTGATTCCCTTTGAGTGGAAATTCGTTTGCGGTTTCAGGAATGGTAATAGCTGGTCCAGGTGTAGGTGCAATGGTATAATCGTTGGCCCACATTGGTTCATTATCAGCGTCATCCATTGGATTGTAAATTTGGATTAATTTGACGTAAAATCTGAAGTTTGAGATATCGTCAACAGGTGTGTAGTGAACACGAGGTTGTTCGGGTTTTTCGTCTTTTTTAGAAATAGGAACTCTTTTGTTATTACGTTTTCTTTTGTTTAAAGTTCTTTTAGGTTCTGATAGAGGTCAAATGGGTTCAGTTTCATCTAAGCGAGTGTGCATTCAAGGATAGAGAGCAAAATTTAAATCAATTTGATAAATTTCGTTTTCTGAGTAAGTGAGTGCGGCGTACACTATATAGTGTGTGACGTACTTGTGTGTAATGGCAATGTGTAGCGTACTTAAGTGTAAGTACGGCGGTGTTGTTTTCACCTAGAGGATTAATCTCAAAAGATGGTGAAAAAGATGATTCTTTTTGGTTTTTTATAGAAGGATTCATGATGTTTACGAAAAACGTTATGGATTGAAGTAAGTGCATCGTACTTGGTGACAAGTACGGCGGTCTGTGTGCTCTGTGTAAAAGTGCGGCGTGCTTTCTGCAACAGAAGAAACAGAGTGATCTGGTTTTGCAGAGATTTTTGGTATTGTTTAGTAATTTTACTTCGAAAATACTTAAGGAACAAATTTAAGTCCCAGACAACGGCGCCAAAAACTTTGATGTGTAAGGAAAGCTTTAAATTTGTAATACTAGTTTCACCGATTTTAATAAACCAAACACACGGGTAAAGTATAACCCCCGTAGTATTAGATTAAGGTAAGACCAGGTCGTATCCACAGGGACTTAGTTCGTTCAGTTTAAGTTTAACAATTAGTAAAAGAAGGCAAATAACGATTATAGGAATAAAAGGAATTCAAATATTAAGACAAATGATTGCTTAGATAGCTTAGATAATCTAGTGACAATGTTTATGTTTGATCTCAGTTTGATAAAGGAGCACAACTTATAAGAGAGCTATTTTCGTCAAAAGAGCAATTTCATAACTCTTAGGTTCAATTCAAGATTCATGTCTACCCATTAAGTGATTTCTCTCGAAATAGTATTTCATATCAAGTCTAGATTATTACTGATTATTCTAAGTGGATTTCTCCTTTCAAATACTAGTAAAACAGACAAGTTCCTAGAATTGCGTTTAACACATTGGTTCTTTCGACCTATCCCAACATATTATATTCAACCAGTTTCAATAAATAAACGTGATAAGACTAGAAATGAAGTAGTTCACAATATAAACTTGAAATTGGTAGAGATCAAAACATAATCATAAGTCGCTTTATTATATTCACATATCCAAGCAATCATAAGAGATTTAGCCTCTCATGGTTAATGATTTCATAATAACAGAAGTGCGTAAATGATAAACAAGAGACATACAGATTGGATTGATCAAATGATTACATAAGTGCCACAAGTAACCAAGAATTTGAAACCAACAAGTATTTAACACCCCTTATTCTGATTCGTTTACCCCTGCAACTTGGCTCTGGATCACGTGTTACTTTGGACTTAGCTTTGTGGAAATTGATTATAGAGTGGAGAGTTCAAATGCTTTCAAGTGATCTCTATTTATAGGCAATCTGATATGCGAAGTACGGCGCACTTGCTTTCTGAGTGCGGCGCACTTTCTTATTTTCTTGGCGCCAAAGCTTCATAAATGCAGGGGAAGTACGACACACTTACTTTGCAATACCGGCACACTTTTATTTAATATTATATATTTGACTTCCTTTGACCGAGAGGTAAGTGCGACGCACTTTCTTGTAAAACCCACGCACTTGGCTTACATGAAAAGCTAATCATGGAAGACTTCATTATTTATTCACTTCAAGTGGCCAAATAGTAGGTTTTTAGGTGTTTCATGCTCAGATCATCCAAGAGTGAACCTGCATTCATTTTATGCTATTAAGTACCAAAAGTTCACGTAAAATGATCATAAAACATATAGAATAATGCTCAAGAAATATGTATAATTAGAGCGTTATCAGGAGTCTTGATTGGTTTCCACTCCGGGAGGATGTTGCTGAACAGTTGGAGTTTGCTTATCGCAGTCGCGTAAGTGATCTATTAAAAGATTCACATAACATCTGTTATATAGGAAATTAATTCAAATATGGTTGCTTTTTGTGAAACTGTTTCATTTGTACCAAATGTTAGTGATTTGCTTGCTTGGTAATGTGTTTGACATTTATTCGTTCCAGGTTTGGCACTGCAGAACATTTCAACCATCTGGATTATTTGTTGCCCGAGTTGATATTGATGCGTAGGGATTGCACCAGGCTTTACCTCTCGAGGGATCTCGAGAAGCTTACAACCCCCACCAGGCAGTGTACCTGATCGTTGTAGTGTAGTATAGTGACAAGTACCGGGGGATTGATCGTTCAGCTAGGAATAGTGTCGCTAGGATTAAAAAACCTAAATACTAGTTCTAAAGATGAGAGATGATTATTTTTGTATTTTTTATATTTTTTTAGAAAGCAAGTAAATATCTCGGGTTATAAAGGATATGGGTGGAATTAGTTGCTAGTCAACTAACCCAATACTAAAGATGCAATCAAAATAAAATACTAGAAATGAAAATAAAACTAAATTAAACTAAGGTTGTGAGCAATAAGTAGAGAAATGTGTTTACTTAGATTTCATTACTCCCTAGATATCTTTTACACATTAATTACTTGTTATAGTTGTGTGGATGACGGATTGTATTCCTTAATACCATTCATGGGGTGGCGTACTTAACTCCCCAATCCTATGAGTGCCTACTTCACTCCTATGTCGAGCCGGCTAAGAAGCTCCTAACATGGGATCATTAGAATTTACTCATGCATTAAATACAACCAATAAAACCTAGTACACATCGGTTCATGTTTCCTAAGACGTTCAAGCATGTTACCAATTGGAGATCTGCCAGTTTTCTTAAGCCTAACATTGAAATCATTCATCCAATACAACCATAAACAAGTAATCAACACATAATCAACATCTAGGTTTCATTAGATCTAAGCAAACACAAGATAAATCTAGCCTAGCATGGTGGAATCAAGACAAGCACAAGAGATAGACAACCAACACATAGACATATTGATTGAATTAAAAGAACACTTATCTCAATTACACATGTAAGGGTTCAAGGGCTGAAAACCCTTGAAAAACCTGTAAAATTCGTCTATGGTTCGGCCTTAGGGTTTCTCCAAACTTGTTCCTTTTAATGAATGAAAATTAGAAAATTATATATAGAAAATTGAGGCTGACGGCGTTAAGAACAACATTGTGACGCCGTCATCTCGCCGCCAAAAGAATCCTCGGACTGCCTTGATCTACATCTGACGCCGTCATGTATTAAGTTTTTCCAGGCCGTCACGTATTTAACTCTTGACGCTCTTCCTTGTGACGCCTTCATTTCAGTACTGGGCCGTCATGAAATTTACTCTTGACGCCGTCAAATTGTTACTCTTGACGCCGTCACATACTGTTCCCAGCTTGGAAAATTAAGTCTTTGGCGTTTTCTTCACTTTTATGCTCCAAAAACGTCTGAAATGCTTCCTTTTCCAGATTTCACTCCCAAAGTACCTAAAATCACAAAAGGAATGATTTAGGGCAATATTTGATCAAATAAATTCAATTCCGGGCTTAAATGACCCCCTAAAAGTGGTTCATTTTTCGCCTCATCATATACCCTTACACGTGAGATTTGCTTGTCCTCAAGCAAATACGCTTTTATTCTAATCAAAATACAAGTTAGGGGTCATTTAACACTAATATAAAAGTAATTACAACAAATGATTGTTCCACTAAAGACCAAAGACAAGCACGGAGGTCATACACTCGCACCTCACAAATAGTGTTTAGATGCTCACATCTCTCGGGTGCAATAAGTATAAATTACAATATGGAAATGGAAAACATCTCTCACTACCTGTCATAGCAAAATAGATTTCCATAGGCTTGGGAAAGGATCAAACCTCCACCACATGGCGTAAGCACCTAGGATTAAACTATCAAAGAGGTCTTTTAAAGGGTTGTAACGTTAGGTGTAGGGATATGAAATACACGGTTTTGTTGGATACAGGCAGTCTTTACTAGTGGCGAGTTAACAATCTTGGTTAATCACATGTACAATATGGCGTTGCTAAGCCAAGACTAGACTCGACTTAAGCTAATAAATGAAAAATAACAAAAACATAAAATAAACATAGAATGAAAAGGGATGGTAGTCCGTATGTTTTTCTCTTTTTCTCTTTTTTCTATTTTTTTTTCTTGATTTTTTTGATTTTTTTTTTTCGCATACACTCTTACCCTACCATCCAAAATAATACATCACAGGGAATGAACATTCCCCTTACACTTGAATTTTTACATACTTTACAATAAACTAATCTATTGACTCGAATTACGAAAATCAAAACACTTGGAGTACTTTTAAGATTAACACACATATGGGGGTAATAAATGATGTTCTTCCCCATTACTCCATAAATAAGTACTTTACCCATGAGTCCCAATCATCCCAAAACAATATGTACAAAGATATGACTCGACTTAGCAACCATGTAATCAATTAGATAGTTAACTTAAGGTTTAACAAATAACAATAATGCACTAAAAATGAGCGCATACACGGAAGGCTAAGGCAATTTGGTTGTACATTTAAGTGGGTTGTAACAAATTCTTCCTTTAAGTAAGATGCTTAAAGTTAGAAACGAAAAGATAGGCTCGGAGGGGTGTACTAGGGGTTTCTTGTACTAAAAATGAGTACAATGCTAAGGTGTGGGAAAAATTAGTTGACTTAACTAGCCAAGTAATATGACTTAAATGGTCAAGTAATTATAATACGGGTTAAACACAAGGGTGATCCTAATGCCTCTTATCATGTAGTAAATCCTACTACACGAATGTTTTCTCACTAGCGGTTTCGGGATGCATCACTAACGCAAGTTCTAGAATCTAAATGCTACCGGTACACTCATAAGCACTAATAGTAAATGCTTTTCCTATCAAATCTAAAGGCGAACCTCACATATTTGGGTGGAAATTTTTTCTGAATGATACGGTTATGTGCTAGTCATACAATCTCCTATCCATGAGACGCTTGCTATGGCTAAAGTTTCACTCCTAAATGTTGTAAAAAATTTTAAATTTGGCGCTAAAATTGCACTAACAAGTATTTCTCATTGTTTTATTACACATCTACCATTAAACAAACAAACTCAAGCGAAAGTGTATTTATAAGGTATCATCATTTTACCCTCCCCTTACACTTAAGATGAACATTGTCCCCAATGTTCAAGTAAAGAATGTAAAAGTGAAATAGGTAAAACAAATGAAATCAAATACTCCCCTGATTCGCTCGGTATGGATAATAAGGTGGCCAGGTTAAATCTTCCTCCAAGAAAATGAACAATCAAAGCTTCCCTTCCAGAATATAAATCATCTTCTTGTCATACATAACCTGTAAATCCTGAGAAAACAAACAAGACAACCTCGCATAAAATCGGCGGCAATCTACATAAGTTACTAAATCCTAGTAAACAAAGTAAGATATAATGCTTGTGGAATGAAGTTTGCAGATTTCCTGGAGATTATAAAACTTAATAATTCAACAAAAACTTTAAGAATCCGTTAGAAAAACAAAACTGGTAAAATTTCCAGGTTTTTGCACGTGACGCCGTCAAGAGTAAACTCGTGACGCCGTCAGAAGTGACCTGCAGAAATTCTTATGTTAAGTTTCCGGAAAATTTCTGGAAAAACTTGGTCCTACTTTCTGGAAAATCCTGCAAAACTTCATTATGACTCAATACAAGCATTTGACTCTAACAAATACGAATATACATGTTCATTTAATATTGTGGAGAATCATGATCGGTTTGTTTCTTAAAAACATATTTGGGGTTTCCCCTTACACTTATCTTTTGCAAAAATACCTTTAGGTGGAGTTAAGACTAGGCCAAAACAACAAAGTAAAGTATTTCCACTTTTTAGTTCAGAAACATGATCTACCAACAATAAAAACAAAGCATGCATACGGAAGCAAATAACAAACAAAATAAAAATCATACAAAGCATGGGTTGCCTCCCAAGAAGCGCTTTTCTTTATTTACGAGTCTTGTAGCTAGACTCAAGGTCATGGGTTACTACGTGACCTCATCATTGGTTTCATGGTGACAACATTGACAAAGTGGACGTGTTTAGATGATGAGGGGTCCTTAATTTGGATTCTATTATTGGTGTCCCTAGTGTCCTTCCTAGGTGTAGTTAACGCTTGGTTGTTGAGGGCTTTCAACAAGTTGTCTATCTTGTTGGTCATCTCTGTTTGTTGTTGGTTGAATTCGGTTTCAAACCTAGCTATGCGAGCTTCTTGAGATGCCATGAACTTAGACATCAATCCTTCAAGATTGTTGGTACTACCATAGTTGTTAGAAGGATTGTTGTTGAAAGTACGGTTGGAGGGTGGACCGTTTGGTTGGTAACGATTAGCCGGATTGGAAGAGTTGGATTGATTTTGTTTCCACCTAAGGTTTGGGTGATTTTTCCAAGAGGGGTTGTATGAATCACCGTAAAGGTTTGGCTCGGGCTTGAAAGTGTACCACTTATCTCCCGCTTCGTTAGTACGGGAGGATGCGTAGTCCGCAAAAGCTGTTCCGGGGAGTTCCACACAATCACGAGTGTCATGGGGACCACTACATAATTCGCATGAAGAAGTGATTTTATTCACTTGGCTTGAAGGCTTAGGAGCTTCGTAGGATTTCATGAGAAACTTGGCTTGGTCCTCAAGTTCCATGATCGTATAGTCGGGAGTGCTAGAATTATTCGAAGGCAAAGATATTGCCTTGACCGTTTTGTTCAAATCACAGGGATCATTCCAACT
The DNA here is from genome assembly GCA_030686995.1 of Artemisia argyi. NCBI lineage: Eukaryota > Viridiplantae > Streptophyta > Magnoliopsida > Asterales > Asteraceae > Artemisia > Artemisia argyi. The sequence continues at coordinate 174,855,680 of CM060682.1, read as the reverse complement.
TTCGTTGTCATAGAGAGCAAGATCTTCTATGACTTCCCTTGATTGTTCCGCACTTAGATCACGTAGCTTACCACCGACCGATTGGTCAATGGCTCGCCTCGTGGAGAGATCGATTTGGTCATAAAAGATTTGGACTTGGAGCCAAAGATCTATGCCATGATGAGGGACTTTTTGGAGTAAGTCCTTGAAACGAGTTCATGCTTCAAAAAGAGATTCATTTTGACGTTGTTGGAACATCAAGATGTCATTTCTAAGCTTAGTAGTTCTCCCCGGTGGGAAAAATTGAGCAAGGAAACGAGTGGTGAGATCATCTCATGTGGTGATGGATCCCGCGGGTAAACGCTCAAGCCATTGACTAGCTTGATCCCGTAGAGAGAATTGGAATAGGCGTAATCGGGTTGTCTCTCTAGTTTCAACATCTAGGTCTATGGAATCTACGATTTTAAGGAAGTCCTTAAGATGTTGGTTTGGATCTTCGGAACGAAGTCCATGGAATGCACATCCGCTTTGCACCAACCGGATGGTGTCGGATCGCAAGGGGGTCACATTGGCTCCGGTGAGCTCAATGGTGTTTCGGTAGCCTTGGTGGCTAGGTCGGGAATATTCTCTTAAGGTTCGGGGCCTAAGAGGTTCTAGTGGTGGGTTTTGTTGTGGTGGGATGACAGGTTCAAAGATGTTCCCATCGTCCATGATGTCGGGTGGTGAAGAGTTACGAACAAACACACAAAAAAATAAGATAGACTAAAGAAAACCTATAAATAAAAATAAAATCTTACTAGAAAGGAATCTAGCAAGTAGACCTAATAAAAAGAGATTATAACCTAGACAATAACTATTCCCCGGGCTGCGGCGCCAAAAACTTGATGCGTAGGGATTGCACCAGGCTTTACCTCGCGAGGGATCTCGAGAAGCTTACAACCCCCACCAGGCAGTGTACCTGATCGTTGTAGTATAGTATAGTGACAAGTACCGGGGGATTGTTCGTTCAACTAGGAATAGTGTCGCTAGGATTAGAAAACTTAAACACTAGTTCTAAAGATGAGAGATGATTATTTTTGTATTTTTTATATTTTTTTAGAAAGCAAGTAAATATCTCGGGTTTTGAAGGATATGGGCGGAATTAGTTGCTAGTCAACTAACCCAATACTAAAGATGCAATCAAAATAGAATACTAGAAATGAAAATAAAACTAAATTAAACTAAGGTTGTGAGTAATAAGTAGAGAAATGTGTTTACTTAGATTTCATTACTCCCTAGATATCTTTTACACGTTAATTACTTGTTATAGTTGCGTGGATGACGGATTGTATTCCTTAATACCATTCATGGTGTGGCGTACTTAACTCCCCAATCCTATGAGTGCCTACCTCACTCCTATGTCGAGCCGGCTAAGAAGCTTCTAACATGGGATCATTAGAATTTACTCATGCATTAAATACAATCAATAAAACCTAGTACACATCGGTTCATGTTTCCTAAGACGTTCAAGCATGTTACCAATTGGAGATCTGCCAGTTTTCTTAAGCCTAATATTGAAATCATTCATCCAATACAACCACAAACAAGTAATCAACACATAATCAACATCTAGGTTTCATTAGATCTAAGCAAACACAAGATAAATCTAGCCTAGCATGGTGGAATCAAGACAAGCAGAAGAGATAACCAACACATAGACATATTGATTGAATTAAAAGAACACTTATCTCAATTATACATGTAAGGGTTCAAGGGCTGAAAACCCTTGAAAAACCTGTAAAATTCGTATATGGTTCGGCCTTAGGGTTTCTCCAAACTTGTTCCTTTTAATGAATGAAAATTAGAAAACTATATATAGAAAATTGAGGCTGACGGCGTCAAGAACAACATTGTGACGTCGTCATCTCGCCGCCAAAAGAATCCTCGGACTGCCTTGATCTACATCTGACGCCGTCATGTATTAAGTTTTTCCAGGCCGTCACGTATTTAACTCTTGACGCTCTTCCTTGTGACGCCTTCATTTCAGTACTGGGCCGTCTTGAAATTTACTCTTGACGCCGTCAAATTGTTACTCTTGACGCCGTCACATACTATTCCCAGCTTGGAAAATTAAGTCTTTGGCGTTTTCTTCACTTTTATGCTCCAAAAACGTCCGAATTGCTTCCTTTTCCAGATTTCACTCCCAAATTACCTAAAATCACAAAAGGAACGATTTAGGGCAATATTTGATCAAATAAATTCAATTCTGGGCTTAAATGACCCCCTAAAAGTGGTTCATTTTTCACCTCATCAGATATGCAAGGGTCTGCCCCGGTATGTTGGTTTTTGATGCTAAACTTATATTTGGGACATCTAATTTTGTCGTCTTTTATGTTAGCATTAAGCACGTTACTTGTTTCTTGTAGGGGCTACATGCTATTTTCAAGGGTGAGGATGATACATGGGATACCTGGCTAAAAATTCCCTAATCTGGATTTTCTGGCACAGTTCATTTTCGAGGGATTGGAATTAAATTGAGGCGTGGGTATGCTCCATCTCAGTCACCAAAGCCAACCCATGTATATTTTTACTGTTTCATGGTTGGAAGATCTTATATTATGAAGCGTTATTAAAGCATTGGTTTCTTACAGTTCATAACATCTGTTAATAGGATGAGTTACGTCAGCAGTAGAGGAAGAAATGGACGATTATTATTCACAGGTAAAACTAATGGCATTTTTCTTGGGCTCTATGTTTATAATACTTTCAAGTTCAATTTATGGTTATAACTCAGTGTAAGTGGGAATTCTTCTAAGAAAGCCCCTTCTTCAAGGCAGTATTCTGGGGTCCTAACTTGTTTAATGTAACATGTAGCTAACCATCCTGCTGCCAGTTGGGATGAGGGCAATGCATTTGAATCTTCTGAAGCAGAAAAAGAATTCCAAGATAAGGTATACCAAGTTGGCTTACTAACCTTTCGTACCATTGTAGGTTTTAGGTGCTATTCTGGACTGGTGCATGTTTTTTTGCATTTCGTAATACTGTAACTTCTAACCATATCATTGTGACTATTTGCGATCCCCGTTTAAGTCATATAGATTAATAACACTAAACTGTCTGCTCATTTTGTTCTACAATTGCAGCAAAATGGGTATTTGAATACAGATGACACATCAGACCACTTTTTCCGTCGGCTATTGGTAAATTTTTTCTAATCTCTAAAATGGGTATTGTATATTTGTATGTGCTTATAAATTTTGTCTTTTCTACTTAAAACAAAGATGGAGAATATCCAGATGATTAGATTAGTACAAAAGTGATGCGTGGGAATTGCACCAGGCTTTACCTCTCGAGGGATCTCGAGAAGCTTACAACCCCCACCAGGCAGTGTACCTGATCGTTGTAGTATAGTATAGTGACAAGTACCGGGGGATTGATCGTTCAACTCAGAAATAGTGTCGCTAGGATTAGAAAGCCTAAAAACTAAGTCTAGAGGTGAGGGATGATACTTTTTGTATTTTTATATTTTTATGAAAGCAATTAAAAATCTCGGTTTTTGAAAGAGTGGGCGGAATTAGTTACTAGTCAACTAACCCAATAACTAAGATGCGATCAAAATAAAATAATAAAAAATGAAAATTAAACTAATTACTCTAATATGGTGTGAACAATAGATGGGAGAATTGTGTTTACTTAGATTTCACTACTCCCTAGATATCTTTTACAGGTTAATTACTTGTTACAGTTGCGTGGATGATGGGTTATATTCCTTAATACCAATCATGGGGTGGCGTACTTACTTCCCTAATTCTATAAGCTCCTACTTCACTCCTATGTCGAGCCTACGAGAAGCTCCTAACATGGGATCACTAGAATTCGCTCATGCATTAAATACAACCATAAAAACCTAGTACACATCGGTTCATGTTTCTTAAGACGTTCAAGCAAGTTACACAATGGAGATCTGCCAGTTTTCTTAAGCCTAACATTGAATTCATTCATCCATTACAACTATAAACAAGCAATCAACCTATAACCAACATCTAGGTTTCATTACATCTAAGCAAACACACAAGAGATCTAGCCTAGTATGTTAAAATTAAGACAAGCGTAAGATATACTCAAACAACACATAAACATATTGAATGAATTGAAAGGATACTTATCTCAATTGAACATGAAGGGTTTCAAGGGGTGAAAACCCTTGAAAATACTGTAAAAGTCGTGTTAGGGTTTATGAAGTTCGACCCTAAAATTCTCCTCTCTAGTTACACTCCTAATGAATGAAAATTAGAAAAGTATATATAGATTTCATGAGGTGACGGCGTCAAGAGGAAAGTTCCGACGCCGTCAACCCGCCGCCAAAAATCTTCTCGGATTGCCTAGATCCAGATCTGACGCCGTCATGTGTATTTCTGCTCTGGGCCGTCACGACTTTTACTTTTGACGACCTTGTCTTGACGCCGTCATGTTTTCTCTGGGCCGTCATCCATTTTGCTCCTGACGCCATCATAAAATTGCTCTTGACGCCGTCAGGTACTGTTCCCAGCAAGGAAAATTAAGACTTTGCCGTTTTCTTCACTTTTATGCTCCAAAAACGTCCAAAAATACTTCCTTTTCCAGAATTCACTCCCAAAGTACCTAAAATCACAAAAGGAACAATTTAGGGCAATATTTTATCAAATAAATTCCAATTCTGGCTTAAATGACCCCCTAAAAATGGATCATTTTTCGCCTCATCATATACCCTTACACTTGAGATTTGCTTGTCCTCAAGCAAATGCGCTTTTTTTCTAATCAAAATACAAGTTAGGGGTCATTTAACACTAATATAAAAGTAATTACAACAAATAAGCATTCCACTAAAGACCAAAGACAAGCACGGAGGTCATACACTAGCACCTCACAAATAGTGTTTAGATACTCACATCTCTCGGGTGTAATAAAGTATATATCACAATATGGAAATGGAAAACATCTCTCACTACCTGTCATAACAAAATAGATTACCATAGGCTTGGGAAAGGATCAAACCTCCACCACATGGCGTAAGCACCTAGGATAAACTATCAAAGAGGTCTTTTAAAGGGTTATAACGTTAGGTGTAGGGATATGGAATACATGGTTTTGTTGGATATAGGCAATATTTACTGCTGGCGAGTTAATCATCTTGGTTAATTACATGTACAATATGGCGTTGCTAAGCCAAGATTAGACTCGACTTAAGCTAATAAATCAAAAATAACAAAACATAAAATAAAAATAGAATGAAACGCGATGGTAGTCCGTAGGTTTTTTCTCTTTTCTTTTTCTATTTTTTTTTCTTAGTTTTTTCGATTTTTTTTTTTTTTTTTTTTTTTTTTTTTTTTTTTTTTTTTTTTTGCATACACTCTTACCGTACCATCCAAAATAATACATCATAGGGGATGAACATTCCCCTTACACTTGAATTTTTACATACTTTACAATAAACTAATCTAATGACTCGAATTAAGATAATCAAAACAGTTGGAGTACTTTTAAGATTAACGCACGTATGGGGGTAATAATAGATGTTCTTCCCCATTACTCCATAAGATTAGTACTTTACCCATGAGTCCCAATCGTCCCAAAACAATATGTACAAGGATATGACTCGACTTAGCAACCATGTAATCAATTAAATAATTAACTAAGGGATTAACACATAACAATAATGCACTAAAGATGAGTGCATACGCAGAAGGCTAAGGCGATTTGGTTGTACATTTAAGTGGGGTGTAACAAATTCTTCCTTTAAGTAAGATGCTTAAAGTTAGAAACGAAAAGATAGGCTCAGAGGGGTGTACTAGGAGTTTTGTGTACTAAAAATGAGTACAACGCTAAGGGTGTGGGAAAAATTAATTGACTTAACTAGCCAAGTAATATGACATAAATGGTCAAGTAATTATGATACGGGTTTAACACAAGGGTGATCCTAATGCCTCTTATCATGTAGCAAATCCTACTACACGAATGTAGTCTCACTAGCGGTCTTGGGATGCATCACTAACACAAGTTCTAGAATCTAAATGCTACCGGTATACTCGTAAGCACTAATAGTAAATGCTTTTCCTATCAAATCTAAAGGCGAACCTCACATATTTGGGTGGAAAATTTTTCGGAATAGTACGGTTTTGTGCTAGTCATACGATCTCCTATCCATGAGACGCTTGCTATGGCTAAAGTTTCACTCCTAAATGTTGTAAAAAAATTTTAAATTTGGCGCTAAAATTACACTAACGAGTATTTCTCATAGTTTTATTACACATCTATCATCAAACAAACAAACTCAAGCGAAAGTGTATACTATAAGGTATCATCATTTTACCCTCCCCTTACACTTAGGATGAACATTGTCCCCAATGTTCAATTAAAGAATGTAAAAGTAAAATAGGTAAAAGAATGAAATCAAATACTCCCCTGATTCGCTCGGTATGGATAGTATGGTAACAAGGTTAGATCTTCCTCCAAGAAAATGATCAATCAAAGCTTCTCTACCAGAATATAAATCATCTTCTTGTCATACATAACCTGTTAAACCTGAGAAAACAAACAAGACAATCTCGCGTAAAAACGGCGGCAATCTATATATGATAATAAATCCTAGAAAGCAAAGTAAGATATAATGCTTGTGGAATGATGTTTGCAGATTCCCTGGAGTTTATAAAACTAAAGATTCAACAAAAACTTTAAGACTCCGTTAGAAAAACAAAACTAGCAAAATTTTCAGATTTTTACACGTGAATCCGTCAGGAATTTCTTCTTGACGCCGTCAGAAGTGACCTGCAGAAATTCTTATGTTAAGTTTCCGGAAAATTTCTAGAAAAACTTATGTCCTACTTCCTGGAAAATCCTGCAAAACATCATTATGACTCGATACAAGCATTTGACTCTAACAAATACGAATACACATGTTCATTTAATATTGTGGAGAACCATGATCAATTTTGTTTCTTAAAAACATATTTGGGGTTTCCCCTTACACTTATCTTTTGCGAAATACCTTTGGATGAAGTTAAGACAAATCCAAATGACAAAATAAAGTATTTTCACCATTTTATTTTTGAAACATGATCTACCAACAATAAAAATAAAGCATGCATACGGAAACAAATAACAATCAAACAAAATAAAAATCACACAAATCATGGGTTGCCTCCCAAGAAGCGCTTTTCTTTATTTACGAGTCTTGTAGCTAGACTCAAGGTCATGGGTTACTACGTGACCTCATAATTGGTTTCACTCTCTAGGTCATCTCCTATATTAGTTTTGTATTCCGGACCTAGTTGCAAGCACTCTTTGTAGAAACCAATCATCCTATTCATCACATACTCTACTCTTCTACGTCTATCCTTATCATTCCTATAGTAAGCCGCTTGTTTGTGTTCATTTTCTATGTTCGATAAGAGGCGGTATTGCTCAATCTTATAGGGCATTTGATAGGCAATCTCATCATTCTCTTCCGTGAACCTAACTATCCCTAGAGTCGGATCATAACTCATCTTAGTGGTCTCAATGAACGGTTTTCCGAACACTACTTGACTTAGGCAAGCATCTATCACCGGACGAGTATCCTCCACTATCATAAAATCGGTCTCATAAGTGAAATTTCCGACAATCACATGCAATCCTTTCACTCTACCTACAAAATTACTTATCAAATTCTTACTGGGCATCATCTTAATACCAAGTTGTTTCTTCATTACCCAATTATAATAAGTCCTAGTCATGATATTTATAGGAGACCTATGATCGATATAAGCTTTCCATACATGCATATGCCCAAAGTTGTATGGTATGTTAATGTTAGAGGGATCGCATGCTTTAATAAGGGGTGAACCAAGGATATATGGTGTCTCGTGATCATCGAATAAATCTCTGTGATATCCTCGTTCTTCCTTGGTGGGCAACTTATCAAAGTACACTTCTACAGTCTCTACTTCCCCTAAATTTTATCCCTTATTAACCTCAACTTCCTTAATTTTATCCCTAGGCTCGGTTTCTATTCCAACTTCATCCTTATCACTTTCTTCTATCTCCTTATCAATTGGTTTAACGGTGACAACATTGACAAAGTGGACGTGTTTGGACGACGAGGGGTCCTTAGTTTGGATTCCGCTATTGGCGTCCCTAGTATCCTTCCTAGGCGTAGTTAACGCTTGGTTGTTGAGGGCTTTCAACAAGTTGTCAATCTTATTGGTCATCTCCGTTTGTTGTTGGTTGAATTCGGTTTAAAACTTAGATATGCGAGCTTCTTGAGATGCCATAAACTTAGACATCAATCCTTCAAGATTGTTGGTACTACCATAGTTACTAGAAGGATTGTTGTTGAAACTACGGTTGGAGGGTGGACCGTTTGGTTGGTAACGATTAGGCGGATTGGAGGAATTGTTTTGGTTTTGCTTCCACCTAAGGTTTGGGTGATTTTTCCAAGAAGGGTTAGGAATCACCGTAAGGGTTTGGCTCGGGCTTGAAAGTGTACCACTTATCTCCCGCTTCGTCGGTACACGAGGATGCGTAATCCGCAAAAGCTGTTCCGGGGAGTTCCACGCAATCACGAATGTCATGGGGACTACCACATAATTCGCATGAAGAAGTGATTTTATTCACTTGGCTTGAAGGCTTAGGAGCTTCGTAAGATTTCATGAGAAACTTGACTTGGTCCTCAAGTTCCATGATCCTACGGTCGGGAGTGCTAGAATTGTTCGAAGGTAAAGATATTGCCTTGACCATTTTGTTTAAATCACGGGGATCATTCCAACTTTCGTTGTCATAGAGAGCAAGATCTTCTATGAGTTCCTATGATTCTTCCGCACTTAGATCACGTAGCTTGCCACCGGCTGATTGGTCAATGGTTCGCCTTGTGGAGAGATCGATATGGTCATAGAAGATTTGGACTTGGAGCCAAAGATCTATGCCATGATGAGGGACTTTTTGGAGTAAGTCCTTGAAACGAGTCCATGCTTCATATAGAGTTTCACCTTGACATTGTTGGAACATCAAGATATCATTTCTAAGCTTAGTAGTTCTCCCCGGTGGAAAAAAATGAGCAAGGAAACGAGTGGTGAGATCATCCCATGAGGTGATGAATCCCGCGGGCAAACATTCAAGCCATTGACTAGCTTGATCACGTAGAGAGAATTGGAATAGGCGTAATCGGTCGACTCTCTAGTTGTAACATCAAGGTCTATAGAATCTACGATTTTAAGGAAGTCGTTGAGATGTTGATTTGGATCTTCGGAACGAAGTCCATGGAATGCACATCCGCTTTGCACCAACCGGATGGTGTCGGATCGCAAGGGGGACACATTGGCTCCTTGGGTGAGCTCAATGGTGTTTCGATAGCCTTGGTGGCTAGGTCGGGAATACTCTCCTAGGGTTCGGGGCCTAAGAGGTTGGTTAGCTAGTGGTGGGTTTTGTGGGTGGTCTTGTTGTGGTGTGTTGATGGGTTCAAAGATGTTACCACCTTTCATGATGTCGGATGGTAAAGAGTTATGAACAAAAACACGTAGAAATAGATAGACTAAAGAAAACCTAAAAATAAAAATAAAATCTTACTAGAAAGGAATCTAGCAAGTAGACCTAATAAAAAGAAATCCTAACCTAGACAATAACTATTCACCGGGCTTCGGCGCCAAAAACTTGATGCGTGGGAATTGCACTAGGCTTTACCTCTCGAGAAGCTTACAACCCCCACCAGGCAGTGTACCTGATCGTTGTAGTATAGTATAGTGACAAGTACCGGGGGATTGATCGTTCAACTCAGAAATAGTGTCGCTAGGATTAGAAAGCCTAAAAACTAGGTCTAGAGGTGAGGGATGATTCTTTTTGTATTTTTATATTTATATGAAAGCAATTAAAAATCTCAGTTTTTGGAAGAGTGGGAGGAATTAGTTGCTAGTCAACTAACCCAATAACTAAGATGCAATCAAAATAAAATAACAAAAAATGAAAATTAAACTAATTACTCTAATATGGTGTGAACAATAGATGGGAGAATTGTGTTTACTTTGATTTCACTACTCCCTAGATATCTTTTACTGGTTAATTACTTGTTACAGTTGCGTGGATAACGGGTTATATTCCTTAATACCAATCATGGGGTGGCGTACTTACTTCCCCAATTCTATAAGCTCCTACTCCACTCCTATATCGAGCCTGCAAGAAGCTCCTAACATGGGATCACTAGAATTCACTCATGCATTAAATACAACCATAAAAATCTAGTACACATCGGTTCATGTTTCTTAAGACGTTCAGGCAAGTTACACAATGGAGATCTGCCAGTTTTCTTAAGCCTAACATTGAATTCATTCATCCATTACAACTATAAACAAGCAATCAACCTATAATCAACATCTAGGTTTCATTACATCTAAGTAAACACACAAGAGATCTAGCCTAGCATGTTAAAATTAAGACAAGCGTAAGATATATTCAAACAACACATAGACATATTGAATGAATTGAAAGGATGCTTATCTCAATTGAACATGAAGGGTTTCAAGGGGTGAAAACCCTTGAAAATACTGTAAAAGTCGTGTTAGGGTTTATGAAGTTCAACCCTAAAATTCTCCTCTCTAGTTACACTCCTAATGAATGAAAATTAGAAAAGTATATATAGATTTCATGAGGTGACAGCGTCAAGAGGAAAGTTCTGACGCCGTCAACCCGCCGCCAAAAATCTTCTCAGATTGCCTAGATCAAGATCTGACACCGTCATGTATATTTCTGCTCTGGGCTGTCACCACTTTTACTCTTGATGGCCTTGTCTTGACGCCGTCATGTTTTCTCTGGGCCGTCATCTGTTTTGCTCCTGACGCCGTCATAAAATTGCTCTTGACGCCGTCAGGTACTGTTCCCAGCAAGGAAAATTAAGACTTTGCCGTTTTCTTCACTTTTATGCTCCAAAAACGTCCAAAATGCTTCCTTTTCCAGAATTCACTCCCAAAGTACCTAAAATCACAAAAGGAACGATTTAGGGCAATATTTGATCAAATAAATTCCAATTCCGGCTTTAATGACCCCCTAAAAACGGATCATTTTTCACCTCATCAAAAAGTTAGTACTGTTGTTAGTACTGCTAGTACAAAGTTAAGACTGCTCGAAGTTAATGCTGCTAGTGTATTAGTTACAACTGTTAGTTATAAGTTAGTATTGTTGTTTCATATAGTTAGTATTGCTTGTATGATATGTATTAGTCGTTTATGAAAAATATTATAGATACTTAGGAAAGTATTGCAAGCCGACTAGGACTCCTTGTTATATAAAAGGAGGTCCTAGGGTATAGAGTTATATACGAATTTTATATTTACAATTTTTTTGTATTTGAATTTGTTTTGAAATATATTTATATTTGTTTTGATGTATATCTATTTCTTAAATGTGACTAAAAGATGTGTATAGTCACAGTTATTAACAGTTTTGGTCACTATTTGCTTTATTCGTTGTGTGACTAAATATTACTAAAGGCTACACAAACATAAAATTCATGTGGCCATTGGATGATCAATAGTCACACAAAATACACATTTCTTCATTTTAAACAACATATGGTCACGCTTATTAACACTTTTGGCCACTGTTTGCTTAATTGGTATGTGACTATATACCCAAAACAAACATTCATTGTGTGACTAAATATTACAAAAGGCCACATAAACTTAAAATTCACGTGGTCATTCGATGATCAATAGTCATACAAAATACACATTTCTTTTCTTTAAATAGCATATGGTCACATTTATTAACACTTTTGGCCACTGTTTGCTTAATTGTATGTGACTAAATACCCGAAACAAACATGCATTGTGAGACTAAATATTACAAAAGGCCACACAAACATAAAATTCACGTGGCCATTGGATGATCAATAGTCACACAAAATACACATTTCTTAACTTTAAACAACATATGGTCACACTTATTAACACTTTTGGCAACTGTTTCCTTAATTGTATGTGACTAACTCCAAAAAAACAACACCCGTTGTGTGACTAAATCATCACAAACGTCACATTTATTAAATATTCACGTGTCCACAAGATGGGAGATAGTCACACAAAATACACATTTAATAGAATAAATCATCACAAATGTCACATATATTATATATTTGTATGGGCAAAGGACGAACTATAGTTACTCTCAAAAAACATTCGTGTGACTATAAAGTGTTTACGGTCACTGATTATGACTAATCCAACAAAACTTGTGCCTTTGTCACACATATTCGGGGTTTTGGTCACTCTTTTTAGATGGAAAAGGCCACGAACTCAACAATGTGACCATATGCCACCTACGGTGGCGGAATCTTTGGTGACACACAACAAAAAAACGTGTGTGACTATATGCATATCGTCACACATTTTTGGCGTGACCAATCGCATATTCTGTACCAGTGTTGATATATCTCTGACATCGCTTCTAAGAAGTTGATGAGTTATTAAGTAATTCTGTCTATGGGTTTTTCCTCGGGAAACGAGTGGCATATCCGGTTGTTGAAAATTATGTCTAGAATACTTGGAGTAAATATGGCCTTGATAGAACAATGATGAACTCAAAAGGATTATATTTCTTCAAGTTTAGCTCTAAGGATGTAATGGATGCATTGCTTGAAAATGGTCCATGATTAATTCGTAATGTGCCATTAATTTTGAAAAAGTTGTCTTCAGATGCAAATTTATTGAAGGAGGATGTGTGTAATGTTTTGATATGAGTTAAATTTCATGATGTTCCTATTATTGCATTCATTGAGGATGGGTTGAGTGCTATTGCAACTAAACTTGGTACCCCCATTATATATTTTAGTTATGTGAATGGAGTCATGGGGTAGGTCAAGTTATGCAAGAGATATGATTGAGTTTCAAGATGAAGCGAAGTTGAAACACTCTCTTGTGGTGGCAGTTCCTAAAATTGAGGGTGCGGGGTATAATCTGAATATTGTTCGTAATGAGTACGAGTGGAGACCGTCAGGATATTCAAGTTGTAATGTTTTTGGCCACGTTTGGGATGAATTTCCAAAGAAACTCATCTTGGAGGCCTCGAAGAACATCAAAACCACAAGGCAAGTTGTTCGTAGAGCTCAAATTGTATAGAAGTCTCAGTTTGTTTATAGACCAAAGAAGACATGTACGACACCAAGGAGAACAAAGGTAACGAGTGCTATAAATGATGCTATTGTTTCTACTACATTGAACTCATTTGAATCATTAAACAACATGGTGTACGTGGATGAAGAATGGGGTATTAGAACCCCTAGTACACAAGAGGCGAGTTACGTGGAGGGTGATGGGCGAAAGAATAAACATATGGATGTTACTAGTAGTAGTATGTGTAATCAGCTTCCTAATGTTGAAGAGTAGGTGAATTTGAAATCAGAAAATATGCCTAGAACCTTGGTCGTGGCATCTAACATGGCATCTAAAAAGGTTAATGATGGTTAATTAGGATAGTGAAAGTGACGTGGATGAGGTGTTCAATGAAACTGCGAACTTTTTGGCACCTACACTTCTAGGCTTAATAAAGGGTCTACTGGTGGAACTAGAGTTGGAAATTCTAGCTTGTACGATGATGAAAACAAAATTATGAAGAAGACAAGTATAATGATGTTGATTTCGATACTGTTGGACTTACCAAAAAACAACTGGATTTGCTAATGCTTTGGGTATAAATCTTCGTGGTAAATTAGATAGGAGATTATAATAGTTTTTCATAATGTCAGTTTTCCATTCTTATAATATATTTGATTTGAAGCACAAATGGTGCTTTTGTTTCTCATTTATGTAACGGGTTAAGATATAGGATTTACCGGCATCCTTTGTACTTAAATATTTTATTTAGTAATAAATTTACCAGGGTTAAAACCCTTTGCGCAGAAGGAAAAAAAGAAGGCATATTAAATCACACAAAAGATTAAATAGATAAAAAGTGTTTGAGGAGTGATCACCTTATGTTCACGCCTGATACGTGGGAATCGCACCAGGCTTTACCTCTCAAGGGATCTTGAGAAGCTTACAACCCCCACCAGGCAGTGTACCTGATCGTTGTAGTATAGTATAGTGACAAGTACCGGGGGATTGATCGTTCAGCTAGGAATAGTGTCACTAGGATTAGAAAACCTAAATACTAGTTCTAGAGATGAGGGATGACTATTTTTGTATTTTTATATTTTTTTTAAAAAGCAAGTAAAAATCTCGGGTTTTAAGGATTTGGGCGGAATTAGATACTAAAGATGCAATCAAAATAAAATACTATAAATGAAAATAAACTAAATTAACTAAGGTTGTGAGCAATAAGTGGAGAAATTGTGTTTACTTAGATTTCACTACTCCCTAGATATCTTTTACACGTTAATTACGTGTTATAGTTGCGTGGATGACGGATTGTATTCCTTAATACCATTCATGGGGTGGCGCACTTAATTCCCCAATCCTATGAGTGCCTACTTCACTCCTATGTCGAGCCGGCTAAGAAGCTCCTAACATGGGATCATTAGAATTTACTCATGCATTAAATACAACCAATAAAACCTAGTGCACGTCAGTTCATGTTTCCTAAGACGTTCAAGCATGTTACCATTTGGAGATCTGCCAGTTTTCTTAAGCCTAACATCGAAATCATTCATCCAATACAATCATAAACAAGTAATCAACACATAATTAACATCTAGGTTTCATTAGATCTAAGCAAACACAAGATAGATCTAGCCTAGCATGATGGAATTAAGACAAGAACAAGATATAGACAACCAACACATAGACATATTGATTGAATTAAAAGAATACTTATCTCAATTACACATGAAAGGATTCAAGGGCTAAAAACCCTTGAAAAACCTGTAAAGTTCGTACTAAGTTCGGCCTTAGGGTTTCTCCAAAACTTCTCCTTGTTTTATGAATGAAAATTAGAAAACTATATATAGGAAATTGAGGCTGACGGCGTCAAGACCAAATTGGTGACGCCGTCATCTCGCCGCCAAAAGAATTCTCGGACTGCCTTGATCTACTTCTGACGCCGTCACGTTATAACTTTTTCCAGGCCGTCACGTATTTTACTCTTGACGCTCTACCTTGTGACGCCTTCATTTCTCTACTGGGCCGTCATGATAATTACTCTTGACGCCGTCAGGATTTTCTTCTTGACGCCGTCAGCTACTGTTCTCAGCAAGGAAAATTAAGACTTTGGCGTTTTCTTCACTTTAATGCTCCAAAAACGTCCGAATTGCTTCCTTTTTCAGATTTCTCTCCCAAAGTACCTAAAATCACAAAAGGAACGATTTAGAGCAATATTTGATCAAATAAATTCAATTCCGGGCTTAAATGACCCCCTAAAAACGGTTCATTTTTCACCTCATCATATACCCTTACATTTGAGATTTGTTTGTCCTCAAGCAAATGTGCTTTTATTCTACTAAAAATACAAGTTAGGGGTCATTTAACACTAATATAAAAGTAATTACAACAAATAATCATTCCACTAAAGACCAATAGACAAGCACGGAGGTCATACACAAGCACCTCACAAATAGTGTTTAGATACTCACATCTCTCGGGTGTAATAAATTATAAATTACAATATGGAAACGGAAGATATCTCTCACTACCTGTCATAGCAAAATAGATTACCATAGGCTTGGGAAAGGATCAAACCTCCACCACATGGCGTAAGCACCTAGGATAAACTATCAAAGAGGTCTTTTAAAGGGTTGTAACGTTAGGTGTAGGGATATGAAATACACGGTTTTGTTGGATAAAGGAAGTTTTACTGGTGGCGAGTTAACAATCTTGGTTAATTACATGTACAATGTGGCGTTGCTAAGCCAAGACTAGACTCGACTTAAGCTAATAAATGAAAAATAACCAAAACATAAAATAAACATAGAATGAAAAGGGATGGTAGTCCGTATGTTTTTTTTTTTTAATTTTTTTTTTTTTTTTTTTTTATTTATTTATTTTTTTTTTTTTGCATACACTCTTACTCTACCATCCAAAATAATACATCATAGGGAATGAACATTCCCCTTACATTTGAATTTTTACATACTTTACAATAAACTATTCTAATGACTCGAATTAAGAAAATCAAAACACTTGGAGCACTTTTAAGATTAACGTACATATAGGGGTAATAAATGATGTTCTTCCCCATTACTCCATAAAATAAGTACTTTACCCATGAGTCTCAATCGTCCCAAAACAATATGTACAAGGATATGACTCGACTTAGCAACCATGTAATCAATTAAATAGTTAACTTAGGGTTTAAACAAATAACAAAAATGCACTAAAAATGAGCACATACACGGAAGGCTAAGGCGATTTGGGTGTACATTTAAGTGGGGTGTAACAAATTCTTCCTTTAAGTAAGATGCTTAAAGTTAGAAACGAAAAGATAGGCTCGGAGGGGTGTACTAGGGGTTTCGTGTACTAAAAATGAGTACAACGCTAAGGGTGTGGGAAAAATTAGTTGACTTAACTAGCCAAGTAATATGACTTAAATGGTCAAGTAATTATGATACGGGTTTAACACAAGGGTGATCCTAATGCCTCTTATCATGTAGTAAATCCTACCACACGAATGTAGTCTCACTTGCGGTCTCGGGATGCATCACTAACGCAAGTTCTAGAATCTAAATGCTACCGGTACACTCATAAGCACTAATAGTGAATGTTTTGCCTATCAAATCTAAAGGTGAACCTCACATATTTGGGTGGAAAATTTTTCTGAATATACGGTTATGTGCTAGTCATACAATCTCCTATCCATGAGACGCTTGCTATGGCTAAAGTTTCACTCCTAAATGTTGTAAAAAAAATTTAAATTTGGCGCTAAAATTGCACTAACAAGTATTTCTCATAGTTTTATTACATATCTACTATCAAACAAAACAAACTCAAGCGAAAGTGCATATGTAAGGTATCATCTTTTTACCCTCCCCTTACACTTAGGATGAACATTGTCCCCAATGTTCAAGTAAAGAATGTAAAAGTGAAAAAGAAAAAAGAATGAAATCAAATACTCCCCTGATTCGCTCGGTATGGATAATAAGGTGGCCAGGTTAAATCTTCCTCCAAGAAAATGAACAATCAAAGCTTCCCTTCTAGAATATAAATCATCTTCTTGTCATACATAACCTGTGAATCCTGAGAAAATAGACAAGACAACCTCGCATAAAATCGGCGGTAACCTACATAAGTTACTAAATCCTAGAAAACAAAGTAAGATATAATGCTTGTGGAATGAAGTTTGCAGATTTCCTGGAGATTATAAAACTTAATAATTCACAAAAACCGTAAGACTCCATTAGACAAACAAAACTGGTAAAATTTCCAGATTTTTTTACACGTGACGCCGTCAAGAGTTAACTCGTGACGCCGTCAGAAGTGACCTGCAGAAATTCTTATGTTAAGTTTCCGGAAAATTTCTGGAAAAACTTGGTCCTACTTCTTGGAAAATCCTGCAAAACTTCATTATGACTCAATACAAGCATTTTACTCTAACAAATACGAATATACATGTTCATTTAATATTGTGGAGAATCATGATCGGTTTGTTTCTTAAAAACACATTTGGGGTTTCCCCTTACACTTATCTTTTGCAAAAATACTTTTAGGTGGAGTTAAGACTAGGCCAAAACAACAAAGTAAAGTATTTCCACTTTTTAATTGAGAAACATGATCTACCAACAATAAAAATAAAGCATGCATACGGAAGCAAATAATCAAACAAACAAAATAAAATCACACAAAACATAGGTTGCCTCCCACGAAGCGCTTTTCTTTATTTACGAGTCTTGTAGCTAGACTCAAGGTCATGGGTTACTACGTGACCTCATCGTTGGTTCCACTCTCTGATTGTAAATATTCTTTGTAGAAACCAATCACCTTTTTCTCAGTCGCCCCCATCATCCTTTGGGCAAATTCCTTATCGACTTTATACCTTGGTCCTAGGGCCAAGCAATCTTTGTAGAAAAGACTCCTCTTTTCCCATACATAATCCATGCCCTTTTTCTTATCCTCTTCATTGATGTCCTCAAAAGCACCAACGTTATCCTTATCAAATCGGGATATAAAGTGAAATTCTTTCATTCTATTAGGCATCCTATAAGTGATCCTATCGGAGTTACTTGCAAATCGGATTGTCCCTTCTATCTCATCATATTCTAACTTAGACTCCTCAACAAACGGTTTACGAAACACGACATTTGACAATCGACAATCAATAACATTAGCAAGATCTTCCACAATCATAAAGTCGGTGATAAAAGTGAAATTCCCAACAAAGACATGTAAACCTTTAACTCTCCCGACAAAGTTACAAACTCCACCGGGGTATTTGGGATCTTTTCTAGGTTCAAGTCTTGTTTTCACTATATCATTATAAACATTTGAGGACATAACGTTGATTGGGGATTTAAATTCAATGTAAGCATTGTTAATGTGTCTATACCCAATCATACATGGTATCTTAGCATTCTTAGGATCGCCTCTCTTTATCTTAGGTTCGATTATAGTGAAAGGAGATCGTGGGTTATCAATAAGATTATTATAATATGCAATCTCCTCCTTAGTGGGGTATAGATTAAAGTAATCATTAAGCTTCGGATCTATTTCCCCCTCTTCTAGTCCCTCAACAACATTCACAAAGTCATTAGGCCCTAGATCCTCATTTGAATACAAGGCGGTCGCTAGGTCACTAAATGCATGTTCGAGCTCAACCTTAATCAACCTATTAAGCTCCCTAAGTTCCCTAATCTCACTCTCAATTTGTTCACGTAACACAGCCACTTCTCTAGGGGAAAGGGGTGGATTCGCGTTTTCCATAATGGTCAACGGAATAGTCAATGAATTTAATTTACTAACAAAGGCACAAAGAAAAAGATAGACTAAAGAAAACCTAAAAATTAAAATAAAATCTTACTAGAAAGGAATCTAGCAAGTAAACCTAATAAAAAGAGATTCTAACCTAGACAATAACTATTCCCCGGGCTGCAGCGCCAAAAACTTGATACGTGGGAATCGCACCAGGCTTTACCTCTCAAGGGATCTTGAGATGCTTATAACCCCTACCAGGCAGTGTACCTGATCGTTGTGGTATAGTATAGTGACAAGTACCGGAGGATTGATCGTTCAGCTAGGAATAGTGTCGCTAGGATTAGAAAACCTAAATACTAGTTCTAGAGATGAGGGATGATTATTTTTGTATTTTTATATTTTTTTTAGAAAGCAAGTAAAAATCTCGGGTTTTAAGGATTTGGGCGGAATTAGTTGCTAGTCAACTAACCCAATACTAAAGATGCAATCAAAATAAAATACTAGAAATGAAAATAAACTAAATTAACTAAGGTTGTGAGCAATAAGTGGAGAAATTGTGTTTACTTAGATTTCACTACTCTCTAGATATCTTTTACACGTTAATTACGTGTTATAGTTGCGTGGATGACGGATTGTATTCCTTAATACCATTCATGGGGTGGCGCACTTAATTCCCCAATCCTATGAGTGCCTACTTCACTCCTATGTCGAGCCGGCTAAGAAGCTCCTAACATGGGATCATTAGAATTTACTCATGCATTAAATACAACCAATAAAACCTAGTGCACGTCAGTTCATGTTTCCTAAGACGTTCAAACATGTTACCATTTGGAGATCTGCCAGTTTTCTTAAGCCTAACATCGAAATCATTCATCCAATACAACCATAAACAAGTAATCAACACATAATTAACATCTAGGTTTCATTAGATCTAAGCAAACACAAGATAGATCTAGCCTAGCATGATGGAATTAAGACAAGAACAAGATATAGACAACCAACACATAGACATATTGATTGAATTAAAAGAATACTTATCTCAATTACACATGAAAGGATTCAAGGGCTGAAAACCCTTGAAAAACCTGTAAAGTTCGTACTAAGTTCGGCCTTAGGGTTTCTCCAAAACTTCTCCTTTTTTTATGAATGAAAATTAGAAAACTATATATAGGAAATTGAGGCTGACGGCGTCAAGACCAAATTGGTGACGCCGTCATCTCGCCGCCAAAAGAATTCTCGGACTGCCTTGATCTACTTCTGACGCCGTCACGTTATAACTTTTTCCAGGCCGTCACGTATTTTACTCTTGACGCTCTACCTTGTGACGCCTTCATTTCTCTATTGGGCCGTCATGAAAATTACTCTTGACGCCGTCAGGATTTTCTTCTTGACGACGTCACCTACTGTTCTCAGCAAGGAAAATTAATACTTTGGCGTTTTCTTCACTTTTATGCTCCAAAAACGTCCGAATTGCTTCCTTTTCCAGATTTCTCTCCCAAAGTACCTAAAATCACAAAAGGAACGATTTAGGCAATATTTGATCAAATAAATTCAATTCCGGGCTTAAATGACCCCCTAAAAACGGTTCATTTTTCGCCTCATCAACGCCAGCTACCAACTCAATTCAATGTTGGAAAAACTTGAAGCAATGAAGCAAAAACATCCTCTAACCTTGACTCCCAAAATGGCTAAAAATATAATAAAACCTACCTTTTGTATGTAATTTTTCATTGGCAATGACGTTTGTAAAAGAATTTGTTGATGCAAATAATGTCTAAAAACGTTATTCTCATCTTTCGATATATCTATTTATTGATGATAACAAAATGTGAAAACATCTTACGTCAAAATTAACGTAAATAAGTTTTTAGTCAAAATATCTGATTTCTACGTTAATCTCTCTAGCTATGAACAACCAAATTTACAACTTGACAAATGATCAAAGAAGTGAATTTGTGTTTTAAACTTCACATTTTTAGCTTGACAAAACTTTCTTTTCAAAAATACTTTTTACAAATTATTTTTGAATTATAAAGAAATGTTTTATTTAGGAAAATCATTTCAAAAATATTCCCCAACAGCTATTTTTTACCCAAACCAGCTCCAAACTCCCCCAAATAAAATTTCACCACTAAAGACAAAAACTGGAGCGTCTTTGTCTGGCACATACCACGGTACCACTAAATTTAGTGGTACCGTGTTGGGATATAAAATATGAAAGTACTTCTGGATGTCAAAGTACTGCTGCATGAAGAATAAAGTCAAAGTACTGCTGAAGAATAAAGTCAAAGTACTGCTATTATTGAAGAATGCTTAAAGTACTTCGAAGGAAACAAGGACTGATGTGCAATATTAGATAAGGATTAATGTGTAATATTAAACGAATATTCTAGAATTAGTTAGGGATAATGACTTGTCGTTCAAGGATTACATGTTGTAAACCGACTTAAGGTTATCTATATAAAGAGCCTTAAGAGGTATTAGTCGATATAAGTTTTACAAGTCTTAGATACGTCTAGAAGTCGATCAAAGTTAATAGTTAGGGATTGTTAGTGAATCTGTGTAACAAAGCAGGTTCAAAGTTTGATTAATATAAAAGTTTTTCTTAAGCTTTGTGTTAGTAGATTCCGCATACTTTACAAGGTAAAACAGTATTTCAATATTAATAGTGTTGAGTTTACTCAATATTGTTAAACCCTTACAAGCTACAAAGTAGTTTGGTCAGAGTATATCGATCCAACATACCGTGTGACATTTAGTGGTGTCGTCCCCCTTAAAACGGTCAAATTTCTAGAGTCTATAAATACCACTTCATTTCCCAGATTTTGGCCATCCTTTCACACACATAACTTTCTGGTTTCCATCCTCCTTTTCTCTTTACACTTCTTAGATCATTAGTTAGTTTTCTTTTGTTTAAAGAGTGATTCTTTCATCCAACCAAGAATCATCTACATTCCTCTACTAGTCAAGTGAAGAACACAAAGTATCAAGAAGATATAAAGTGTTAGAGTCTTTGTGTAGTGCACTTGCATTACAAGTTGTCTACTTGATTGTATCTTGACATACATCAAGAGTATTAGTGTTTCTTAGTCATTGTGTTGATCATTGTGATCTTGTTGAGATCTTGGAGATCTTTTGAGTGTTGAGTGATATAGTCTTGATCAAGTGGAACAAGAGTAGTTTGTGAGGATTGTGTGAGGATCGTGTAGATTGTGTGAGGATTGTGTCGATCGTGTAAATTGTGTGAGGATCGTGTGGATCAAGTGTAGAGTGTGAGAATCGTGTAAATCGTGAGTGAAGTAAGGATCGTGTGGATCGTGGTAGATTGGTACTAGCTAAGATTAGTACTCGACATCTAGCTTAGTGTCGGAAAATAACGTAAGCGACGTTGTATGGTTTTCTCCGCCTGAAGAGAGCTTTGTTGACATAGTGCTTTGAACTCTCGAGGAGTGGAGTAGGGCGAAGAAGAGCTTCGTGACCGAACCACTATAAATCCCTTTGTTTTGGTTTGATCTTTTCATCTCTTCTCTTTATTTACTTATTGCATATTAGTATTAGCATAGTGTTGCGTTCATATTGGTGTCGTTTGACTTTACCTACAATCGAATCTAAGTCTTTTATAAATAATTTTTTATAACCTAAGAAAACAAGTTGGTAAACTATTCAACCCCCTTCTAGTTTCCCACAGGATTTATGTGTGAAAACAACATAAAAAGCTTTCACAACTTACATTCACTAAAATACCGAAGGGTCACACCGATGCACATTAAATAGAACGAGCAATTGGAAATAACAAATGAGTATAAGAAATGAAATGAAATGGAAATGAAAATCCAGCAGTATTTTCATTTGAGGGTTAATTGGTTATTACCTAAAACTTAATATTTATCAAGCGATAAATATTAAGGGGTAACTAATGAAGCAAAGCAAAACAAAAAAATCCCTAAGGGTTGTTTGTTGCTCATTCGACTGACCCAAGGGGAGGAGGGTTGTTGGTTTCCTAATCAAACTAAAATACTTGTTTTACAAGTATTCTAAATCCTTCCTAGGTGCCCTATAAATACAAAGGGACTTAGAAGGATCCTCATAACTGACATACTAGCCCTAAAACTCTCCTTCTCCTCTCATACCCCATGATCATCGACCAAAGGGTTCTCAAACCCTTTAGTCGATCACAACATATACCTAAATCGACCCGAAGTCGATTTAAGGTTTACCTGGTGATTCGTATCTCACCTAACTTATTTAGGTTAGAGCTCTATTCTACTTGTATAGTATTGGTGGATACTTGACTCAACCTGAAGTTAGGTTTTTCTCCGAAAATTCCTAACTTGGTCGATCATCAAGAAGGAAGGCGAATCCGTGGATCAGATATCATTTAGGAGCTTACGCAAGCAGGATAACAAGTAAGTCTACTATGAACACCATTCTTACATGTTTTTATGTCATTGATTAGGTTAAGGTTAGAACAGTCGGGGTTTTCTGGTAGCATGTTCGGTTTAAATTTTGAAATCTTGGTAATTCTCAAAATAGCCGGAGAGTGATCAGAAATACGGTATGGCTGGAAAAGAGCACTAGTACCCACAAGTAAATCATAGAAATCTAAGTTTGCCAAAACACAATCAATCTTTTTCAACTCTCCATGATCCCCTTTCGGCTTTTGATTCCACGTAAAGTGCAATCGCAACTTGGTTACATCCGACACCTCAATGACTTATACATTATCTTTGAATTGCTACGTGGAAATATCAATGATCGTTGAACCAACAACTTTACATTCCAAGTTAAGGGCAACATTAAATTTGCCCATCAAATACCAAGGGTTTCCTTGAACAAAAACCTTACGTGTAGCCAAATTCTGCCATAACTCGCACCCATGAGTATAACAATTATAAAAATAAAAAAAATGAACACATGAAGACCTTTTTATCAGCCTTAAAAGTTACTTGAGTATGCATAACATAGGCTGATTGAGAAATAACCATAACATCAACATCATTCGGGTTCCAACCCAAGATAATTCGCGAACCTTTTTTACACAAATTCCCATTTGACGTCCAATTCCAATTCCAAAAAACTCGCAAGCAGAATTTATCTAGAGGTGAAGTAGAGATATGGGACTTCAAAATAGCACAAATAGACAAATGATTCTCTGAGATTACATGGCAAACCTCATTTTGTTTAGGGGATTTGTTCATGCCCCTTTGTTCTAAGAAGTAATATTATACATTGGGACCATCAATAACGGTAGTGCTTGCCCCAACAGATCAGTCACATTCTTCGATTCCATGAAATGGGTGGTTTCATCAAAAATATTGTCCACTTCGTCGCTATCATTATTTTTAAGCACATAAAACGTATTTTTTAACTGAATCAAACTTACATTTTGAGACGTGGAAGCCCCATTTCTAATAGTCTTTAAAACTTTCAGTTTAGGTCTATAATAATAACCAGGTTTAGGTTTGTTCAACTAACACCATTAGTTGGCCTAGAATTTTGTTGAGAAACATTTATCCTTTTGCCTCCCTTACGTCTAAAAGTCATGAATCCCTTTTCATTTGTGTCATTCGAATGAGAAACGGGTATATTTTTCAGGCATTGTACGTTTGAATGACCAAAAATTTTACAGCCTTTGCACTTAGGAGGCTGCCACTTATACTTTACCCGTATAGTTTACTTAGTACAGCCCATACCATTAAGAAGTGGAATAGAAATAACCAATTTGTCTTTTAACTCCTAATCCGAAGTAACTTCAATAAGTGCTCTTGCATAACTATTACGCCCCTCGACTCTGAACACATAGTACTCGTATAAGCATCCAACATAACCGGTTTCCCAAGTTTAGTATCAATCATACTTGTACCATCTTCTGTGAAAGCTGCTATCTGAACATCATGCAATTTCACCCACACCGGTGTAACACCCCCAATTTCGTGACACGGCGGAATTCAAACTGGGTGTTACTCAACGGCACAACAGTCATAATAATAGAAAACGATCTCTAATTGAGTCGTTTTAAAAGATTTATCATTCAAATTATATAAATATCAGAGATTACAAAATGATGTCCCAGATGGTTCCATGTTTACAATTTACATTAAATGAGTTTTCGAATGATAATAAAATTTATAGCCCTTGATGAGTGCTCAAACACTCATCATTTTTTGTCTAATTTCAACTGCAAAACATACAAAAAAAACTCAGTAATGCATCAAAATACTGAAAATATTTCAAAATCGTGTTTTATATGTTTTAGATGCAAAACGAGTAAAAACAAATGAAAAACGCACAAAGTTTGCAAAATTGGCAGTTTCAGTCCCCCAACTTTCATAAAATTACAAATCTAGTCCCTGGTCATTCAAAATATGGAAAGTTATCACCAAAGGTCCTTTTACAATCATAAGTTGCCATATTTAGTCCTTTGGTGAAAAATTGGAAAAGTTTTGGAAATTTACACTTTTGGCCCCTGAAGTTTCAAATATTGGCAGATTTGGTTCCTGGTGGGATAATTTTGAATGAAAAATCATTTTTAATCCTTGGAAGTTCAAAAATATTCAATATGGATCCTTGGATAAAAGATTTTCATAAAATGGCAATTTTAGTCCCCGAACTTTGAAAATTATCATTTTTAGTCCCCGGGAATTTTGAAAAATACAAAAATTGCAAAAATGGATTTTGGTTATTTAAACTTGGCAAGTTTGGACCCTTGAGTTAATTTTGGAATTTTACATCTCAGTCCCTCATGTTTAGCCAAATTGCAATATTGGTCCTTGTGATGTTTTGCAAAGTTATCAAACGGACCCTTATAGTTATTTAACCCAACATCCAAATCCAAAACCAAACCAGGCCTGATCCAACAAAACACCCAAGCCCAAATACAAACTGGCCCATACCTACCTCTGATAACTCCCCGGTCAACACCCCAGTCAACACCACAACCCCAGGGTACTGTTCATCACCCTCAACATCCCACAAAACCCGCTCCCTGTCTCACCTCCCCCCTCCTCTTCTCTACAAAACATTCACCAACTTTCAATAAATACTCACCTACAACTTACACCAACCCCCTCCTCATTAATACCCAACCAAACCCCACCCAATTGCTCAAAAGCCATTTCGCGCCAAAACTACTTTGAATGGCCATGATTAAATTCAAGCCATCCAATGGCTGTGAATCAAAGTGGGAAAGACTGAGACAACCTCCAGGGTCTATATAAGTGAAAAAAGGAATGAAGATGAAAAATTATTAGTTTAGCAGTTAAGTAGGGTAGCAGTAGTGTAGCTCATTTTTCTTCTTATGTCAAATTAATGTATCTTTAATTTCCCAGTCATAATTTCAGTTTGTAATCAATATCTTTAATGTATTAAGAACCTTGTTTCAATCTTAATTTCAAGTTCCTTTATCCAAGTTCAAGTTTTCACATTTTTATATAAAATTTTCTTTTCAAGATTAATCCTGTTAAAACTGGTATTTTGCTATTACATAAGTTGCATATAAGTTACTTAGATGGTTTGGAAAGCTCAGACAACTTCAATACTTGCTCCAATTCAAATATTCAAAAAATACTCAAAAATAGCAAAATTAGCTATTAAATTAAAAATCAGTGTAAAAGGATGATTGAAGCATATCTCATGGTTGATTCTGGATGGAGTTTGGTTTAGTACTTCTTGGGAAGTGTTAGGTTTAGTGAAAGTCCATGTTTCTTGGTTTTGATCTCACAAAAATCCATTGTAAGCTCATTTCCTATTGTTCTTATATTTTGCTGTAGGTGTGGTAAACTATTGTTAAAATCAGTTAGATTGTGTTTATATTTGATTAATGTAAGCTTAGTTGTTAGTTATATGGCTTAGGTTGTTCATTTCATTTGAAATCACAAAACAGTTTCAAGTTATAGGGGTGTTTGGTTCTGCTTAGTTATTACTGTCCAATTGGTACATTTGCTTGTTTCTTTGCACAACTAGGCTCATTAGGTCATAACTAAGCTGAGTGAACCAAGAAATTGCATCTTATAAGTAGAAAGTCAAAACTTACCTTTATTCACTTAGATGGCATTAACTGTTAAGGTTTAGGAGTGGCTCACCCACCATTTTGGCTTAGGACTTATTAATATAGCTTTTGTCAGTCTTATTAAACCTTAATACATCACTTTCAGTTAGTAAGTCAGGATCAAAATCAACAAAAGTCAATTTCTCAAGTTTTTGGAAAAAGTCAATTGTGCATTTTCTCAGATTTTCATCAAAATGGCATGAATTGTTCTGATTTATGTAGTATGTTTTAAGCTTTGAGCTTTTTAGGAAAGATAGTATCTCAGCTCATCTCAAATGTTCCATGGTGCCTATAATTTTGTGATTTTTCTGTTGGGCCCCACTTGCCTCCAAAGTAGCTTGCAGGGCATATGCATGCCCTGCTACACAGATAAGTATCTCAGACCCCCAACTTCCAAGGTCCCTCATGGCCTGCATAATCGACCCCACAGGCTGCTTTATGGATTTTTGGAAAGCCAATAAGCAGTTCTTCAAGTATCTGGGCTTATCTTGGGATTTGAGCCCCATTTGATAGGGCTGCAAAAGCCGCAAAGCTTGTCCCTTTTTTTGTTAAGCTGTTTGGTTTGTGGGTTGCTTTATCAGCTTTTTAGCTTATTCTGGGTACCTATCTAATTTATCTAGCTTATTACATGTTCCCTGAGCCTGTTTGAACTTAAATCCATCTCTGGTTCTCAGCTTGAAGCTTGTTTCAAGCTTATAGCTTAGACAGTTGACCAAAGTCAACTATCTAAGAAATAAGCACTTGTTGTGCTTATTTCTGAGTCCCACAAAAGTTGTTTTTGTAAAAGTTTCTTATTTTTAGTAGTGTAATAAGTTTCAAAAAGAAAAATTCCAAAAAAAACCAATTTATTTCTAAGTGATAGTTTCTATTTAATTTTATTTAAATTTTATTTTTCATTTTTATATTTTTATTAAGAACTTAGCTTTTTTTTATATTTTTCTTAATTTCCTCTTAAGTTAAAATAGTTATAATAATTTTATCAGATTTTTATTTCATCATTTGGTATTTATTATATTTAATATTAGTTTTGTTACAAATTAATTAATAATTAGTTTAAAATAGCATAATTAGTTTTTATTAATTAAAATCTAGTTTTTATATTTTTTTTTTAGCTTTTATAAGTTGTAAAATAATTTTAGAAATTTTATTAGAATTTTTACTGTTCATTTAGTATTTTTCTTAATTTAAAATAGTTTAATTAAGTAATTAGTAATTAATTAGTAATTAATTAATAGAAAAATCACAAAAAGACAAAAATACATATTTTTAATTTTAAAAGTTGTTTTTAGTTATTTTATAATTTTAGGAATTTTATTTTCACCTTTTTAGTATTTAAATAATATTGTATTGTATTTTAGTTATTTAAGTATTAATAATAAGTATTAAATAGTTTTTAATTAATATTAAATAATTAAATAGTGTAAAAAGTAATTTTAATTTTCTAAAAAGTTTTTTTTATTATTAGGATTGTAAAAATGTGATTTTCACTTTTGTAAGAATTTTATTTTACCAAAACTCGCGTTTTATTTCGTACGTTTACGTTTTATTTAAACGTGAACGTGCACGTTTTAAGTTTTAAACGTTTCTGGGTTTTCAAACTTTCCCGTCTTGTTTATATAGCTTATTTAAGCTATTCTCTTGTATATTCCATAGTTCAATCAATCTCAAACCCTTTCCCATCCAAATTCATCCGATCACAAAACCGTTTGTTAGCCATTCACACCTCGTCGGGACATAACAACCCGGGGAAACCTTATACTTCCGCGGAGCATTGGTCTAGGCTATTTGATTTCGTTGACCATTCCTTGGTCAACATAATTTAGGTGGTTTAGCACCAATCAATTTTTGGCGCCGCTGCCGGGGAGGTCGTGCGCGTTTTCTAAACGGTTTTTCTGATTAGTGATCTTGGAATTCGTTCCATTGTACATTTATCCATCCTTGTTCATATCCTTTCATAAAAACCCAAAAATATTTTTCCTTACCCTCTATCCATTTGATTCTACCTTCTTATACCCATCTCATGTATAATTCTTATGGCGTCTCTCGGCTACACGTGTTTTCACTGTAAAAGCCCGATTGAGAACGGCTTTCGTTGTCTCCGGTGTATTTGTGAGAAATGTGGCAATAATTGTAGTGACAGATTTTGTGTTTTGTGCAATCTGTTCATAAGTCCAAATTCTCTCAATGATTCACCAAATTCTTCCAACTGCCCTTCACAGCCCGAGATACGTGCTATTAATGACAAACCTTCAAGAATTGATCCTAACCTTTCACGGTTTACGGTTAAAAGTTTGTCAAGCAAACATGCTGAGCTTAGGGCAGTGACTAAAAAGCACGACTTGCCCAACCTTCACGTTTATCAAGAACCAAAACCCGAGACCATAACGGAAGTGGTGGAAATTGCTAGCTCTAAGAGCACACCACTTGACCCACCTCCGGCTTTTATTCCTTGTGTTGGTTGTGGTGAGCCACTTTTTGGTTTGCCATGTCGCTGGTGTACATGTGTGCAATGTGGTAATGATATTCAAAACGGGAGTTGTTTGTTTTGTGGGTCGAGTAATTCATTTGCTTATGATCCTAATCAAAACTCATTCAACGACTCTTCAAATTTTTTCAATTACCCATCGCATTCATACGAGCAAGAATCATATTACCCAAATTTCAATGATGCTTCGTATCAAGATACACCAAGCCAGACTCAACAGTTTCACTGTTGTGAGTACTGTGGTGGTTCTCACTACAGTTCTGATTGTCAATCAGGAAACACGTTTGTCTATGAGCAGTTTTCTGATAACAATTATGACTACAGCTCACACGACTTGCAGCCACATCAGTTTTACTGTTGTGAGTATTGTGGAGGTCCACACACTAGCTCTGATTGTCAAACAGGGAATCCGTTTCCTTGTAACAATTACGACTATTCGTATTCAGACCCACCTCCACAGTACCAAATGACCCAAGCAACTCCTCTTGTTACTGAGCAAGACATTTTAATAGAGGCTCTTGATATATTGAAAGAGCTTAAGGAGGAGTTGGCTACTTCATTGTTTCAAAGCTCTCGTGAGAAATCTATGGCAGAATTACTTGCGGAAGAACGAGCAGCTAGAAGCGAATTGAGCAAGGAAGAATTGCTATTATTAGAACATGCAGCTAAAACACGTGCCATATTTCGTAATGCTGCTCTTTACGACGATGATAGTGATGATGAAGTCACCCTTGATTTTTCTCAATTCTGTAAGGGTTCATTACTTTCATCTATAGCAATTCCTTCCTCGGAAAATCAGGGAGAAAAGACTATGATAGAATTACTAGCAGAAGAACAAATGAAATTTATAAAACCCCTGTCTGCTAGTCTTTCTTATCTCCCTCAGTCTGCTGTTATCACACCTGAAGTTCACACTCACTCTCCGAACATGGGGGATGAGCATCTTAGCACTGTTCCTAATAAGGAATCGGACGAATTAATAAAGTCTAGTGTTGAGATCCTTGTCCCAATCCCAGGAGAGTCACAGGGGACTTTTGATCTTATGTGTGATATTCCTTCCACCCCTAATAATCCAAATGATCAAATTGAGACTGTCTCTGATTCCAGTGATGATTGTTTATCTTATGGAGACATTGAATTTGTTGATGCATCACTTCTCCACCCTGATGTTGACTTTCTTCTTGAAGAGTTCGCTGATGAACTCTCTCATATGGATCCCATCCCACCAAGGGATGAAAATGAAGTCTTTGACTTTGAAGAGGATTTGAGAGAGTTAGAATTCTTACTTACTCGTGATCCTTCGATTGAACTTACTCAGATCAATCCACTTCCTCCGGAAAGTGAAAATGATCTGGACGAATTCGAGGCTTTTCTTACTGAAGATAGTTCAATTTCATATGAAGTTGATGATAATTATCTTGATCTTGAGGGGGACATTCTTTTTCTAGAAAGTTTGTTAAACGAAGATCCATTCCCCCCTCTCCCACCCAAACCACTTCATAATGAGGAAATCAAATCAGTTGAGGAAACTGATAAATTTCCTGAGATAAAGCATAAGGACTTGCCTCCTCCACTTGAATATACATTTCTTGAGGAGGAAGTTCTTATCTTAATTGCTATTCAGATCTCTCTTCTTTTTTTCACCTACCAGGTGATTTCTCCTCTTCTTCACTCCTTCGGGAGTGAGGACACTATATTTGATCCCGGCATTTTCATGTATCATTATCTTGAGCCGGGTACTTATCTCATCGGTGTGGAACTTTCACGTGCTTCAAATGTTTGTCCAAACATCTTGAATGAAAGTCCGATTGAGATTGTTTCTTCCACATCATGCTTCCCCAATGACAAATGAATTAGGGGTCGAGTCAAACTAGCGACTCGGTAAACAAAAACAATAGCATGTTTATAGGGTTTTCACCCTAAGTGTGGGGGAGTCCCCCATGCTATGGTTACTTATGATGTGAAAAAACAAAATGGTGTTTTCCACGCTTAGCTTGTAATGTTGCCCTTTCACGTTCAAAATGTCGGCATAATAGCCGGGATTTTGAATATTGAGGACAATATTCATGCTAAGTGTGGGGGGGTATTCGCTATTCTAGCGAATTTGATCACATTTTACTATATAATACCCCCGTTTATGCCAAAATTTCAAAAATTTTAAAAATTTTTCACTGGTGCTTCAAAATTTTTGTGGTAATCAGTCCGCCTTGTCTAACCGACAAAAGGGATTGGCTAGTCCAGGAGTAAACGGCTCTTGGTAAAGACATCTCAAATCCGTTTACGGCTTGCAATTTGCCCAAAATTGTACGGTTCCTCAACTCCCCAAAAAAAAATGAGTTGGCTAGCCCACAAGATTATGGTTTGTGGTAAAGGCCGTGGAAAATCCATAATTGGTAATCAGCTCACCAAGATGTTGACTATTCCATCAAGAGCTGGCTAGTCCAGAAGCAAACGGCTTTTGGTAAAGACTACTCAAATCCGTTGACAGCTGGTGGTTTGCTCAAAATCACACGGTTATCAGGTGTGCCACAGTTCTTACACCTGGCTACTCCAGAAGTGATGGCTTTTGGTAAAGAGTTTAAAATCCATCAAGTTTTCAAAACGTTATTGCTAGGGACTAGCAATAGTTTAGTGTGGGGATTGATGAATGCTCAAACACTCATCATTTTTGGTCTAATCTGAACTGCAAAACATACAAAAACACTCAGTAATGCATCAAAATACTGAAAATATTTCAAAATCGTGTTTTATATGTTTTAGATGCAAAACGAGTAAAAACAAATGAAAAGCGCACAAAGTTTGCAAAATTGGCAGTTTCAGTCCCCCAACTTTCATAAAATTACAAATCTAGTCCCTGGTCATTCAAAATATGGAAAGTTATCACCAAAGGTCCTTTTACAATCATAAGTTGCCATATTTAGTCCTTTGGTGAAAAATTGGAAAAGTTTTGGAAATTTACACTTTTGGCCCCTGAAGTTTCAAATATTGGCAGATTTGGTCCCTGGTGGGATAATTTTGAATGAAAAATCATTTTTAATCCTTGGAAGTTTAAAAATATTCAATATGGATCCTTGGATAAAAGATTTTCATAAAATGGCAATTTTAGTCCCCGGACTTTGAAAATTATCATTTTTAGTCCCCGGGAATTTTGAAAAATACAAAAATTGCAAAAATGGATTTTGGTTATTTAAACTTGGCAAGTTTGGACCCTTGAGTTAATTTTGGAATTTTACATCTCAGTCCCTCATGTTTAGCCAAATTGCAATATTGGTCCTTGTGATGTTTTGCAAAGTTATCAAACGGACCCTTATAGTTATTTAACCCAACATCCAAATCCAAAACCAAACCAGGCCTGATCCAACAAAACACCCAAGCCCAAATACAAACTGGCCCATACCCACCTCTGATAACTCCCCGGTCAACACCCCAGTCAACACCACAACCCCAGGGTACTGTTCATCACCCTCAACATCCCACAAAACCCGCTCCCTGTCTCACCTCACCCCTCCTCTTCTCCACAAAACATTCACCAACTTTCAATAAATACTCACCTACAACTTACACCAACCCCCTCCTCATTAATACCCAACCAAACCCCACCCAATTGCTCAAAAGCCATTTCGCGCCAAAACTACTTTGAACGGCCATGATTAAATTCAAGCCATCCAATGGCTGTGAATCAAAGTGGGAAAGACTGAGACAACCTCCAGGGTCTATATAAGTGAAAAAAGGAATGAAGATGAAAAATTATTAGTTTAGCAGTTAAGTAGGGTAGCAGTAGTGTAGCTCATTTTTCTTCTTATGTCAAATTAATGTATCTTTAATTTCCCAGTCATAATTTCAGTTTGTAATCAATATCTTTAATGTATTAAGAACCTTGTTTCAATCTTAATTTCAAGTTCCTTTATCCAAGTTCAAGTTTTCACATTTTTATATAAAATTTTCTTTTCAAGATTAATCCTGTTAAAACTGGTATTTTGCTATTACATAAGTTGCATATAAGTTACTTAGATGGTTTGGAAAGCTCAGACAACTTCAATACTTGCTCCAATTCAAATATTCAAAAAATACTCAAAAATAGCAAAATTAGCTATTAAATTAAAAATCAGTGTAAAAGGATGATTGAAGCATATCTCATGGTTGATTCTGGATGGAGTTTGGTTTAGTACTTCTTGGGAAGTGTTAGGTTTAGTGAAAGTCCATGTTTCTTGGTTTTGATCTCACAAAAATCCATTGTAAGCTCATTTCCTATTGTTCTTATATTTTGCTGTAGGTGTGGTAAACTATTGTTAAAATCAGTTAGATTGTGTTTATATTTGATTAATGTAAGCTTAGTTGTTAGTTATATGGCTTAGGTTGTTCATTTCATTTGAAATCACAAAACAGTTTCAAGTTATAGGGGTGTTTGGTTCTGCTTAGTTATTACTGTCCAATTGGTACATTTGCTTGTTTCTTTGCACAACTAGGCTCATTAGGTCATAACTAAGCTGAGTGAACCAATAAATTGCATCTTATAAGTAGAAAGTCAAAACTTACCTTTATTCACTTAGATGGCATTAACTGTTAAGGTTTAGGAGTGGCTCACCCACCATTTATGCTTAGGACTTATTAATATAGCTTTTTTCAGTCTTATTAAACCTTAATACATCACTTTCATTTAGTAAGTCAGGATCAAAATCAACAAAAGTCAATTTCTCAAGTTTTTGGAAAAAGTCAATTGTGCATTTTCTCAAATTTTCATCAAAATGGCATGAATTGTTCTGATTTATGTAGTATGTTTTAAGCTTTGAGCTTTTTAGGAAAGATAGTATCTCAGCTCATCTCAAATGTTCCATGGTGCCTATAATTTTGTGATTTTTCTGTTGGGCCCCACTTGCCTCCAAAGTAACTTGCAGGGCATATGCATGCCCTGCTACACAGATAAGCATCTCAGACCCCCAACTTCCAAGGTCCCTCATGGCCTGCATAGTGGACCCCACAGGCTGCTTATTGGCTTTTTGAAAAGCCAATAAGCAGTTCTTCAAGTATCTGGGCTTATCTTGGGATTTGAGCCCCATTTGATAGGGCTGCAAAAGCCGCAAAGCTTGTCCCTTTTTCTGTTAAGCTGTTTGGTTTGTGGGTTGCTTTATCAGCTTTTTAGCTTATTCTGGGTACCCATCTAATTTATCTAGCTTATTACATGTTCCCTGAGCCTGTTTGAACTTAAATCCATCTCTGGTTCTCAGCTTGAAGCTTGTTTCAAGCTTATAGCTTAGACAGTTGACCAAAGTCAACTGTCTAAGAAATAAGCACTTGTTGTGCTTATTTCTGAGTCTCACAAAAGTTGTTTTTGTAAAAGTTTCTTATTTTCAGTAGTGTAATAAGTTTCAAAAAGAAAAATTCCAAAAAAAACCAATTTATTTCTAAGTGATAGTTTCTATTTAATTTTATTTAAATTTTATTTTTCATTTTTATATTTTTATTAAGAACTTAGCTTTTTTTTATATTTTTCTTAATTTCCTCTTAAGTTAAAATAGTTATAATAATTTTATCAGATTTTTATTTCATCATTTGGTATTTATTATATTTAATATTAGTTTTATTAGAAATTAATTAATAATTAGTTTAAAATAGCATAATTAGTTTTTATTAATTAAAACCTAGTTTTTATATTTTTTTTAGCTTTTATAAGTTGTAAAATAATTTTAGAAATTTTATTAGAATTTTTACTGTTCATTTAATATTTTTCTTAATTTAAAATAGTTTAATTAAGTAATTAGTAATTAATTAATAGAAAAATCACAAAAGGACAAAAATACTTATTTTTAATTTTAAAAGTTGTTTTTAGTTATTTTATAATTTTAGGAATTTTATTTTCACCTTTTTAGTATTTAAATAATACTGTATTGTATTTTAGTTATTTAAGTATTAATAATAAGTATTAAATAGTTTTTAATTAATATTAAATAATTAAATAGTGTAAAAAGTAATTTTAATTTTCTAAAAAGTTTCTTTTATTATTAGGATTGTAAAAATGTGATTTTCACTTTTGTAAGTATTTTATTTTACCAAAACTCGCGTTTTATTTCGTACGTTTACGTTTTATTTAAACGTGAACGTGCACGTTTTAAGTTTTAAACGTTTCTGGGTTTTCAAACTTTCCCGTCTTGTTTATATAGCTTATTTAAGCTATTCTCTTGTAGATTCTATATTTCAATCAATCTCAAACCATTTCCCATCCAAATTCACCCGATCACGAAACCGTTTGTTAGCCATTCACACCTCGTCGGGACATAACGACCCGGGGAAACCTTATACTTCCGCGGAGCATTGACTCTAGGCTGTTTGACTTTGTTGACCATTCCTTGGTCAATATAAGTTAGGTGGTTTAGCATCAATCGGCCCTCTTGAATATCCGTGCTCCTCCGTGTCAGCCTCGATCATTATGGACCTGAAATACATGCTTAAAACTGTCAACACAAAGGTTGAGTGAAATTCATAGAGTTTATTAAATGGATGAACACAATATGTTTGTAGTGTGAGTTAATTAGACTCACACCAATGATTTTGAGAACAAAACAGATATTATTATACTAAGCTCATGACACCAAAACGTTAACGGGTACCAATATCAATCGGTGGAGTTACCCCGGTAGGTACTTTGCCGTCATACCTAAATCTCAAATATAGTGCATTTGTTTGAACTTAGTCAATACAAATGGGATTCGTCAATCCGAATAGGCCTATTCACAATACTCGCGCTCACTATTACTAGTGATTAAATGGTTCATGATAAGGGGTCTTGGATTGTCAAGGATGGTACTTAGTAATAATAAAACAATCAGGCAAGCATACAATTTGAAAACATTGTGTTCGGTTAAAATAGCATGTATTCCCCCGAAGGGTTTGTAAAACAATTAAGTAATGGAAAGTCGGGCTATGAACTCACCTTAAGTTATGTAGTGAGAAATGAAAATGGTAGTCGAATCACGAAGGTCTCTAAGAGCAACCTATAATATAACGTTGTGACTTAGGTTTTTAAAAATGTCTAAGAAAACATAAACGAGCCTATATATGTCTTGCATATTGTCCATGATGTAGTACTTTGATAGGTTGTGTAGGTCGTTGTATAGAGAAGGCTTATGAAACATGTATAGTTTGTATATCTCTTACTACCGTTCGGGCCGTCATAATTCAGAGGTCATGTAGTAAACGTTCGAGGAGCTAGGACACTTTAAATCGTAAATACAGCAACTCGTCGATCCGTTTACCCAAATGAAACCCCTCACATGAAGCTCCCTAGTGTTGTAGTATTTGATAGAAAATATATGTTTTTTGATCTTTAAAAGTTACATGTCCGAATAGTTGAATAAACTTAGGAAAGTTAATTTTAAATGAAGATTGTTATTTTCAATGAGTTTATTAAGCCTAGAATGGATATGATATTACTTGCAAAGTCTAATGGTCATTTGATGGAGTAGATCCAAATTGGATGATTATGTTACAACTAACACTTTAGTTCATGTTTTCGACTTAGAAAGCCATAAGGTCTTAGTTGTGGCCTTGTCGTGGCTTTGTTCATGGCTACCATGGTCTTGAGACAAATCCTTGGCCTTAGCCATGGCTGTGGTCTCGGCTTTTAAGGTCATTAGACCTCTTGGTTTTACTTAGCCATAAGCAATACATGGTACTTTGGGTATTAAAAAGGGCTGTTAACAATTTGAAGAAAAATATCACTCATTATGCGTTTTCAGGGTTCGAGCTTCTTTAATCATGAACGAAAACGTCGTTCCGGACAAATTTCGTGTTTTAACTTTTTGATGAAACGGACCAGAAGGGCCTCTTTCAAAAAGGTCAGCTGCTTAACAGCTTGTTTTGGCAGTTTCGGCATTTTGGTTTTGCTAACTTCTTTTGGCCGTATCTTTTGACTTGTGTATTCGTTTTAGGTGATTCCAATTGCTATGTTTTCCTTGTTAAGTCCTCTACCATAGTATGTGATTGTCCAATATCATGTTTGTACTATTTTGGTCGAATTTCACAATATATGTCACTAGTGTTCTTGTTTATGTCTATTTAGCTACATATGGTTCCTTTAACTTGTTTTAATGGTTTTTATACATCATGAACATAACACAAAGACCATATATAGAGTGAATGAAACCTAATAAGCATGAAAATGATATTGAGCAAGAAAGTGTATTAGGGTTTCTTTCAACTTTAGGCTTTCTAAAGAAAGGAAGTTAAGAATAAGGATAGGACTTTGATTGAACTCGGATCTCTAGCTTCCAACTTCTCTAATCTCTTGACACCAACTTGTGACAACTTGAGAAGGCACTTGAAGTCTCTAAAAGTCACTTCTTGTGTGGATGGAAGATCACCAAAGGATGGAAGAAACAAGGACTTTGGATCAATCAAAGCTTTACAAGAGCTTTGAAATTGATATGGAACTTGTATTCTTGAACAATACTTGAAGTAGATAGAAAATCATGAATGTGTTTGTGTTTGTGATGGTATGAACGACCAAAGGGGGAGGGGAGGGTTATATAGGGCCTTGAGAAGGTGCTAGGAAGGTGACTAACCAAGCTTGTTAGCTAAGCTTTGCAAGGTGTTGCAAGATTAGGCTAAACTTGGAGCCTAAGTTGCAAGGTGTAATGATCTAGTGAAAGCAAGAGATGAAGAGTCTCCAATACTCTTCCTAGAGTTGTTTAGGATGAGGAGTGTGACTAGGTGGTTTAAACTTGGTATTATCTAGTTTACGGAGTCAGTTTTGATTCCGTTAATCGCTAACCGTAAGTTGTTAGGCCACGAAACGTAAAACCGGGTATCGTAAAAATATGAAACTTGTAGGAATGATTTAACTTATCATTATACTCTATAATAAAATATAAAATGAGTGGTAAGTTACATCGGGTTTCTTAAACGCTGTTAAAACTGGAAACGCGGGTCTAAATGCGTAATACGTAAAACGTATGAAAGTTGCGAAAAATTGAGAATAGAAAAATGTAACTTTTCTAATATGATGATAATGAATTAAAATGGCCTATAATGTCTAGACTGGGCTCAGTCTAGTGTCGGTTGGTATTTAACGTCTTTTAGACATAAAACCGTAAGCCTAAAAATCGATGAATGATTTATAAAATCAAAGAATGATTTTATGGTCAAAGGAGGAGGGAAAACATGTTAACTTTTCCAAAAATATGAATGCTTCTAAACGTCTTATAAAATAAGGTGCAAGTATAGGCTAAGGTTGCGGATAAGTAAAAGTGCTTAAAACGCAAATTTATGTTTCGTATGGCACAGGGTCTATTTGGTAACATTTTAACTTAATTATCAAAAATTCTCTAATTGATCATGAGTGTAGTAAACATTAATCTGATGCGGGGAAAATTGGCGCAGTTGGTTTTCGTTATGCGCAGAGTGTTTAAACGACATTTAAACCAAACGTATAGTTTCTTAATAACTTTCGTGAAAATGATCCGATGAGCGTTAAACTTTTAATTTATCATGGAAATAATTTACCTCACGAGAATATGAAATAAAAATAAAAATTTCGGAAATGAATAGCGAACGTGAATAGTAAAAATGAATAGTAAAAATTCGGGATTGGATATTAACTTGAAAATGCGAATTGTTACAGTCTTACCACCTTAACGGGACTTCCGTCCCGGAATTCGGTGTATGTTATCTAATGTTGAAGTGTTTAGGAGAGAGTGTGGGTATATGATGCGAATTCTAATCTCCGTGTTTCTAAATTTCTAGTCATAAATTGTGTTATGTACCATTCTAAGTTTTTGGTGGTGGCTTAGGTTGGTAATCTAAAGATTTTGTCAAAATTTTATAGAGTCCAATATATCTAAAGTTTGGCTTTTCCTGTTTCTCAAAACGAAGAAGAACTTATGGTATCGAGGCTGTCAACATAACCTTAATTCCTAACATGGAGTTTTTGAAAGTTAGCGCCTTACATCTTTGTAACTTTTTGGATGATTGTGTGTGGCATGATGTTTGCAATATTGTGATAACTATTGTTGTAGGAAGGTTTAGCTAGTGGAAAGTGGTTATCCAAATCATTTCCAAAATTGATCATGCTTAGGTAGTTTTGGGATGAGGGCAATATCGTATAATGTCTATGTCAACTAATGTTTGAAAGAAATGTGATACTGTGAAGTTTTACATACTGACTTATAATGGATTTTCAGGTAATGATGTGATATATGAATGATCAGAAGAATGTAGTGTATGCTTACCATTAATATTGGTAGAGATGTAAAGTTTGCTTTAAAATTTTAAGAGATTTTAAAGGTTTATGACGGAATGGTATCCTTAGGACCTAAACAGGCTAATACTTCTATGGGATAAAGAGAAGAATTGATAACTATCCTAAGATAGTAGTTCGGATTATCTCATAAATGAAAACTTTCAAAAATGAAATTAGGTAGTACAAATAAGGTGTTAAGATTTTGCTGAGTGGTAAGACACTATCGTGTCTCTAGATCGTTTTAATGAATTTTGGTGGTTTATCGAGTTCATGTAGGAAATTAATCTGAACATAACCCTAGTACAACTATTCTCAGTATTTGAAAATTTTAAGTCGAACATAGTTAGTCAGACTATGTTCCACTGTCCCTAGGTTAAATATAGGTGACTAGTCTATATTTAGCCGAGGTTCGATAAAATTTTCAAATACCTAAATTAGGTATACTTGTGATATGTCCGTTGCTTTTGAGAAACCATCCACTAAACAAAGGCGATGTCAAACCATTCAGTTGCAAGTCCCGCCCATACAAGACTTGTAACCTATGTTTTCACATTCCATTGCATAGAAGATAGTATGGGTAGATACGTGTGGAAAGGAAGCTTTAAGTAATTATAAAACAGTCCATACTTGGCCAGGATCACGAACTTTTAACTATGAAGGTTTCAGAAGAGAACTTTGATGAATGTAGAGAAAGTTGATGAACTTCAGCTTTTGTAGATGATGGATTAGTTTATTCCGTTAGAAATCTCATATTTCTATTTGGAAATCGATAGATTGTGATGGGTTTTTGATATCCTATGAAATGATATTGATGAGGTGATGGAATAATCCCAGCGACCATTGCGCA
Source organism: Artemisia argyi (assembly GCA_030686995.1). Lineage (NCBI taxonomy): Eukaryota > Viridiplantae > Streptophyta > Magnoliopsida > Asterales > Asteraceae > Artemisia > Artemisia argyi. The sequence goes on along the minus strand of CM060682.1, from coordinate 174,815,273 downwards.
AATCACAATGTCTCGGAAGTAGATTAGACCATTGTGCAATTCACAATGTCTGGGAAGTAGATTAGACCATTATGAAATTCACAATGTCTGAGAAATGATAGAGAGATCATTGTGTAACTTCACAATGTCTTGAGAATTAATTGAGACCATTGTATAAATTACAATGTCTGAGAAATAGGAAAGACCATTGCAATTAGTAACAATATCTTGGACATAAAATGTTGGAGTAGGAACATGATTGGGAGAATGTGGTTGTGTCGAAATGCCCTAGAATAGGCATACACAGATATGTTTAGTCCATTGTTTAGATAAAATGATTGAAAATAAATCGAGTGTACATATCAATATACTAGTATTTTTGTGTAGCATAATATGTCTAAAAGTCACATAATCGTCTAGAGGATGGAAGGCACGGAGAGCGGAAGGCTATAAAATGTTTTTATGTGGAAATGGTTATAGTTTAGGTCTCAATTAGACACGTGTCTCTATAACTGTGGCTCTGATACCAATCTGTAACACCCCCAATTTCGTGACACGGCGGAATTCAAACTGGGTGTTACTCAACGGCACAACAGTCATAATAATAGAAAACGATCTCTAATTGAGTCGTTTTAAAAGATTTATCATTCAAATTATATAAATATCAGAGATTACAAAATGATGTCCCAGATGGTTCCATGTTTACAATTTACATTAAATGAGTTTTCGAATGATAATAAAATTTATAGCCCTCTTGAATATCCGTACTCCTCTGTGTCAGCCTCGATCATTATGGACCTGAAATACATGCTTAAAACTGTCAACACAAAGGTTGAGTGAAATTCATAGAGTTTATTAAATGGATGAACACAATATGTTTGTAATGTGAGTTAATTAGACTCACACCAATGATTTTGAGAACAAAACAAATATTATTATACTAAGCTCATGACACCAAAACGTTAACAGGTACCAATATCAATCAGTGGAGTTACCCCGGTAGGTACTTTGCCGTCATACCTAAATCTCAAATATAGTGCATTTGTTTGAACGTAGTCAATACAAATGGGATTCTTCAATCCCAATAGGCATATTCACAATACTCGCGCTCACTATTACTAGTGATTAAATGGTTCATGATAAGGGGTCTTGGATTGGCAAGGATGGTACTTAGTAATAATAAAACAATCAAGCAAGCATACAATTTGAAAACATTGTGTTCTGTTAAAATAGCATGTATTCCCCCCAAGGGTTTGTAAAACAATTAAGTAATGGAAAGTGGGGCTATGAACTCACCTTAAGTTATGTAGTGAGAAATGAAAATGGTAGTCGAATCGCGAAGGTCTCTAAGAGCAACCTATAATATAACGTTGCGACTAAGGTTTTGACAAATGTCTAAGAAAACATAAACGAGCCTATATATGTCTTGCATATTGTTCATGATGTAGTACTTTGCTAGGTTGTATAGGTCGTTGTATAGAGATGGCTTATGAAACATGTATAGTTTGTATATCTCTTACTAATGTTCGGGCCGTCATAATTCAGAGGTCATGTAGTAAACGTTCGAGGAGCTAAACCAACTGGGCTAGCTCAGTTGGCCACCAAGGGTAACTTTGGGGAGGTCTCAGGTTCGAGTCTCACCATGGACCTTCAGGGGCCCGAAAAAATAGAAGCAGGAGTGGGTTTATCCCCTAAGGAGAAAGGTTCGATGCTTGCATACTACCTATTTGGATGTCACTGTGGGCTCGAATCACTAACTACTAAATAGCAGTTCAAAAAAAAATGTTCGAGGAGCTAGGACACTTTAAATCATAAATCCAGCAACTCGTCGATCCATTTACCCAAATGAAACCCCTCACATGAAGCTCCCTAGTGTTGTAGTATTTGATAGAAAATATATGTTTTTTGATCTTTAAAAGTTACATGTCCGAATAGTTGAATAAACTTAGGAAAGTTTATTTTAAATGAAGATTGTTATTTTCAATGAGTTTATTAAGCCTAGAATGGATACGATATTACTTGCAAAGTCTTATGGTCATTTGATGGAGTAGATCCAAATTGGATGATTATTTTACAACTAACACTTTTGTTCATGTTTTCGACTTAGAAAGCCATAAGGTCTTAGCTGTGGCCTTGCCGTGGCCTTGTTCATGGCTACCATGGTCTTGAGACTCATCCTTGGCCTTAGCCATGGTTGTGGTCTTGGCTTTAAGGTCATTAGACCTCTTGGTTTTACTTAGCCATAACCAATACATGGTACGTTGGGTATTAAAAGGGGTTGTTAAGAATTTGAAGAAAAATATCACTCGTTATGCGTTTTCAGGGTTCGAGCTTCTTTAATTTTGAATGAAAACGTCGTTCCGGACAACTTTCGTGTCTTAACTATTTTATGAAACGGACCAGAAGGGCCTTTTTCAAAAAGGTCAGCTGCTTAACAGCTTGTTTTGGCAGTTTCGGCGTTTTGGTTTTGCTAACTTCTTTTGGCCGTATCTTTTGACTTGTGTACTCGTTTTAGGTGATTCCAATTGCTATGTTTTCCTTGTTAAGTCCTCTACCACAGTATGTGATTGTCCAATATCAGTTTTATACTATTTTGGTCGAATTTCACAATATATGTCACTAGTTTTCTTGTTTATGTCTATTTAGCTACATATGGTTCCTTTAACTTGTTTTAATGGTTTTTATACATCATGAACATAACACAAAGACCATATATAGAGTGAATGAAACATAATAAGCATGAAAATGATATTGAGCAAGAAAGTGTATTAGGGTTTCTTACAATTTAAGGCTTTCTAAAGAATGGAAGTTAAGAATAAGGATATGACTTTGATTGAACTCGGATCTCTAGCTTCCAACTTCTCTAATCTCTTGACACCAACTAGTGACAACTTGAGAAGGCACTTGAAGTCTCTAAAAGACACTTCTTGTGTGGATGGAAGATCACCAAAGGATGGAAGAAACAAGGACTTTGGATCAATCAAAGCTTTACAAGAGCTTTGAAATTGATTTGGAACTTGTATTCTTGAACAATACTTGAAGTAGAGAGAAAATCATGAATGTGTTTGTGTTTGTGATGGTATGAACGACCAAAGGGGGAGGGGAGGGTTATATAGGGCCTTGAGAAGGTGCTAGGAAGGTGACTAACCAAGCTTGTTAGTTAAGCATTGCAAGGTGTTGCAAGATTAGGCTAAACTTGGAGCCTAAGTTGCAAAGTGTAATGATCTAGCGAAAGCAAGAGATGAAGAGTCTCCAAGACTCTTCCTAGAGTTGGTTAGGATGAGGAGGGTGACAAGGTGGTTTAAACTTGGTATTATCTAGTTTACGGAGTCAGTTTTGGTTCCGTTAATCGCTAACCGTAAGTTGTTAGGCCACGAAACGTAAAACCGGGTATCGTAAAAATATGAAACTTGTAGGAATGATTTAACTTATCATTATACTCTAAAATAAAATATAAAATGAGTGGTAAGTTCCATCGGGTTTCTTAAACGCTGTTAAAACTGGAAACGCGGGTCTAAAACGCGTAATACGTAAAACGTACGAAAGTTGCGAAAAATTGAGAATAGAAAAATGTAACTTTCCTAATATGATTATAATGAATTAAAATGGCCTATAATGTCTAGACTGGGCTCAGTCTAGTGTCGGTTGGTATTTAACGTCTTTTAGACATAAAACCGTAAGCCTAAAAATCAAGGAATGATTTATAAAATTAAAGAATGATTTTATGGTCAAAGGAGGAGGGAAAATATGTTGACTTTTTCAAAAATATAAAAGCTTCTAAACGTCTTATAAAATGTGGTGTAGGTATAGGCTAAGGTTGCAGATAAGTAAAAGTGCTTAAAACGCAAATTTCTGTTTCGTACGGCACATGGTCTATTTGGTAACATTTTAACTTAATTATCAGAAATTCTCTAACTGATCATGAGTGTACTAAACATTAATATGATGCAGGGAAAATTGGCGCAGTTGGTTTTCGTTATGCGCAGAGTGTTTAAACGACATTTAAACCAAACGTATAGTTTCTTAATAACTTTCGTGAAAATGATCCGATGAGCGTCAAACTTTTATTTTATCATGGAAATAATTTACCTCACGAGAATATGAAATAAAAATAAAAATTTCAGAAATGAATAGTGAACGTGAATAGTAAAAATGAACAGTACAAATTCGGGATTGGATAGTAACTTGAAAGTGCGAATTGTTACAACCGGAACACTAGTAATATTATCATTTATCAAGCACACATTAGGAGACCAAAATGGTAAGGATAATCGGAACCGTCCTAATCATCCATGGACCATTTTCTAAGACTTGTTCCAACCCAATTTTTGAAGCAAATTGGAAGAAAAAGAATCTATTGGAATTCATCATTACTCGTGTAATGCCAAATTTAGCCCACGTGTTCTTCACATAATTCTCCACTATCGGAAATGCTAATCGTTTCCCAATAAAATAACCAACCAAAGTGTTTGCTAAACGATTGTTAACTTCTTCAACAGTAGCCATAGGAATAACCAAATCAGCTCTTTCAACCACTTAACAATCGTTAAGAGATCGGATGTTTGCCTTTTTATTCTCACTTTCATCATTCAGCACATTAACATATGAAATCGGCTTCGTACGTTTATCCCCCAAACTGTTACCACAGTCAGCCGCATGCACAATGTTAAAATCACCATTCTATGAATACCCCCTTCCATATTTTTTGTGTTGTGTTAAACGATCAGTAAAGAGCTTATGTCGACCTCTCTTGTATCATCAACCATCCCACAACGAACTTAACCCAACAAAGTAAACGCACTTGCCAAACCCTAAAAGTACGAAGCCCTAACTTTTATTGGCAGATAAAAACATAAATAAATGCACTTATGAAACCCTAAATTTGGAATACTGGAACAATTAAAGCGACCATGCACGGTAACAACAACGAAAGAAACCCTAAACGAACTTTGTGAAATAACAAAAAAAAACCCTAAAAAAATCAAAACATTATGGTTCCAAGATGTCTTGACCTGCTATTAACACTCGTAAAAATCATAATTAACACACAAGGTGATGTCGATGAATAACACGGTTAGTAAGTGGCTAGAGATCAAAGAAGGTAATAGTTTGAATTGATTTTATTCACATGAGAGTCATTTTTTCGCCGGAGAGAGTGTATTCGATCGAGTAGAAACTTCACCAAAATATGTAATCAGTTGAAACTCAAACCTAGGGCATGTGACTACCAACATCTTCCTATTCATCCACTAATTATGGTTTGCCTCCTAAATATTTAGTATTAATTTGGATTAGGGTAGGGTAATTACAGGGGTAAGCTAGTTTACTAAGGTTAATTTGGACGTGGACGTGAAAACAACTAGAGAGTTCTTGCATGACACTACTTCCATGTTAGTCATGTGTACTTGTTGGCCACTTCACCTAGAAAGGACGAGTGATCTTGGGACAAAAAGAAGGAATAATTAAAAAAATGTGATTATTATAATGAATCACCTTTAATTTAGATAATAATGAAAACTTTTTCGAAAATAGCATTTTTGGTCGTTATAATCAATTTCTACTTGCTGTTTGCTAGAGAAGATATAAAACATGTCTAAAAGTAGAACCACATGATGTCTTCAAAACTTGTTTAGATGTACTTATATTGTTCATTTTCACTCGAAAGCTTAATTGCGGGAATACGTATGATGCACTAAATTGGTACATACTCTTGCCACAATATTTCATCAATTTATGTCAGATAAAGTATATAATTCGATCTGTTGAGAAAAAATAATCTCTATTCTAAATTAGTGTTCACTTGAGAAAACACGTATATATATATATATATATATATATATATATATATATATATATATATATATATATATATATATATATATAAAGTATATAATTCGATCTGTTGAGAAAAAATAATCTCTATTCTAAATTAGTGTTCACTTGAGAAAACACGTATATATATATATATATATATATATATATATATATATATATATATATATATATATATTTTTTTTTTTTTTTTTTTTTTTTTTTTTTTTTTGGAACGGTTCTTTCGGAGAAATCATTGACCAATGAAACCCGATGGGGGGAAAACCTTCAACTTAAGCCGCCCGAAGGCACAACACTTAATTTGAAGTAAATCCTGCCTTCTCCAGATTCGAACCCTAGTGGGTTGAAACCTTCATTGAAGGACTTTGAAAGCCTAGTATCAACAAACCCTGTGGTCAAAGAGGACTTCCCGGATGGTCACCCATCCGGTACTACTCTCTCTGTGGCTCGCTTAACAAGTTAAGCACTCACCACTTGACCACATGGTAGTTGATCTTGAGAAAACACGTATGATTCAAATTACATGTACATACTCCTAAAAAATTGTTATATTATATTATTCTATCGATTAAACTATTATCTTTATCTTTTATAAATTTTTGATTACTTGTTACATGAAACTAAATCTTTTATTTATATAATAAAACAAAACTCCTATTGGGGACTTTCGTATTTCGAAAAAAATATTATTTTCTTATTAAGTAATATTTTAATTATTATTTTCAAATTTATAAATTTCTTTTGTTGATATACTACAGAAGTAGAAGATAAAATACAAAAAATATAGATAAGATCAACTAATAATATGATTAAAATTTTTAAATAATTATCTTTAATAATAAAAAAATTATAATTAAAAATCATAAATAAAAAAACAAATATTAAATTATTTATTTTCTAATAAAAAAATATATCAATTAATTTTTTTTAAAACCCGCGCGTGCGCGAGCCTTATAACTGGTATTTTTTATGTCAAATAAATACTCCGTAGTAAGATTAATATTTAGGAAAATTATATATATTTCTACTAAATCCTCCTAATTCATCATTCTACTCGTAAAATTGTCATTGAAATTCATTAATTCTTTCTTTTCATTTTAATTTTTGATTTTGCCTCATTTAATGATCATGGTATTCAAAGAATAAGAAAATAAAATATGTACAGGATATAACATTAATCAAATACGTATCTTATGATTAAAGAGTAAAAATCATTATTAAAAGGTTTCTATCTTAGTGATATATTTTATTATATAAAAAGCTCTCTAACTAAATAGTTGTATGTTTAAGTACCGCTTAATACATTTAAGATAGTTTGTACTTTGTAATTATATATTGCGAGATATTTAGTAGTTGCTCTGAAAAATGAGTAAAAAGCATCTAACTACGTAGTACTTTATTATAATATGTGCAAACTTTTAAATGCATGTTGCCACCATTTAAAACAAAATAGTATGACACAAACCCCCAGTGTGCAATTCCAATAATGGCGTAACTATGCATCCCTCTCTTCTTTTTCATGTCAAATCAAATTTAACTTTTTATGGGAGGGGTTACTCTCACGGGGTTGTGTTATACTAACCCTCCCTACAAGGGATGGTCCATCTACTTTAGTTAAAATGTACAAGTTTTAATGCAGACAATACAGGCCGCGGCAGCTGGTCAAAGTTAACACACCCTCCCTAGGGAGGGTGTGGTTATCCTACCCCATTCTCACGGGCCCTATTTCTATTAACCCAACCCTCTCTACTCTTCTAGCTCACTTTTTTTTTTTCCTTGTTTTGTCGGTTTTTTTTTTTTTTTTTTTTTTTTTTTTTTTTTTTTTTTAATGTTTGGTATAGTATATATTTGGTATAGTATATATTTTTTGTAATGTTTTTTTTGTGTTTATTTGTTACGTTTATATAATTAACGTCCAATGCATTTTTATTTAATTAATAACAACAACAAATAGCACGTTAAACGTTACCACATTAAACGACTATGACAACAAATGTTATTATTCAATTAAACAACAACGTTAACACATTATTTAAAAAACAACAACATCTACGACATATGAAGATTATTCAAATCATTTAAAAGATCATGGAGCTGGGCACTTGACTGACAAGCGTGATCCTCAGGATTCTTTGCCATTTCTTACTCCATCTCCAGCGCCTTTATTCTTGCCTTCAACAACTTGTTCTCATTTTTTGTAGCAACGTAGTTTGAGCAATGCGTTGAAGAAGATAGTTGATTAAAATGCTCTGCTTCAAATTCATCTTTCCACGCGAAGTATCGACACCCATAGTCTTTTGTACCTGGCTGTTACATGTTAAGAAAATAATAAGAAATGTATTTTTAACAAACAAATTATTTACATAACTAAGCAAACGTATGATTATTTACCACTGAAATAGGACATGCATAAAACAGTCGCCCACGACTACCATCTTGCCAGGATTTCCGTTCTACAATAAATCCTCTATTACATCGGCATCAGAAAGGATTTCTTTGGCTCATCTGACCAAAGAATTTGCATAATAATTTACATCAGCAATCAATAATGTTATTACTAATTTAAACAAAGTAATAATAACTGGTGCAGAACTAACACTCTACAAAAAAGCAGACTTTTAAGTTTCAAACAATTAACATTTAAACGATGTTGAATAATCATTTACAACATATGATTCACTATGTTTTGTCGGTATCTCTATTATTTACAACATAAATCAGTAATCATTTACAATGGTTTTGTCGGTGTCTCTATTATTTACAAATACAAATAACTTTTACATATGATTCACTATGTTTTGTCAGTATCTCTATTATTTACAACATAAATCAGTAATCATTTACAATGGTTTTGTCGGTGTCTCTATTATTTACAACATAAATCAATGAACCATTAGTCGATGTTGATACAAAGTTTCCCATTCGGCTGCAACTGGCTCTCTGAAATGCCTCCATTGTGGGTGGATATAGGGTAGTCGAAAATCTCTGTCGAGCGTCAGTACAATGTAGTGAGCACCCACACGGGCAATCACAATGGGGTCGGTTCCTTGAGCTTGTGACCTTGTTACCTTGTGTCGGATCTTATTATGTGCAATCTTGAGAATCTTACTGTGAGCTTGTGACCTTGTTACCTTGAGAATTTTACTGTTGATGATTATGTGACCTTGTTACCTTTTGAGCTTGAGACTATAAGGCGATGATGATTACTTGTTAATTTGAGCCTTTGTGTGGAATAACCTGCTTGTGTTTGCTGTGTTTGCACTTGGACAAAAATATTGATGTGTTTGCACTTGGACCTGCTGTGTTAGCACTTGTGCACTTGGTTGTGTATCTGCAGTTGGACCCAAAAAATGCTTGTGTGCAAGCACTTGGACAAAAGGTTTACTAATAGGCGATGACGAATGGTTTTTAAAACCGAATGGCATGGCAAAGTGATATTTTTATCACTTTGCAACCTTCATATCCGAGCCTAACATATTTTGTGAGTTAATTATTTTGAGAAAATAAGGCGATGACGATTACGTGTTAGTCCGAGCCTTTGTGTGGAATAACCTGCTTGTGTTTGCACTTGGAAAAAAAATGCTTCATCTTGCACTTACCTGCTTGTGTTTGCTGTGTTTGCACTTGGACAAAAATATTGCTGTGTTTGCAAAGAAAATATTTTTGCTGTGTTTGCACTTGAATCATGATTTACTTGTTTGCTGTGTTTGCACTTGGACCCAAAAAATGCTTGTGTTTGCACATGGACAAAAATATTGGACTAAAAATAACTTTGGACAAAAAAAAAAGAAAATATATATATAAAAAAAAAAAAAAAAAAAAAAAAAAAAAAAAAACCAACTAAGGACAAAAGTACCCTACTTTTGTCAGACTACCTACCTTTGTCAGGGCTCTAGAGCCCGCCCGGTTAACACATCCCCTTTTTATTACAACAACGTTTGGTTTTTGTGTAACACGGATAGGGGTGTAAACGAGCCGAGACAGCTCGCGAGCTATTCGAGATCGACTCGTAAACTACTCGAAATCGACTCGATATAAACGAGTCGAGCTCGAGCTACTCGAGTACACTTTCGAGTCGAGTTCGAGCTCGAATATACTCAGCTCGTTAGGCTCGCGAGCTCTTATCGAGCTTCAATGATATTACACTTTTACCTTTTTATATGCATGTATTTACGTAATTGTCATAAAATCGAGTCGAGCCGAGCTTATTTTTCATCGAGTTCAAGATTTAAATATGGCAACAATCGAGCTCGAGTCGAGTTTCGAGCTCGAGTATGAGATGACGAGCCGAGCTCGAGCTTGGAATCAAAAGATCGAACGAGCTCGAGTCGAGTTTCGAGCTCGAGCTTTACTAATCGAGTCGAGCTCGAGCTTGGCAGTACTCGGCTCGACTCAGCTCGTTTACACCCCTAAACACGGAGTACCAATTATATTGCCCTATAATATTTTCGTTCCAAAATACTACGTAAATGTTACTATTTTTATTTTGACATATCTTAAAATAAGTGTCTACATTATATTATAACAAATGAGAAGAAAATTTAATGAGTAAGAATAATATTTGATTAGCAAAAAATATACTTAGTGAGATTTCTTAAAACTTTATATATTTTTAAAGTGAACATTTATTGTGAGGATATAGATTAATACATGCGCAAAGCGACGATATATAACAGCAAATAATTATATTTGCAAACTTGTGTTTTGGGCAGCTTATGACTTCTATATATAGTAATTGCGAGAAAATTTTTTTATGGGTTTAAATTTTTTTTTTAAAGTTTTAGGATTAAACACTATTTAAAATATTAATTTAGTAGTGAATTTTGTTATATAGTAATTGAAATGAAATTTTTAGTTTTCAAGATTAAAAATAAAGAAAAATGGTGCAAATACTTTATAGATAGTATATCACATAACTCTTAAAAATAAATATTTTTTCTCATAATTTTCTATGTTCGCCTTGATACTCATATGATAATAACTAATAAGTTAATAACATCGGTTACAACAAATATTGAAACAAAAATTGATCGAAAAACCTGAACACTTATATCTAGTTGTCTCTTAATGAATTTGTTCAGGTGCTGTTTGTTTATTAATAGACTTTGAATCTGAATCTAATTCACACATCTAGATTTGAATCTGAGGGGTAAATGTCTGAATATAAATGAAATAATATTATTTATTTTTTTGTTAAAAAATATCTGAATGATATGAATATGATGCAATTTTATTCTTACGACACATAAACATTAAAAGACATTAAGAGGCAACAAGACATCCCCTACACATCTTGTTGATTAAGAGGTTTGAGCCTCTAACTGCCTCTGAACATGAAGAAAAAAACAAACGCACTTAATAACCTAAATGTCTTACCGCGTCTGAACGAGTCAGATTAAGAGGCATTTTTTAAAAAACAAACACCACCTTAATTTGAGTTCTTTAAATCAGAAGTACAATTAATTTTGAGCAGATTTTAACTCTGTTCTTTCGGTAAGAGATTGGACAGGTGATAATTAGCTTCATGAGTGGGTACAATTATTTTTAATGATAGCTTAAAAAAAAAAAAAAAAAAAAAAGTTTATGCTATGATAATCTCCGATAAGTTCGTATGCCAAACATGCCCGACCTATTATATTCTAGAGAGTCATTTAATTTGTTGTTTAATTAATCCTATTATACCTTTTGGAGCCTTTCTAAAACAATTATAACTTTTGGAAATTGAACTAATCCTGATATAATAACATACTAGCCGGGTATTTGTGTTTTGCGGTGGTGGTGTAATTAAATATTCAGACGAGCAAATGCATTTATGTTACATATTTTTGTGAGAATAAACTTCTTGATAACGTTGCTAAAATTATTCATGGTGATGAACAGATACACGAAACTTCATATTTGTAACTAGTTATAATACCCGCGAACGCGCGGGTTTTAATTTTTTTTTTTGAATAATATATTTTTATTTATTAAAAAACAAATAATTTAATCTTTGTTTTGTTTTGTTTTGTTTGATTTATGATTTTTAATTATAGTTTTTTATTATTAAAGATAATCATTTAAAATGTTTAATCCTATTGTTAGTTGCTTCTTATTTATATTTTTTTTATTTATCCTCTACTTGTGTAGTATATCAACAAAATGAATAAGTTCGTGTGCCAAACATGCCCGAATTTTAGAACTATTATATTCTGGAGAGTCATTTAATTTGCTGTTTAATTAATCCTATTACACCCTTTGGAGCCTTTCTAAAAAAAATTATACCTTTTGGAAATGGAACTAATCCTGATATAATAACATACTAGTCAGGTATTTGTGTGTTGCGGTGGTGGAGTAATTAAATATTCAGACGAGCAAATGCATTTATGTTATATTTTTGTGAGAATATACTTCTTGATAACGTTGCTAAAATTATTCATGATGATGAACAGACACGAAACTTCATATTTGTAATTGATAATTGTATTATTTGTATTATGACTTTGCAACATTGATGTCAAATAAAACTTATGTCGTATAAATTATGTTGTAGGTTAAAATTGAAAATTTTTAAATAAATATGATAGCTAACCTGAAAAATATTAATGAAAATCAAAGATAATGTGACAGTTAATATAGAATGATTAATTAAAGATTTTTTTTTGAACGGTTACTTTCTTCAAGGGAAATCCATGTCCAATTCGAAACCCGATGGGGGGAAAACTTTCAACTTAAGCCGCCTGAAGGCACGACACTTAAGTTGAAGTAAACTCTGCCTTCTCCAGATTCGAACCCTTGTGGGTTGAAACCTTCATTGAAGAATTTTGAAATCGTACCGACAGGGCATTGTGGTCCACAAGTAAGGACTTCCCGGTTTGGTCACCCAAACCGGTACTACTCTCCACTAGGCACGCTTAACTGAATAAGACATGCCCAGTGGACCACAAACCCATTGGTATTAATTAAAGATTTAAAGGTAAAGTTATTTTGCTACACCGAATTTTTAACTTTTATAATTGGTTTGCTCCTTATATTTTGAATATACAACAAGGAACCTTAAATAGGATTTCAAGCTTTCTAGCTGTCATAAATACCTTATTGCAGATAAATACGAGCCTAATACTTGATTATTATTGGTACCCCTACTTTTAAAATATATTTAACACCCTTTTAATACTCATTTTATTGATAAGACAAAAAAGTTTTTTTTTTTTTTTTTTTTTTTTTTTTTTTTTTTTTGTCGTATATTTTGTTTTTTAAAATTTTTCGACTTGTTAAACTTTGTAATTTTTTTAACAGTTTAACCCACTTTATTACCAGAATAAGACGGTCTTTTATAGTTTTTTACTCCGTATTTTTTGTATTTTGGTACTTTTAAGTTATCAAACTTTAAGGGTTTTTTTTTATTTTAATATTCAGTAGTTCTAAGAGAGTATTACTTTTATTTTAAAGTACCAATATCTAATCCCAACTATTATTATTAAAGAATTATTCACAGTAGAAAGCCACCATATGGAGTTGCTTCATTATTGGATCAAATTATTTATTACGTAGTACTATAATTAGCACATCGGCCACCAAGTTGCAATTGGTAATTTGGTACTGGGACCTAAAAGTTGTTATAATGCCACTATCTCGAAAGAAATGAATTAGGTTATGGCAGCAGATACTCTACAGGTTTGTAGGCTATAATATATATAATAATAGAAACATTTCTTGCTCGTGTTTTCACTATTATAAAAATTGACTTTTACCTCCTTTTTTTTTTTTTTCTTTTTTCTTTTTTTTTTCTTTTTTTATTTTTTTTATGAAAAATATTTTTTAACATTTTTTTTTAATATGAATCATTAATATATGATCAGACATCTTGGTTAAAATGTACTCTTATCAAAATTATACGGAGTAGTTCATATTCTTTTTTGAGATGTTTTAAAAAAATTGTACACTCTTCATTTTAAGTATTAATAAAAAAAGAATTTAGTAGGAGAATATTTTATTTGAGTTGTTGAAAATTGTAATGGTCACATTGTTATTAAACTTTGTACTTTTTGTTTTCTGAGAGCATGCGGTGTCATGATTCTTGAAATGAGTTATAACTTAACTCAAACGCGTTAACGGCCGAGTTACCATACCGCCCTATCAAGTTAAGCATTTGCGTTAAGGGTCGAGTTACCAGCTTAACGTTGTGTTAAGGCCAACAGGAATTTAAAAAAAAAAATTGCATTTCAAACCCCCCCCCCCCCCCCCCCCCCCCAACAACTATAAACGGGCAGAATAAAAAAATAAATAAAATCAAAACCTTTTTTCTACCACCATAAATAACCAATTAACACACAACTTTTTCACACTTCCACAACTCAATCTCATATACATATACTTCCATTTGCTAACAAAAAAAATGTCGGGATTTAACAACGACGATAGTTTCTTGAATCTCATGGGTTGGAGTAACCTAAACGCGGGTTTATCTTCAAACGCGAACGCGGATTCATCATCAACCAACATCCCTTTCCTAAATCCACTCGGCTTGCCGACCGAGGAACTTTACCTACAACATAAACGATTTCTAGAATGGGAACAAAACCAACAAAACACGCTCAACACTAATTTCCAAAATCTACAATTCGCACAACAATCACAACCGCCATCGCAATAATCACATGCACAAATCAGAACAAATGATGTTTCCAATGCACCTATGTCTCCTCCAAAGCCATACAAACGAGGTGGTAAACGAAAGGCCAAAAAATCCAAAGAACCCGAACTAATCGAACGGAATGAAGATAATCCCGACGTGAGCAATACTTCATTACGTTGGCAACCAAGTGAGGAGACTACTTGCAAAGTGTTATGTGGCTGTTACCGATGATCCACAAGTCGGGCGTGCACAAGCTGGCGATATGTTTTAGATACGTGTTATCAACGAGTTCAAAAAATTCAATTTTCAAAACCACAACAAGGATATGTTAACAAGCAAGTGGAAAACATTGAACCTTGATTGCACAAAGTTCAACGCATTCTACAAACGTGGAAAACGTATGGAAAAAAGTGGGGAACGGGCTAGAGAAATGCACCGTGACGAGCACATAGGTGCGCCGTTTAATAACGAGGAGGCGTGGGGGGTTTTGCGTGCTAATAAAAAATGAGACGCGCCGGAAGCTCTTTGTGGGAAACTAGAATGGGGGTTGAATAGTTTACCGACTTTTTCTCTAGTTATAAATTTTTGCTTTCTGAAAAACTTTGATTCGTATGTAGATGAAATCAACCGACACCAATATGAACACAACACTAAGCTAATACAAATAAGCACGAGAAATAAATAAAAGATATAGAGATGGAAAGATCAAACCGAGACAAGTGATTTATAGTGGTTCGGTCATGAAGCTCTTCTTCACCCTACTCCACTCCCCGAGTAACCAACTCGAGAGTTATAAGCACCATGTCAACAACCTCCTTTCAAGTGGAAAAAACCGTACAACGTCACTTACGTTATTTTTCGACAATAAGCTAGATGTCGAGTACTAATCTTAGCTAGTACCAATCTACCACGATCCACACGATCCTTACTCAATCTACACAATCCAAACAATCAACACAATCTACCCTTGATCCACTTGATCAATACACTAACACACTAGCTACAAGCGATCCCCAAGATCTCAACAAGATCACAAAGACTCTAGCTATAAGTAATGCAAGTGCACTACACAAAGACTCTTAACACTTGTGTCTTCTTGACACTATGTGTTCTTCTCTTCACTAGTAGAGGAATGTAGGTGATCTTTGGTTGGATGAAAGGACCACTCTTTAAACAAAAGAAAACTAACTAATGATCAAAGAAATGTAAGTAAGAAAGAAGGATGGAATAAATAAAGTTTTGTGTGAAAAAGGATGAATAAAATCAGGGAAGTGAGATGGTATTTATAGGAAATGAAAATATGACCGTTATGGGTACACGGTACCACTAAATTTAGTAGTACCGTGCCAGACAAAAACGCTCCTCTTTTTGTTTTTACTGGTGAAGGTTTATTTGAGGAAGTTTGGAGCTAATTTGGGGGGGGGGGGGGGGGAGTGGAATAGCTGTTGAGCTTTTTAATTTTATTTTTCCAAATAAAACATTTCTTTAAGATTCAAAAATAATTTGTAAAATATATTTTTGAAAATAATGTTTTGTCACATTAAAAATGTTAAGTTTAAAACACAAACTCACTTTTTTGATCATTTGTCAAGTAGTCAATTTGTTTGTTCATACCTAGAGTGGTTTGCGTAGAAACCGGATATTTCGATTAAAAACTTGTTTACGTTAATTTTGTCATAAAATGGTTTCACATTTTGTTATCATTAAAACGTAGAGGCATCAAAAGATAAAGAACAACATTTTTAGACATTATTTGCATCAACAATCTTCCTCTTTTTGATGATGACAAAACATAAACTAATTTTAGATGAAAAATTAATTATGACAAGTTTTTTATATGAGTTTATATCCCACGTCTCCCCCTTTTTGTCGAAGCAACAAGACTACTAAGGCTCCCCCTTGATGTATTGATGCGTGGTTTTGCAACCTTGTAAAAGGTTTTACTTCTCAAGGGATTTTGAGAAGCTTGCAATCTCCACCAGGCAGTGTACCTGACCGATGTAGTATAGTGATTGGCAAGCACCGGGGGATTGATCATTCTCTAGGGGAATAGTGTCGTTAGGATTGAAAAATATGTAAACTAGGTCTAAAGGTGATGGATGATTCTTTTTTGTATTTTTGTATTTTATGAAAGCAAAGTAAAAATCTCGGGTATTGGAGGAGTGGACGGAATTAGTTGCTAGTCAACTAACCCAAAATTACTACTAATGCAAATAAAATTAAATAACAAGAAAATAAATGTGGTGAACTTCTTATAATGAGAAAATGTGTTTACTTAGATTTCACTACTGCCTAACTATCTCTTACTAATTAATTGGTTTGTTATAATTGTTTGGATGAAGGGTTGTTTTCCTTAATAGCAGTCGTGGGGGCGTGTACGTCTTTCCCCAACTCTATAAGCTCCTATCTCTTCCTATGACGACACATTTAGTATCATATCATGGCCTCCTTAATAGTCACTTATGCATTAAAAACAACAAATAACATCGGTGTGCACAACTAAATACGTTTCTTAAGATGTTCAAGCTTGTTATCGTATAGGAGATTAGCCAGTTTTCTTAAGCCTAACGCGAAATCAATCACCCAATACGATCAAACAAACCAAAAATCAATAATTAATAGCTAGGTTTCATTAGATCTAAGCAAACAATAAAAAACCTAAGCTAGCATGTTAAAAGAAAGACAAGCATAAAAGATAATCAAACAACACATAGACATATTGAATAATTAAAAATATTAACTTATTTTTAATTGAAGATGGATGAAAGAAGGGTATGAAAACCCTAAGGGTGCTAGAAAATTCGTCTAGAGTTTTTATCCCAAGAGTTACAACTTTAAAAGTTACACATAATGAAAGAAAAATCGAAAAAATTCTGACGGCATCATTTAGCCTCTGACGCCGTCAGGTCGCCGTGTCTTAGGGTTTCGTATCGCCCAAGAGATCTCTGAAGCCATCCCTTTATAAAGGTTCTGGGCCGTTTCGTGTTGAGTTAAAGGGAGACGGCCTTGCTCCAGATACACCTGACACCATCAGGTGTTAACCTGACAAATTCTTCCAGGGCGTCTCAGCATAAAATCCCATGGCATCTCGTCATAAGGTGACGGCGTCAGCTCCAAAGCGTGACGCCATCAGGTGTTAAATTGACTTTCTTGACTTTTCTTGTTCTCTTCATTATTGAGCATAAAAACGTCTTAAAAGCTCCAAAATGCTCCACTTTCCAGAATTCATGTCCCAAGTACCTAAAATGACAAAAGAAACTATTTGAGGTAATATTTGATCATAAAAACACGATTTAGGGCTTAAATGACCCCCTAAAAGCGTAACAAATATTTCTTTATCATGTATACTCCCCCTCATTTTGGAGCATAACAAGGAATCGAGCAATGTTGATGCTACAAAACAAGGTTAGATGACACAAGTACAATATCTAACATGTAGAATCCAAGACAAATATTCAACCATAGTATAAGTTGGCTAAGTCTAAACATGAAAATGCTAATCCAACCAAAAATGGCAAGAAAATAAACTCAAAAATAATCCAACTACAATCAAAAGTTATGCCCATGCATCAAAATAAGAAAGATAATCACACAAAAGGTGTGAGTACATCAACTAAACAACAAAACAAGGCAAGTCCCTTCCTAACTAGGCAAGTCCAAGAATGCATGAATGTTAATAGAAAATGTGAAATATTCATAATATAATCCTAAAATGAGATAAATATACTAATCCCTTCCTAGCTAGGTAAGTCCTTGCTTCTCAAGGATCATTTGAACTTCCTCCGGTTCCATGACACTCTCGAGTTGAGCTCGCACCACTCCCTCATCCGTAGGATCATCATAGACATCATAATTGACAGAGGCGGTGAAACTAAAAATTGATGAGACATGATACTCATTAAGGGGTTCCATGATGGGATTGAATAGTGAGTATTGAGGACCACGAAGGTATGGGTGAAAGTTCATGAGGTAGTGATAAAGACGATTTAGGAACATCCCATAGGGTATCAATTTCTCTTTGTTACCCTTGAGATGGACGATTCGCTTAGCAAAAAAGTAGGCAAGGTTGTATAGTTGTTGAGTGAGTAGACAATACAACATATGAGCACATCACGCCGGGAGTTGCTCACAGGCACCTTTAATACTGAGGACATTTTCTTTCAAGATGACTGCCCGGGAAAACAGTTCATGATGAACCTCTACCAAACGAATTTTTATTGGATCGAGGAAAGGAATGTACTTGTGAGTACGGAGGAGTTTGGTGAGCTCAATAGAAGATGGTATGTAAGAACAATAAGGACTATTCTCTTCTCTACAATTGAAGAGAGACTCAAGACACCAATCTTCAGTATAGGCACATTGCCCATGATTGGGAATTCGGAGAATTTGAGCAAATTGCTCAAGAGTAATGACAAACTTGAAGTTAAGAATCCAAAACCAAAGTGACAAGGACTGATCCTCATTACGTAAGAGTTCAACTTGTCGAAAGAATTCTAACACAAAACGAGGACAAATATGCTCGTTAATGTGTAGCAAGAAATCGAAACCTATAGCTCTAAATGACATGTTGATATCCCTATTATAAATTAGGGAAGGATCAATGACTCGACCTTCATGAAACCGATGGGTTTCAAGATTGACATAGGCACGAATGTGGTTTCCAGGTGTTGTTGGTTCACAAGAAATATCAGGAATGTAAGTGTCGATTGAGAGGTGATCAAAATCATATTCATGAGACATGTTTGTAACCTAAAAATAAGTTCAATGAAAGTTAAATTTGAGAATAGTTATTATAAGGATATGTACCTAGTGTGTGCCTATATGCAAACTATGTGGAGGTGCGATAATCTTGACTCTAAAATAAACTTAATAAGATTACCCAAACACTCCTATCTTTACTTTTGCTCGATCGAATATTTTGAAAAATACATATTAGCTATGTAAGTTGATCAATATTCGTGAGATCATGTATGCATGAGAAAAACGTTTTTAATTTGAATCAACAATGCAAAAAAAAAAAAAAAAAAAAAAAAAAGTATTTCATGATCCTAGTTTTTGTGAAATTTGAAAAAAATGTGATTGGGATTTGAGATTGAAAAGTTTGTGTATTAATGACTTCTAATCAAATTTCAAGTTTACTAGACATGATTCCCCCTTAATCTACTTTAATTCAAACCATCAAGTTTTAGATCAAAGTGTATGATTTAAGTGGGTTTATGCAAATTCAAAGTTGGGGAAATTAAAATGATTATGCATTGTATAATTCTAGACCTAATTTTCTAAAGATTTAATCAATTTTGAAAGATCCCCAATTCCAACTTTGTGTATGAACAAACCCTAGACTCAAGATTTAAGAAAAATGAAAGTGAAATTACTTACAATTGATGTTAAGGAGATAGTAGTGGTTGATAATTGATGTGTGGATTGTGGTCTACACGGAAGTTTTACTTCTCAAGGGATCTTGAGAAGCTTACAATCCCCACCAGGCAGTGTACCTGACTGATGTAGTATAGTGAAGTGGCAAGTACCGGGGGATTGATCGTTCTCCACAGGGAATAGTGTTTGTTAGGATTGAAATTAATCTAACTAGGTCTAGAGGTGAGGGATGATTCTTTTTGTATTTTTATGTTTTATGAAAGCAAGTAAAATCTCGGGTATTGGAAGACTAGGCGGAATTAGTTGCTAGTCAATTAACCCAAATAACTACTAATGCAATAAAAACAAAATGACAATAAAATAAAATAAAATGTGTAACTATATATGGAGAAGACGTATTTACTTAGATTTTATTACTCCCTAGTTATCTTTTATTGATTGACAAGCTTGTTACAATTTCGTGGGTGACGGGTTTTATTCCTTAATACCAATTGTTGGGCCGTGTACGATCTTCCCCAACTCTTTAAGCTTCTATCCCTTCCTATGGCGACACATTAAGTATCCTTACCATGGCCTCCTTAATAGTCACTTATGCATTAAATACAACCATTAAAATCGTAGTACACATCCGATTCATGTTTCTTAAGACGTTCATGCAAGTTACCGAATAGGAGAATAGCCAGTTTTCTTAAGCCTAACATCGATTAACAATCACCCAAAAACAATTAACAACAAACCATCACTCAATAATCAATAACTAGGTTTCACTACATCTAAGCAAACACAAATAAACCTAGCCTAGCATGTTAGAAGAAAGACAAGCGTAAGATAGAATCAAACAACACATAGACATATTGAATGATTGATAGATTACTTATCTTTAATCAAACATGGAAGAGACAAGGGTATGAAACCCTTAAAAACTTCTGAAATCTGACCTAGGGTTTGTGTGACAAAGTTCCTCTCCAAAGTTACACACTAATGAATGAAAAATTAAAAACTATATATATATTTACAAGGGTGACGGCATCACCTTTTTATGGTTGACACCGTTATCTCGCCGCGGCTAGGGTTTCTTGTCCCCCAATCCAACTTCTTGACGCCGTCACTTTATAAGGGTTCTGAGCCATCACGCTTTAGAGATACACGTGACGGCCTTCTTCTGGTAAAGGGTGATGCTGTCACGTGTTAATTCTTAAATAGTCTTCTTCCACGTCAAGTGTAAAAGTAACTTCCACCTCTTGTCACAAAGGCTGACGCCGTCCCTTAGGAATAGGTGACGCCATCAGGTGTAATTTTCAGCTTGGATTCTTGACTAAAAAATGTCCTTTTCTTCATTTTTCGCTCAAAAAACGTCCAAAATGCTATGTTTTTCAGAATTCTTCTCAAAAGTACCTAAAATGACAAAAGAAAGATTTAGGGTAATAATTGATCATATTATCATGACTTAAGGCTTAAATGACCCCTTAAAAGCGTAACAAATTTCGCCTCATCAAATACCCTTACACTTGAGATTTGCTTGTCCTCAAGCAAATAGGCTTTTATTCTATTCAAAATACATGCTAGGGATCATTTAACAATAATATAAAAGTAATTACAACATATGATCGTTCCACCTTAATCAAAACAAGCATGGAGTTTATATACTAGCACCTCACAAATAGTGTTTGGATACTCTCATCTCTCGTGTGTCATAAAATAAAATATAATTAATGGAAATGGAAAATATCACTCACTACTTGTCATAGCAAATAGATTACCATAGGCTTGGGAAAGAATCAAAAACCTGCACCACTTGGCGTAATCATCTAGGAAAACTATGAAAGAGGTCTTTTTAAAGGGTTATAATGTTAGGTGTAGGGATATGAAAAACACGGTTTGTTGGATAAAGGGATATTTTTCTGGTGGCAAGCTAATTATCTTAGTTAATTACATGTACAACGTGGCGTTGCTAAGCCAAGACTCGACTCAACTTAGGCTAATAAATAAATAAACTCAAATGAAA
Source organism: Artemisia argyi (assembly GCA_030686995.1). Taxonomy (NCBI): domain Eukaryota; kingdom Viridiplantae; phylum Streptophyta; class Magnoliopsida; order Asterales; family Asteraceae; genus Artemisia; species Artemisia argyi. The sequence goes on along the minus strand of CM060682.1, from coordinate 174,793,464 downwards.
ACTAAAGGAAACGGAATGGTAGTCCGTATGTTTTTTTCTCTTTTTATTTTTCTATATATATTTTTTCGTTTTTCTTGATTTTTTTGATTTTTTTTTTGTTTTTTTTTGCATACATTCTTGCCCTACGATCCAAACTAATACATCAAGGGGGCTCGGTTCTCCCCTTACACTTGAACTTTTACATACTTTACATGTAACTAATCTAATGACTCAAATAAAGATAATCAAAACACTTGAAGTTCATTAAAATATTAACGCATATATGGGGTTAATAAATGATGTTCTTCCCCATTACTCCATAACAATAGTACTTTACCCATGAATCCCAATCGTCCCAAAACAATATGTACAAGATATGACTCGACTTAGCAACCATGTAATCAATTAGACAATTAACAAAGGGTTTAAACAAATGTTGTAACAATAATGCACTAAAGATGAGCGCATACAAGGAAGGTAAGGCGATTTGGGTGTACATTTGAGGGTGGATTGTAAACAAATTATTCCTTTAAGTAAAATGCTTAAAGTTAGAAACGAAAATGATAGGCTCTGAGGGGTGTACTAGGGGTATCGTGTACTAAAAATGAGTACATCGCAAAGGAGTGGGGAAACTACTTGACCAATGAAGTCAATGTAATTACAAAAAGAAACAGGCTTAAAAACATGGGTTATCCTATGCCTCTTATCATGTAGTAATTCCAGCTACACGAATGTAGTCTTACATGTGGTCTTGGAATGAATCACTAACGCAAGTTCTAGAATCTAAATGCTACCGGTACACACATAAGCACTAAGGCTTTTCCTATCAAATCTAGGGGAGAACCTCACATATTTTGAGTGGTACGTTTATTTGTACAAGTCATATAACTCCTATCCATGAGACGCTTATTAAGACTAAGGTTTCACTCCTACATGTTGCAAAAAATTTTAAATTTGGTGCTAGAATTACCCTAACAAGTGTTTTTCTTAGTTTTATTACACATCTACTGTTGGACAAAACAAAATCAAGTGCAATTGTAATCTCAAAGGAATCTTCATTTACCCTCCTGTTACACTTAAGCTGAACATTGTCCCCAATGTTCAATTGAAAGAAAGTAAAAGTAAAGGAAAATGAAAGAATGAAACAAATACTCTCCTGATTCGTTCGATGTGGATGATGTAGCAACATGGTTAAATCCTCCTCAAAGAAAATGTGAAAACTTCAAGATTAAAGCAGCTCCATAAGCTTGATTATCCATGTACATCTTCTTGTCCAATATAACCTGTTAATTAGCTGAGAAAACAAACATGAAAACCTCGCGTAAAATCGGTGGTAAATCTACATAAAATTAAATCCTAGAATAGCAAGTAAAGATATAATGCTTGTGGAATGATTGTTTGCAGATTTCTGGAGTTTATAAAATACAGATTTCATGAAACGTTACAATTCCGGCAGAAAAACAAAACCTGCAAAATTTCCAGAAAAGTATACCTGACGTTGTCAGGTGATGCCTGACGCTGTCAGAATTGACCTGAGGAAATTCTTTTATTTTGTTTCCGGAAAATTTCTGGAAAATCCTATGTTAAAATTATTGGAATCCTGCAAAACAATCTTATGACTCGATACAAGCATTTGACTCAAACAAGTACTAATGCGTATGTTTATATCTCATTGTTATCGTTCATGCTCAATCCGTTCTCAAAACAAATTTAGATTTCTCTTACACTTATCTTTTGCAAAATACCTTTATATGTAATCAAGTCGAAGTTAAAAACAAAATAAAGCATTTTCATAAAATGTTTGATACATGAACAATAAACAATGAAAATAAAACAAACATACAGAAGCAAATAAAATCAAACAAACAAACGAACAAACAAATAAAGCTTGGGTTGCCTCCCAAGAAGCGTTTTTCTTTATTAACGAGTCTTGTAGCTAGACTCAAAGTTACGCCCTACGTTTTCCTTTCCCACTTTTCAATTGATTCTCTTAACCTTTGGACTATTTCCATGTCAACTCTATACTTGGGTCCGTGGGTTAAGCAATTTTTATAATAAAGGCTCCTCTTTTCCCAGACAAAATTCATTCCCTTTTTCTTATCTTCTTCGTTAATGTCTTCAATTGCACTAATGTTATCCTTTTCTAATTAAGGCACATAATGGAATTCTCTCATCTTATTAGGCATCCTATATGTGATTTTATTGGTTTCATTAAAGAATTGGACCGTTCCCTCCAACCAGCCGTATTTTAACTTAGACTCCTCGACAAATGGCTTACCTAGCACAACATGAGATAAGCTACAATCTATAACACTAGCCAAGTCTTTTATAACCATAAAATCAGTGATATAAGTGAAGTCTCCGATTAAAATGTGAAGATCCTTAATTTTCCCAACAAAATTACAAATCCCACCGAGATAATTGGGATCTCTCCTAGGTGCAAGACGAGTTTTCATGATATCATTGTAGACACTTGAAGACATCATGTTGATTGGGGGTTTCAAGTCGATGTAAGCTTGCTCAACGTATTTATATCCAATCATACATGGTATCTTCACATTCCTAGGGCTACCTCTCTTTATCTTAGGGTCAATCTTAACAAAAGGGGGTCGAGGATTATCAACAAGATTGTTATAGTAAGCAATTTCCTCCTTAGTTGGATATAAATTGAAATAATCATCAAGTTTTGGGTCTATCTCCCCTTCCTAAAGTTCCTCTACATCCTCAACAACCAGAAAATAATTAGGTCCTATGTCCTCATTTGAATACATGGCGATTGCTAGGTCACTAAGTGTACTATCAAGCTCAATATCAATTAACCTATTAAGCTCCTTAAGTTCTCTAATCTCGCTTTCAAGCTGATTACGCAACACAATCATTTCCTCAGGTGAAAGCGGCGGATTTGCGTTGTCCATAATGGCAAACGGAACAGTCAATGAACTTAATTTACTAACAAAGGCACAAAGAAAAAGATAGACTAAAGAAAACCTATAAAATAAAAACAAAAATCTCACTAGAAGGGAATCTAGTGAGTAGACCTAATAAAAATAAATTTCAACCTAAACAATAACTATTCTCCGGCAGCGGCGCCAAAAACTTTGATGTTTGGATTGTGGTCTACACAGAAGTTTTACTTCTCAAGGGATCTTGAGAAGCTTACAATCCCCACCAGGCAGTGTACCTGACCGATGTAGTATAGTGAAGTGGCAAGTACCGGGGGATTGATCATTCTCCACAGGGAATAGTGTTCGTTAGGATTGAAATTAATCAAACTAGGTCTAGAGGTGAGGGATGATTCTTTTAGTATTTTTATGATTTATGAAAGCAAGTAAAATCTCGGGTATTGGAAGACTAAGTGGAATTAGTTGCTAGTCAACTAACCCAAATAACTACTAATGCAATTAAAATAAAATGACAATAAAATAAAATAAAATGTGAAACTATATATGGAGAAGACATGTTTACTTAGATTTCATTACTCCCTAGTTATCTTTTATTGATTGACAAGCTTGTTACAATTGCGTGGGTGATGGGTTGCATTCCTTAATACCAATTATTGGGCCATGTACGATCTTCCCTAACTCTATAAGCTTCCATCTCTTCCTATGGCGACACGTTAAGTATCCTTACCATGGCCTCCTTAATAGTCACTTATGCATTAACTACAACCAATAAAATCGTGGAACACATCCGATTCATCTTTCTTAAAACGTTCAAGCAAGTTACTGAATAGGAGATTAGCCAGTTTTCTTAAGCCTAACATCGATTAACAATAACCCAACAACAATTAACAAAAAACCATCACTCAATAATCAATAACTAGGTTTCACTACATCTAAGCAAACACAAATAAACCTAGCCTAGCATGTTAGAAGAAAGACAAGCATAAGATAGAATAAACAACACATAGACATATTGAATGATTGATAGATTACTTATCTTTAATCAAACATGGAAGAGACAAGGGGATGAAACCCTTAAAAACTTCTGAAATCCGACCTAAGGTTTGTGTGACAAAGTTCCTCTCCAAAGTTGCACACTAATGAATGAAAAATCAAAAACTATATATAGATTTACAAGGGTGATGGCGTCACCTTTTGATGGTTGACGCCGTCATCTCACCGCGGCTAGGGTTTCTTGTCCCCCAATCCAACTTCTTGACGCCGTCACTTTATAAGGGTTCTGGGCCTTCACGCTTTAGAGATACACGTGACGGCCTTCTTCTGGTAAAGGGTGATGCCGTCACGTGTTAATGCTCAAATAGTCTTCTGGCGCGTCAAGTGTAAAAGTAACTTCCACCTCTTGTCACAAAGGCTGACGTCGTCCCTTAGGAATAGGTGACGCCGTCAGGTGTAATTTCTAGCTTGGATTCTTGACTAAAAAATGTTGTTTTCTTCACTTTTCGCTCCAAAAACCTTCAAAATGCTATGTTTTCCAAAATTCTTTTCAAAAGTACCTAAAATGACAAAAGGAACGATTTAGGGTAATAATTGATCATATTATCATGACTTATGGCTTAAATGACCCCTTTAAAGCGTAACAAATTTCGCCTAATCAATAATCTTAAAAAATAATGCCTTTAATTTGATTTTTAGATGGTGTAATTGAGTTTTGGGTTGTGAGGTTCGAGTTTGACAGTAATGGAGAAAGTTGGGAAAGTTTGAATGTGAATTGTAAGGGAAAGAGGACTAAAATATGACCAATGTCAGATACACGGTACCACTAAATTTAGTGGTGTCGTGATCTGCTGGGACAAGTTTTTGTCCCCTTTTGATTTTTGATGAACAAGTCTAGCTGAATTAGTGAGACTTTTTGACACGGGAAAAGAATTTATTCTTAATAAATTCTTCTAACGAGAGAGATACTAACCTAGACTAGATGATACGGGATGACTTCAATATTTTTGAGGAAATACATAAATAGTCATTACACGGGTATGAAGGATGACTTTAATATTACCAATGAAATATTTAAATAGTCATAGGATTGGGTTTGCGGGATGTGTTCCATCATTGCTAGGCCTAGACGAATCTAGTTAAAGGATTCTTGTTTGAGGGGTTTGGTTAGGATGTCGGTGATATTATCTTGTGAGGGAACTTTCTTAATAAAAATGTTTCCTTTTTGGACATTATTACGGAGGAAGTGGTGGTGAATTTCGATGTGTTTAATACGAGAGTGTTGAACGGGATTCTTGCTTAAGTCGATGACACCTTTGTTGTCGCACATAATAGGGATGTAGTCTAGATGGATGTCATAGTCGATAAGAGCTTGCTTCATCCATAGTGCTTGTTGACATGCCTTTCCGGCGCTTACGTATTCGGCTTCAGTGGTGGAGATAACAAGAGCCGTTTGTTTCTTGGAGAACCAAGAAGTTAGACAACAACCCATGAAGGTACAAATGCCACTCGTACTTTTTCGATCCACATAATCACCCACATGATCAGAGTCGGCAGACGCAATAGTTTCTATACCGGTCCCCTTGGAATAAAATAATCCCAAATGTATAGCGCCTTTAATGTATTGGAAGATACGCTTAATGATTCGTGAAAATCAAAGTATATATTATAGTATAGTATTACTCAAATAGATCCGCAGGAAATACGGATAACCCGAGGTCGTAGTCCGTGTGAAAGGTGAATGGGATTTTGAATCCCGATTCGTGAAACGTGTCGTGAAAGTGGTAAAAAGTGATATGAATGAGATTACACTAATGAATATGAAAATGAAGCACAATTAATCACTTAAGCACGTAATTCAAGTAAACAAACTTAAAACGTAACGTAGAATCGAAAACGTAAGCTTAAACGTAAAAATAACGTAAACGCGCGAAATAAAACGTGAAATTTAAGCTATACTACACCTACGGACTTGAAAATAATTTTCCTAAGTTAAAAATGATTAAAAAAAAAATTTGAGAAAAAGAAAAATAATTTTGTTGACTTTTTATTTAATCTTTATGAATTAAAAACTAATTTAACTAATTAAAAATTAAAAGAAAATAGATATTAAGTGAGAAAAATACAAAATAAATTTTTAAAATTATAAATTAACTAAAAAATATTTTTAAAACTGAAAATCCATTTTTTTGGCTTTTTGTGTAATTTTTAGGAATTAAAAACTATTTAAACTAATTAAAAAGTAATAAAAATGCAAATAAAATTGAAAATAAATGGGAAAATTGCAAAATTAATTTCTAAAAATCTAAAATAACTAAAAATTAATTTCTAAATATTTTTGGATCTTTTTAGGCTTTTTCTGATTTTTTTTTGGAATTTTTGGTAATTAAAAAGTATTGAAAATTGAATAAAAAATAAAATTAAATAAGAAAAATAGCAATTGAATTCAGAAAAATATGAAAAATTCAGAAAAATTCTAAAATATTATAATAAACCTAGGAAAAATTCAAAAGTTGAAAAATAAGCACTGGAATTGCTTATGGGCTTAAAACAGCTTATATGAAATGCTTATTAATAAGCAAACTTTGACTAGAGTTGACCTACCTTTAACCAAATGAATTTTAAATTCAATTAAGCTTAATGGAACAGTAATGAACCCAAAATGAACTCAGAAACACAGATAGTGATCAAATCAGCTAGAATAAGCACTATGGAATAAGCAGATAAGCAAACAGTTAAGTAATGGGCCAAGGCTCAATGAGAACAGTTACTATAGGCACAAAGGAACTTAAATAAACAACTAATCTCAGATTTGAACAACTTAAATACAATTGCAGCCCTTAATTAGAAAACAGATTCTATGTTTGAAACACTCAACTTAATTAAGCAATTAAGCTCTCCAAATAAGTTTAGAACAGTCAGCTTATGGGGGCAAAAGTGGCTCTAATCAACTGAGATCACAAAACAACAAAGAGAAAGGATCTCTGATCCAACTAACCTGCCTAAAAGTCTCCTAGAAAGTGTGTCAAATTATGATGTGCAGGGGAAATTTAATTCAAACAGACAACTAGAAACCACTTTTCCAATAAGCAGAAGTATCCCAAACCAACTTTTTCCTTTTGATATTATTTCACATGCTGCCAAACTTTACAAATCAGCTTTTCAAAGTTATTTCCAATCAATGATGAACCCTAAAAAGGATCTCAAAGTTTTGACCAAAAACTGTTTTACTTACTAATTTGACTTTTAGATTTTAATGAAACTATGACCAATATGAATTTTGATTGCTCAAATTTGAATGTAAATTTGATGTTAAGCTACTATATGAATAAATTAAGCTAAATCTACTACTTATGCTACTACTATGATGATTATGCAGCTAAATTATGCTAAATTACTAACTGATATGACCACTTGAAGGTAAATTTGACTTTTTTTTTTTTTTTTTTTTTTTTTTTTTTTTTTTTTTTTTTTTTATAGAAATACCCTACTAGAATATAATTGACTAAGCCTAATTATAACCAAAGTGAATTACCTAAACCAAACATAACCTCTGAAATACAACTTATACCAGCAAACCAAACTTATCCAAACACCCCTGAATATGTGACTATCTCACTAAATTCTACTCAAATCTAATCCAAAGCAATCCAAACCTCAACCTTAGGGCTAATATTGATCCAATCACACCAAATCAACACAGAAAACACAGTATCAAACACAAACACAAACACAAACAGGAACACATATCTAATGATATGACAACAATTTGAAACAGATAGTACACCAAAACCAATCAAACTCAAATCTAAATGAGAAATTAACTATGAATAAGCTGAATTCCACCAAGTAAATGGAAATAAGCTACAAATACCCAACTACACTACTATTACTAATTATGCAGTTCAAAATGAAATATAAATGAAACTTACAAAGCCAAATCCCCCTCAGCTCAACAGAGGGGGTTCACTAAGCTTGCCTGTCTTTTGAGAGGCCAAATGGTCTCCTTTTTGGCTGCCTTAAACTCCACAATAAGCTGGATTATTGAAATAAGCTCTCAGTTGACCCTTGTTTGACTTTTTTGAAAATTAAGAGAAATGGTTAAATAAGCTCACAATAGGCTATGAGAAAGCTTAAATGAGCTTATTATAAACAGAATAAGGCTTGTTGAATTATATTGAAAATTGAAACAATATTTTTTTTATTTTTTCTCTCCTAATTTTCTATTTTTTTGGATTTTCAATTTAAGATGAAATAGATATTTATTGAAATATTTAAAACAAATTCTATACTACTGATTGAAAGTAAATAGCAAGTAAATAATTGAAACTAAAATAAGAGGAAATTTAAGACAATAAGCTGTAAATAAACTAAATTCTATTAAACTGAAAAGTTGAGTACAAAGCTTGAAATGGAAATTACAATAAAAATAGTAAACATAAACTTATGACAAAAACCTACATAAAAACTACACACCAAATGACTGAGGATGGGGGGGGGGGGGGTATTTATAGGAAGCAGGGAGAGGGTGCTAGGGTTTGATAGAATCCTCTCGATCCTTTGAGGTATGTTTTCTACCCTTTAATCACGTCCTTTGATTCATGCTTTGATCATACGCAGCAATTAGAGCCCTTGGATCATGTGTGAGTGAAGTATGAATCCTGCGTGTGTAAATTCATTGGTCCATGTGTCACTGTCATTCTCTGTCATGCATCAGTCTTCTAGACAAATGATTGGGTAATTGTTTAGGTACAAGGTAATTAAGGGGGTGGTGAAAGCTAGGGTTCGTGCTACAGTAAATCTTTCTAGGTAACTCATGATTTGGGGGGCGGGTAATATGAATTGGGTATTTTTATTAAAGGTTGGGTGTTTGACCGGGTCATTTGACCAGGGTGTGTGGTGGACCGGGTACAACATCAAAGGTGGATTGGGCTTGTTACTTTTGTGGGCTTGGGATAAGTATTATTGGATTAGTAATAATATTGGATTTGGTGTAGTAATATTAGGATAGGGACTAATCTTGCAATTCTGAAAACTCCAAGGACCAATTCTGTTTTTTCTTCCAAAGTTTCTTCCAAAGGTATTTCTTGTCAATCTCTGAATCATGGATGATGCATGTTGACTTTTCTTTAAAATTTCATCAAAGGACTAGTTTTATGATGAGGTGAAAAATGAACCATTTTTAGGGGGTCATTTAAGCCGGAATTGGAATCTATTTGATCAAATATTGCCCTAAATCGTTCCTTTTGTGATTTTAGGTACTTTGGGAGTGAATTCTGGAAAAGGAATCATTTTGGACGTTTTTGGAGCATAAAAGTGAAGAAAACGGCAAAGTCTTAATTTTCCTTGCTGGGAACAGTACCTGACGGCGTCAAGAAGGAAAATATGACGGCGTCAAGAGCAAAATGGATGACGACCCAGAGAAAACGTGACGGCGTCAGAAATAGGGTGTCAAGAGTTATTTTGGTGACGGCCTGGAACAGAATTACACATGACGGCGTCACCTATGGATCTAGGCAGTCCGAGAACTTTATTGGTGGCGAGATGACGGCGTCAGAAATTTCCTCTTGACGCCGTCACCTCACAAAATCTATATATACTTTTCTATTTTTCATTCATTAAGAGAGGAATTTGTGTGGAGAATGCTAGGGTCGAACCTAATAAACCCTAGGTCATTTGTAACAGTATTTTTAAGGGTTTTCACCCCTTGAAACCTTTCATGTTCAATTGAGATAAGTTTTCTTCCAATTCATTCAATATGTCTATGTGTTGTTTAAATATATCTTATGCTTGTCTCGATTATAACATGCTAGGCTAGATCTTTCATGTGTTTGCTTAGATGTAATGAAACCTAGATGTTGATTATAGGTTGATTACTTGTTTATAATTGTAATGGATGAATGAATTCAATGTTAGGCTTAAGAAAACTGGCAGATCTCCATTGTGTAACTTGCTTGAACGTCTTAAGAAACATGAACCGATGTGTACTAGGTTTTTATGATTGTATTTAATGCATGAGCGAATTCTAGTGATCCCATGTTAAGAGCTTCTTAGCCGGCTCGACATAGGAGTGAAGTAGGAGCTTATAGGATTGGGGAAGTAAGTACGCCACCCCATGAATGGTAATAAGGAATACAATTTGTCATCCACGCAACTGTAACAAGTAATTAACCTGTAAAAGATATCTAGGGAGTAGTGAAATCTAAGTAAACACAATTCTCCCATATATTGCTCACACCACTAGTTTAATTTAGTTTATTTTCATTTTCATTATTTTATTTTGATTGCATCTTAGTTATTGGGTTAGTTGATTAGCAACTAATTCCGCCCACTCTTCCAAAAACCGAGATTTTTATTTGCTTTTATAAAATATAAAAAAATACATAAAAGAATCATCCCTCACCTCTAGACCTAGTTTTTAGGTTTTCTAATCCTAGCGACACTATTCCTGAGTTGAACGATCAATCCCCCGGTACTTGTCACTATACTATACTACAACGATCAGGTACACAGCCTGGTGGGGGTTGTAAGCTTCTCGAGATCCCTCGAGAGGTTAATCCTGGTGCAATTCCCACGCGTCAAGTTTTTGGCGCCGCTGCCGGGGAATAGTTATTGTCTAGGTTAGAATTTCTATTTATTAGGTCTACTTGCTAGATTCCTTTCTAGTAAGATTTTATTTTTATTTTTAGGTCTTCTTTAGTCTATCTTATTTCTTTGTGTCTTTGTTTGTAATCTTTACCATCCGACATCATGGAAGGTGGTAACATCTTTGAACCCATCAACCCACCACAACAAGACCACCCACAAAACCCACCATTAGCTAACCAACCTCTTAGGCCCCGAACCCTAGGAGAGTATTCCCGACCTAGCCACCAAGGCTACCGAAACACCATTGAGCTCACCCAAGGTGCCAATGTGTCTCCTTTGCGATCCGACACCATCCGGTTGGTGCAAAGTTGATGTGCATTCGATGGACTTCGTTCCGAAGATCCAAATCAACATCTCAAGGACTTCCTTAAAATCGTAGATTCTATAGACCTTGATGTTACAACTAGAGAGTCAACCCGATTACACCTATTCCAATTCTCTCTACGTGATCAAGCTAGTCAATGGCTTGAGCGTTTACCCCGGGATCCATCACCTCATGGGATGATCTCACCACTCGTTTCCTTGCTCAATTTTTCCCACCGGGGAGAACTACCAAGCTTAGAAATGATCTCTTGATGTTCCAACAACGTCAAGGTGAAACTCTATATGAAGAATGGACTCGTTTCAAGGACTTACTCCAAAAAGTCCCTCATCATGGCATAGATCTTTGGCTCCAAGTCCAAATTTTTTATGACCATATCGATCTCTCCATAAGGTGAACCATTGACCAATCAGCCAGTGGCAAGCTACGTGATCTAAGTGCGGAAGAATCATGGGAAATCATAGAAGATCTTGCTCTCTATGGCAATGAAAGTTGGAATGATCCCCGTGATTTGAACAAAACGGTCAAGGAAATATCTTTGCCTTTGAACAATTCTAGCACTCCCGACCGTAGGATCATGGAACTTGAGGACCAAGTCAAGTTTCTCATGAAATCTTACAAAGCTCCTAAGCCTTCAAGCCAAGTGAACAAAATCACTTCTTCATGCGAATTATGTAGTGGTCCCCATGACACTCGTGATTGTGTGGAACTCCCCAAAACAACTTTTGCGGACTACGTATCCTCGCGTACCGACGAAGCGGGAGATAAGTGGTACACTTTCAAACCCGAGCCAAACCCTTATGGTGATTCCTACAACCCTGCTTGGAAAAATCACCCAAACCTTAGGTGGAAACAAAACCAAAACAATTCTTCCAATCCGCCTAATCATTACCAACCAAACGGTCCACCCTCCAACCGTACTTTCAACAACAATCCTTCTAACAACTATGGTAGTACCAACAATCTTGAAGGATTGATGTCCAAGTTTATGGCATCTCAAGAAGCTCGCATAGCTAGGTTTGAAACCGAATTCAACCAACAACAAACGGAGATGACCAATAAGATTGACAACTTGTTGAAAGCCCTCAACAACCAAGCGTTAACTACACCTTGGAAGGACACTAGGGACGCCAATAGTGGAATCCAAACTAAGGACCCCTCGTCATCCAAGCACGTCCACTTTGTCAATGTTGTCACCGTTAAACCAATTGATAAGGATATAGAAGAAAGTGACAAGGATGAAGTTGAAGTAGAAACCGAGACTAGGGATGAAATTAGGGAAGTTGAGGTTAATAAGGGAGAAAAGTTAGAGGAAGTCGAGACTGTAGAAGAGTACTTTGATAAGTTGCCCACCAAGGAAGAACGAAAATATCACAAGGATTTATTCGATGATCCCGGGACACCATATATCCTTGGTTCACCCCTTATCAAAATGGGAGACCTCTCTAACATCAACATACCATGCAACATTGGGCATATGCATCATGACTGGGACTTATTATAATTGGGTAATGAAGAAACAACTTGGTTATAGGATGATGCCCAGTAAGAATTTGATAAGTAATTTTGTAGGTAGAGTGAAAGGATTGCATGTGATTGTCGGAAATTTCACTTATGAGATCGATTTTATGATAGTAGAAGATACTCGTCTGGTGATAGATGCTTGCCTAAGTTAAGTAGTGTTCGGAAAAACATTCGTTGAGGCCACTAAGATGAGTTATGATCCGACTCTAGGGATAGTTAGGTTCAAAGAAGAGAATGATGAGATTGCCTACCAAATGCCCTATAAGATTGAACAATACCGCCTCTTGTCAAACATAGAAAAGGAACACAAACAAGCAGCTTACTATAGGAATGATGAGGATAGACGTAGAGGACTAGAGTATGTGATAAATAGGATGCTTGGTTTCTACAAAGAATGCTTGCAACTAGGTCCGGAATACAAAACTGGTATAGGAGATGACCTAGAGAGTGAAACCAATGATGAGGTCACGTAGTAACCCATGACCTTGAGTCTAGCTACAAGACTCGTAAATAAAGAAAAACGCTTCTTGGGAGGCAACCCATGTTTTGTTTAATTTTTATTTGTTTGATTGTTATTTGTCTCCTTATGCATGCTTTATTTTTATTGTTGGTAGATCATGTTTCAAAACTAAAATAGTGAAAATACTTTATCTTGTTGTTTGGCTTAGTCTTAACTACATCCAAAGGTATTTCGCAAAAGATTAGTGTAAGGGGAAACCCCAAATATGTTTTTAAGAAACAAACTCGATCATGATTCTCCACAACATTAAATGAACATGTATATTCGTATTTGTTAGAGTCAAATGCTTGTATCGAGTCATAATGATGTTTTGCAGGATTTTCTAGGAAGTATGACAAGGTTTTTCCAGAAATTTTCCGGAAACTTAATATAAGAATTTCTGTAGGTCACTTCTGATGGCGTCAGGAAGAAAATCCTGACGGCGTCACGTGTAAAATTCTGAAAATTTTACCAGTTTTGTTTTTCTAACGGAGTCTTAAAGTTTTTGTTAAATCTTTAATTTTATAATCTCCAGGAAGTCTGCAAACATCATTCCACAAGCATTATATCTTGTTTTGTTTTCTAGGATTTGTTAGCATATATAGATTGCCACTGATTTGACACGAGGTTGCCTTGTTTGTTTTCTCAGGTTTAACATGTTATATATGACAAGAAGATGATTTATATTCTCGAAGGGAAGCTTTGATTGTTCATTTTCTTAGAGGAAGATCTAACCTTGTTGCCATATTATCCATACCGAGCGAATCAGGGGAGTATTTGATTTCATTCTTTTTACCTGTTTTACTTTTACATTCTTTACTTGAACATTGTGGAAAATGTTCATCCTAAGTGTAAGGGGAGGGTAAAATGATGATACCTTATAGAAACACTTTCGCTTGAGTTTGTTTGTTTGATGGTAGATGTGTAATAAAACTATGAGAAATACTTGTTAGTGTAATTTTAGAGCCAAATTTAAATTTTTTTACAACATTTAGGAGTGAAACTTTAGCCTTAACAAGCGTCTCATGGATAGGAGTCGTATGACTTGCACAAAACCGTACTATCCAGAAAAATTTTCCACCCAAATATGTGAGGTTCGCCTTTAGATTTGATAGGAAAAGCATTTACTATTAGTGCTTATGAGTGTACCGATAGCATTTAGATTCTAGAACTTGCGTTAGTGATGCATCCCGAGACCGTTAGTGAGACTACATTCGTGTAGTAGGATTTACTACATGATAAGAGGCATTAGGATCACCCTTATGTTAAACCCGTATCATAATTACTTGACCATTTAAGTCATATTACTTGGCTAGTTAAGTCAATTAATTTTCCCACACCATTAGCGTTGTACTCATTTTTAGTACACGAAACCCCTAGTACACCCCTCCGAGCCTATCTTTTTGTTTCTAACTTTAAGCATCTTACTTAAAGGAAGAATTTGTTACACCCCACTTAAATGTACACCCAAATCGCCTTAGCCTTCCGTGTATGCACTCATCTTTAGTGCATTATTGTTATTTGTTTAAACCCTTAGTTAATTATCTAATTGATTACATGGTTGCTAAGTCGATTCATATCCTTGTACATATTGTTTTGGGACGATTGGGACTCAGGGGTAAAGTACTTATTTTATGGAGTAATGGGGAAGAACATCATATTTTATTACCCCCATATGTGCGTTAATCTTAAAAGTACTCCAAGTGTTTTGATTATCTTGATTCGAGTCATTAGATTAGTTTATTGTAAAGTATGTAAAAATTCAAGTGTAAGGGGAATGCTCATTCCCTATGATGTATTATTTTGGATGGTAGGGTAAGAGTGTATGCAAAAAAAATAAATAAATAATATATATATATATATATATATATATATATATATATATATATATATATATATATATATATATATATATATATATATATATATATATATATAAAATAAAAAAAAAGAAAAAGAAAAGAGAAAAAAACATACGGACTACTATCCCGTTTCATTCTATGTTTATTTTATGTTTTTGTTATTTTTGATTTGTTAGCTTAAGTCGAGTCTAGTCTTGGCTTAGCAACGCCATATTGTACATGTAATTAACCAAGATGATTAACTCGCCACCAGTAAAGATTGCCTATATCCAACAAAATCGTGTATTCCATATCCCTACACCTAACGTTACAACCCTTTAAAAAGACATCTTTTATAGTTTATCCTAGGTGCTTACGCCATGTGGTGGAGGTTTGATCCTTTCCCAAGCCTATGGTAATCTATTTGGCTATGACAGGTAGTGAGAGATGTTTTCCATTTCCATATTGCGATATTACTTTATTACACCCGAGAGATGTGGGTATCTAAACACTATTTGTGATGTGCTAGTATATGACCTCCGTGCTTGTCGTTGGTTTTCAGTGGAACGATTATTTGTTGTAATTACTTTTATATTAGGCTTAAGAAAACTGGCAGATCTCCATTGTGTAACTTTCTTGAACGTCTTAAAAAACATGAACCGATGTGTACTAGGTTTTTATGATTGTATTTAATGCATGAGCGAATTCTAGTGATCCTATGTTAGGAGCTTCTTAGCCGGCTCGACATAGGAGTGAAGTAGGAGCTTATAGGATTGGGGAAGTAAGTACGCCACCCCATGAATGGTATTAAGGAATACAATCCCTCATCCATGCAACTGTAACAAGTAATTAACCTGTAAAAGATATCTAGGGAGTAGTGAAATATAAGTAAACACAATTCTCCCATATATTGCTCACACCACTAGTTTAATTTAGTTTATTTTCATTTTCATTATTTTATTTTGATTGCATCTTAGTTATTGGGTTAGTTGATTAGCAACTAATTCCGCCCACTCTTCCAAAAACTAAGATTTTTATTTGCTTTTATAAAATATAAAAAAAATACAAAAAAGAATCATCCCTTACCTCTATACATAGTTTTTAGGTTTTCTAATCCTAGCGACACTATTCCTGAGTTGAACGATCAATCCCACGGTACTTGTCACTATACTATACTACAACGATCAGGTACACTGCCTGGTGGGGGTTGTAAGCTTCTCGAGATCTCTCGAGAGGTAAATCCTGGTGCAATTCCAACGCATCATTTTGTCAACTTGTGGAAGTACAGGGACTAAAGTTGCCAAACTCTATAAACTTTGACCAGGGACTAATCTTGCAACTTTCTGAATCTCTGAGGATTTCCTTTATATTTTGTGTAACAATTCGCAATTTCAGGTTAATTACTATTCCTAAAAAATTTTACTATTCACTTTTACTATTCATTTCCCAAAATTTGATTTTTATTTCATATTCTCATGTGATAAATCATTTCTATGGCAAATTAAAAGTTTGACACTCATCAGATCATTTTCGGGAAAGTTATTAAGGATATACACGTTTTAGGGTAAAACGTCATTCAAAAATTCTACGTACAACGAAACTCGACCGCGTTAATTTTCCCCGCATCAGAAAAATGTTTGATACACTCATGATTTATTTGAGAATTAATCATGACTGAGAAAAATATGACCAAATAAACCTCGGCCGTGAAAAACAGGAATTTTCGTTTTTAAGCACATTTACTTAGCCGTAACCTTAGCCTATACATGCACCGCGTTTCTAAGACAATTTGAGTTTTCACATTTTTGGAAAAAAGTCAACATATTTTCCCCTCCTCCTTTGACCAAAAATCATTCTTTGATTTTATAAATCATTCCTTGATTTTTAGGCTTACGGTTTTATGTTTAAAAGATATTAATACCAACCGACACTAGACTGAGCCCAGTCTAGACATTATAAGTCATTTTAAATAATTTTTATCTTATTAGAAAAGTTACATTTTACTTTTCTCAATTTTACACAATATTCGTACGTTTTACGTATTACGCGTTTTAGACCCGTGTTTCCAGTTTTAGCACCCCAATGGAACCTACCACTCATTTTATATTTTATTATGGAGTATAATGATATGTTTAACCATACTTTCAAGTTCCACATTTTTACGATACCCGGTTTTATGTTTTGAGGCTTAATCATTTACGGTTATCATTTCCCGGAGTCAAAACTAACTACATAAGTTGGATAATATCATCAAAGACCAAGTCATCCCTCCTTATCACATGCAAACCGCCATAGGGGAGGGGGAGTCATCACCATGTGGCTTGATCTCATGCTAAGTACTCTTAGATGTTAACAAGTGTTGAACTTGTTCACCAAGTTTTGACTAAGTCTTCCATGTAACCTCCTCAACCTACTATATAAGCCCTCCCCTCCTCTTCTTTATATGCCACACATCACACACACAAACACCATAACCTTAGCTCATTTACTTCCAATTTCATGCAAGTATCAAGTGCTACAACAACATAGAAACTCTAGTTTGGTTTTGATTCATCAAACTACTTCCAAACCCTAGAAAGTTTGGTGATTTTCTCTTGAGTTTGAATCTACTCAAGTCACCTCAACTTTCATCATCTCTCTTTCAAGAATACAAGTGTAGAAAGATTGCTTGAAGTGAAGTAGGGTGAAGCTTAAGTCTATCAAAGTCCTTACCTTACATGTTAACTTCCTTTCTTAATTGAAAACCAAAAGTTGTAAGCAAAACCCTAACATAATTCTTGTTAAATATCATATTCATGTTATTTACATATCATTCATGCTATATTTTGTCTTGTGATCATGTCCATGATGTATAAAAATGGGTAAAACAAGTTATTGTAAATGATTGTTAATTTAAGTTATTTAAAAAAGTAAACTAGTGACTTTCTTGGTGAAATCTGATCAAAATGGAAAAATTATAATATTGAATCATTACATATTGTAGTAGAGGACTTAACAAGGAAACCATAGCAATTTGAACTACCTAAAACGAGTGCACGAGTAAAAAGTTATGACCATTTGAAGTTACCAAAACTTTGCGGCAAAACTGCCTAAATAGCTTCTGTGACAGAACATAAAACACGCAAAAAGAGGCCCTCCTGCTCCGTTTCATGAAAAAGTTAAAGCACGAAAGTTATCCGGAATCACGTTTTCTTCTGAAACTCAGGTGCACGTCTCCAGAAAACCAATAACGAATGAGTTTTTCTTCAGTTTCTTAACAACTATTTTTTATATATAAGTCACTATATAATTGTTATTGTTTAAAAAGAACAAGAGGTCTAATGACCTAGATTCAAGACCACAACCATGGCTAGAGCCAAGGTTGAGTCTCAAGACCATGGAACAATGACCAAAGGTCACGGCAAGGCCATGACTAAATGACCATATAAACTTACCTAGGCGAAAACATGAGCTAAAGAGTTAGCGATAACTTAAACATACAATTTGGATCTACTCCATTAAAAGAACCATGAGATCTTACAAGTAATTGTCATACAAGATATAAGAAACTCACCCTATTAACAATCTTTATGTAAAAATAAACTTTTCTAAGTTTATTCAAATATTAGACATGTAACTTTTCGGATCAAAACTTATATATATATATATATATATATATATATATATATATATATATTATCAAATACTACAATAGTAGGGAGCCTCATGTGAGGAGTTCATTAAGTAAGCCGTCAAGATGAGTTGTGGATTTACGAATTAAAGTGTCCTGGCTCCTCGAACGTTTACTACATGACTTCTGAATTATGTCGGCCCGAATGATAGTAAGCGATATATAAACCATACATGTTTCATAAACCATTTCTTTTCAAAGACTTACACTATACTAAGTACTACATCATGGACTAAATGCAAGATATATATAGGCAATTCTTCGTATTCTTAGACATTATTCCAAAACTAAGTTGCAACAATTATTCTAGGTTGCTCGTAGAAGTTCTCACGACATATCCATCATTCTCATTAAACATCATCCAACTCAAGGTGAGTTCATAGCCCCACTTTCCATTACTTAATTGTTTTACAAACCTTTGGGGAGAATACATGCTATTTTAAACCGAACACAATGCTTTGAAATTGTATGCTACCTGATTGTTTTATTATTACTAAGTACCATCCTTGCTAAAACCAATATCCCTTATTATGAACCATTTAATCACTAGTAATAGTGAGCGCGAATATTGTGAATAGGCCTATTGGGATTGACGAATCCCATTTGTATTGACTAAGTTCAAACAAATGCACTAATATTTGAGATTTAGGTATGTTAGCAAAGTACCTACCGGGATAACTCCGCCGATTGATATTGGTACCCGTTAACGTTTTGGTGTCATAAGCTTAGTCATAATACATTTTATGGGCGTATAATAACGTAGCCTACCTGTTCTGTTTTCCAACCATGAGTATGAGTCTAATTAACTCATACTACCAACATATTGTGTTCAACCATTAAACAAACTTTATGAATATCACTCAACCTTTGTGTTGACCTCTTAAGCATGTATTTCAGGTCCATGATGATCCAGGATGGCACGGAAGGGCACGGATATTCAAGAGGGCTATAAATTTTATTATCATTCAAAAACTCATTTAATGTAAATTGTAAACATGGAACCATCTGGGACCTCATTTTGTAATCTCTGATATTTATATAATTTGAATGATGAATCTTTTAAAACGACTCAATTAGAGTTCGTTTTCTATTATTATGACTGTTGTGCCGTCGAGTAACACCCAAGTTGAATTCCGCTGCATCATTGAATTGGGGGTGTTACAGATTGGTACCAGAGCCATGGTTATAGAGAAACGGGTCTAATTGAGACCTAAACTATAACCACACGTACAAGCAAAAACATTTTTATAGCCTTCCGCTCTCCGTGTCTTCCATCCTCCAGACGATTATGGACTTATTAAGCATTTTATACTACACAAACATGTTAGCATATGAATATATGTACCCCTAGCATAATTAAGCATTTCCCCGTAAGCATTTTATACTACATGAACATATTAGTATATTGATATATACACACTTGTCATATTTTGAGCACTTCCCATAAACATTTGAATTGTTTTAACATAGTAATTCTTCTAATAAAAATCATGTGCGTACCCACTTCTCCCGACTATGTTCCCACTCTACCTAATAACTTCCAAGTCTTACCACCCTCACCCGAGTTCGGATTTGACTTCGTGAATGCCTTCGCTTCTGATGACGAAGAAGAACCTTTCGAAGATTCAACCGACGAAGAAGAGGAGGAACCAGCCAACTAATTTTGCGTCGAATACTTCTAATTATTTTGAACAAAATTGGGTTGAGGCAAACTCCGAGGAGGATAATGAGTATGAATATGTACTAGCGCCATTACCACCACCACTATCACTTCCCTTTGATATCCCTACATGTGATGATTTGGATCACTCATTATGGATTGTATCACGACCACCATTGATCCAACAAGAAAGTCAGCATGGAAACTACAGCCCCTCAAACTTCATCGACTCGTACCTCTATGACATACTAAACCAAGAAGTTGCCAATCAATTAGAGCTGCTAGGACCTTCTAACCCGCAATAGACTAATGTGATGATACTAGTTATCTTTTATACTACTAAACTGAATAGACTCAGTTAGTAAACTCTGTAGAATCCATATAATAGCTAGCAGTAGTTGTAAAACGTTGTAATTACTAAACTGAAAGTATCAGTTAGTAGATTTTGAAGAAGCTTGTAATAAGTTTCGATTTTGTAAATCAACCAACGTTGTATGAATAAAACTCTTGCTTTATGCTATCATGTGTTATGATTCAAACCTCCAACGTAATTATTCTATCATTTCCCATAAAAAATCATGCTTATTTCACAACTCTCTACTCACGACGTATCTTTTATATAATAGAATCATGGCGCCAATGAAGAAAACACAACACCATTATCAAAAAACCCTCTTATCATATCTCCCACGTCTTCTTTACCCAGCTTCATCTCAAACCACTAAAACTCATCAAACCAAAATGAAGAACACAAGCCTCGTTCGTCTTTTCACCATCATTATCTTCATAACCGTTGCAACCACAAGCTCATTAACAAATCTTGATGCACTTTTAAAGCTCAAATCATCCTTAGTTACACCACAAGCACCCTCATCAGCTTTACAAGATTTAATACAATCTAAAACTTTTAAGAAACACAATACCACGTGACTAAACCGAACATCACATTATCGGTCCTAAATTATACATAGCCTGATCACCTATGTCTAATTCAAGAGGGATCATGTTATGCTGGGAGCAGTCACCTATATGTTTTCTTAGAAATACACTTCTCAATTATAATCTTAAAACAAATTTTGTGTGAGTATAGGAGATTCATAAGTATTCATACGATAGAGTACGACAATTAATCACTCTTACTATACCTTTCCCACATAAAAGTAAACCTCATACTACGCCATACCCTGAAACGACAAATCAAACTACATCACTTTAGTCCTCATAAGTAAACCACACCTCTTCATCGACACCACTCCAACATATAACACACATAGAACTTTGGGACGAAGTTCCCCGTAAGGGGTAGAGACTGTAACAATTCGCAATTTCAGGTTAATTACTATTCCCGAAAAATTTCACTATTCACTTTTACTATTCAATTTCCCGAAATTTGATTTTTATTTCATATTCTCATGTGATAAATCATTTCCATGGCAAATTAAAAGTTTGACACTCATCAGATCATTTTCGCGAAAGTTATTAAGGAAATACACGTTTTAGGGTAAAACGTCATTCAAAAATTCTACGCACAACGAAACTCGACCGCGTTAATTTTCCCCGCATCAGAAAAATGTTTGATACACTCATGATTTATTTGAGAATTAATCATGACTGAGAAAAATATGACCAAATAAACCTCGGCCGTGAAAAACAGGAATTTTCGCTTTTAAGCACTTTTACTTAGCTGCAACCTTAGCCTATTCCTGCACCGCATTTCTAAGACAATTTGAGTTTTCACATTTTTGGAAAAAGTCAACATATTTTTCCGTCCTCCTTTGACCAAAAATCATTCCTTGATTTTTAGGCTTACGGTTTTATGTTTAAAAGACATTAATTACCAACCGACACTAGACTGAGCCCAGTCTAGATATTATAAGTCATTTTAAATCATTTTTATCCTATTAGAAAAGTTACATTTTACTTTTCTCAATTTTACACAATATTCGTACGTTTTACGTATTACGCGTTTTAGACCCGTGTTTCTAGTTTTAGCACCCCAATGGAACCTACCACTCATTTTATATTTTATTATGGAGTATAATGATATGTTTAACCATACTTTCAAGTTCCACATTTTTACGATACCCGGTTTTACGTTTTGCGGCTTAATCATTTACGGTTAGCATTTCCCGGAGTCAAAACTAACTACATAAGTTGGATAATATCATCAAAGACCAAGTCATCCCTCCTTATCACATGCAAACCTCCATAGGGGGGTGGGGAGTCATCACCATGTGGCTTGATCTCATGCTAAGTACTCTTAGATGTTAACAAGTGTTGAACTTGTTCACCAAGTTTTGACTAAGTCTTCCATGTAACCTCCTCAAGCTACTATATAAGCCCTCCCCTCCTCTTCTTTATATGCCACACATCACACACACAAACACCATAATCTTAGCTCATTTACTTCCAATTTCATGCAAGTATCAAGTGCTACAACAACATAGAAACTCTAGTTTGGTTTTGATTCATCAAACTACTTCCAAACCCTAGAAACTTTGGTGATTTTCTCTTGAGTTTGAATCTACTCAAGTCACCTCAACTTTCATCATCTCTCTTTCAAGAATACAAGTGTAGAAAGATTGCTTGAAAGGGAAGTAGGGTGAAGCTTAAGTCTATCAAAGTCCTTACCTAACATGTTAACTTCCTTTCTTAATTGAAAGCCAAAAGTTGTAAGCAAAACCCTAACATAATTCTTGTTAAATATCATATTCATGTTATTTACATATCATTCATGCTATGTTTTGTCTTGTGATCATGTCCATGATGTATAAAAATGGGTAAAACAAGTTATTGTAAATGATTGTTAATTTAAGTTATTTAAACAAGTAAACTAGTGACTTTCTTCATGAAATCTGATCAAAATGGTAAAATTATGATATTGAATCATTACATATTTAGTAGAGGACTTAACAAGGAAACCATAGCAATTTGAACTACCTAAAACGAGTACACGAGTAAAAAGTTATGACCATTTGAAGATACCAAAACTTTGTGGCAAAACTGCCTAAATATCATCTGTGACAGAACATAAAACACGCAAAAAGAGGTCCTTCTGGTCCGTTTCATAAAAAAGTTAATGCACGAAAGTTGTCCGGAATCACGTTTTCTTCAAAAACTCAGGAGCACGTCTCCAGAAAACCAATAACGAATGAGATTTTCTTCAGTTTCTTAACAGCTATTTTATATATATAAGTCACTATATAATTGTTATTGTTTAAAAAGAACAAGGGGTCTAATGACCTAGATTCAAGACCACAACCATGGCTAGAGCCAAGGTTGAGTCTCAAGACCATGGAACAATGACCAAAGGTCACGGCAAGGCCATGACTAAATGACCATATAAACTTACCTAGGCGAAAACATGAGCTAAAGAGTTAGCGATAACTTAAACATACAATTTGGATCTACTCCATTAAAAGAACCATGAGATCTTACAAGTAATTGTCATACAAGATATAAGAAACTCACCCTAATAACAATCTTTATGTAAAAATAAACTTTCCTAAGTTTATTCAAATATTAGACATGTAACTTTTCGGATCAAAACTTATATATATATATATATATATATATATATATATATATATATATATATATATATTATCAAATACGACAATAGTAGGGAGCCTCATGTGAGGAGTTCATTAAGTAAGCCGTCAAGATGAGTTGTGGATTTAGGAATTAAAGTGTCCTGGCTCCTCGAACGTTTACTACATGACTTCTGAATTATGTCGGCCCGAATGATAGTAAGCGATATATAAACCATACATGTTTCATAAACCATTTCTTTTCAAAGACTTACACTATACTAAGTACTACATCATGGACTAAATGCAAGACATATATAGGCAATTCTTCGTATTCTTAGACATTATTCCAAACCTAACTTGCAACAATTATTCTAGGTTGCTCGTAGAAGTTCTCACGACATATCCGTCATTCTCATTAAACATCATCCAACTCAAGGTGAGTTCATAGCCCCACTTTCCATTACTTAATTGTTTTACAAACCCTTGGGGGGAATACATGCTATTTTAAACCGAACACAATGCTTTGAAATTGTATGCTACCTGATTGTTTTATTTTAAACCCTTGGGAGCACGGATATTCAAGAGGGCTATAAATTTTATTATCATTCAAAAACTCATTTAATGTAAATTGTAAACATGGAACTATCTGGGACCTCATTTTGTAATCTCTGATATTTATATAATTTGAATGATAAATCTTTTAAAACGACTCAATTAGAGTTCGTTTTCTATTATTATGACTGTTGTGCCGTCGAGTAACACCCAAGTTGAATTTCGCTGCATCATTGAATTGGGGGTGTTACATTTTGAGCTTTGTTTTATCATTTTACTTCCCCGACTCCGGCTTTTGACCTTTTACCAATCTCATGCTCATTTTTTGTCAGTTTAGGCTTTGTTTTTGTTCATTTCTCACATATCCGTACCTGCACATACACAAATACAAAAACACACATTCTCTTGGCATATTTGGTTAGTATTTGGTGTATTTGGTCTGATTTAAGGCCTAAAAAGGATGTGTGAATAAGCACACATAAAAATCCCCCAGACTAAGGTATTGTCGTGTCTTCACGCAATGTCATCACCTCACGCTTAAGAGATAAATAATTTCAAAACCTCTATTTACTGACGTTGTAAAGTAGCAATGATGTTCAAAAGAGATATTAAAATCATTTATTCTCAAAAACGCTCTATTTCCCGATTTTCATGAATAACAACTACTGCTACTCTTTTTGTACTTTTTCATTTTTATATATGTGACGGTTTGCTTTAACTTTCATTATCAATTCATATCTGTTGATATTTTTCAGGGTCTACGAGTAGAAACACTTCTCACAGAGAAGAGACAATACGGATAAAAATCGCCATCCTTGATTTTTCACAAGCTCCCAAACTAAGCGTAAAATCGAAATCATTGTTTATCCACATGTTAGATGCTAACACTACCCACAAAAGTTACTTGTGTAATTACCTCTTGTTCCCAAGTCCTAAGTTTTGTATCTCAAGATTTTATTTTTGTGAGAAATGAATTGCTTCATATTTTCTCGTTTTGATAGTTTTTAGTCCGATAAGGGCACAAAATTTGAACGCTAAGTAGTTTCCAAACTTTTCCTCGAAAACTCCTGTATACAGAAATCGGGTCCACATGACGGTCTCTGATTTAACACAATTTGTGGGGCCCCCTTTTTATTTACAGCCGAAACATCCCATGTTTGAGACCCGAGACGGAAGATTTTATTAGGGAAACTCCCGGAGTCGAAGCTTGGCATTTTTGCATAATTATAAGCACTTTAATAATATTTGGTCCTTAGTCCTTTATTTCAATTACAACAACGGTTTTAGAGCCGCCAAGATGTAAGAGCTTTATTATGAGCTTGGATTTATATCTGCTGCTTTTTATAGCTTTGGATTCCTCTGCCTTTTTATTGGCTTTGGATTATTATTATTGATATTCATAATCATATGCCAAACCCCGAGTCCTACGGCCTTTACTAAGATCACAACATCGGCTGCGAACCGGCAAGATGCAATAGTCTATTTCACCGTAACACTGGCAGTACCCCTATGTGTACCAAACCCCCATATGCAGAGATTTTGTTGGGAATGAGAAAAAAACTAAGTATTGCCTAAATACCATACACTTAATTAATCCTAGAGATCTATTTTTATTGGTGTGCAATCTTGTGGGAACAAGGAGGCCACAAGTACCTTTCGTAGGCTCTAAAGAGATCCAACTACTCCACGTTTAGCACGAAACTTCTAAATAAACTCTATCATTCCTCGATCTCCGGAAATTTAAAATCCGAAGTAATGAGATCCGCGGATGCTTAGCCGATAATCTTTTGATTATATTAGTTAAGGGAGACGAGCTAGGGCTCAACACGCCCGGTCAAGTTGAAACATTTATTTCTACTCTCGCCGGTATGAAAGTCAAAACAAGGTGTCAAATCTTATTATTCATATCATATATCATTTTTTTTGTAATAAAAAGGTGACAAAAATTTAAAACTTTGGTGGAAAAACGGAGTTACGTAAGTTAACAGCTCAGACGAAGGTGTCAGGTCAAATCGAATCGAAGATTCACCCCCCAGACTAAAGTGAAACATTGTCCTCAATGTTTTAAGGGTACGGGTAGTCTTACGTACTATCTAATGCCGTTTATTAAGTATGCCAGGAGATAAACGTTAGTCGATAAGATTTTGGATATGGTGAATTTCCAAAAGAGCAGCGAAGAATGAGACTCGAGTGGAGAGAATGACAAAACACGAGCACGAGAGTCCTCAAACTTTGGGGAAATTCCTGAACATTCACAAACAACCACGAAAACACGAGTTTGGAAAGGGTCGCCCCCTCACGTCATGTTACTTAAGAAATAGAAAATAAAGAAAATAAAATGGATAAGCATGGGGTGCCTCCTACGAAGCGCTTGTTTTTTATTACCGAGTCACATGAACTTGACTCGATCCCTGAATTTAGTTATCCTTAGGGAAAGTTTGGAGTTCCGGGACAACCATGGGTGGTATGTCCCCTCCGAAATAGTGTTTGAGACGATGACCATTCACCTTAAAGTTGGGACCATTAGATTGAGCTAACTCAATGGTTCCATAAGGAAAAACTTGGGTAATGGTGAATGGTCCAGACCAATGGGTTTTAAGTTTGCCCGAGAATATCTTCAATCGAGAATTGAAAAGAAGGACTCGATCACCAACGTTGAAAAAGCGATCTTTAATCTTAGCATCATGAATCCTCTTTGTCTTCTCTTTGTAGATCAAAGAATTCTCATAGGCTTGATCACGAAGCTCAACTAATTCATTTAATTGAAATTTATGATGATCACCCGCGGTTTGAAGGTCAAAATTAGCATGTTTCAAGGCCCAGTAGGCCTTGTGCTCAAGTTCAAAGGGCAAATGGCAGGCCTTCCCGTAAACTAGCTTGTAAGGAGTGCACCTAATGGGTGTTTTGTAAGCGGTACGGAAAGCCCATAATGCATCATCTAACTTATCAGCCCATGAAGGACGATGTTCTCCTACGGTCCTTTCTAAGATACGTTTCAAGCCATGATTGGAGACCTCAACTTGACCACTCGTCTGTGGATGATATGCAGTAGGAAGACGATGTGTGACTACATATTTGAGCATAACTTTAACGAATTGGTCATTACAGAAATGGGTCCCACGATCACTTATAATAGCACAAGGTGCATCAAATCGGGCAAAGAGACTTTTAAGAAATTTCACAACAACTCGGGCGTCATTAGTGGGGAGCGCTTTTGCTTCAACCCATTTTGACTAGTAATCAATGACCACGAGTATATATTTGTTTTCCCTAGAAGACGGGAATGGACCCATGAAATCGATACCCCAGACGTCAAAAATTTCACAGACTTGGATAGCATTTTGAGGCATCTCGTTTCTCTGAGAAATTTTTCCTTGACGCTGGCAAGAATCACATGATTTCACCAACTCATGGGCATCCTGATAAATCGTCGGCCAGAAGAAGCCGGAATCAAAAACTTTCTTAGCGGTGAAGTTGGCACCATGATGTCCCCCAGTGGGTCCATTGTGGCATGCCGTGAGAATTTCAGCGGCTTCTTTGCCGTGAACTCACTTCCGGATCACTTGATCCGCACCAATTTTAAACAAGTAGGGGTCGTCCCAAAAATAATGTTTAACATCTTTGAAGAATTTCTTCTTTTGTTGGAACGACATCCCTTTTCGTATGAAATTCCCCGCATGGTAATTCGCAAAGTCAGCGAACCATGGGGTACTAGGATCACTGTGTGATAAACTCCCAAGTGTCTCGAGAGGAAATGTTTCGTTAATTTCCTTTTTCTCGAAATCACTTTGATGGGGATTCTCTAAACGCGAAAGGTGATCGGCAGCAAGGATCTTAGCTCCCTTTTTGTCTCGAATTTCAACATTGAATTCTTGAAGGAGTAGAACCCACCGTATCAATCTTGGCTTAGCATCCTGCTTTGCCATTAGGTATTTAAGAGCCGAATGATTCGTATACACTATGCTTTTCTTTAAGAGCAAATAAGGTCAAAACTTTTCAAAAGTGTAAATGACGGCTAACATCTCTTTTTCAGTAGTCGTATAATGGTATTGAGCATCGGTCATTGTTTTACTAGCATAGTGTATCGGCTGAAAATATTTTGACTTTCGTTGCCCCAGAACTGCACCAATAGCATAATCGATCGCGTCGCACATTAGCTCGAAAGGCAAGTCCCAATCGGGGGCAACTAAGATAGGAGCCTCCGTTAACTTCTTATTTAAGATATTGAATGCTTCAATGCATTTATTTGAGAAGATAAACGGAGCATCCTTTTCAATTAAATGGGTCAGGGGCTGGGCTATCTTAGCAAAATCTTGGATAAAACGTCGGTAAAAGCCGGCATGACCGAGAAAACTTCTAATTCCTTTAACGGTTGTGGGATGAGGTAACTTAGCAATCACATCGACTTTAGCTCTATCGACCTCAATCCCAGATTTTGAGATTTTATGGCCGAGGACAATGCCCTCTTTAACCATGAAATGGCACATCTCCCAATTTAGAACCAAATTGGTGTCTTCACATCGTTTCAACATTCTTTCTAAATGGGAGAGGCAAGAAGTGAAAGAATCTCCATAAACCGAGAAGTCATCCATGAAAACTTCCATGGTTTTTTCAATCATATCGGAGAATATAGACATCATGCACCTCTGGAACGTGCCTGGAGCATTGTATAAGCCGAAAGGCATACGTCGATAAGCAAACGTTCCGTAAGGGCAAGTGAAAGTGGTCTTTTCCTGGTCTGGAGGGTCAATAGGAATTTGAAAGTAACCAGAAAAGCCATTGAGAAAACAATAGAACTCATTTCCCGCTAAACGTTCGAGCATTTGATCCATAAATGGAAGTGGGAAATGGTCCTTACGAGTCGCATCATTCAATTTTCGATAATCAATACACACTCTCCATCCGGTAACAAGACGTGTCAGAATCAATTCATTATCTTCATTAGTCACTACGGTC
Source organism: Artemisia argyi (assembly GCA_030686995.1). Classification (NCBI taxonomy): domain Eukaryota; kingdom Viridiplantae; phylum Streptophyta; class Magnoliopsida; order Asterales; family Asteraceae; genus Artemisia; species Artemisia argyi. The sequence continues at coordinate 174,764,384 of CM060682.1, read as the reverse complement.
ATTCCACCTTTCTTCGAAACACAGTGGATCGGGCTAACCCATGAGCTATCCGAGATTGGATAAATCATTCCGGCATCGAGGAGTTTGATAACTTCCTTTTTGATAACCTCATGAATTTTCGGGTTAACCCGTCGTTGTTGTTGGACGGAAGGTTTGTAATTGTCTTCAAGTAAAATCTTGTGAGTACAAAAACGAGGGTCAATACCCTTGATATCAGAAATTTGCCAAGCGATGGCATTTTTATGCTTCTTGAGCACATCTAAGAGATGATTATTCACCTCATCTTTAAGTTCTTTCGAAATTATGACGGGAAGTTTATTGGTTCCTTCTAAAAAAGCGTATTCAAGATGAGGAGGTAAATCCTTGAGCTCGGGCTTCGGAGAATTCTCAGTAGACGGCTTAACTTCTTTAACATTAGCCATTTTAAGGTCCATCAGAGGGAGAGACGGATTTGGGTCTTCATTCAACAATTTTTTAATTAAAGAACATCTCCCTCCGAGTCGCAAATGGAATGATCAATTTCCGGTGAATTCAAATCATTAGAAAGAAAGGCCTCGATCTCTTCCAAGACGAAATCACCTCCCTCAAACGGAGTAAGGGAAGAGGAAGGATCAGAGATGATTGGTTCAGAAGAAGGAGTGGGATTGCCACTCGAAGCATTTTCGGTAAAACCAAGTAACTCTTGAGAATACTCCTCCGTAACTTCATCAATAGCATCAACTCGGTTCACGGAAAATTTGTCATAATCAGAGGAGTATCTCACGGTTTGATCCAAATTAAACATTACGACTTCAGTACCAATGCGTAGGGTAATTTCTTCATCGAAAACATCAATTAATGCATGGCCAGTCCTTAGGAAACCTCTCCCGAGAATGAGAGGTACCCGTGGATCAGCATCAAAATCAACAATAACAAAATCGGCGGGGAAATGAAATTTTCCCACATTGACGAAGACATCCTCGGTTATTCCCATCTGGCAGGAAGTAGTTCGGTCGGTAAGCTCGAGGGTCATTCAAGTCGGAGTTAAATCGGGTAAAGACAACTTTTTCCAAATGGATAACAGCATTAGGTTAATGCTAGCACCAAGATCGGCCAAGGCGAAGCATTGAACTATCCCAGGAAAATTGCAATGAATGAGAAATCGACCGGGATCTTCAAGCTTTTCGGGAAGCTTTTTGAGGATAACCGCCGAGCAATTTTCATCCATCTGGGTTTTTGACATTTCAAATAATTTTTCCTTGTTACTCAAAAGACCTTTTAACATTGAAGCAAATTTAGGCATCAAAAGTATAGCATCTGCGAGACTTATATCAAAGTGCAATTCTTGAAAAATCTGATAAAACTTTTCCATCTGGTTTTTATCTCTCTCACGGTGCTTTTGTTCATTTAAGCGTGACGGATAAGGCAATTTTGTTTTGACGGGAATTTCTTTCTCAGTTTCGTGAACGACTTTATCTTTTCCTTTTGACGTTGGGACCACTGGAGGTTGGAAGTTTTTGGTCCTTCCATTGTTAGTAGGAATTTCCGTATCCGTTGTCACCTTAGTTTCATGGGCGACTACCTTAGGAGAAGAAGAAGAAGAGGTAGTCGGAGCCGTTAGTCCATCGTATGAAACATCACTCCTAGTCGTGATCTCCTTAGCATCGCCCCTCGTGTTAGCGATCGTGTTGCTTGGAAGAGTACCCGAGCCCGAGGGTCGATCATTTAAAGACTTCTTCATTTCAGTGATTTCCTTAGTCAGTAATTCCTGATTTTTCATTAAATTCTGATTTTGTAGCATCAATTGTTTAATCAATTCATCTGAAGGTGTCTGATTCTGATTCACAACTGGATTTTGAAAATTTTGTCCATTATTATTGTTGTTGAAACCTTGGTTTTGAAAATTTTGATTTCCATGATTGTAATTCCCATGATTAGCATTTTGAAAATTTCCATAATTTCGTTGAAAATTCCCTTGATTTGGGCCTTGATTATAATTCCCCCGATTTTGATGAAAACCTTGATTTTGATTTTGAAAACCATTATATTGTTCATCCGGTTATGATTTTGATTTTGGTTAAATTGATTGTTTTGGTTTTGCACGTTATGATTCACTTGATTGACTTGATTCGGTTGATTTAAACCGGGTGGTCCAATATAATTGTTAGAACGGCAGCTAAAGAGATTTCGATCCCCTTGTGGTTGGTATCCGTTACCGCCCATATTGTAGGTTCCCGAAGTAGCATACACATTCTCGTGAGTGAAACCACCGGAGGCTGGACACTCAAAATACGAATGAGGACCACCACAAGTCTTTCAAACATGGTTGACCATATTGACTTGATGGTTTTTGACTTGATTTTGATTCTGAGTTGTTTGATGCATTCGTAAAACTGCCGTAGACAAATCATCGAGTTTCTTAGTAATGGCGGCTATTTCAAAATTAGACGTAGAAGAATTGTGAGCAGCGGTTGCTCTTGTTGACTTACTCCTCTCGGCTGAGGAATCCCAGTAATTGTAATGAGCAGTCATATTATCAATAAGTTCGTAACAATCTTGAGGAAGTCGTTTCATAAAAGTTCCACCAGCAGCAGCATTGATCGTGTCCCGATGTCGCAAAGTTAAACCATTGGAAAACGTATCGATTATCGTAACAAGAAGCATGTTATGGTTTGGACACCGATCAATAGCAAGTTTATAGCGTTCCCAAGCTTCGAATAAAGATTCATCGGGAAGCTGACAGAAATTGCTAATATCGTTTCGGAGTTTCATCACCATCGATGGTGGAAAATATTTGGCCAAGAACTTCGATACCATTTCTTCGAAGGTATGAATCGAGTTCTTGGGATGACGATTAAACCAAGCGGTGGCATGATGAGTCAAAGAATAGGGGAAGAGAGAAAGACTATTAGAAATGCAAAAGTGATGATCATAAATGCAATCAAAGAGAGATCTCAATGATCGTGCCTTAGGGGGAGATTGTTGGGAACGCTTGAAGTGATGATCATTCTCGAGTCAATGAGTCTTGTAATAGGGTACAATATTATGTTTGTACGTTAAAGATTTAATATGTTTTATGCTAGTTTATTAATGTTTACATGTTTTGTTAAAGTCTAAGGGCTAGTTATGTAATATGTTGTAAGTCATGTGATGCCCTAAGATTACTAGTATAAATACTATGTAACCTCTCCTTTGAGAGGTGTTGATTGGTTGGTCCAAGGAATAAGAAATCCTCTCTTATTTCCCTCTCTAGTTCTCTCTCTCTCTAACACATATCTTTCTCTCTCTAGATCTCATATGTGTGAAAATATATAAAAGTCGGGACCTAACAATTGGTATCATTCACCAAGGGATAATATAGGTTGTTTTAGGTTAGATTTAGTAATAATAACTAGGATTTAATCGGTTTTGAAGCTTCAGACTACTGTTCATCGACAATTTTGCGAGTTAGACCAGTTTTTTATCGAGTTAGGATTAGTTTAGCGAGTTAGGATTGGTTTAGTGATGAGGCGAAAAATGAACCACTTTTAGGGGGTCATTTAATCCCGGAATTGAAATTATTTGATCAAATATTGCCCTAAATCGTTCATTTTGTAATTTTAGGTACTTTGGGGGTGAATTATGGAAAATGAAGCAATTCAGACGTTTTTGGAGCATAAAAGTGAAGAAAACGGCAAAGACTTAATTTTCCATGCTGAGAACAGTACCTGACGGCGTCAAGAGGAAGATCATGACGGCGTCAAGAGTAAAATCCATGACGACCCAGTGAAAACCAGAAGGCGTCACAACAAGGGCGTCAAGACAATTTTTGGTGACGGCCTGCATAAGGAGTATACATGACGGCGTCAGACCCAGATCTAGGCAGTCTGAGAAACTATTTGGCGGCGAGATGATGGCGTCAGACTTTTGTTCTTGACACCGTCCCCCATCAAAATCTATATATAGTTTTCTATTTTTCATTCATTAAAGTGGAACTTGTGTGGAGAAAACTAGGGCCGAACTTTGTAAACCCTAGGTCGTATTTTACAGTGTTTTCAAGGGTTTTCACCCCTTGAATCCTTTCATGTTCAATTGAGATAAGTCTTCTCTTAATTCATTCAATATGTCTATGTGTTGTTTGAATATATCTTATGCTTGTCTTGATTTCAACATGCTAGGCTAGATCTATCTTGTGTTTGCTTAGATGTAGTGAAACCTAGATGTTAATTATATGTTGATTACTTATTTATGGTTGTAATGGATGAATGATTTCAATGTTAGGCTTAAGAAAACTGGTAGATCTCCATTGTGTAACATGCTTGAACGTCTTAGGAAACATGAACCGATGTGTACTAGGTTTTATTGGTTGTATTTAATGCATGAGCAAATTCTAGTGATCCCATGTTAGGAGCTTCTTAGCCGGATCGACATAGGAGTGAAGTAGGCGCTTATAGGATTGGGGAAGTAAGTACGCCACCCCATGAATGGTATTAAGGAATACAATCCGTCATCCACGCAACTATAACAAGTAATTAACATGTAAAAGATATCTAGGGAGTAGTGAAATCTAAGTAAACACAATTCTCCCACATATTGCTCACAACTTTAGTATAAATTAGTTTATTTTCATTTCTAGTATTTTATTTTGATTGCATCTTTAGTATTGGGTTAGTTGACTAGCAACTAATTCTGCCCAACTCCTTTCAAACCCGGGATTTTTACTTGCTTTTATAAAAATATAAAAATACAAAAAGAATCATCCCTCATCTCTAGACCTAGTCTTTAGGTTTTCTAATCCTAGCGACACTATTCCTAGCTGAACCATCAATCCCCCGGTACTTGTCATTATACTATACTACATCGATCAGGTACACTGCCTGGTGGGGGTTGTAAGCTTCTCGAGATCCCTCGAGAGGTAAAGCCTGGTGCAATCCTCATGCATCAAGTTTTTGGCGCCGCAGCCCAGGGAATAGTTATTGTCTAGGTTAGAATCTCCTTTTATTAGGTCTACCTGCTAGATTCCTTTCTAGTGAGATTTTATTTTTATTTTTAGGTTCTCTTTAGTCTATCTTATTTCTTCGTGTTTTTGTTCGTAACTCTTCGCCATCCGACATCATGGACGATGGTAACATCTTTGAACCTGTCATCCCACCACAACAAAACCCACCACTAGATAACCAACCTCTTAGGCCCCGAACCCTAGGAGAGTATTCCCGACCTAGCCACCAAGGCTACCGAAACACCATTGAGCTCACCCAAGGAGTCAATGTGACCCCCTTGCGATCCGAAACCATCCGGTTGGTGCAAAGCGGATGTGCATTCCATGGACTTCGTTCCGAAGATCCAAACCAACATCTCAAGGACTTCCTTAAAATCGTAGATTCTATAGACCTTGATGTTACAACTAGAGAGTCAACCCGATTACGCCTATTCCAATTCTCTCTACGTGATCAAGCTAGTCAATGGCTTGAACGTTTACCCGCGGGATCCATCACCTCATGGGATGATCTCACCACTCGTTTCCTTGCTCAATTTTTCCCACTGGGGAGAACTACCAAGCTTAGAAATGATATCTTGATGTTCCAACAACGTCAAGGTGAAACTTTATATGAAGCATGGACTCGATTCAAGGACTTACTTCAAAAAGTCCCTCATCATGGCATAGATCTTTGGCTCCAAGTCCAAATCTTCTATGACCATATCGATCTCTCCACAAGGCGAGCCATTGACCAATCGGCCGGTGGTAATCTACGTGATCTAAGTGCGGAACAATCATGGGAATTCATAGAAGATCTTGCTCTCTATGACAACGAAAGTTGGAATGATCCCCGTGATTTGAACAAAACGGTGAAGGCAATATCTTTGCCTTCGAACAATTCTAGCACTCCCGACCGTAGGATCATGGAACTTGAAGGTCGAGTCAAGTTTCTCATGAAATCTTATGAAGCTCCTAAGCCTTCAAGCCAAGTGAACAAAATCGCTTCTTCATGTAAAATGTGTAACGGCCCTCACGAAACTCATAATTGTATGGAGCTTCCAAAACGCGCTTATAACGAATTCACATTGTCTCACATTGTTCGAGGTCCTCGAAACTTTGACGAGGCCTATGAGGCATGGAAGGATAAACCTAATTTCAGAGGGTACCAAACGTGGAGCGTATCCTTCAATGACTCCTCCCCACTCGAATGGTCCGAGCATTTTCCATCACAGAGCACTCCTAGGCAAAGCTGTGAAGATGCCTTGCGAAAGTTCATTCTATCTCAAGAACTGCAGCTCTCTACGCTCGAGGCTAAGTTTAGACAACAACAAGCTAATATGAATAACAAGATTTGTAATCTGTTAACTGCTATTAAAGAGCACGCTGTTAATAAACCAATTCAAGCTGAAGAGGTAAAATCTGTTACCGTCATGAATCAGCCAACTTCTCCTGTGAAAATAAAAAGTCCTAGTAAGCTATTTAAACATTTATCACCAAGAGGGAAAGATCATGTTAACCCCCTAGGACCAATCCATTTTGTAAATACCATCACCAGAATATCCACTCCCACACCTAACCAGAGCCAACAACCAGCCAAATATATGGGTCTTAAAGCTAAGGATGAGACCTCAAGGGTAGACCACGAATTGGCCAAGAGCCCTACCAACTCATTCGGGGATTTCGTCACTCAAGAGTCTAACAATTTGGATGATGTAAAGAGAGGTCGGAAGAGCATATGAGAAATCCAGCAATCTCGGGTAAATTTATCATAGAGGAACCCGAGAAAGATTCGGTGGGTATGACTAATAGGAGTAGTGATAAAACTGAGGGAAACAACTCTAGAGTTTTCAAGATTTCCTGCACTCTTAGAAAAAAACTGTTTACCAATACTCATATAGATCCTAGCCTCCCTGTCAACATAATTCCCCTTTCCCTTTACCATGAAGCCCTCCCTGAACGCACGGTGTATAAAAGAATCAACAATGCAGGGGTAATGAAAAACGTGTCAGTTATGATTGGAGAACTTGTCTACAACATCGACGTCACTGTGGTCGATGACATAGACTCCATCACTAATCTGAGATTAACTGATCTTGTTCTTGGGAAACCATTTGTCAATGAATCGGGAGTAATCCTTGATGAGAAGGATGGTAGTGCATTATTCACCAATGGCATCAAGAAGGTAATCTTCCGTAGGGGTAATGAGGAGGTGTACGAGTACCGCCCATCACTGGAAGGGAACCTATATGGGTCAAGGGATGGAGGATCGGGGAGAATAAGGCGACGTGATCCGAACAATCTCAAAATCCCCTGCATGATCGGTCATAAGTATTTCGATAATGTCTACATTAACGTATTCCTGCCTAAGAATTTTATGTCCCTATTCCATTATAACAATATCTGCAGATGGGGAATGATTTATAAGGGAGAGAATGTGGTTGGTAGAGATCATGAAATCCAGGTATTCGTAGGAAATATGGTGTTCGCTATGGAATTTACAATCGTGGACAACATCGAAGACTATGTCGACGCAAGGTTGTCACAAGTTGTTTTCGGAGCACCTTTTTGTGAAATCACTAATTTAATAGTTGATGACCGGAACGGAATCATGACCTTCGCTGATGGAATTAGGAGGGTTTCATACCAAAAGCCGTACAAGAGAAAAGATCTCAAGGAAATTGATTGTGACGAGCTTGATAGGCTAAGTTCCCAACTTATTTTGTGTGATGAAGATGTTCGGAGAGGATGTAAGAACACTTCTGATTTATCATGTGGGTTCTTTAATGATGTTAGTAAACTTGGGTCTAAGTATCGAAAAGATGTCTTTGAGTTCGAAGACCCAAAATACCTGCACTATAAAAGCGATACTGGTGTAGGAGACGACCTAGAGAGTGAAACCAACAATGAGGTCACGTAGTAACCCATGACCTTGAGTATAGCTACAAGACTCGTAAATAAAGAAAAGCGCTTCTTGGGAGGCAACCCATGTTTTGTGTGATTTTTATTTTGTTTGTTTGTTATTTGCTTCTGTATGCATGCTTCATTTTTATTGTTGGTAGATCATGTTTCAAAACTAAAATGGTGAAAATACTTTACTTTGTTGTTTGGCCTAGTCTTAATTTCATCCAAAGGTATTTTTGCAAAAGATAAGTGTAAGGAGAAACCCCAAATATGTTTTTAAGAAACAAAACCCGATCATGATTCTCCACAATATTAAGTGAACATGTATATTCGTATTTGTTAGAGTCAAATGCTTGTATCGAGTCATAATGATGTTTTGCAGGATTTTCCAGGAAGAAGGACGAAGTTTTTCCAGAAATTTTCCGGAAACTTAACATAAGAATTTCTGCAAGTCACTTCTGACGGCGTCACGTGTAAAAATCTGGAAATTTTACCAGTTTTGTTTTTCTAACGGAGTCTTAAAGTTTTTGTTGAATTATCAGTTTTATAATCTCCAGGAAATCTGCAAACATCATTCCACAAGCATTATATCTTATTTTGTTTTCTAGGATTTATTAGCATATGTAGATTGCCGCCGATTTTATGCGAGGTTGCCTAGTCTGTTTTCTCAGGTTTTACAGGTTATGTATGACAAGAAGATGATTATTATTCTGGAAGGGAAGCTTTGATTGTTCATTTTCTTGGAGGAAGATCTAACCTGGCCACCTTATTATCCATACCGAGCGAATCAGGGGAGTATTTGATTTCATTTGTTTTACTTATTTCACTTTTACATTCTTTACTTGAACATTGGGGACAATGTTCATCCTAAGTGTAAGGGGAGGGTAAAATGATGATACCTTACAGATACACTTTTGTTTGAGTTTGTTTGTTTGACAGTAGATGTGTAATAAAACTATGAGAAATACTTGTTAGTGCAATTTTAGCGCCAAATTTAAATTTTTTTACAACATTTAGGAGTGAAACTTTAGCCATAGCAAGCGTCTCATGGATAGGAGATTGTATGATTAGCACAAAACCGTACTATTCAGAAAAATTTTCCACCCAAATATGTTAGGTTCGCCTTTAGATTTGATAGGAAAAGCATTTACTATTAGTGCTTATGAGTGTACCAGTAGCATTTAGATTCTAGAACTTGCGTTAGTGATGCATCCCGAAACAGCTAGTGAGACTACATTCGTGTAGTAGGATTTACTACATGATAAGAGGCATTAGGATCACCCTTGTGTTAAACCCGTATCATAATTAATTGACCATTTAAGTCATATTACTTGGCTAGTTAAGTCAATTAATTTTTCCCACACCCTTGGCGTTGTACTCATTTTTAGTACACGAAACCCCTAGTACAGCCCTCCGAGCCTATCTTTTCGTTTCTAACTTTAAGCATTTTACTTAAAGGAAGAATTTGTTACACCCCACTTAAATGTACAACCAAATCGCCTTAGCCTTCCGTGTATGCCCTCATCTTTAGTCCATTATTGTTATTTGTTTAAACCCTAAGTTAATTATCTAATTGATTACATGGTTGCTAAGTTGAGTCATATCCTTGTACATATTGTTTTGGGACGATTGGGACTCATGGGTAAAGTACTTATTTTATGGAGTAATGGGGAAGAACATCATATATTACCCCCGTATGTGCGTTAATCTTAAAAGTACTCCAAGTGTTTTGATTTTCTTAATTCGAGTCATTAGATTAGTTTATTGTAAAGTATGTAAAAATTCAAGTGTAAGGGGAATTTTCATTCCCTATGATGTATTATTTTGGATGGTAGGGTAAGAGAGTATGTAAAAAAAAAAATAGAAAAAGAAAAGAGAAAAAACATACGGACTACCATCCCTTTTTATTCTATGTTCATTTTATGTTTTTGTTATTTTTGATTTATTAGCTTAAGTCGAGTCTAGTCTTGGCTTAGCAACGCCATATTGTACATGTAATTAACTAAGATTGTTAACTCGCCACCAGTAAAGACTGCCTATATCCAACAAAACCGTGTATTCCATATCCCTACACCTAACGTTACAACCCTTTAAAAGACCTCTTTGATAGTTTATCCTAGGTGCTTACGCCATGTGGTGGAGGTTTGATCCTTTCCCAAGCCTATGGTAATCTATTTTGCTATGACAGGTAGCGAGAGATGTTTTCCATTTCCATAATGTGATATTACTTTATTACACCCGAGAGATGTGAGTATCTAAACACTATTTGTGAGGTGCTAGTGTATGACCTCCGTGCTTGTCTTTGGTCTTTAGTGGAATGATTATTTGTTGTAATTACTTTTATATTAGTGTTAAATGACCCTTAAGTTGTATTTTGACTAGAATAAAAGCGCATTTTCTTGAGGACAAGCAAATCTCAAGTGTAAGGGTATATGATGAGACTAAAAATGAACCACTTTTAGGGGGTCATTTAAGCCCGGAATTAAAATTATCTGATCAAATATTCCCCTAAATTGTTCCTTTTGTGATTTTAGGTACTTTAGGAGTGAATTCTGGAAAAGGAAGCAATTCAGACGTTTTTGGAGCATAAAAGTGAAGAAAACGGCAAAGACTTAATTTTCCATGCTGAGAACAGTACCTGACGGCGTCAAGAGAAAGATCATGACGGCGTCAAGAGTAAAATCTATGACGACCCAGTGAAAACTTGAAGGCGTCACAACAAGGGCGTCAAGACAATTTTTGGTGACGGCCTGCATAAGGAGTATACATGACGGCGTCAGACCCAGATCTAGGCAGTCCGAGAAACTATTTGGCGGCTAGATGACGGCGTCATACTTTTGTTCTTGACGCCGTCACCCATCAAAATCTATATATAGTTTTCTATTTTTCATTCATTAAAGAGGAACTTGTGTGGAGAAAACTAGGGCCGAACTTTGTAAACCTTAGGTCGTATTTTACAGTGTTTTCAAGGGTTTTCACCCCTTGAATCCTTTCATGTTCAATTGAGATAAGTATTCTCTTAATTCATTCAATATGTCTATGTGTTGTTTGAATATATCTTATGCTTGTCTTGATTTCAACATGCTAGGCTAGATCTATCTTGTGTTTGCTTAGATGTAATGAAACCTAGATGTTAATTATATGTTGATTACTTGTTTATGGTCGTAATGGATGAATGATTTCAATGTTAGGCTTAAGAAAACTGGTAGATCTCCATTGTGTAACATGCTTGAACGTCTTAGGAAACATGAACCGATGTGTACTAGGTTTTATTGGTTGTATTTAATGCATGAGCAAATTCTAGTGATCCCATGTTAGGAGCTTCTTAGCCGGCTCGACATAGGAGTGAAGTAGGCGCTCATAGGATTGGGGAAGTAAGTACGCCACCCCATGAATGGTATTAAGAAATACAATCCGTCATCCATGCAACTATAACAAGTAATTAACATGTAAAAGATATCTAGGGAGTAGCAAAATCTAAGTAAACACAATTCTCCCACATATTGCTCACAACTTTAGTATAAATTAGTTTATTTTCATTTCTAGTATTTTATTTTGATTGCATCTTTAGTATTGGGTTAGTTGACTAGCAACTAATTCCGCTCAACTCCTTTCAAACCCGAGATTTTTACTTGCTTTCATAAAAATATAAAAATGCAAAAAGAATCATCCCTCATCTCTAGACCTAGTCTTTAGGTTTTCTAATCCTAGCGACACTATTCCTAGCTGAACGATCAATCCCCCGGTACTTGTCATTATACTATACTACATCGATCAGGTACACTGCCTGGTGGGGGTTGTAAGCTTCTCGAGATACCTCGAGAGGTAAAGCCTGGTGCAATGCTCACACATTATTTAGCGAGTTAGGTTTATCTGTTTATCGAGTTAGGATTGGTTTAGCGAGTTCGGATTGCATCGATTTAAACATTTGGCGAGTTAGTCAGAAAATAGCGAGTTAGCTAATACCTTATCGTTTATCGAGTAAGGTTCTTTGTGTTTAACACCTAGGGGAAACTATACTCAATTTACTTCTTGCTTACCGAGTTAGAGGTATATCGAGTTAGACATCATTCAATTTTTACTGAGTTAGCAGTCTAATCGAGTTAGAACAGAAAGTCTACCGAGTTAGAAAGTTTTATCGAGTTACAGTGCTTATCGAGTTACAAAGCTTACCGAATTACAGTGCTTACCAAGTTACAGTGCTTATCGAGTTACAGTGCTTACCGAGTTACAGTGCTTAACGAGTTACAGTGCTATACCGAGTTAGCAGACTTGTTTGTCGAGTTACAGATTTAAGGTTTTTACCGAGTTAAGTTTTTTCAGAAAACTATACCGAGTTAAGAGATTGTTATATCAAGTCTGCAAATGTGAAAAACTAAAAACTCAACAATAACCTTATTATCCTTCAAAGATCCATATTTTCAAAAATAAAATAGCGGGAAAATTTGAGTAAAATTTATTTTTTATAGGAGGTTAAACGTTCAATTTTTACGCAAGATTCAAATTTTGGTATAACATTGAAAATTTTGACCCAAAATTCAAATTTTTAGGCCAAAATTCAAATTTTTTCGGTGAAATTTGGCGGCAAAATTTTTGAAACTCAAATTTTTCCTGCAACCTTATAATTGCATTTCATAGTGATTTTCAAATTTTGGGAGATAAAATTTTTCAAATTATTTTTGGAGGGAAAATCAAAAATCACTATTTCGAATACATCGCAACAATCACGGGGGAGAGAAAATGTATCAAACAAGTTCACAAGAGAGAAAGATGTCTAAAGTTGAGAAAAGTGCCATCTATTCTATAGAAGATTGTTTAGCATATTTTCATTCAGTTAAGATTCAAAGCACGATTCTCTCAGACACAAGGTTTCCTTCGTGGAGTACCTGTACTGTATTCTTCGGAACAGATACGGACGTTCTAACCTTTCAAAGGAAACTCCGAGAAAACATAGTTCAACTTGAAAAGCAAATTGAACAGGGAAGTGATTGCATGGTAGAATTTAGAGCGCTCAAGACACAGTTCAAAGAGTTCATGGCAATGGATTTTAAAGTGTTCAAAACTTCTCGAGACTATGAATCTGAAAGCAGGTTATGGAGAGAGAACATCAATAGTATGGAGGTTGAAGCTTATAAAGATCAGCTTGTTTCACGACTGAGCTACTTAGAATTTGTGCTTAATGAAAGATCACTTCATCTGAGTGCTATCAAAGAACTGGAGATGCAGAAAAGAGAGTTAAAAGAAAATGTATGGGAGAATGGAAGTAAAAGGCAGACACATGAAAGAACAGTCATAAATGAAGGGACGTTGAATGATAGTTTGGTATTTACCGGTAACAATGCATTATCAGAACTGCAGACTAAAAGCAGCACTTCAGGGAATGATTCAGATGCTGACGGGAAACACAAATGTAAGGATGGTTTGAATAATGCAACTGCTGTCAGTCCTTCACGAAGTTCAGTCGCACTCGTTCAGGTACATCAATCTAATGATGATGATATATTTGAAAATGTGTTTGCTCATGAGACACAAAGTCATGGACAACCTGAGTACATTAACGACACATATGTGGTGAATCAGGATGATAGAAATATTACTCCTGAAACTCCACATGTGGATCTTAATGGAGGTACGGTTGAACATAACAGTGTGAATCATGATCAAGAATGTGCTTCAACTGCTTTAATGATTAAGAATATGCAAAACGAAGTTGATCGAAGTAACAGGCTCAACTGTGAACTAAAAGCAAAAATTATGTCATTAACAAGGGACATTGAGTGCTATAAAATACAACTTTCAAATCATGAAAACAAAGTCAAACGGGAAAAAAGTTTTGAAGTGGGATTTCAAGAATATTACAATAAATAACAAGATCTTCAACACAAAATACGCAAATTAATTGAGTCAAACGGAAAATTGGTTTCAAAACTCGAAAATGAAAAATGTGAACTCGAACAACAAGTTGAAAAACTTCAAAAAGAGCTTTCAAAAACACAAACAGAGTTGTCAACTTGTAAAAAGGAATTTTGTGAACATAAAGTGAGAAAAAGGAAAAAGGAAGACTCGTATCTTAACGACATTGTTGATTTAGAAGCTAAATTGAAAGTTTTTGAAAAATCTGCTTGTGATAAATCGTTGATTGTTGAGTCTGAAAACTTAAGAGTGGAAAATGGGATGTTGAGACACGAAAATGAGAAGATTTTTATAGAGTCAAGCGACATCCAAGAGAAACTTAAACGTCAAATATTTTCTCTTGAACAAAATTTTCAAAGATGTCAAGCACAAAGCATTAACTTTGAGCTAGCTTTACAACACAATCTTGAAAAGCATTCTTTTGAAAACCCCTGGATGTCAAAGCTTGAACAAGTTGAAGATGAGAACGTGTCAATGAAATGTCAAATTTCAAAATACGAAAAAGAGATTGAGCGTTTGAAACAGATTTACAAAAACCTGTTTGATTCAATCAAAAGTTCACGAGTTCAGAAACAAAACTCAAACTTGAAACAAAAAGAGACTGAAGATTTGAAGTCTCAATTGAATGAATTTGCAGATAAAAAGTTTGAAAATATTTTGCAAAAGATTGAATCAATGAAAAAGAAAAATGTTGATTTTCAAATCACAAAAATTTCCTTCCCAAAACCCCTGTTCGATTTTAATACTCCAGATTTTGATAAGGAAACGGGGGAGAAAATGTATCTTTTTGAAAATGAAAATCATGTGCTTCAAACGAAAGTGATTGAGCTTGAAATGCTTTTAGCTCAATAAACAAATGATTTTGAGGATGCCAAAACCGACTTTTTCAACAAAGTAACCAAATTTGAAAATTATTTTGAAAGACTTGAAAAGAAAAATGTTGAGTTCGAACAAAAATTGGCTCGTAAAATGGATAATTCTAAAGCCGAAAAGAATCAACTTTTGAAACAAATTGCTTCTTTAGAATCAAAATTGGCATCCCAAGATCATCTTTCTCTTAAAAAAGAATACAATGATCTGAGAACTTCATACAATGCTTTAAAAGTGAAGTTTGATAATCTTAACCGGTCAAAGAGAAAAACTCTAATTTCAAATGTTTCAACACCTGAAGTGAGTGTTTCGAAGAAGGTTTACACAGGTTAATCTTCAAAACCATTTTCAAAAAGGGTTTCACAGTTTACAACCTATTCTTTGCAAAAAGGAAGGAAGTTTTCCAAGAGATCAAGTTTTTCCGAAACATTTACTTCTAAAAGGTTTTCAAATCCTAATGCTTCAAGTAATATGGAACAAGTTCTTCAAACTCCACACACTCATTTTACACCGGTAAAGCAAGTGTGGAGACCAAAACAAGGTGTTTCAAAACCCCCAAATGCTTCAAAAGAAAAGAATCATGTTTTTCAAACTCTACACTCTCGTTTTACACCGGTAAAGCAAGTGTGGAAACCAAAGCAAAGTCGTTCAAAACCTTTCAAATATTCAATATCAGAATTGCTTTCGCTGCAACATAAAAATGACTCTGCTTTGAACATTCCAAATATCGGAAGGTGTCCATTTATCACAAAAACAAATCTTCAAAGAGAACCCATGAGGTTCAACTCTAGATGGAAATCTTCTTCTTCGGATTTTAAAACTCCAAGAGAAACACCGGGTTTCTCAAACAATTTTCAACAGAAAAAGAGTTTTAAATCTCCATTGATTCCACGAGTGTTATTTCAAAATGAAACACCGGTTTTCAGTCCTCATTGGAATTCCACATCTTTAAATCTGATTGACACAACTTACAAATGGATTTCAAAATTTAGTAAACCCGTTAGCGCCGTGCTTAAATGGGTTCCCAAGGTTGTTGTCTAATCAATCATTTCCTAATGGCTTGTCAGTATTTTAGCTTACAACCCGGGCTTAAACATTACGACTTGTGCACACATTTCAGTGTACAACTCGGGTTTCAAAGAAAGGAAAGTGCCTTGCTAAACCATTCTTTAAAACCAAACGTGCAATTATCCTTAAAAACAAGAGGAAGTTTTCATGCAAAGCTTATCTAAAACTTCTTAATCTTGAGCAAAATTTATTCAAAATATTTCAAAGGGTTTTTCAAAACTTTTCAAAATTTTGCTCAAGATTGTTTTTCAAATCTTTACTCCCTAATTCGCTCAAAAGTTTAAAAATGTCAAAACATATGTGAGTTTTGAGGGGGAGTATTTCCAAAACAAAATGTTCCGTCAAAATCATGCTTCTTACTTTTGAGTAGAATTAATCAAATTTTCAAAGTTTTTTCTAAATTCTACTCAAAAGGACAAGTATTCCCTCTCGTAATCAAAACCTCAAAAAGTTATTTCACTTATTGAGGGGGAGTATTTGAAATGATATTTGTTTAAAATGATAAGTTCTTGGTGAATCTCCCCATAAGACTCAAAAAGCATATTTTAATCAAAAGTTCATCAAAAACAACATCTTATATGCTATTTTTGAGGGGGAGAAAAGTAAAAGTGATTAAAATATGAATGTTTAAGGATGCTAAAAGTTCAATCTCGTGCGAGGTCGACTCAGAATTGACCCAGGAATTGACGAAACCAAAAGTTAGTAATCGAAAAGACTTATCCTCGATGGGTAATGACATCAAGTTAGTTACCAGAGCTAGTTGTCACCTAAAAGCTGACAATGGAACTCTCTAACTAGCCACGTAAGAGTGTCTCGAAAAGGATTGGTCAAAGTAGATATGTACCGTTTCAAGAAACTTTATGTGGACTCGACCAGGCCGGGTAACAACTTCAAGCTAGTCTAACTAGTGATGTAAGCGTGTCTCGAATCGGTCTTGTTCACTGAAAGTGGATCAATTCAAAAGTGCTTACTCCTCCTGCATGTGCAAATTTCTTAAATAATCATGAGCACATGTGAAGGGGGAGTCCTTTAAAAGAAAATCAAAACTCTCAAAGTGTTAACAAAACTTGTCTGGCAAAAATAAACACTTTGAGAGATTTTCTATAAATGGTTTCATGGAAATTATAGGATAGTCATGGTGTTATAAGGTGACTAAGGTTAGGCAAAACCGTCCTATGATCCGCCAGAGCCGGAGGGATCTACCTGATTGGCACCAAACAGTCAACCTAAATTGACCAAGTGATTGGTCAACAAAGTCAAATAACTTAGAGTCAATCTCCGGGTAATATAGGGTATCACCAGGTCGTTATGTCCCGACGATGTGTGAATTGTGCTTTAGCGTGCTTGTGATCGGGTGATTTTTCACAGGAAAGGGTTGTGATGAGAATTACTTGAGAATTATGAAATGAACTAGCTTAGGAAAGCTATATGATTGATTACGTGAATTTAGATTAAAAATAAACGAGCTAAAACCTAAAAACGTATGTTTTAATTACAAACGTATACTGACGTACGCAATAAAAAGTGAATCTAAAGAATTAAAAAGGATATGGATATGAAATTAATGTTTTTACAATCCTAATAAATAAAGCAAATTTTTAGAAAAAGAAAAATTATTTTTACACTATTTAATTATTTATTATTAATTAATTACTAATTACTTATTAATTAACTAATTAAACTAATTTAAATTACTAAAAAGACTTAAATAACTTAGAAATTTATAGAAAAATTTATAAATCTAATTAACCATCACATGAATCCTAAAAAATTATAAAAAGTTGGTTTTATGTATTTTTAAACTATTTTACTAATTATTAATTAATTACCAATTAAACCAATTAAATTCTAAAAAATAGAAAATGAATAGTAGAAATTCTAGAAAAATTCCTAAAAATGTTTTAACTTATAAAAAAGCTAGGAAAATTATAAAAACTAGGTATTACTTAATGAAATCTAATTTTGCTATTTAATACTTTAATATTTATTAATAATTAATTAAACTAATATTAATTCTAAAAATTACTAAATGACAAAGGAAAAATCTAGAAAAATTCTCAAAAATACTTCAAACTATTAGGAACTGAGGAAAAATATGAAAATAGATAAGTGCTTAATAATAAGCTAAAAAGAAAAATGAAACAGATAACTTCTATTAAATAGAAGCTATCACTATAATTAAGTTTGTCTTTTTTTTGGATTTTTCTTTTTCTAAACTGTTTTATACTTAAAAATAACAAACTTCTGAAAAGACAAACTTTTGGAAATGCTGAGATAAGCCCTGTGTGAGCTTATGGTTCAAACAGTTGAGGCTTTTTAAGCTTTTATGAAATTTGAAACTTAAAAAGCTAAATAATAAGCTACTAACTTGATTACTAAGATGAGATTAAGCTAAGGTACACTAAGTTTGATCCAAATAAGTTACAACAAATGAGAAAGCTCACTGATATAAGCCAAAAAGCAGAAATAAGCTAATCCAACAACCCTGCTACTTATGCAGGCTAAATGGAGCATATGCAGGGCTATGTGGGGTCCACTAAGAAGGACAGGGGTCCAAAATTGATCTTGGACTTCAAGGTGGGCAGGTCAGCTTCACAATAAGCCAATAAGCTGGGCTTATGGCTTATTAATGAAGTGTTGGGAAACCTTTGAAATAAGCTCAATTAACTGAGTTCACAAAGGAGACTTGGTGAACCAGGCCAATAACAGGCCCTGGTTTGATGGTCAACTGTGGTCAAAAGTTCAAAATGAGAGATGATTTGGTAAATCAGCTTATTGAGATTGCAAGTAAGCTAGAATCTACAAAGTGGGTCCCATTATGTAACAACAATCAGGCCTGTGAACTTAATCCTTGATTGGTTCTAAACGGTCAACTAAATTGACCAGGTGATGGTCAACCAAGTCAAACGTCTAAAACCAACTAACTAAGGAGTACAGTGTATTCCCGGGTTGTTATGTCCCAGCGAGGTTTGCAATTGTATTTGAAAACGTTTTAAGTGATTGGGTGATTTAACAGGAGGATCATGAATTTGATTTGTAAGATTACACTATGAGATTATGATTGAGAATACCTTAGAAACACTATATTAACAATTACTGATGACCAGATATCCTAAAAACGTGAGTTAAACCTAAAAACGCTCGTTTGAATTTAAAATAAACGCGAACGCGCAAAATAAAAAGTGAAACGTGAGCAAATAAAATCCTACAAATGTGAAAATTATATTTTTACAATCCTAATGTTATAAGAAAATTTTAAGAAAATTAAAATTATTTTTACAACTATTTAATTAATTACTATTAATAAATTACTAATTATTAATTACTTTTTAATTAACTAAATTATACTAATTATTAATTAATTATGAAATTTAACTAGAAAAATGAAAATTAAATTTAGAAAAATCTAAAACTAATTTTAGAACAGAAAATCTATTTTCCTACTTTTTAATTATTTATTATTAATTAAAAACTAATTATTTAATTAATTTAAACTAAATTGAATTATAAAAAGTACTAAATGACAAAAGAAAAATCTGAAAAAATTCCCAAAATTATTTTAACCTATAAGGAACCTGAGAAAAATATAAAAATGAGAAATGCTTATAAATAAGCAGAAAAATAAGCCAAAGGGCTTAAATTGATGCTATTACTTTTCTAAAATTTGGATTTTTCTTGATTTTCTTTTACACAACTGATTTACTACTTAAAATAACAAACTTTTGTAAAGACAACTTCTTTGGATCTCAGTAATAAGCTCAGTGCATACAAATAAGCTTAACAGTAAGCTTATAAGCTTGAATATGAGATTTGTGAAAGTAAAAAGCTATGTTTAATCTGCCAAAGGATCAAAATAAGCTAAGACAGATGATACAAAATAGAAATGAGATAATCTAATCAAATAAGCCCAATGTATAAGCTGAAAACACCAAATAAGCACTTGAACCAACTCAAAGTCCAAACAAGCCTGAATCAAGGATTTTTGGACCTCTGTGGGGTCCACAGAGGTGAAAGGAGGTCCAAATTGGAACTTGACCTGTCAAGGTCACTAGGTCAACTTCAAAATAAGCCAATAAGCTAGGCTTATGGCTTATTATTGAAGCTTGTGTTACCCTTGGAACTTAGGTTCAAAACCTAAGTGATCAGTGTACACTTTGAAAACACGCTACCAAAATAAGTCAAATAAGCTGTGGGCAAATATGCTAGGGACCAAATTAAGCTAAGACTTAAACAAGTGAGATGATAAGCTCTTCAAAAAGCCCAAGAGCAGGCTGTGGGATCCACTAAGTGTCTCACAAAAAGCCAAGGAAAATGGGCAGGATGCCCTGGTGCAGGGGAGGTATCACTCCCTGCAGCCTCAAACAAACTTAAGCACAAGCCAGATAAAAAATCTAAAAAATAAGCTGATCACGAATACTTGTAGTTTAGCTGGGATAGTTTAACTTCAGAAAGTTTCAAGTCTCAAATCCAAACACAAAATTCAAGAAAATTCACTCAAGAAATGGGATTCTGATGGACTATGCAAGTTTTGACTTTTTGAAATTTGATAAAAGATTGACTTTTGTGAATTATGATCCTAATCTAATGACTGATAATGTAATAATAAGCTATGAAGAAACTAAAATAAGCTAGTTTAACTGATTATATAACTATTGATGGGATATGCAAACCAACATTCTATTCAGTGAGTTAAAATGAAAGATAGACAGATAATTTTGACTTTTAGGCTAATGAACCCTTGATTTTATGCAGTGACCACTCTATATAACCCTAGTATGACTTACTAAACTAATAACAATGACCAAAACATGGCCAAACACACAGACTAAACTTAATCCAAACACCCTTTATGAAATAGATTTCAACAACTTCATCAAGTATTTCAAGAGTTAGGTCACAATTGAAATTCTAATCATTGACATGTACTCTTATACACTGATTTGAACCAAGAAACACTTCCAATAAGAACAATTGACTATGATTAACTTACACTGCCACTAAGGCAGTTTTTATAAAAATTTTAAGAACAAGAAAGCAAATGAACAAGCAATCTACTAGAACCAATAACACCACTAAATATTACCCAAGAGACATGCAGAAACACATTTAAACACTAGATAAGCAAAGCTACAGTAATGAACTAAAAATTAAAGAAGGATAGAAAAGTTAGATCTCACAGTGTGCTTCCAAGCTTTTTATCATGAAACCAGGAACCACATACCACTTCCTAATATTCCCCAAGGGATTCTAATCCATAGCCATCCCTAAGCAACTGTGCTCCAGCGTTGATCAGCATCTAACCTGTGATTTTTATTTTTCTTTGATTTCTTTCTTATTTTTTTTATTTTTGGTTTCTTGTTACTAACTGAGTTTTAGTGTTTCTAAAAGCTTGAATAAGCTTTGTGGAGAGCCTAAATGAGCTTATGAGTCCATTGCAACAATAACTAACAACATTCAAACTTATTGAGAATTTTGAAATAAAGAGTAAATTGCATAAACTAATATTTAAACTAAAACTTGAAGTTTATTATTGAAATGACTTAAATTACAATGAAACAGCTTAATACAATCTTAGAAGGTGGAAATTACACTAGGATTCTAAAAAATGACATTAAAATTATTTATCTAAAAAACTAACTCCTTCTCTGCTCCATCTTCTCCATTTTATAGCCTCTAATTAGGGTTTCCATTATCCTCTGTCTCTTTCCCAGCACTAATATTGACCACAGGACTACTAGGATTTGATCTTGGCCGTTTAATAATTTTCGCGCCAAAATCCACCTTGGCGTTTTCTTTTGATAATTGAGGCCAGGGGTGGTAATCTTGGACTGGGGTGCTTGTTTGGTTAGGCAGGGGAGTTGGAGTGTTGCAGGAGTGAATGTAGGGGTGATGATGGAGCTTTGGCTGGTAGCAGGATGGTGGGTGGTGAGGTGGAAGGGGTGGTCAAAGGTTTGGTTGACCGGGGAAGTATTAAAACGGGGAGGTAGGCCTGATGTTGGTTGGGCCTGGATATGTGATGGGCTGGGGATTATAAGGGGTTTGGATTGGATTTGGATTTAAGGATTTATGAAGTAATAATTTTGGTCCGTTTGGTTTAAATAATAAACAAGCCCAAGGACTAAAGTTGTACAATCTGAATTCTTGAAGGACCTGATTTACCAATGTTCCAAAGTAACTTCAAGGGGCTAAACCTGCCATATAACATTAGTACAAGGACCAAAGTTGTATTTTCCATATTTTAAAACCTCAGGGACCATTTATGTAATTTTCTAAAAGTTGAAGGGTTAAATTGTAATATTCTAAAAGTTATCAAAAGGTTCCAAATTGTAAGTTATGAATAGTACAAGGGTACTATTTGTTAAATTCAATATTTTGAATACCCAGGGACTAAATTTGCCATTTTTGAAACTTGAAGGGTAAAAGTTGCCATTTTGTGTAAACTTTTATCCAGGGATCATTAGTGAACATGTTTGACTTCCCAAGGACCAGAGTTGACTTTTCTTTCATTTTAAACCTTAAGGGACTAGTTTTGACAATTTTTGAGAATTGAGGGACTGAAACTGCCAATTATGCAAACTTTGTTCATTTTTCATTTATTTTTAAACATTTTTCATCTGAAACATATAAAACACAGTTTTGGGATAATTTCTGTATTTTGACGCATTTCTGAGTGTTTTTGGATGTTTTGGCAGTTCAGATACGATAAAAATGATGAGTATTTACACACTCATCAATCCCCCACACTAAACTATTGCTAGTCCCTAGCAATCTTTTGAGAAAACTCAATGGATTTGAAGTCTCTTTACCGAAAGCCATTACTTCTGGAGTAGCCAAATGTTTTAATTCAAGTAAGAACTATGGTACACTGATAACCATGTGATTTTGAGCAAACCACCAGCTATCAACGGATTTGATTTGTCTTTACCAGAAGCCGTTTGCTTTTGGACTAGCCAACTCTTGATGGACATAGTCAACATCTTGGTGAGCTGATTACCAATTATGGCTTTCCAATGCCTTTACCACAAGCCATAACCTTGCGGGCTAGCCAACTTTTTTACTTTTTAGGATATGGGGAGTTGAACACCATACAATTTTGGGCAAATTGTAAGCCATAAACGGATATGAGATATCTTTACCAAGAGCCGTTTGCTCCTGGATTAGCCAATCCTTTTGTCGTTTAGACATGGTGGACTCATAACCACAAAAATTTTGAAATTAAGTGAAAATTTTTTTAAAATTTTGGGACAAAAACGGGGGTACTAGATGATATAATGTGATAAATTCGCTAGAATTCCCCCCCCCCACACTTAGAATTGAATATTGTCCTCAATATTCAAAGTCCCGACTACTATGCCGACTCTTTGAACGTATAAAGATAATATTATAAGCTAACTGTGGAAATATCATTTTTCATTTTTTCACTTTATTTATATGTACATACAACACACAATTTTTTTTCAAAGATATATACATTTCAAATAGATGCAGGGGACGGCCACTCCCCCACACTAGGGTGTTAGAAAGTAGAAAGAAGTCATAGACATGGGTGAAAACCCATGTTGTTGCTACTGTTTTTGTTTATCGAGTCGCTAGCTTGACTCGATCCCTGAATTCAATTGTCCTTGGGGAAAGTTTGGAGATTCGGGACAACCATGGATGGTATGTCCTCTCCAAAGTAGTGTTTCACACGATGCCCATTCACTTTGAAATTAGGACCGTCATTTTGAGATAACTCGACGGTGCCATAAGGATAAACCTTTGCGATAGTGAATGGACTAGTCCATCGGGTTTTAAGCTTTCCCGAGAAGATCTTGAGTCTAGAGTTGAAAAGAAGGACTCGATCACCAACGTTGAAAAGGCGGTTCTTGATTTTTGAGTCATGAATCTTCTTTGTCTTTTCCTTGTAGATCAAAGAGTTCTCGTAAGCTTGATCACGAAGTTCATCTAATTCATTCAATTGAACTTTCCGATGATCACCCGCAGTTTTAAGGTCAAAATTTGCATGCTTGAGGGCCCAATAGGCTTTATGCTCAAGCTCGATCGGTAGATGGCACACTTTCCTGTACACAAGCTTGTAAGGCGTACACCCGATGGGCCCAAAGTGCATGCTTGAGGGCCCAAAGTGCACGATTTTCACCAACGGTTCTTTCCAATATTCTCTTAATGCCTCGATTTTAAACTTCTACTTGTCCACTTGTTTGAGGGTGGTACGCAGTAGAAAGACGGTGAGTTACACAATACTTTTGCATGACTTTATCGAATTTGTCATTGCAAAAATGCGTACCACGATCACTAATTATAGCATGTGGGTTCCAAATCGAGCAAAAAGAGCTTTCAAGAATTTTACAACAACTCGGGCATCATTTGTGGGTAAAGCTTTCGCTTCCACCCATTTTGACAAATAGTCAACAGCCACAAGTATGTACTTATTTCCATGAGATGACGGAAATGGCCCCACAAAATCGATGCCCCATACGTCAAAGATTTCACAAACTTGTATTGCATTTTGTGGCATTTCTTTTTTTGTGAAATATTCCCGTGACGTTGACAAGCGTCACAGGATTTGACCAATTCTTGGGCATTCTTATAAATTGTAGGCCAATAGAATCCGGAAACAAACACCTTTTTGGCGGTATAATTTGGGTTGTGGTGTCCCCCCGTGGGTCCAGCATGGCAATCCTTGAGAATGTCATTGGCTTCCTGTCCATAAACACACCGCCGGATGACTTGATCCGCACAGATTTTGAAAAGGCAGGGGTCGTCCAAGAAATAATATTTCACATCCTTAAAGAACTTGTTCTTTTGTTGGGATGACATCCCTTTCACCACAAAGTTACCCGCATGGTAGTTTGCAAAATCGGCAAACCATGGGGTAATAGAATCTCCACGAAAGGCAACTGCATTGAGTGTCTCGAGAGGGAAGGTGTCATTAATTTCCTTCTTTTCGAAGACATCTTGGTGGGGGTTTTCCAAACGGGAGAGACGATCAGCAGCTAGGTTCTCAGCTCCTTTTTTTTTTTTTTTTTTTTTTTTTTTTTTTTTTTTTTATCACGAATGATGATATCAAATTCTTGTAGGAGGAGAACCCAACGGAGTAGTCTCGGCTTTGCATCTTGTTTTGCAAAGAGGTACTTCAAAGCCGAGTGATCCGTATACACTATGCTTTTGGTCAATATTAAATATGACCGGAATTTTTCAAAGGCATACACCACAGCTAATAATTCTTTTTCAGTGGTGGTGTAATGACTTTGAGCCTCGGTCATTGTTTTGCTTGCATAGTGTATAGGCTGAAAGTGTTTAGATCTGCGTTGCCCCAAGACTGCCCCATTGCATAATCACTAGCATCACACATAAGTTCAAAGGGCAAGTCCCAATCGGGGGCAACAAGAATTGGTGCTTCAGTAAGATTTTTCTTAAAAGTTTCAAAAGCTTCTATGCACTCAGGTGAGAAGATAAAAGGAGCATCCTTTTCGAGGAGATGGGTCATATGTCATACCCCGCCACGGCGGAAACGCGAGGGTGTAACTTCATGGATATCATCACAACACCTGGTGTCTATATAGAGAACAACTACATGCACAAAAATAGATCAAAGTACAAACACAAAGTGTTGTAACAATACCCCAAAACAAAAATAACCAAAACAAAATCCGAAACAATACATAAATTCAAACATAGATGCTAAACCACTTCCAATGCAACTAAGGTCTCGTCTATCCACTTCCTTCTATCTTATCCTTAGAAAGCTCACCTGAAAATGATGCTTAATATGTCAACATTACGTTGGTGAGATTCATAGGTGTAAGACTCATACACGCCAGGCAACCAAAATCACTGTGATTACAAAAATATAGCTGGACGAATAAATTACAGTTATCATATAACTACATGTATTTGCAAGTCAAGAATCACACACAAGGCAACAACACACACAAGGCAACCAATAGGACGGCTCGTGTCCTTCGACCCCAAAATAACTACAACAGGACGGCTCGTGTCATTCGACCCCACAATGATTACATTAGGACGGCTCGTGTCCCCCGACCCCATTAAACATCAATTAGGTCGCATGTGCGAGCAACAGGATAAGCATCCTCCTAATTGGATCCCATATATATCCACACAAGCAAATAATCACACATAGCATGCATACGATAACATTATAGGTCCAAGCTCTTTAACACCACACACATAACCACAGTAAATCAAATCATTTAAGACAAGCATCATTCCCATCCCAAGTTTAAAACAAGTTAAAAATATGGGACTATGAACTCACCTTAAACCTTGCAGCTTCCACAACACAAATCACAAATCTAAACAACACAAATAAGTCCACGTTACACAAGGCCAAGCTAAAAGCTACAACCCATGTAATACTCATATGATGGATGTCTAAGACTCATATGACCCACCATGGATCTCCTAGACACCATACTAACCACCACCATAACCTAACACTCACTAAATCCCTTGCACTCTTAAAATCGGAAAACGCAGAATTTTTGGGTATATTAGCCCACATAAAATCACGAAAAATAAAGCTCAAAAACTCACACCAAAAATTCACCATGGTCTCTCATAAGCATAGAAGTTAATCCCAGAAGGTCATTGACCAATAACACACACAAATACTCATAATAAATTCAAACTTGTCAACTACTCAAATTCGGATCTGAACGCACACCAAAAAGTTTTGATTTTAAATAAATACTTCCACAAGTTTTTATCACGAATACTCTGCGTGGTAGTCTAATATAACCTAATAATTAACTATTCCAGAAGGCCTAGTCAAAATACCACTTTTACAACCACATGACACCCTCAAACTTTTACCCAAAATCTATCCCGGTTTGACAGCTTTGACACCTTAACAAAGAAAAATCAAAAGACCAACTTACCGACCTTGAAATCAATCGTGGCTGGACTTTTTGGAAAGCTCTTTCACTATACTTCAATTTAGACCAAACATTCGTGACCTAAATCGTTACCATCTATTATTTACACTCACATCTTTACAGCCTTACAAATCTGCCCAAACCCTAACTCAATAACTAGCATATTTTAAGCTCAATTCTCTTAACCAATCATCATACTATTATCATTAATTGATCCCAACATGTTTAATAACATTAATTTACAGAAGTTAACACAAAACCAAATCCATCATACTTAATATTACATGAATTAGATTAATTAATCAATTAATTGAACATAGAGTTCAAAGATTTTACCTTGATTCTTGATTTTAGCTTCAAAACTATAAACCCTAATTTTCTTCTTCCCTTGCCTCCCATGAACGACCAAGACCAAAGAAAAAGAGGTTTGGGGTGTTTTGGTTTTGTATATATACTATCCTAATATAATTTTAGATAACCCTTTTAGTTAGGAGTTCTAATTGGACTAAAATTAGGTTTCCTTTTCCACCTTATCCCCCTTCTAACCGAATTTTACACACACACACACACACACACACACACATATATATATATATATATATATATATATATATATATATATATATATATATATATATATATATATATATATATATATATATATTAAATTTATTTATTACACTCAAAATCTCATACTTTTCATATTTTATAAACTCTCAAAACAAAACCTAACGTATTTCGCGATAAACCTTAACTTTTACGACAACCGGAAAAATAATCATTTTCAAAACAAAGTTTCCAAAAATAGAATTTCACACTCTTTTTTAAATATAACTCATAAAAACAAACTCCTCGTAACTTACTAACGCTCAATACTTGAACGAAGACTCATTTCACAAAATCACAAAAACACCAAAACTACACAAGTCATTTCTACACCACAAGGGCGATCAAAATGAACTTTCCCAAATAATCAACATTACTCACTCACAAAAACAACACCACGCAAAGGGATTTAGTGCTAAAACTCACCTATATCTCACTTAAATCACCTAAGACACACCAAACAAACGTCAACCGAGTCAAGATAATCAGTCAAACTGACCTGACAAAACCACGGTTGTTACATCATAGGCCGGACGATCTTGGAAAAATCTTGAATAAACCTACGATAGAAACCGGCATGCACTCTACTTCACTCCTTAGGCAAATTCAACCGATATGTCTCAAATCCAATCCTTTCCATAAATCTCAAACGGTCTTACGTATCTCGGTGCTAGCTTGCCTTTCTTACCGAAACGCACCACACCCTTCCAAGGAGATACTTTTAACCTCACAATATCACCAACACCAAACTCCAAGGGCTTACGGCAATAATCCGCATAACTCTTTTGGCGATCTCTTGCTACCTTAAGTCTTTCCTTAATCAGAAAACCTTATTCATAGTCTCTCGCTTTAGTTCAGGACCAATTAATTGGCTTGTTCCAACCTTTGCCCACAGAATAGGTGACCTACATTACCTTCTATACAACTTTTCACACGACACATACTCAATACTAGAATGATAATTGTTGATATAGGAGAACTCAGCTAAGGGTAAATGTATACCCCGGCTTCCTCCAACATCAAACACACCCATGCTCTCAGCTCACCACCCAACGCCTGATTTGTACGCTCACTTAGTTCACTCATTAGAGAATGATAAGTCGTACTCATCTACATACGCGTTCTCAAGACTCCATAACACGTTTACCACTATCGCGAAGTAAGTATTTCATCATGTTTCTTGATGATCAACGCGACACCCCATGGCTCATTACCAACTCACCGAGCGAAAAGTCTCGCCTACTCCTCCACACATCTCTTGCTAAGGTAATAATACGTCTTATCCATTCTCAGATGTATCAAATACCTTTCATGATTGATGTCCTTACGCTTCCTCTCAATGGAACCAATAGCTGGAACGCAAAGTACATTCCTTCATCTTCGTTCCTTTCCATTTACTGGTCTAAACCAAGTAATCATTCTTCTTACATGTTCTCAACCTTGAGCCTCTCTCTCTAGGCTGCCAGTATCATCCTCTTAACTCCGAACCGAATTATCATAATCATTTCTCACAAACATCCAAGTTTCACTCGTTCACTCCCGCTCAGTGCTTTTACCACGATTTCCTCCCTTCCTTGACGATAGCGAATGAAACAATCGTAGTCACTGAGAAATTCCACACCCAACTTCTCTTCAACATATACTAACCTCTTGTCAAATATATGCTAAAGATTCTTATGATCTGGGTAGACCACACTCTTTGCTCCATAAAATATCATCTCCAAGTTCTACTCCCCAACTTTAAATCATGTATCACATAGTTCCTCTCATGGATCTTCCACCTCCGCGATGCCTACGCAATCTATAGAAGATAAAAATGAATCGCCAATAGTACCTGCCATTTCTAAGGACAATCGTCTCTCAGATGGTGTCTTAGATACTTTCTACTCTTTCCCACTTTTATCTTACTAGTGTCCACAAACACTCGTTATCGTTGACCACCTTCTTGAAGAACGTACATCACTTGGCAACATCCTCTTCTTCTTCAACGAACAAATTGATAATCAAAACGACAATCAATCCTAAGTAGACGACGCGAACCATGAAACCGGTCGAACTAAAACGTATATCAACGAACTCAAAAAGGGTACGAATTACCGAATAGCGAAGTAGCGAACATCAAAATCAAAGCTAGAAAAACACAATGAGAAATTTTCACAATAAAAGTAGACACAGATAAAATATTTCATGAAAACCCATACAAAGAAAATACACATACCCATAAAACATCCACAAGCGTACCTCAACGAAAGAAACACTCGATGAATCAAATACATAACAAGTTTGGTAAATGAGGACCATAGACAGTTCTTATTCCCGTACTCGACCTTATCAAAAACAAATGAACACCGTTTTTCACAAGACATATCTTAAACTTATACATTTTTTATAAGATATATATAAACCATTTTATGTAAGACATCAACATAGCCATTTTTTTTACACTTCATTTTGACCATAAAAATAATAGTTTCCAACAAATGACCTTGAAATACCCAAAACGAATTTGTAAAATGCCATAAAGACTCTAACACAACCTCTTAATCGAACGCGAAAGACTTGAAGAACTCCGTAATCAAAATAATCCTCAAACGAACTCATACCAGTGAACACTCACACAAATACATTGCAAACCAAGCGAAGAGCGTAAAGACTCATTCGTACAACAATCAAACCAAAATCATAGAAAAACACCATACTAACAGGTCACAAAACATGTCACGAAATTCAATTGGTGTGTGTAAATAAGGGAGCAAATATCCACACCAACTCGTCACGAACCAACAATACTTGAAGAATAGCATAACATTCATCCGAGGAATGGATGTATGGAATAATCAAAGAAACGAACCAGTATCCAACAAAACAAATTCGATTACCCAACACCTATCACGACGTCAAAGAGAAAGAATATGGCAACTGTACCATCATGGTACGAATAGGAATGCCAACCAAAGAATTAGGTATACAAACGGAGCATCTAGCAAACAAATCAACTTAAATACCATAACATAAGTACCCACCGATAATTGAGGTATCAACATATGATAGGTAGGATGGAATCTTACCACCTACACACCCCAACATATAACGACTGCCCAAACAGTTAAGAGAATAATTCTTTAACCATACAGCCATCACCAACATGATATCACATACCATCTTCCACAACATATAACAACAAACATCAATCAATGCAATAATGGTCACAAGTCCACATGTGTGATACCCTTATAATTATGTTCGCGACCATAGTTATAAGCCTATTCCACACACATACTTACTTCCAAAACCACACATCTCAATGATAACGCACATATACCACATAGCACCTAATACACAATGCAATCCATGCTATCATACTTGCAAGTCCACTTGTGTCGTGACACATGTATAATTATGTTGGCTACCATAATTATCTATGCCCCCTTTCATAAGTGTACTCCCTCCTATGACAACACATCATGCAAACAAACATGCAAATAAAAACATAAGACGTCGCAAACAATCATCTCGCACGGAACAATTCCAACGATCACGTAAACTCTATAATCGAAATCACTTGGATAGGGTCGATCCAATATCCAAGAGTAATCACGCTCCAACATGGCTCCAGACGGCAAAAGACAATATACGAAGTCCAAAACATGACACAAAACAAAAGACGTCGCATAACGGCTCAAACTCCACTCTCACACTTATCTCCCTACTCAGATCAATTCAACTTACTACTCGTTGTGGACTTTAGATCCGAATCCACGCCATTCTATCCTAACTCCCTTTCATCTTTACGCAACCACCCATTCATGTTTCCTACATGTTGAGGTAGTCGACAACATGCAAAACCATCTCTATTATTTTCTTCCAATTCCACATGATTCACAAGCGCATACAAATCACGAGGTTTAGACTAAACCACCTCTCCTTCCTATGTGAAGTGAGGACACTACCAAGGGTATTTGGTAATGGCTCCATCTCTAGAAGTCATCGTGATTCCAAACCTCTCCACTTCTTCTCCACCAACGTTTCCCATAAACGTCCTCTCCTTGTCCGAACATGAATACATGCTATCGGGAACTCAGATTCTGCGGTTAATCCGTTTCATCCGACCACTTCTCTAGTATCCAATAGCAACAACGGTTGTCCAACGAAGCATCTTACGCGCGGAAGATGATATAATAAAGTCGATATATACAATACTACGTATAGGGAATAGAATAGACGTACGAAACTAAATAAAACATCTCATAAATATAGGAAAATAGACATATAAAATACTATACTTACACATGGGTCCTAAATGCAACTATATGAGAGACTCCTAGGTTATAGTCTAGGTCCAACCGCCTTATTCTCTATAAAGGCTCTGATACCAATCTGTCACACCCCACCACGGCGGAAACGTGAGGGTGTAACTTCATGGATATCATCACAACACCTGGTGTCTATATAGAGAACAACTACATGCACAAAAATAGAGCAAAGTACAAACACAAAGTGTTGTAACAATACCCCAAAACAAAATCCGAAACAATACATAAATTCAAACATAGATGCTAAACCACTTCCAATGCAACTAAGGTCTCGTCTATCCACTTCCTTCTATCTTATCCTTAGAAAGCTCACCTGAAAATGATGCTTAATATGTCAACATTATGTTGGTGAGATTCATAGGTTTAAGACTCATACACGCCAGGCAACCAAAATCACTGTGATTACAAAAATATAGCTAGACGAATAAATTACAGTTATCATATAGCTACATGTATTTGCAAGTCAAGAACCACACACAAGGCAACAACACACATAAGGCAACCAATAGGACGGCTCGTGTCCTCCGACCCCAAAATAACTACAACAGGACGGCTCGTGTCCTCTGACCCCACAATGATTACATTAGGACGGCTCGTGTCCCCCAACGCCATTAAACATCAATTAGGTCGCATGCGCAAGCAACAGGATAAGCATCCTCCTAATTGGATCCCATATATATCCACACAAGCAAATAATCACACATAACATGCATACGATAACATTATAGGTCCAAGCTCTTTAACACCACACACATAATCACAGTAAATCAAATCATTTAAGACAAGCATCATTCCCATCCCAAGTTTAAAACAAGTTAAAAATATGGGACTATGAACTCACCTTAAACCTTGCAGCTTCCACAACACAAATCACAAATCTAAACAACACAAATAAGTCCACATTACACAAGGCCAAGCTAAAAGCTACAACCCATGTAATACTCATATGATGGATGTCTAAGACTCATATGACCCACCATGGATCTCCTAGACACCATACTAACCACCACCATAACCTAACACTCACTAAATCCCTTGCACTCTTAAAATTGAAAAACGCAGAATTTTTGGGTACATTAGCCCACATAAAATCACGACAAATAAAGCTCAAAAACTCACACCAAAAATTCACCATGGTCTCTCATAAGCATAGAAGCTAATCCCAGAAGGTCATGGACCAATATCACACACAAATGCTCATAATAAATTCAAACTTGTCAACTACTCAAATTCGGATCTGAACGCACACCAAAAAGTTTTGATTTTAAATAAATACTTCCACAAGTTTTTATCACAAATCCTCTTCGTGGTAGTCTAATATAACCTAATACTTAACTATTCCAGAAGTCCTAGTCAAAATACCACTTTTACAACCACATGACACCCTCAAACTTTTACCCAAAATCTGTCCTGGTTTGACAGCTTTGACACCTTAACAAAGAAAAATCAAAAGACCAACTTCCCGACCTTGAAATCAATCGTGGCTGGACTTTTTGGAAAATTTTTTCATTATACTTCAATTTAGACCAAAAATTCGTGACCTAACTCATCACCATCTATTATTTACACTCACATCTTTACAGCCTTACAAATCTGCTCAAACCCTAACTCAATAACTAGCATGTTTTACGCTCAATTCTCTTAACCAATCATCATACTATTATCATTAATTGATCCCAACATGTTTAATAACATTAATTTACAGAAGTTAACACAAACCCTAATCCATCATACTAAATATTACATGAATTAGATTAATTAATCAATTAATTGAACGTAGGGTTCGAAGATTTTACCTTGATTCTTGATTTTAGCTTCAAAATTATAAACTCTAATTTTCTTCTTCCCTTGCCTCCCATGAATGACCAAGACCAAAGAAAAAGAGGTTTGGGGTGTTTTGGTTTTGTATATATACTATCCTAATATAATTCTAGATAACCCTTTTAGTTAGGAGTTCTAATTAGACTAAAATTGGGTTTCCTTTTCCTCCTTATCCCCCTTCTAACCGAATTTTATACACACACACACACACACATATATATATATATATATATATATATATATATATATATATATATATATATATATATATATATATATATATATATATATATATATATATATATATATAAATTAGATTTATTTATTACACTCAAAATCTCATACTTTTCATATTTTATAAACTCCCAAAACAAAACCTAACGTATTTCGCGATAAGCCTTAACTTTTACGACAACCGGAAAAATAATCATTTTCAAAACAAAGTTTCCAAAAATAGAATTTCACACTCTTTTTGAAATATAACTCATAAAAACAAACTCCTCGTAACTTACTAACGCTCAATACTTGAACGAAGACTCGTTACGCAAAATCACAAAAACACCAAAACTACACAAGTCATTTCTACACCACAAGGGCGATCAAAATGAACTTTCCCAAATAATCAACATTACTCACTCACAAAAACAACACCACGCAAAGGGATTTAGTGCTAAAACTCACCTATATCTCACTTAAATCACCTAAGACACACCAAAAAAACGTCAACCGAGTCAAGACAATCAGTCAAACTGACCTGCCAAAACCACGGTTGTTACATCATAGGCTGGACGATCTTGGAAAAATCTTGAATAAACCTACGATAGAAACCGGCATGACCCAAAAAGCTCCTAATACCTTTGACGGTGGTGGGATGAGGTAATTTTGCAATGACATCAATTTTGGCCTTGTCAACCTCAATCCCATTCTTTGAAATTTTATGGCCACGGACAATGCCCTCTTTGACCATAAAGTGACTCTTCTCCCAATTTAGACATAACCTTGTGTCTTCACAACGTTTGAGCATGTTGTCTAAATGGGAGAGACATGATTGAAACGAATCCCCAATGACCAAAAAATCGTCCATAAAGACCTCCATAGTTTTCCCGATCATGTTGGAAAATATGGCCATCATACATCTTTGAAACGTTCCCGGAGCATTACATAAACCAAATGGCATATGTTTATAAGCAAATGTTCCATAGGGGCACGTAAAAGTGGTCTTTTCCTGATCTTGTGGATCATTGGGAATCTGAAAGTAACCCGAGAAACCATCGAGGAAGCAATAATACCCATTCCCCGCTAATCTCTCGAGCATCTGATCCATAAAGGGCAGAGGAAAATGGTCTTTGCGGGTGGCGTCATTTAACTTGCGATAGTCAATGCAGACACGCCATCCCATAACCAATCGAGTTGGAATCAACTAGTTTTCCTCGTTTGTGACAACCGTAATGCCACCCTTTTTTGGAACGCAGTGTATTGGGCTAACCCAAGGACTGTCCGAGATAGGGTAAATCAATCCGGCATCAAGAGTTTTAAAACTTCTTGTTTGATGACCTCATGAATTTTTGGATTCACCCTTCTTTGTTGTTGGACTACTGGTTTGAAGTCATCCTCCATTAAAATCTTGTGGGTACAAAATTCAGGGTCAATGCCTTTGATGTCGGAGAGTCTCCAAGCAATTGCTTGTTTATGCGACTTCAAAACATTTATTAGAGCAGTCTTTTCCTCAACACTTAAATCTTTAGCAATTATGACGGGTAATTTATCATCACCCTCCAGAAATGCATATTCAAGATGAGGCGGCAAGTCCTTAAGTTCAACCACAGGAACGTCATTAGTTTTCTCAACATTTTTGACTTCCTCTTTATGAAGTTGTTTTGGAGGAAGAGGGGGAGATGGGTATTCATTTAACAATTCTTCTAGCAAAAGAATGTCCCCCTCAGGATCAAGATAGTCTACATCAACTTCATGTGAAATTGAACTATCTTGAGCAAGAAAAGCCTCGACATCTTCCAAAAAGAAGTCACTTACCTCAAAAGGAGTGAGAGAAGGGGAAGAGTCGGCTATAATAGGCTCAGAAGATGGAGTGGGATTGCCACTAGGAAAATAACCAAGAAGTTCTTGAGAGTACTCCTCAGACGCAACATCAATGATATCGATCCGGTTAACCGATTCAGCATCATAATTCGAGGAGTACCTCGAAGTTTGATCGAGGTTAAACGTTACTGCTTCATTACCAACACGAAGAGTTATTTCCTCTTTGTGCACATCGATTAGAGCACGACATGTTCTCAGGAATCCTCTTCCAAGAATGAGAGGAACCCTTGGATCAGCATCGAACTCAACAACAACGAAATCAGCGGAGAAGTGGAACTTTCCTACTTTCACAAATACGTCCTCGGCAATGCCGAAGGGACGAGTAATGGAACGATCTGCAAGCTCAAGAGTCATGCAGGTAGGAGTAAGTTCTGGAAGAGAAAGTTTCTTCCACATTGAATTAGGCATCAGGTTGATGCTAGCACCAAGATCGGCCAAGGCGAAGCATTCAACCATCCCAGGAAAAACACATGGAATGAGAAATTTTCCGGGGTCTCCAAGCTTCTTAGGAAGCTTCTTTAAGATAACTGCTGAGCAATTTTCGTTTAATGGAGTCTTTGCCATTTCGTACAATTTTTCCTTGTTGCTTAACAAGTTCTTGATCATTGATGCAAATTTGGGCATCAAGATGATAGCATCCGCAAGGCTTACGTCAAAATGCAAATCTTGAAAGATTTGATAGAACTTATCCATTTGGTGACTAGCCTTTTCACGGAGCTTTTGCTCATTAAGTCGCGATGGGTATGGTATTTAAGTTTTGGATTTAGGGTTTTCAACAGGAGTTGTTGGTGGTTCAAAGACAACTCCAGGTTTTGGTATAGTTTCTGATACAACCTGAGGATGGACGTGTGCGGTACTTTGTGGGCTAGTAAATTGCACATTGTCCTTTGTCACCTCAGGCTCACGTTCTACTACCTTGGGAGGA
Source organism: Artemisia argyi (assembly GCA_030686995.1). Taxonomy (NCBI): domain Eukaryota; kingdom Viridiplantae; phylum Streptophyta; class Magnoliopsida; order Asterales; family Asteraceae; genus Artemisia; species Artemisia argyi. The sequence continues at coordinate 174,728,036 of CM060682.1, read as the reverse complement.
GAAAAAGAGGTATTAGGAGCTTCGGGTCCATCATAGGAAACACCACTTCTCGTTGTGATCGCTTTAACATCGCCCCTCGGATTAGTGATCGTGTTGCTAGGTAAAGTAGTACCTGAGCCCGAGGGTCGATCATTTAAAGACTTCTTAACAAGGTCTGCGATCTGAGTCATCATCACCCTATTCATTTCCTCCTGAGATTTCATGAATTGTCTCAACAACTCATCAGATGATGGTCCCGTTGGAACAATTGATTGAGTGTGGTTAGGAGGAGCTTGGTTAGGGTAATTCTGAGTAGCTGGAGTGATGGCTTGATTTTGATTGGGAAAATTCTGGGCCAGTTATTTTGATCGGAAACGTGGTTTTGAAAATTTCCCTGGTGTTGGTTGCCATGTCCATGAGAATTGTTTCCTTGATAGTTGTTTTGACCTTGGTTTCGATTATAGTTTCCTTGATTTTGGAAACCTTGGTTTTGGTTATGATGGAAACCTTGGTTTTGGTTCTGATTGACATTTCCTTGGTTTTGGTAACCTTGGTTCATTCGATTCTGATTTTGGTTCTGGTTACGGTTTTGGACATTAGGGTTTTGATTGAATCCGGGAGGTCCAAGGAAATTGTTAGAACGATAGCTTAGAAGATTGTGGTCCCCTTGCAGTTGGTAGCTATTACCTCCCGATTATAGGAACCTTGAGCAGCATATACGTCCTCGTGAGTGTAGCCACCGGTGGCTGGACACTCGGAATATGAATGTGGACCTCCACAAGTTTCACAAATTTGATTGACGGCTTTGGCTTGTTGATTTTGTACTTGTTGATTTTGGATACTTTGGTTCATCCTCAACATAGCCGTAGCGAAATCATCCATCTTTTTAGTGAGGACCGCTATTTCAAAAGATGCTGGAGTGACAGACTTACATGACTCTTCCCTCTCAGCTGAGGAATCCCAGAAATTATGGTGGGCAGTCATGTTTTCAGTGAGATCATAGCACTCTTCGGGGCGCCTTTTCATAAAGGTCCCACTAGCAGCAGCATTGAGAATATCACGATGTCTCAATGTTAACCCATTATAGAAAGTATCTATTTGGGTAACGAGTAACATGTTATGGTTAGGACACCGATCAATTGAGAGCTTATAGCGTTCCCATGCTTCAAACAAAGACTCTTCGGGATGCTGACGAAAGTTACTAATGTCATTTCGTAACTTGGTAACCATGGATGGTGGAAAGTATTTGGCTAAAAATTTAGTCACCATTTCTTTAAAAGTATGAATCGAATTCTTAAGAAGTCGATCAAACCATGCAGTGGCACGATGGGTTAAAGAATAGGGGAAAAGAGATAGACGAAGGGCATCATCGGAGACACCATTCTGTTTCATGCTTTGGGTGACGGTAAGAAATTTATCAAGATGCTTGTTTGCATCGTCACCAGGTAGGCCATGATATTGGCACAAATTCTGGACTTGTTGTATCATGTGATGCGTAAGTCCAAAATTAGTGGCAGCAATGTTAAGAGGGGCAATGTGCCCACCTCTTCCGAGCATCGTGGGTTGACACAACTCCTCCATAGTTCGGAGATCAGGAGCTGCATCATCTATAATGGGTGGTTATTGGTTACCGTCCATTTTCGGAACTGGATCCTCAACAATAGGACGTAACTCAGTTACGTTTATCAGTTGACGATTTCGTTTCATTTGTGAACGAGTGCGCATGCACTAACAACAAAATTTCAATAAAACAAGATCGAGACAAATCAACAGTGAACTTAAACCATTCCCGGGTCATTATGTCCCAGCGAGGTTTGCAATTGTATTTGAAAACGTTTTAAGTGATTGGGTGATTTAACAGGAGGATTAGGAATTTGATTTGTGTGATTACACTACGAGATTATGATTGAGAATAGCTTAGAAACACTATATTAACAATTACTGATGATCAGATATCCTAAAAACGTGAGTTAAACCTAAAAACGCGCGTTTGAATTTAAAATAAACGCGAACGCGCAAAATAAAAAGTGAAACGTGAGCAAATAAAATCCTACGAATGTGAAAATTATATTTTTACAATCCTAATGTTATAAGAAAATTTTAAGAAAATTAAAATTATTTTTACAACTACTTAATTAATTACTATTAATTAATTACTAATTATTAATTACTTTTTAATTAACTAAATTATACTAATTATTAATTAATTATGAAATTTAACTAGAAAAATGAAAATTAAATTTAGAAAAATCTAAAACTAATTTTAGAACATAAAATCTATTTTTCCTACTTTTTAATTATTTACTATTAATTAAAAACTAATTATTTAATTAATTTAAACTAAATTGAATTATAAAAAGTACTAAATGACAAAAGAAAAATCTGAAAAAATTCCTAAAATTATTTTAACCTATAAGGAACCAGAGAAAAATATAAAAATGAGAAATGCTTATAAATAAGCAGAAAAATAAGCCAAAGAGCTAAAATAGAAGCTATCATTTTTCTAAAATTTGGATTTTTCTTGATTTTCTTTTACACAACTGATTTACTACTTAAAATAACAAACTTTTGTAAAGACAACTTCTTTGGATCTCAGTAATAAGCTCAGTGCATACAAATAAGCTTAACAGTAAGCTTATAAGCTTGAATATGAGATTTGTGAAGGTAAAAAGCTATGTTTAATCTGCCAAAGGATCAAAATACGCTAAGACAGATGATACAAACTAGAAATGAGATAATCTGATCAAATAAGCCCAATGTATAAGCTGAAAACACCAAATAAGCACTTGAACCAACTCAAAGTCCAAACAAGCCTGAATCAAGGATTTTTGGACCTCTGTGGGGTCCACAGAGGTAAAAGGAGGTCCAAATTGGAACTTGACCTGTCAAGGTTACTAGGTCAACTTCAAAATAAGCCAATAAGCTCGGCTTATGGCTTATTATTGAAGCTTGTGTGACCCTTGAACTTAGGTTCAAAACCTGAGTGATCAGTGTACACTTTGAAAACAGGCTACCAAAGTAAGTCAAATAAGCTGTGGGCAAATATGCTAGGGACCAAATTAAGCTAAGACTTAAACAAGTGAGCTGATAAGCTCTTCAAAAAGCCCAAGAGCTGGCTGTGGGGTCCACTGAGTGTCTCACAAAAAGCCAAGGAAAATGGGCAGGATGCCCTGGTGCAGGGGAGGTATCACCCCCTGCAGCCTCAAACAAACTTAAGCACAAGCCAGATAAAAAATCTAAAAAATAAGCTGATCATGAATACTTGTAGTTTAGTTGGGATAGTTTAACTTCAGAAAGTTTCAAGTCTCAAATCCAAACACAAAATTCAAGAAAATTCACCCAAGAAATGGGATTCTGATGGACTATGCAAGTTTTGACTTTTTGAAATTTGATGAAAGGTTGACTTTTGTGAATTATGATCCTAATATAATGACTGATAATGTAATAATAAGCTATGAAGAAACTAAAATAAGCTAGTTTAACTGATTATATAACTATTGATGGGATATGCAAACCTACATTCTATTCAGTGAGTTAAAATGAAAGATAGACAGATAATTTTGACTTTTAGACTAATGAACCCTTGATTTTATGCAGTGACCACTCTATATAACCCTAGTATGACTTACTAAACTGAGAACAATGACCAAAACATGGCCAAACACACAGACTAACCTTAATCCAAACACCCTTTATGAAACAGATTTCAACAACTTCATCAAGTATTTCAAGATTTAGGTCACAATTGAAATTCTAATCATTGACATGTACTCTTATACACTGATTTGAACCAAGAAACACTTCCAATAACAACAATTGACTATGATTAACTTACACTGCCACTAAGGCAGTTTTTATAAAAATTTTGAGAACAAGAAAGCAAATGAACAAGCAATCTACTAGAACCAATAACACCACTAAATATTACCCAAGAGACATGCAGAAACACATTTAAACACTAGATAAGCAAAGCTACAGTAATGAACTAAAAATTAAAGAAGGATAGAAAAGTTAGATCTCACAATGTGCTTCCAAGATTTTTATCATGAAACTAGGAACCACATGCCACTTTCGAATATTCCCCAAGGAATTCTAACCCACAGCCATCCCTAAGCAACTGTGCTCCAGCATTGATCAGCATCTAACCTGTGATTTTTATTTTTCTTTGACTTTTTTTTTTCTTTGACTTTTTTTTTTTTTTTTTTTTTTTTTTTTTTTTTTGGTTTCTTGTTACTAACTGAGTTTTAGTGTTTCTAAAAGCTTGAATAAGCTTTGTAGAGAGCCTAAATAAGCTTATGAGTCCATTTCTACAACAACTAACAACATTCAAACTTATTGAGAATTTTGAAATAAAGAGTAAATTGCATAAACTGATATTTAAACTAAAACTTGAAGTTTATTATTGAAAAAGACTTAAATTACAATGAAACAACTTAATACAATCTTAGAAGGTGGAAATTACACTAGGATTCTAAAAAACGACATTAAAATTATTTATCTAAAAAATTAACTCCTTCTCTGCTCCATCTTCTCCATTTTATAGCCTCTAATTAGGGTTTCCACTATCCTCTGTCTCTTTCCCAGCACTAATATTGACCATAGGATTACTAGGATTTGATCTTGGCCATTTAATAATTTTCGCGCCAAAATGCACCTTGGCGTTTTCTTTTGATAATTGAGGCCAGGGGTGGTAATCTTGGACTGGGGTGCTTGTTTGGTTAGGCAGGAGAGTTGGAGTGTTGCAGGAGTGAAGGTAGGGGTGATGATGGAGCTTTGGCTGGTAGCAGGATGGTGGGTGGTGAGGTGGAAGGGGTGGTCAAAGGTTGGGTTGACCGGGGAAGTATTAAAACGGGGAGGTGGGCCTGGATATGTGACGGGCTGGGGGTTATAAGGGGTTTGGATTGGATTTGGATTTAAGGATTTATAAAGTAATAATTTTGGTCCGTTTAGTTTAAATAATAAACAAGCCCAAGGACTAAAGTTGTACAATCTGAATTCTTGAAGGACCTGATTTTCCAATGTTCCAAAGTAACTTCAAGGGGCTAAACCTACCATATAACATTAGTACAAGGACCAAAGTTGTATTTTCCATATTTTAAAACCTCAGGGACCATTTATGTAATTTTTTGAAAGTTGAAGGGTTAAATTGTAATATTCCCAAAGTTATCAAAAGGTTCTAAATTGTAAGTTATGAATAGTACAAGGGTATTATTTGTTAAATTCCATATTTTGAATACCCAAGGACTAAATTTGCCCTTTTTGAAACTTGAGGGGTAAAAGGTGCCATTTTGTGTAAACTTTTATCTAGGGATCTTAGTGAACATGTTTGACTTCTCAAGGACCAAAGTTGACTTTTCTTTCATTTTAAACCTTCAGGGACTAGTTTTGATAATTTTTGAGAATTGAGGGACTGAAACTGCCAATTATGCAAACTTTGTTCGTTTTTCGTTTGTTTTTAAACATTTTGCATCTGAAACATATAAAACACAGTTTTGGGATAATTTCTGTATTTTGATGCATTTCTAAGTGTTTTTGGATGTTTTGGCAATTCAGATACGATAAAAATGATGAGTATTTACACACTCATCAGTCCTATAATCTGAGCTCTCAGTATATGTACTAAGGTCAGGGTACAAAAGGAGGTCAAATAAGCCAAGGGTGGATAAGCCAAACCCCAAAATAAGCTGAATTATGAAAAGTTATGCTATTAGACTAATCAAAAACCAAAGGGTTAACTGTGGGGTCCGCTGGATAAGCCAGAGTTGGTCAGATCCTTGGTTCAGGGGAGGTAACTCTCCCTACAGGTGTGTTTGAGAGGCTGGGGATTGCACACAAAAAATGACAAAAATGTAGTGACAATAGGATTCAGTAGTTTAGCTGGTATACTACCATTGGTAAAAAGCGCAAGTCCTAGATCTACACACAAAATTCCAAACAATTCTTGCAATTTTTGCCTTTTTCCTTAGATATGCAATTTTGACTTTATGAGATTTTGTGACTTTTGACCAAAATGAACTTCAATAACTGATTTTGTGACTATAGATGTTAAATGAAGTTATTATAAAACTAAATTAAGCTACTTGACTAACTTATGTAGTGATATGATGAGATTTGGGGTCCTAACATCTAACAGTGAACAGACAAAGGGGATCAAGTTATGATTTTGACTTTTTTCTAAAAACCACTGGTCTTTTATGACTGATCTGAGTTATTCTAACCTACTAGGGCTTGCATACATAGAAAACAACAGCAAATACACAGGGGACTCAAGGGAATCAACTGATCCAAACACCCCTTATGGTTCATTGTCTTGTGATTTTTAAAACAATTAGCAAATCTAACACAGGAAACTGAGAATTAAACTTACACTATCCCAAAACAAGCATAAATGGGCCAGAGTAAACAATCATTAACCTACTTAACTACTTAACACAGATTATGAAGAAAATGGACAAAAAGCTTAAAAGGGATCCAAAGCTGATGAACAAGTGAGAACTGGATCCAAAACTACCATCCTATTACTCCCTTGAGCTCTAAACTAAACACCATTTAGCATAAACCAGCTCCATTCTTCTTTCTCTTCTGATTTTTTTTTATTTTTTCTATTTAATTCTAATTTTTTGTATTTTTTTGGTTTTTGGATCTAAACTAATTTTAAGTGGTGTCTACTAACTTATATAGCTATAATGGAGCCTATATGAGCTTAATCATTCCATAATAACAACTATAAACACATTTAAGCTAAATTGAGATTTTGATTGAAATTTACCATAAACTAAATTTATATTAGAAACTGGAAACTGATTGTTGAAACAAGGTTTAAATACACTAGAAATGTTAAGATTACAAGCTTAAAGCTTAAATTACATTGGAAATGAAAAATACATAAAAACGACTTTGAAATTAACTAAAACTACCACAATTGTACTCTGTTGCTTCTCTTCCCTTCTTGTAGGAGTCCATTAGGGTTCCACTGAGTATCCTTGACTTTTCCCACTTCTCTTTGAGCCATTGGATTGGTCAATCCAATCTCAGCCTTTGAATTTGCTTTTGGCGGGCAAAAATCCAAAGTGGCAGTTGGGGTTGAGTGAGGGAAAGATGAAGCAATTAAAGCTTCTTGGAGCTTTGTTAAGGGTTAAGGGACAGGGTATAGATAGCTGAGGTGGAGGAGGGGGTTTTGCAGGTTAGCAGGTAACAGCAAGTGGGGGATTATTTTATTTATTTTGGTGGGAGGGAAAGGGTAAAAACGGGGTGTTTTTATTTTTATTTGTTTTAGGCTGATGGGGTATGGGGTTGGGCCAAGGTGGGAGTGGGCTGGATGGGAGATGGAATTGGATTTGGTTTGTGATATATAAAAGGGATCCGTTTGGTTTAGGTAAACAACAAGGACCAATTTTGCAATTTCCCTAAAGTTTGAGGGCTGAACTTATAAATTCTCCAAATTTTATCACAAGGACCAATGTTGCCAACTCTAATAATACAAGGACCATACTTGCCATTTTCCACTTTAAAAAACCCCAAGGACCATTTTTGATCATTTCCAAAAGTTTAGGGACCTTTTCTGCCATTTGCCCAAAGATTCATTCAAGGACTAATTTTGTAGACTTAGAATATCTCAGGGACCTTGAATGATAACTTTCCATATTTTGAATAACCAGGGACTAGTTTTGACATTTTCTGAAAGTTGGGGGACTGAAACCGCCAATTTTGCAAACTTTGGTCGTTTTTCATTTATTTTTACTCATTTTGCATCTGAAACATATAAAACACAATTTCTGAGATATTTTCAGTATTTTGATGCTCATTTGAGTGTTTTTAGATGTTTTGCAGTTCAGATTTGACCAAAAATGATGAGTGTTTAAGCACTCATCACTACCCAAGGACATCACCAATAGTTAGAATTAGAAGTCCTTAGGTATGATATGAAAAAAGGAGAAAAGAATGAAAGGATAAAGAAGGAGTTGAAGAATTAAAAAGAAAAGTAAAGAAAATGGTGAAAAGAAATAGCCCTCCATATGTTCAACCCTAGGGCAGACACCGGGTTCAATTCGTATGCTATTGGTTGTTGCTAAGGCAATACCGGTATTGAAGATAAAGTCGTCATGGACCCAGTGATGCAATGCACTAAACCTTCTTAACCACTCAAGTTCTCTTAAAAGAACTTGTTTCATTCTCACGGGGAACCGGTGTAATCTATCGACTTGTCTCTTAGAGATGGTTGATATTGAAGCAGGAGACCCCTCCCTAATCTCCGCATAGGAAACCTAAGTAAGCACTTATCGAGTCTAGAGCCATGAGATACATCAAAGATCTCTTAGGAACACTTAGTATTTCTACAACTGGTAATCTACATCAATGGACACCAGCTGTAAATTATCGAGTCCTTCGCAGATCTTAGCAATCTGCCGAGAACATTTATGAGAGAATTTACAAATGTATTTCTCAATGATTGAATGGAAATTCCTGCCAGGGTCAACATCAAACAGCCCTGACAGCAGGTCACTTTGGTAACCATTCACGGGTTACGCTTAGTGTTTGCGGTGGTTCTTTAGCGGTCTACAGTCGTGGAGTGATCCCCAGCGACTCACCCAGTCATTGAGCTACTTAGTAGGTCTCGTAAGCTCCTTCGGGGGTATCTGACATGGGAACGGCCTTGATAGGGGTTAGAAAGAGTCTTCACAATATGCTGGTGACAATCTCTAATTCCTTATCTGTAAGTACCAGTTGTTTATTGCTAACTTTTTACCTGCAGCTACACATAACCTCCATGGCGATAGATTCCGCATTGATGTGCTAATTAGCAACCATGTTTTAAATTTATAGAAACAAGAATTACCGGTTAACTAGGAACACATTCGGGCAAGTATACCCTAGTCAATTGTAGTATAGGAGTGGTAAGTCAAGGTCGTCCCAAGAGACTTGGTTGCACTCAAGTGTCGTTTGTTTGTTTAAGCAAGTAACAAATTGGTGGTTATGATTGTCACAGACCAAACCACAAGATAAGCAATAAGAGAACAAGCACACAAAGAACATTCATCACAAGAATCACATCAATAACAAACATCTTGAAATATATAAGTAACAAAGTTTACCCAAAGTATGAATTACAATAGGCATAGGTGAAAGATTATAGCAACCTTCAAGCCTCCAATCAACTACAACATCTAACCAAACTAGAGAATCGCTCCAATACTTCTTGGTGATACGTCCTCCATGAACGGTAGAGGTTTGTGGTCTTTTGGGTGAGACAAGGTGATGGAAATTCGTCCTTAAGGGTGGAGGAAACAATTTCAAACTCGTAAGGTGCTGACAAATCTTTCTTTAGGGTGGAGGCTAGAGATGCACCTGGTGAAAATTCGTCTTTTAGGGTGGAGGCTTGAAATTCACCATGATAAGTTGGTAACAATTCTTCCTTTAAGGTGGAGGCTGGAATTGCACACTTGTTTTGGTGACAATCCTTCCTTTAGGAATGCACACTTAGAACTAAGCCTAAGCACTCATATTTGTAGTAGAAATAAACCTTAGCCTCCAAGCATAAAACTTGGGCACTAAGTTGTCATAAAATGCCAGGTTTAGGAGTTATTATGGAGACATGATCAGACTTGGGGCTTAATGACACTTAATTATGCATTAAAAATGACTTGTAGAGGTCAGCAAGCATCCAACCGATCGATTTCATTCCATCCGATCCGGATGGATGAAAAAGTTAGTTCCATCCGAATCGGTTGCGGGCTCCTACTGATCGGATGGATGAGTTTGGCAAAAAATGATAAGCATGAAAGTTGTAGATCTTTCTCTTAGCTTTCCGTGGCCGTGAACGGGGGGTCAAACGGAATCCGTATGCTCAAGTTATGGCAAAAATGGTGAAGGTGTGTCGGGAACAACGAGTCTTCCATTATTTCTTCGTTTTAGCTTCTTTCCTTCATTTCACTTCTCGTTTTCCCTCTTGTACTTTATTCTTAAGTCCTTGGAGTGACAACTTCATGACTTTTATCTTATCGAACATACTCCAAGAGACTTTCATTTGTCGGGAATTCTTCGTACATGCATAAATCTTCGTTTATTGATCATTTCTTCGTCTTTTTCATCATTTTCCTTCCATGAACCTAAAATAGAGAATATACTTCATTAAGTACCATAAGTTCATAAAAGTGACCAAAATATATGCATAAAATCCACAATAACGTTCCTAAAAACATGTTAAGTTTGAGCGTTATCAAATCCCCCACACTTAAACTTTGCTTGCCCTCAAGCAAATCTAGAATTAAAGAAAATAAATCCACATGGTGCACAAGAATGATTAGAAAAATATGATGCAAATCTATCCAGTACAAGTACAAGATAAGACTCATCATTTTAAGTTTTAAGGTGAAAATCGAGATGTTTGACAATACCTAATGATTTTCTCGCTTGATTAACATTTCTAAACACCTCACGAAAAAGGAACGAAGTATAATTCACTCAATCACTCATTTATTTAGGTAGTGGAGTATATATAAGAGAAATCACACTCATTGCTCAGTCATGATTTGTTTATTACCATAGGCTTGTACAAGAAAAAAACTCCACCGACGTGGCGTAAGCACCAAGTGTAAACATCTAAAGAGGTCTTTTATTCGGGTTGTAATGTAAGGCTAAAGGGGTTATACCAGGCTTATATTCAAACATCTCATACAAAAACATAATAGATTGCTGGCGCGAATTCTTGATTACTCAAAAACCGGATGGTCACTAAAATATTTATGCACTTGATATTCTCACAAAGCCATTACAATATCCGGATAGATAAAGTAATTTGGTAAGGGTAGGGATAAGACATGGGATAAATTTTATGAAATTGGTTTTAAAAGAAAAATAAAGTCAAGTCTAAGTCCCATTGTTGCTAGTTACCGAACAAACCGCAAACCCGTAAATGATTATAGTTAACTTCCTCCTCTTCAAACTTTCACATATCGATACATTGATTTGCCATAACAATATTCTTCATACTTAGCACATTGACTAACAACATATCACATAACTTTCTTTCTTCATCTTCACAATAATAATATAGCACATTAGCTATAATTGTCATCACATATATATTTTCCTTTTTTTTTTTTTTTTTTTTTTCATCACATCTCCCCCACACTTCTTATAAGCATACACCACAAAAAATACAAAATACGAAAGACGTCTCCTTCATCTTGTTGGAATGGCACACACAAGTGACAAAGTGTGGCTAACTATAATCATCAAAAACAATCCAACACACCAAGCAACTAGCAACCCACCGTTTAGACTTTGACAAGGGGTAAGCTAAGGTTTAAAGTGTAAAATATTTTTGTATTTTTCTGGATGTAACAAAAGAAATTGGATGGCTCAGAGGGTGAAACTAGGGGTATCTAGCGCTAAAGATAAACGCTAACAAATGGGTTCCAAATACGAGGGTAACTAACCGATGTGGTTAGCAAAAATTATTTTGTAAAAGGATGGCCATTTGGTTTTATTCCTAAGGTGCCTCTTTATCACACGAATACACTTATATCACACGAATGCGATCTTACAACGGTCTGGTAATGATTTACAAGTACAAGTTCTAGAATAAATAAAATCATCGGCACACTTATAACAAAAGATTCAGGCATAAAAGATGTATGCTATATGTGAAATAGGCTCAAATCCTCACATTTTAGTGGAAAGGGTTATAATATGCGCTAGCAAATGTTATCGTTCCTAGAATGGATTGCAATATTAATCGGGACACATCTCAAAATTTTCAAAATTACCAATTTCACCAGTAGAATGATCCAGTTATTCTAATATATTACTCCTAAAAGTGTGAAAACAACTAGCTCCAAAGGGCAAACAAGTATACATACATTTTTTTTATTAGCCCAAAAATTATAAGTTAAAAATGAGTTTCGTTTTCCACTATTTACTTCCCCCCCACACTTAAGTTAAGCATTGTCTTCATGAAAAATAAACTTCAAAGCATGTAAAATGGGAAAAATAAATAAATAGATAGTCCAAGAGAAATGAAACTTCCCGGGCCGTAGAAATCGCGATCAAACTCCAAATGATACGATGCTAAGCATGTGAGATCAATCGATTTCGCTTCAAACAAAACATCGACACACCAAGTACAATGTCACCAATAATCCAATCTCCAAGAGCATATTAAATCTGCAAAAACAAACTAAACTACAAAAACGCATAAAATCCTAAAACTCACTTTCGTAGGCATCACGTTTGCATTTAGCATATGCAACAAGCCTTTTAAACCCCTCGGTGGCCCGAGTGGACGAGTGAAGTCTCGTGAGGGTTTCCAGTGAACATACCCACAAAGTTCAAAACATTTTTATTTATTTTTTTTGAAACACGTACTTATTTATTCACAATGTACTAAAATTAAAAATAGCAAAACCGAGTTAAGTAGAATAAAAGACATGATACTCTTGAAAAAAACCAAAAGACATTTAAAAACAAACACAAAAGAACACAATACGAAAAATGATTTTTTTTTTACCGATTTGTCCAACCGATCGGTCGGACATCCAACCGATTCGGTTGGTTTGAAAAATAATTTTACCGAGAGCTCCAACCGATCGGTTGGAAATCCAACCAATTCGGTCGGACATCCAACCGATTCGGTTGGACAAAAATTAATTTTTTTTAACATCAATTTTTACTAAAAACTTTTTATTGACAAAATAAAATAAGAACACAAAAAGTAACGAACACGAAAATAAACACAAGTAAATAAAACACATAAACACTAGAAAAACATAAATAATAAAAAACACCACTTAAAACAAAAATAAACATGAACACATAAAAGCACGATCGAAAAAAATCTCAATCACATAGGCGCAAGCAAACACAATTAATCACGTAACACAAATCGAAACAAAACAAGATAAACTAAGACAATCATATTCAAAATTAATATGAAATTAATCCGAACAAGAATAACACTAACAAATAACACAAACACATGCAAGAGATCACATAACTTATAAAATTCAAAACTAAAAAAAACAAGAAAAATAACTAAAAAGAAAATGGCAAAGAAGCCTCCAACCGAATCGGTTACGGGTTGTGACCTATCGGTTAAAATGATTAAGGTTTTTTTTTTTTCTTTTTTTTTTTTTTTTTTTTTTTTTTTTTTTGGCAAGCAATTTTCGAGCACGTTTAGGTAGCAAACATTGAAATGAGAGATTTTTAAAACGCATGAAACCAAATCCCAACACCAAAACACTTGGTTTTGATGCCAAGATCATTTAAGCAAATATGAAAAATGAGAGATTTTTTAAGAAAATGAGAGTCAAGCATTCAAGCAAACATCAAAGAACAAAAACCAAAACTCCAACAACGGCGCCAATAATTTGTTGTGGCGATGCCGGAATAATGATTAAGCAAGGAATCAAGCAAACAATCAAACAAGCAATTCAATCAAAGAAACATCCAAAAGCAACAAACAAACTAACAAAATAATGCAAAGCCAAATCCCCGGCAACGGCGCCAAAAACTTGATGTGCTAATTAGCAACCATGTTTTAAATTTATAGAAACAAGAATTACCGGTTAACTAGGAACACATTCGGGCAAGTATACCCTAGTCAATTGTAGTATAGGAGTGGTAAGTCAAGGTCGTCCCAAGAGACGTGGTTGCACTCAAGTGTTGTTTGTTTGTTTAAGCAAGTAAAAAATTGGTGGTTATGATTGTCATAGATCAAACCACAAGATAAGCAATAAGAGAACAAGCACAAAGAACATTCATCACAAGAATCACATCAATAACAAACATCTTGAAATATAAAAGTAACAAAGTTTACCCAAAGTATGAATTACAATAGTCATAGGTGAAAGATTATAGCAACCTTCAAGCCTCCAATCAACTACAACATCTAACCAAACTAGAGAATCGCTCCAATACTTCTTGGTGATACGTCCTCCAAGAACGGTAGAGGTTTGTGGTCTTTTAGGTGAGATAAGGTGGTGGAAATTCGTCCTTAAGGGTGGAGGATACAATTTCACACTTGTAAGGTGGTGACAAATCTTCCTTTAGGGTGGAGGCTAGAGATGCACCTGGTTAAAATTCGTCTTTTAGGGTGGAGGCTTGAAATTCACCATGATAAATTGGTAACAATTCTTCCTTTAAGGTGGAGGCTGGAATTGCACACTTGTTTTGGTGACAATCCTTCCTTTAGGAATGCACACTTAGAACTAAGCCTAAGCACTCATATTTGTAGTAGAAATCAACCTTAGCCTCTAAGCATAAAACTTGGGCACTAAGTTGTCATAAAATGCCAGGTTTAGGAGTTATTATGGAGACATGATCAGACTTGGGGCTTAATGACACTTAATTATGCATTAAAAATGACTTAGAGAGGTCAGCAAGCATCCAACCGATCGGTTTCATTCCATCCGATCCGGATGGATGAAAAAGTCAGTTCCATCTGAATCGGTTGCGGGCTCCTACCGATCGGATGGATGAGTTTGGCAGAAAATGATAAACATGAAAGTTGTAGATCTTTCTCTTAGCTTTCCGTGGCCGCGAATGGGGGGTCAAACGGAGTCCGTATGCTCAAGTTATGGCCAAAATGGTGAAGGTGTGTCGGGAACAACGAGTCTTCCATTATTTCTTCGTTTTAGCTTCTTTCCTTCATTTCACTTCTCGTTTTCCCTCTTGTACTTTATTCTTAAGTCCTTGGAGTGACAGCTTCATGACTTTTATCTTATTGAACATACTCCAAGAGACTTTCATTTGTCGGGAATTCTTCGTACATGCATAAATCTTCGTTTATTGATCATTTCTTCGTCTTTTTCATCATTTTCCTTCCATGAACCTAAAATAGAGAATATACTTCATTAAGTACCATAAGTTCATAAAAGTGACCAAAATATATGCATAAAATCCACAATAACGCTCCTAAAAACATGTTAATTTTGAGCGTTATCACGCATGCTCATACATACATCTTGAAGTCAATGATAGCTCCCTCAATGATCTAAGCAACATAAAGTTCACCAAAAGATTCTACGCCAAAAAGAAGAATCTACAACGTAAAGAGACTAAAGATCAAAGTGATAGAAAGGGAACTACGTGCATGTGAAAGTCAAAGTCCGAAGATGTATGAGCATGTTGGAATTGCGGACAACCACCACAAACGCAGAAGTGAGGAAAGGCAGATTACACGATCATTTGATCACAACAACAAGAACGAAGTACGAAGATCACAAAGCATGATTGGAACAAAGAATCTAGCAAAGTTATTACACAAAGACTCAAAGATCAAAACGAAAAGCATCAAAGAAGTCAAAAGATCAGTCATTTCTATTGGTGGATCCATAACCCACAGATCGCAAAAGAGATCTCAATGATCACCCCTTTAGGGGGAGATTGTTGGAAATGCAAAAGTAATGATCATAAATGCAATCAAAGATAGATCTCAATGATCGTCCCTAAGGGGGAGATTGTTGGGAACGCTTGAAGTGACGATCATTCTCGAGTCAATGAGTCTTGTAATAGGGTACAATATTATGTTTGTACGTTAAAGATTTAATATGTTTCATGCTAGTTTATTAATGTTTACATGTTTTGTTAAAGTCTAAGGGCTAGTTATGTCATATGTTGTAAGTCATGTGATGCCCTAAGACTACTAGTATAAATACTATGTAACCTCTCCTTTGAGAGGTGTTGATTGGTTGGTCCAAGGAATAAGAAATCCTCTTTTATTTCCCTCTCTTCTCTCTCTCTCTCTCTAACACATATCTTTCTCTCTCTAGATCTCATATGTGTGAAAATATATAAAAGTCGGTGTGGAAAACTAGAAGGGGAGGTTGAATAGTTTTACGTCTTTTTAATTTTATGAAAACTTAGTTGTTTAAAACAAAACTTCATTTCTAGTTTATGTGAGATCAATACATGTATACTTATAAGTACTTATATCTACGCAAGTAAATAATAACAATATGGATGAGTATGACTTATAAGAATTAAAATCTACGCAAGTAAACAATAACAATATAGACAAGTATTTTTACGTCCCTTTTTATTTATGAAAACTTAGTTTAGTTTTAAAGTCTTGTTTACTCTTAAAACTTTGATTCAATCTTATGTAAATTCAAATCTTGAACAATATGAACAACTATATCGAGGTATGAAAAGTAATAACGAAGTAAGCTAAATATGTACAATCAACACATGCATAATATAGACAATTATAGCTATATACGAGATGTAAGTAAGTAAGCTAAGTAATAAGTTAGAGTTGGAAAGATCTAACCGCAAGACAAAGGATTTATAGTGGTTCGGCTACAAGGACACCTTCCTTGCCCTACCCCACTCCCCGAGTCACCTACTCGAGAGTTTTCTTCACTATGTCAACAAGCTCCCTTATGGTGGAGAAAACCTTACACAACTATTGCTTACACCAATTTACGACACTAAGCTAAATGTCGAGTTCTAATCCTAGCTAGAACCAATCTCACAACTTCTTCACGACTTGGCACACCTTCTTCACAACTTGTACACACCACTACTACTTCACAACTTCACAGTACTCCACTACTTCTTCTTCACACCACTACTTATATCTCACTACTTTTATTCACAACTTCTACTCCTAGATCTATCTAGTTACAATACTATCACACCTTTACAATGAATGTACACAACAACTAGACTATATGCACAAAAATACAATACTTCACAACTTGATGTTGAAGGAGTATTCTTCTCTTGCACTTTGAGAGATGAGAGGTGAGGGAATGAATCACTTGAAACAAGGATTAACAATTATATGATCAAAGGACTTTTAGGAGGATGTTTAGAGAGATTTGGATCTGAAAATTTTCGTGCCAGAGGTGAGAAAAATACCAGGTTTGAGGTGGTATTTATAGGAGAAAATTTCTGACAGAGGAGCATGGCCGGTCCCCTTAATTCATGGCCGGCCCCCTTAAAATTAAGGGGGTCGCCCCTTATAATTAAGGGGGGCGCCCAGCTGTAACGGCCAGAATTCTTGTCTTTTTCTGGGGAAAGTTTATTTGGTGAAAAACTAACTGATTTTGGTTGAAAATTTGAATTCATATATTTACTATGAATTAAACATTTTCTTTATTACCAAAAATGTTTTTCAAAAATATATAATAAGTTTATTTAATTTTATAAACTTTGTATTATTTAAATAAACATCCCTTTGATCATAAAATGTATTAGTCACTTGTTTATTCATACCTTAAGTGATTATGTTGGATGAGATGATATAAACTTGCTTAAAACTTGTTTATGTATTAACTTTGCGTTTAATGTTTTTATATTTTGTGATCATCAAAACTTAGGGATATCGAAAAATACTAATAACGTTTTTATACAATATTTATATCAACAGTCGGGACCTAACAAAGACGAAGGGCGTCATCGGAGACCCCATGTTTTTTCATGCTTTGGGTGATGGTTAAAAATTTGTCAAGATGCTTGTTGGCATCGTCACTCGGTAAACCGTGAAATTCGCATGAATTTTGGACTTGTTGAATCATATGATGCTTGAGTCCAAAATCCGTAGCCTCGATATTAAGAGGGGCAATCGGACCGCCTCTACCGTGCATTTTCGGTTGGCACAGCTCCTCCATCGTTCGGAGATCGGGAGCTGGCGCATTTTGAACAACACCCACCAGAGGGTGTTGATTGTTGTGGTTATTTTGTTCCATTTCTGCAATGTTTGGGAAACGAACTTTGTGTGTGTGACGAATCAAACTTTTTGGGTTCAAAAGTGAGAAATAAGACGTTTAGAAGATGAACGGGTGTTCATACACCACAAAAATCACAAATTTGAAAAATAAAAGAAAAATCAAAATGAAAAAGGAAAATATTTTTGTATTTTTATATTTGGAAAGCAAAATTCAAAAACTTAAACTTTTGTTCTCTTTTTCAAACGTTACGCTTATTGTAACCGTTTCCTTCAAAACTACTCGCGACAGAACGGGATAGAAGAGTGTTTATCTCTTCAGCTTGCAATTTAATGTCAAAGCTTACCGTATTTTCCGCTTATTCAGTTGTAGAATTAAAGTAATCCGATTAACAACTAATTTCACGCGTTCTTATATTGGGAAGCTTATTTGGTTTACAACGCCCCCCTTCCATGGGAGAGTCGAGGCTGTAACTTTATTTTTGGTATTTTTGAAAACACTTTAGGAAAAGTGTTTTTGATTTTTCAATTTTTTTTTGGTTTTTATAGAAAATATATACAAGGAAGGTTTTCAAAACACAATTTCGAAAAACGAAAACCAAAAATTCACTTCAACCTTCCCCGGCAGCGGCGCCAAAATTTTGATTCGTGAAAATCAAAGTATATATTATAGTATAGTATTACTCAAAGAGATCCGCAGGAAATACGGATAACCCGAGGTCGTAGTCCGTTTGAAGAGTGAATGGAATTTTGAATTCTCGATTCGTGAAACGTGTCGTGAAAGTGGTAAAAAGTGATATGAATGAGATTACACTAATGAATATGAAAATAAAGCACAATTAATCACTTAAGCATGTAATTCAAGTAAACAAACTTCAAACGTAACGTAGAATCGAAAACGTAAGCTTAAACGTAAAAATAACGTGAACGAGTGAAATAAAACGTGAAATTTAAGCTATACTACTCCTATGGACTTGAAAATAATTTTCCTAAGTTAAAAATGATAAAAGAAAATTTTCAGAAAAAGAAAAATATTTTTTTTAACCTTTTATTTAATCTTTGTGAATTAAAACTAGTTTAACTAATTAAAAATTAAAAGAAAATAGAAATTAAGTGAGAAAAATACAAAATGAATTTTTAAAATTATAAAATAACTAAAAACTATTTTGAAAACTGAAAATCCATTTTTTTGGCTTTTTGTGTAATTTTTAAGAATTAAAAACTATTTAAACTAATTAAAAAGTAATAAAAATGCAAATAAAATTGAAAATAAATGGGAAAATTGCAAAATTAATTTCTAAAAATCTAAAATAACTAAAAATTAATTTCTAAAATATTTTGGAATTTTTTAGGCTTTTTTCTGATTTTTTTGGAATTTTTGGTAATTAAAAAGTATTAAAAATTGAATAAAAACTAAAATTAAATAAGAAAAATACCAAATGAATTCAGAAAAATATGAAAAATTCAGGAAAATTCTAAAATATTATAATAAACCTTGGAAAAATTTAAAAGTTTAAAAATAAGCACTGGAATTGTTTATGGGCTTAAAATAGCTTATATGAAATGCTTATTAATAAGCAAACTTTGACCAGAGTTGACCAAACTTTAACCAAATGGATTTTAAACTCAATTAAGCATGATGGAACAGTAATGAACCCAAAATGAACTCAGAAACACATATAGTGATCAAATCAGCTAGAATAAGCACTATGGAATAAGCAGATAAGCAAACAGTTAAGCAATGGGCCAAGGCTCAATGAGAACAGTTACTATAGGCACAAAGGAACTTAAATAAACAACTAATCTCAGATTTGAACAACTTAAATACAATTGCAGCCCTTAATTAGAAAACATATTTTGTGTTTGAAACACTCAACTTAATTAAGCAATTAAGCTCTCCAAATAAGTTCAGAACAGTCAACTTATGGGGGCAAAAGTTGCTCTAATCAACTGAGATCACAAAACAACAAAAAGAAAGGATCTCTGGTCCAACTAACCTGCCTAAAAGTCTCCTAGAAAGTGTGTCAAATTCTGATGTGCAGGGGAAATTTAATTCAAACAGACAACTAGAAACCCCTTTTCCAATAAGCAGAAGTATCCCAAACCAACTTTTTCCTTTTGATATTTTTTCACATGTTGCCAAACTTTAAAAATCAGCTTTTCAAAGTTATTTCCAATCAGTGATGAACCCTAATAAGGATCTCAAAGTTTTGACCAAAAACTGTTTTACTTACTAATTTGACTTTTTGATTTTACTGAAACTATGACCAATATGAATTTTGATTGCTCAAATTTGACTGTAAATGTGATGTTAAGCTACTATATGAATAAATTAAACTAAATCTACTACTTATGCTACTACTATGATGATTATGCAGCTAAATTATGCTAAATTACAAACTGATATGACCACTTGAAGGTAAATTTGACTTTTTATAGAAATACCCTACTAGAATATAATTGACTAAGCCTAATTATAACCAAAGTGAATTACCTAAACCAAACACAACCTCTGAAATACAACTTATACCAGCAAACCAAACTTATCCAAACACCCCTGAATATGTGACTGTCTCACTAAATTCTACTCAAATCTAATCCAAAGCAATCCTAACCTCAACCTTAGGGCTAATATTGATCCAATCACACCAAATCAACACAGAAAACACTGTATCAAACACAAACACAAACATGAACACAGATCTAATGATATGAAAGCAATTTGAAACAGATAGTACACCAAAACCAATCAAACTCAAATCTAAATGAGAAATTAACTATGATTAAGCTGAATTCAACTAAGTAAATGGAAATAAGCTACAAATACCCAACTACACTACTATTACTAATTACGCAGTTCAAAATGAAATATAAATGTAACTTAAAAAGCCAAATCCCCCTCAGCTCAACAGAGGGGGTTCACTAAGCTTGCCTGTCTTTTGACAAGCCAAATGGTCTCCTTTTTTGCTGCCTTAAACTCCACAATAAGCTGGCTTATTGAAATAAGCTCTCAGTTGACCCTTTTTTGAAAATTAAGAGAAATGGTTGAATAAGCTCACAATAGGTTATGAGAAAGCTTAAATGAGCTTATTATAAACAGAATATGGCTTGTTGAAGCTTATATTGAAAATTGAAACAATATTTTTTTATTTATTTATTTTTTTCTGATTTTCTATTTATTATTATTTTTTTTTTTGGATTTTCAATTTAAGATGAAACAGATATTTAAAACAAATTCTATACTACTGATTGAAAGTAAATAGCAAGTAAATAATTGAAACTAAAATAAGAGGAAATTTAAAACAATAAGCTGTAAATAAACTGAATTCTATTAAACTGAAAAGTTGAGTACAAAGCTTGAAATGGAAATTACAATAAAAACACTAAACATAAACTTATGACAAAAACCTACATAAATACTACACACCAAATGACTGAGGATGGGGTGGGGGTATTTATAGGAAGCAGGGAGAGGGTGCTAGGGTTTGATAGAAGCCTCTCGATCCTTTGAGGTGTGTTTTCTACCCTTTAATCACATCCTTTGATTCATGCTTTGATCATACGCAGCAATTAGAGCCCTTGAATCATGTGTGAGTGAAGTATGAATCCTGCATGTGTAAATTCATTGGTCCACGTGTCCCTGTCATTCTCTTGTCATGCGTCAGTCTTCTAGAATCACAAATGATTAGGTAATTATTTAGGTACGAGGTAATTAAGGGGGGTGGTGAAAGCTAGGGTTTGTGCTACAGTAAATCTTTCTGGGTAACTCATGATTTGGGGGGCGGGTAATATGAATTGGGTATTTTTACTAAAGGTTGGGTGTTTGACCGGGTCATTTGACCGGGGTGTGTGGTGGACCGGGTACAAAATCAAAGGTGGATTGGGCTTGTTACTTTTGTGGGCTTGGGATAAGTATTATTGGATTAGTGATAATATTGGATCCGGTGTAGTAATATTAGGATATGGACTAATCTTGCAATTCTGAAAACTCCAAGGACCAATTCTATTTTTTCTTCCAAAGTTTCTCTCAAGGGTATTTCTTGTTAATCTCTGAATCATGGAGGATGTATGTTGACTTTTCTTTAAAATTTCATCAAAGGACTAGTTTTGTCAACTTGTGGAAGTACAGGGACTAAAGTTGCCAAACTCTATAAATTTTGACCAGGGACTAATCTTGCAACTTTCTGAATCTCTGAGGACTTCCTTTGATATTTTGAGCACTCTTTTATCATTTTGCTTCCCCGGCTCCGGCTTTTGACCTTTTTCCAATCTCGTGCTTGTTTTTTTGTCGGTTTAGGCTTTGTTTTTGTTCATTTCTCACATATCCGTACTTGCACATACACAAATACAAAAACATACATTCTCTTGGCATATTTGGTTAGTATTTGGTGTATTTGGTCTGATTTAAGGCCTCAAAAGGATGTGCGAATAAGCACACATCACTTAACCACTTCAAGGTGAGAGGTTTTGGGATCCTCTTGGAAGCGAGCACAAATGCAGACACTAAACATGATATCAGGCCTACTTGCCGTTAAGTATAATAAACTACCTATCATGCCCCTATACTTAGTGTTATCCACGTATTCACCTTCTTCATCTTTCGTGAGTTTCATTTTCTGGGACATCGGAGTTTTCATGGGCTTAGACTCTTCTAAACTAAATTTCTTAAGCATCTCTTTAATATACTTAGATTGATTAAAGAAGATAACATCTTCCATTTGTTCTATTTGTAGACGAAGGAAGAAATTTAATTCACCCATCATGCTCATCTCAAACTCATCATGCATGATTCTAGAAAAATCATTGCACAGTTTTGGACAAGTTGAGCCGAATATAATGTCATCGACATATATTTGAACAATGATGAGATGTGAATCTTGTTTCTTCGTGAAAAGTGTGTTGTCGACCATTCCCATGGTATATTCATGTTTAAGCAAGAATGCTTTTAGTCTATCATTGACTCGCTCCCAAACAGTCAACTAAGTCAACCAAGGGTTCTTGGTCAACAAAGTCAGGCTATGAGAGAGAAAGTGATCAATTTATGATCCGGTGTAAGCACAGTGTAGTCCCGGGTCGTTATGTCCCAGCGAGATTGAAATTGTGTTTTAGGAAACGTTTTGAATGATTTAGTGATCAGGAAAGTAACCAGATAAAGATTTGGATTGATTTACACTACTGATTGCTTGGAATTAAGATAATGAAACAGTATTAACAATTACAGAATCATAGATATAATTAAACGTAAACAAATTAAGAATCAGAAACGTTTACAGACAGAAGAAAAGGTGAGTTTTGCATAAATTAAAACTACAAGGGTGAAAATGAAAATTTTACAAACTTAATATTAAAAGAAAATTAAATTAAAAAGAAAAATATTTTTTTTGATTATTTTATTATTTAAATATTAATTATTTAAATAAAAACTATTTAATTATTTAATTAAAACTATATAACTTATAATAAAAAGCTTTATGATACAGAATTAAGCTAGAAAATTGCAAATTTAATTTTTAAAATTCTAAAATGACTTAAAACAAATTTAGAAACTAAAAATATATTTTTTTGTCTTTTTGTGGATTTAATATTAATTAATTACTAATTATATTAATTAAACTAATTTAAATTACTAAAAATACTCAAATGACTTAGATAATTATGAAAAATTTTATAAAACTAATTAACCATCACAGAAATCCTAAAAAATTGTAAAAAGTTTATAAAAATTATTTTTATACTATTTTACTAGTTATCAACTTAATTATGAAAAATTTGCTAAAATTATTTTATAATATATAAAACCTAGGAAAAATATAAAAAAGTACTGTTGTTAAATAAAAATTAATAAAACTATTTATTATACTAATATTACTTAATTATTATTTAAACTAATATTAATTATAATAAATACTAAATGAAAAGAGAAAAATCTGAAAAAATTACTAAAAATAGTACTGTCTAACAGAAACCTAAGAAAAAATTAAAATTAGAATTTGCTTATAAATAAGCAGAAAAATAAGCCAAAAGGCTTAAATAGAAGCTAACACTTTATTTATTTTTGTCTTTTTCTGATTTTTATTTTTCAAAATTATTTAACTACTTAATATAAGTAAATTTAATAAAGGCACTTTTTTGGAAATAAAAAATAAGCAGTATGCAAAGCTAAGTGCTTAACAAATTTGGCTTGTTAGCTTATTAGGACTTTTTGAAACTTGAATAAACTACCACATGGCATCACAAGAACAAATAAGCTACAAACAGACCTATAGGAACTTGAATTAAGGAAAATGAAACAGAAAAGCATAAGTAATAAGCTAGGAAAGGCGAATAAGCACTTGGTCCAAATCTGAGTATGAAACAGGCCACCAGGGCAACCTTTGCAGGCCTGTGGGACCCACAGGGAAGTTTGGAAACCCAAACTAAGAGTGAAACCTAAAAGATCAGTTTATTGGCTTTTCAAAAAGCCAAAGCTTGATCCCTGGGTCCTACTATTGAAGTCAGGGGAGGGCTTTGAACTTTGGCACAAATACTGAGTGGTCAGTATGCTTTCTGAGAACAGGTCACAAAAAGGGGTCAAATAAGCTGAGGGCAAATAAGCTAGAGTCCAAAATAAGCTAAGGTATGAAAAGCACTACTGGTAAGCTACCTAAAAACCAATAAGCCAAGGGTGGGGTCCACTAGGTTAAGTCAGAAATTGACAAAGAAACTTGGCCAATGGCCTGGTGCAGGGTAGGGTGTTTGCCCTCCACCCTTAAATAAGCAATTGCATACAACATATAAAAATTCTAAAAAATAAGCCAAGTGTGGAATCCTGTAGTCTAGCTAGTATATTTAAATCTCAAGAAATTTCAAAGCTTAAATTGATACACAAAAATCCTGAAAATTCCTACAAAAAGTGAGTTTTTCCTAGAACATGCAATTTTGACTTTTATCTGTTAACTCCTAATTTGACTTCTATGACTTTCTAATGAATCCTTCTTACTAAATAAGGTGTTATAAGTTATAAGTGAACTAAATTAAACTACAAGACCAACTTATGTGGATGTATGATGAGATTAGGGGTGCTAACACCTAATAGTGAACAGCCAAAGGGGATCAAGGGGTCATTTAGACTTTTGTCCACACAAGACCTGAGTTTATTGGTTAATAAGGTCTAAATGAGACTAAGGAAGCATGTTGAACCAGAGACAACCTCATAAATCTCCCAGAGCACAGAGACACGGGTTCATCCAAACACCCCTCTAACTAGCTATTTTTAAGATTTATGAAGCAAATGGGTGAACTAAACCATGAAACTGACTTATAATTTTACACTAACCAAGGATTAACATAATTGAACAGAAATCAACAACAAAGAACAACTATAACTACCAATAACAAAATATGAATATTTATACTTAAAACTTAAATGGAGACTTACAAGGAGCCTTGTGCTCAAAACTAGGAACAGAACATGTACTCTTATCCTAATGTCTCCCTGAGACTCTAAACCATACTTCCATAGCTTTCTTCTCTTTTTTTTTTTTTTTTTTTTTTTTTTTTTTTTTTTTTCTTGTATTTTCGAATATTTTTGTGAAACTGATTTAAACTAGTTGAAATGTTTTAAAATCTTTTGAAAACTTATAAGAGTGCTTAATTGAACTTAAATAAACACTAAACAACAATTTTTTACAACACAAGTGGAATTGATATTTTCAAAGGTAAAAAAATGGCATAAACTGACATTAATTGCAAGAACTGAAATTGTTTATTGAAACAGCTTAGAAATACATTAACAAGACTTGATACAACCTTTTTGAACTGGAAATTACAACTAGAGTTGATATTACACTAAAAACGACAATGAAAATAATTAAAAATCTACTACTCTGGTCTTCTTCATCTTTTCTTCTTTTATAAGTGACTTTCAGAGCTCCACTTGGTCTTCTGGTCAAATCCCACTAATAAATTGAGCCATTGGATGACTGAGATTCAATCTTGGCTCTTTATTTGTTTAGGCGCCAAAAAGAAGATAAGGCAAATTGCTCTGTTTTATTGGCAAGAAGGGTGGTGGGCTGTGATGGTAATATAGAGGTGGTGGGGATGGTGGGATTTGACTGGCAAGTGGTGATGGTTGGGACTGAATACCAGGGTGGTATTTGCAGGGGGTGAAGGGTGGTTTTGGTGGGAAGGAGAGTGGGTTTGACCGGGGTTTGACCCGGTTTTATTATTAATGAGGTGTGGTGTTGGGCTGGTGTGTTATTTTTTGCCAGGGAAGGGGTGGACTGGATCAGGGATGGTTTGGATTATGGGTTGGGTTTGGATTTGGTTTCTTTTAATAAAAAGGGTCCGTTTGGTTTTGTAGAGAAAAAGCACAAGGACCAAATATGTAACTTTCTGAAAATTGAGGGGTGTGGTCTTGTGATTTTTCCAAAGCATTCACAAGGTCCATTCTTGCCATATTTGAATAGTACAAGAACCATTGATGCTAATTTCTAAAATTTGAAATCTAGGGACCTTTTCTGCCAAATCTTCAAAGTTGAGGGACCAAACTTGTAATTTCTCCAAACTTTTCACCCAAGGACCATATTTGCCAAAGTTCAATAACACAAGGACCATAATTAAGAATTTTCAAAGTTTTAAATCTCAGGGACTATTTTTGACAATTTTGCAAAGTTCAGGGACTAAATTTGTAAAATTTTGAAACCTTTCATCAAAGGACTAATTATTACAACTTGTGATTTTCAAAGGACTTTGGTTGACTTTTCTTCCAAAATAAATGCTCATGGACTAATTTTGACAAGTTTTTAAAGTTGAGGGACTGAAACTACCAATTATGCAAACTTTGTTCATTTTTCATTTGTTTTTAATCATTTTGCATCTGAAATATATAAAACACAATCCTGGGATATTTTCGGTATTTTGATGCATATTTGAGTGTTTTTGGATGTTTTGGCAGTTCAGATACGACAAAAATGATGAGTATTTACACACTCATCAATCATACCAAGCTTTGGGGGTTTGCTTAAGATCATAGAGAGTTTTCTTGACTTTATAAACATGATTTGGTTTTTCGAAATCAACGAATCCCGGGGGTTGTGCGACATATACCTACTCGTTGATAAAACCATTTAGGAATGCACTTTTCACGTCCATTTGGTATAGTTTAAAATCTAAGGCGCAAGCATAGGCAAGGAGTATTCTAATAGACTCTAATCTAGCTACATGTGCATATGTTTCATCGTAGTCTATTCCCTCTTGTTGGTTATAACCTTGTGCTACCAACCTAGCCTTATTCCTAGTTACGACGCCATTTTTGTCAAGTTTATTTATAAACACCCACTTAGTTCCTATAATGGTATGATTCTTAGGAGGAGGTAGTAAATGCCAAACTTGGTTTGCGGTGAATTGATTTAACTCTTCTTGCATGACAACTACCCAGCTTTCATCCTTAATCGCTTCACCGACATTCTTAGGTTCTACGATAGTAATAAAATAAAAGAAATTACTTTTGTTTTATGCTTGTGACCTAAGGATTCTTTGGTTAAGACTTCCTATGACATTTTCTATTGGATGGCTTTTGGATTCCTTAATGTTAACGACATCATCAACGTCGATTATTTCATCCTCAATGTCATTTTCTAGAGTTTTCTTTCCATTTACTCTAATTGTTTCGTCCTCATCTAGATCATCATCCCCCAAGGGTGATGTCTTAGTTGGAGGAGGGATTTCATCGAATGTCACGTTGAGTGATTCTTCAACTTTCATTGTGTGACAACTGACAATTTAGGGAGCTATTTTGAAACCCGCATTACGTTAAAATTTAATGATATAAAATGGTTGGAATTTATTCTCAATGGATTTGTAAAATTTAAACCCGTGGTTTTGAATTATGAATTATATGTGGAGTTTAATTTGAATTGTTGATTGGATATGGAATATATGTTGTGATTTATTGTTCAGACGTCTTTTAGGCACTACGTTGACTCCGGCACTAGGATAACCTAACCAATTTGGAAATTTGAAATAAAGGTTGTGTTATAACTTTTACAAACGTATTTCTGATCAAATTTTGTGGAAAGTTGGTTTTGAAAATAATGATGCGTGAGTTAACGTGAGTTGAGAAAATCTTGAGATACGAAAACTAGCTCGAGTTGAGGGTGTCGGGATACTTTAAAAAGTTTACGGAAATGGTCCTTGTGTTTTTATGACTAGTCGCCCTCCCCTTTAGTATTATTATCATTATAAAAAAATAAAAATAAAAATAGTAATAAATTGGTCCTTGTGGCCGGTTCACACACACAAACAAAACACACCCATCACCAACCTCTCATATCTCTCTCTACCCCATATTAACCCTAGCCGCCTCCCCATAAATCTGGCTGCCACCACCACACCGCCACTTCCACGACCACACCACCACCACCACCACCATCTTAACCCTCATCTCACCCTCTTTCTTTTGGTGTAAACCACGCGCACCTAAACACCCCTACCACCTTGTTTGGTTAACCACCGCCGCCATACAGACCATCACCACCGTTTGATTTACTTATTTTCTAAAGATTCGTGAGTTTGGAGGTATCAAAAGGTAGGTAGCATCGATCTTGCACCATGTGTGCCTCGATGTTGTCACAAATCCGTGGAAACATGGAGTATTTTAATGGGTTTTGAATTAAAAATGATGGGGAAATAATGTTTTTGATATAGAAATGAGTTTGGTATCCGAGTTTGGTGTTTCCTTTGGAGGTCGAGTTAAAACCGAGAGCTATGGCTCTCGGCTTGGTGTTATTTTCGAGCCCATGTGATTTTCTTTGTGGTTTTGAGCTCGTAGTCATGGTAGCGAGTAGTTGATTATATGGAGTTTGGATTTGGCTTGAGTCTTGGTTGCAATTTGATTCTTGTTGACCTTGTGAGGCCGCGACCCTAAGGGTCTATTTAGCTGTTTTGGTATGCTCGTTTGAGCCTAAGCCGAGACCAGAATGGTCTTAGGGATGAGTCCTCATGACTTGGTAAAATCGACCTGGAACACATACATAATCTTGATGTCTTTCTTGTTGTTTCATGTTGTTGTTGTTGTTGTTGTTGTTGTTGTTGTATTTTTACTTTGGGCCGAGAGGTATTGAAGGGCCGAGACCCTTTGTGGTCTCGGCAATGGGAACATTTGATTATTGTGAAGTGTTGACGATGATGTGAATAAACGGGGACCGATTGTGAGACGGTCGAATTAGAACGACGGAGATAGGTTAGTCGGGTGCCGTAGTCGGACCCTATTGTTTTAGCTTGTGA
The DNA here is from genome assembly GCA_030686995.1 of Artemisia argyi. Classification (NCBI taxonomy): domain Eukaryota; kingdom Viridiplantae; phylum Streptophyta; class Magnoliopsida; order Asterales; family Asteraceae; genus Artemisia; species Artemisia argyi. The sequence continues at coordinate 174,699,121 of CM060682.1, read as the reverse complement.
AACGGGATGATTGACGGAGTTGTGATACTTGACATTACTTTGGACTTGCGTGTCGTGCGAGTTGGAGTCACTTTGACTTTCTAGTCAACGGTTGACTTCGACAAACGCCTTAACACTTTGGATTTGGACAATGAGCCGAGACTGATGACTCGGACATGTTACTCATCTTTTATAACTCGAAACAATTAATAATTAAATAACCAACAAAAACTCGTAATAACTTATATATCGATATAAACATTTATATAAATATATAAATGTGTAAACGTATATATTTATATAAATGCGTATATAATAAATAGGAGATCACGAGTAATAAAAATAATAACGTTAACGACATATATTGGACTATGAAAATAGTATGATATTGTCGGAAACTTTATTATAACTAAATTATTATAAATAGAAATATAAATTTAACGCGAATTGTTTTACGAAATAAAGCGAGCTTTTGGAAAATAAAATGGGAACTTACGAGTTATAAGAGATTTGAGGGCACTTAAATCCAAGTTGGCCATTTTATTAATGGATGACTATGCGTGCTAGTCACGGATGTATGACGTTAATATACTCGTTTAATATAACTATCTAACTTATTTAATCGACGGATTAAATAGGACCTATTTAGTTATATAAAATGGGTTTATTATTGAATATGGTATCCTACGACGCCTTTAGGTTGTGGTAGGAGTGCGGGATAATAAGCTATTAAATATTTTGTGAAGTTTATCGAATTGATGAATTTGATAAGTTTGACGATATATTTAGGAAGCTTATTAGACTTTAAAACTTACCATATAGTAATCTATGTGCTATGTGATTTAGGACTTGGTATAGTTTTGGAATAATATATTAGGTAAATAGGTTGTGGAGGATTAGCGAGTTGACGAACTTGATAAACTTCAACGATTTATTTAAAGAATATATTAGGCAAACACTAGACCTATAGATCGTTATTATTTCTATTGATGTGATTTATGGATTGTGTTGAGTCGACCTTCCACCCACACGGATACCAAACGCCAAACCAAATGTGAGAAATGGATTTTGGAAAGTAAAAAGGAATACGTTCGGGATTGGGAATATTTGATTTTTGAGAAAATGATTCTGAGAAGAATTTATACTGTTAGGAAGTACCGAGTCCGTAGTTGCCGTCATGTGAGTTGCGATACTTCTTGATTCTACCGGTTTTTGAGCTAATATCTGGACTTGAGGTGAGTCATAACCCCACTTTTACTTTTGAATATTGTTTTCAAATATTGGGGTGAGAAACGTGCAAATTGTTTTATGTGGACTATTATAGCTGTTTGATTCAAAACTTGTTATGCTTATAGAACTAGGTAAGTTGTAGAGCATGTCGTATCCTTACGAATGTAAGAACATGTCGTATCCTTACAAATGTTGGGCATGTCGCATCCTTGCGAATGCACATTGATTTGATTGGTTTTGGACTATAGTGTGCACCTATAGGGTTGGTTTAGTGGAATGAGGCCTAGTCTAGCTAGCAAGAGTTTTGCGTATATGTCCACTTGATTGAATTAAGAATTTAAACCTATGATCTCACCAGCGAAAGCTGACTTTTAGCACGTTTTCTCAGGTAATTAAGTGGTGGCTTGGAATGCTCGTGTTTGGAAGGCTTGGCATGGCAATTCGGTTAAAGGAGCTATTTCAAACTCTGATATTTTATTGTGGACCTATGTTTAAACTTATTTTGGGCCTTACTTTGGATTAGTTGGGATGAATGTAAACTTTAAAACCCTGGTTGGTTTTGTTTTTACTTATGTTTACTTTATCTCGTTTCTTTATGACTTGTGACGGATATCAATCCTCGTAGCACCTCGAAAGCTTGATTAGCCTTCCGTTGTACCAAATTTTGAGGGTGTTACAGTTTGGTATTAGATCCAAGGTTATAGATAAATAGGTAATAAAAACCTAAACTATAACCGATTTTTATAGAAAACGATCCTCGACCAACACCCGCCAGCCCGCCAAGCCGAAGCATTTTAGATTATGATTGAGATATTATGAGATGATGATATGATATGAGATTTTGAGATGATTTGATAATTATGAATATGTTGATTTTATGATATGATGGCGTTTGGAAACTTATATGATTTACTCATTTTTGAAATGTTTTAGTAATGCGGTATTTGAAAAATATTTCTTGAAATGATATGATCGAAGTTATATGATGATTTTAGTATGATATTTGAGCTTCGCGATTTAGTTGTTTTGAAACACTTACACCTACCCTATCACCTCACAGTTCACCTGTGCGGAGGCGACGATTGATGGAGTACCCCTCTGATGAGGATGAGGAGTAAGAGGGTAAGCAGGAGGCTGATGACCCTCAGGAGAGTGAGCAGAGGGATGATGACCCACAGGAGGGTGAGGAGGAGGATGATCCTCAGGAGGTGGAGATGCCTGATGATGATGTTTTGCTAGCTCACAACCCAGCACATTCAGCTCATTCTGCAGAGCCCAATTCTCTGATACATCAGCTAGAGCCAGTTTCACCTAATCATCTATTTTTATTCGATTCTCCACCTGGTAGTCCCGTGGCGTCGGACGCGCCATCTGAGATATCTACTGAGCCTGCGGATCTTGGTGAGACTGGTAGGATATGGGCTCGGCTTGCTTCTTAGGGCGAGAAGATCTCGCAGTTGGCAGATCAACATGAGATGGTTATTGCTGAGTTTATTTATGAGCTGAGGGTTGATATGGCTACAGTTGTGGGTAGGACTACAACTATCAGGAGAGGTATGATGGAGGTGCATGATCAGATGGAGAGTTTGTAGAGAGGGTTCCTCATGGCTCGCGAGGCAGATAGCAAGCTGTGGCAAAGGAACACAGAGTTGGAGAAGGAGGTTGCAGACCTTAAGAGGGACAGAGATACACAGTGTTGAGCTGGGATCGTTATGGAGGGATTTGGATGGTTTGAGATCGGAGTTGAGGAGTCTACGCCAGCATAGTGGCTAGATAGTTTTGGATTATGTTGTTATGTTGCTTTCTAAGCCAGGGAGTGCTTGGTTAGAAAAGCTAGTTATCATATCTTTTATGTATTTCAGTTGTATGTTCGCCTCATTTTGAACGATTAGTATCTTTTACGTCTTTTTGTAGTTTTGGAACGATGTATTGATCGCTACTTGTATGGATGACGGTTATTTTGCATGATGTTACGTGACTTTGCATGTTTATGGAAATTGTGTTCCTGTTTGTGTGGTTGATATCGTGTGGTGTATTATTGATATTCTACTAGTGTCTTGGCTCCATCTATCCAATTCTTGTTGAACGTATGATAAATACTATCGGAGACTTATAAACCTCGTATTATGTTTCAGATCAATGGCCCCACGACGAAAACCAGTCAGAGCTACCCGAACTGGTCCTGCGGTGGCTACCCCTTGTCGCCGAAGACGCTATCCTTCACCAAATGTTGAGACCCCCACTCCCGGCAACCTGGACACCACCAATCGCAACGACAGGAATCAAAATGTTGATGCTCAGGGAGACAATGGTCATATCCCACCTAATGCCCCTACTGTTGATCAAGCTATGATCAATCAGCTTGTGGAACAAAGTGTTGCTTAATTACTAGCGGAGTCAAATCACTCCAACAACTCAGCCAGAACTTTTCCACCTGTTCGTACTACTGGGTGTAACTACAAGGAGTTTCGAATATGTGGACCTATTGAGTTTAGTGGGACTGAAGGAGTGGTCTACTTGGTCAGGTGGATAGAGAAAACTAAGTCAGTGTTTACTGTTAGTAATTGTGCTGAGAATGCGAAGGTAAAGTTTGCTTCTTTTACTTTTAAGGATGAAGCATTAAGTTGGTGGAACAATTATCGTAATTCTATTGGGAGTGAAGTGGCCTATGCCATGACTTGGGAGCAGTTCAAGTCCTTGCTGATCCATACTTATTGCCCAAGGAATGAGGTTAAGAAACTAGAGATTGAGTTTTGGAATCACAAAGTGAAGGGTACTGACATGGCGACTTGCAATCGTCGTTTCCAAGAGTTAGCCTTGCTTTGCTAGATATGGTTAAGACTGAGACTCAGAAGATTGAGCGGTATACCGATGGGTTACCTGTGGCTACTAGGAACGACGTGATTGCTGCTAGGCCTATTAACATTAATGAGACTATCATGATCGCTCAACAATTGATGGATTCGTTGGAACTAGAAAATGCTAAAAAGGAAAAGAATGGAAAGAGGAAGAGACATAATCACTCTAAGGGTAATGACTATCGAAACAAACGACAATTAGTTGCCAAGGTTTATGCTATAGGGGATGGAGAGAAGAAAAATCAAAGTGGAGAGTTGCTCACGTGTGGCCGTTGTTATTGAAATCACTCTGGGCGATGTGTTGTGATCTGTAAGAACTGCTCAAGGGTTGGGTACATAGTTAAGGATTGTAGAGCTCGACCACTTGCTATGGTCCAAGCTACTCCTGAAACTATGAGTAAGGAAAATGTCACTTGCTTTAGATGTGGGAAGAAAGGACACTATAGGAATGAGTGCAGGGAGTTGTGGAATCGAGGTAACCAAGGAACGAGTGGTAATGGGTACAATAAGGGAAACCGAGGAACTGGAGGAAACCGTGGATGACATGACAATGAGAACCAGCGAGTGGAAGCAGGAGCACCTCATGGGAGAGTGTATGAAATTGGAAATGAGAGAGGAGAAGACCCGAATGTCGTTACTGGTATGTTCCTTCTCAATAATCGTTATGCTTCCATACTATTTGATACTTGTGCCGATAGGAGTTTTGTGTCCACTACATTTGCGCCCCTACTAGAAAAACCCCCGATGGCCTTAGGGATTGGTTATGATGTAGAGTTAGCTAATGGAAATCTAGAGAGGATAAAGACTATTATCCACGGCTGCACGTTAAACATCTTAAATCACCCTTTCAATATAGATCTTTTACCCTTCATGTTAGGAAGTTTCGACGTCATTATTGGTATGGATTGGTTGTCTAAGTATCGTGCCCACATTCTTTTCGATGAGAAGATCGTGCGTGTACCCTATGGAAAGGAGATTTTAAGTATACAAGATGATCGAAATGGTTTAAAGAGCCCATCCAGGTTAGCAGTCATCTCTTGCACTAAGTTACCAAAGCTAATGGAAAAAGGATGCTACATTTTCTTAGCTCAAAATTCTGAGAAAGGAGGGAAGGAGAAGAAAAAAAGTGCATAGGAGATGTGCCTATAGTTCGTGATTTTCCGGATGTATTCCCAGATAACTTACCGGGAATCCCGCCTGGTAGACAAGTGGAATTTCAGATCGAGTTGATACCTGGTGCTGCACTTGTGGCACGAGCACCCTATCGACTCGCACCGACAGAACTAGAAGAGTTATCGAAACAATTGGCAGAGTTAGCAGAAAAGGGGTTTATACGGCCAAGTTCGTCACCTTGGGGAGCCCCAGTTTTATTCGTAAATAAGAAGGATGGATCTTTTCGCATGTGCATCGACTACCGAGAGCTGAATAAGTTAACCGTGAAAAATTGATACCCGCTACCGAGCATCGATGACTTGTTCGATCAGCTTCAAGGATCAAGCGTTTATTCAAAGATCGATCTGAGATCGGGGTATCATTAACTCAGAGTTCGCGAAGGAGACATTCCGAAAACGGCTTTCAGAACCCGTTACGGGCATTATGAGTTCCAAGTGATGCCGTTTGGGTTGATTAACGCACCGGCGGTATTCATGGATCTCATGAATCGGGTGTGTAAGACTTACTTGGAAAAGTTTGTAATCGTGTTTATAGATGACATTCTGATTTATTTGAAGGAATGAATCGGATTTTGAATTAAAAATGATGGGGAAATAATGTTTTTGATATAGAAATGAGTTTGGTATCCGGGTTTGGTGTTTCCTTTGGAGGTCGAGTTGAAACCGGGAGCTATGGTACTCGGCTTGGTGTTATTTTCAAGCCCATGGGGTTTTCTTTGTGGTTTTGAGCTCGTAGTCGTGGTAGCGAGTATTTGGTTATATGGAGTTTGGATTTGGTTTGAGTCTTGGTTGTGATTGATGCTAAACAGTCAACCTAAGTGGACCAAGGATATGGTCAACAAGGTCAAACTACCTAGACCAATGCTTCCGGGTAATATAGGGTTTCCCCGGGTCGTTATGTCCCGACGAGGTGTAGATTGTATTCAAACGGCTTTGTGATCGGGTGAATTTGGACGGAAAGGGTTTGAGATTGATTACACTACTGATTTATACAATGAAATAGCTTAAATAAGCTATATGAACAAGACTGGAAAGTTGGAAAACCCAGAAACGTTTAAAACTTAAAAATGCGTACGTTCAGATTAAAGTTTACGCGAACGTACGAAATAAAAAGTGAAAACTGAAATCTGAAAACCCACAGGGGGTGAAAATTACTTTTTTACAAACCTAAGGATGAAAGAAAAATTTTAGAAAAAGAAAATAAATTTTTACACTAATTAACTATTTAATATTAATTAAATACTATTTAATACTAATTATTAATATTTAAAATACTTAAATACAAGATAATATTATTTTAATTCTAGAAAAATGAAAATTAAATTTCTAAAATTATAAAATAACTAAAAACAAATTTTAAAATTAAAAATATGTATTTTTGTCTTTTTGTGGTTTTTATATTAATTAATTACTAATTATATATTAATTACCTAATTCAAATAATTGGAATTATTAAAAATACTAAAAAGGCTAAGAAAATTAAGAATTTTTTTTTAAATCTAATTAACCATCACAGGAATCCTAGAAAAATATAAAAAGTTTGTAAAAATTATATTTAAACTAATTTACTAATTATTTACTTATTTATTAATTAATATCTAATTAAACTAGTTAAATTCTAAAAATTATAAGATGAATAGTAATAATTCTGGAAAAATTCCTAGAATTATATTATATTATATAAAAGCTAGGAAAAATAAAAAAACTAGGTGTTACTTTATAAAAACTAATTATGCTATTTAATACTTTATTATTAATTAATTATTAATTAAACTAATATTAAATCTAATAAATACCAAATTTTAATATAAAAATCTGAAAAAATTATTAAAATTACTTTAACATAAAAGGAATTTAAGAAAAATATAAAAATTCTAAGTGCTTAACAAAAATCTAAAAATGAAAATTAAAAGATAAATTAAATTAAATAGAAACTATCACTTATAATTAAATTTGTTTTTGCTGGCTTTTTCTTTTTGAAAACTAATTTACACCTAAAAACAAACAACTTTTGTAAAAACAACTTTTGTGGAAATCAAAAATAAGCCCTTTAAGTGCTTTTTGGCTCAACAGTTGACTTTGGTTGACCAAGTGAGGAAATAAGCTCAAATGAGCTTAAGTGGGACCCAAAAGGGTGAATTCTGATCTAAATAAGTTATGTGTACTTGATTAAGCTATAAAAAGCAAGTGGGGTCCACAGATTAAGCAAATAAGCCAACAATTAAGCACTTTGAAACTTGGTTCTACTCAGAAAATCGGACAAGTTTCATGGGTTTATTCAGGTGTGGTCCTCAAGGTCTAAGGTCCAATTTTTGCTAAAAACTTGAAAAGGGCCAGGAGGGGGGTTGGAGGAATCCAAAATTAGGGTGTGGGACCTACTGAGGTGGCCAGAAACCACCACCAAAGTGGTGGTGATGGTTGTCTGATTTGTGCAGCAGGGGACAACCTCCCCCTGCAAGTGAGTTTGAATGGGTGTGGGGCCCAGTAGAAAAATGGTAAAAATAAAAGGATGATGGGACCTTGGAGATGAGTTGGGATACTATGATACCTAAAAAGCTCAATGCCTAAAACTCAATGCACAATTCAGAAATTTTCTTGCAAGAAATGGGATTCAGCACAAAGGGGGCAATTTGACTTTTTGAGATTTTTATGAAAGTTCATTTTTATTACTTTCTACTGATTACTACTGACTTATAATGTTGTAATAAGGTATTATAAGACTAAATTAAGCAGTGAGAACCAATAATGAACTGATATGTAAGATATTGGGATCTAGGTTCTTAACAGTTAACTAGTAGATGAGTTAAAACTTGATTTTGACTATTGATCACTTGATAAATGAGTTTTATGATTAATTACACTTAATTGGACCTAGACTAACAGGCTGCAACACTAATCAACAACAATAACAACCAAGAACCTAGGTAAACAGGCTAAACCAAACACTCCCTAATTGAAGTTGTTTCACTAAGTTAAGCAGGTGTGGGCTTTGTGCCATCAATCCAATGGTCACACTAGTATTCAAAAGAGTTTCGAAGGTCAACTGAGCAAGAAAAACCAATGAGAGGTATCAAGTACACAAGATGGCAGTTATAACTAAGCAAAGACAGTGGAATCACCACTATTGATCAGATCATGCACATACCACTAATATCACTTGAGCAACTATAACAAGCAATATTTAACACAAGTAAGTAATAACCTATAACTACAAACCACTGTAGAGAGAAATCCAAAAAATGAGACAGAGTCTTACTTGAAAATATGGCTCATAAGAGCTTGCTATCTGAACGGATAAGATAAGCTCACATAAGCTAGAACAGAGCTTACTGAGCTTATTTATAGTACATTTGAGCTAATACACACCAGGAACAACAACTTTCATCACTATAACAAGAAATTGACTTTATAACTAAAATTGCAAATTTGGAAGTTAAAACTGAAAATCTTAAATTAATGAGTAAAATGAGTTTTAGAAACACTAACAACACTTGTTACAAGGATTTTAAGCAAAGAGTACAACTGAAAATTAAGCTACAATAAGAAACGACACTAAACTAATCTAAATAACTACTCTACACTATCTAAAAAATTCTTCCTTCTATGTCTTTGACTTATATAAGCCCTGGGGTCTCTCTCCTTCTTTCCCACTTTGTTTCAGAGCCGTAGGATGGGTCATGGACACTCTTGGCCTTCAAATTGGTTTTGGCGGGAAGTTGAGTTTGGCAGTTGTGAGTAGAGTTGGTGAGGAGGGTGAGTAGTATTAATTGAAGTGGTGAGTTGGAGGGGACAAAAGGGAGTATTGGTGAGGGTTTGGTGGAAAAGGTAAGGGGGAGGGGGGAGACATGGAACGGGTATTAAGGGGTTGGGGATGGTGAACAGTAACTGGGGTGTGGGTTTGACCTGGTCAAACGACCAGGGTATAATATTAAAAGGGTTGAAGGGGTTTTGGGCTAAGGGGGATTTTGGGCCAAGGGGTAGTGGCTCCAGTATTGGATTTTGGATTGGTTTTGGTTTTGGGTAAATAAAAACAAGGGTCCGTTTGGTAATATATGTAACACAAGGACCAATGGTGTAATTTGATGAAAATCCCAAGGACTGAAAATGTAATTCCCTAATATTATCATGAGGGTAATTTCTGCCAAGTACCACTAATCAAAGGACCATAATTTGTAATTTCCAAAAATTGAAATCCTAGGGACCTTTTATGCCACTTTTCAAAGTACAGATACCAAAACTGTAATTTCTCCAAACATTTTACCCAAGGACCATATTTGCCAACTTGTGATTTCCCAAGGACCCAAATTTATTTTTCTTTCAAAAATATCCCACCAGGGACCAATCCTGCCAAAGTTTGGAACTCCAGGGACCAAAATTATAAATTTCCAAAACTTTTGAGATTTTTCACCAAAGGACTAAATATGACAACTTATAATTTTAAAAGGACCTTTGGTGATAATTTTCCATATTTTGAATGACTAGGGACTAGTTTTGACATTTTATGAAAGTTGGGGGACTGAAACTGCCAATTTTGCAAACTTTGTACGTTTTTCATCTGTTTTTACTCTTTTTGCATCAAAAACATATAAAACAGAATTTTGAAATATTTTCAGTATTATGATGCATTTCTGAGTGTTTTTGTATGTTTTGCAGTTCAGATTTAACCAAAAATGATGAGTGTTTGAGCACTCATCAATCCCCCACACTAAACTATTGCTAGTCCCTAGCAATAAACTGTTTTGAAAACTCAATGGATTTTAATCTCTTTACCAAAAGCCATCACTTCTGGAGTAGCCAGATGTATCAATTCAAGTAAGAACTATGGTCCACCTGATAACCATGTGATTTTGAGCAAACCACCAGCTGTCAACGGATTTGATTAGTCTTTACCAAAAGCCGTTCGCTTCTGGACTAGCCAACTCTTGATGGAATAGTCAACATCTTGGTGAGCTGATTACCAATTATGGTTTTTCCACTGCTTTTACCACAAGCCATAATCTTGCGGGCTAGCCAACTCATTCGCTTTTTAGGATATGGCGAGTTGAGGTACCATACAATTTTGGGCAAATTGCAAGCCATAAACGGATTTGATATATCTTTACCAAGAGCTGTTTGCTCCTGGATTAGCCAATCCTTTTGTCGGTTAGACATGGCGGACTGATAACCACAAAAATTTTGAAGCACAAGTGAAAAAAATTTAAATTTTTTGAGATTTTGGCCAAAAACGGGGGTACTAGATAGTAAAATGTGATAAAATTCGCTAGAATAGCGAAATACCCCCCCCCCCCCCACACACACACACTTAGAATGAATATTGTCCTCAATATTCAAAGTCCCGGCTATTATGCCGACTCTTTGAACGTAAAAGGGCAACATTACAAGCTAAATGTGGAAACACCAGTTTGTATTTTCACTTTATTTGTAACCATAACAGGGGTAACTCCCCCACACTTAGGGTGAAAACCCTAAGTACATGCTACTGTTTTTGTTTACCGAGTCACTAGCTTGACTCGACCCCGAATTCATTTGTCCTTGGGGAAGCATGATATGGAAGAAGCAATCTCCATCGGACTTTCATTCAAGATGTTTGGACAAACATTTGAAGCACGTGAAAGTTCCACATTGATGAGATATAATCCCGGTTCAAGATAATGATAAATGAAAATGCCGGGGTCAAAGATGGTATCCTCACTCCCGAAGGAGTGAAGAAGAGAGGAAGTCACTTTATAGGTGAAGAAAAGGAAGAAAACCATTATGAATATCATGATAAGATCTTCTTCCTCGAGAGGAGGCTCATTAGCCTGAGTTTGGATTTCAAAGGTTAAGCTCAAAAACATCTCGGGAGGGTGGGTGGGAATTTGCAAATCCTCATGATTGAGTGCATCTCCCCCCGGGCTATCAAACTCCGGAGGAGTCATGATATGATGAGTGAGTTCACCGGAGAACTCCTCATGAAGAGAATTATTCACAAGATGTGAATCTGTAAATTCATGTTCCGATATAAACTCATCACTATCCTTATTCCGAATACCAAAGATTGGATTATCAGAAATCAAAGTGAATTCATATTCGAATTCAAATAGAGGATTGGTGAGAGTAGTATTGAATGCTTCGGGAACAAAATGATTAACATTCTCAATTGGACTGTTGGGATCAGAAGTGAGTGGTGGATCATGATATAGGAGACTTTCAATTTCTCCCAGATCAGCTTCGAAATCAAGGAGACCATCATCACTTCCCGTTGAAAGTGGATTGATGTGAGTAAGTTCATCGGCGAACTCCTCAAGAAGAGGGTCAGCATCAGACTGTGGGAGTGATGCCTCAATATACTCAATGTCTCCATGAGATGTACAATCATCATTAAAATCTGAGAAATTCTCAAAATGATTGTTTGAACACTCAAGAGGGAAAAGTAAATCACACACATGATCCAAAGTTCCCTGTGACTCTCCTGGGATTGAGACAAGGATCTCAACACTAGACTTTATGAATTCGTCCGATTCCTTATCAGGAACGGTGCTAAGATGCTCATCCCCCATGTTCAGAGAGTGAGTGTGAAGTTCGGGTGCGATATCAATAGACTGAGGGAGTGGAGAGGAGCTAGCATTCATGGATTGTACGAGTTCCATTTGATCTTCTGCTAGTAATTTCCCCGTTTCATTATTTTCTCCCTGATTTTCAATGGGAGGAATTACAAATGATGAATCTGACGAACCCTTATAAAATTGAAGGATATCAAGGGTGTCTTCATTATCACTATCATCATCACAGTCTAGAAGAGCAGCTTTACGAAATTTGGCACGTGTTATAGCTGCTTGCTCTAAGACTAGCAATTCGTCCATGTTCAATTCGTTTCTAGCATCTCGTTCTTTAGAAAGTAATTCTGCCATAGATTTCTCACGAGAGTCTCGAAATGATGTAGTAACCAACTCCTCCTTAAGTTCTTTCAATATATCAAGAGCCTTTAGTAAAAGGTCTTGCTCAGTATCATGAGGAGTTGTGTGAATCATATGGTACTGTGGAGGTGGGTCTGAAAACGAATAGTCGTAATTGTTACAAGGAAATGGATTCCTTGTTTGACAATCCGAGCTAGAGTGTGGACCTCCACAGTAATCATAACAGTAAAACTGATGTGGCTGTGGGTTGTATGTGCTAGAGTTACAATTGTTATCAGGAAACTGCTCATAGACAAGCGTGTTTCCCGATTGACAATCAGAACTGTAATGTGAACCACCACAGTACTCACAACAGTAAAACTGCTGAGTCTCATGGTGTGGTAACTGATGGAATGAATCAGTCGTGTCATGGTAGGAATAGGGATTCTGGTTATAGACAGACCCGTTTCCTAACTCTACCATGCCACAGCTGGGGCAATTGCCACCATTAGAAGGATTACCACACCAATGGCAAATAAGAGGGTTTGGATGAGACATAGAAAGAATCAAAAGTTCATAGAGGGGTAGGGATGAAGAATCAAATATGTGAGAGGGTAAAGGTGAATATTTTTGGATGTTTGGATAAACATTTTGTACAAGTGATAAAGAAAATGTTTTTGGGTTTTTGTGTTCGTTGAAAACTGATTTTAAAATGTTTTCGGGAACAGTTTTGTTTTTATATGAAAATAAGAAGATAATATGAACAAGGGTGGTAAATATACAATGGATGTATATCCCGATTCACTAATACGCAAAACCGTTTAGAATAGCGCGCACACCTCCCCGGCAGCGGCTCCAAAATTTGATTGATGCTAAACAGTCAACCTAAATGGACCAAGGATATGGTCAACAAGGTCAAACTACCTAGACCAATGCTTCCGGGTAATATAGGGTTTCCCCGGGTCGTTATGTTCCGACGAGGTGTGGATTGTATTCAAACGGCTTTGTGATCGGGTGAAATTGGACGGAAAGGGTTTGAGATTGATTACACTACAGATTTATACAATGAAATAGCTTAAATAAGCTATATGAACAAGACTGGAAAGTTGGAAAACCCAGAAACGTTTAAAACTTAAAAACGCGTACGTTCAGATTAAAGTTTACGCGAACGTACGAAATAAAAAGTGAAAACTGAAATCTGAAAACCCACAGGGGGTGAAAATGACTTTTTTACAAACCTAAGGATGAAAGAAAAATTTTAGAAAAAGAAAATAAATTGTTACACTAATTAACTATTTAATATTAATTAAATACTATTTAATACTAATATTAATATTTAAAATACCTAAATACAATATAATATTATTTTAATACTAGAAAAATGAAAATTAAATTTCTAAAATTATAAAATAACTAAAAACAAATTTTAAAATTAAAAATATGTATTTTTGTCTTTTTGTGGTTTTTATATTAATTAATTACTAATTATATATTAATTACCTAATTAAATTAATTGGAATTATTAAAAATACTAAAAAGGCTTAGAAAATTAAGAAAGTTTTTATAAATCTAATTAACCATCACAAGAATCCTAGAAAAATATAAAAAGTTTGTAAAAATTATATTTAAACTATTTTACTAATTATTTACTTATTTATTAATTAATATCTAATTAAACTAATTAAATTCTAAAAATTATAATATGAACAGTGATAATTCTAGAAAAATTCCTAAAATTATATTATATTATATAAAAGCTAGGAAAAATATAAAAACTAGGTGTTACTTTATAAAAACTAATTATGATATTTAATACTTAATAATTAATTAATTATTAATTAAACTAGTATTAAATCTAATAAATACCAAATTTTAAAAGAAAAATATGAGAAAATTAATAAAATTACTTTAACATAAAAGGAATTTAAGAAAAATATAAAAATGCTAAGTGCTTAACAAAAATCTAAAAATGAAAATTAAAAGATAAATTAAATTAAATAGAAACTATCACTTATAATTAAATTTGTTTTTTCTGGCTTTTTCTTTTTTAAAACTAATTTACACCTAAAAACAAACAACTTTTGTAAAAACAACTTCTGTGGAAATAAAAAATAAGCACTTTAAGTGCTTTTTGGCTCAACAGTTGACTTTGGTTGACCAAGTGAGGAAATAAGCTCAAATGAGCTTAAGTGGGACCCACAAGGGTGAATTCTGATCTAAATAAGTTATGTGAACTTTATTAAGCTATAAAAAGCAAGTGGGGTCCACAGATTAAGCAAATAAGCCAACAATTAAGCACTTTGAAACTTGGTTCTACTCAGAAAATGGGACAAGTTTCATGGGTTTCTTCAGGTGGGGTCCACAAGGTCTAAGGTCTAATTTTTGCTCAAAACTTGGAAAGGGCCAAGAGGGGGGTTGGAGGAATCCAAAATTAGGATGTGGGACCCACTGAGGTGGCCAGAAACCACCACCAAAGTAGTGGTGATGGTTGTCTGATCTGTGCAGCAGGGGACAACCTCCCCCTGCAAGTGAGTTTGAATGGGTGTGGGGCCCAGTAGAAAAATGGTAAAAATAAAAGGATGATGGGACCTTGGAGATGAGCTGGGATACTATGATACCTAAAAAGCTCAATGCCTAAAACTCAATGCAAAATTTAGAAATATTCTTGCAAGAAATGGGATTCTGCACAAAGGGGGCAATTTGACTTTTTGAGATTTTTATGAAAGTTGACTTTTATTACTTTTTACTGATTACTACTGACTTATAATGTTGTAATAAGGTATTGTAAGACTAAATTAAGCAGTGAGAACCAATAATGAACTGATATGTAAGATATTGGGATCTAGGTTCTTAACAATTAACTAGTAGATGAGTTAAAACTTGATTTTGACTATTGGTCACCTGATACCTGAGTTTTATGATTAATTACACTTAATTGGACCTAGACTAACAGACTGCAACACTAATCAACAACAATAACAATCAAGAACCTAGGTAAACAGGCTAAACCAAACACTCCCTAATTGAAGTTGTTTCACTAAGTTAAGCAGGTGTAGGCTTTGTGCAATCAATCCAATGCTCACACTTGTATTTAAAACAGTTTTGAAGGTCAACTGAGCAAGAAAAACCAATGAGAGGCATCAAGTACACAAGATGTCAGTTATAACTAAGCAAAGACAGTGGAATCACCACTATTGATCAGATCATGCACATAGCACTAAAATCACTTGAGCAACTATAACAAGCAATATTTAACACAAGTAAGTAATAACCTATAACTACAAACCACTATAGAGAGAAATCCAAAAAATGAGACAGAGTCTTACTTGAAAATATGGCTCATAAGAGCTTGCTATCTGAATGGATAAGATAAGCTCACATAAGCTATAACAGAGCTTACTGAGCTTATTTATAGTACATTTGAGCTAATATACACCAGGAACAACAACTTTCATAACTATAATAAGAAATTGACTTTATAACTAAAATTGCAAATTTGGAAGTTAAAACTGAAAATCTTAAATTAATGAGTAAAATGAGTTTTAGAAATACTAACAACACTTGTTACAAGGATTTTAAGCAAAGAGTACAACTGAAAATTAAGCTACAATAAGAAACGACACTAAACTAATCTAAATAACTACTCTACACTATCTAAAAAATTCTTCCTTCTATGTCTTTGACTTATATAAGCCCTGGGTCTCTCTCCTTCTTTCCCACTTTGTTTCAGAGCCGTAGGATGGGTCATGGACAATCTTGGCCTTCAAATTGGTTTTGGCGGGAAGTTGAGTTTGGCAGTTGTGAGTAGAGTTGGTGAGGAGGGTGAGTAGTATTAATTGAAGTGGTGAGTTGGAGGGGACAAAAGGGAGTATTGGTGAGGGTTTGGTGGAAAAGGTAAGGGAGGAGGGGGGAGACATGGAACGGGTATTAAGGGGTTGGGGATGGTAAACAGTAACTGGTGTGTGGGTTTGACCTGGTCAAACGACCAGGGTATAATATTAAAAGGGTGGAAGGGGTTTTGGGCTAAGGGGGATTTTGGGCCAAGGGGTAGTGGATCAGGTATTGGATTTTGGATTGGTTTTGGTTTTGGGTAAATAAAAACAAGGGTCCGTTTGGTAATATATGTAACACAAGGACCAATGGTGTAATTTGATGAAAATCCTAAGGACTAAAAATGTAATTCCCTAATATTATCATGAGGTTAATTCCTGCCAAGTACCACTAATCAAAGGACCATAATTTGTAATTTCCAAAAATTGAAATCACAGGGACCTTTTATGCCAATTTTCAAAGTACAGGGACCAAAACTGTAATTTCTCCAAACATTTTACCCAAGGACCATATTTGCCAACTTGTGATTTCCCAAGGACCCAAATTGATTTTTCTTTCAAAAATATCCCACCAGGGACCAATCCTGCCAAAGTTTGGAACTCCAGGGACCAAAATTGTAAATTTCCAAAACTTTTGAGATTTTTCACCAAAGCACTAAATATGACAACTTATGATTTTAAAAGGACCTTTGGTGATAATTTTCCATATTTTGAATGACCAGGGACTAGTTTTGACATTTTATGAAAGTTGGGGGACTGAAACTGCCAATTTTGCAAACTTTAAACGTTTTTCATCTGTTTTTACTCTTTTTGCATCAAAAACATATAAAACACAATTTTGAAATATTTTCAATATTATGATGCATTTCTGAGTGTTTTTGTATGTTTTGCAGTTCAGATTTGACCAAAAATGATGAGTGTTTGAGCACTCATCAGGTTGCAATTTGATTCTTGTTGACCTTGTGATGCCGCAACCCTAAGGGTCCGTTTGGCAGTTTTGGTGTGCTCGTATGAGCCTAAGCCGAGACCAAAATGGTCTTAGGGATGAGTCCTCATGACTCGTGGTGTAGCCGAGACCCAAGTGGGTCTCTCAGCACGGGTTTGAGTTGGTAAAATCGACCCGGAACACATACATAATCTTGATGTCTTTCTTGTTGTTTCATGTTGTTGTTGTTGTTGTTGTTGTTGTTGTTGTTGTTGTTGTTGTTCTTGTTGTATTTTTACTTTGGGCCGAGAGGTATTGAAGGGCCGAGACCTTTTGTAGTCTCGGCAATGGGAACATTTGATTATTGTGAAGTGTTGACGATGATGTGAATAAATGGGGACCGATTGTGAGACGGTCAAATTAGAACGACGGAGATAGGTTAGTCGGGTGCCGTAGTCGAGCCCTATTGTTGGAGCTTGTGAAACGGGATGATTGACGGAGTTGTGATACTTGACATTACTTTGGACTTGTGTATTGTGCGAGTTGGAGTCACTTTGACTTTCTAGTCAACGGTTGACTTTGACAAACGCCTTAACACTTTGGATTTGGACAATGAGCCGAGACTGATGACTCGGACATGTGACTCATCTTTTATAACTCGAAACAATTAATAATTAAACAACCAACAAAAACTCGTAATAACTTATATATCGATATAAACATTTATATAAATATATAAATGTGTAAACGTATATATATATATTTATATAAATGCGTATATAATAAATAGGAGATCACGAGTAATAAAAATAATAACGTTAACGACATGTATTGAACTATGAAAATAGTATGATATTGTCGGAAACTTTATTATAACTAAATTATTATAAATAGAAATATAAATTTAACGCGAATTGTTTTACGAAATAAAGCGAGCTTTTGGAAAATAAAATGGGAACTTACGAGTTATAAGAGATTTGAGGGCACTTAAATCCAAGTTGGCCATTTTATTAATTGATGACCATGCGTGCTAGTCACGGATGTATGACGTTAATATACTCGTTTAATATAACTATCTAACTTATTTAATCGACGGATTAAATAGGACCTATTTAGTTATATAAAATGGGTTTATTATTGAATATTGTATCCTACGACGCCTTTAGGTTGTGGTAGGAGTGCGGGATAATAAGCTATTAAATATTTTGTGAAGTTTATCGAATTGACGAATTTGATAAGTTTGACGATATATTTAGGAAGCTTATTAGACTTTAAAATTTACCATATAGTAATCCACGTGCTATGTGATTTAGGACTTGGTATGGTTTTGGAATAATATATTAGGTAAATAGGTTGTGGAGGATTAGCGAGTTGACGAACTTGATAAACTTCGAAGATTTATTTAAAGAATATATTAGGCAAACACTATACCTATAGATCGTTAATATTTCTATTGATGTGATTTATGGATTGTGTTGAGTCGACCTTCCACTCACACGGATACCAAACGCCAAACCAAATGTGAGAAATGGATTTTGGAAAGTAAAAAGGAATACGTTCGGGTTGGGAATATTTGATTTTTGAGAAAATGATTCTGAGAAGAGTTTATATTGTTAGGAAGTGTCGAGTCAGTAGTTGCCATCATTTGAGTTGCGATACTTCTTAATTCTACCGGTTTTTGAGCTAATATCTGGACTTGAGGTGAGTCATAGCCCCACTTTTACTTTTGAATATTGTTTTCAAGTCTTGGGGTGAGAAACGTGCAAATTGTTTTATGTGGACTATTATTGCTATTTGATTCAAAACTTGCTATGCTTATAGAACTAGGTAAGTTGTAGAGCATGTCGTATCCTTACGAATGCAGCGCATGTCGTATCCTTACGAATGCAAGAACATGTCGTATCCTTACGAATGTTGGGCATGTCACATCCTTGCGAATGCACAATGATTTGATTGGTTTTGGACCATAGTATGCACCAATAGGGTTGGTTTAGTGGAACGAGGCCTAGTCTAGCTAGCAAGAATTTTGCGTATATGTCCACTTGATTGAATTAAGAATTTAAACCTATGATCTCACCAGCGAAAGCTGATTTTTAACGCGTTTTCTCAGGTAATTAAGTGATGGCTTGGAATGCTCGTGTTTGGAAGGCTTGGCATGGCAATTTGGTTAAAGGATCTATTTCAAACTCTGATATTTTATTGTGGACCTATGTTTAAACTTATTTTAGGCCTTACTTTGGATTATTTGGGATGAATGTAAACTTTAAAACCCTAGTTGATTTTGTTTTTACTTATGTTTACTTTATCTCGTTTCTTTATGACTTGTGACGGATACCAATCCCCGTAGCACTCTGAAAGCTTGATTAGTCTTCTGATGTACCAAATTTTGGGGGTGTTACACATTGTCTCCTTATTGAGCACTACATAGGCTTTCCTATTTTGGGAGTAACCTAAGAAGACACCTTCGTAAGACTTTGGGTCAAACTTGGTGAGATAGTCTTTAGTGTTTAGAATGAAGCATTTGCTTCCAAACACTCTAAAGTAGTCCAGAGTGGGTTTTATACCTTTTATGATCTCGTATGGTGTTTTACCAAAGATTGGTCTAATCAAGATCCTATTAAGTATGTAAGTTGAGGTGTCCACAACATTACACCAAACATTTTGCGGAATTGATTGTTCATTTAACATCATTCTACTCATCTCTTGTAGAGTATGATTTTTCCGCTCAACTACCCCATTTAATTGTGGAGTGCGCGGAGCCGAGAAATTGTGTGTAATACCATTAGCATCACAATATACTCCGAATTGCACTTCATTATCAAATTCCCGACCATGATCCGTCCTAATTGAGACTATTGTACATCCTAGTTGGTTTTGGACTTTCTTACTAAAGATTTTGAATTCATCGAAAGCTTGTGTCTTATTCTTAAAAAATCTAGTCCAAGTTTACCTAGAGTAGTCATCAACTATTACTAAGGTGTAATTTTCTCTGTATCCCTGTACGGCGGATGGACCAAATAAGTCCATGTGGAGTAGTTCTAGACATCTAGAGGTTGAAACCATGTTCTTAGCTTTGTGACTAGAGTGAGCTTGTTTTCCAACCTTACAAGCATCAAAAAATTGTTTATCAAACCTAAGCTTAGGTAGGTTTCTCACTAATTCCTTAGAAGCCAATGATTGTAATAATCTCATATTTGCGTGACCTAATCTTCTACGCCATAGAGTGGAATTGTCATCTACGGTTTCTAGGCAAATCTTATTGTATTTCCTATCTTCATAACAAATAAGCCATTCTTCCTAACTCCTTTGCCTATGGTCTTGCCATACTTAGTAATCTCACTACCCTCTTCGGAAAATATAACTCTACACTTATTGTCAACCATTTGACTAATTGATGAGGCGAAAAATGATCCATTTTTAGGGGGTCATTTAAGCCCGGAATTGAATTTATTTGATCAAATATTGCCCTAAATCGTTCCTTTTGTGATTTTAGGTACTTTTGGAGTGAATTCTGGAAAAGGGAGCATTTTGGACGTTTTTGGAGCATAAAAGTGAAAAAAACGGCAAAGTCTTAATTTTCCTTGCTGGGAACAGTACCTAACGGCGTCACAAGATTCTACATGACGGCGTCAAGAGTAAAACAAGAGGTGAAGAGGATAGAGTACGTGACGATCCAGAGAGTTTTTTCACTAAGGGCATGACGGCGTCACCATAGGCCGTCATGGTCCCATTACATGGGACGGCCTAGAGAAACTTTGCACTTGACGGCGTCAGATCTGGATCTAGGCAATCCGATATTACTATGGTCGGCGAGTTGACGGCGTCAGAGATTTCTTCTTGACGCCGTCACGATGGAAAATCTATATATAGTTTTGTAATTTTCATTCATTAAGAGAGGACAATTGGAGGGATAACTTGGAGAAACCCTAGCACGAATTTTACTTTACTTTCAAGGGTTTTTACCCTTTGAAACCTTTCATGTTTAATTAAGATAAGTATCCTTGCAATTCATTCAATATGTTTATGTGTTGTTTGAATATATCTTACGCTTGTCTTGATTTTAACATGCTAGGCTAGATCTATTGTGTGTTTGCTTAGATGTAGTGAAACCTAGATGTTGATTAAGGGTTGATTGCTTGTTTATAGTTGTTACGGATGAATGATTTCGATGTTAGGCTTAAGAAAACTGGCAGACTTCCATAGGGTAACATGCTTGAACGTCTTAAGAAACATGAACCAATGCGTACTAGATTTTTATGGTTGTATTTAATGCATGAGAGAATTCTAATGATCCCATGTTAGGAGCTTCTTGCAGGCTCGACATAGGAGTGAAGTAGGAGCTTATAGAGTTGGGGAAGTACGTGCGCCACCCCACGAATGGTATTAAGGAATATAACCCGTCATCCACGTAATTGTAACAAACTATCAACCTGTAAAAGATACCTAGGGAGTAATGAAATCTAAGTAAACACAATTCTCCTCATTATTGTTCATACCACTAGTTTAATTAGTTTTATTTTCATTTTTGTTATTTTATTTTGATTGCATCTTAGTTATTGGGTTAGTTGACTAGCAACTAATTCCGCCCACTCTTCTGAAAACCCGAGATTTTTAATTGCTTTTATAAAAATATAAAAATACAAAAAGAATCATCCCTCACCTCTAGACCTATTTTTTAGGCTTTCTAATCCTAGCGACACTATTCCTGAGTTGAACGATCAATCCCCCGGTACTTGTCACTATACTATACTACAACGATCAGGTACACTGCCTGGTGGGGGTTGTAAACTTCTCGAGATCCCTCGAGAGGTAAAGCCTGGTGCAATTCCCACGCATCACTAATGCTATGCAAATTAAATCCTAAGTTACCTACTTGCTCAACATTTCTAATATTTAGGGAGTCTTGAGTAATCGTACCTTTGCCGATGATATTTCCCTTAATTTTGCTACCGAAAGTCACATTACCTCCATTGTAAGCCTTGTATGATGAGAATAGACTTCGGTTCCCCGTCATATGATTTGTACATCCACTGTCCTTGACCCATTCGTTAGGCTCCAAGTTGATTCCTAAGCATATCTATTGAATAAGACAAGGATTCAAACATTTGGTCCCCAATATCTCATGGATCCAAAGTTGTTGGTATTAAACATTCTATGCATTAGTTGCATTTGGTTAGGATGTTGGAACAGGGGACATATCTCCCAAGGCAAATAACTTCGTTGTTGAAAATTATTCCAAGTTATGGGATAGTTACTTGGATAACTTTGTCTTCCAAAGTTACTTCTTGGTTGGGGAGTCCATGACCGAGGTTTAGGAACACTTTTTTTTCTAGTTGAGGAGTATATGATCTAGTATTTGGTTTTACAAACCCAAGTCCAGGAGTTGACAAAGGTTTATAAATACTTTTGACTTCTTTTTTACTAACAAAAGGTACTTTAACTTTGTTAACCACTGTGTGACTTGGTTTAGGAGTTAAGTTATCTTTTAGACTTGACACAGTTTTGTCACATGCATCAGACGGTACCACAGTACCACTAAATTTAGTGGTGCCATCTGTACCTTTAAAGGTGCCATCTACTATTTCGACAGAGCTTATATGTTTATTAAATTTCACTTGTTTTGTTTTACTTTTCGAAGCTTCATTTGAGTTGGAACCTAGACCTATGTTCACATGTTCATTACATCTAGTGTTTTCTAACATGTCATCTAGAGCTTTGGTTCTTTTTTCAGTTTTAATAATCCTAAGTGCGTTTTTCCTAAGATTTACGTTCTCTACTCTGAGTTTGTGACATGATTCACAATCAACATCATATTCATTTTTTATCTCAAGTCTTTTAACTTGATTCTTTAATTCTATAATTTCCGTTTCAACCTTGTGTAATTTTTCTTTTAGTGTTTTGTGTGGAAAACTAGAAGGGGAGGTTGAATAGTTTTCCCCTCTTTTTCATTTTACAAAAACTTTGTTTCAAAATGTTGATTCGAATTTATTCAATTGTTTATTTGGAAAACCTTTAATTAGAGTTTAGTATGAAAACAACATATAATCAATATGATCAATTATATATGTAAGCTTTTGGAAAAACTTAGTTTTATGAATGGAGCTTTGGTCGATCCTTGTGTGAATACGTTTTCCTTTTAAAATCTTAAAACGTTTTGTATCAAATTATCTATCAAGTTAAACTTAATATGAGAAGTGTGAATAATAATCTATTTGACCATATCATACAATTATACACACAATCACAATATTAACTTCTATGTACAACACAATCAATCATCACAACTATATAAGCAACAACTAAGACATATAGGCAAGCATAGATGTAAAGCGAGAAATGCAAGAATAAATGAAAAGAGATAAGAGAAAGGAAATGCAAACCGGACACGATGATTTATAGTGGTTCGGCTACAAGGACACCTTCCTTGCCCTACTCCACTCCCCGAGTCACCTACTCGAGAGTTTTCTTCACTACTCAACAAGCTCCCTTTTGGCGGAGAAAACCGTACACAACTTTTGCTTACACCATTTAATGAAACTAAGCTAAATGTCGAGTTCTAATAGTAGCTAGAACCAATCTCACAACACTACTTCGATCACTACACAACTTCTACACGACTTCACGACTTCTTCATGGCTTCACGACTTCTTCATGGCTTCACGACTTCACGACTTCTTCATTACTCCACTACATATTCACACATCTACTTCTTCACAACTTCATGACTTCTCCACACTACTACTTATTCCCACTATTCCTTACTCACTCATAAACTCACTACTAAGTAAGATCATCTTGATCTACTTATTACATATACATAACTCACAACATCACATAAACACTAACTAGATCCTAATACATCTTTGGCTTTATGATAGGGAGGATTCTTCTCTTGCACTTTGACTGGTGAAGGATTGGATCACTTGAAACAAAGACTTATAATCTTATGATCAAAGGATTTAGAAGGATGTTTTGAAAGGATTAGGACTGAAAATTTTCGTGCAAAAGGTGAGAAAATTCTATGGGATGAACCAGTATTTATAGGGAGAAAATTTACTGTTCTGGAGCGTGGCCGGTCCCCTTAATGATTAAGGGGGCCGCCTAAGGAATTAAGGGGGCCGCCCCTTTAGAACGTTGGATTTTCTTGTCTTCTAGTGGGGAAGATTTTTCTGGATAAAATTTGCCATTTTTGGTTGGAAATTTGAAATCATATATTTATAATAAATTAAACATATTCTTTTAATTCCCAAAATTGTTTTTCAAAAATATATACCATGTTTATATCATTTTATAAACTTTGTAATGTTTAAATGAAATCCCTTTGATCATAAAATGTATTAGACATTTGTTTGTACATACCTTAAGTGATTGTTGAAGCATACTCGAGACGTAGAGATGTCGAGGCTTAAGTGATTGTTGAAGCATACTCGAGACGTAGAGATGTCGAGACTTGTTGACTTATAAATGCAAAGATGAATTGTGATCACAAGTAACTTAAGCACTTTACGTTATATGTTGTAACTTACATCTTTGTCATCATCAAAACATGAAGAGGATATTTAGATTAAATATCGTAATATTCATGCCAACAATCTCCCCCTTTTTTATGATGAAAAACTATGTAAACTATAACTTATAGTAAAATGTATAAGTTACTTGTTTACACTTCTTCTCCCCCTTTTGTCGAAGCAAAAAGGTGGACTCTTAGATGAGACTTCAACTACACTAGAACCCTTGAGAAAGAATGTAAAAGGCGAGCTTGCATCATCGTAAGTGAAGCCTTGATCCTATCAACCTTAATGTTCCCCCTTGGTGTATGCTCCCCCTTGGTGTATACTCCCCCTTGGTGTATGCTCAAAACTTGTTTTGGCTACCAAAGAATCGAGCGATGAAGAAATCCTTCAAAACAAAGTTAGTAGACAAGTGCAAATATATATAATGTGGATGATAGGTATATGCATGATACTAATAGGGGAACAATATATGGATGTAATAGGTATATGCACTAAAAATATGACACATGCAATTATTGTTTTAAAAACAACAACCTAACTCCCAAAAAAAAATTACCATGACCAAAGCTTAAGACATGATAATAATTAGAACCTAATGCAAGGATTCTACCGACATATTTTGGAAAAAGATGCCAAAATATATATTCTAAAAGAGTTAAAAAAAATGAAGATGATAATGATACGTTCTTTTAAAGACGTAGAAAAATGAAGAATGATGAGCGTGAATGAAAAGGGAAGGTAATGACAAAAGGTTGACAAATATGGTTTAGATTAATATATCGTTTGACAAGGGTGGATGATTGGGAATCATGGGACTTTTAGGTGTTTTGTTGGTTGATGACCGAAGATGGATATGTGAATGAGGTGGTGATGACTCGACAACACTTGAAGCTTGGATATCTTCTTTGTGTTCTTCACTTGCTAGGAAGTGGAAAAGATGCATTTCATAAAGAAATTCGCTTGACTTTTAGGGATTTAAGTTTTGATGGTGATGGCACACTTAGTAGAATGTATGGAGTTTAGAGGTGTAGATTTAGGAGCGGAAGAGGTTGATTGAGAGTTTGGATGTTGTTCAAGCGAGGGTTTTGGATGAGAACTAGTAAGAAGATATTCAATCCAAGTGAAGTGCTCATTCAATGCAATGGTTTGTTGTTGAAGGAAGATGCAACAAGGGCAATTGTTAACATGCTTCTCAATTTGGTTGATGTTGTGTGGTGATGATGGTGAGCTTGATTGGGGTGGATCCAAATTGCGTTGAGCAAGATGTAATGCTAAAATAGCACTAAGCTCATGAGCCTCTTTTAGCTCCTCAACGAACTTCAAGTGTTCAGAGGAGGGTGATGGTGGTGGAACATGATAGTTGTCTTGGGTGATGGTTTGAACATGCAACATAGGAATGGCATGTGAAGATGTAGGATGTGGTGGTGGTACTCTTGGTGGTGGAGACATGGTTGAGCTTGGGAAGTCATGAAAACATGAAATGGGTGGAAGAGGTTCTTCATGAGTGGGTGGTGTTTTTGTTGAATGAGCAACATGTGAAGTATTGGTGATGAGTTTTGGATTGTTGTTTTGGGATTGTTGTCACAATTCGTAATTTTAAGTCCTTGTTCAGATGTCGAAATTTCATTATTCATCTCGGAAAGTTACTATTCATCAGTTACTATACACCAATCACTATTCATCATTTTTTGTGTCAATTTGATATTCCGAGAAACATTCAAAAATTTCACTATTCACATGACACTATTCACTTCCGAGAGAAAACCACTATTCATGTGCATTACTCATTTCATCGTAAACTTAGTTTACGGGTATTCAAATTCGCGTAACCGTATTGGTTCAAGAGCGAATTCATGCATTATCATTGGGACATTTTATACGGACTAGAAATAGTCTGCATATTATCATTATGGCACTTGCATACTATTCCACTCGTAGGATATTTAAATTAGTACTTTTGGTATAATTAACTTTTACGTATAATTATTTTTAAATAAACGTTAACACGCAATCAATACTGTGACTAACACGTCCGACACTCCCGACTATGATCCCAATATATTTTTATATTCATTTTAATAATATAAAAATTATAATATTAATTTACCCGGTGTTTTGGAAATTTATTTAATTATTATCGTAAGTTTACTAAAATTACGACGGTTTTTGTAGAAATTAAATAATAATTAACTAAACACTCAATATTTATACCCAACATATTTTTACAATTTTTACGACTTTATTATGTCCCGGTTAACTCTGTTAAAATTTATTTTTAATTAACTCGGTACCCGGTATTCCCAAAAAACTAATAATATATACATAATAATACAAAAACTCAACAACTATCTTACACATTCCCACTTTTCTTCCCCCCCCCCCCTCCATTTTACCGCCCCCCCCCCCCTCCATGCCAATTATCTTACACACTTGAAATTTTCCTACTAACTCATAAATGTTGTCATAGAGTATTTTATATAAAAAATATATACCAATAATTCACTTTTCATCTCATTCTACCAAATCAAAAAGCAAGTTAACTCTTTTCTTTCTCTCTTCTTTTGTGGTGCTTGGCCTCATCAAGAAAACAAGAACAAACCATCGATTTTCAAGCTCAAGTAAATTATCAAGTATAGTTTGTATTCCTTTTAGGGTTTTGAAATATAAACTCAAGGTTTACATAGGTTTTCATCCTCAAATCTTCTTAATCTTTCAAGTAAGTGTATGAAACTCATCCTTATGATTTTACCAAGTTTTTACAAGTTTCATATGATATATATACTAGATCTACATGCATATGCTATTTATACCACTTTATTTTAAACATAACTAACTTTTGAGCCCTAGAAATTGATTATAGTTAGATCCTTGTTAGATCCACTTGATTTATGATGTTTAGGAACCCATGACACCCTAAGAAGGTGTATGGTAGGATTAGACTAGTTTTGTGGTGATTGAAAGTGGTTTGGTTGAAGTTGGAACTAGATTGGAACCCTAGAAATGATTTTTGAAACATTACATATACCTACTGTCACTATTTTTAAAACGTGGGAAACTCAGTAGGTGATGGGTAATTTTTGACCAAATATTTAGAAAATAATTTAAAAAATGAAGCCGTGGGCGAAAGAACGGATTAAAACGAGCTTATAACGAAGAAGTTATGATTTTTGCAAGTTATTTGACGAAAACTAATTTTCTGAAAAACTGCATGCTGTTTGACAATTTTCGACGGACAAATAGAGGCGTTAGACGTAACCTAGTGGAGCCGAGCTATCGAAAATATATTAATACATACTAATACGAATCCGTGGATATAAAGAACGAGGAAAATGAACTTAAAACGACCAAGTTATACACGTTTTAAAATCGTCAAAACTATATATATATATTTAGTCACTACTAGAAAATAATATAACTACGTACTAAATGATATATTTTCTAGATTTCTTATTCAAGGATTTTATTCCTAACAAACGAAGTACGTACGACCCAAGGTTTATTTATGCGATTACTAGACGTTATTTTAAGGTTTTCAAGACGAGGAATAAAACACTAACATTTTATATACGATATATTACGATAAGTTTCTATACTTCTATTTGGACTTATTTTTCCTAAGTATGGAAATTTCCTACTTTGACGATAACAAGTATTTTCAAGTTACGAGTGGTATAGGTATCATGTGCATGAATATTCATTACAACATTTCATGATCTAAAGTAGATCGTTATTAGGTTGCGGCTAGTGTTCGCGCCTTGTTGTCCCGATTATTTCATCACATTGTACTATCACTTCAGGTGAGTTTTCATAGCCCCGTTTTCAATTACTTATTTGATTTCAAATCCCACGAGGGGAGAATACATTGCATCAATTACTTTTGTACATGCCCAAGTATTCAATTCCATACATTGCTTAAGTTGCCTTACTACCAAGTTAAGACCCCTTTATTATCATGGACCGTTAATTATAATGCCAAGCGAGAGTGAGTGAATAGATCTATCGAGGGTGACGCCTCCATTCGTGTTTGGGTTGCTCCAACGTGTACGAACGCATTTTATGTCTAAACTATTTGAGTGTCTGGTAAACACTCCTTTGGGGCCAATACAATATTATGTCTAGCTTCGGGGTCATGAGCTTAAGAGACAATGTAGCATTTTTGACAATTTGTCGGTTTACTTTATACTTGTGGTTTATGTACATACGATTTAACTTATAAACCTATGGAATTCACCAACATTCGTGTTGACGTTTTAGCAATGTATTTTCAGGTTATTAAGGTAGCTCCTGCTTGCATGCATTTGGACCTTCATGGAGTCGCGGAGTCGACGCGTCTCACATATATATATTTCCTGCACTTATAAAACGTTTGATCTGGATTGAACTTGTTTTTCATAAACTTGCAACACCTTTTTGGGACCTATGTTTTGTAAACTCTGAATGTTTTATTGATCAAACGATGTATTTTTCCAAACGACACTTTAGGTCGTTCAATATAATTGTAATTGTGGTGCTATGACAGTCACCCCCAGGTATTCTATTCCGCTGCCATTCAGGTATTTTGGGGGTGTGATAGATTGGCATCAGAGCTAAGGTTATAGCGAACTAGGAGGTATCTTGGACCCTAGACTATAACCACATCATCATAGCATCTCATCATTTCATCATAGGTGCATATTCATTATACATGTTGTTTCATGCATACATTGTGAGAGTTATTTATACCCATACTCATATATATATATGATTATGTTGACCTGGTTCACAAGTGACATCTCTTCAGATACCCACCCTGTTATCCTTTCGTCGGATTCCGACATTGAAGATGCATTGTCATCTTCCACTACTATTGTACTACTAGTTGCACTTACACCGCCACTAGCACTATTGATTTGCCATAGGAACAGGGTTTTCCTATTATTCAGCCCATACATAGAATTCCATTTGGTAGCATATTCAGACTTAATCTTAATGGACCTATTAGGATGCTTATTGCAAGGAAGATGGTTTGTTTTCTTTCCTTCACTAGTAACGCGCTTACTACTCAGGTGCTACCACCACCATCAACTACTTATTACACTATTGGTCGTCCCATAGTGTGTACTTTAGTTTTACCTCTTAGATGTCACGAGATAGCGCGAAAGAGGGTAGTATTCCATTCACTATTATCACCATCGTCTCCTAACTCATCACTAGGATCTCATCGTCATCAATGTTATTCTTATCCTTTAGAATACCACCATTGTTATTTCCCTTTTACATTTCCACTTGCCATGAATTAGATAACACCTTGCGGAAAATACCAAGACCACGGACTCAACAGGAACCTCCGCAACACCAGGAAGTCTCTAGACTAGACTTATATCTTTACTAGCTTTTACTATTATCCTAACCATGAGAGGTGTGGCATAGTTCAAAGAAACTTGTGGTATTTTGATTGTTGTACAACGGAATCACCAAGTGTTGACTCTACCATATGGATATGGTTGTGCTATCTATGATATCGGTCCATGTGGACCAAAAATTTCATGTGTTATATTCATGAGTTATGAATATGATGGTTTTATTACTTATAGATTCTCATGGTCTCTTATAATTTGATGAAAATAGATTTAAGCAAACCACTTCAAGCATGACGCAAGCTGCTGTTGGACAATTCACTGTCAGGAACATAGCCACCGCCCTCACCAAGGAACTTACTCACGTGGAATTTATGGGTTGTAATCCCCCCTCCTTTAGTGGAACTATAGACACAAAGGAATTTCTCAAATGGTTCGAAGAAATAGAAACAATATTTCAATGTGGCGACTGCCGTAAGGAATACAAGGTTAAGTTCGCCACTTGCACTTTTCAGGATCATGCCCAGAAATGGTGGACTAAGTATGTTCAGGTAGTAGGAGTGGATGCTACTTACTCACACTCTTGGGAGAAACTAAAAAGGATGATGAGTCTAGAATTTTGTGTGAAAAGCGAATTACAAGCAATTGAACATGAAACACTAAACCTTACCATGGTAGGAGATGATGTTGTCAAGTATACTGCTTATTTTTATGATTTAGCCCGACTAGGCTCTGCAATGGATGAACCAGAAAGCAAGAAACTTGAAAGGTACATCGGAGGACTTTCTCCTGAAATTCGTACGTTGGTCATCTCATTGGAACCCGATACCATGCCTAAAGCTATTAGAATGGTGATCGAAGCAAAGGAACGCATAGCTCACACCAAGATCTTAGGAGGCAATGGTAGCAACAAGAGAAAGTGGGTCGGTAATCTGGATGCTAATGCTTCTCAACAACCATTTAAGATACAAAAAGTGGTGGAGACCTGTGCTACTGGGTCAAGCAAAAGAAAAGGTATGTTGGTAAATTACCCGAGTGTAACAAGTGTCAGTTTCATCACAAAGGATCTTGCCCCTCTCAATGTAAGAACTGCCAAAAGGTTGGACACGAAGCCAAGGATTGCAAGGCTCCCACCCTCGCAAAGCATCAGAAACTCACGATAATCTGCCGTGAGTGTGGAGTAGTGGGACACTTCAGGAGTGAATGCCCGGAGTTGGGAAACTAGAATTGGAAGAAGAAGTTTATGTTTTAATTATATAAACCATAGTTTGAGCCCTCTAGGGTTGTGATACGTGAGGATCGCACCAGGCTTTACCTCTCAAGGGATCTCGAGAAGCTTACAACCCCCACCAGGCAGTGTACCTGATCGTTGTAGTATAGTATAGTGACAAGTACCAGGGGATTGATCGTTCAGCTTAGGAATAGTGTCGCTAGGATTAGAAAACCTAAATACTAGTTCTAAAGGTGAGGGATGATTATTTTTGTATTTTATATTTTTTAGAAAGCAAGTAAAAATCTCGAGTTTGAAGGATTTGGGCGGAATTAGTTGCTAATCAACTAACCCAGTACTAAAGATGCAATCAAAATAAAATACTAGAAATGAAAATAAACTAAATTATACTAAAGTTGTGAGCAATAAGTGGAGAAAATGTGTTTACTTAGATTTCACTACTCCCTAGACATCTTTTACACGTTAATTACTTGTTATAATTGCATGGATGACGGATTGTATTCCTTAATACCATTCATGGGGTAGCACACTTAACTCCCCAATTCTATGAGCTCTTATCTCCTCCTATACCATGCCCAGCACAACCATAGGGATTATAAATAGTGGCTCATGCATTAAATACAACCAATAAAGACCTAGTGTGTGTCGGTTCATGTTTCTTAAGACGTTCAATCATGTTACCAATTGGAGATCTGCCAGTTTTCTTAAGCCTAACATATAAATCATTCATCCAGGACAAGTATAAACAAGTAATCAACACATAATTAACATCTAGGTTTCATTAGATCCAAAAAAACACAAGATAGATCTAGCCTAGCATGATGGAATTAAGACAAGAACAAGATATAGACAACCAACACATAGACATATTGATTGAATTAAAAGAACACTTATCTCAATTACACATGAAAGGTATCAAGGGCTTGGAACCCTTGAAAAACCTGTAAAATTCGCACCAAGTTCGTACTTAGGGTTTCTCCCAAAACTTCTCTCAAAACTTCTCTCATTTTAATGTGAAAATTAGAAAACTATATATAGGAAAAGGGGTCTGACGACGTCAAGAATAAACTTGTGACGCCGTCACCTCGCCGCCAAAACTCTTCTCGGACTGCCTTGATCTACATTTGACGCTGTCATGTGATAATCATTTACAGGCCGTAATGACTTTAACTCTTGACGCCCTACTTCGTGACGCCATCAAATCTCTACTGGACCGTCATGGAATTTTGCTCTTGACGCCGTCAGGGAATTACTCTTGACGCCGTCACCTACTGTTTCCAGCATGGAAAATTAAGACTTTGGCGTTTTCTTCACTTTTATGCTCCAAAAACGTCCGAATTGCTTCATTTTCCAGATTTCTCTCCCAAAGTACCTAAAATCACAAAAGGAACGATTTAGGGCAATATTTGATCAAATAAATTCAATTCCGGGCTTAAATGACCCCCTAAAAATGGATCATTTTTCGCCTCATCATATAACCTTACACTTGAGATTTGCTTGTCCTCAAGCAAATGCGCTTTTATTCTACTCAAAAGACAAGTTAGGGGTCATTTAACACTAATATAAAAGTAATTACAACAAATAATCGTTCCACTAAAGACCAATAGACAAGCACGGAGGTCATACACTAGCACCTCACAAATAGTGTTTAGATATTCACATCTCTCGGGTGTAATAAAGTATAAATTACAATATGGAAACGGAAGATATCTCTCACTACCTGTCATAGCAAAATAGATTACCATAGGCTTGGGAAAGGATCAAACCTCCACCACATGGCGTAAGCACCTAGGATAAACTATCAAAGAAGTCTTTTAAAAGGTTGTAACGTTAGGTGTAGGGATATGAAATACACGGTTTTGTTGGATAAAGGAAGTTTTACTGGTGGCGAGTTAACAATCTTGGTTAATTACATGTACAATATGACGTTGCTAAGCCAAGACTAGACTCGACTTAAGCTAATAAATGAAAAATAACAAAAACATAAAATAAACATAGAATAAAAAGGGATGGTAGTCCGTATGTTTTTTCTCTTTTTCCTTTTTCTATTTTTTTTTCTTTTTCTTGATTTTTTCGATTTTTTTTTTTTTTTTTTTTTTTTTTTTTTTTTTTTTTTTTGCGCATACACTCTTACCCTACCATCCAAAATAATACATCATAGAGAATGAACATTTCCCTTACACTTGAATTTTTACATACTTTACATTAAACTAATCTAATGACTCGAATTAAGAAAATCAAAACACTTGGAGCACTTTTAAGATTAACGCGCATATGGGGGTAATAAATGATGTTCTTCCCCATTACTCCATAAAATAAGTACTTTACCCATGAGTCCCAATCGTCCTAAAATAATATGTACAAGGATATGACTCGACTTAGCAACCATGTAATCAATTAGATAGTTAACTTAGGGTTTAACAAATAACAATAATGCACTAAAAATGAGCGCATACACGGAAGGCTAAGGCGATTTGGTTGTACATTTAAGTGGGGTGTAACAAATTCTTCCTTTAAGTAAAATGCTTAAAGTTAGAAACGAAAAGATAGGCTCGGAGGGCTGTACTAGGGGTATCGTGTACTAAAAATGAGTACAACGCTAAGGGTGTAGGAAAATTAGTTGACTTAACTAGCCAAGTAATATGACTTAAATGGTCAAGTAATTATAATACGGGTTTAACACAAGGGTAATCCTAATGCCTCTTATCATGTAGTAAATCCTACCACACGAATGTAGTCTCACTAGTGGTCTCGGGATGCATCACTAACGCAAGTTCTAGAATCTAAATGCTACCGGTACACTCATAAGCACTAATAGTAAATGCTTTTCCTATCAAATATAAAGGCGAACCTCACATATTTGGGTGGAAATTTTTTCTGAATATACGGTTATGTGCTAGTCATACAATCTCCTATCCATGAGATGCTTGCTATGGCTAAAGTTTCACTCCTAAATGTTGTAAAAAATTTTAAATTTGGCGCTAAAATTGCACTAACAAGTATTTCTCATAGTTTTATTACACATCTACCATCAAACAAAACAAACCCAAGCGAAAGTGCATATGTAAGGTATCATCTTTTTACCCTCCCCTTACACTTAAGATGAACATTGTCCCCAATGTTCAAGTAAAGAATGTAAAAGTGAAATAAGTAAAACAAATGAAATCAAATACTCCCCTGATTCGATCGGTATGGATAATAAGGTGGCCAGGTTAAATCTTCCTCCAAGAAAATGAACAATCAAAGCTTCCCTTCCAGAATATAAATCATCTTCTTGTCATACATAACCTGTAAAACCTGATAAAATAGATAAGACAACCTCGCGTAAAATCGGCGGCATCCTATATAAGTTACTAAATCCTAGAAAACAAGATAAGATATAATGCTTGTGGAATGAAGTTTGCAGATCTCCTGGGGATTATAAAACTTAATAATTCACAAAAACCATAAAACTCCGTTAGAAAAACAAAACTGGTAAAATTTCCATATTTTTACACTTGACGCCGTCAAGAGTAAACTCTTGACGCCGTCAGAAGTGACCTGCAGAAATTCTTATGTTAAGTTTTCCGGAAAATTTCTGGAAAAACTTGGTCCTACTTCCTGGAAAATCCTGCAAAACTTCATTATGACTCAATACAAGCATTTGACTCTAACAAATACGAATATACATGTTCATTTAATATTGTGGAGAATCATGATCGGTTTGTTTCTTAAAAACATATTTGGGGTTTCCCCTTACACTTATCTTTTGCAAAAATACTTTTAGGTGGAGTTAAGACTAGGCCAAAACAACAAAGTAAAGTATTTCCACCATTTAGTTTAGAAACATGATCTACCAACAATAAAAATTAAGCATGCATACGGAAGCAAATAACAAACAAACAAACAAAATCACACAAAACATGGGTTGCCTCCCAAGAAGCGCTTTTCTTTATTTACGAGTCTTGTAGCTAGACTCAAGGTCATGGGTTACGTTTTCCTTTCCCACTTTGTGCTAACTCAAAACACCTAACCCAATTCTCATCACGCTTGTATTTCGGGCCTAGACTCATGCAACCCGAATAGTAAGTTCTCCTCCTCTCATAATAGGTTGCATTAGTAATTCCATCTTCCTTAACCTCATAGGGTCGAATCTCATCAATTTGTAGATTCTTGATGTCCTTTAATTCTTCCTTCATGTGACGAATCATAAAGGTGACCTTCTCTATCCCATCAGTAAACTGAGCTATCCCCTTCTCATGGTCATAATACATCTTAGTCTTCTCAACAAAAGGTTGTCCTAAGACTACTTCTCCAAGGTGTGGATCAATAATGCCCCTAACATCTTCTAGGATTACAAAGTCGCATTGATAAGCAAAATTTCCTATAAAGATGTGTACCCCTTTAACTCTCCTGACAAAGTTACATAGCCTATTAGAATTGTAAGGGTCTTTTCTAGGGCTTAACCTTTTGTTCATTATCCAATTGTAATAGAGCCTAGACATGATATTCATGGGTGCTTTTAAGTCAATGTATGTATGCTCTCTAGACATGTACCCAATCATGCAGGGAATTTTTATGTTCCTGAAGTTATTCCTCCTAATCCATGGTGTCTTTTTATATTTTGAGGGGCAAGGATGTTGTAAGAGGAACCTGTGGTAACTCAATTCATCCGGGGTTGGAGCGAAGTTTGTAAACTCAATTTCCATTTGGAGAGGCTTAATGAATTACTTAAATGTGTTAGCTTCTCTCTTTCTTCTTTTATGCGCAATAAGCCTCTTGCTAATTTCTAAACGGCGACCCTCTGATTCCATAAAGATCAAACTAGTACAAACAAAAACACGAAGAAATAAGATAGACTAAAGAGAACCTAAAAATAAAAATAAAATCTTACTAGAAAGGAATCTAGCAAGTAGACCTAATAAAAAGAAATTCTAACCTAGACAATAACTATTCCCCGGGCTGCGGCGCCAAAAACTTGATACGTGAGGATCGCACTAGGCTTTACCTCTCAAGGGATCTCGAGTAGCTTACAACCCCCACCAGGTAGTGTACCTGATCGTTGTAGTATAGTATAGTGACAAGTACCGGGGGATTGATCGTTCAGCTTAGGAATAGTGTCGCTAGGATTAGAAAACCTAAATACTAGTTCTAAAGGTGAGGGATGATTATTTTTGTATTTTATATTTTTTAGAAAGCAAGTAAAAATCTCGGGTTTGAAGGATTTGGGCGGAATTAGTTGCTAATCAACTAACCCAGTACTAAAGATGCAATCAAAATAAAATACTAGAAATGAAAATAAACTAAATTATACTAAAGTTGTGAGCAATAAGTGGAGAAAATGTGTTTACTTAGATTTCACTACTCCCTAGACATCTTTTACACGTTAATTACTTGTTATAATTGCATGGATGACGGATCGTATTCCTTAATACCATTCATGGGGTGACACACTTAACTCCCCAATTCTATGAGCTCTTATCTCCTCCTATACCATGCCCAGCACAACCATAGGGATTATAAACAGTGGCTCATGCATTAAATACAACCAATAAAGACCTAGTGCGCGTCGGTTCATGTTTCTTAAGACGTTCAAGCATATTACCAATTGGAGATCTGCCAGTTTTCTTAAGCCTAACATATAAATCATTCATCCAAGACAAGTATAAACAAGTAATCAACACATAATTAACATCTAGGTTTCATTAGATCCAAGCAAACACAAGATAGATCTAGCCTAGCATGATGGAATTAAGACAAGAACAAGATATAGACAACCAACACATAGACATATTGATTGAATTAAAAGAACACTTATCTCAATTACACATGAAAGGTATCAAGGGCTTGGAACCCTTGAAAAACCTGTAAAATTCGCACCAAGTTCGTACTTAGGGTTTCTCCCAAAACTTCTCTCATTTTAATGTGAAAATTAGAAAACTATATATAGGAAAAGGGGTCTGACGGCGTCAAGAATAAACTTGTGACGCCATCACCTCGCCGCCAAAACTCTTCTCGGACTGCCTTGATCTACATTTGACGCCGTCATGTGATAATCATTTCCAGGCCGTTAGGACTTTAACTCTTGACGCCCTACTTCGTGACGCCGTCAAATCTCTACTGGACCGTCATGGAATTTTGCTCTTGACGCCGTCAGGGAATTACTCTTGACGCCGTCACCTACTGTTTCCAGCATGGAAAATTAAGACTTTGGCGTTTTCTTCACTTTTATGCTCCAAAAACGTCCAAATTGCTTCCTTTTCCAGATTTCTCTCCCAAAGTACCTAAAATCACAAAAGGAACGATTTAGGGCAATATTTGATCAAATAAATTCAATTCTAGGCTTAAATGACCCCCTAAAAACGGATCATTTTTCGCCTCATCAGGTTGTACTTTTCTTTAGGTACTTTCCATAAGTACGTTGGTGTAACCTAGTTATATTAAGCACTTTCCTATCTAATGTAATGACTATCTTTTGTTATCTCTGTGATAATCATAACCTTCGTTTATTCCATATCAAATCGCTCAATCTTCAATCATTTCGCAACGTCATACCATTGTCTCATACTATTTCATCTATGTATCCAATAAACCATTCAACGAGTTTTACTACAAGCTATTTTACTACCAAATGGGGAAATTGTTTTACGAAATTATTAAAAGAAACTATTTTATTACCACCCTATAAATTGATTTTTCTGTTATTACGTCAAGTATTTACTATTAGTATACGAAACAATTTTCATATTACTTGAAAGGAAATGACTAGAATACCATTTTTCAAAACAAAACGTTGAACACCATCTAAAACTTTTGAGAAAAATAATGCTATTTTGACTAACTCAAGCAGTGCATCATTAGTCCTCAATTATACATAGCCTGATCACCTATGTATAATTCAGGAAGGATTATGCTATGAAGAAAATAATTATTTTTTTAGGGATTGTTAATAACAATCTTCATTCCAAAGCGTTGTAAACAAATAAACTTTTTCATAAACATTTCTTTTTGACAAACCCTCCCTGGATACTTACCCCACCTATCACTTACTCGACCATTAAGTTGGATTTTTTTCCATTGATTTCCCTAGGAGAGACTTCCCATATCAATTACAAGGAGGATTCCTCGATACAAGAAAAACAATGAAAGAATTACATAACTACTAACCTAGACTAGGAGTATACCGTAAGACAATTTATAACTCAACAACAATTCTAAGATACCACGAGACCATCCGAACCACCATCTCCGACCTAAATGTCCAGCTCTATCATTCGAAAGTACTAGCTAGATTGAGTTGCAGGATCGAACACATTGTGAAGGTACGCCAAACAACACTATAGAAATAATCCAAGCACCTAATTGAGACTGTAAAGCAATTCATTTCAACATGGCCTCATCTAAACGCAAACTTCCCTGCAGTGAGTTTACGCCAAGAATGATTGATTCGAATTATGGATATCGATATAGATTCCCCTAAGGCATTGTGTTCTCTAGAACTTCTAGATAACCTCACCTACACATCAAGAGAGGCATCAGGCCCAAGCATATCTCCCCAGCTTCATGTGGAAATAAAATAGACATTCATCAACATAGTATCAATGGACACCCTCATTTTGCCAAACATGATGACAATTTCAACGATAAACCATTTCAGGACTTAAGTTGGTTGAATACCTAGTTTGTAGTTTTGCCAGATAATCGCCAATAGGCATCTTCCCATATCAGGAACCGAACATTAGACATCTATGCATTTATGCGAACGTTACCTATCCTACTATTTTATCCTTGTTAATATTTTTACTTTTAAGTGAAGTTGATTTCAAAATTGTGTTTATACAAATCACATACCTCGTATAAAATAATTTTTGAATTGCCTATTTCAAACAAATACGACCCTTTTTTAGTCAATATTTAGCCAAACTATTGTACCATGGGAAATATAGAAACATCAAACTTTAATAAACAGTCCTACTCACAACATGTTTGAAAACCGCGTCACATTTCCTAACTATTGGATTTTGAATCATCAAGAAGGATATTATTTAGTAAACCATTTGCTCCATTTTCTAAATTTGTTTATTCAGAAAAAGATTTTGACCAAAAACTCAAAATCGCGAGATAAATTTTGAAAACCAATCACCATGCTACATCGCTTATGCATTTAGGGCTTTGTGATTTGACAATAAGGAATATTGGAATATGTGATAAAGGAAATTAGGAGGAACACCATAGATCGATTACAAACGTCAGTAATGGAGACCAAGCACAATAGGCAAAGAAAGACACATGTCTTAGCACCCATTAGACCAAAACACAAGGAATCAAAGTGTTACCCATATTCTATCTTCTTCGTATAACGCCCTTTTCGAAATGTATAACGTTGTAGAATTAGTCACCAGATTCATTGTAACCGTTTCAATTATTCCTGATAAAGGTGATCGAATCACCTCAGATTTCTAGCAATCATTTTAAGATTTCCTTCGGAATCCCATTTAGATGTAAACACCGCCTATCATCCTCAGACCAATGGTCAGATTGAGAGGACAATTCAAACATAGGAAATATATTCTCAGAGAGTGAGCAATTGACTCTAGAAATGGTTGGACTAACCATTTATCATAAATCAGATTCGTTTGCAACAATAGTTATCGCACGAGCATAGAGACTACACTATTTGAGGCACTTTATGGTCGAAGTATCAATTACCCATTTACAGACCGAAATCGGAAAGTTAAATTCACTGGTCTAGAACTTAACTATGGAACAACAAAGGAAATTTCACAAGTCAAGAACCAGTTACAAGAAACGTGAAACTGGTAGAAGATTGGTTGGTGCATGACGCATATCATGCGGATTGAGTATCCCTGAACAGCAAACCATCTAGATTCCAGTGGGAGAACGAACTAAGTTGAAAGCTTTGCCTTGGAGAGGTATGAGACAATTTTGGGTAACACGAGAAATTGAACCTCTAGTATTTTGAAGATACATTTTAGAATCGACCAGTTGGCATATAAAATTTGAGTTCTGGCAGATTTCAGCAACATATATTACCCATATTACATTGTAAACCTCAAGAAGCACTGATCATCTATTGACGGACCGAACGCGGAAAAAGCCAAACTCACTATTCCTGTAAGTACTCATGAAATAACCAGGAATTTCCTGCAAATCAAGAATCAGTTACAAGTCGATAAGTTGTAAACCCTTAGAATTTCAAGGTGGTGGTAGGGTCACGTTAAAAGTTCTGCATAGGAAAGGCATGATACCATTCAGAAAAATCCGGGAAGTTAAACTCGGTGTACACTGGACCATTTAATATTTCAGACAGAGTAGGCCAGTAACCCTCAGACTTAAGCCTTGTTGGAAAGTAGCAAGATTACACAAACATGTTTCATAATTTCAAATCCCGAGAAACGACTTTCAGATTAATGACTCATGATTCCATTGGAAGGAATCGAACCCAATGACAAAACTAAACCTGGTAGGAGAACCAGTAGAAACCATGGACCATGAGGTCGAACGATTGAAGCAAAGTCGAATTCCTATCGTGAAAGTTCGCTGGAATTCTTGAAAAGGACCCGAATTTACTTTGGAAACGGGAAGACCAAATGCAACTCAAGTATCCACGTCTTTTTACCGAATATACTTCAGAGACCAACCAAAACTGAACTTCGGGACGAAGTTCCTTTTAGAGGGGAAGACTGTCACAATTCGTAATTTTAAGTCCTTGTTCAGATGTCGAAATTTCATTATTCATCTTGGAAAGTTACTATTCATCAGTTACTATACATCGATCACTACTCATCATTTTACTATTCATCATTTTTGGTGTCAATTTGATATTCCGAAAAACATTCAAAAATTTCACTATTCACATGACACTATTCACTTTCGAGAGAAAACCACTATTCATGTGCATTACTCATTTCATCGTAAACTTAGTTTACGGGTATTCAAATTCGCGTAACCATATTGGTTCAAGAGCGAATTCATGCATTATCATTGGGACATTTCATACGGACTAGAAATAGTCTGCATATTATTATTATGGCACTTGCATACTATTCCACTCGTAGGATATTTAAATTAGTACTTTTGGTATAATTAACTTTTACGTATAATTATTTTTAAATAAACATTAACACGCGATCAATACTGTGACTAACACGTCCGACACTCCCGACTATGATCCCAATATATTTTTATATTTATTTTAATAATATAAAAATTATAATATTAATTTACTCGGTGTTTTGGAAATTTATTTAATTATTATCGTAAGTTTACTAAAATTACGACGATTTTCGTAGAAATTAAATAATAATTATCTAAACACTCAATATTTATACCCAACATATTTTTACAATTTTTACGATTTTATTATGTCCCGGTTAACTCCGTTAAAATTTATTTTTAATTAACTCGGTACCCGGTATTCCCAAAAAACTAATAATATATACATAATAATACAAAAACTCAACAACTATCTTACACATTCCCACTTTTCTTCCCCCCCCCCCCTCCATCTTGCCGCCACCCCCCCCCCCCCCCTCCATGCCAATTATCTTACACACTTGAAATTTTCCTACTAACTCATAAATATTGTCATAGAGTATTTTATATAAAATATATATACCAATAATTCACTTTTCATCTCATTATACCAAATCAAAAAGCAAGTAAACTCTTTTCTTTCTCTCTTCTTTTGTGGTGCTCGGTTTCATCAAGAAAACAAGAACAAACCATAGATTTCAAGCTCAAGTAAATTATCAAGTATAATTTGTATTCCTTTTAGGGTTTTGAAATATAAACTCAAGGTTTACATAGGTTTTCATCCTCAAATCTTCTTAATCTTTCAAGTAAGTGTATGAAACTCATCCTTATGATTTTACCAAGTTTTTACAAGTTTCATATGATATATATACTAGATCTACATGCATATGCTATCTATACCACTTTATTTTAAACATAACTAACTTTTGAGCCCTAGAAATTGATTATAGTTAGATCCTTGTTAGATCCACTTGATTTATGATGTTTAGGAACCCATGACACCTTAAGAAGGTGTATGGTAGGATTAGACTAGTTTTGTGGTGATTGAAAGTGGGTTGGTTGAAGTTGGAACTAGATTGGAACCCTAGAAATGATTTTTGAAACATTACATATACCTACTGTCACTATTTTTAAAACGTGAGAAACTCAGTAGGCGATGGGTAATTTTCGACCAAAGATTTAGAAAATACTTTCAAAAACGAAGCCGTGGGCGCAAGAACGGATTAAAACGAGCTTATAACGAAGAAGTTATGATTTTTGCAAGTTATTTGACGAAAACTAATTTTCTGAAAAACTGCATGCCGTTTGACAATTTTCGACGGACAAATAGAGGCGTTAGATGTAACCTAGTGGAGCCGAGCTATCGAAAATATATTAATACATACTAAGACGAATCCGTGGATATAAAGAACGAGGAAAATGAACTTAAAACGACCAAGTTATACACGTTTTAAAATCGTCAAAACTATATATATATATATATATATATATATATATATATATATATATATATATATATATATATATATATATATATATTTAGTCACTACTAGAAAATAATATAACTACGTACTAAATGATATATTTTCTAGATTTCTTATTCAAGGATTTTATTCCTAACAAACGAAGTACGTACGACCCAAGGTTTATTTATGCGATTACTAGAAGTTATTTTAAGGTTTTCAAGACGAGGAATAAAACACTAACATTTTATATACGATATATTACGATAAGTTTCTATACTTCTATTTGGACTTATTTTTTCTAAGTATGGAAATTTCCTACTTTGACGATAACAAGTATTTTCAAGTTACGAGTGGTATAGGTATCATGTGCATGAATATTCATTACAACATTTCATGATCTAAAGTAGATCGTTATTACTCATATTAGGTTGCGGCTAGTGTTCGCGCCTTGTTGTCCCGATTATTTCATCACATTGTACTATCACTTCAGGTGAGTTTTCATAGCCCTGTTTTCAATTACTTATTTGATTTCAAATCCCACGGGGGGAGAATACATTGCATCAATTACTTTTGTACATGCCCAAGTATTCAATTCCATACATTGCTTAAGTTGCCTTACTACCAAGTTAAGTCCCCTTTGTTATCATGGACCGTTAATTATAATGCCAAGCGAGAGTGAGTGGATAGATCCATCGAGGGTGACGCCGCCATTCGTGTTTGGGTTGCTCCAACAGGTACGAATGCATTTCATGTCTAAACTATTTGAGTGTCTGGTAAACATTCCTTTGGGGCCAATACAATATTATGTCTAGCTTCGGGGCATGAGCTTAAGAGACAATGTAGCATTTTTGACAATTTGTCGGTTTACTTTATACTTGTGGTTTATGTACATACGATTTTACTTATAAACCTATGGAATTCACCAACATTCGTGTTGACGTTTTAGCAATGTATTTTCAGGTTATTAAGGTAGCTCCTGCTTGCATGCATTTGGACCTTCATGGAGTCGCGGAGTCGACGTGTCTCACATATATATATTTCCTGTACTTATGAAACGTTTGATCTGGATTGAACTTGTTTTTCATAAACTTGCAACACCTTTTTGGGACCTATGTTTTGTAAACTCTGAATGTTTTAATGATCAAACGATGTATTTTTCCAAACGACACTTTAGGTCGTTCAATATAATTGTAACTGTGGTGCTATGACAGTCACCCCCAGGTATTCCATTCCGCTGCCATTCAGGTATTTTGGGGGTGTGACAATTGTGCATGCTCATCATGAGAAGAGGCATTGGTGGAACCAAGCATGGGTTTATGGCTTTGTTTATGAGATGGGTTATTTGTTTGAGCATAAGATTTAGGTATTGGTTGATTTGGAACAACATCACTTGAGCATTGACAAGAGTCAATTTTTCTCCTCCAAACGGATTTTACGGAGATCTTAGAAACTCTTGAGAGTTTAGATCTTGGGTTGTTGGGGGATAACATGTTTGGTTGGATGATCATTAAGGATAAAGGAGATGTATTTATAGTGTAGGAAAGGTGTGGTTTAGGAAGGTAAATATTGAGGACATGGAAATGGTGGATGACTCGAGATTGGTAGTATAAAGGATGATTCGGTTTTTCATTTCACATGGGTGGTTTGAGGATGTACTGAAGAAGGGTTATGAGGTTTGAGTGTAAGGTAGAAGGATATATGTGAGTGAGTGTGTTTTCCCTTCCCATTAAATTCGTGCTCATCCGGACATAGAGTTAAGCATGTAAAGGCATACAATCAAATCACATAGGAGCAAATAAACATCTAGAAACAACATATATAAGATATTCCATAAATCTAGGAATGAAAGAATTTAATGAGAAGCAAAGTTCATAAAAGTAAGCTAGCGTTAGGTATATATAGGAAGAGCAATTTAATCAAGTTGGAGAATGAGTATGAGACTATTACTAGTGGTGCTCAATTCAGGCTAAACACGATCATTTTTACGGGTTACACACACCCAACTTCTCACATAGAAGCAATTCAACCGTTACGTTAAATTGAATTTCTAGTCAATAGATTCTCCAGTAGTCATTCTCTTTTTAGAAGAAATTGAGTTCCTAAATTTACCTATCGAAGAGTACTAAATATGAAGTTTGCTTTATTCACTAATACTTGGCTTAATGTGACTCAAACATCATATTTTTATGAAGGTAAATCTACATGATATATTTTACCCGCTATCCCAATAGAGATGTGTTGAAAGTTTAGATACGAGTAAACGCAAAGTTTTAATCTTTTGTTCATGATTTACCGGTTATTTGGTTTTGATGGCATATTACTTGATTCAATAAATGTGCTAAACTTTTAAGAGTGCTCCTTAGCACATCTTGTGAGATGAATCTCATTAAGATTATTTATCTTAAATGAGTTTGTGATTTTCAAATGATATCAAAACAAGACGTTA
Organism: Artemisia argyi; assembly: GCA_030686995.1. NCBI lineage: Eukaryota > Viridiplantae > Streptophyta > Magnoliopsida > Asterales > Asteraceae > Artemisia > Artemisia argyi. Next base: position 174,654,224 of record CM060682.1, on the reverse strand, counting down.
ATATATTCTTAGACAAATATTGTTTTCTGTGATTTTTGCCATTTTTATATATCATAATTTAACTAGTATTTGAAAAATAAATAAATTTTACTTGTTTATGGATTGTGACAAGTTATTTTTCAAATCTAATAACTTATATTATTTCAAAAAGAAAAATGTAGTGCATTATCTTGTAACACAACCATTTATGCTACAAAGAAAATGAAATACATATAATATATAGTATGTATTATTCTTAAATATGTATTTTATCTTGAAGTCATAATTTTAAGTAGTGTGAGAAAAGTTTACATATGTTGTTAGTTTGCTCATGTTTGGTTTTTCGGATATGACACATTTATCCATTGCATTGCAATGTAAATTGCTTTAATATTTCGGACGAAACATCCAAGTCGTCAATCCTACTTCATTGTATATTTTATGCATGTGTTAAACATGTTATTCTAATATTTGGAACACAACTTTTGGACAAGTAGATTCAATATGGCATTATCAACACAAGTGTGAGTTATGATCCAATGCATATTCTTTTCATCTACAAAGGATGTAAATATTTTCATATCAATCTAGTGTGATTGAGTATGTAGATTCAAGACTATATCTTTTGTTAAAATTTGATGAAATCTTGAAACTAAACAAATAACAATCCAATTTCTTGTCCACACTAAAAAACATGTCAATTAGATTTGATGAATATATCAACCATAACTTGAATAATGAATTGATATAATATCAAGATCTTTCTTGACCCTCACAAACACTCATTTAAAATAAATAGGCATTTTGATAGTGTGTTCCATTAATCTTAAGATTATTTATGAGTGAGGTTGGTGAATGATTGAAATTTAACTTATTACTTCATGTTTGTTATATGTTTTGTTTATGTGAAAGACTCTTCATTATTACTTATTATGAACACACTTAGATTTTGAAAATACGTTTTCTTTTATATAACTACTAATGTTTTAAAATAATTTAATTTCTCTTATTCAAACAACCTAAGGTAAAACAAGGTAATTTGTTGAAAATATTTAAGTGTGTTGTGAAGAATAGATTAAATTGTTTGAAATATTTAGGTAACTAGATTTAACTCATTTACAAGATGTTTGAGTAACATTAAGCCATCTATACCTATATGCAAAGCAAGCATATTATAACAATCCTAACGCAAGAAATCTAGCATAAGATCTAGTTAAATATAAACCGGAAAGCTAGCTATAAACTAATAGGGCACATATGCTTAGATATAAAAATAGCTAAACTTCAAGTAGCAACAATTATCTAATATATTCAAAAAAATAAAATCACAAAGAAGTTCACATAACATATAAAACACTTGTCGTCGTTTTGTGTATTATATACACCAATGTTTACTTAGCTCGATTTTATTTGAAAGTAAAATAGTTTCCTCCCTATTCTATAATTTAATTAAGATCAATATTTTGAAAACATAAATACTTAATTTTTCAAAAGTATATCAACTAGGAATGTCCGACTTGAAGGAAAAGGTAAAACAAAAGTTTTACGTTAAAACGAAACACAAATTTTTTACCACCGTATAGTATTTTGACTTTATTACTTATTTAAGTTTGTAATTGTTACTTGTAAGTATTTTTAAATGAAATTAGACTCAATTACCTTTAAAACGCCGGGTGGCACGACTTCTACGGAGTTACGGTTAATTTTATATGATTTTTCAAAGTTTCTGAAAAACTGTCGAACAGATAGGCGGACCCCTTAAATTTAAAGGGGCCGCCCAGACAATTAAAGGGGCCGCCCATCTGATACAAAAAAAAAAATGAATTTTTTGTTAAAAATTGTTTTCTGACTTTTCGGAAAGGTGTGTAACTTTCTGATTTTGATACCGAACATATAACACTTATTTTAAGCATGATATTATTTTGAGCTAGTATAATTAGTGTATATAACATCAAAACTAATACAAGTTAATCAACAAAACACTTTTCATATTTAATCCTCCTTAATGGGTAATTTGATACATGGGTCGTACTCAATTTTTAAAACCATTTGTTTTAAAAATTAGAGCGACGTGGCTCTGGTACCAATTGTGGAAAACTAGAAGGGGGGTTGAATAGTTTTCACCTCTTTTTCATTTTACAAAAACTTTGTTTCAAAATGTTGATTCGAATTTATTCAATTGTTTGTTTGGAAAACCTTTAATTAGAGTTTAGTATGAAAACAACATATAATCAATATGATCAATTATATATGTAAGCTTTTTGGAAAAACTTAGTTTTATGAATGGAGCTTTGGTCGATCTTTGTGTGAATACGTTTTCCTTTTAAAATCTTAAAACATTTTGTATCAAATTATCTATCAAGTTAAACTTAATATGAGAAGTGTGAATAATAATCTATTTGACCATATCATACAATTATACACACAATCACAATATTAACTTCTATGTACAACACAATCAATCATCACAACTATATAAGCAACAACTAAGACATATAGGCAAGCATAGATGTAAAGCGATAAATGCAAGAATAAATGAAAAGAGATAAGAGAAAGGAAATGCAAACCGGACACGATGATTTATAGTGGTTCGGCTACAAGGACACCTTCCTTGCCCTACTCCACTCCCCGAGTCACCTACTCGAGAGTTTTCTTCACTACTCAACAAGCTCCCTTTTGGCGGAGAAAACCGAACACAACTTTTGCTTACACCATTTAACGACACTAAGCTAAATGTCGAGTTCTAATAGTAGCTAGAACCAATCTCATAACACTACTTCGATCACTACACAACTTCTACACGACTTCACGACTTCACGACTTCTTCATGGCTTCACGACTTCACGACTTCTTCATGGCTTTACGACTTCACGACTTCTTCATTACTCCACTATATATTCACACATCTACTTCTTCACAACTTCATGACTTCTCCACCCTACTACTTCTTCCCACTACTTCTTACTCACTCATAAACTCACTACTAAGTAAGATCATCTTGATCTACTTATTACATATACATAACTCACAACATCACATAAACACTAACTAGATCCTAATACATCTTTGGCTTTATGATAGGGAGGATTCTTCTCTTGCACTTTGAGTGGTGAATGTTGGGAATAGACTTTATTATTTCAAGTGTCGGTCATTAAGGTTTACACTAGGTTGCTTTATATTACATTTATCTTATGTTTTATTAAGTTTTATCCTTAGTTTAAAGGTTTGGATAAAGTATAAGGGCTAAGTATGTAATATTGTCTAAGTGTGGTGAAGCCCTAATCCTTACCTATAAATAGTAATGTATAACCTCATTTGAGGTGGTTGGTTCTCTAGTGATTTCATCTCTTTCATTTCATTCTAAGGGTTCCTTCCACTCTCTCTCTCTACTTACTTTCTCTCTCTAGATCTCTAAGTGATTATGTTGTAAAATCATGACCTAACAAGTGGTATCATTCGCCAAGGGATAATATAGGTTGATTTAGGTTTGATTTGGTAGTAAAAACTTGGTTTTGTTGTGTATTTGTGGTATACTGGTACTGTTCATCGCCTGACTTTCGAGTTTGGGGTGTATTCTTAGCGAGTTAGGATTGGTTTCAGTTCTATCGAGTTTGAAATTTATTCTTAGCGAGTTAGGATTGGTTCCAGTCCTATCGAGTTAGGTTTCAGTTCTTAGCGAGTTAAGTGTAAGTTTGTCGAGTTAAGTAACTATTGGCGAGTTAGCCTTTACCTAATCGTGTATCGAGTTAGGTTCGTTGTGGCTTTTACTAAGGGGAAACTCTGCCCAACTCAATACAAGTTACCGAGTTAGACAAATCTAAGTTCAACTACATAAGTTATCGAGTTTGAATTAAAACAACATAAGTTACCGAGTTATACTTAAACCAGTACATACCGAGTTTGAGTTATATCTGGACTTATCGAGTTTGGAAACTTAAAAGTACATACCGAGTTTGAGTGATATCTGGACTTATCGAGTTTGGAAACTTAAAAGTACATACCGAGTTTGAGTGATATCTGGACTTATCGAGTTTGGAAACTTTAAAGAACATACCGAGTTTGAAACAAATCTGAACATACCAAGTTTGACTGATTTAAAAAACATACCGAGTTTGGGGAATCATGTCTTACCGAGTTTGATACTTTTTAAGACTTACCGAGTTTGGACACTTTCTTTCAACTATACCGAGTTAGAGAAACATTAAAACATACCGAGTTACACTTATCAAGTCTCAAATCATCTTAAAACTAAAACCTGTATTTATCCTTAAAGATCCATATTAACATAATCACATCATCTCTTCTTATCAAAGTTTTTTCCTTCTTATCTTTCTCTTCTTGATTTCAAAAAAAAAAAAAAAAAAAAAAAAAAAAGATCTTTGATGCCGAGTATCTCTTTTTGGCTGGAAATTTTGAGTAAAATTTATTTTTTACAGTAGACTAAACGTTCAATTTTTACGCGAAATTTAAATTTTGGTATAACGTTGAAAATTTTGGCCCAAAATTCAAATTTTTTTCGGTGAAATTTGGCGGCAAAATTTTTGAAACTCAAAATTTTCATGCAACCTTTAAATTGCATTTCATAGTGATTTTCAAATTTTGGGAGAGAAAATTTTTTCAAATTTATTTTGGAGGGAAAACCAGAAATCACTATTTCGACCTTGCATGTGACATTTTGCTTGATTTTTTCGATTACATCGCAACAATCAAGGGGGAGAGCAATGTCATCTACAACGTCTCAATCACCTTTTTCCAACTACCTTCCTCACCAATATTCTCATCAGCAACAGTCATCAGCAACAGGACCTTTTTCCAACTACCTTCCTCACCAATATTCTCATCAGCAACAGTCATCAGCAACAGGACCTTTTTCCAACTACCTTCCTCACCAATATTCTCATCAGCAACAGTATCATCAACAACATAGTCACAGCTCCCTCATTCGCCATGTTCTGCTCTTTGGCAATGAATCAAGGCCTCCGATGTTGCTACCAGGAACGTATACTGTTTGGAAACAGAGATTTTTACAATGGCTCACAGATCGTCCTGCTGCAGATCTCATGCTTAAATCCATTCAAGATGGTCCATACAAAATGATATTTCTTGCTGACTCAACAGGGATTATCAGAATACAAACTGATGAAGATTTGAATGCAACTGAACTTACTCAGTACGATGCTGACCAACAGGCTGTATGGTTCATAACAGTGGCACTTCCCAACTCAATTTACATGTATATGGACTTTCAAGCTAGTGCGTATGAAATGTGGAAATATCTTGAATCTATGCATCATACAGAAGAACTTCATCACATCAGAATGAAGCAAATTCTTGAATCTTGTTTAAGCATGAATCCACTGAAGACCATTCTCCCTGCTCCACCATTTCCAGCTGTTGACCATGGATCCTTAATTTACACTTCAAATGGTCTCTTCTTCATTCCTCCAAATGCACCTGAGCATATCTTCATTCCACAGTACCATCCTGCAACACTAAATGATCACATGCAATCACTTCTGCAAAATCTTGTGAAGCTTGGAAAAGCATCTACTGATAAAGGCTAATGCATGATGACTTCAACTTATGAATGCTTTAACACAATGGAAGATACTGATGATGAAGAAGATCTTATCGAACCAAGCATGGCATTTATGGCATATACGGAAAATATTGCAGATGAGGAAGCTCAAGATTATGATTCAACTCCACTCTTTGACGATAATGTTGCATAAGATGCCACACTTAGTCAAATGGAAGTTGAAGGGGGTAATCTCAATGCTATTTTGCAAAGTGTCATGGGAGATATTCCATCTAATGATGAATATGCAGATTTGGAAACCAATGAAGCCGATACAACAGATGTGATATTAATGGCAAACATGCAGGAATTTCACATGAATTATACAGGCCCAGAGTATGATTCTGATGATTCCGAAGATCCATTTGTGAATTTACACAAAGAGAAACGCATGACATTTTTAAGATTACTTTATTCACACCTGAAGCTTCTCTCAAACAAAGACTTAGTAGAAACTCGTTCCGAGAGTGGATTCAAATGGGAATTTCCAAACCTGTTTGGAGAAAAAGTTGATATTTTCACTACTTCGATGTTCGAAAACGTGAATAAAATTGAAAAGCAACTTGCAACTGAAGAATTTCACGAGAATGAATCCAATGCCGCCTTCAGAGTGCTCAAGAAACAGTTTCAACATTTCGTATGTTATGACTATGAAGTAGTAAGCGAGTATTTTTTAGAATACACTCGAATTGAGGCTCAAACCTTCAAAGATATATTGCTCCAACACCTGGATGCCATTGAAAAGTCAATTATTGAAAGAGTACTTCACAGAATAGAGCATGAAAAAAAGGTTAATAAAAGGAAGTCGCAGATTCAAGAAGAGCAAGTTCATAAAGTTGATGTGTTGGAAGCTAATTTGGTTTTCAAGGAAAGCAAAGGGACAGAATCAGAAGTGCAGGATGACAACAGCAGATTGGGGAATGATACAGATGCAGATTGTGTAGAGATCAGACCCTTCTATGACTCAGAGCCCAACTTTGACAAAGGACAGATGGATGAGGAAGATGTCATACCCATCTATGACAAAGAACCGAACTTTGACAAAGAGAAAATGGTTGAGGTACAATCTACTGTTGATCCTATTATGCCTGCAAATGAGAAACAACAATCTGAGCAACCTAACTTCAGTAATGAAGGAGAGGTTGACCAGGATGTTGTACAATGTCTTGACAAACGTTCTGAGTCTGAGTCCTTACCTGTTAATCTAATAACTGAAACGTCATACCAGACTCTTGAGTCTGAAAATATTCTTCTCAAAAAGACCATTGCCTAGTGTCATAAAGATTTTTCAAAACTAGACGCACATTGCATCTCACTTGAACTTCAATTGCAAGACGAATCTCTAAATTCGGGCAACAATGGTCAATTTTTGAATGAACAAAGAAAACGTGTGGATACATTAGTTAAAGAAAATGAGCTTTTAAAAGGTCAAATTCAAGAAAATGTGTTTGCACATGCTGCATTACAAAACAAATTAAGAAGACTGACTGGCCAGAGTATGGATACTAAGTTTGCAAAACCATCAATCTTGGGGAAACCGCCTTCTCAAACAATCAGAAAACAATCAGTGGTTAGACAACCGACTGCATTTAAATCTGAACGACCTAAATTTTCAAAACCTCGGTTTGCCTCCCAAGTTGTTGAGAAAAACTATTTGACAAAACCAGTCACTCCACATTCTTGGCCTAAGGAAAATGCATCTGTGTCTGCTAAATCTCAACACGTGATTATACCTGGCTCTTCTAGGATTAGTTCGAAAACAGTGTTTAAAACGAGCATTAAAAGTAAAGAGTTTTATGGCAAATATGACATGTACAAGAACTATGATCTAGAAAAGGCTAGGAAAAAGGCGCTACTTCAAAAGGATGGAATTCTAGGTTCAAAACCTCAAGGCCTTCCACTGTAGTACAAAACACTGCTAGTAGTAGCAAACCAAAACCTAGGAGTTCTCAACAAACTAATAGGAATTGGATAGCTTCTAAGAGTAGTTGCGTAAATAATCATGTTGTTTGTGCTTTAAAATATCTTCAAAAGGGAAATTCACTTAAAAAGGCTCAATCGACTAAGACAAACAAACCCGTTGAACCAAAAGTCATAAGTCAGAAACCTAAGAAGTGGATCAACATAGGACGTAGGTTTTCTCAAAGAAGTGATGCTCCCACATTACATTCAACTGCATCTAAAAGGAAAACATCTCCTAGATCTAACACTAGGTGGGTACCTACAGGTAGAATTTTCAAATCAATTGGTCTTAGGTGGATTCCTACAGGAAAGATTTTAGACAGTTGCACCAAAACTAATGTGAAACCCACAACATCTATCCCTGAAGAGAGAAAAGAAATCGTTGATATAGTGTGTTCTAGTGTCAAGAAGATAATTGACACTACATCTTTATGCTTCTAACATCTGGAACCCAGTTACTCTTGGGGATCCTTGTTCTCTGTTTTCTTGTCTCATCTTTCTTTCTTTGCAGATTCTTCAACACTATGGCTTCGGAACAACTCAGTTTCGGACCCAAGCTTAATGTTATGGTTTCTAAGCACAACAGCTTAGGACCCGCAACCAACCGTTTAAAAGCACATCAACAATGGCTTCTAAGCACAACAGCTTAGGACCCGCATCCAACCGTCTAAACTTTCCGAATTTTTCGGCTGAACCATTGTCACTCTCTTGCAAGGAATTGGAAACCCTATTTGCTCAACTGTCTGATGATTCAATTGAAAACCGTCCTCAAGAAGTCTCACCAATTTCCGCTGCACACCCTGAGAATATTCAACAACCACTGTTGAGAAAGACGGTCCTCCAAGTGAATCTCCAACAACAGCAGGACAAACCGCTTCCAACTCTAAACAATCAGCTGAAGATCCATAACAACTATCAGTACCACAACTTGCAGATTATGACGGAAATACGTTCCTCAATCCATTTGCACCGACTCCAACCATTCTTGATATAATAGAGTCATCTTCTCGCAATTTGGATCCGTCTAATATGCATACATTCTTACAACATCACCCTTCGACACATCATTGGAATTAAATGGATTTGGAAAACAAGCTGGACGCAGAAGGCACAGTGATTCGCAACACATCTTGTTTAGTTACAAAGGGATCCAGTCAATGAAGCAGGATTGTACATCACTGTCATCAACATAAGCTTAATATGGAGCCATGTCTGCTTTCTGTGGTCAAGTCATTTGGATGAGAACTTAGCTCACGGACTACGGCTATGTATTTGACTAGATCTCAATGTACTACGACTCAAAGTGTGCTTTTGCAATCTCATGCAACACCATTCATCATTCCAAAGGCCAACAAATTGCTCTCCGCTACCATTTCATCTATGAGCATGTCGAGAAGGGTACAAAAGAATTAGAGTTTGTGGGTACTGAATACCAATTGGCGGGCTTGTTTACAAAGGCATTACCTCCATCAAGGTTTGTTGATTTAGTTCACCAAAATGGTATGTGATGTTTGACTCCAGATGATTTGCAAAATTTTCTTAAAACCTAAGAAGAGTCAAACATGAAAGTCTTTCTGTAAATATTTTTTTCTACAAAAAGAATCTTCTTTCTTTGTGTACAAACTTCAAATCTTCAAAACTATGTTCCTCCATTTAAACAAATTTTGCTTTTCTCTGTCAAAATGGAACATGTTTTGAGGGGGAGAAAACTTTTCACAATATCATGAAGTTTGGACACCTCATTTTTAATTCATCAAGGATAAAATGTTTCTTCATCATTCGGATTTAAACTCATTTTCAAAATTTTCTATGATCTCTCGAATTAAAATGTACAAAAATGTTTCACAAAGTTAATGCTAATTCGAGGGGGAGAAAAGAAATGTTTTCGGCAAGGATTCCAAGTTACCCATGTTTAGACTTCAAATGGAAAAGTAATTAACCTTTAATGAGTAAAGTTCACAAAAGTCTTAAACTTAGAAAAAAGGACCTTGCATGGAAAACAAAACAGGCTCTAATCAATGTTTTCACAAATGTTCTCAAAAGTTTCACGCGTAATTTAAAACGTCAACGAATTAGACTAACGATTTTTTCCTCAATTATCTCCATAATTGTGAGTTTCTAATTTCCTCATTGTTGTTGTCTAATCGTTCCCTAAATGTTTCAAGTGTTTTCAATGGTCAAAAAGGCATAATCAGAAACTAGGGTTATCAATCAGGGCTTTCATTTTTTATGTGTTTAGTCTAATTAACTAGTTTATATAGCTTTTGAGAACACTAAAGAATGCTCGATTGGTGTGTTTGCTCGATTAGGAACAACATAGGTTTAGAATCATGTGATTTAGGGTTTTAGATGTCGATGTCTTTGCTGCTACTAGGGCATTTGTTTGTTCAATATTCCTGCATTTTGATACTAACATGTGTGCTTAGACTCAAATCATAACCCCAAACCATAATCATAATTGGAAAATCTCGAGTGAAAGAATGAATTTATCTGTGATCTTGTGTGTTAATTAGAGAATTCTGTGCATTTTGGTAGATTTAGAATGAGTTTCTTGATTCATCTGTATACTTGTTTGTGCCTGATGCATTTTCTCTGTGTGCAAGTACATGTCATCCCATTGAAAGTCAAAATTTCAACATTCGACAAAATGTTTCTTATGGAACATATTTTGAGGTCAAAGGGCAAAATGTGTTTAAAGGCTAAACTGGTAAATGGATCCAAAATGGTGAGAAACAAATTTTCCCAAACTCCACACTCTTGTTTTACACCAGTAAAGCAAGTGTGGAGACCAAAGCAAAGTCATTCAAAACCTTTCAAATTTTCAAAATCTGGAATGCTTTGGCTTCAATAAAAGAATGTCTCTGATTTGTACATCCCAAATACCGGAAGTTTTCCATTCATCACAATAACAAATCTTCAAAAAGAACCCATGAGGTTCAACTTTAGATGGAAATCTTTTTTTCAGATTTTAAAACTCTAAAGAGAGACTCCGGGTCTCAAACAACTTTCTACAGTAAAAGAGTTTTGAATTTCAAACATTCTTTGTTATATAATACTTGATTGTGTTTTCTAAAACCTTGAGCAGAATCATCTCACAAATTTTTCACAAAGTATTTCATAAATACGATTCAATATTCTGCTCAAGAAGACTATCTCTCGAATAAACTTCATTATTTGAGGGGGGGTATTTTGTTTCAAGAAAACTAATTTTGTATTAAAACAACGACTTGTGCACTCATTTCAGTGTACAACTCGGTTTTCAAAGAAAGGAAAGTGCCTTGCTAAACCATTTCTTAAAAACAAAACGTGCACTTATCCTTGAAAACAAGAAGAAGTTCTCATGCAAAGCTTATCTAAAACTCTCTTAATCTTGAGCAAAATTTATTCAAAATTTTTCAAAAGGTTTTTCAAAACTTTTCAAAATTTTGCTCAAGATTTTTCAAATCTTTACTCCCCAATTCGATCCACAGTTTAAAAAATGTCAAAACACATGCTCGTTTTGAGGGGGAGTATTTTTGAAATCAAAATGCTTTGTCATAATCATGTTTTTTGGTTTGTGCACACATAACAGTGTACAACCCGTGCTTGTAATTAAAGGACCCTGAGGTACGCTTCAGTGCCTCAATCCTTAGATAAGGAGCGAAGGCTTCTTACTTTTGAGTAGAATTAATCAAACAGTTTCTGATTTTCATAATTCTGCTCAAAAGGCAAGTATTTCACCTCAATGAGTATTCACTTGTTGAGGGGGAGCACTTGAAACATTCATCGTTTGAAAACCAAAAGTTCTTGTTGAAATCTCCCCATAAGACTCAAAAAGCATATTTTAATCAAAAGTTTATCAAAAACAACATCTAATATGCTATTTTTTAGGGGGAGAAAAGTGAAAGTGATTAAAATATGAAAGTTAAATGTTGCTTAAAAGTCAAATCTCATGCGAGCTAGACTCAGATTCACCCAGGAATTGACGAAACATAAAAGTTAGTAAATTCGAAAAGACTTTTCCTCGACGGGTAATAACATCAAGTTAGTTACTAGAGCTAGTTGTCACCTAAAAGCTGACAATAGAACTCTTTAACTAGCCACGTAAGCGTGTCTCGAAAAGGATTTGTCTTAGTAGAAGTGTACCATTTCGAGAAACTTTCTGTGGACTTGACCAGGCCGGGTAATAACTTCAAGCTAGTCTAACTAGTGATGTAAGCGTGTCTCGAATCGGTCTTGTTCACTGAAAGTGGATCAATTCAAAAAGTGCTCGCTCCTCCCGCATGTGCAAATTTATTAAATACATATGAGCACATGTGAAGGGGGAGCCCTTCATAAGAATACATAAAACTCTCAAAGTGTTAAACAAAATGTTTGATAAACACAAACACTTTGAGAGATTTTCAAAGGTTTCAATGGCAATTATAGGATAGTCATGGAGTTATAAGGTGACTAAGGTTAGGAAATAACCGTCCTATGATCCGCCTAAGCCGGAGGGATCTACCCAAGGACATCACCAGTAGTTAGAACTAGAAGTCCTTAGGTATGATACGAAAAAAGGAGTAAAGAATGAAAGGAGAAAGAAGGGGTTGAAGAATTAAAAAGAAAAGTAAAGAAAAGGGTGAAAAGAAATAAGCCCTCCATGTGATTCAACCTTAGGGCAGACACCGGGTTCAATTCGTATGCTACTGGTTGTTGCTAAGGCAACACCGGTATTGAAGATTAAGTCGTCATGGACCCAGTGACGCAATGCACTAAACCTTCGTAACCACTCAAGTTCTCTTAAAAGAGCTTGTTTCATTCTCACGGGGAACCAGTGTAATCTATCGACTTATCTCTTAGAGATAGTTGATATTGAAGCAGGAGACCCCTCCCTAGTCTCCGTATAGGAAACCTAAGTGAGCACTTATTGAGTCTAGAGCCATGAGATACATCAAAGATCTCTTAGGAACACTTAGTATTTCTACAACTGGTGTTCTACATCAATGGACAACAGCTGTAAATTATCGAGTCCTTCGCAGATCTTAGCAATCTGCCTAGAACGTTTATGACAGAATTGCGTAAGTATTTCTCAATGATTGAACGGAAACTCCTGTCAGGGTCATCATCTAACAGCTTAGTGTTTGTGGTGGTTTCTAACGGTCTACAGTCGTGGAGTGATCCCCAGCGACTCACCCAGTCATTGAGCTACCTAGTAGGTCTCGTAAGCTCCTTCGGGAGTATCTGATATGGGAACGGCCTTGATAAGGGTTAGAAGGAGTCTTCACACTATGCTGTTGACGATCTCTAATTTCTTATCTGTAAGTACCGGTTGTTTATTGCTAACTGTTTACTTTCAGGGACATATCATCTCCATAGAGACTAATTCCGCATGCTCATACATACATCTTGAAGTCAACAAAAGCTCCCTCAAAGATCTAAGCAACACAATGTTCAAAATTAGATTCTACGCCAGAAAGAAGAATCTACAAAGTTTAAGGACTAAAGATCTATGTGAATGAAAGGGAACTACGTGCATGTGAATGTCTAAGTTCAAAGGTGTATGAGCATGTTGGAATGGCGGACAACCACCACAGATACAGAAGTGACGATCGGCAGACAACTTCATAACATGATCACCATCACATCAACAAAGAACAAAGAACAAAGAACGATGAAAGATTTTGCTAACTAATTTTGAGGACGTCAACTACAAAGTCAAAGTATAGAAGATGACGACGTCAAGCAACCTTTGATGACCAACACTTAGGGGGAGATTGTTGGGAATAGACTTTATTATTTCAAGTGTCGGTCATTAAGTTTTACACTAGGTTGCTTTATATTACATCTATCTTATGTTTTATTAAGTTTTATGCTTAGTTTAAAGGTTTGGATAAAGTATAAGGGCTAAGTATGTAATATTGTCTAAGTGTGGTGAAGCCCTAATCCTTACCTATAAATAGTAATGTATAACCACATTTGAGGTGGTTGGTTCTCTAGTGATTTCATCTCTTTCATTTCATTCTAAGGGTTCCTTCCACTCTCTCTCTCTACTTACTTTCTCTCTCTAGATCTCTAAGTGATTATGTTGTAAAATCATGACCTAACAGTGAAGGATTGGATCACTTGAAACAAAGACTTATAATCTACTTCTTCCCACTACTTCTTACCCACACAACATCAACCAAATTGAGAAGCATGTTAACAATTGCCCTTGTTGCATCTTCCTTCAACAACAAACCATTGCATTGAATGAGCACTTCACTTGGATTGAGTATCTTCTTACTAGATCTCAACAAACACCATCACTTGAACAACATTAAAACCCTCAATCAAAAAACCCAACTTCAAATCCACCACCTACAAGCTCCACATCTCCAAACTCACCAACATCCATGCAACCAAAAGTTTATCTCCACTAAACCACCAAGCATTTTATATGCTTATGTTTCTCATTTTCAAAATAAAACTCCTCAACCATTTTGGGATTCAAGAAAGTTTGGTGACACTCCTTGTTGGCACATTAGGATGCTCTACTTAGTTTAGGATTCTATATTTATGGCCTTTGTAACAATGATTATGGGTTGACATAATCATTTTCTATTAATGAATGACTTAATATGTGTTTCTAACTATCTTTTGCCATGCTTATTATTTGTTGGTATTATGATATATGTGTTTGCTTGTGCCATGCTTGTGCTTCTAATATTTTTCTTGCAAGAATTCCAATACACAAACCCTTGGTGCCCTCAAATGAGGGGGAGCATACATCAAGGGGGATCTTGGCTTAAACCTTTTTGATTCTACAAAAAGGGGGAGAAATGAATATAAACTCACTAAATACCTTGTCTAAAAATTAATTTTTGGATTTAATGAGTTTAGGTTTTGTAATCATCAAAAAGGGGGAGATTGTTGATATAAATAAATGACTAAAAACGTTATTCATATCTTTCGATATCTCTATGTTTTGATAATCACAAAACGAAAACTCATTAAATCCAAAGATTATGACATAAACAAGTATTTAGTAGTAAATACTCATCTTTACCATCTAATCACTTAAGGTATGAATAAACAAAGAGTCTAATGTATTATAATATCAAAGGAACACTTTTGTTAATTACTAGATATTTATAAAATGTCACAAAACATTTTATATCTTTTATAAAACATTTTAGGCATTAAAAGAATATGTTTAATTCATTACAAATTTATGAATTCAAAATTTCAACCAAAAATGGCAAATCTAATCAAGAAAAATTTCCCTCACAAAAGGACAAGAAAATCCAACGTTCAGGAGGGTGGTCCCCTTAATTATACTAGGCGGCCCCCTTAATCATTAAGGGGACCGCCCCTAATTAAGGGGACCGGCACGCTCCAGAACTGTATTTTCTGGCCCTTTAAATATTGGATCATTCCACATAATTTTCTCACCTTTTTGCACTAAAAACTTCTGATCTAAACATCCATCTCCATCCTCTAAAAATCCTTTGATCATATATACATTAATCTTTGTTTCAAAGTGATTCAAGCCTCAACACTCAAAGTGCAAAGAGAAGAATACTTCTATTAGAAGTATTACAACTTAATATCATCTTGCTATCTAAGTTGCTTGTTTATCTCTTCTTGTAAATCCTTCATACTTTGGTGAATAAGGTGTATGTATTAGTTAGCTAGATTTAGTTATAAAATCTAGAATTTTTGTAAGTGTGAAGTGGAACTTGAAGTGAAGAAGTAGTGTTGGAGAGTAGTGGTAATAGGATATAGTAGCAATAGTGACTAGTAGTGAAGAAATTGAAGCTTCCAAGTGGAGAAGACTAGAAGACATTAGTGGCTTGAAATTGTGAAGACATTAGTGGGTTGAAGTTTTGAAGACATTAGTGGCTTGAAGTTGTGAAGACGTTAGTGCCTTGAAGTTGTGAAGTATTTGTGAAGGCGTGAAGATACTTGCGGTGTGAAGAAGTATAGAAGAAGTGAAAAGGTGTGAAGAAGGTGTGGTGTGATATTTGTTGTGAGATTGGTTCTAGCTATGATTAGAACTCGACATTTTGCTTTGTGTCGTAAATTGGTGTAAGTTTTTGGTGTGTACGGTTTTCTCCGCCATAAGGGAGGTTATTGACTTAGTGAAGAAAACTCTCGAGTTCGGTGCTCGGGGAGTGGAGTAGGGCAAGGAAGGTGTCCTTGTAGCCGAACCACTATAAATCCTTTGTCTCTCGGTTTGATCTTTCCATCTCTCACTCTTTGCTTGCTTACTTATTAGCTTTTCGTACAATGTTATAATTGTGTGTTGTGCATATATTGATTTCACATAAAGATGAAACTAGGTTCCATTTACAACATTAATTGTACATTAGTAAAATATAAATATATACAATTATTAAAACACATATACATATATAAATACAAACTTATATTTAAGTGAGATATATGAAATTATAATTTCTATTCAACACCTTAAATAAGTAGTGTCTATGTGATGTATGTGAATTAATTTGTATCTATACTTTAGCTTCAAAGGTTTTTTACAATTAACATCAATTCTTTAAAAGCAAACTTTTATTAAACGAAAAAGACGCAAAACTATTCAACCCCCCCCCCCCTTCTAGTTTTCCACAATTGGTATCAGGAGCTACGTCTAGCAAGACTTTTAAAATATATTGTATTTTAAAACTTGTAACGATCTATGGAATTCGAAAAATATCTAGAAGGGGAATTTACGCAAAAACCACCATTATTTGAAAATGATCATTTTCTTGAATGGAAAAATAAATTTGAAAATTATGTGAAATCAATAGATCTTGATATTTGGCATATCATTTCAATTGGTGATCTTAAACCAACCAAAATAGATTTTGAAAATCAATATAATAATCTTCAAACCAAAATTGATAAAAACACTAAAGCCAAATTACCTATTCTCAAAACTCTACCAAGAGTTGAATATGAAAGATTATTTCATTGAAAAACGGCAAATGATATTTGGAAATGTCTTTTAAAGTTTCACCAAGAGAAATGTAAAACCAAAGATGATAAACTTGATATTGCACAAAAAATAGTTAATCTAGAAAATTTAATAAATAAATATTTAGTTGAAATAAACACATGTACTACTAGTTCAAATGTGATTATTGAAGGTATCTATAACGAAGAATACATGAGCCAAATCCGAAGAAAGAGCGTTAATAAATCATGGTGCAACAAGTACGAAGAAGACGATGATAATACGACTTGTGAGAATATTCAAACAAATGTGAATACAAGTATTGATGGCAAGGACTACATGCTTCTAGATCTAAACGAAACTACAAATAAAACATGGAGCGACATGGACGATGGAATTGATCAACATATAGCATGTGAAGATTATACAACTACTGATGAGGCGAAAAATGATCCATTTTTAGGGGGTCATTTAAGCCCGAATCCGACTTTATTTGATCAAATATTGCCCTAAATCGTTCCTTTTGTGATTTTAGGTGTTTGGAGAGTGAATTCTGGAAAAGAAGCTATTTTGGACGTTTTTGGAGCATAAAAGTGAAGAAAACGGCTAAGTACCAGATTTCCATGCTGAAAATACAAGGTGACGGCGTCAAGACCACCATCTTGACGGCGTCAGACATGTGGAATTAAACACCGAAGGTGGTGACGGCGTCAGAAGGATTCGTGACGGCGTCAAAGTGGCAAAATTAATATACCGTGGGTGGTGACGGCGTCACATAGGCCGTCATAAGTGGATCAAGGCCGTCCGAGGAAGTATATGGCGGCGAGGTGACGGCGTCAGAAGTTACTCTTGACGCCGTCAGACTGTTTTTCCTATATATAGTTTTCTAGTTTTTTCATTAAAAGAGGAGAAGTTTTGGTGAAACCCTAAAGACGATTTTGGTGCCTCTTTTACAGGTTTTTCAAGGGTTCCAAACCCTTGAGACCTTGCATTGTAATTGAGATAAGTGTACTTTCAATTCAATCAATATGTCTATGTGTTGGTTGTTTATCTCTTGTTCTTGTCTCAATTCTACTATGCTAGGCTAGATCTCTCTTGTGTTTGCTTAGATCTAATGAAACCTAGATGTTGATTACTTGTCTATTCTTGTTTTGAATGAATGATTTTATATGTTAGGCTTAAGAAAACTGGCAGATTTCCAAATGGTAACATGCTTGAACGTCTTAAGAAACATGAACCGAGACGTACTAGATCTTTATTGGTTGTATTTAATGCATGAGCCACTGTTTACAATCCCTATAGTTGTGCTGGGTCATGGTGTAGGAGGAGATAAGAGCTCATAGAGTTGGGGAGTTATGTATGCCACCCCACGAATGGTATTAAGGAATACAACCCGTCATTCATACAAGTGTAACAAGTAATTAACATGTAAAAGATATCTAGGGAGTAATGAAGTCTAAGTAAACACAATTTCTCCAACCACTGCTCACAACCTTAGTATAAATTAGTTTATTTTCATTTTTATTATTTTATTTTGATTGCATCTTAGCTTTGGGTTAGTTGAATAGCAACTAATTCCGCCCACTCCTTCAAAACCCGAGATTTTAATTGCTTTCATAAAATATAAAAACACAAAAATAATCATCCCTCACCTTTAGAACTATTAATTAGGTTTTCTAATCCTAGCGACACTATTCCTAAGTTGAACGATCAATCCCCCGGTACTTGTCACTATACTATACTACAACGATCAGGTACACTGCCTGGTGGGGGTTGTAAGCTTCTCGAGATCCCTCGAGAGGTAAAGCAAGGTGCGATTCCCACGCATCAACTATATTAAAGATAAGTGTAAGGGAGATCCAAATTTGTTTATAAGAACGAAATTGAGCATGAACCACAACAATATTAAATGGACATGTGTATTAGTACTTGTTAGAGTCAAATGCTTGTATCGAGTCGTAATGATGTTTTGCAGGATTTTCCAGGAAGTAGGACGAAGTTTTTCCAGAAATTTTCCGGAAACTTAACATAAGAATTTCTGCAGGTTCATTCTGACGGCGTCAGGGAATTGCTCTTGACGGCGTCAGGAGTCAAAAATCTGGAAATTTTATCGATTTTGTTTTTCTAACGGAGTCTTATGGTTTTTGTGAATTATTAAGTTTTATAATCTCCAGGAAATCTGCAAACTTCATTCCACAAGCATTATATCTTACTTTGTTTTCTAGGATTTAGTAACTTATATAGGATGCCGCCGATTTTACGCGAGGTTGCCTTGTCTACTTTTGTCAGGATTTACAGGTTATTTGTGACAAGAAGATGATTTATATTCTGGAAGGGAAGCTTTGATTGTTCGTTTTCTTGGAAGAAGATTTAACCTGGCCAACCTAAAATCCATACCGAGCGAATCAGGGGAGTATTTGATTTCATTCTCTTTACTTTTTAACTTTTACATTCTTTACTTGAACATTGGGGACAATGTTCATCTTAAGTGTAAGGGGAGGGTAAAAAGATGATACCTTACATATGCACTTTCGCTTGAGTTTATTTTGTTTGATAGTAGATGTGTAATAAAACTACGAGAAATACTTGTTAGTGTAATTTTAGCGCCAAATTTAAAATTTTTTACAACATTTAGGAGTGAAACTTTAGCCATAGCAAGCGTCTCATGGATAGGAGGTTGTATGACTAGCACATAACCGTATATTCAGAAAAATTTTCCACCCAAAAATGTGAGGTTCGCCTTTAGATTTGATAGGAAAAGCATTTATTATTAGTGCTTATGAGTGTACCGGTAGCATTTAGATTCTAGAACTTGCGTTAGTGATGCATCCCGAGACCGCTAGTGAGACTACATTCGTGTGGTAGGATTTACTACATGATAAGAGGCATTAGGATCACCCTTGTGTTAAACCCGTATCATAATTACTTGACCTTTTAAGTCATATTACTTGGCTAGTTAAGTCAACTAATTTTTCCCACACCCTTAGCGTTGTACTCATTTTTAGTACACGAAACCCCTAGTACACCCCTCCGAGCCTATCTTTTCGTTTCTAACTTTAAGCATCTTACTTAAAGGAAGAATTTGTTATACCCCACTTAAATGTACACCCAAATCGCCTTAGCCTTCCGTGTATGCGCTCATTTTTAGTGCATTACTGTTATTTGTTAAACCCTAAGTTAACTTTCTAATTGATTACATGGTTGCTAAGTCGAGTCATATCCTTGTACATATTGTTTTGGGACGATTGGGACTCATGGGTAAGTACTTATTTTATGGAGTAATGGGGAAGAACATCAATTATTACCCCCATATGTACGTTAATCTTAAAAGTGCTCCAAGTGTTTTGATTTTCTTAATTCGAGTCATTAGATTAGTTTAATGTAAATTATGTAAAGATTCAAGTGTAAGGGGAATACTCAAACCCCTATGATGTATTATTTTGGATGGTAGGGTAAGAGTGTATGCAAAAAAAAAAAAAAAAAAAAAAAAAAAAAAAAAAAAAAAAAAAAAAAATCAAGAAAAAGAAAAAAAAATAGAAAAAGAGAAAAACCATACGGACTACATCCCTTTTCATTCTATGTTTATTTTATGTTTTTGTTATTTTTCATTTATTAGCTTAAGTCGAGTCTAGTCTTGGCTTAACAACGCCATCTTGTACATGTAATTAACCGAGATTGTTAACTCGCCACCAGTAAAACTTCCTTTATCCAACAAAACCGTGTAATTCATATCCCTACACCTAACGTTATAACCCTTTAAAAGACCTCTTTGATAGTTTATCCTAGGTGCTTACGCCATGTGGTGGAGGTTTGATCCTTTCCCAAGCCTATGGTAATCTATTTTACTATGACAGGTAGTGAGAGATACCTTCCATTTCCATAATGTTATATTACTTTATTACACCCGAGAGATGTGAGTATCTAAACACTATTTGTGAGGTGCTTGTGTATGACCTCCGTGCTTGTCTATTGGTCTTTAGTGGAACGATTATTTGTTGTAATTACTTTTATATTAGTGTTAAATGACCCCTAACTTATCTTTTGAGTAGAATAAAAGCTCATTTGCTTGAGGACAAGCAAATCTCAAGTGTAAGGGTATATGATGAGGCGAAAAATGATCCGTTTTTAGGGGGTCATTTAAGCCCGAATCCGACTTTATTTGATCAAATATTGCCCTAAATCGTTCCTTTTGTGATTTTAGGTGTTTGGAGAGTGAATTCTGGAAAAGAAGCTATTTTGGACGTTTTTGGAGCATAAAAGTGAAGAAAACGGCTAAGTACCAGATTTCCATGCTGAAAATACAAGGTGACGGCGTCAAGACCACCATCTTGACGGCGTCAGACATGTGGAATTAAACACCGAAGGTGGTGACGGCGTCAGAAGGATTCGTGACGGCGTCAAAGTGGCAAAATTAATATACCATGGGTGGTGACGGCGTCACATAGGCCGTCATAAGTGGATCAAGGCCGTCCGAGGAAGTATATGGCGGCGAGGTGATGGCGTCAGAAGTTACTCTTGACGTCGTCAGACTGTTTTTCCTATATATAGTTTTCTAGTTTTTTCATTAAAAGAGGAGAAGTTTTGGTGAAACCCTAAAGACGATTTTGGTGCCTCTTTTACAGGTTTTTCAAGGGTTCCAAACCATTGAGACCTTGCATTGTAATTGAGATAAGTGTACTTTCAATTCAATCAATATGTCTATGTGTTGGTTGTTTATCTCTTGTTCTTGTCTCAATTCTACTATGCTAGGCTAGATCTCTCTTGTGTTTGCTTAGATCTAATGAAACCTAGATGTTGATTATGTGTTGATTACTTGTCTATTCTTGTTTTGAATGAATGATTTTATATGTTAGGCTTAAGAAAACTGGCAGATCTCCAAATGGTAACATGCTTGAACGTCTTAAGAAACATGAACCGAGGCGTACTAGGTCTTTATTGGTTGTATTTAATGCATGAGCCACTGTTTACAATCCCTATAGTTGTGCTGGGTCATGGTGTAGGAGGAGATAAGAGCTCATAGAGTTGGGGAGTTATGTATGCCACCCCACGAATGGTATTAAGGAATACAACCCGTCATTCATACAAGTGTAACAAGTAATTAACATGTAAAAGATATCTAGGGAGTAATGAAGTCTAAGTAAACACAATTTCTCCAACCACTGCTCACAACCTTAGTATAAATTAGTTTATTTTCATTTTTATTATTTTATTTTGATTGCATCCTAGCTTTGGGTTAGTTGAATAGCAACTAATTCCGCCCACTCCTTCAAAACCCGAGATTTTAATTGCTTTCATAAAATATAAAAATACAAAAATAATCATCCCTCACCTTTAGAACTATTAATTAGGTTTTCTAATCCTAGCGACACTATTCCTAAGCTGAACGATCAATCCCCCGGTACTTGTCACTATACTATACTACAACGATCAGGTACACTGCCTGGTGGGGGTTGTAAGCTTCTCGAGATCCCTCGAGAGGTAAAGCAAGGTGCGATTCCCACGCATCAACTACTAATAAGGTACAATCTGAAACCGAACATTTTTGCTATGATCAATTTATATTAGAATTTTCAAAATTGGAAAACAACTTCAAACATTTTTGCAACATTGACTCAAAAATGATTCCTAAAAATAAATCTTCAATATTCATTGAAAATAATTTTGAAAAGGAAATAATTTTAGAAGATAAAATGTCTAGACTTGAAAGCAATATTGAAATTGATCTTAAATGTAAATATTGTCAAGACTATAAACATGAAATTAAAATGGAAAATGAAAAAGCAAAAATATTAGCAAAATTTGAAAATAGCTCTAGATCTTTAAAATATTTACTTAACATTCAAAAGCCATTTTATGATAAAACAGGCTTAGGATTTACCGCAAATGATCCTTCAACAAATGTATCAAAACAAATAAAATTTGTTAAACCTAGTGAAGAGATTTAGAACTAATATTATTTACACTCATTATTTATTACTCTAATCAAGAAAGTCATTGTTTGTTGATTAAAACAAACTATTGATGAATTCTTGTACTTCTCGACAACATCCTCATCATGTGCATTTAAATGCAATGGATGTTCTCAACTAACCAACTCGGACCCATGAGAATCTGGGTACCAAGCTCTTTATCACGTTTAGGTAATTAACGAACGAAGAGACTATTACGTTTTGGATTGCTCACCTCGCTCTATTACTTTTGACGGCTATTGGTTCCTATCACTATGTTTCACATTCTGCACATGATTTGCCTATGACGTTGTTGCGGTCACTTATTGTCTCGGCATTTTGTTCTTCACTCTTGGAGTATTGGTTTTATGGTGTGTCTGCTACTATTTCAAGATGAAGGTTCCAAAGCACTATTATTCTTAGTCTTCACGACTTGTGATGATTGGTGTGATCGATTAAGCATTTCGGATCAAGTTCCCTTGATTTCTATTGCGTTGGAATGTCACTTTGCTACTTCGACATGTTTTGGGCAAACTTTTAAGATGTCTTCCATTTCTCTCGTGCCCACTCTTTAAGAAAAGCTGGACCTGAGGTAAGTTTTCTTTTCAAAAACTTGCCAATATCACATTATATTAAAGTATGCTTTAATTAGTATATGAATATGATTTAATTTATAAGTTTCCATGCTTTTAGATCATTAATACTAATATATGCATATATGATATTAGAATAATTAACCTTCTTGTTGTTTAGTCTATTATCATTTTTCTTAGTCTTCATTTATATTGAAGATCCTCTATGATCTATAGTAGAATACTTACCATTTATGCTATATGATCTCACTAGTTGCATTAATTGATGTATTATAATTGAGACTTGTTAGTAACTTAATATTATGATGTTCTTTGTATATATATATATATATATATATATATATATATATATATATATATATATATATATATAT
Source organism: Artemisia argyi (assembly GCA_030686995.1). Taxonomy (NCBI): domain Eukaryota; kingdom Viridiplantae; phylum Streptophyta; class Magnoliopsida; order Asterales; family Asteraceae; genus Artemisia; species Artemisia argyi. Next base: position 174,630,891 of record CM060682.1, on the reverse strand, counting down.
ATATACACATGTCTATCTTGTATCCATAGATGATTTACTTTGTCCCTCTCTATCTCATTGCATTTAGATCATAAATATCTACCATCTCTCTTCCATATCTTTAGTTGTCATTAGAGATGATTATATGTGACAATGGGCTTAATTGATTCTCTTGAGTATGATAAGTTTTCATTTCAAATCCTTTATTTGAAATTTCTTGATTATCAAAATCAAAACATCATGTTTAAAACCTTTCTCCTTGAATAACAATCCTTCATATATCTATATTACTCTTCTTCAAACAACATGTTTAACTACAAGCCACCATAACTTTATTTTAATCAAAATCAAGATTAAATTTTTCTTTTAACATGTTATGAAGCAAAACTCAATTTAATTTATTCTAAAGCACACTTGAATTTATTTCGAAGCATTGTTGAATAAAACTAAAAACGTTTTATTTAAAACATGTTTGATTATCTCACATGTGTCATACACTTCTATGGAAATGACATTTACAATTTAATTAAATCATTTCATGAGAATCATGGTTTGCTCATATTGATCTTGTTTGTAACAAGACTTGAAGTCCATATAATCACATCTTCCTACTTCTTACTTGTAAGCACTCATTAATATGTTTCCTCTAGCCTACATATTATCATTTCCATATAGTTGCATACTTAACTAGTTTGTTTTATTGCTTCCTTGGTTGCCTATCTTAATTGATCAATTAGTAGATTGCATGATTATTAGAAATTAATTGCCTACTTTATTTTATTTTTTTTTTCACTCTCTACACCCATAAATAGTATGTCCTATATTGCCTCAAAGAGTTGAACTTACTTGAATCCAAGTCCAAAAACACAACCTTTTTGAAAATTTTCTGCCAAAAACCCATTTCTGGCATTCTGGGAATCACCAGATGGGCAGCCCCCTTAATTATATAAGGCGGCCCCCTTAATTTTAAGGGGACCGGCCCCTAATTAAAGGGACCGGCCATCTGATGGTCGGGGACACTGTTTTCTTTATCACTTTTTGACCATTTTCACCCTATACTTCCCAAAATTCACAAACATATTTTGTCCCATACTATCCCTCAAATTTACCTTCCTAAACCACATTTTTCATACACTATAAATACCTTCTTCCCATCATAAATGCCATCACATTCAAACATGTCGTCTCCCAACAACCAAAAACCCAAGGTTTTAAGAACCGCAAGGATCTCCGTCAAACCCGTTTGGAGGAGGAAACTTGATTCTTGTCACAACTCAAGTGATGTTGTTCCAAGTCAACAACCAACTAAACCTCAAACCCACACTAATGATTCATCCCACAACCTATCATCTACTCTTGCCTTTATGAATGCTTCTTCTTATGATGAACATGCTCAATCCCAAAACAACAATCCCAATCTCTCAATCAATACTTCACATGTTGCTCATTCAACAAAAACACCACCCACTCATGAAGAACCTCTTCCACCCATTTCATGTTTTCATGACTACCCAAGCTCAACCATGTCTCTACCACCAAGAGTACCACCACCACATCCTACATCTTCACATGTCATTCCTATGTTGCATGTTCAAACCTTCACCCAAGATAACTATCATGTTCCACCACCATCAACTTCCTCCGAACACTTGAAGTTCGTTGAGGAGCTAAAAGAGGCTCATGAGCTTAGTGCTCTTTTAGCATTGCATCTTGCTCAACGCAATTTGGATCCACCCCAATCAAGCTCACCATCATCACCATACAACATCAACCAAATTGAGAAGCATGTTAACAATTGCCCTTGTTGCATCTTCCTTCAACAACAAACCATTGCATTGAATGAGCACTTCACTTGGATTGAGTATCTTCTTACTAGATCTCAACAAACACCATCACTTGAACAACATCAAAACCCTCAATCAACAAACCCAACTTCAAATCCACCACCTACAAGCTCCACATCTCCAAACTCACCAACATCCATGCAACCAAAAGTTTATCTCCACTAAACCACCAAGCATTTTATATGCTTATGTTTCTCATTTTCAAAATAAAACTCCTCAACCATTTTGGGATTCAAGAAAGTTTGGTGACACTCCTTGTTGGCACATTAGGATGCTCTACTTAGTTTAGTATTTTATATTTATGGCCTTTGTAACAATGATTATGGGTTGACATAATCATTTTCTATTAATGAATGACTTAATATGTGTTTCTAACTATCTTTTGCCATGCTTATTATTTGTTGGTATTATGATATATGTGTTTGCTTGTGCCATGCTTGTGCTTCTAATATTTTTCTTGCAAGAATTCCAATACACAAACCCTTGGTGCCCTCAAACGAGGGGGAGCATATATCAAGGGGGATCTTGGCTTAAACCTTTTTGATTCTACAAAAAGGGGGAGAAGTGAATATAAAGTCACTAAATACCTTGTCTAAAAATTAATTTTTGGATTTAATCAGTTTAGGTTTTGTAATCATCAAAAAGGGGGAGATTGTTGATATAAATAAATGACTAAAAACGTTATTCATATCTTTAGATATCTCTATGTTTTGATAATCACAAAACGAAAACTCATTAAACCCAAAGATTATGACATAAACAAGTATTTAGTAGTAAATACTCATCTTTACCATCTAATCACTTAAGGTATGAATAAACAAAGAGTCTAATGTATTATAAGATCAAAGGAACACTTTTGGTAATCACTAGATATTTATAAAATGTCACAAAACATTTTATATCTTTTATAAAACATTTTTGGCATTAAAAGAATATGTTTAATTCATTACAAATTTATGAATTCAAATTTTCAACCAAAAATGGCAAATCTAATCTAGAAAAATTTCCCTCACAAAAGGACAAGAAAATCCAACGTTCAGGAGGGCGGTCCCCTTAATTATAATAGGCGGGCCCCTTAATCATTAAGGGGACCGCCCCCTAATTAAGGGGACCGGCACGCTCCAGAACAGTATTTTTTGGCCCTTTAAATTTTGGATCATTCCACATAATTTTCTCACCTTTTTGCACTAAAAACTTTCTGATCTAAACATCCATCTCCATCCTCTAAAAATCCTTTGATCATATATACATTAATCTTTGTTTCAAAGTGATTCAAGCCTCAACACTCAAAGTGCAAAGAGAAGAATACTTCTATTAGAAGTATTACAACTTAGTATCATCTTGCTATCTAAGTTGCTTGTTTATCTCTTCTTGTAAATCTTTCATATTTTGGTGATTAAGGTGTATGTATTAGTTAGCTAGATTTAGTTATAAAATCTAGAATTTTTGTAAGTGTGAAGTGGAACTTGAAGTGAAGAAGTAGTGTTGGAGAGTAGTGGTAATAGGAGATAGTAGCAATAGTGACTAGTAGTGAAGAAATTGAAGCTTCCAAGTGGAGAAGACTAGAAGACATTAGTGGCTTGAAATTGTGAAGACATTAGTGGCTTGAAGTTGTGAAGACATTAGTGGGTTGAAGTTGTGAAGACATCAGTGGCTTGAAGTTGTGAAGATGTTAGTGCCTTGAAGTTGTGAAGTTGCAAGACATTGAAGTTGTGAAGTATTTGTGAAGGTGTGAAGATACTTGCGGTGTGAAGAAGTATAGAAGAAGTGAAAAGGTGTGAAGAAGGTGTGGTGTGATATTTGTTGTGAGATTGGTTCTAGCTACGATTGGAACTCGACATTTTGCTTTGTGTCGTAAATTGGTGTAAGCTTTTGGTGTGTACGGTTTTCTCCCCCATAAGGGAGGTTATTGACTTAGTGAAGAAAACTCTCGAGTTCGGTGCTCGGGGAGTGGAGTAGGGCAAGGAAGGTGTCCTTGTAGCCGAACCACTATAAATCCTTTGTCTCTCGGTTTGATCTTTCCATCTCTCACTCTTTGCTTGCTTACTTATTAGCTTTTCATACATTGTTATAATTGTGTATTGAGCATATATTGATTTCACATAAAGATCAAACTAGGTTCCATTTACAACATTAATTGTACATTAGTAAAATATAAGTATATACAATTATTAAAACACATATACATATATAAATACAAACTTATATTTAAGTGAGATATATGAAATTATAATTTCTATTCAACACCTTAAATAAGTAGTGTCTATGTGATGTATGTGAATTAATTTGTATCTATACTTTAGCTTCAAAGGTTTTTTATAATTAGCATCAATTCTTTAAAAGCAAACTTTTATTAAACGAAAAAGACGCAAAACTATTCAACCCCTCCTTCTAGTTTTCCACAGGATGATTGGAACTGAAAATTTTCGTGCAAAAGGTGAGAAAATTCTGTGGGATGAACCAGTATTTATAGGGAGAAAATTTACTGTTCTGGAGCGTGGCCGGTCCCCTTAATTAGAGGCCGGTCCCCTTAATGATTAAGGGGGCTGCCTAAGGAATTAAGGGCGCCGCCCCTTCAGAACGTTGGATTTTCTTGTCTTCTAGTGGGGAAGATTTTTCTAGATAAAATTTACCATTTTTGGTTGGAAATTTGAAATCATATATTTATAATGAATTAAACATATTCTTTTAATTCCCAAAATTGTTTTTCAAAAATATATACCATGTTTATATTATTTTATAAACTTTGTAATGTTTAAATGAAATCCCTTTGATCATAAAATGTATTAGACATTTGTTTGTACAAACCTTAAGTGATTGTTGAAGCATACTCGAGACGTAGAGATGTCGAGGCTTAAGTGATTGTTGAAGCATACTCGAGACGTAGAGATGTCGAGACTTGTTGATGTATAAATGCAAAGATGAATTGTGATCACAAGTAACTTAAGCACTTTACGTTATATGTTGTAACTTACATCTTTGTCATCATCAAAACATGAAGAGGATGTTTAGATTAAATATCGTAATATTCATGCCAACATTTTGTTTCTAGTGATGATTTTAGAGCTTACCTCACATAGTTTATTATATTCTTCATAGAGCAAGTTGTCATTTGTTGAGGAATTATCATCACTATAGTAAGAAGAATCGGAATGTACCTCATTTGAAGCTTGAGCCATAAGACACATTTCGTCATTGGGCTTCTCTTCCTTTTCTTCTTCACCACTATCATACCAAGAACCTCCTACGAAGGCTCTTTGGTTGTTGATTCTTGGTGGTTTATGACATTCACTAATAAGATAATTTGGATCTCCGCATCTAAAGCATTTCCTATCACTCTTTCCTTTCTTATCATCTTGATTCTTTGAGAATGATTTCTTGTCGTCACGAGGTTGTTTCAAAAGTCTACCATTTCTCCTAAAGAACTTTTTAAAGTTTCTAACCGTCAAGGCATACTCTTCGTCTTCACTATCGGAAGTCGAGCTTTCATCATCACTAGACTCTTTCTTAGCTTTTAGTGCAAGAGATCTAATTTTCTCATTTTTGCCTTTGGCTATATCGGAGTCTTTCTTAATTATCATTTCATGAACTTTCAAGTTTCCTATAAGTTCATCAAGTGACAATGTCACCAAGTTCTTCGATTCTTCAATGGTGATGACCTTTGCTCTCCATTTGGGATGTAGAGCCTTAAGAAACTTCCTAACGTAGTTCTTGCTAGAATAACCTTCATCAAGAGATTTAAGACTAGTAATAATAGTATTAAATCTAGCAAAAGCATTATCAATAGATTCATCTTCCGGAATTGAAAATTGTTCATATTGTTGAACAAGAAGACTAATCTTGTTCTCTTTGACTTGATTATTACCTTGATGGGTGACTAACAAAGTTTTTCAAATATCTTTTGTCGTATTACACATAAAAATTCTTTCATATTCCTTTTTCGGCAAAGCATTGTAAATTACCATATTAGCCTTATCATTTTTCGCTAGTTTTCTTTTAAGATTGTCACTTTGTTGCTCATAAGGAACAACATAATCCTTTTTAGTTATTGGATCCTTATCAATAGGTTTAAAATCACCATCGGTAATAACATGCCAAAGATCAATGTCTTTTGATTTCACATACGTTAATCTTGTTTTCCAATATATAAAACAATTGGTTTAAAAAGTGGTGGTCTTTGCATAGATTTCCCTTCTTGATATTTGTCGAAACCTGTTGATCAATTCAATTTTTAAAATAAAATTTACTTTAAAAACTTGCCTAACGTGGCTCTAATAACAATTGTGGAAAACTAGAAGGGGGGGTTGAATAGTTTACCGACTTTTTCTCTAGTTATAAAAGTTTGCTTTGTGAAAATTTTGATTCGTATGTAGATGAAATCAACTAACACCAATATGAACACAACACTAAACTAATACAAACAAGCAATAGAAATAAATAAAAGAGATAACGATGGAAAGATCAAACTTGACAAGTGATTTATAGTGGTTCGGTCACGAAGCTCTTCTTCGCTCTACTCCACTCCCCGAGTACCCAACTCGAGAGTTTTAAGCACTATGTCAACAACCTCCCTTCAGGCGGAGAAAACCTTACAATGTCGCTTACGTTATTTTCCGACACTAAGCTAGATATCGAGTACTAGTCTTAGTTAATACCAATCTACCACGATCCATACGATCCTTACTTCTCACACGGTCCTAACTTCTCACACGATCTAGACGATCCTAACTTCTCACACGATCCTTACTCAATCTACACAATCCACACAATCAACACAATCTACCCTTGATCCACTTAATCAATACACTAACACACTAGCTACAAGAGATCCCCGAAATCTCAACAAGATCACAATGATCCACACAAGATAGCTTAGACAAGATTACAACACTTGATGTATATCAATATACAATCAAACAAACAATAAGTAATGCAAGTGCACTACACAAAGACTCTAACACTTTGTGTCTTCTTGACACTATGTGTTCTTCTCTTCACTAGTAGAGGAATGTAGGTGATCTTTGGTTGGATGAAAGGATTACTCTTTAAATAAAAGAAAACTAACTAATGATCAAAGAAATGTAAGTAAGAAAGAAGGATGGAATACAGAAAGTTTTGTGTGAAAAAGATGAATAAAATCAGGGAAGTAAGGTGGTATTTATAGGAAATGAAAATCTGACCGTTATGGGTAGACATTACCACTAATTGTCACAAGGTACTACTAAATTTAGTGGTACCGTGGCAGACAAAAACGCTCATATTTTTGTTTTTAGTGGTGGAGGTTTATTTGGGGAAGTTTGGAGCTAATTTGGAGGGAAAATAGATATTAAACTTTTTAAATTTATTTTTCCAAATAAAACATTTTTTTAAAATTCAAAAATAATTTGTAAAATATATTTTTGAAAAGAATGTTTTTTCACATTAAAAATGTGAATTTTAAAACACAAATTCACTTCTTTGATCATTTGTCAAGTAGTCAATTTGTTTGTTCGTACCTAGAGTAATTTGCGTATAAACTGGATACTTCGATTAAAAACTTGTTTACGTTAATTTTGTCGTGAAATATTTTCACATTTTATTATCATCAAAACGTAGAGGTATCGAAAGACAAGAATAACATTTTTAAACATTATTTGCGTCAACACTCTTGATTTAACCTGCAATGTCCCAAGCCAAACCAACGAGGCGGTATTCGGTCATGATGACCAACCACGTCCGATGGGCAAAAACGTGCTTCAAAGAAAGCTAAATCCGAGATCACGAAAGTACCGGGGGAGCAAGTACCGGAGGAACAAGCTTGTCAAGCCAATTTGGGGAGGATATGACATACGAGTATCGTATGAAACGGGAAAGCGCCCAAGAGGAGTATCGGGCGGCTAAAGAAATAGATCAAACTATTCAAAGGTTGGAAGAGATGAAATATCTGATGATTGACACTTCTGACAAGGATCCAAACATTGCGTTTTGGATCGATCCAGAAAAGGACAGAATCATCAAAAAATATAACTTGCAGCCTCGACATTAGATGTAATTATATTTCGTAATTTCATTATGTTGTAGTTTCCTTTATGTCGTGTTTTTATTATTTCGTATTTTTTAAAATTTGTATTGTAATGTTTAAGTTTTAATTTTATGTTATTTACTAAATAAAGTATTAGTTTTAGTTTAGGGGTTGAATTTGTAAATAGTTGAGCTATGGTTGAATTATAATAAGGGATGTTTTTTTTAGTTAAGACGTGGCGCTGACGTGGCAGTGAGTTATGTCTTAACTCAAGGGCATGATACCCTATGCTCTGACAATAATTTTTTTTTTGGGTAAAAGGTCAAAAGACCTGGTAAATATATTCCTCCAAAAAATGTTTAAGTACAAAGGATATGGGTGAATCCCATATCTCAGCCCATTACATAGGCGAAAAAGCTTACATAACAAGATACTTCCAATTCTCTAATTAAGAAAAAACCACTACTCAAAAGATACAATTAGACTTCTATGAAAACAAAATTACTTTCTACCAAGACCTTGGAGCTTGATACCATACGTGTCATGTAAAGCATTCAAATTCCCTGGAAGATCATAGACCTGATCCGCATAGTCATCATAATCATCTTCACGATCATGACCACCACCAAATAGGTTCATGGAGTCATCAAACGTATTCACAACCTCATCTTCATCACTGTCTGAAACAACAATCTCTCCCACCTTAGAGAATTGGTTAACCCTCTTAGTAGAAGAAGTAGACCCCGGATAATCAACCTTTTGAATAGGATAGCAATCATCATCCACAAGAGTAGCTTTCCCATCAATAAGTAGCTTTTCAAGCTCCCCAATTTTCTCAACTAATTGAGTAGAACCAACTTCCTTTGTTCCCATTGAATCACTCACAAGTGGTTCTTGTGATGCATTACGAGTCTCTAAAGACTCGTCCTCCTTAGCTTCCTTTGGAATACCAAAATTCACACCCTTAGTCACTTCATTGGTAGGAATACCAAAGTCATTAGTATCATCCATATGAAGGGCATCAAACCGGTTTGATGTAGCAATTTTCGTACCACTCGTACTAGCTACATCAGCGGCCTTCTTCTTTGTAGTATCCACCTTGTTGGGTTCAGGAGGAGGCGCTTTAGGTTGATACCTAAACTTAGGACCCATAGCAGGTTTAGTAAAACCTCCTTTACCTGGAGCATTGTGACCACCATTCTTACCCTTATTCTTGTTATTGACCGTTCGAAAACTATCATTAACACTCAGTTTAGGTTGAATAAGAGGTGGAGCAGACTTAGGACAATCAAGCAGTTTATGACCAAAAAGCTTACACGTATCACATCGAGGCGGCTTCCACTAGTAATCAACACAAATCTTTTCAATAGTAGAACCCGACCCATCAAGTAGGGGTATTTCAACAGTGAGACTTTCCTTAAGCACCTCATCTGCCTTCACTTCAATCAAACACCTAGCAAAACTACTACGACTCCAAGATTCCATACACATTTGATTAGTGTAAGCATCAAGCATTTTAGGAGTACCAATCAAAGTGGCAAGAAGACTGAGACCATCATCAGAGAACATAGCAAGTGGAACATCATGGAACTTAACCCACACCGGAATATTAGTCAAATCCTCTTTAAGAAGATTAGTATTCATAGTCCACGATTTAAGAATTATAGGTACATTCCTAATCATCCACGGCCCATTTACTGACAATAATTTTGGGACAAAGAGTGTACGTTTTTTTATCTTGTTCAAAGACGATAAGATTTTTACACCTCTTACCAAACAAGATGTGAAAAGGATGTTTTATTGTTTCTTTTTTAACTTTTTTTTTCTTCTTTGGTTCTTTTTTTTTATTATTTTATATTACTATACATTTTCTTGACTTTTCGTTTAGTATTGATGGTAGACTTAAAAGGGATTCCGTCAGTTTTTTAGCATAAGCTTGATTTTTTTTAAGTATTTTTAATTGCTAATTGGTAATATCTATAAGATGTGTTACTCATTTTTTCGCAATCTTATCTTCGTAAATTAATTGATAGAGACATTTTACATGATGGTGAAGATGTATATTAACATTTTAATATACCATATTAACAATATATGACTATTGCGATACAATGGCTTTAAAATTTTTATTTTGACACCTTTTATTTTCACGTTTCTTGGTTGTGTTAATTTACAACTCGAATGTTTTATTTAACGTTTATGTTTCATATGTATGAAATTACTTTATATTTTATCATTCATATATTTTTTTTACCAAAAAACAAACAATATTATTTCACTCAGATTTAGACATATCTGCATCAGATTTAGATTCAGATGATGTATGAATCGGATTTAGATTTAGAGTCTCTTAATAAATAAAAAACAGCTAGTAACATAGTTTTTAATAACAAAAAAGTAACTAAATCAAGGTTTTTAGTGACACTTTTTACAAAGTATGAGCAAAAGGTTAAACTTTTGATATTTAGTGGCATTTTTTTGTGAAAATATGTGTTGTAAAATTCCAAAAGTATATATTTACATTTTTTTTTGTTTAGATTTTTAACTACATCACTTATACGTAAACTATTTAATTGTAACAAAAAAACATCTAAAAGTTTTAGTGACACTTTTTTTTCTAACTCTGTTGACACTTCTATACCTTTAGTGACACGTTTATATGTGTCACGAAGATAATTGTAGTGTCAATTACAATACGTGCAATTTATTCTGTTTTACTATATGTTACAAACAGGGATTTCTACCCGTGCGTTGCTACGGAGTGTCTATAAGCAATTGTAATGCAGGTATATGAAGAGTGTGTTAGACAATGATAAAACCCCCTAAGAGGTATTGTATTATTGATATATATTTATAGTGCAACATAGAAGATACCAGAAACCCTAATGAACCCTGCTCATATCCGGACTTGGGCCGCTATATTGTCTAATACTCCCTCGCAATCCGAGCGATGAAATCAGAAAAGCTCGAATTGGATTAAAAACTAAATAAACATTAAAGCAACAAAAGTTTTGTTGATGAAGACATCTGACAGCAAGCGGAGACAAATCTTCATCTGCAAAAAAAAAAAGCAAAATAAAACGATAGCAAACGAAAAGCAGTAAATCAAATAATTAATTTTGATGACGACATTCGACAACAAGTGCAGATTCTATATATATATATATATATATATATATATATATATATATATATATATATATATATATATATATATATATAAGATATTCAAAAGATAATAATAAAAAAAACGTAACTGTATTTCTTTTAGCAGAGTTATACATAATAGTATAGAACTGGTTTTATGACATGCAATTAGGGTTTGGGAATTGTGATAATTCTTGTAGAGAAAGTTTTAGGACAAAAAAAGAGGCAGTCTATGTGTTTATGGGGCGGGAAGAGGGATACGACATGTGAAAATAATACAGACTTGGTATAAACGAAATTGCGAACTGCCGATTATGCCCTCGTACTAAAAACAAATTGTAACGGAAAAGAACGGCGTTGACCAGCAGATTACGGGTCAAAGGGCGCAATCGGCTTCAAAAACTTGAAAAAAAAGACTCACGGCGAAGAAAATGATAAGTTTTGTGCCCCTGCGATGTTTTTTTGACAAGTTTAGGGACCAACGGTGTAATTTTGTCTTCTTTTAAGGTTCACAAATGGGAGTTGGTTTATAATCAAAGGGCTACTTTTGCAAAAAGTTAGCCAGAACACATAGTCCCTAAACAAAGCTAATATACCGCACGAGTGGCATACCCGATATATTCATATGCTAAGGACCCACACGTGTGGCTTTGTATTAGATACGCTCCCCTTGGCCCTGCTTGCCAACTCAATGACAAACCAAAATACATTTTTATAAACTATTTTTAAGTGAATTTATAACATCTAACTTTTCAATATTTCTTAATGATATTAATCCACCGCTAGGAAAAAGATTTCTCGTCGTATACAGCGGTGAGATATGATCCTTACACACTTCACTACAACAAAAGTTAAATTCTGCACAGTTATTTTTATACGCCTTATAGAAATGTGAACTTTTATTTATTTATTTACATATTATAAGCTGTGTTTAAAATGAAAACAATTATAAACGTGTAAAAATATGATTTTATCTACAGTTATAAGCGTGTAAAAATCTGAAAGTGATTAATGCTTGTTTTATATTAGTAGAGATTTTGTACAAGCCTCTAGGTTTGAAGAGTATTTTAAGTGATTTGTCAATATGAACTTTGTTAATATGAATTCCACACACTTGTGGGTATAAGTATTATTTTTACACGGTCAAACATCTGTATTTTTAAATTTTTTAGTTTCACACTTTTTCATGTTAACATTTAACTATTTTTATTCACATTTGCAAATGTTGAAACATTATTCATGCAACATTATCCACACACTAAAAAACGCTAAATTTGATATTTTAAATATTTAAAAGCGTCAAAAAATGTGTAAAATTTGACATTACACACACAAAACTGTGCATTGGCTTATGTACTTGTGAATAACAAATTGTCAATTTAATAAACCCCATTTTTTCCATGTCTTTTCTTCTAATTTTGTTTTTCTTTTTCTTCTAATTGTTTGTATGTTATGCAAATGTCACTTGTGTCGCAATTACATATTTAATCGAAGAGAAAATAAGGAAACGTGTATTTGGAAGTGACGTGGACATGTATTTGGGGCTGGTCAAATATCCGACAAACACAGTTGCACGTGGGGCCAGTGCACGTGTATTGGATTTTTTTTTTGTGGGGCCAGTGCACGTGTATTGGATGATTTGCTCATGTATACAAAACCCTTAATTAAATTGAATAAATATTATATAATCTCGAAGTTGACATTAAACCAAACCTAACCAATGCCAATAAACAATAGTTCCATTGTCTAGTATAATCATTTTTGTGTGGTTATAAATTTTGAAAAACGTACTACTGTGTCAATAATTGAGCAAAATTTACTTGGTCATATATCACCAAGTAATGTAAGATAAATGTTTATTGTATGTAAAATACTTTTAGATCAACATTGAAGTATTGAATGACATGGTTTATAGTTAAGGTCATAATCAAATAAACTGTGTTTCAATGTGTATGATACATTTATTTGTAAGCTTTTTCGTGCATCTATATTCGTCGTTGAGAAGTGTGGAACACCATTTGTAGTCGATCATTCATGTCGTAGCAACGTTCATTGTGTTTCTTTGATTTAAGAAAGGCATCCGCGATTACTCTCACATTTTTTTGTTTTTTTGGTTGTGTCAACTTAAGCATACTTTATTATCTTGGCATGCATACCAAAACTATATACTTTTAGAAATGACAATAAAATTAAGTGGTTGTCATGTACTTAAATTCGATAGAGAATCATCTCAAGTTTACGTATTTTTCATAAACAGAGTTATAGAAATTATATCCTTATTTTTGTTGTTTTCTATCCTTGTAACGCTCTATCCACTCATTTGTAATGTTTTGCCTAGCATCTTGCTAAGCTTTTAATCTTATTCTCCGTCGTTAGCGGAGGAAAAAAAAAAAAAAAAACCTTATGAAACCTAAATATACAAGAAAGTTAGTATCGATCAATAGGAGTAGTGGAGATCGAAGATGTATACTTTAATTACACCAAAAGAAATAGTTTTCATTCCTCAAACAAGAGTCAAGTAAACTTACTCTCATCAAGGTTACACGACGGGAAATGATGATTTTGTTAGTGGACAATTCAAGGCATCGGTATCCGCGATGATGAGATGGGTATCCGAGAAAAATATACAAGGCGTCGATCGTGGTTGTAACTTGTGGTCAACATGTAAATGGGGTAGCAAAGACACCCAAATACACGAAGGCCGTGATAAATGGCCGGCTTGTTTTTGAGATCGATTGTTTTGGGAAAGGTATTTAATTCTTAATTGCCGTAGAGGGTAAGACATTTAACATTATTTGATAATATGATTTACTTTTGATATACTTCGAACAATACAATGTAGTCATTTTAAAAGTAAAAGTAAAGTAAAGTAATTCTTAATACCGTTGTTTCACGGGTTATAGGTCCCAATACTGTCTTCCACAGTGTATGAGGGAGGTTGAGACGTAGACAACCATACCCCTACCTAAGGTAGAGAGACTGCTTTCGGCTCTACCTAAGGTAGAAAAGGACCTCCGGCCTTTTATAGGGAGTGAGGATCGAATGTAATCATTTTAAGATACTTTATATTATACTTAAGTGCACGACAACCACATACTCACTTTTCGTCCTTATTGGAAATTCCTTAAAAAAACATACTTAATTAGAGTTTAATCTTTCTCATTATTTATTGATCTGATTTAGAACTCGGTACGCTAACTTAATTATTTCTAATAAATTTATAATCATCTCGATAAACCCTATATAACTAATCATATACATTTATTAATAATCTTTGGGGATAGAATTAAAAAACCCTATAAATGAAGCTTTCGAAGCATCAAAATTCGAACTCAAATCAGCATTTTTTGATCCAAACGACAAGAAAGTTAGCAATGATCGAAAACACCATTTGTTTGACATCATGACATGGAACTTGGAAGGGACAAACTTTGGAAGTCTCATTTTCAAGATCAGCTGCCTATAAAAGGTTATTTAATCTATTAAATTATTAATAAAGAGTGATGATAAGTTAATTATGCAGCCATAAATCTACTAGGAATATTTATATTACAAGAGTGTAGTTTGAATGGCAGGCCATTGTTCAAAGTCCAAACCATAAAATAGGGATTTCATTTTTTCATATTCTTAATTATGTTACAATTCTATGTCTAATCATATGAAAGTAACACATACAATTATAAAAACAATGGTTTTGATTTCTACGAATGCGACGAAAATGTGCTTCTTTTTTAGTTTATAGGTGTTTGGCAAATATTACACGTTGACGTGTTTTGACAGACAAACATGATAGGTGAAATCACTGAATCATTTAGAAGCCGCCGATGAGATAAAATTAATTAAGGATGTTTTAAGCATATATATCACATCTACAATGTGTTACATATTATAGTTGTGTTCTTGAGTTTGCCTTTGATTTTTTTAATTTTTTTAATTTGTATTACTGTTTCATTATTCTTCTAAGAAAATTGATGCGCGTATATGTTCAGTGCATCGTTTATAACAGAAAAATATATAACTGTATAATAAAGCTTGTATAACATAAACATATACAAGAAATATGAAAATTGTACCAATGTGAGATAATGAGTTAATTATATCTTTAGAAGAATAAAAAAGAAGCTAATTATTCTTCTGATTTGGGAGATACTGAGTTAATTATATCTTTAGAAGAATAAAAAAGAAGCTAATTATTCTTTTGATTTGGATGATAGATGCATAAGACATTAAAGTTAATGAAAGTGTGTGTCAATCATTCACAGGTGTAATGCAGAAAAGAGAAAAAAAAAATGCAGCCTATAGTTTTAGCCTAACAAAAAGTTTTAACTCCATCTGAAGGAATGTTTGACCAAGTGTTAAATCCTTGCTTTATGGAAACATTGTCTTCAAAAAAGGAACTTTGCCATACTCTTTATTACAAGGAAAAACAATTAGTTGAAAATGATTGAAATCGACTTCGTAAGTTTAAAACTTTTTGAGTTAGAATTTATAGATCTGTAAAGTTTTGTTAGTTTATATGTGGTTTATAAATATACATTCACTCTAAGTAAAGATACAATAACTCCATTAGACTGTGATAATTTTTAAATGTGATGTGTCGTTATAGTTAGTCAAGATGTTTTTACACTCTTGAATCGTCCAATGGAATAAGAAATTGAATCCTTGTTTGATCGATCGGTTAAATAATCCATTGGCCTCTTGTATGATCTATGATCACTTGATCTTTGTTCTATCGGTATACCAGCTTCTTTCTAGTTTTCTCATTGTAATAAAATTGCCGTTCAAAAAAATAGTCGACTTTGGTTAGATATCGTTTTTTCTTATACAATTTTGATGGGTAGATAATTCAAATTAGCTGAACAAGAAAGGAGTTAAACTACTTAAGAGATAAGGTGCGCGTGGTATCCTTTAATATTTACAACTTGATAACTTAAACTTCGTCACAATAAAACTTGAATATGTATCAAGATATCCTATTTTCATATACATGTTAACATCCACAGATTACATAGTTTTGAGCTCTTATCAGATGAGATAAGTTTGATCAGAAGATATAAAGACTAGAAGTAATGCACTACATGCACTACACGTCTACATGTAATAACATATGCATGCTTGTATACACACATCCAACATAAAAGGTAGTCATGTTGTAAGAAATGAGTGCTGTTTTGAATATACAAACCATTAGAAAGAGGGTTTACTCAGCTTGTACTAAAAAGGGAGTACATACATAAGATTACTTTACTTTAGATTATTTTGGGCTACCATTTCACTCAAAAGCCCAACACTTTGTTTGCATGTCTCATGGATGTATTTGTTTAATCGTATGATGGGATGAGTCATATGTACATTGTTGAACATATGGGGTCACATGTACATAGTATAATACACACAATAGTGGCCACCATTCATTATCCAATTAAATCAAGTTTTGTGGTTTACAATGGTTGGGCTACTTTTTGTTGAACATATGTTTAAGCTGATCAGTGGTGTAATGAGCCCATTAATTGTTTGAGTAAACTGTAACCTAGCTTGTGACATATGTTTCAAAGTTGTGCTTTGTTATTGTGTATCCAAAAACATTAGTAATCTTATGTTAATACATGTTATATTTTTCGCATGTGTGCTTACGCAAAAACGAGTACATATAATAGAAGACAATTTTGTATATCGAAGAATCACGGGTATCTATGTCTCCATATCCGTGGACAACATATCTGATAAATATATCTCGACCAAATGCATTTGTTGTGGTCACGAATGTATGCATATATTCAGGTTTGGTCGATCTGGACGTATCATGTAGCTAACATTAAATTGGGTGGCTTCTCTGAAGTACAGTAAAATCTCTATAAATTAATACTCGATAAATTAATAATCTCTATAAAATTAATAATTTGTCCGGTCCCAACTTGGGACCAGTACAAATTTAGACCCCAATCAATAAAATAATAAGATAATATTTTTTTTGAAACCCTAGTGTATATATATTAGTCCCAACAAAACTATAAATTAATAATTACTAAAAATTTTATATATATATATATATATATATATATATATATATATATATATATATATATGTGTGTGTGTGTGTGTGTGTGTGTGTGTGTGTGTGTGTGTGTGTGTGTGTGAGAAATACACTTCAAAATCCTAAAATTGTTTAGTAAAAAATAAAATTCACTGTCACTTCTTATTTTTTGTTGAACTTTAAATCTATATTGAATTTATCTCAAAATCTCCTTATTGCTGTCAAGTGTTGGTTTGTTTCTTTCTCGTATTGCAACAAAAAGTGTTAATTTTATTTTCATAAAATGTGAATATGAATTCATAATATTTTAATTGGAACTTGTTTTTCAAATTTATTTTTCATCTCTAACAAGTATACATTGTAACTAGTATATTACACTTGAAAATTTAAAAGCCATATATAAAACCTCTTTAAATTAATAAATTATTAATTTATCGATATAATAATATCTCGCTAAATTAATAAAATATCCCGGTCCTAACACTATTAATTTATAGAGGTTTTACTGTAAAATGAAGTTCCGTGGTCCATTCGTTTATAGTTTGATAGGGTGTTCATAGGTTCGGTTATCGAGTTGTTCAGTTTATGCAGTTCGGTTAATTTTTTTCTAGGTAAAACCAAACACTAAATTTGAATTCGGTTCGGTTTTCGGTTTGACCCGAATAACCCGCATTACATAATTTATATATTTTTTCATTTAATTATATAGATTTTTAGCCAAAAAATAGGCTGAAAAATGTTATATTTATATTAGGAAAGAGTTTTTTTTTTTTTTTTTTTTTTATTTAAATAAAAAAATATATATTTATGTGAGTTCGGTTTTCGGTTCGGTTCGATCTTCATTTTGCCAAAACCATTCTAAACCGAAAATTGAATATTCGTTTCTGTAGGATACTCTAATGTAAGAACAAGGATGGTTATGTGTTTAGGAAGATTAAGTGTAGTGATTTCTAGTGAGATGTTAGAGAGAGAAAGTGAATGGAACTTTGAGAGAAACTTGAAATATATTAGCTTGTAAGAATGAGAAGGTCCAACCCCTTCCAAGCTAGGGAAGGGGTATTTATACTTACAACCAAACACCCTCTGAAAAGGGCTGTGGAGCGAGCTGACAGTGGGTAAAGACCCGACCCGACTCCACAAATCCTAACTAATTCTAAACTACGTTTAAACTAATATGATAGATACTACGAGCTACAATATGCTAAACTATACACGGGGTGACCGAGTCTTCTTATGAATAATCGTATTCCTAACAATCTCCTCCTAAGGGAGGTCACCCCGGAAAATAAATATTGAATCATAGCATTCAAGTCTTGCTGACATCTTTGTAGCTCGTAGCCTTTTGATTCTTCATTGTTGCGATCTTTGTGCTTTAAGTGGAAGACTCTAGATGACATCTTCAATGTGATGGATGATCTTTGGAAATAACATCAACTTCATCATCCAAATGAATGTTTGAGAGTCATCTTGGAGCAGTAACGTCTCCATGTGATATGAACCTCTTTGTGTTGGCATGCTCACACTTTTCAGAATCATGATCTTCTTCATCAGAGTTGAGGAATCACGGTTGAAGCCCATTCAATGATCATGATATCTTTGAATTATGAAGTTGAAGTGTGAGCATGTGTTGATGGATCAGCATCTTTTCAGCAATCAACCGCAACCGTTAGAAATTCCTGCAAGTAGATAGTTAGCAACAAATCATCCGGTACTTATAGGTTTGGAGTTAGAGGTTGTCAACAGCATAGTGTGAAGACTCCTTCTAATCCTTACCAAGACCATTCCCAATCGGTAAACCCTGAGAGGATTTACACGAACTACCTAAGTAGATCAACGAATGGGTGAGTCGCTGGAGATCACTCCACGACTGTAGATCGTTTTTAACCATCGCGACCACTAAGCGTAATCCACAAGGAATTACCTAAGTGACCTGCTTTCAGGGCTGCTTGATGTTGACCCTGGCAGGAATTTCCATTTAATCACTGGGAATTACACTAGTAACATCCCTCATAAATGTTCTGGCAGATTGCTAAGATCTGCGTAGGACTCATGAGTTTACCACTGGTATCCTTAATGTTGAACAACCAGGGTAGAAGTAGCACGTGTTCCTATGAGATCTTTTAATGTATCTCGAGGCTCTAGACTCAATAAGTGCATTTGGTATTCCTATGCGGAGATTAGGGAGAGGTCTCCTGCTTCAATATCAACCATCTCTAAGAGATGAGTCGATAGATTACACCGGTTCCCCGTGAGAATGAAACAAGTTCTTTTAAGAGAACTTGAGTGGCTAGAAGGTTTAGTGCAGTGCGTCACTGGGTCCATGATGTCTTGTCTTCAATACCAATGTCGCCTTAGCGACAATTAGTATATTATGAATTGAACCCGGTTTATGCCCTAAGGTTGAATAATAGGAGGGCTATTTCTTTTTACCCTTTCTCATTTTATTTCTTTTTCATTCTTCAACCCCTTCTTTCTCCATTCTCACATTTCTCCTTTTATCATGATCATACCTACGGACTTTCTAATACTATCTATTCGGTATTTTCTATGGGTAGATCCCTCCGGTTCTGGCGGATCATAGGACGGTTTTCCTATCCTTAGCCACCTTATAACTTCATGACTATCCTATGTTGCCATACACCAAATCATTGAAAATTCTCTAAACGTGTTTATGATTTGAGAAACTCATTTTGCTAACACATTGAGAGTTTTGTTATTTTCAAATGCTCCCCCTTAACATGTGCTCATATGTATTGATTTGAAAATTTTGCACATGTCGGGAAGAGTTGCACTTTTTTGAATTGTTCTACCTTAAGTGAACATGATCGGGCATTCGAGACACGCTTACATCACTAGTTAAACTAGCTTGAAGTTATTACCCGGCCCGATCAGATTCACCCAAGGTTTCTCGAAACGGTACATTCTACTCAGACTAGTCCTCTTCGAGACACGCTTACATCACTGGTTAAACTAGCTTGAAGTTATTACCCGTCCAGGACTAGTCCTTTCGATTTAGGACAATGGTGTTTCGTCAATTCATGAGTCAATTTTGAGTCTCGATCTCAAAAGATGCAAGGATCCTTTTTCACAAATCATTTGCTCCCCCTCAATATTTGCATTGATATACCAAAAGAGTTTAGCACATAGGGAAGAGCATATATTTGGGTTTGGGTTCAAAACATCACATTTTAATCAGTTTTTCATATTTAAATCACATCTTCTCCCCCGATCAAAAATTTCAAACCAATTGAGATTTGTGATCCCAAGTGATTTAAATAAGTTTAAAGGTTTTGGGAGAAAGATGTGTCATGTTTTGAAGAATGACTGATTTTGAGACGACATTTAAGTTCCCCCTCAAACCTTGAGGGAGTGTGTTATGTGTTAGAGATGATGAATTTATAAATAATTTTGAGTTTAGCGAGAAACTCATGAAAAATTCATATACTAACACATAACAATTGCCCTTAATCCACTGTAGTACTGCACAAAGATCTCTTTTTAATGATATATAGTTTTTGGAATCGTTCTCCCCCTCAATTGATGACACATTTTAAAATTAAACATTATGCACAAAGTATTAATTCTTATAGCATCGATTGAGTGGTATTTTAAACAACATTTCAAGTTTGTTTGATCTTCAAAAACCATGGTACCACCAAGTTTGGTGCAAATACTTTCCCGAAGAATCTTTGAAGGAAAAGTATTTGAGACGTAAAGAAGACTTCTCTTCTTTTACCAGAAATGATGCACTGAAGCGTACATCAGATTGGAAAGGCACAAATATAAAGTAATTCATGCCTTTGTTAGGAACAATAGTCTTTTTGGCGACGAACTTTCCCCAATACAAGGACCGGGTTGCTATCTGAAGTAATAGCAAACCATATTTAAAGAGATTTTGGGAAACGACATGTTTTTTAGAGAAAACATTATTAGGTGTAAGAAAAACTCATGTTCAAGCATATGTATGATTCCGTGCCATTATTGAATGGCATTTCTAGAATCGTACATATTATTGATTACACATGAGACATGTCGTGAGAAGAATATTTTTGGGTTTTATGATTTTTTCAGATTTTTATGGTTTTTTGTATGTTTTATATTTTTCTATTTTCTTTTTGAGATAGACTATATACAAGGATATGTGAAGCAACCCCTTTACTCCTCCTGATCTTCCTGAAGGCAAATGAGATCCTCAGGCGTGAGACTCTTCATACCGAGGCGAGGGAGGATGAATTGAAATCTTTCCCTAGGAAGTGCTTTGGTGAAGATATCAGCCAGCTGGAACTTAGTCCTCACGAAGTAAAGTTCCACAATTCCTTTCTCAACTTGCTCCCTGATGAAGTGATGGCGAATATCAATGTGCTTAGTCCTTGAGTGCTGGACGTTGTTGCAGCATAGTGCGATTGCACTTTTGTTGTCACAGTACATGGGAATCTTGTTGTATACAAAGCCATAGTCCGAAAGTTGAGATCTCATCCATAAGATCTGAGCACAGCATGAGGACATGGCAATGTATTTAGCCTCTATGGAGGAGATCGATGTACTCATTTGTTTCTTTGAAGATCAACTAACCAGCTTATCACCTAGAAACTGTGCACCCCCGGATGTGCTTCGACGAGTGTCTTGACACCCCGCATGATCAGCATCGGAATAAGCTGTGAGCGCCATAGCGGTGTCCTTGGGATACCAGAGACCCAGGTGGATTGTACCTTTAAGATATCGAAAGACCCTCTTGACTGCTTCCAAGTGCTTCTTAGTTGGTTTGGATTGATAACGTTCACACATGCAGACGGCAAAGAGAAGATCCGGTCTGCTAGCAGTGAGGTACATTAAAGAGCCAATCATGCTCCGATACAAGGTTTGGTCAACCTGAGTCCCAACATCATCTTTGTCAAGTTTTGATCTTTCAATCATGGGAGTATCAACAGAGTCACAAGATTCGAATCCAAATTTCTTCAAGATTTCATTACCATATTTAGATTGATTGATGAATATGCCATTGGGATTTTGGGATACTTGTAAGCCCAAAAAGAACGACATTTGTCCATCATGGACATCTGAAACGTAGAGCTCATTTCTTGGGAGAACGATCACACTCTTTAGGATCAGAGGAGGCAAATATGATATCATCTACATAGATTTGTAAGTGAAGGTAGTTTTTGCCTGTTTTTCTAGTAAAGAGTGTAGGATCAACAGCACCTTTGGAAAATCTGTTGTCAAGAAGGAATTTTGACAAAGTGTCATACTACGCCCTAGGAGCTTGCTTAAGCCCATAAAGAGCCTTCTTCAGATGATAGACATGGTTAGGACGTTCCGGATCAATGAATCCTTCAGGTTGACTAACATACACTACCTCCTTTAGGTCGCCATTTAGGAATGTCGTCTTAACGTCCATTTGATATACCATCATATTCTGACTGGCAGCATTAGCAAGACATATTCTTATAGCTTCAATTCTTGCAACAGGTGCAAAGGATTCTTCAAAGTCTATTCATTCTTCTTGAAGATATCCTTTTGCTACAAGCCTTGCCTTGTTCTTCAATACATCTCCATGCTCATCAAGCTTTACATTAAATATCCACTTGATGGGAATGATCATTGCACAATCAGGAGGTGGTACTAATTCCCACACTTCAAGGCGATCAAACTCATGAATTCGTCTACCATTGCAGTGAACCAAGAATGTCTGGACATTGCATCTTTAAAATCCTTTGGCTCAGCTTTGGAGAGGATAGAATTGAAGAAGCACCACAGGGCATCAGTTGCCAGTTGTTTGCGTGTTGATACTGGACGAGAGGGGTTTCCAATGAGGTTGTCAATTGGATGATCATTTGTCCATTTCCTGAGATGCTCATGGGGTTGAGGATAGTGGATTGAAGTCGCCGTGTTGTATTCTTTTGAGAAGGTTGTATCATTAGAGGATTCTGGAGCAAAGACGTTTACAAATGGCTCATCATCAGGTGGAGCAAAAGGATTAAATTCAAAAGAATTATCCACAGCTGCTACTCGTGGTACAGATGGAGATTGAACATTAGAATTGGTTACTGAATGACTGATGGTGGGGGCTTCTGGATCCCATAACAAAGATGTGGATGGCTCTTCATTAGGCAGTGGAGCTATTACTGCACCAGCTGGTTGTGGAATGACAGGAGCTTCAGAAGCAGCCCAGTTCTGAGGTTCAAAGTATTCATCAAACATTGGGTCAAACAGTTTCTTCCAATCATCACTTGTAGGAGACACAAAAGGAGTAGCAGGAGTGTGATTATGTACAAGCCCGGAGCTTATAGGTCCAGGAGACAAAAGGTTGGGCACGGGTCCTGAACTTGATTGTCCAGGAGCCGGTTGCTCGGTCAGCTCATCGAATGTAACGTGTATGGTTTCCATTATGTCTCTGGTACGTTTGTTGTAGATTCGGTACCCCTTTCGTTCTGGAGCATAACCAACGAAGAAGCCAATGTCGGCCTTGGCCTTGAGTTTCCCAAGATCTTCACTATCATTAGTTGGGTAGCACAAGGCACCAAATACTCGAAGAAACGAAAGGTCTGGTTTTCTGCCATGAACCAGTTCATATGGAGTCATGCAATGGAGAGGGTGTATCAAGGATCGGTTCTGTGTGTAGCAGGCAGTTGCAATTGCCTCGGCCCAAAGGAACATAGGAGCTTTGGAGAAGATGAGCATAGTCCTAGCAGCTTCAACCAAGGTGCGGTTACGCCTTTCAACAACTCCATTTTGTTGAGGAGTACGTGGAATGCTCTTTTGATGACTAATGCCGAAACCTTCATAAAATTGAGTAAGTTGTTTGTTCACGAACTTCGTTCCATTGTCAGTGCGAATGAACCTAACTGTTTTGTTGAGTCGAACTTGCAATTGCCTGATGAGTTTGATGATGATCTCCGGAGTTTCATCCTTTGACCTCAAAAACTTTACCCATGTGAAGTGAGAGTAATCATCAACAATAACCAGCACATATTTCTTACCGTTGATACTTTGAACCCTCATTGGCCCACAAAGATCCATGTGAAGAGTATGTAGAACTTCCATAATGGAATTGACAGTTTTGGGTTTATGGGTGTGCTTTTTGCTCTTGCCCATTTGACATGCGGAGCATAGATGATCCTTTTCATATTTCAGTCTGGGCAAGCCTCGAACAAGATCCTTACGTGTGAGTTCATTGATGGTACCGAAGTTCAAATGGTTTAAACGACGATGCCACAACCATGATTTGTTCATAGAGGCTTTTGAGAGCAAGCAAATTGGAGAGGACCGCAACATGTCTTCAATAGAGATGGTATAAAGATTTGTGCCCCGACTCCCTTTGAGAAGATCTACACCATCTAATTCTCTAACAAAACATGTGTATTTTCTGAAGGCAACTTCAAGATCAGAGTCACAGAATTGACCAACAGAAAATAGATTATGTCCAAGTCTCTCCACGTAGTATACTCTGGATATCACACTGTCTCCAAAGACATAATCACCATAACCCATTATTGCTCCAAAATGGTCGTTCCTGAATCTGACCGTACCAATGAACTTTTCTACGAAATTCTTGAGCCGCGAGCGATCACCAGTCATATGTTTTGAGCAGCCTGAGTCCAAATACCAAAGGACAATTTGTACGACCTGCATTTGAAACCAGACAATGGTGGATAACTGAAAAAGCTGGAGCCCCACAAATAGTTGGGGTCCGTTTGGTTAGCACACACAAACATTGGATTATCATATGTCACGGAGATACTGCTTGAATTATTACAGTTTGATGCACTAGACTTAGGAGTGGTACTAAGTGCTTCTACTAGGAACCTTCTACCAGTAGGTCTCCATTTCTTAATTTCCACTATTTTGGAATTAGTGATCCTAGTTAATGGGCACTTTTCTCCTAGGGTGAATTTCCTTCCAGTAGGTCTCCATTGATAACCAACGTTAGTGAACACCTTTCCTGTTTTATTCCAGACTTGTTTAACCTTTTTAGCACTTGAAACATTCATGACAGGAGATTGCATAGTGGAATTTAAGAAAGACACAACACAAGCATCATGATTATCAAAAAATAAACATTCGTTACAAGTCTTACAAATAGCACCAGAATTCGAATTAATTACATTGTTGTTAACACAAATGTTTGATTCAACTCGATTCCTTTCATTAATCATAACTTTATTGTTCCTAGATGATTCTTCTACTTCCTTCATAAGTGCACTCTTAGCCGGCAAAGTCCTATCATTCTTTGTATTGCACCTAGGCTGTGACTTGCTAGCTTTAGATACACCGTTTACTCCTGTAGAAGCAATGATGGGAACATTAGTATGCTTAATTGCTACTTGTTTACCGGTGATCATGGTGGTGGATTGTGACATAGTTTGAGGATAATCAAATGTAACATGTTTGTTGCCAATGTTAGAGTGCGACGCAAATGACCTATCCGACTTGTTATCACTCTTGGGGCATGTTCCTATAGCATGTTCTAATAATTTCTGGGCTCTATTAGTGAGGAAGCATGCACCAACAATGACATCATCCAGTGGTTTAGGTATCCTACCATCTTCAATAGTTTCTCTAAGTATGACCAGGCACTCCTTAAGATATCTCAGATAGTTGCTATGAACTAGCTTATTGTTCCTAAGGGGAAGAGAGACATTCAAAGCATCGCACGCAAATTTCTTACAAGCATGAACATTGGAAATCGTATGGTCACAAGAAAAAACGAGCATTTTACCTTTCACCATGGTCTTTAGATTCTCAATTTCGTTCAACAAAGAAGTGACTCTTTCATTGTTTTGGTCACGTGTTATTTTAATGGACTCAAATAACTCTTTGTAACGTTGTTTAGCATTTTACATTTCAGCACGAAGCCACTCATTTTCATGTTGTATACCGTTAATGATGTCTTGTTTCTGAAAGTTTTGAGAATCTAGCGACATTAGGTGATTGGTATTAGTAACATTGCCCATGTTAGACTTTAATAGTGCAATTTGGGCCCTCAATTTCCGAATGGTGTTTGAGTGAGCTTGAATTACTTCATCCTTTTTGGATAATTCAAAACATGTGTCAAATTCAGGAGCATCCGAAGATGTCTTGGTATTTGAGAGTTTTATGCTTTCTTCTAGATGTTGATATTGTAGTTGTAAGTTAATATTATCAACTTCTAGTTTTGAGAAATTCCTGACCATGTTGTCATGGTCGCCGTTTTGAATTTTGTTATGTAATTTCAAATTCTCCCCCTCAAGCTCAATCACACGATTCTGAAATACATTCAACGTAACCGACATTTCATGAAATTGTCTAGCAGATAATGCAGAGTCGGTGAAACATCTTGAGCAATGCAATTAGCAATCAAGTTTTCATTCATAATGAGAATGTTTTTCCTGTCAATTACACTATATTTGAGATCAATTGCCAATTTTTTACCCTCATTTTCCACATCTTTGAAGATCTTTTTCATATCAGTTACATCATTATTTATATTCGTTTTAAGGCCTTCAAAGTGTTCTTTAAGAAGGTTAAAAAATGGCATGACTTCAGTTAGGTAACACCGTTTTGTTTGTTCGAATCCCCTTTCCCCTTCAGTAATCACAGTTGGTGTAATTCTCTTTTTACATGTTTTCTCAAAATCATTAAACAGTTGACCAAGTACATATAAACCAATAAGAGTGTTACACTGTGTGGGAAGAGTAAATGGTACAAGGTGCATGGGCATGGTTAGAGGATAAATGGTTGGATCAGCAATCCAAAAAATAGTACGTGTGTTACCCACAAGTCTCTCAGCTTTCATTTTCTCAATGTCAATATTCCAAAAAACTTTCTCAGGAAGGAATTTCTTTTGAGGGACAAAAATAGCTGAATGATTATCCTCAGTATAGTCATAGTGAAAGACAATGTTATTAGCAATGCACACGGGATCCTTTAATTGCTCAGCTAATTTTTCTCTAGTTCTATCTTCCATTTCATCAATCTCTTTATAGGATCTCTCATCAAGAGGGGCATGATCAGGCTCAAACATTATGTTTGAATCATATAATGCGGGTTGAGCACCTATCCCATTTCTATGGAAGTTGACCTTAGGTTTAGAGGTATCCTGTTCACTAAACTTATCACTTAATTTCCTATGGTTCAGCATCATTTGAGCAGATTGGATGGTTTGTTCTTGCGTGTATAACTTATCTTCCAGTTTATTTTTCAACATTTTAAGATTAGAAACATCATTTAAAAATTTTGTTTCTTTGTCTTTGTAATCGTTTTTGAGCGAGGTTAACCCCTTTTGAATTTCATGTTTTTGTTTAACAGTTAGATCCAATTGTTTTTTCAAAGACATTAACTCCTTTTTCAGTGTTTCTTGTTTGAAATTATTTTCAGTTATGTAAGCACGCATTTGCCATTCCATTTTCTGCTCACGTTCATTAAGCTCAAATTTATCCCTCTGTTCGTATATAGACACCTGATCCTTAAGGATGTTAAATCTAGTGGGCAGGGAATCATCATGGTTGTATATAGTGTGCTCATGCAGCTCATGTTCACTAAGATCAACTGAAGATGCATCACTTGGTACAACTGGCAGACCATTGACATTCAAATACCTTTCATATGGGATAATATTGGTATTTCCCATATCAATGGTATTTGTGTTGTCAATATCCTTGAGTTGTATAAGTTCACACACCCTCTGTCGATCGATAGAGTCAATATGGTTAGGTGAAATTGATACCTCAGAGATGACAGGGGTGATGGAAGATCCAGACTGTTGAGGAGAGGAAACAGCTGCAGATAGATTAGCCAAGAAGATGGTTTGAGCAGTGGGTTCGTCATCAACATCATAATCAAATGCATCACAGTCTTCAACTTGGAAGATATTCGGGTCATTGAGTGCTAAGTCTTGAACCGATTGATCATCTACATCAGCATCAAATGTATTCCCGTCAACCCCAGCCAGAAAGAGTAAGGCATCTTCATCCAAAACAGTCCCATTTTCTTGTGCCTGCATTAGCAACATCTTGTCTTTGAAGTATTTTGAGTTTTGTGGACGCTTTGGTTGAGTACAATATCTAGCTATGTGACCCATTCATCCACAGTTGTAGCATTTAGGTTGCCTTGATTCTCCTTGAAGTGCATTGCCAACCCTATAATTCCCATTCCCAAAACCACCATTTCTTTGATTCAAATTCTGTCTTCCTTGCACATTTTGCACCACAACTCTACCATCCTCTATGACAGCCTGATTACGAGGATTGGATGACATCCGAAGTTGATTATTGGTAGATGGAAGAGAAGCTCTGAATTGTTGAACCAGTAATGAGACTTGGTTGGAAAGATTATCAATCATCATGTCAGTTTGGGAATACCCAGAATCCATATGGGTGTTTAGGGCTGATGGTGAAGGGGCTGATGCTTGAATAGTCGTCCTGGATGAAGGGTGTTGTGGTTGAGGTGGATCAATTGATGATTGATTAAGCTGCTGAACATTTGTAATGAAAGCAAGGGAATCATTTGTAGTTGACGGATTGAGTTTTTCTCGCATTACCCGATCATAAGCAGCATGCTTCTCATGTTGTTGCAGATATGCATAGAGTTGTTCATGGTTGGTGTCCCTAAGACCTTTGTTGAGTTTAACCGCTGTAACAAACCTATCCCATTCAGGTGCCATGTTGTTCACGAATTTGGAGTTAAGCTGAATGTTGAGCATTGTCATCTTGATGATTCTTATATCATTGACCAGTTTGTGGAATCTGACATAATAGTCTGTGATGCTTTCACCTGGATTCATTTTGAAGTGCTTAAATTCATCATATAGCTGAGACTCACGGTCTTCTTTGGTTAACTCAGACCCTGCAAGAAGCATTTTCACATTATCCTAGACTGCTTTGGTTATCTGTGTTGTAGTTGATAAGTTTGTAGACATCTTTTGGAAGTCCTTGAATGACAATGTTCGATGCTCTGATGTCGGCATCATAGCGTTTCTTTTCTTCCTCTGATAACTCATCGTAGATGCGAAGTCTGTTAGGGCCAAATACAGCAGGTTGGTCGTCAGTAGCAGCAATCGTGTCTCTGGTGACTCCCATTATAAAGGGTCCTTCATCGATAGATTTTAAGATGTTGACTCCATTTTCCTTTCCTAAATAGTAAAGACGAATCCTTTGTGCCCATGATTCATAGTCGGTCCTGTCCAGCATTGGAGGGCGAGTATCCGACCCTGCTGCCTGAATGTCATCAGATGAAGTGCTCGCCATGCTGTGAAAAGTGAGTAGGTGCACGTACCAAACTGTAAACACACATGAATTTCGTGTTTTGTTGCAACAAGTCGAATTACAACCGCTCCACAGAGAACAAGTCAAATCGTAAGATTAGTCTCACAGCGTCAAGTTACTATTTAAAATAACAATTCAAGTTGTAAGATTATCCTCACAACGTCAAGTTACCGTAGAAGTAGTGGTAATAACTTAAGTCGCAACAGCGCACAAGTTTCACAAATGTAACAGAAACAATACCCTAAGAATATCACAACTCGCTAATGCCTTAACTCGCTAGAAGCACCAAGTCGCTGAAACAAATCAACTCACCACAAAGTACTCCAACTCGCTACAGATGCACTAACTCGCTAGAGTAGAGGCAACTCGCTAATATCAACCCGCTATACCACCAACTCGCTGGATAGAATCAACTCGCTAGTGTAACAACTCGCTGGTAATCAAGTCGCTAGTCTGACAATTCGCTATCAGCTCAACTCGTTAATGCCAACTCGCTAATGCCAACTCGCTAGATTCACAAAATTCCAAAATCTGACAACTCGCTAGTAATGAGACAAAGCTGTCACTGTCGTAGCGATTTGTCCCTATATCCCAAAATGGCAAAACGCCAACACGCTATTCACAACTCGCTAGAAGTTCCAGCCAACCCTCTATTATGAAACACCAACTCGCTTGCATGAAACACTCAACGAATTCCACCTTACACCTAACAAATGGATGATTTAACCACTCCAAATGTAAACCTAAGAACTTATAGCTCAACTAACCTAGAAAGTACAAGAAAAACACCAAGAGAAACACCTAACGAAACTGAAAAGTGAAGAAAACCACTAAACCCATATCGAATCACACAAAAAACACAAACCAAGTAATGAGTACGAGTTTACCACCAATCCTAGGATAGAACCATGGCTCTTGATACCAGTTGTAGGATACTCTAATGTAAGAACAAGGATGGTTATGTGTTTAGGAAGATTAAGTGTAGTGATTTCTAGTGAGATGTTAGAGAGAGAAAGTGAATGGAACCTTGAGAGAAACTTGAAATATATTAGGTTGTAAGAATGAGAAGGTCCAACCCCTTCCAAGCTAGGGAAGGGGTATTTATACTTACAACTAAACGCCCTCTGAAAAGGGCTGTGGAGCGAGCTGACAGTGGGTAAAGCCCCGACCCGACTACAAAAATCCTAACTAATTCTAAACTACGTTTAAACTAATATGATAGATACTACGAGCTACAATATGCTAAACTATACACTGGGTGACCGAGTCTTCTTATGAATAATCGTATTCTTAACAGTTTCGGTTCGATTCGGTTTTGGTTCTTGGTTTCTGTGTGTATTACCCGATTTGTGAACACCCCTATGCGATACATGATATTTGTGGATTTACAAACATAGTCCATTCTCACTTTATTTGCAGCTATTGTACTTTAACTTGCACAAAATGAGCGATTCCAATAAGAAAAGGTCTTACAGCATAAAGTATAACTTATGGTGGCGTAAGGGCTGGCCGCGCCATGACGACGTCACCGAACCACCACCCCTCCACGTTATAACTTACGCCAAGTTTATGGTGTATGCCATAACTTTGTTTCACTTTTTTTTTCTTTGAAAAATTTGATCGTTGGTTCATCTAACGACCACTTTATCTACTTTCTTTTCTTTAAAAAAATAAAATTAGCATTATATATACAAAGTAGAACGCCAGAGGGGGTGAATAAATTAAGTCTCAAGTTCGTATATGAGTGTGTGAGCAATCTACCAATATAGAGAGTACGTAGAGAATACAAAGAATATAGAGAGAGAGAGAGAGAGAGAGAGAGAGAGAGAGAGAGAGAGAGACCAACATTTATATTGGTTCGAGATGAAGGGTTTAGATCATATGTACGTCGAATTGTGAATCCGCACACCTATACTATTCACTAGTACCTAATCCTTGTGGTGGATTAAACCGTACAATCTTTACTCCACCGATATGCACTAAGATCGGTGCTCACTAAGAAAGAGCTACTACCCAACGGAGTTCAGCACCCGGAACCACCCACAAAGACCTTGCGATTCGACATACCACTAAGACCAGAAAGAACTTCCCCCAAGCAAGCAACGAACCCCCGAATTGACCTTCACTCGATCAGGGCTTGACCACCAAAGTACAAGACTTTTACACCCTTGCTTATCCACACACGGATAAGACTTTACAAATGATTGATGAGTTATAAGTGTTTGATATAGCATAACCTAGCCTAAGGACTCAACCTAAAAAAGAAGGTAGAATAAGACTCTTGACACATCACACAAGAGTGGATTAGGTTCTTGAGATTCTTTTCTTGCTAAGAAGCTTGCCTTTAGTGTGATGTTTATAAGATGTTAAGACACAAGAAGATTAAAGACTTAGAGGGATTAGAGAAAAGAAAATAGAGACGAGAAATGAATGGAAAAAGGTGGGTGTTGAACATGACAAAATGTGGCTACTTATAGACAAGGATGGACATCATTGTCTAGCGTGCTAGGGACTAAGTGACCCCTTATCTAAATATAGTTGTTGGCTCTAGTTAAACCCCCATGTGCACTTCCATTTAGACCTTCCCAAGTTCATTTCAAAGCCCCAAATAGGGTTCGGTCAAACCAACTCATTAGTCATGGTTAAGTTGGGGTTTAGTAGGGTTGGAAAAGTGTTGTAGAGAATTTAGTTTTTTTTTTTGTCCATTTTGTGAGAGAAGTAAAGAATAATGTACAATGGGTTTATCTGTGAGAGAAGTATAGAACGTATGTGGTTTGAATTATAGGGAGATGAGTGTATGAGAGGGAAAGTGTTTGCTTGGGGACAAGGGTGAGTGAAATAAGGAAGTATGTTAGCAAGGCATGGCTAGAGGAGCTTTTGCTCATAAAGTGGGAGACAAGCCAATAAAAAGGAGCCTCTTCTCTTTGAATTGGACACAAGAAGTGTAGGAGGAGCCTTTGCTCAAAGTATGGGGAATAAAAAGTGGTAGATGTTTATTGAGCCATGGAAATGGTACGTGTATTAACGGAGTGGGAGATAAACAAAGTAGAATGGGCCTATGTTGTTTAATGGGGAACAAGGTGAGCAAGGCATGGTGACTAAAGAATTGTAAAGGTGAGGAGGAGTGTAACACCCCCAATTCAATGATGCAGCGGAATTCAAACTGGGTGTTACTCGACGGCACAACAGTCATAATAATAGAAAACGAACTCTAATTGAGTCGTTTTAAAAGATTTATCATTCAAATTATATAAATATCAGAGATTACAAAATGAGGTCCCAGATGGTTCCATGTTTACAAATTACATTAGATGAGTTTTCGAATGATAATAAAATTTATAGCTCTCTTGAATATTCGTGCCCTTCCGTGCCATCCTTGATCATCATGAACCTGAAATACATGCTTAAGAGGTCAACACAAAGGTTGAGTGATATTCATAGAGTTTGTTTAATGTTTGAACACAATATGTTGGTAGTGTGAGCTATAGACTCACACCAATGGTTGGAAAACAAAACAATTATTATTATTCACTAAGCTTATGACACCAAAACGTTAACGTGTACCAATATCAATCGGCGGAGTTATCCCGGTAGTTACTTTGCCATCATACCTATGTTTCAAATATTAATGCATTTGTTTGAACTTAGTCAAAACAAATGGGATTCGTCAATCCCAATAGGCATATTCACAATATTCGCGCTCACTATTACTAGTGATTAAATGGTTCATAATAAGGGATCTTGGATTGGCAAGGATGGTACTTAGTGATAATAAAACAATCAGGCAAGCATACAATTTGAAAGCATTGTGTTCGGTTTAAAATAGCATGTATTCCCCCCAAGGGTTTGTAAAACATTGAAGTAATGGAAAGTGGGGCTATGAACTCACCTTAAGTTATGTGGTAAGTAGTGAAAATGGTAGGCGAAACGCGAAGGTCTCTATGAGCAACCTATAATAGAATGTTGCGACTTAGGATTGGAGTAAAGAATTTGAAGAATTTCCTATATATATCTTGCATTTAGTTCATGATGTAGTACGTAGTATATAGTGTAAGTCTTTGAATAAAAATTGTGTATGAACATGTATAGTTTGTATATCGCTTACTACCGTTCAGGCCGACATAATTCAGAAGTCATGTAGTAAACGTTCGAGAAGCCAGGACACTTTAATTCGTAAATCCACAACTCATCTCGACGGTTTACCCATATGAACTCCTCACATGAAGCTCCCTACTATTGTAGTGTTTGATAAAAATATATAAGTTTTTGATCCGAAAAGTTATATGTCCAAATACTTGAATAAACTTAGGAAAGTTTACTTTTGAATGAAGATTGTTATTACAATGAGTTCATTGAGTTTAGTGTGAGTATTACTTGTAAAGTCTCATGGTTGTTTTGATGGAGTAGATCTAAATTGGATGTTTATGTTGCCATTAACTCTTTAGTTTATGTTTTCGCCTTGGTAAGTTATATGGTCTTTAGCCATGGCTTTGCCGTGACCTTGGTCATTGTTACCATGGTCCTTGAGACTCAAACTTTGCCTTAGCCATGGTTGTGGTCTTGGCTTTAGGTCATTAGACCTCTTGGTTATAACTAACCATAACCATTATATAGTCACTTGGGTATTTCAAAATAGCTGTTAAGAAATTGAAGAAAATATCATTCATTATTGGTTTTCTGGATACGTGCCCCTGTGTTTTTGAAGAAAAGATCATTCCGGAAAACTTTCGTATTTTAACTTTTTGATGAAACGGAGTAGAAGGGCCTCTTTTTGCGTGTTTAGTGTTCTGTCACATAAAGTTTTTAAGGCAGTTTTGCCGTTTTGGTTTCGCTAACTTCTTTAGGCCATAACTTTTGACTCGTGTACTCATTTTAGGTGATTCAAATTGCTATGTTTTCCTTGTTAATTATTATACTACAATATGTAATTATCCAATATCATGATTATACTATTGTGACCAGATTTCTCCATGAAAGTCACTAGTTTTCTTGTTTCTTAACATAAGTTAACATATATATACCATAACTTGTTTTACCAATTTTTATACATCATGAACATAATAACAAGACCATATATAGTATGAATGAAATATAAATAGCATGAAAATGATATTTAACAAGAAAGTATATTAGGGTTTCCTTACAACTTTGGGCTTTCTAAAAGAAAGGGAAGTAACTAGTAAGGAAAGGACTTTGATTGACTAGCTTCTCTTCACTTTAGCAATCCTTCTACACTTGTATTCTTGAAGGATTTGTGATGAGCGTTTAGGTGACTTGAGTGGATCTAAACTCAAGAGAATCACCAAGAGTTTCAAAGGATTTGGAGTAGTTTGATGAATCAAAACCAAACTAGGGTTTATGTGTTGATATTGCACTTGATCTCTTGAATATAACTTGAAGTAAACTAGCAAATGAAAGAGTGTTTGTGTGTGTGATATGGGGCAGCAAGAGATAGGGGAGGGGGGCTTTATATGAGCTTGAGGAGGTTAGGAAGGTGCATAGGAATGTGCATTGAGGAGGTTACATGCATGGACTTAGTCAAAGCTTGGAGAGAAAGCTTATACACGTGTAAACATCTTAGGGCTCATAGAAGGAGATCAAGCCACACAAGGGGTGAATCCCCCCCCTATGGCGGTTTGAATGAGATAAGGGGGAGTGACTTGGTCTTGGATGATATTATATAACTTATGTAGTTAGTTTTGACTCCGTAAAATGCTAACCATAAATGATTAAGCCACAAAACGTAAAACCGGGTATCGTAAAAATGTGAAACTTGAAAGAATGACCAAACTTGTCATTATACTCCATAATAAAATATAAAATGAGTGGTAGGTTCCATTGGGGTGCTCAAACCCTGCTAAAACTAGAAACACGGGTCTAAAACGCGTAATACGTAAAACGTACGAATATTGTGTAAAATTGAGAAAAGTAAAATGTTACTTTTCTAATAGGATAATAATGATTTAAAATGACTTATAATGTCTAGACTGGGCTCAGTCTAGTGTCGGTTGGTATTTAATGTCTTTTAGACATAAAACCGTAAGCCTAAAAATCAATGAATGATTTATAAAATCAAGGAATGATTTATAAAATCAAGGAGTGATTTTTGGTCAAAGGAGGAGGGAAAAATATGTTGACTTTTCCAAAAATGTGAAAACTTAAATCGTCTTAGAAACGTGGTGCAGGTATAGGCTAAGGTTACGGATAAGCAACGGTACTTAAAACGTAAATTTCTGTTTCTCACGGTCCAGGGTCTATCCGGTAACATTTTTCTTAGTCATGATAAATTCTCTAATTAATCATGAGTGTATCAAACATTTATCTGATGCGGGGAAAATTGACGCGGTTGAGTTTCGTTGTGCGTAGGATTTTTGAATGACGTTTTAACCTAAACGTGTATTTCCTTAATAACTTTCGCGAAAATTATCTGATGAGTGCCAAACTTTTATTTTGCCATGGAAATGATTTATCACACGAGAATATGAAATAAAAATTAAATTTCAGAAAATGAATTGTGAAATTTTCGGGAACAGAAATTATCCTGAAAATGCGAATTGTTACAAGGAGTGTAGAAGGCTTTGAGTGTGGAACAAGAAACATGTTAGGAGATTCTTATTTTAAAATTGAAATTGAAATTTCAAATATCAATTTCAAAATCCAAATGTTATAATCCTTGTTTGAACCACAATTAGGCATGTTAACTAATCACCTTAATGTAACAAAGTAAGTGCCTTGCATGCTTAGCAAAGCATTAACCCATAAGAGAAAATTACATTTACGCAAAGTGACCTTAACTTGTATGAGCAATAAGTGAGTAGACCCGTTCTGTGCCTAGCTAAGTCATGAGTAAAGATTATAGCCATTTGAATGATTTCCTTTGATGGTTTTGTGAAAACATGAATCTCCTAATTTGATAAAATATTTAAGGTTAGCTAATGTGCTATGAGTTGGGGTCTTAGAAAAGGTTTTTGATTTGGCTTTTGTAAAACGGGAGGAGGTATTTTGGTCATCTCTCTAAGTCCAATCTTGTTGCGAGCTTACATAATATCTTAAGTATCATGTACGAACCTGTATTGAAAGACCAAACTTTTGCAGGGTAAGAGTAAAGTTGACTTTGAAAAAACAAAAGCGCTCAATCAGAACCTGGCGTGCCAGGCCTAGTTGATTTGTGTGTTTTCGGTTTTAAGCTGTTGTTAGCAAATCTAAGTGTTTCCTAATATATAATTTTCATTATTAAAACATAAAGGAGATCTTAGCTATCATATGCACCAACACTTTTAAACGCAAACCATTTTTCCATACAATCAACTTTTACTTCAATTTCAGTTTCAATTATAAACTTTCACTTCCAAATCACAAAAATGAGTCACCCAAATGATATTTTTCAATAATCTTCTTGGAATTCGGCAATATCCAAACTCATAATATTCATCAAATCCAGCTACACCTTCATCCACAAATTCAATATATTTGTCAAACCCAAATTGCTCCGTTTGGTAGCCAATATACTATGCCATAATACATACCAAACAATATGAAATTTCCCAACGTAATTTTCTTCAACAACAACCACCACAATTCTTTTCACAAAAACAAACACAACCACCACCACAACCACAACAAGAAACCCAAGAACCCAAGAGGTAGCAACGAAAGGAAAAAGACTCGTTAAACTCAATTAAAAAAGCAACCCCAAGCACCACCACAATCACAACCGCAACCGAGGTATTCTCAAAGGCCACTCGTTGGACGAAAGAAGAGGAAACATTATTAGTCGAATGTTTTGTTTCTATTTCCAAGGATAACGCTAACAGCAAGATGAGCTTCCATTTTGGTATCGGGCTCTATTGGAGTTTAACAAAAGTGCTCCAATAAAGAGTAACAAGGACATGTTAAAGGGGAAGTGGGCAACGTCGACGGTCATTGCCAAAATGTCAACTCTATCTAGAAACATATAAAATGTTTAAGTAAAAGTAGCTAAAACAAGGTTGATCTTTTGCAACATTGTAAGGTGGCGTATCATGATGAGAGGGATGGAAAATAATTCAATCAAGAAGGGGTCATGGAATATTTTGATCAAATACACCAAATGTAATGCGGTTGAGCCCGTTAATCCTAATGATGACCCCGACTGAGCTATTTGGAGATGATCCGAGACCACATTCCCCTAAGGAAACCCCGAAAAACAGAAAAAAAAATCACTAAATTCGAGACTACTTCCAGGACCTTGGGGAGTAACTCGCCAGATTTTGGGGAAGGTGTACAAAATGAGCTAAGGCTTAAATGAGAGGCCGCTCAAGAGATGTAAGAGATTACTAAAGCCAAGGATGCGATTATCATGAAGTTGGAAGAAATGAAATTTCTCGCAATTAGCACTAGGGGCTTATCGGACGAGGATGTCAGGATCATCAACATGCGAAAAGAAGAAATACCTAAAAAATATAGACTTGATATGCAGTCGTTTTCGTAATTCTTTTTGGAAAAACGTCGTAGCCTTTTATGTTATTTTGTAAATTTTTATTTTAGTGAATGAAAAAATTGGTTTTTCAAAACAATGGAAAATAAATAAAATGGCTGTTGATATGAAAAGGCAACCAACTTGCCACATTTTCTCTTTGTAGGCACTCAACTTTTAATTTTCTTATTAAATTCAAAAACTTATTTAATCTTCCTATTGTAGGAATATTAAGGGGAGTCTGTGATGTGGCAAGAGTTAATCACCTTTATCCCATTATGTATTAAAATAAACCGTTATAACATTTTCAATACACTTGAACACCCCTATTTTGAATCAAACACCCACCTTTATACTTCCATCAAACACAATTAAATACCTATAAATCCATCACCATCTTCCACCAATAATTCATAACAAACCTAATACAAACTTACAAATCCATCAGAATTTCGAGTATACAAAATCTTACAACCATGATCTATTTTTTCAAAAAAAATTGTCTTTGATTTTCTAACACCATAAAATTCGAATAACCCCGACATCCAATCCTCACCAGCAAACAACGGATTCACTGACACATTCCCCTCGATTATGGAATCCTTATAAAGTTATAATTACTAACAACCACTTCTTTCCCACCTAAACTCTTGTCTTGCCTCGTAACAACCACGTATCCATCACCCCTCACTCCCTCTAAACAAACCTCAAATCCCTGATCGGCATACCCTAACTTAACCAAAGCCTTATAAGTCACACCACTACCTAAATGTAAACCGATTAATTGAACAAAAAACTAGACCGTTGACTAACGGCACGACATGAAAACTCTTTGGTCAGTGTTGACTGTAACCATGGTCCTAATATCATCAACGGCGTCGTTTCCGGATTGGATAAAGTGATTAAAGTTAATACTTTTGAATAAGTTGTTAAGTGATAATTAGCTTTTGTTTGGTATGTATTGTTTAAGGTTGATGACCATGTGGAGCTTGGTGTCTGGGTTGTGTGAGGTGGTATGGTTGGTGGGGAAGTAGGTGGTGCCGTTTGGGTGGCTACGATGGAGGTGGCAGTAGGTGGTGGTGGTGTGGTGTAATATATTTAGGGGTTGTTGAAGAGTGGTGGAGAAATTTATGGGAGGTGGTGGTGAGATTGGTTGTAGAAGAATTCATTTGAGGTGGTTGACAATGAGTATTAAGTAAACGATGTGCTTGGTACGCCGTATACGGCTCAGAGCAACGCTCTGGCTACGCCGTATACCATTACTAGAGCCAAAGTAATTTTTAACTTTTCATATACGGCGCATCCGACTCATGCGTTTATGTCGTAACCACCCTCGGTAGAAAATCCAATGTACAGTTAAACCTACATACGGTGTAAAGGTTCTACTTTCATTACTCCATATATACCCCCTAAACAAAATTTTGCATAAATATCCAAACATTGTATATTATTTTCGAACTTTTTGGGTATGTTCCTTGTAAACCCTCATGAGACTATAGCTCGTCCACTCAGGACACCTAGAGGTTTAAAGGCTTATTGCATACACTAAATGCAACCATGATTCCTACAAAAGTGACTTAGGTTTTTTTTTTTTTTTTTTTTTTTATATGTCTATCACAATGTGCGTAATTGTTTGATAAGTGTATTCAGGGAATAAGGATTTTTACTCGTCAAGCTCAACTCAAGACTTGTTCATAACATG
Source organism: Artemisia argyi (assembly GCA_030686995.1). NCBI lineage: Eukaryota > Viridiplantae > Streptophyta > Magnoliopsida > Asterales > Asteraceae > Artemisia > Artemisia argyi. The sequence continues at coordinate 174,591,490 of CM060682.1, read as the reverse complement.
GGTTTTCGATCATACAAAGCAAATCCAGTGGAGCCTCTCGTTTTAATTCTACTTTTTTCTCTTATTTTTCATTTCCAAGTACAATAGGGGACATTGTACATTTCAAGTGAGGGGATGGAAAGTAGAATTACACTTTGACTTTTATTTGCCTTCATTTATAGTTTTTTAAGAATTTTGTGCCAATCTTAAAAAATTTTGACATGTTTTCTTACCAAAACTAGATTAGTTCATCAGCAGAGCACACATAACCCAGACTTTCATTGGTGAGATTGAACCTTTCCATTTTCATATTATACATAATTCCACCATACATGAGTGTGACGGTAGTCGATGTAGGCTTTAGAACTTGGCCCTTATACCTTTTCACGACCATAATGATGAGTATTATGTTGAGTAATCAATATAATTGGAATAGGCAGTCAAAGAAGGAAATATATTAGGATTAACCCCAAAATGACCAATATTTGTATATTTGTGTGCTTTTATCGACTAGTCACATTGATTTGTCGACCTCCCGTAATAAACCCTTTGTTGCACTCATCTTTAGAGTAAGATACCCTTAGTTAAACCTTTCCGAGCCATTCTTTCGTTTCTTACCCAATAAATGTTTAGTTCGTTACACCATATCACCTAGCCTACCGTGTAGTCTACTATCACTAGCTCAATTTCTCAAAATGCACAAAAGATAGTGATTTTTATAAAAAAAAAAACAAACTAGTTACTCAGTTTCTTGTAGGTATTGAGTAACTTTTTCGTATGATTTTAAAAAAATACAAAATCAACTCCAAAAATTATGAAAATTTCGTAAAATCAACTTAAGACATGTATGTAGGTTCACAAAAATTGCAAAGGTACATAGTGATTTTTAGATATGGTTTCAAGGTCGACTTATAGGTATGATTTTCTGGGGCAGAATCTGTGGGATTTTGGCTAACTTATTTCAATATTTTTAAACACCACAAGTATATACAAGAGCTAATATGTAGGGCTTTAAATGAACTGAACGTTCAGTGAACATTTCATGAACCGTTCGGTAAAAAGTTCGTTTATGTTCATTCGTTTATTAAATGAACGAACATGAACAATATTTTACGTTCGTTTAGTTAAATGAACGAACATAAACAAAAGTCTCGTCCGTTCATTTATGTTCGTGAACGTCCGATTATGCATTCGTTAACGTTCGTTTATGTTTATTTATCTATTTATTTTCATATATCATATCTTTTAATTTTATAATTTCAAAATTTGGTTTGTTTAAACAAAACAACACTTGTAAAACAATATATTGTGAAGAATTCAATAAAGTCTATGTGTGTTTGTCTATTTTCATTTATGTTCGATCGTTTATGTTCGTTTAGTTTCTTAATGATCGAACATAAATGATATGGACAACTCACTTTCTTAATAAACGAACATGAACAAGAAAATTCGTCCATTTAAGCGTCCGTGTCCGGTTAAAATTAAATGAACGAACATGAACAAGGCTCTGTTCGTGTTCGTCCGGTTCGTTTACAGCCCTACTAATATGATTATGACATGCATTATATATGTAAATATAAGTATGGAAAAGAGTTCATGAACCTTACAAAGTGTTGGTGGATGGTTTGTGCAAGAGAACTCAAGAAAACTTAGCTAAAAACCCACCTAAATGCTTTCTAAACCCTTGTTTTGAACCAACACTTAAACCAAGCTTTAACCAACCCTTATAAAACCTTGCAAGAATCTTGAAATGAGATGAGAATGAGAGAGTCTAAATGCATTTTTGGCGTGGGTTAAATGTGTGGAAAACTAGAAGGGGGTTGAATAGTTTTACGTCTTTTTAATTTGTTATAAAAGATTGTTTGTGTGTTTTCTTAACTTTCAAAAATTTAGATTCGATATTATGTGAAATCTAGTCTTGCACAATATAAACAACAATATATATGTATGATATAACAAGAATAAAGTAAGTAAAGAAATAAATGAGAGATGGAAATATCGAACCGCGAGACAAGAGATTTATAGTGGTTCGGCTACAAGGACACCTTCCTTGCCCTACTCCACTCCACGAGCACCTAACTCGAGAGTTTTATTCACTATGTCAACAAGCTCCCTTATGGCGAAGAAAACCTTACACACAAATTTACACACCACAACTTCGTCACAACTTGATCACACCTTATAAACAACTACTTCACACCTATCTATCTTCACACCTATCTATCTTCACAACTATCTTCTTCACAACTATCTACTTCCCAACTATCTTCTTCACTACTATCTACTTCCCAACTATCTACTTCACACTAATCTTCTAAACAATCACTCTATCTACACACTAAACTTAATCTATCTTCTACCAAATATTCACAACAAATAACACAAAGAAATATATGTAATGAATTATGCTCTAACAACTTGGATGTGAAGGTCACAACAACTTGTAATACTTCTTGTCTTGGAGGCTAGAAGTATTCTTCTCTTGCACTTGAGAGGTTGATGTTTGGATCACTTTGAAACAAAGATTAATATATGTATGATCAAAGGATTTAAAGAATAGAAATGGAGATCTAGAACAGAAAGTTTAGGAGTGCAAAAGGTGAAAAAAATCTGTGAAATGAACCAGTATTTAAAGGGGAACAATTTACTGTTCTGGAGCGTGGTCAGTCCCTTTAATTAGGGGCCAGTCCCCGTAATCATTAAGGGGGCCGCCTATGAATTAAGGGGGCCACCCCTCCAGAACGTTGGAATTGTTTGTCCTTTTGTGGGGAAGGTTTTTCTGGATAATATTTGCCATATTTGGTTGCAAATTTGAAATCATATATTTATAATGAATTAAGCATATTCTTTTAATTCCAAAAGTGATTTTATAAAAGATATAAAATGTTTATGACATTTTATAAAAGTTCTAGCGACTTAGAAAATTTTTCCTTTGATCATAGATTGCAATAAACACTTTGTTTATTCATACATTAAGTGATTTGGATGTAAAGAGAAATATTAATCACTAAATACTTGTTTACGTCATAAATTTTAGTTCAATGAGTTTATGTTTTGTAATTATTAAAACATAGAGATATTGTTAATATGTTAACAATGTTTTTAGGCATTATTTATGTCAACAATCTCCCTCTTTTTGATGATTACAAAACCTTAAACTCATTAGGTCTAAAAATTAATTTTTAGACAAGTATTTTAGAGTTTAATATTCTCTTCTCCCCCTTTTTGTAAAATCAAAAAGGTTAAACCGATTAAGCTCCCCCTTGATGTATGCTCCCCCTCATTTGAGAGCACCAAGGAAACAAGCTATGGAATGCTTGGCTACAAAAAATATGTGAGGAGAACAAGACATATATATATATATATATATATATATATATATATATATATATATATATATATATATATATATATATATATATATATATATATATATATATATGCAAAGCAACAATAATGCAAATAAAAATAGATTCATTCAAGCATATATGAGATGATCATTGAAATGATCATCATTACAACATTCAATATACTTGAAGCATATTGATTACAATAAAACAAAAGAAAAAACATAGTCCTAAATTGCCAAAGAGAGCACTTGGACTTGCTTGCAACCCATGGTTGAGTGTTTTATTTGCTTGAGGGGAACATAAGCATAGAGATTAGTTGTTTGATGGAGAAGGATATGGAGTGGGGTATGGAGCGAAAGAGGTGGATCTCACGATGTTGTATCGTGTCAATGGTGGTATTGGATGAGAACGACTGAGAAGATATTCGATCCAAGAAATATCTTCACTCAAGTAGAGGATTTATTTTTGAAGGAAGATGCAACAAGGGCAAAAGTGAGTGTGGTTTGTAACTTGATCCAAGTTGAGAGAGTGAGGTAGGCAATTTGCATAGGGTGATTGATTGGTTCCGAACGGTCAGATATTATTGACCAAGGTCAACAAGTCAAAGACAGCTCAGAGTCAATGCTCCGTGGATAGTATAGTGTGTCCCCGGGTCGTTATGTCCTAGCGAGATTGCAATGGTTATCAAACGGATCTGTGATCGGGTGAATTTGGACAGGAAAGGGTTTGTGAATGGTTATAGAAAGGAATCTACAAAGATATAGCTTAAATAAGCTATATGAACAAGACTGGAAATTTAGAAAAACCAGAAACGTTTAAAACCTAAAACGTGTACGTTTACATTTAAATTAATGTAAACGTACAAAATAAAAAGTGAAAACTGAAATCTGAAAACACCCAGGGGTGAAAATAACTTTTTTACAAACTAAAAGATGAAAGAAATTTTTTAGAAAAACAAAATAAATTTTTACACTAATTAATTATTTAATATTAATTAAATACTATTTAATATTAATTATTAATATTTAAAATACTTAAATACAATATAATATTAGTTAAATACTAGAAAAGTGAAAATTAAATTTCTAAAATTATAAAATAACTAAAAACAAATTTTAAAACTAAAAATATGTATTTTTGTATTTTTGTGATTTTTATATTAATTAATTACTAATTAAATATTAATTACCTAATTAAACTATTTTAAATTATAAAAAATAGCAAATGAACAGTAAGATTCTAGAAAAATTCCTAAAAATGTTTTATAACATATAAAAGCTAGGAAAAATATAAAAACTAGGTCTTACTTAATAAAAACTAATTTTGCTATTTAAACTTAATTATTAATTAATTATAAATAAAACTAATATTAAATCTAATAAATACCAAATGACAAAATAAAAATCTGAGAAAATTACTAAAATTACTTTTAACATAAAAGGAAATTAATAAAAATATAAAAATACCAAGTACTTAATAACAATCTAAAAATGAAAATTAAATTTTAAATTATATTAAATAGAAACTATCACTTATTATTAAATTGTTTTTTCTGAATTTTTCTTTTTGAAAACTATTTTATACTTAAAAACAACTAACTTTTTTAAAAACAACTTTTTTGTAGCTTAAAAATAAGCACTGTGGAAGCTTATTTGCTCCACAGTTGACTTTTGTTGACCAAAAGAGAAAATAAGCTCAAATGAGCATAAGTAGGTCCACTAAGGTGAAATCTGATCTGAATAAGTTGTGTGGACATGTTTGAGCTAGAAAAAGCAAAAGGGTTCCACAGAATAAGCAAATAAGCCAAGAAAAGCACTTGGCTTTCTTGTTTCAAAGCTGAAAATAGGACAAACTTTTGTAGCTAATTCAGGTGGGGTCCACAGGGTCCTAGGTCAAACTAAAGGTCAAACCATGAAGAGGGGTAGGAGGGGGGTTGAAAGGAACAAATATGGGATATGTGGGGCCCACTGTGGTGGCCAGAAAACACCACCAAAGTGGTGGTGGTGGCTGGGTGGACTGCTGCAGCAGGGGGTATCCCTCCCCTGCAGCTGAGTTTGGATGGGTGTGGGGCCCAGTAGAAAAATCATAAAAATAAGAAGGAAATAAAACCTCAAAGTTCAGCTGAGAGACTTAGCACCCAAGAAATTTCTTATCCTAAAACTTACCACAAAATTCTATAAAATTCCTACACGATTTGGCTTTTTCTGAAAAATGGAAATTTGACTTTTTGAAATAAACTACCTAGTTGACTTTTATGAAATTTCACCCTAATCCAATGACTGAAGATGTTAATAGAAGTTGAAGTTAAGCTACATTAAGCCATTTTTAACACAAATGAACTGAGATTGGCTGAACTTGATTCCTCAAAACCTATCAGTTAACTAGCAAATGAGATAAGAAACTGATGTTGACTTTTTGTCAAACAACACTAGAATTTTATGACTAAACTAAGCCATTTTGACCTAAAGGAACTTGTAGAAACCACATACAATAGCAAACACAGCTCTGAACACACCAAGATCAACTGATCCAAACAGTCCCTTATAGGATTGATTTCATGAGTTTTGAAGCTAGTGAGATATTTAAACCATGGAATTGGAACCTAAACTTATAAATTAGCATAATAAGCAAAATTTAGCAGATAAACATCAATAATAACACAAACTAACTAAGAATCACTAAAAGGCTAACAATGGCAGTTAAAAGCTAAATGAGAGCATCCAAAAGTTCTAGTGTCCCAATGAACAAACAGTGAATTCAAACCAACTTACATACTCTATGACATCATGAATAAGCAGGATTAAACAATAATTAAACCATATACTACTAACACAAATTATATAAAAAGAAATATGAACAAATGACTTACAACTGAACCAAGTTTAGGATTGATGAACCAAGTACAATAACCACCTCCTATACCTCCCTTTAGGTAACTAATACCATAGTAATCCACTCATTACCCTGAATTCAGCTTCAATAAATCTCCACAGTGATTTTTTGCAATTATGAGCAATTTCTATGATTTTTTTAATAATTTTGCTTTTATGAATGGAAACTGATATGGATGACTCAGAAACTTGAGAAACTTGCAAATAAGCTAAAGTGAGCTTAAATGAATACTTTCTAGCACTTTTTACCCATAATGCAAATTTCACTAAATAAATAGTAAAAACTTGATTCAACAGGGAAACTTGAAATTAAACTTTAATAAAGATGAAGTTACAATATGTATAGCTGATACAACCTTTTTAAACTAGAAACTACAACTAGAATTGTTATTACACTAAAACCGACATTGAAATTGACTAAAAATCTATACTACAGCTAGCTAATGACTCTTTTCTCTGTTTTCTTCATTTATATATGCCTTGGAGTCCTTCTCTCTATTTCCCACTTCAATTCTTGTCCATAGGATGAGCTAAAAATAATCTTGGCCGTCCACTCAATTTTGGCGGGAAAAATGGGTTTTGGCAGTTGGGGTTTGCTTAGAGTGATATCAGGATCATTAATTGGTGTTTGGAGGTATTAGCAAGTTGGGGGGGGGACAAATGATGGGAGAGGTGAGGTGGAGGAGGGGGGATGTGGAGTGTGGCAGTGGTTTTAGCAGGGTTCAAGTGGGGGAAGGAGGTGGAAAGGGTGAGGTGTTTGTTTGACTTTTGGTTTGACCGTGCATAAATAAAAACGGGGGAGTGTATATTTGATGGTGGGCTGGTGGTGGTGATGGACTTGGAGGATGGGCCAAGGGTGTGGATCAGGGTTGTATTTGGGGTGGATTTATTTGGTGGTTTAGTTTAGGGTCCATTTGGTTAGGTATTTAATCACAAGGACCATTTTTGTAATTAGACCAAAAATAAGGGACTGAAGATGTAATTATTCCAAAGTTATCCAATGGTAATTCCTGCCAAGTTTCCATATTCCAAGGACCATAATGTTAATTTTCCAAAATTTGAAACCCCGAGGACCAAAATTGTCATTTTCTAAAGTTGAGGGGCCTGTTTTGTCATTTCATGAAAACTTTTATCCAAGGACCAATATTGAACATTTTTGACTTTCCAAGGATTTAAGTTGACTTTTCTTTGAAATAATTTGACTAGGGACTAATTTTGACAATCTTTGAAAGTTCAGGGACTGAAAATGTAAATTATGCAAACTTGACTCGTTTTTTATCTGTTTTCAATCCTTTTGTCCCTGAAACTTATAAAAACACAATAAAATGATATTTTTAGTATTTTGAAACATTTTAAAGTGTTTTTGACTGTTTTTGTGGGTTTAACAATATAAAATATATGTGTTTTTAGACACATATCAAATCCCCCACACTAAACTATTGCTAGTCCCTAGCAATCTTTTTGGAAAACTTGATGGATTTGAAATCTCTTTATCAAAAGCCATCACTTCTGGAGTAGCCAAATGTTTCAGTTCAAGTAAGAACTATGGTCCACTTGATAACCATGTGATTTTGAGCAAATCACCAGCTGTCAACGGATTTGTTTTGTCTTTACCAGAAGCCGTTTGCTTCTGGACTAGCCAACTCTTGATGGACAAAGTCAACATCTTGGTGAGCTGATTACCAATTATGGCTTTCCACTGCCTTTACCACAAGCCATAATCTTGCGGGCTAGCCAACTCATTTGCTTTTTAGGATATGGCGAGTTGAGGTACCATACAATTTTGAGCAAATTGCAAGCCATAAACGGATTTGATATATCTTTACCAAGAGCCGTTTGCTCCTGGATTAGCTAATCCTTTTGTCGTTTAGACAAGGCGGACTGATAACCACAAAAAATTTTGAACTCAAGTGAAAAAAATTTAAATTTTTTGAGATTTTGGCTAAAAACGGGGGTACTAGATAGTAAAATGTGATAAAATTCGCTAGAATACCCCCCACACTTAGAATGAATATTGTCCTCAATATTCAAAGCCCCGGCTATTATGCCGACTCTTTGAACGTAAAAGGGCAACATTACAAGCTAAATGTGGAAATACCATTTTGTTTTTCACTTTTGTAATCATAGCATGGGTGACTCCGCCACACTTAGGGTGAAAACCCTATGTACATGCTATTGTTTTTGTTTACCGAGTCGCTAGCTTGACTCGACCACGAATTCATTTGTCCTTGGGGAAGCATGATGTGGAAGAAGGAATCTCCATCAGACTTTCATTCAAGATGTTGACAAACATTTGAAGCACGTGAAAGTTCCACACCGATGAGATAAGTAGACCCAGGCTTAAAATAGTATAAACTATAAGCGGTGATGCCGGGGTCAAAGATAATGTCTTCATTCCCGAAGGAATGTAGAACAGGAGAAGTCACGGGATAAGTGAAGAAAAGAAAGAAAGTCATGATAAAAATCTTGACTAACTCATCCTCACCCACAGGAGAATTCATAATAGCATGAATCTCATCATTTAAGCTCAATTGATCAAGACATATCCCGGGTGTGTTTAGATCAAAGTAGAAATTATCATACTCCGGAGGAGATATGATATGAGTGAGTTCACAGAATCATACTCGGGGAGAGAATTATGAGAATGAGAAGTGGTACTGCCACTAATCTTCTCTCCCATTTGATCAAAGCTGAAGGCTTCAAATTCCGGAATAGGATCATCGGAGAAAATGTCACTATCCTTTATGGGGATAGGAGATGAGATAGGTTTCATATTGAAAGCCTCTATTTTAGAAATGAGGAGATCGACATTCAATAATGTTGCACGAAGTGCTTCATCCTTGATTTCAGTGTCAATCTCATCATTCTCTTCTTCTAAGCTGACTAGCTTAGAAGGTAATTCTTCCATAAAAACGATGTCTCCACAAGATAACGAATCGTCATCAGTAGAATCGGAGAACATCTAAACATGATTAGTCGGGAAGACAAGAGGAGGAGAGATATCACACATATGATCAAGAATTCCCTGTGACTCTCTTGGGATTGGGACAAGGTTCTCCACACTAGACTTTATGAATTCATCCGATTCCTTTTCAGGAACAGTGTCAAGATGCTCGTCCCCCATGCTCTGAGAGTGAGTGGGAACCTCGAGTGTGATAAGAGTGGGTTGAGATGGAATCTCAACTGATGGAATCTCATCTGATGAACCTGATGAATCTTTATAATATCCAAGGATATCAAGTGTATCCTCATCATCACTGTCATCAGGAATGAAACGAAATTGAGAGCTAGATCTGGCTGTTTTTTCTTTTGCTATTGATTCCCTAATAGGTCTTTCATAAGCATCTTGGGAATTTATTTTAGCAGCCTGTTCGTCAGCTAACAATTCTTCCATCGATTTTTGATTTGGATTATCTGGGGTATGTGTGATTCCTCTCAAGTCTTTCATTAAATCCAAAAGATCAAGGAGAAGACTTTGAGGAATTGGTGGAGATGGAAGTTCGTCATAATACGATGTGTCAAAATTGTTACAAGGAAATGGATTCCTTGTTTGACAATCGGAGCTGAAGTGTGGACCTCCACAGTAATCACAACAGTAAAACTGATGTGGTTGTGGGTCGTATGTGCTAGAGTTATAATTGCTATCAGGAAACTGCTCATAGACAAGCGCGTTTCCCGATTGACAATCAGAACTGTAGTGTGAACCACCACAGTACTCACAACAGTAAAACTGCTGAGTCTCATGGTGTGGTAGCTGGTGGAATAAATCAGTCGTGTCATGGTAAGAATAGGGATCTTGGTTATAGACAGACCCGTTTCCTGACTCTACCATGCCACAACCGGGGCAATTACCACCATTATAAGGATTACCACACCAATGGCAAATAAGAAGGTGTGGATGAGACATAGAAAGAATCAAAAGTTCATAGAGGGGTAGGGATGAAGAATCAAAGATGTGAAAGGGTAATGGTGAATATTTTTGGATTTTTGGATAAACATTTTATACAAATGATAAAGAAAATCTTTTTGGGTTTTTTGTGTTCGTTGAAAACTGATTTTAAAATATTTTCGTGAACTATTTTGTTTTTATAATAAGAAAATATGAACAAAGGATGGTAAATTTACAAAGAAGTGAATTCCAAAATCACTAATCAGCAAACCGTTTTTAAAATAACGCGCACAACCTCCCCGGCAGCGGCGCTAAATTTTGATTGGTTCCGAACGGTCAGATATTATTGACCAAGGTCAACAAGTCAAAGACAGCTCATAGTCAATGCTCCGTGGATAGTATAGTGTGTCCCCGAGTCATTATGTCCCAGCGAGATTGCAATGGTTATCAAACGGATCTGTGATCGGGTAAATTTGGACAGGAAAGGGGTTTGTGAATGGTTAAACTAAGGAATCTATAAAGATATAGCTTAAATAAGCTATATGAACAAGACTGGAAATTTAAAAAAACCAGAAACGTTTAAAAACTAAAACGTGTACGTTTACATTTAAATTAACGTAAACGTACAAAATAAAAAGTGAAAACTGAAATCTGAAAACACCCAGGGGTGAAAATGACTTTTTTACAAACTAAAAGATGAAAGAAAATTTTTAGAAACACAAAATAAATTTTTACACTAATTAATTATTTAATATTAATTAAATACTATTTAATATTAATTATTAATATTTAAAATACTTAAATACAATATAATATTAGTTAAATACTAGAAAAGTGAAAATTAAATTTCTAAAATTATAAAATAACTAAAAACAAATTTTAAAACTAAAAATATGTATTTTTGTATTTTTGTGATTTTTATATTAATTAATTACTAATTAAATATTAATTACCTAATTAAACTATTTTAAATTATAAAAAATAGCAAATGAACAGTAAAAATTCTAGAAAAATTCCTAAAAATGTTTTATAACATATAAAAGCTAGGAAAAATATAAAAACTAGGTCTTACTTAATAAAAACTAATTTTGCTATTTAAACTTAATTATTAATTAATTATAAATAAAACTAATATTAAATCTAATAAATACCAAATGACAAAATAAAAATCTGAGAAAATTACTAAAATTACTTTTAACATAAAAGGAAATTAATAAAAATATAAAAATACCAAGTACTTAATAACAATCTAAAAATGAAAATTAAAATTTAAATTATATTAAATAGAAACTATCACTTATTATTAAATTGTTTTTTCTGGATTTTTCTTTTTGAAAACTATTTTATACTTAAAAACAACTAACTTTTGTAAAAAAAAAAAAAAGCTTTTTTTAGCTTAAAAATAGGCACTGTGGAAACTTATTTGTTCCACAGTTGACTTTTGTTGACCAAAAGAGAAAATAAGCTCAAATGAGCTTAAGTGGGGTCCACTAAGGTGAAATCTGATCTGAATTAGTTGTGTGGACATGTTTGAGCTAGAAAACGCAAAAGGGTTCCACAGAATAAGCAAATAAGCCAAGAAAAGCACCTGGCTTTCTTGTTTCAAAGCTGAAAATGGGACAAACTTTTGTAGCTAATTCAGGTGGGGTCCACAGGGTCCTAGGTCAAACTAAAGGTCAAACCATGAAGAGGGGTAGGAGGGGGGTTAAAAGGAACAAATATGGGACATGTGGGGCCCACTGTGGTGGCCAGAAAACACCACCAAAGTGGTGGTGGTGGCTGGGTGGACTGCTGCAGCAGGGGGTATCCCTCCCCTGCAGCTGAGTTTGGATGGGTGTGGGGCCCAGTAGAAAAATCACAAAAATAAGAAGGAAATGAAACCTCAAAGTTCAGTTGAGAGACTTAGCACCCAAGAAATTTTTTATCCTAAAACTTACCATAAAATTCTATAAAATTCCTACACGATTTGGCTTTTTCTGAAAAATGGAAATTTGACTTTTTGAAATAAACTACCTAGTTGACTTTTATGAACTTTCACCCTAATCCAATGACTGAAGATGTTAATAGAAGTTGAAGTTAAGCTACATTAAGCCATTTTTAACACAAATGAACTGAGATTGGCTGAACTTGATTCCTTAAAACCTATCAGTTAACTAGCAAATGAGATAAGAAACTGATGTTGACTTTTTGTCAAACAACACTGGAATTTTATGACTAAACTAAGCCATTTTGACCTAAAGGAACTTGTAGAAACCACATACGCAAACACAGCTCTGAACACACCAAGATCAACTGATCCAAACAGTCCCTTATAGGATTGATTTCATGAGTTTTGAAGCTAGTGAGATATTTAAACCATGGAATTGAAACCTAAACTTATAAATTAGCATAATAAGAAAAATTTAGCAGATAAACATCAATAATAACACAAACTAACTAAGAATCACTAAAAGGCTAACAATGGCAGTTAAAAGCTAAATGAGAGCATCCAAAAGTTCTAGTGTCCCAATGAACAAATAGTGAATTCAAACCAACTTACATACTCTATGACATCATGAATAGGCAGGATTAAACAATAATTAAACCATATACTACTAACACAGATTATATAAAAAGAAATATGAACAAATGACTTACAGCTGAACCAAGTTTAGGATTGATGAACCAAGTACAATAACCACCTCCTATACCTCCCTTTAGGTAACTAATACCATAGTAATCCACTCATTACCCTGAATTCAGCTTCAATAAATCTCCACAGTGATTTTTTGCAATTATGAGCAATTTCTATGATTTTTTTAATAATTTTGCTTTTATGAATGGAAACTGATATGGATGACTCAGAAACTTGAGAAACTTGCAAATAAGCTAAAGTGGGCTTAAATGAATATTGTCTAGCACTTTTTACCCATAATGCAAATTTCACTAAATAAATAGTAAAAACTTGATTCAACAGGGAAACTTGAAATTAAACTTTAATAAAGATGAAGTTACAATATTTATAGCTGATACAACCTTTTTAAACTAGAAACTACAACTAGAATTGTTATTACACTAAAACCGACATTGAAATTGACTAAAAATCTATACTACAGCTAGCTAATGACTATTTTCTCTGTTTTCTTCATTTATATATGCCTTGGAGTCCTTCTCTCTATTTCCCACTTCAATTCTTGTCCATAGGATGAGCTAAAAATAATCTTGGCCGTCCACTCAATTTTGGCGGGAAAAATGGGTTTTGGCAGTTGGGGTTTGCTTAGAGTGATATCAGGATCATTAATTGGTGTTTGGAGGTATTAGCAAGTTGGGGGGGACAAATGATAGGAGAGGTGAGGTGGAGGAGGGGGGATGTGGAGTGTGGCAGTGGTTTTAGCAGGGTTCAACTGGGGGAAGGAGGTGGAAGGGGTGAGGTGTTTGTTTGACTTTTGGTTTGACCCTGCATAAATAAAAATGGGGGAGTGATATATTTGATGGTGGGCTGGTGGTGGTGATGGGCTTGGAGGATGGGCCAAGGGTGTGGATCAGGGTTGTATTTGGGGTGGATTTATTTGGTGGTTTAGTTTAGGGTCCATTTGGTTAGGTATTTAATCGCAAGGACCATTTTTGTAATTAGACCAAAAATAAGGGAGTGAAGATGTAATTATTCCAAAGTTATCCAAAGGTAATTCCTGCCAAGTTTCCATATTCCAAGGGCCATAATGTTAATTTTCCAAAATTTGAAACCCCGAGGACCAAAATTGTCATTTTCCAAAGTTGAGGGGCCTGTTTTGTCATTTCATGAAAACTTTTATCCTAGGACCGATATTGAACATTTTTTGACTTTCCAAGGATTTAAGTTGACTTTTCTTTGAAATAATTTGACTAGGGACTAATTTTGACAATCTTTGAAAGTTTAGGGACTGAAAATGTCAATTATGCAAACTTGACTCGTTTTTTTATCTATTATCAATCCTTTTGTCCCTGAAACTTATAAAAACACAATCAAATGATATTTTTAGTATTTTGAAACATTTTAAAGTGTTTTTGACTGTTTTTGTGGTTTTAACAATATAAAATATATGTGTTTTTAGACACATATCAGTGATGATTGAGGTTGCCCTTTGTTGCGTTATGCAAGATGCATAGCAAGGAAATCACTGATGAGGCAAAAAATGAACCACTTTTAGGGGGTCATTTAAGCCCGGAATTGAATTTATTTGATCAAATATTGCCCTAAATCGTTCCTTTTGTGATTTTAGGTACTTTGGGAGAGAAATCTGGAAAAGGAAGCAATTCGGACGTTTTTGGAGCATAAAAGTGAAGAAAACCCCAAAGTCTTAATTTTTCTTGCTGGGAACAGTAGGTGACGGCGTCAAGAAGGAATTTTTTGACGGCGTCAAGAGTAAAGACCATGACTGCCCAGTGGATTCATGAAGGCGTCACAAAGTAGAGCGTCAAGAGTTAAATGTGTGACGGCCTAGGACATGACGGCGTCAAAAGTAGATCAAGGAAGTCCGAGGAGTATTTTGGCGGCGAGATGACGGCGTCAGAATTTTGTTCTTGACGCCGTCAGACCCTATTTCCAATATATAGTTTTCTAATTTTCACATTAAAGAAGAGAAGTTTTGGAGAAACCCTAGTTACGAATTTGGTACGAATTTTACAGGTTTTTCAAGGGTTCTCAGCCCTTGATCCCTTTCATGTGTAATTGAGATAAGTACTCTTTTAATTCAATCAATATGTCTATGTGTTGGTTGTCTATATCTTGTTCTTGTCTTAATTCCACCATGTTAGGCTAGATTTATCTTGTGTTTGCTTGGATCTAATGAAACCTAGATGTTAATTATGTGTTGATTACTTGTTTATGGTTGTATTGGATGAATGAATTTGATGTTAGGCTTAAGAAAACTGGCAGATCTCCAAATGGTAACATGCTTGAACGTCTTAGGAAACATGAACTGACGTGCACTAGGTTTTATTGGTTGTATTTATTGCATGAGTAAATTCTAATGATCCCATGTTATGAACTGATGTTAGGAGTGAAGTAGGCACTCATAGGATTGGGGAATTAAGTGCGCCACCCCATGAATGGTATTAAGGAATACAATCCATCATCCACGCAACTATAACAAGTAATTAACGTGTAAAAGATATCTAGTGAAATCTAAGTAAACACATTTTCTCCACTTATTGCTCACAACTTTAGTATAATTTAGTTTATTTTCATTTTTAGTATTTTATTTTGATATTATCTTTAGTATTGGGTTAGTTGACTAGCAACTAATTCCGCCCAAATCCTTTAAACCCGAGATTTTTACTTGTTTTCTAAAAAAATATAAAAATACAAAAATAATCATCCCTCATCTTTAGAACTAGTATTTAGGTTTTCTAATCCTAGCAACACTATTCCTTGCTGAACGATCAATCCCCCGGTACTTGTCACTATACTATACTACAACGATCAGGTACACTGCCTGGTGGGGGTTGTAAGCTTCTCAAGATCCCTTGAGAGGTAAAGCCTGGTGCGATTCCCACGTATCAAGTTTTTGGCGCCGCTGCCGGGGAATAGTTATTATCTAGGTTAGAATCTCTTTTTATTAGGTCTACCTTCTAGATTCCTTTCTAGAAAGATTTTATTTTTATTTTTTTAGGTTTTCTTTAGTCTATCTTATTTCTTCGTGTTTTTGTTTGTACTTTTCCACCGTCCACCATTATGGCAACCAACGAATTCTCCAACCTTAGGATCACCAGGAGTCGTAGTACCACTAGAGACCTTGTCTTGCCTTATGCAGAACCCGAAAAAGAAATGTCTAGGTTAAGACGATCTCACTCAACTCCTGAACCATCTTGCATTGCTATCGATTTTGATGCACCCCTTTCTGAGGAAAATTTTGAAAATCACGTTACAACCCCTAGCTCCCAACCCAACAACGAGATGAGTACCCCTGCAACTCCTACTCCTAAGCGCCTTAAGGACTACTCCTCCCCAACCCCTCGTGGCTTCTCAAATGCCATTGTCTACCTAAACAAACACACCAGTGAGGTCTTGCATACGCCCGATGTTTGGCTTGTCCAAAGTGTGTGTAAGTTTTGTGGATTAGATGAGGAAGATCCTATTCAACACATCAAGGACTTCTTGAAAATAGTAGACACCCTCCATACGGATGGGGCTACTAGAGACACGTCCCGATTACGATTCTTTCCTTTCACCCTATATGAAAAAGCCCAAGAATGGTATGATAAACTCCCTTCTGAATCTATTTTCACGTGGGAGCAACTCATATCCAAGTTCTATGAGAAGTTCTTTCCACCTGGAAAAACTTCAGCATATAGAGATAGGATCCTCCGTTTCCGAAAAGGGAAGGACGAACCCTTCCATAAATCATGGATTAGATTTAAGGATTTAATAAGACAGGTTCCCCATCATGGCATCGAACTTTGGCTTTTGATCCAAATCTTTTACGACAATATCTCCTCTAATGATCAGAACGGGATCAACCAATCTAGAAAAGGGAGATTAGCCAATCTTAGTGCCGAAGAAGGATGGGATAGAATTGAAGAATATGCTCATGACCAGGATGACACTTGGGATGAACCCGAGTCGATTGTTAGCATTTCTGAAATCACTTCAGATAGGTTGAGAAAGGTTCACAAAAGAGTGGAGTACCTAGCTGGGTCGCAGCTACCTAAATAGCTTTCAAATCCTTACTTGATCTGCGACTACTGTGGGGGCCCGCATGAGGTGGAGGAATGCGGAGGAGAAACCACGACTGAACATGCATGCTTGCCAGGTGGTGACATCGATGCTGACCCCTCCCTTTTACCTTTTTACCAAAATGACGATTATACCCTTTGGGGGAATCTGGTAAAAAGAGAAGAAGGAGAGGAAGGCCATGAATTTAAAGTCAGGAGCACTTTTAAAGATGACCTTGGTCACTTCACTCAAGAAAAGGGCCTACAATTAAAGGGACTTAATGAACTCGTTGATGAGCAGCAGAATGACATTAGAGAATGGTTCAACAAGCTTAACTCAGCCCTTGATAACCTTGAAATCCCATCAGTAAGCAAAAAATATCCCATGCTCGCGATAACCACTCGATCTGGAACAACAACCAAGGACCCTCCTCACCCGAGCTCGTCCCCCATCACTCCCGATCCAAACAAACCTCACGAAGAGGAGGAGGATGTGGGCATCGAGACTCCCAACCAACCTCCCTTGACGACCCCGTCCCAATCAACCCCACCTAACCAACCTGTGAGAATCCCATTCCCGTCCCGATTGAAAAACCAGAAAACTGAGAATGATAATAAAAGATTCTTGTCATACCTAAAAGACTCAGTAGTCACCATCCCCCTCCTTGATGCCTGCTATCACATGCCGAAGTATAGCGCATACTTTAAAAAACTACTCGCTAACCAAAAACAACTTGAGGGTCTTGTGACCCTGGGGGAAGAATGCTCGGTGGTGACCCATCAAGGGCTACCAAAAAAAGGTAGACGATCCAGGCAGCTTCACCTTGCCTTGTTCCATAGGATCTCTATCAATAAAGAATGCTCTCGCCGATTTGGGGGCGAGTATCAATCTTATGCCTCACTCTATTTTCCTTAAATTAGGATACTCTGGATTAAAGTCTACCCGTATGAACATTCAACTAGCCGATAGATCAGTCAAATACCCTGTGGGAATATGCGAGAATGTGCTAGTCAAAGTTGGGAAATTCAAATTCTCGGTCGACTTCGTAATCCTAGATATGGAGGAGGATGACTTGGTACCCATCATCTTAGGGAGACCATTTCTAGCTACCGCTCGTGCTGTCATTGATGTTTATGACGGCAAATTAACCTTGCGAGTGGGAACCGATAGCACAACCTTCGATATTAAGGACTCTATGGATCTCTCTCTCGAAGCAGCTAACCGGCTCTATTTCATTGGGGAGGTCGATGAACTCACAGATGTAACTGATAGTTGTGTTGATGAACAAATCGAGGAAGGCTGGTTACGAGACAAGAGTTTTTTGCCTTTTCGAGAGATGGAAAAGATGGCGGATGTTGGTGCAGCTTCCTTCTACCCTAGACAGGAGGCAACGGAGCATCTTGAGCTCCGAAAGCCCGAAAACAAGCTTAAGCCTTCTATTATCGAACCTCCTGAATTAGATCTTAAGGAACTTCCTAACCATCTAGAGTATACCTTCCTTCAGGGAGAGGACCAATTGCCAGTAATCATAAACTCGTCCCTCGAGCATGAACAAAAAGGTAAACTCTTAGAGGTCCTAAAGAAATATAAGGGAGTGCTTGCATGGAGTGTAGCCGACATAAAGGGGATTGACTCAACTTCTTGCACACATAAGATTCTCATGGAAGAAGATTATAAACCTACCGTGCAACCCCAGAGGCGGGTGAACCCTAACATTAAGGAAGTAGTGAAGAAAGAAGTTATCAAACTTCTGGATGCAGGATTGATTTACCCAATCTCGGATAGCCCATGGGTCAGTCCTGTGCAGGTTGTACTTAAGAAGGGTGGAATGACTGTAGTCTAGAATGACAAGGGTGAGATGGTGCCCTAGAGAACGGTCACTGGATGGCGAGTATGCATTGACTATCGGAAGCTCAATGATGCCACGAGGAAAGATCACTTTCCCTTACCATTCATTGATCAAATGTTAAAAAGATTGTCTGGACACGAGTACTATTGCTTCTTGGATGGATTCTCTGGGTATTTTCAAATTCCCATAGCACCCGAGGACCAAGAAAAGACCATGTTTACTTGCCCCTATGGAACATTTGCCTACAAAAGGATGCCTTTTGGGCTATGTAATGCCCCCGCCACTTTCCAGCGATGCATGACCGCAATCTTTCACGAACTCATAGAAGACAGCATGGAAGTGTTCATGGATGACTTTTCGGTCTTCGGGAACTCCTTCGACCGTTGTCTTGCTAATCTAGAAAAGATGCTTAAACGTTGTGAGGAAACCAACTTGGTGTTAAACTGGGAAAAGTATCATTTCATGGTAAAAGAAGGGATTGTGTTAGGGCATAAGATATCAGGGAACGGAATAGAGGTGGACCAAGCTAAAGTTGAAGCTATATCTAAGTTACCATACCCCACGACTGTTAAAGCAATACGCAGCTTCTTGGGGCACGCCGGGTTTTATCGGAGATTCATCAAAGACTTCTCCAAAATTGCTCGGCCAATGACTCAATTGCTTGTGAAGGATGCTCCGTTCGATTTTTCCCAAGAATGCAAGGATGCATTCGATCTCTTAAAAAAGGAACTCACACAAGCTCCAATCATGATCACACCCAACTGGGAGTTACCGTTTGAAATTATGTGTGACGCTAGCGATTTCGCTGTCGGGGCTGTATTGGGCCAACGGCGTGACAAGCTTTTCCAACCTATTTACTACGCTAGCAAAACCATGAATCCCGCTCAAGAGAATTACTCCACCACCGAAAAAGAATTATTAGCCGTAGTGTTTGCGTTCGACAAATTCCGACAATATCTTGTCCTTTCAAAGACAGTCGTCTTCACTGATCACTCGGCTCTTCGATATCTGTTTGTGAAGCAGGATGCTAAGCCACGACTAATTCGATGGATCTTGTTGTTACAAGAATTCGATGTTGAGATTCGCGATAAAAGGGGGGCAGAAAATCTGGCCGCAGATCATCTATCTCGTCTCGAAAATCCCTTGGATAAGCACGATAGAAGTGAGATTAGGGATTCATTTCCTGACGAACAACTGATGTTAATGATTGATTCGGAGCCGTGGTACGCCGATTTTGCTAATTACCTCGCAAGTAGACTTGTTCCTGAACACCTGACTAGATACGAAAGAAAAAGGTTCTTTTCTCAGCTAAAATACTACTTTTGGGATGAACCATTTTTATTCCGAAGGTGTCCAGACCAAATTATAAGACGCTGTGTTTCGGAAAGTGAGGCAGTAAAGATTATGAGGGAATGTCACTCTGGTCCCTCTGGCGGGCATCATGGGATAAACACCACCGCCCGAAAGATTTTCGATGCGGGATTCTATTGGCCCATAATTTTCCGTGAGGTAAAAGAGATGGTGCAGGCATGCGATGCGTGCCAACCGGCCGGGAACATATCACATAGGGATGAAGCACCTCAGAACTTTATACAAGTTTGTGAGGTCTTCGATGTTTGGGGAATTGACTTCATGGGACCATTTCCATCTTCAGGGGGAAATGAATACATTTTAGTCGCCATCGATTATGTTTCAAAATGGGTTGAGGCACAAGCCCTTAGGACCAATGACGCCAGAGTAGTTATTCATTTCCTGAAAAAGCTTTTCGCTAGATTCGGGATTCCTAAAGCTCTCATCAGTGATAGGGGGACCCATTTTGGCAATGCACAAATGGAAAAGGTCATGAAGAGGTATGGAGTATCTCATCGATTCTCCACCGCCTATCATCCACAAACCAATGGCCAGGTCGAAAACACCAATAGGGCTATTAAAAGAATACTTGAAAAGACGGTTAGTCAAAATAGAAAAGACTGGTCATTTAAACTTGACGAAGCCTTATGGGCATTCCGAACCGCCTACAAAACACCTATTGGAACGACCCCGTTTCGCATGGTGTATGGTAAGGCGTGTCACTTGCTAGTTGAATTAGAACATAAGGCTTATTGGGCGCTTAAAGCATGTATCTTAGACTATACAATTGCCGGAACTAATAGGTTCTTGCAATTACACGAGCTTGATGAGCTTAGGATAGAAGCCTATGAGTCTTCCATTACATATAAAGAGAGAGCAAAAAGATGGCATGACTAGAGAATTAAGAAACCCAAGGAATTTTCAGAAGGAGACAAAGTCCTATTGTACAACTCTCGGTTAAGGTTATTTCCAGGAAAACTGAAGTCTAGATGGTATGGACCATTTACTGTGAGAAGCTCCTCTAAAACTGGAGCCGTTGTGTTATTAGACGATGAAGGTAGAGAATTTACTGTTAACATACAACGTGTAAAACATTATCAAGAAAATAATAATGAAATAATTGGTGAGGAAGATGTAACGTTTGATGATGAGGTCACGTAGTAACCCATGGCCTTGAGTCTAGCTACAAGACTCGTAAATAAAGAAAAGCGCTTCTTGGGAGGCAACTCATGCTTTGTGTGATTTTCATTTTGTTTGTTTGTTATTTGCTTCCGTATGCATGCTTTATTTTTATTGTTGGTAGATCATGTTTCTAAACTAAAAAGTGGAAATACTTTACTTTGTTGTTTTGGCCTAGTCTTAACTCCACCTTAAAAGTATTTTTGCAAAAGATAAGTGTAAGGGGAAACCCCAAATATGTTTTTTAAGAAACAAACCGATCATGATTCTCCACAATATTAAGTGAACATGTATATTCGTATTTGTTAGAGTCAAATGCTTGTATTGAGTCATAATGAAGTTTTGCAGGATTTTCCAGGAAGTAGGACCAAGTTTTTCCAGAAATTTTCCGGAAACTTAACATAAGAATTTCTGCAGGTCACTTCTGACGGCGTCATGAGTTAACTCTTGACGGTGTCACGTGTAAAAATCTGGAAATTTTACCAGTTTTGTTTTTCTAACGGAGTCTTATGGTTTTTGTGAATTATTAAGTTTTATAATCTCCAGGAAATCTGCAAACTTCATTCCACAAGCATTATATCTTACTTTGTTTTCTAGGATTTAGTAACTTATATAGGATGCCGCCGATTTTATGCGAGGTTGTTTTGTCTATTTTCTAAGGATTTACAGATTACGTTTGACAAGAAGATGATTTATATTTCTGGAAGGGAAGCTTTGATTGTTCATTTTCTTGGAGGAAGATTTAACCTGGCCACCTTATTATCCATACCGAGCGAATCAGGGGAGTATTTGATTTCATTTGTTTTACTTATTTCACTTTTACATCTTTACTTGAACATTGGGGACAATGTTCATCCTAAGTGTAAGGGGAGGGTAAAATGATGATACCTTACATGTACACTTTCGCTTGAGTTTGTTTTGTTTAATGGTAGATGTGTAATAAAACTATGAGAAATACTTGTTAGTGTAATTTTAGCACCAAATTTAAAATTTTTTACAACATTTAGGAGTGAAACTTTAGCCTTAGCAAGCGTCTCATGGATAGGAGATTGTATGACTAGCACATAACCGTATCATTCAGAAAAATTTTCCACCCAAATACGTGAGGTTCGCCTTTAGATTTGATAGGAAAAGCATTTACTATTAGTGCTTATGAGTGTACCGGTAGCATTTAGATTCTAGAACTTGCGTTAGTGATGCATTCCGAGACCGCTAGTGAGACTACATTCGTGTAGTAGGATTTACTACATGATAAGAGGCATTAGGATCACCCTTGTGTTAAACCCGTATCATAATTACTTGACCATTTAAGTCATATTACTTGACTAGCTAAGTCAACTAATTTTTCCCACACCCTTAGCGTTGTACTCATTTTTAGTACACGAAACCCCTAGTACACCCCTCCGAGCCTATCTTTTCGTTTCTAACTTTAAGCATTTTACTTAAAGGAAGAATTTGTTACACCCCACTTAAATGTACAATCAAATCGCCTTAGCCTTCCGTGTATGCACTCGTCTTTAGTGCATTATTGTTATTTGTTAAACCCTAAGTTAACTTTCTAATTGATTACATGGTTGCTAAGTCGAGTCATATCCTTGTACATATTGTTTTGGGACGATTGGGACTCATGGGTAAGTACTTATTTTATGGAGTAATGGGGAAGAACATCATATTATTACCCCCATATGTGCGTTAATATTAAAAGTGCTCCAAGTGTTTTGATTTTCTTAATTCGAGTCATGAAATTAGTTTATTGTAAAGTATGTAAAGATTCAAGTGTAAGGGGAATTTCCATTCCCTATGATGTATTATTTTGGATGGTAGGGTAAAAGTGTATGCAAAAAAAAAAAAAAAAAAAAAAAAAAAAAAAAAAAAAAAAAAATCGAAAAAAGAAGAAAAGAAAAGAAAAAAAAAATTGAAAAAGGAAAAAGAGAAAAAAACATACGGACTACCATCCCGTTTCATTCTTTGTTCATTTTATGTTTTTGTTATTTTTCATTTATTAGCTTAAGTCGAGTCTAGTCTTGGCTTAGCAACGCCATATTGTACATGTAATTAACCAAGATTGTTAGCTCGCCACCAGTAAAAACTTCCTTTATCCAGCAAAACCATGTATTTCATATCTCTATACCTAACGTTACAACCCTTTGAAAGACCTCTTTGATAGTTTATCCTAGGTGCTTACGCCATGTGGTGGAGGTTTGATCCTTTCCCAAGCCTATGGTAATCTATTTTGCTATGACAGGTAGTGAGAAATATCTTCCATTTCCATAATGTTATATCACTTTATTACACCCGAGAGATGTGAGTATCTAAACACTATTTGTGAGGTGCTAGTGTATGACCTCCGTGCTTGTCTTTGGTCTTTTGTGGAACGATTATTTGTTGTAATTACTTTTATGTTAGTGTTAAATGACCTCTAACTTGTCTTTTGACTAGAATAAAAGCATATTTGCTTGAGGACAAGCAAATCTCAAGTGTAAGGGTATATGATGAGGCGAAAAATGAACCACTTTTAGGGGGTCATTTAAGCTCGGAATTGAATTTATTTGATCAAATATTGCCCTAAATCGTTCCTTTTGTGATTTTAGGTACTTTGGGAGAGAAATCTGGAAAAGGAAGCAATTCGGACGTTTTTGGAGCATAAAAGTGAAGAAAACGCCAAAGTCTTAATTTTCATTGCTGGGAACAGTAGGTGACGGCGTTAAGAAGGAATTTTTAACGGCGTCAAGAGTAAAGACCATGACGGCCCAGTGGATTCATGAAGGCGTCACAAAGTATAGCGTCAAGAGTTAAATGTGTGACGGCCTAGGACATGACGGCGTCAAAAGTAGATCAATGCAGTCCGAGGAGTATTTTGGCGGCAAGATGACGGCGTCAGAATTTTGTTCTTGACGCCGTCAGACCCTATTTCCTATATATAGTTTTCTAATTTTCACATTAAAGAAGAGAAGTTTTGGAGAAACCCTAGTTACGAATTTGGTACGAATTTTACAGGTTTTTCAAGGGTTCTCAGCCCTTGATCCCTTTCATGTGTAATTGAGATAAGTACTCTTTTAATTCAATCAATATGTCTATGTGTTGGTTGTCTATATCTTGTTCTTGTCTTAATTCCACCATGTTAGGCTAGATTTATCTTGTTTTTGCTTGGATCTAATGAAACCTAGATGTTAATTATGTGTTGATTACTTGTTTATGGTTGTATTGGATGAATGAATTCGATGTTAGGCTTAAGAAAACAGGCAGATCTCCAAATGGTAACATGCTTGAACGTCTTAGGAAACATGAACTGACGTGCACTAGGTTTTATTGGTTGTATTTATTGCATGAGTAAATTCTAATGATCCCATGTTAGGAGCTTCTTAATCGGCTCGACATAGGAGTGAAGTAGGCACTCATAGGATTGGGGAATTAAGTGCGCCACCCCATGAATGGTAGTAAGGAATACAATCCGTCATCCACGCAACTATAACAAGTAATTAACGTGTAAAAGATATCTAGGGAGTAGTGAAATCTAAGTAAACACATTTTCTCCACTTATTGCTCACAATTTTAGTATAATTTAGTTTATTTTCATTTTTAGTATTTTATTTTGATTGCATCTTTAGTATTGGGTTAGTTGACTAGCAACTAATTCCGCCCAAATCCTTCAAACCCGAGATTTTTACTTGCTTTCTAAAAAATATAAAAATACAAAAATAATCATCCCTCATCTTCAGAACTAGTATTTAGGTTTTCTAATCCTAGCGACACTATTCCTTGCTGAACGATCAATCCCCCGGTACTTGTCACTATACTATACTACAACGATCAGGTACACTTCCTGGTGGGGGGATGTAAGCTTCTCAAGATCCCTTGAGAGGTAAAGCCTGGTACGATTCCCACGTATCAATCACTAAGATCATGGATTTGGTTTATTTCATCACGGAATTTTTGCTTTTTCGTGGCAATGTGGAGAGAATCATTGTGTTGATATGGATGAATTAGGGTTGTGTAGTTGGAATTGAAATTGTTGTAAGTGTAGTTTGATGGTTGATCAAACTTGTATGCATCATTATAAGTGGTTGGAGGTTGAGATGTGTATTTTGGCATGAAAGTGGATGTTTGGCCCATGTTGTATGGTTTGTAAAGAGGATCAAATGAATGTCCTTGTGGGTTTGGTGTAAAGTTTGGGAAGTAAATAGTTGGAGGTGTTGAGTGATTTCCAACTTCATTGGTAATGATGGATTTGTTTTGAGGGCTTTTTCTTCGCCAAACGGGTTTCTCCGTCATCCTTGCTTGCCTTGAGGCTTTTGGTTTTGATTTGTTTGGAGAGGTCATGATGAGATGAATAGAGAGCTTTAAAGATTGGGATATTTATAGTGTAAGATTTGTGTGTTTATGGATGGATAAGGATTGTTTGGGAGATTACTACAAAATATGTTGGTGAAAATTGGGAAATGTAGGTTGAAATGGGCTAAAAAGCAGAAAAGATTATGTAAACCCGACCATCTGATGGCCGGTCCCCTTAATTAGGGGGCGGTCCCCATAATGATTAAGGGGGTCGCCTTACATAATTAAGGGGGCCGCCCATCTGGTGGTTTCCAGATTGCCAGAATTGGGTTTTTGGCAGAAAATTTGCAGAAAGGTTGTGTTTTTGGATTTGGATTCAAGCAAGTTCAACTCTTTAAGGCAATATAGCATCTAATCTAATCATAATATAGCATGCATGCAAAAACATTTAATTAATAGAGCAAACAAGCAATAAATAATAATCTAGAAGAGACAAGTAAAGGCAAAGGCACTTAATCTACCTAGAGTAACTCTCTTAGATCAAAGGCAAAGGCAACTAGTTAGTGAAAAACTAGTAATGAAACAAGATGACAACATAGTGAGTGATTTTGTCCTAGTGTGTGCCTATATACAACAAATATGGAGTTGTGATTGTTTCGACTCCTAAATGCAAAGAAAAATAAACTTCCTAAGAAACAATCCAAAATCTCCTTGATTCGATTTTTGCTTGATTCATGAATGTCAATGATATATATTAGATTATATACTTTGACAATTTATGTGAGAGTTTATGCATGATTAAGGAAAAAGGTTTTTAGCATTTGTCAACAATGCAAGGAAAATGATTTTCATGTAATTCCTAGATGTGAGAATAGTTTTCAAGAAATTTTGATTGGGTTTTACAAGAGAGTGTATGCACTAAAAATGAGGTTTCCCAATCTTTAATTTTGTGAGAAATAGATTCCTAGACTCAGAAATGGAGAAGTGAAAAAAAAAATATGCAAGTAAAAATTAGTGTATATGCAATAGAATTTAGTCAACTAGTTCCATCATTCCTAATCCTAAACGCAAGTGGTTGAATAGTTCACGCTTAAGGGGTTTAGTGAATATATCCTCAATGTTATCTTTCGATGCAACCTTTTCTATAGATATGTTTCCTTTTTGTATATTATCTCTAAGGAAGTGGTGTCGTATTTCTATATGTTTAGTCCTAGAGTGTTGAACCGGATTTTTACTTAAATCTATCGCTCCTTTGTTATCGCACATAATAGGAACATTTTCTAACTTAATGCCATAGTATATGAGACCTTGTTTCATCCATAGTGCTTGTTGACATGCCTTTCCAGCGCTTACGTATTCGGCTTCGGTGGTAGAAATAGCAAGAGCGGTTTGCTTCTTTGAAAACCAAGATGTTAGACAACATCCCATAAACGTGCAAATACCGCTAGTACTCTTTCTATCTACGTAGTCTCCCGCATGATCTGATTTCGCATAGACGATGGTTTCTATGCCGGATCCCTTAGGATACCATAATCCTAAGTGTATAGTGCCTTTAATGTATCAGAAGATACGCTTAACCGCTTCTAGGTGAGAGGTTTTGGGATCCTCCTGAAAGCGGGCACAAAGGCAGACACTAAATATGATATCGGGTCTACTTGCCGTTAAGTATAGTAAACTACCTATCATTCCTCTATACTTAGTGTTATCTACGGACTCGCCTTCATCATCCTTTGTGAGTTTCACTTCCGTAGACATGGGAGTTTTCATGGGTTTTGAGTCTTCTAGGCCAAATTTCTTAAGCATTTCCTTAATGTACTTAGATTGGTTAAAGAATATTCCATCTTCTAATTGTTTTATTTGTAATCCTATGAAGAAGTTTAGTTCACCCATCATACTCATCTCGAACTCATCATGCATGATTTTGGCAAATTCATCACACATTTCTTGACAAGTCGATCCAAATATATGTCGTCAACATATATTTGAACAATGATGAGATTTGGGTCTTTCTTTTTAGTGAAAAGAGTGTTATCTACCATTCCCATGGAATAATTATGTTTAATAAGAAAAGCTTTTAATCGATCATACCAAGCCTTAGGAGCTTGTTTGAGTCCATATAAAGCTTTCTTTAACTTATAAACATAATCAGGTTTTGCAAAGTTAATGAATCCTGGAGGTTGTGCCACATAAACCTCCTCATTGATAAAACCATTGAGAAATGCGCTTTTCACATCCATTTGGAATAACTTAAAGTCTAGGGCGCATGCATAGGCAAGTGATATCCTAATAGATTCTAGTCTAGCTACGGGGGCATAAGTTTCGTCATAATCAATTCCTTCTTGTTGATTATAACCTTGGGCAACTAACCTAGCTTTGTTCCTAGTTACTATTCCACTTTTCATCTAACTTATTCCTATATACCCATTTAGTTCCTATGATGGTCATGTTCATTGGATTTGGGACTAATTCCCAAACATCATTTTCCTTAAATTGGTTTAATTCTTCTTACATAGCTATAACCCAACTTTCATCTTTTAATGCTTCATTAATATTCTTAGGTTCTATTGCTGAGAGGAAACAAAAGAAGTTATTTTTATCTTGGGCTTGTGACCTAAGGGTTCTTTTATTAAGATGTCCTATTATAATATCTAATGGGTGTGATTTAGATTCTTTAATATTTACAATTTCGTTATTTCCTAAGTCAATATCTTCATTATCATTTCCTATGGGTTTTGTTTTACTAACCTCAATAGCTTCATCTTCGACTAAGTCATCATCTTCTAAAGGTAATGTTTTAGGAGGTGGTGGTGTTTCATCAAATGTTACATTTAATGATTCTTCTACTTTCATAGAGTGTTTGTTAAGTACTATATATGCTTTACTATTTTGTGAGTACCCTAAAAATATTCCTTCATATGATTTTGGGTCAAACTTAGTAAGGTAATCTTTAGTGTTTAAAATATAACATTTACTTCCAAATACCCTAAAGTAGCTTAAGTTAGGTTTTCTACTTCTTAGTAACTCATAAGGAGTTTTTCCTAAAATTCTCCTAATTGATACCCTATTAATAATATATGTTGATGTATCTACAGCGTGACACCAAAATTTTTGTGGGATGGATTGTTCATTTAACATTGTTCTACTCATTTCTTGTAGTGACCTATTTTTTCTTTCCACTACGCCATTTGATTGAGGAGTACGAGGAGCGGAGAAATTGTGAGATATTCCATTTAAATCACAATATTTTTCGAATTGTACTTTGTTGTCAAATTCCCTACCATGGTCCGTCCTAATGGCTACTATTGTGCATCCTAATTTATTTTGAATCATTTTACTAAATATTTTGAATTTTTCAAAGGCTTGTGTTTTGTCACTTAAGAAACTAGTCCACGTGTATCGTGAATAGTCATCTACTATTACTAAGGTATACTTGTTTCCTCCATAGCTCCGCACAGCGGATGGACCAAATAGATCCATATGTAATAATTCTAGGCACCTAGTAGTGGATACTATATTTTTAGCTTTGTGACTAGCATGAACTTGTTTTCCAATTTTACATGCATCACAAAAATGCTTGTCATATCTTAGGTTAGGCAAGTTTCTAACTAGTTCTTTAGAGGCCAAAGATTGTATTTGTTGCATGTTTGCATATCCTAATCTCCTATGCCACAATGTGGAGTTTTTGTCTAGGGTTGTTAGGCATATCCTATCTTCCGGTTTGTTTCCTAGTTTCATAACATATATGCCTCCTTTCCTAATTCCTCTACCTATAATCTTTCCATTCTTAACTATTTCGCTATCCTCTTTGGTAAATGTAATCCTACATTTATTATCGCATATTTAACCTATACTAAGCAAGTTATATGTTAAATTATCTACATGCTCAACATTTTCAATAGTAAGTGAGTCTTGAGAAATCGTACCTTTGCCAATGATTTTTCCACGCAAGTCACTACCGAATATAACGTTACCTCCATTGTATGCCTTATACGTAGAAAATAGCTTGCAGTTCCCCGTCATGTGCCTCGAACATCTGCTATCCTTGATCCATTCGTCAGGCTCCAAGTCAATTCCTAAACATATTTCGTCGGTTGCTTTGGCCACAAAACATTTTTTGTCTCTTGGTTTTTCCACTTCTTCTTTGTCACTATCACTCCATGTTCCACTAACAAAGGCGCCTTGATTTTCATAACCCGGCGGCTTTAGACATTCACCAATGAGATGATTTAGACTTCCACATCTAAATCACTTTCTTTTCCTGTAGTTATCATTTCTATTTCTTTGGAACGACTTTCTTTCGTCTCGTGGTAATCTAGTGAATCTTCCTCGTCTTTTGAAGAATTTCTTGAATTCTCTTACGGCCATTGCATATTCTTCGTCTTCACTTCCGTCATTTGAGTCATCATCGTCACTAGGTTCCTTTTTGTCTTTTAGAGCAATGGATTTGATGTGTTCTTTCTTGACTTTGACCATTTCCGAATCTCTTCTTATAATTTCTTCAGGGACCTTCAAGTTGCCAATAAGTTCATCAAGTGATAACGTCATCAAATTCTTTGTTTCTTCAATTGCCGTGACCTTAGCTCGCCATTTTGGATGCAATGCCCAAAGAAATTTCCTAACACAATTTTTACTAGAAAATGTCTCATCAAGTGCTTTTAAACTTGTGATAATAGTGTTAAATTTAGCAAAAGCATTATCAATTGATTCCTCTTTCGGAATCGTAAATTGTTCATATTGTTGTGCAAGAAGATCTATTTTATTATCTTTGACTTGACTATTACCTTGGTGAGTAATAAGTAGTGATTCCCAAATTTCTTTGGCGGTTTTACACATAAAAATTCTTTCATATTCTTTACGCGGTAACACATTATAAATTACCATTTTAGCTTCTTTATTTTTAGCTAGTTTCTTTTTCAAATCATTATTTTGTTTTTCAAAAGGTACAATTTCATCTTTTTTAGTTTCCGGATTTTGTTGAGTGGGAGGAAAATCACCAAAGGTAATAACATGCCAAAGATCAAGATCTTTAGATTTCACATAAGTTTCGAATCTATTTTTCCAATATAAAAATCCATCATTTTCAAATAGTGGTGATCTTTACATAGATTTCCCTTCTAAATATTTTTCAGATTCCATAGATCGTTACAAGTTTTAAAATACAATATATTTTAAGAATCTTGCTAGACCTGGCTCTTGATACCAATTGTGGAAAACTAGAAGGGGGGTTGAATAGTTTTACGTCTTTTTAATTTGTTATAAAAGATTGTTTGTGTGTTTTTTTAACTTTCAAAAATTTAGATTCGATATTATGTGAACTCTAGTCTGGCACAATATAAACAACAATATATATGTATGATATAAAAAGAATAAAGTAAGTAAATAAATAAATGAGAGATGGAAAGATCGAACCGCGAGACAAGAGATTTATAGTGGTTCGGCTACAAGGACACATTCCTTGCCCTACTCCACTCCCCGAGCACCTAACTCGATAGTTTTCTTCACTATGTCAACAAGCTCCCTTATGGCGGAGAAAACCTTACACACCAATTTACACACCACAACTTCGTCACAACTTGATCACACCTTATACACAACTACTTCACACCTATCTATCTTCACACCTATCTTCTTCACAACTATCTACTTCCCAACTATCTTCTTCACTACTATCTACTTCCCAACTATCTACTTCACACTAATCTTCTAAACAATCACTCTATCTACACACTAAACTTAATCTATCTTCTACCAAATATTCACAACAAATAACACAAAGAAATATATGTAATGAATTATGCTATAACAACTTGGATGTGGAGGTCACAACAAGTTGTAATACTTTTTGTCTTGGAGGCTAGAAGTATTCTTCTCTTGAACTTGAGAGGTTGATGTTTGGATCACTTTGAAACAAAGATTAATGTATGTATCATCAAAGGATTTAAAGAATAGAAATGGAGATCTAGAACATAAAGTTTAGGAGTGCAAAAGGTGAAAATAATCTGTGAAATAAACCAGTATTTAAAGGGGAACAATTTACTATTCTTGAGCATGGCCGGTCCCCTTAATTAGGGGCCAGTCCCCTTAATCATTAAGGGGGCCGCCCCCTCCAGAACGTTGGAATTGTTTGTCCTTTTGTCGGGAAGGTTTTTCTGGATAATATTTGTCATATTTGGTTGAAAATTTGAAATCATATATTTATAATGAATTAAGCATATTCTTTTAATTCCAAAAGTTATTTTATAAAAGATATAAAATGTTTATGACATTTTATAAAAGTTCTAGTGACTTAGAAAATTTTTCCTTTGATCATAGATTGCAATAAACACTTTGTTTATTCATACATTAAGTGATTTGGATGTAAAGAGAAATATTAATCACTAAATACTTATTTACGTCATAAATTTTAGTTCAATGAGTTTATGTTTTGTAATTATTAAAACATAGAGATATTGTTAATATGTTAACAATGTTTTTAGGCATTATTTATGTCAACAAAATGAGTAGAAAGGATTGCTTTATATAGGAAGAGAAAGTGAGCTAGTTACTTGACTTTTATGGTGACTTAGAAAAATCTAGGGGACATAATCTTGAAATAGTTAATGTGAGATATATGGAGGATATGGTTGTGAAATGTAAATGGAAGGGGAATCAAAGAAAATAGTTCTTGACTTTGAAAGTTTGAATATTTTGCAAGATTGTATGACATGGTTAGTAAAGTAAAGATATTATAGGATTTGTTATATTTTGAGTTGTTTATATAGGGGGCTGATTTTTGGTATAAATGGGATGAAATGAATTAATTTTAAAAGTGTACAAGTTTTTAAAATTTGGTGGTGTGGGTATTAGGTATGTTGCGTGCCAATTAAAATGCTTAAAACGCTAATTTAAAACGCGTAAAACGCAAGTTATTTGAAAACAATGAATTTGAATGGAAATGATCATTTAAATGATTTTGAGTAGACTAAACATTATTCTAGTGTGATATAAAACATCTAAATGTGGTTCTCGTATGCACGAGATAACCTAACGGTTATACGTAAAGTTAAAAATTTACGCAATTAGGATAAAACGTTAAAGTTTATAAGTAAAAGTTAATGCAAAATTTTCGGTTGTTACAATCTATAAAACCAACTAGTTTGAAGAATGGATTAGTGTTACATTTTATTCGCCTAAGTTATCAATCGAAGTTTTAAAGTGAAAAAGGCAAATTCGAAGACTAGCACTATAAACACTAATCCATAATTATCATTGAGCTTTATTGTTAAAGGACGGTTAGTAACCCGTTATTATATGATGGAGGATTTGAATGCATCATGATCCGATTCTTGCATCTTGGCGCTTGAATTATGGGTGACAGTAGCTAATGACAACAAGGCTATTGGATTAGACTATTTGTTTGTATTTTTCATTTTTAAACTATTTAAATGTGTATCCCATGTCTATTCAAACCTTTAGTCATTCCGCATAGTAATCCTAACCTTTAGCCTATTCGAGTGAAAAATTCTAGCAATCATAGGTGTCTCATTCATGGATTTGGGTGAGCATTTATGGTTTTGTCGCTTTTGTTGGAGTAGTGTTGTTGGTAAAGGTGATCTAACATGAATGATTTAACCCCAAGCCTTACATGTATTCAATCTATATTGCCTTTTGAGATTGCTAAGACCTTTGCTCTAGTGGTGGAGTTTAGATATTTGTCAAGCTTATGATAGAATACACGCTACGACTGTGCATCGAGTTATCACCCCAAAAATGAAACTCGTATATTAGCAATTGTACGAGTGATTTTGTTTCCCTTTTTGTGATGTGTTCGGAATTAACATTTCTAGCATGGGTTATTTTTAAACTCATATTTTCCAGTAACTTGGAAGATATTTGTTTAGAAATAAATAAAAAGGTCTACTTGATGGCAAATAGAAGTCAAGTAGGGGGATATTTAATAACATCAAATAGTGTATACATTTCTCTATCAATAGCCCTTATGTTATACTCATGTTTCTTGTATTTATATAAGAATTTGTACTTAATTACTTTCTATTTGATTAATAGGATTTATCTGAGCATTGGAGCGAGAAGATGCGGAATTGAGAAGCTACTTGTTGGAATACGAGAGAAAACTACTTGTTGGATAAAACGTTAAAGTTTATAAGTAAAAGTTAATGCAAAATTTTCAGTTGTTACAATCTATAAAACCAACTAGTTTGAAGAATGGATTAGTGTTACATTTTATTCGCCTAAGTTATCAATCGAAGTTTTAAAGTGAAAAAGGCAAATTCGAAGACTAGCACTATAAACACTAATCCATAATTATCATTGAGCTTTATTGTAAAGGACGGTTAGTAACCCGTTATTATATGACGGAGGATTTGAATGCATCATGATCCGATTCTTGCATCTTTGCGCTTGAATTATGGGTGACAGTAGCTAATGACAACAAGGCTATTGGATTAGACTATTTGTTTGTATTTTTCATTTTTAAACTATTTAAATGTGTATCCCATGTCTATTCAAACCTTTAGTCATTCCACATAGTAATCCTAACCTTTAGCCTATTCGAGTGAAAAATTCTAGCAATCATAGGTGTCTCATTCATGGATTTGGGTGAGCATTTATGGTTTTGTCGCTTTTGTTGGAGTAGTGTTGTTGGTAAAGGTGATCTAACATGAATGATTTAACCCCAAGCCTTACATGTATTCAATCTATATTCCCTTTTGAGATTGTTAAGACCTTTGCTCTAGTGGTGGAGTTTAAATATTTGTCAAGCTTATGATAGAATACACGCTATGACTGTGCATCGAGTTATCACCCCAAAAATGAAACTCGTATATTAGCAATTGTACGAGTGATTTTGTTTCCCTTTTTGTGAGGTGTTCGGAATTAACATTTCTAGCATGGGTTATTTTTAAACTCATATTTTCCAGTAACTTGGAAGATATTTGTTTAGAAATAAATAAAAAGGTCTACTTGATGGCAAATAGAAGTCAAGTGGGGGGATATTTGATAACATCAAATAGTGTATACATTTCTCTATCAATAGCCCTTATGTTATACTCATGTTTCTTGTATTTATATAAGAATTTGTACTTAATTACTTTCTATTTGATTAATAGGATTTATCTGAGCATTGGAGCGAGAAGATGCGGAATTGAAAAGCTACTTGTTGGAATACGAGAGAAAGCCGGATCAGAGGACATATGAGGCGTAATGGAACTCTTGGGTAGGCGATGTATTCATAATTGAAGCATTTCTTACTAAGTCGATTCAAGAGGCATATACAGCGTATTCACATCGATACATATATGTCGTATTAATATACAAAAGACTTAGTAATTATCCATACAACAAGGCAATTACGGCGTAACCAACCCGTAGCACATATGTCATAATCATCAAAGAGCTGTTCATATAAATTTAACTAGAGTTGATGCTACACAATGCTTCCTTTGTGTATACGTTGTAAGGATTATCAAAGTCAAATGAATTTCAGATCCAGGGCATATACGGTGTAATTGGATCGTTGCACCTAAGCCATAACAGCGGAAGGCTTTGAAGAATTAATTTACCGAGAGCATATACGACGTAACCATTCACTTATGGTTACGCCGTATACATGTCGTGCCCAGCCAAAACTATAAATATAAGCCCTAATTCATTTACAACATACACATTCATTCCGCATATCAGTTGAAGAGCTTTTCAAGAGAAATTACATCACCAAGCAAAATCGAACATATATCGACATAGAGTAATTATATCAAACACAAAGTTTAATTCCTTTTCAGTTTTATTCATTAATTTTGCTGCACTTTACAACATGTCCGGCTAAACACCTTTGGTGTTAGCCTAGTAATGTACTAATTGATGTTATGTTTTTTATTCCTTCATTTATTTATCACTTTTATTGGATATCTATGTGTTTGTTATGAGATCCTTGCATTGTGGTAGTATTTAGAGAGATTTAGCTCCCGATCACTAGGTGTAGTGACCTCCTCACTTGGAAAATCGGGGTGATTGAGAGATTTACAACCTCTCGGTTGTATAGGGGTTGATCAAACCACCACCTAAATGCTAACTAGTGGGATTGTTGGCATAGGAACAGATCACATAGGTAGTTGGGACTTATTGACTAGAATCCGGTTAATCGGTATGACTACCAATCTACTGAGACCGGGTACTATAGGCTAGTAACATGTTGAACATTCATTCCTCAAGAACTAAGATCACTAGTAAAAGCGAGATTTAGACATTGCACTAGGAAGAAGAAACATAACATTAGTTAAGGATTAACTAGGTTAACCCATTTTATATTCTTGATTAATTCACCCATTTACATTTCGTGCTTTATTTAATTTAATTATTTATTTCTTAAGAATTAAGTGGGTTGATTAGCCGTATTCATAAGTAAACTTAGCCTCCAAGTTTGAAACCGGCCCGATATGGCGTATTCAGGATTCTAATATGGAGTATCGGCCAATATGGCGTATACAAGTACCCAATGTGTTGTATTGGACATCTAGAACATGTAGGTATCCTTTTTCTCTTTCCATGGCCGCTTGATTCAAGTAAAACGGAGTCCGGATGAAGATTTTACAGCCAAAATACTAAAGCGTCTTCGAGTGTCGTCATGTAATCTTGATTTCTTCTTTTGGCTTCGTTTCTTCCCTTGACTTTTTTCTAAGATACTTAAATCGACCAAGTTTCGTATACGACATATTCCCAAAGATGGATACGCCGTATTCATCAAAGTCAGGCAAGGTCTTAAAATCTTCTAAGTATATCGATACGGCGTATCTAATTAGCATTGTGATGACATCAAATAAGTACATATTATTGTCATCATTTGTCCTATATATTTGACTTGTCTCATGATATTATTTATGAGAATTGATACTTAATAGTTTACTTTTGTTATTCTCAGTTATAAACAAGTATTTGATGAAAGTTAGCTATTTTGGACGTAAAATGAAGCAAAATGGATCAAGTTGGAAAAGTCTACTGAATTGAAGGAGATACGCCGTATCATTCTAGACAGATACACCGTACGACCATACTTAGATGAATTCGAAGACCATTGCCGGACTTTGAAGAATGCGCCGCATGTGTTAATCTCATGAGTCGCATATGAAACTTTGGTCAACAAAGAAGATCTGACTTATCTACTCCAGGTACGCCGTATTACCTTCTTGACATACGACGCATCAATTTCAAGACTTCATCCAAAGATTATCCAAGATACTGAAGGACATGCGCCGCATAGAGATTCAAGTTACGCCGCATCTGAAGACGGTGTACGAATATTCCAAAATATAATAATCTTGGACCCCACGCGAAGCTATCTAGATACGCCGCATCGAACTCTCAGACAGAAAGTATAAATACCCAATTCAACAGCCGAATTTCGTGTGCAAAAGTATTTAGAAAAGTACAAGCACACCCTAAGGAGAAGAACAAGACACCACTTAACGAAGATTTCAGAGCAGTAAGAAGGTCCTGCTAGTGTTTTAATTCATTAGTAGTTTTGTTTAATTGTATCAGTACTCTTTAATCCATTAGGATTGTTGGGCTTGTCTACGCCATATGACTCCCTTTTATATTGTTTTCCCATCGATTAAAGTTTATTTGATGTTTATTTGGTTCTTATTATATGTGCATTGATAACTTTTGTGTCTAGCTGTGGTATGCTTGGGCTGCCATACCCCTCCCACGATTACTTCACTAGCATTATAAGTTAGTGTAAGCCCTTAAAAAAGGTTAAATAATATTGACATAAGTAATCATAAAGAGTTTACTCACCTATAACTAAGATACCAACGAGAGAGAATATATTTTAGTACTCATCATATCAAGCTAGCAATAAAACAAGTGATAAGCTACTTAATCATAAGTCAGGTCTCTTATCTGTATCTGTTATCTATCTGTGTACGTGTTCGCCATTCGTGTATTATATCTCATTATTTTTATTTAATGTTATAATCAACTCAAATCTTGCCAATCTCTCAGGCTGAAAACCCGATTGCGTTAGATTAGGTTGTAAAACTAACTTAGGAATTAAAATATTGATAGACATTCTAGGTGTTAACGTTCCACTCTTAGTGATCAACACTCTACTTACCAACTAACTATATTGATCGGGTACACTGCTCGTTAGTGTGTGTTATAGGTTAAGTCGGCTAAATATAAATTAAAAACTTGATAAGAAAAATCTATACCTACAACAATATACGCACACATCACATTGATATGCCGTATTGAGTGTCTGATCAGTACGCTTTCTTCAATATATTCGTTTTTGCTCCAAAACACGTTTTTTTCCATGAATTTCTCCAATTGCTCCAATATAAAATAGTATAAAATGAGCAATATAAACGAGATAAATGATGCTATAAATATGACCTTATTTGATGCCATCAGGAAACAAAACCAAAATTCATCTCAAAATAATTTTTCAAACCCACCTAATCGTTTTTAACAAAGCGGTTCATCCTCGAATTGCCCCTTTAACAATATTATTTCCAACAATTCAATAATATTGAAGGATTGATATCTAATTTTATGTCATCTCAAGAAGCTCATTTGTCTAAGTTTGAAGCCAATTTCAAACAACAACAAAGCGAGATGACAAATAAAATTGATACTCTTTTAAAGGTTCTCAATGACCGAGTAATGGGAGCACTCCCAAGTGACATCGTCAAGAACCCAAAAGTAAACGTTAATTCTATTTCATCGGTTTCATCTCCTCGTTCTTGTTCTCAAATAGAAGGTGCATCTTCATGCCCTTCACATCACTTTCACTCGGTCAATGCAATCAAAACATGTTTCAAACAAACTCAAACTTTTTCAAAAGACCGACAACACAAAAATAATACACTAAGCGAAATGTCGGTCAACAAAGTTATTGAAACACCAACCAAACAAGAACCCAACCCCAATCTTAGTGATGAATTCAAGGATCTTTACCTTGAACGTCCTGATGAGGCGAAAAGTGTATCGGACGTGTTTGGACGTTTTGGACGTTTTTGGAGCATTAAAGAGAAGAAAACGGCAAAGTCTCAAATTCCTTGCTGGGAACAGTACCTGACGACGTCAAGGCCTAACACATGACGGCGTCAAGAGTGATAAAAGAGGTGGAAGTTGATATTATAACGTGACGGCCCAGAGTATTTTCAATGTAATTGGCCTGACAGCGTCACCAAAGTCGTCAGGGTCAAAATGCATGTGACGGCCCAGAGCATATTTCTACATGAAGGCGTCAAGACTGGATCTAGGCAATATGACTCTTAACTTAGCGGCGATTTGACGGCGTCAGAATCCAATACATGACGCCGTCATGATGTTCTGTCTATAGATATTTTCCAATTTTTCATTGTAAAGTGTGGAACAAGTTGTGGAATATTAAAACACAAACCCTAGGTCGAATTTTCTGCTTATTGGAGGGGTTCCAAACCCTTCTTTATTCCATGTTTGAATAAAGATAAGTCTTCCAATAATCATTCAATATGTCTATGTATTGTTTGATTCTATCTTATGCTTGTCTTTCTTTTAACATGTTAGGCTAGGTTTTTATTGTGTTTGCTTAGATGTAGTGAAACCTAGATGTTGATTATTGGTTGATTGTTTGTTTATAATTGTTACGGATGATTGTATTCGATGTTAGGCTTAAGAAAACTGGCAGACTTCCATTGGTAACTTGCTTGAACGTTTTAAGAAACGTGATCGGAGGTGTACTACGATTTTTGGTTGTATTTAATGCATAAGTGAATTCTAATGATCCCATGTTAGGAGCTTTTAGTCGGCTCAACATAGGAGTGAAGTAGGATCTTATAGAGTTAGGGAATATTGTACACGGCCCTACGACTAGTATTAAGGAATATAACCCGTCATCCATGAAATTGTAACAAGCTAATCAACCGGTAAAAGATATCTAGGGAGTAATGAAATCTAAGTAAACACATCTTTTCTCATTATTGTTTCCACCACATTAGTTTAATTTTATTTCTTTTATTTTATTTTGATTGCATCTTAGTTAATTGGGTTAGTTGACTAGCAACTAATTCCGCCCACTCCTTCAAAACCCGAGATTTTACTTGCTTTCATAATATATAAAAAATACATAAAGAATCATCCCTCACCTCTAGACCTAGTTTAGTAGGCTTTCTAATCCTAGCGACACTATTCCTGAGTTAAACGATCAATCCCCCGGTACTTTTCACTATACTATACTACAACGATCAGATACACTGCCTGGCGGGGATTGCAAGCTTCTCAAGATCCCTTGAGAGGTAAAACTTGTTGTGAGGGCGCAATCCCGCGTATCAAGTTTTTGGCGCCGTAGCCCGGGGAATAGTTATTGTCTAGGTTAGAATTTCTTTTTATTAGGTCTACTTGCTAGATTCCTTTCTAGTAAGATTTTTATTTTTATTTTTAAGGTTTTCTTTAGTCTATCTTATTCCTTCGTTTCTTTGTTCGTAACCATTACCATCCGCCATCATGGCAAATGAAGATCTCTCTAACCTTAGAATCACTAGGAGTCGTAGTTCCGTAAGAAATCTTGTTTTGCCATATGCAGAACCTGAAAGGGAAATGCATAGGCTAAAGCAATCTCTCCCAACAACCGAACCATCTGGCATAGCCATCAACTTTGATGAGGCTCTTTCTGAAGAAGATTCAGATAATCACCTCACACCCTCTAGCCCCCAATCCAACCACGATTTGAGCACCCCCGAAATTTCCACCCCTAAGCACCTTAAGGACTATTCTTCCCCGAATCCTCACGGCTTCTAAAATGCCATTGTTTTCCCTAACGAACGCACCGATGAGGTCTTGCGTGCAAACGATGTTTGGCTTGTCCAAAGTGTATGCAAGTTTCGCGGACTACATACCGATGACCCAATTCAACATATTAGGGATTTCTTGAAGATAGTGGACACCCTCCATACGGATGAGGCCACTAGAAACACGTCCCAATTACGATTCTTTCCCTCCGAGTCTATTTTTACATGGGAGCAACTTATATCCAAGTTTTATGAGAAGTTCTTCCCAGCAGGGAAAACCTCGGTATTTAGGGATAGGATCCTCCGTTTCCGAAAGGAGAAGGACGAGCCCATATATAAATCATGGATTAGATTCAAGGATCTAATAAGACAAGTCCCCCATCATGGCATAGAACTTTGGCTTCTGGTCCAAATCTTCTACGACAATGTCTCCCCAAACGACCAGAACGGAATCAATAATTCAAGAAAAGGGAAAATAGCTCATCTGAGCGCCGAGGAAGGGTGGAATAGGATTGAA
This sequence comes from Artemisia argyi, assembly GCA_030686995.1. Lineage (NCBI taxonomy): Eukaryota > Viridiplantae > Streptophyta > Magnoliopsida > Asterales > Asteraceae > Artemisia > Artemisia argyi. Next base: position 174,550,773 of record CM060682.1, on the reverse strand, counting down.
GAATATGCTCAAGACCAGGACGATACTTGGGATGCACCCGATTCGATTATGAGCATATCCGAAATCACACAAACACCCTCGGATCGGCTAAGGAAAATTCACGAAAGGGTGTTATACCTTGCAGGGTCGCGAACAACTAAACAACTTTCAAATCCTTACTTGATCTGCGACTACTGTGGGGCCCCACACGAAGTAGAAGAATGCAGAGGAGAAATCACTACCGAACATGTGCGTTTGTCGGGACATGACATCTACGCTGACCCCTCCCTTTTGCCTTTTTACCAAAACGATGATTATACCCTTTGAGGGAATCTGGTGAAAAGAAAAGAAGGAGAGGAAGGCCCTGACTTCAAAATCAGGAGCACTTTTGAGGATGACCTTGGACACTTTACTCAGGAAAAAGGCTTACAATTGAAAGGGCTTGACGAGCTCATCACTGAACAACAGAATGACATGGAAAAATGGTTCAAAAAGCTTAATGCCACCTTTGATGGTCATAACAGGCCCCCAGTAAGCAAAAAAGATCCCTTGCTCGCAGTTACTACTCGAGCTGGAACAACAACCAAGGACCCTCCTTATCCAAGCCAACATCCTGTCGCCGTTGAGCCAAATAATCCCCACGAGGAGGAAGGTAATGTGAGCAACGAGACTCCCGAACAACCTCCTCTGATGACCCCATCTCCACCAACTCCACCTAACCAACCTGTGAGAATCCCATTTTCATCCCGCCTAAAAAATCAGAAGATTGAAAACGATAATAAGATATTCTTGTCGTATCTAAAAGATTCGGTGGTCACCATACCTCTCCTTGATGCTTGCTATCACATGCCCAAGTATAGCTCATACTTCAAAAGATTGCTTGCCAACCGAAAGAAACTCGAGGGTCTTGTGAATCTGGGAGAAGAATGTTCGGTGGTGACCCAACGAGGGCTACCAAAAAAGGTAGACGACCCAGGCAGCTTCACCTTGCCCTGTTCCATAAGATATCTATCGATAAAGAATGCTCTTTCCGATTTAGAGGCAAGCATCAACCTCATGCCCTACTCCATGTTCCTCAAACTAGGATATTCCGAACTAAAACCAACCCGTATGAACATCCAACTAGCCGATAGATCGGTCAAATATCCCTTGGGGATATGCGAGAATGTGCTAGTTAAAGTAGGGAAGTTCAAATTTCCGGTTGACTTCGTGATCTTGGAAATGGAGGAGGATGACCTGGTGCCCATCATCTTAGGGTGACCCTTTCTTGCCACCGCTCGTGTAGTTATCGATGTTTACGACGGCAAGTTAACCTTACGAGTAGGGGCCGATAACTTGACCTTTGATATTAAAGACACTATGAATCTATCTCTCGAGGCAGCTAACTGGCTCTATTTCATTGGTGAGGTCGATGAATTAACTGATGTCATCGACAACTGTGTTGATGAACAAATCGAAGAGGGCTGGTTGAGGGATGAGGTTCTCCTCCCCACAATGGAGAAGGAGAAGACGGAGGACTCTAGCGCAGTCTCCTTCTACCCCATACAAGAGACCACTGAACCGCTCGAACTTCGTAAACCCGAAAACAAGCTAAAGCCTTCCATTATCGAACCACCCAAGCTAGAACTTAAAGAACTCCCAAACCACTTGATATATGCTTTCCTCCATGGAGAGGATCAACTGCCAGTGATCATAAATTCTTCCCTTGAACATGGGCAAAAGGATAAACTCTTAGGAGTTTTAAAGAAATATAAGGGTGTCCTTGCATGGAGTGTAGCCGACATTAAGGGGATTGACTCAACCTTCTGCACGCATAAGATTCTTATGGAAGAAGACTATAAACCAGCTGTGCAACCCCATAGGTGGGTAAATCCCAACATTAAGGAATTGGAGAAAAAGGAAGTTATCAAACTCTTGGATGCAGGGCTGATATACCCGATTTCGGATAGCCCGTGGGTTAGTCCTGTACAGGTTGTACCAAAGAAAGGAGGGATGACTGTGGTGAAAACTGACAACGGTGAGATGGTACCTCAGAGAACGGTTACTGGTTGGCGGGTATGCATCGATTATAGAAAGCTCAATGATGCCACCAGAAAGGATCACTTTCCCCTCCCGTTCATTGACCAAATGTTGGAGAGATTAGCCGGGCACGTGTACTACTGTTTCTTGGATGGATTCTTAGGATATTTCCAAATCCCCATAGCCCCTGAGGACCAAGAAAAAACCACATTTACTTGCCCTTATGGAACATTCGCCTATAAGAGAATGCCTTTTGGGCTATGTAACGCTCCTGCCACTTTTCAGCGATGTATGACCGCAATCTTTCACGAGTTAATGGAAGACAACATGGAAGTTTCCATGGATGATTTCTCAGTCTTCGGGGACTCTTTCGATCGTTGTCTCGCTAACCTGGAAAAAATGCTCAAACGTTGCGAGGAGACCAACTTGGTCCTAAATTGGGAGAAATGCCATTTTATGGTAAAAGAAGGGATTGTGCTAGGGCATAAGGTCTCAGGAAATGGGATTGAGGTGGACCAAGCAAAAGTTGAAGATATATCTGAACTACCTTATCCCACTACTGTCAAGGAAATACGTAGCTTCATGGGTCATGCAGGGTTCTATAGGAGGTTCATTAAGGACTTCTCTAAAACAGCTCGGCCAATGACTCAATTACTTGTAAAGGATGCCCTTTTCGATTTCTCTCAAGAATGCAAGGATGCATTCAATCTCCTGAAAAAGGAACTCACACAAGCCCCAATCATGGTTACACCTAACTGGGAATTACCTTTCGAGATCATGTGTGACGCTAGCGACTATGCTGTTGGAGCAGTATTAGGCCAAAGGTTTAACAAACAATTCCAACCAATATACTACGCTAGCAAAACTATGAATCCCGCTCAAGAGAACTATTCTACCACTGAAAAAGAACTATTAGCCATGGTGTTCACTTTCGACAAATTCCGCCAATATCTTGTCCTTTCAATAATGGTTGTTTTTACTGATCATTCGACTCTTCGATAGCTTTTTGCTAAGCAAGACGCTAAACCACGAATAATTCGGTGGATTTTGTTGTTACAAGAATTCGATGTTGAAATTTGTGATAAAAGGGGGGCAGAGAATTTAGCTACTGATCATCTCTCTCGTCTCGAAAATCCCCTCCTTCGTGAACTTGACAAGAGTGAGATTCGAGACTCATTTCCTGACGAGAAGCTTATGTCAATAACAGATTCTGAGCCATGGTACGCTGATTATGCTAATTATCTTGCAAGAAGACTCATTCTGGAACACATGACTAGACACGAAAGGAAAAGGTTCTTTACCCAACTAAAATACTACTTCTGGGATGAGCCTTTCTTATTTCGAAGATGTCCTGATCAAGTAATCAGGCGCTGTCTTTCGGGAAAAGATGCAATGAAGATTATGAAAGAATGTCATTCGGGCCCTTCTGGGGGCCATCATGGAATAAATACCACCGCATGAAAAATTTTCGATGCAGAATTCTATTGGCCTACAATATTTCGTGATGTGAAGGGAATGATACATGCATGTGATGCATGTCAACGAGCCGGGAATATATCGAGAAGAGATGAAGCGCCTCAGAATTATATACAAGTTTGTGAGATTTTCGATGTTTGGAGAATAGATTTCTTGGGACCCTTTCCATCTTCAGGGGGAACGAATACATATTAGTGGCCATTGATTATGTTTCAAAATGGGTGGAGGCACAAGCCCTTAGGACCGACGATGCTAGGGTAGTCATTCATTTTTTTTAAAAAAAGCTGTTTGCTAGGTTCGGCATTCCTAAAGCTCTCATTAGTGATAGGGGAACCCACTTTTGCAACGCGCAAATGGAAAAAGTCATGAAAAGATATGGAATCTCCCACCGGTTCTCCACCGCTTATCACCCGCAAACCAACGGTCAAGTTGAAAACACCAACAGGGCGACTAAGAGAATATTGGAAAAGACGGTCAATCAGAACAGAAAGGATTGGTCATTTAAACTCGATGAGGCCTTATGGGCATTCCGAACGGCCTACAAGACACCTATTGGAATGACCCCGTTCTGCATGGTTTATGGCAAGGCGTGTCACCTTCTAGTAGAACTTGAACACAAGGCTTATTGGGCACTTAAGGCATGTAATTTGGATTATACGGTCGCTGGGAAGAATAGGTTCTTGCAACTCCATGAGCTTGATGAATTAAGGCTAGAAGCGTATGAATCCTCCGTTACATATAAAGAAAGGGTAAAAAGATGGCATGACCAGCGAATTAAGAAACCTAAGGAGTTCTCAGAAGGGGACAAAGTTCTATTGTATAATTCCCGGTTAAGGTTATTTCCCGGGAAACTTAAGTCTAGATGGTATGGACCCTTTACGGTGAAAAGCTCCTCTTGTTATGACCAAGAAACATGTTCCGGAGGTCGAGGTTGATCGAAATGCATCATGTTTCTAGAGAGAGAAAGGTGGAGAACTATGTGTTTTATAAATATGAAATGAAGTGAAACTTACACACACTTTCCCACCCCCCTCATGGAGAGTCACGAGGGGCATTTATAGGCTCCCTTCACTACATGTTTGCCTACTTGACAATAGTAGTCCTTGTAGTTTCTAATCTACTCCAATTCACTTGTGTGACATTATCTTTATAAAAAAGCGAGGCTAACAATCTCCCTCCAAGATATCGTCACACGTGAATGGTAACAATGAGACCTATAAATACATAAACAATGTAAATTACAACAATAGTAAACTATGTTGACGTTGTTGAAGCACAGAGTCTCTGTAGTCTAGATACTGAGGCAGACTTGAAGTTCTCTCTTCCGATGATCTCGGCGTATGATCTTTGACACTGACGGCAAAGGTCTTTGTAGCTCTGAACTTCAACTGTAATGGTCTAGTTAGGTTATTACTCCCTCCTAACTAGTGAGCCTTTATTCTTTTTCCTACTCCCTCCTGAACCGACAACTCTCTTTTCATCTCGCAGCGGATAAAGTAGATTGTAAAGTGTTTGTACCATGGCTGTCATTTGGGTAGCAGCATAACAACATAACTCACATAACATTGCATCCAAGTTGGTGATAAGTCCTTATGTACACACACTACTTCTCCATTCACGATGTTAAGCACAATTCTCTCAGTCAATCCAATCACTGAAGACGAAACACTACTTCTTTTGGCATGTTCTTCTCCCTCCTGATGGTTGCGAGGTATCAGAATCATCATAATGTAGTGTACATGCCGTATAATCACCTTGTACTTGATGCAATTTAGAAGCCATAACAGCTTTTTGGAGTACATTTTGTGAGTATATGTCGCTAAGATATGACTCTCTTTATCTACAATCTCCTCTCTTCTCTTCAACCTATAAGCGACCTCTTCAAATTCCAACCAGCTAGTAAATGACCACTGTATGGAGAGAACCCAATATAACCAATCTGAGAATGAAGTAAACATCTCATAAATATGTGACTTAATCTTGTACGAAAGTGTGACTAAGAACCTATCCTAAGCACTACAACGTAACTCCTTAAAGCATAGGTAGTGTCATATACCCAAACCAATCAAACAGTATATGAAATATCCACCTCTTGGAATCTCCACAACTTCATGTGACACTGAGTACTACAACGTAACTCCTTAAAGTGATAGCTATAACCCGTGAGTACTACAATGTAACTCCTTACATCGGGTATAACTAGATAATCCAAGTCTTAATCACTATCAGTGTATGCCCAAACAAGTATCTCTGAAAGTCATGCATCCATCCAACCTCTAGACTTTGAGATAAATAAGTACACATGCCCGTGAAATGAACTTTAAACCCAAATAAGCAATATCGTAAAAAACTCCGTAGTCACAAAAATCCGATACTAGCCGTTGTCATTTGATTGTGATTTCTTGATTAGGATCTTTTAAGCAATACGTGGTGTGTTTTGAAGCAGGATACATTGGTATTAAGTTTATGAAACAATGAAATGAATCATCTTCTATTAAGTGTAGACCAATGATATCATGTGTTTTTGGTGTATGGGTGAGTTGCTGGAACTTGTAACACACAGAAAAGTTAGAGTTTTGCTAACTCGCAAGATTTAAGTTCCACGAAGTATAGTTTCCCCTTAAAGTATTCAAGAATAATCCTTACTAGATAAACTATAAGGAATGTTAAGGCTAACTTGCCACAAAAATTCCTAACTTGCTATAAAAATTCCTAACTCGCAAGAAAAGTTCCTAATTCGCCAGGAAAATTCCTAATTCGCCAGAAAAGTTCCTAACTCGCCAGAAAAGTTCCTAACTCGCTAGAAAAGTTCCTAACTCGCTAAAAAAATTCCTAACTCGCTAGAAAAGTTCCTAACTCGCTAGAAAATGTTCCTAACTCGCAAGGAAAGTTCCTAACTAGCTAGGAAAGTTTCTAACTCGCTAGAAAATGTTCCTAACTCGCTAGAAAATGTTTCTAACTCACTACGAAAGTTCCTAACTCGCTAGAAAATGTTCCTAACTCGCTAGAAAGGTTCCTAACTCGCTAGAAAAGTTCCTAACTTACTAGAAAAGTTCCTAAATCGCTAGAAAATGTTCCTAACTCGCCAGGAAAGTTCCTAACTCGCTAGAAAAAGTTCCTAACTCGCTAGGAATGTTCCTAACTCGCTAGAAAATGTTCCTAACTCGCTAGAAAGGTTCCTAACTAGCCAAAAAAATTCCTAACTCGCTAATCTTCAAAACCCAACTCGCTAATTTTCAACTTAACTCGCCAAAACGTACTTTTTCCGAGAAAAAACACCAAAAAACACAATTTCTCACCACAAAACACCACGATTCGCCCCTGGTTAGCTCTGATGCCACTTGTTATGACCAAGAAACATGTTCTGGAGGTCAAGGTTGATCGAAATGCATCATGTTTTTAGAGAGAGAAAGGTGGAGAACTATGTGTTTTATAAATATGAAATGAAGTGAAACTTACACACACTTTCCCACCACCCCCCCCCCCCTCATGGAGAGTCATGAGGGGTATTTATAGGCTCCTAACACTACATGTTTGCCTACTTGACATTAGTAGTCCTTGTAGTTTCTAATCTAGTCCAATTCACTTGTGTGACGTTATCTTTATAAAAAAGCGAGGCTAACACCTCTAAAGCGGGCGTTGTTGTGTTAATGGACGATGAAAATAGAGAATTCACTATAAATATACAATCCGTAAAACATTATCAAGAAAGTGGTAATGAAATGATTAGTGAGGAGGATGTAACATTTGATGACGAGGTCACGTAATTGCCCGTGACCTTGAGTCTAGCTACAAGACTCGTAAATAAAGAAAAGCGCTTCTTGGGAGGCAACCCATGTTTTGTGTGTTTTTATTTGTTTGTTTGTTTGATTTTATTTTATTTGTTTCCGTATGCATGCTTTATTTTTATTGTTGGTAAATCATGGTTCAAAATAAATTGTGAAAATGCTTTATTTTGTTTTTAACTTTGTCTTAATTACATATAAAAGTATTTTGCAAAAGCTAATTGTAAGGGAGATCCAAATTTGTTTATAAGAACGAAAATGAACGTGATTCGCTACAATATTAAATGAGCATGTATATTAGTATTTGTTAGAGTCAAATGCTTGTATCAAGTCATAATGATGTTTTGCAGGATTTTCAAGGAAATAAGGCATAAGTTTTTCCAGAAATTTTCCGGAAACTTAACATAAGACTTTTCCAGGAACATTCTGACGGCGTCAGGTACCAAAATTCTGAAAAATTTTGCGAGTTTTGTTTAAACCGGAGTCTTAAAGTTTTTGTCGATTCTTTAGTTTTATAAACTCCAGGAAATCTGTAAACATTCATTCCACAAGCATTATATCTTAAATTGTTTTCTAGGATTTGTTAGTATATATAGATTACCGCCGATTTTATGCGAGGTTTGCGTTGATTGTTTTCTCAGGTTTAACAGGTTATATATGACAAGAGATAATTTATATTTCTGGAGGGAAGCTTTCAACGTTCATATTCTTGGAGGAAGATCTAACGTTGTTGACACACTATCCACACCGAACGAATCAGGGGAGTATTTGTCTTCATTCTTTTACCTGTTTTACTTTTACATCCTTTAATTGAACATTGGGAACAATGTTCATCCTAAGTGTAAGGGGATGGTAAATGATGATACCTTATAGGATACAATTGCACTTGAGTTTGTTTGTTTGATAGTAGGTGTGTAATAAAACTAAGAGAAATACTTGTTAGTGTAATTTTAGCGCCAAATTTAAAATTTTTTACAACATTTAGGAGTGAAACTTTAGCGTTAACAAGCGTCTCATGGATAGGAGTTGTATGACTAGCACAAAACCATACCACGTAAAAAATATTATCACGCAAATATGTGAGGTTCGCCTTTAGATTTGATAGGAAAAGTATTCATTATTAGTGCTTATGAGTGTACCGGTAGTATTTAGATTCTAGTACTTGCGTTAGTGATACATACCGAGACCGCTAGTTAGACTGCATTCGTGTAGTAGGATTTACTACATGATAAGAGGCATTAGGATCACCCTTGTGTTTAAACCCGTATCATAATTACTTGACCATTTAAGTCAATTACCTTGACTAGCGAAGTCAATTAATTTTTCCCACACCTTTGCATTGTACTCATTTTTAGTACACGATACCCCTAGTACAACCCTCCGAGCCTATCTTTTCGTTTATAACTTTAAGCATCTTACTTAAAGGAAGAATTTGTTACAAACCACCCAAATGTGCAACCAAATCGCCTTAGCCTTCCTTGTATGCACTCATCTTTAGTGCATTATTGTTATTTGTTTAAACCCTTAGTTAATTATCTAATTGATTACATGGTTGCTAAGCCGAGTCATATCTTGTACATATTATTTTGGGATGATTGGGACTCATGGGTAAAGTACTAGTGTTATGGAGTAATGGGGAAGAACATCATATATTACCCCCATATATGCATTAATCTTAAAAAGTACTCCAAATGTTTTGATTATCTTAATTCGAGTCATTAGAGTAGTTTATTGTAAAGTATGTAAAAATTCAAGTGTAAGGGGAATGCAAATTCCCTACGATGTATCATTTTGGATGGTAGGGTAAAAGTGTATGCAAAAAAAATAAAATAAAAAAAAAATCGGAAAAAAAATCGGAAAAAAAAAAGAAAAAGAAAAAAAAATAGAAAAAGAAAAAGAGAAAAAACATACGGACTACCATCCCATTTCATTTTATGTTTGTTTTATGGTTTGTTAGATTTTGATTAGCTTAAGTCGAGTCGAGTCTTGGCTTAGCAACGCCATATTGTACATGTAATTAACCAAGATTATTAACTCGCCACCAGTAAATATTGCCTTTATCCAATAAAATCGTGTTTTTCATATCCCTACACCTAACGTTATAACCCTTTAAAAGACCTCTTTGATAGTTTATCCTAGGTGGTTACGCCAAGTGGTGGAGGTTTGATCATTTCCCAAGCCTATGGTAATCTATTTGCTATGACATGTAGTGAGAGATGTTTTCCATTTCCTTATTGTGATATATACTCTATTACACCCGAGAGATGTGAGTATCTAAACACTATTTGTGAGGTGCTAGTGTATAACTTTCAATGTTGCAAAAATCGTGAATCGGTAGCCGGGCGGTCGACCACCCTGCAGCCTGTAATCGGTCAAGGCGGTGATTAATCGGTGATTAATCGGTTTGGCATTTCCTGCATGTTTTGGGAATTTCTGGAGAGCAAACTAAAGATCTTAACTGATTCAAGCCTTCTATGTTTTCAAACCTCAATAAAAGGCTTCAATTCTGATTATGAGGCCCATTGTGCGTTATAAGTGAAATAAACGATCCCCAAATTAAGTAAAATGCCTAAATTTTTATTTTTTTAAATTTGACCGATTCGACCGATTTTTGGCCGATTCGGCCGATTTTTGACCGATTCAGCCGATTTTTTACCGATTCGGCCGATTTTTGGCCGATTTTTTTCCCAGACCGATTTTTTTAGCCGATTAGCCTAAATCGCCAAGGTCTATGGCCGATTACCTTGGAATCGGCGATTAATCGGCCGATTTTTCCGATTTTTGCAACATTGATAACTTTCATGCTTGTTTTTGGTTTTTAGTGGAACGATTATTTATTGTAATTACTTTTATATTAGTGTTAAATAACCCCTAACTTGTATTTTGATTAGAATAAAAGCGCATTTGCTTGAGGACAAGCAAATCTCAAGTGTAAGGGTATTTGATGAGGCGAAAAGTGTACCGCTTTTAAGGGGTCATTTAAGCCCGAATTCGTGATTATTTGATCAATTATTGCCCTAAATCGTTCCTTTTGTCATTTTAGATACTTTTGAGGAGAAATCAGGAAAAGGAAGCGTTTTGGACGTTTTTGGAGCATTAAAGTGAAGAAAACGGCAAAGTCTCAAATTACTTGCTGGGAACAGTACATGACGACGTCAAGGCCTAACACATGATGGCGTCAAGAGTGATAAAAGAGGTGGAAGTGGATATTATAACGTGACGGCCCAGAGTATTTTCAATGTAATTGGCCTGATGGCGTTACCAAGGCCGTCAGGGTCAAAACACATGTGACGACCCAGAGCATATTTCCACATGAAGGCGTCAAGACTAGATCTAGGAAATACGCCTCTTAACTTGGCGGCGAGTTGACGGCGTCAGAAGCCAATACATGACGCCGTCAGGATGTTCTGTCTATATATATTTTTCCAATTTTTCATTGTAAAGTGTGGAACAAGTTGTGGAATATTAAAACACAAACCCTAGGTCGAATTTTCTGCTTATTGGAGGGGTTCCAAACCCTTCTTTCTTCCATGTTTGAATAAAGATAAGTCTTCCAACAATCATTCAATATGTCTATGTATTGTTTGATTCTATCTTATGCTTGTCTTTCTTTTAACATGTTAAGCTAGGTTTTTATTGTGTTTGCTTAGATGTAGTGAAACCTAGATGTTGATTATTGGTTGATTGTTTGTTTATAATTGTTACGGATGATTGTATTCGATGTTAGGCTTAAGAAAACTGGCAGACTTCCATTGGTAACTTGCTTGAACGTCTTAAGAAACGTGATCGGAGGTGTACTACGATTTTTGGTTGTATTTAATGCATAAGTGAATTCTAATTATCCCATGTTAGGAGCTTTTAGTCGGCTCGACATAGGAGTGAAGTAGGATCTTATAGAGTTAGGGAATATTGTACACGGCCCTACGACTAGTATTAAGGAATATAACTCGTCATCTATGCAATTGTAACAAGCTAATCAACCGGTAAAAGATATCTAGAGAGTAATGAAATCTAAGTAAACACGTCTTTTCTCATTATTGTTTCCACCACATTAGTTTAATTTTATTTCTTTTATTTTATTTTGATTGCATCTTAGTTAATTGGGTTAGTTGACTAGCAACTAATTCCGCCCACTCTTTCAAAACCCGAGATTTTACTTGCTTTCATAATATATAAAAAATATAAAAAGAATCAACCCTCACCTCTAGACCTAGTTTAGTAGGCTTTCTAATCCTAGCGACACTATTCCTGAGTTGAACGATCAATCCCCCGGTATTTGTCACTATACTATACTACAACGATCAGGTACACTGCCTGGCGGGGATTGCAAGTTTCTCAAGATCCCTTGAGAGGTAAAACCTGTTGCGAGGGCGCAATCCCGCGTATCACGTCCGGTTCTTGATGTCTTGACTCATTCTCCTTGTTATAATGCTCTTTTGGATAAATATGTAGAAGGAGTAAAGTTAGGTAAGAATGGGTCCGCCTTCGTTAAAAAAAATTACCTGAAAAGTTAGATGACCCGGGCATATTCGTCTCACCTTGTAGTATCAGAAATTCTGAAGCCTTTGATACCTTAGCCGACCTAGGATCATGCATTAACCTACTTCCGTTGTCCTTTTATAAGAGTCTCAACTTAGGCAAATTAGAAGAAACGGAATCGGTTGTAGGATTGGCGGATGGAAGTTTAGCTTATCCGATTGAGATCTTGAAGGATCAATTGGTGCATATAGGGAAATTGACTATCTTAGCGGATTTTATGTCCTTAATATCCTAAGAGACTTTAAGTGCCCATTGCTTGTTAAAAGAGGATTCCTAGCTACCGCTAGTGCGATAATAGATTGCAAGATGTCTAAGATAGCGGTAGGAGAAGATTACACTAGATCAATTTAAGATGTCCAAAAGCACACTTATGACAATGATGAGGAAAAGGAACCTCCTTTGTTAGTTAGGGATAGGAGACCATCGAGATATGGCCCCCGGCTTAATGGTGATTTTATAGGACCTCAACGACCATTTTACTTGGAAGATAAGTTTGTAAAGAGTACAACTTACATGGAACAACAACTAGCTAGGGATACCGAGATTAACCCGTTTGAGGACACTCTAGTGTTTAGAAAGATGATTGAATTCCTAGGAACATTGCCGATTAATCTTAGGAGAAATAAATGGGATGTGGAGGATCCAAAGAATAAATGGAACTTTAGCCTCATATTAGAAGCCCCGTCTAAAAATTTTAACCTCATTTCGAGGTTGGGGCTTATTTTTAGGTTGGGACCTATAATTTCAAAAGCCTCCATATAAGTCTCTACGACAAACGAGACTAATTTTTAAAATTTAAGCCTCATATAAGCCCCTCTCAAACACACCCTAAGTACTTTTTGTATTTGTACGGTGTGCTGGGCACAAGTTAGAAAGGGCACAAGTTAAAAAAAACTTTCACAAAAACTGAAAAACTCATCTAAATTTACACTACCGAGAAAGAATTGATGTAGTTTACACGGACGTGTGGAGCCATATATAAAACAAGGAGGGGCGCCCGCTGCGTTGCAGCGGGTCTTTTTTACTTGCTTTGCGGTAACGACGATTTTTCTTTTTAGAGACGTTGCACTTTGATGCTTTTCAAAGATTATTTTTTGTGCGTAAAAGGATTTTTTTTGGTTTTGCTAGATGTTGCCCATCAATTTTTTGTGCATGTTATTTTATACATTAACAAAGTGTTGTTTGTGTTTTGTTTATTTTAGTTATGTTCAATTTTTTTAAGATTGTGTTTGAAAACTTTATATACATGTTGGGTACTATATAGGGACAACATTTTAATGGTCCGTTTGGTTTGTAGGTGGGTTTAAGATTATGATTTGGATTTGAATTTGGATTTGGATTAGGATTTAGATTAAGATTTGTATTAGAATTTGCATTTAATGTAAGAGAGAGAAAAATATTTAAAATTATTTTATATTTAAAATATGATTTATATATTGTTTATATAAAAGTTTAGATGGGAGATATAGAGAGAAAATAATGTGGGTCCTATATTTTGTCATAAAACCTATCATACCACACTACTTTTCTACACGGGTTCTATCATTTACACACAACCCTCTCACACCTTTTAATTTTCTAATAAAACAAATTCACGTAAAGACAATTGATATGTGGTCCAAATTCATGTAAAGACAATTAACATGTAAAGACAATAGACACTAAAACCAAAATGCTAAGTGATGTTGGTACTATTTCTTACTAAAACAAGAACGATTTTCATGAATATAGATTTCTCTATTAGTAAGATTTTTTTTCCAAATGTTTTGAAGTGTTTGAATGTATGTTTTCAGTTCCTTTTAAGTACCAACGGAATCATACGTAGTCTTGTAATACAAAGAAAAAAGTTGTTGAAAACAACCATATACACATTTGTGAACCAGTCAAAAGTGAAAACCACAGATTTCATCACATGCTAACAAACGCCTCAAATTACCATTTTATAAGAGTTGACTCGGACGAGTCACGTGACTCGGAACGAGTCACGCGACTCGGAACGAGTCACGGCGCGTCACACGATAAAAACTTAGATCGACACGTTTTCGTTATAAATCATTTAGTTTTTTGTTGTGTTTTTAAAATAAAAACGTTTATCACTTGTGTTGTTGGCGCGTACTTGGCAAAGATGGAAGATTGTGATGATTAGGAGTGGTGGTGATGAATGAACGCGGCGGTGGAGCAAGATTGAGTGGCGGTGGTGATTAGATCTAGGTGATGGAGGTATTTTGTGGCGCGTGGTGTAGATGAAAAGAAAGAGGAGGTCGCGTGGAGGTGTTTGGTGGTGGCGGTGTGTTTAGGGGGACGGCGGTGTGCCGGATTTTGGCCGGTAAAAGGGACGGTGGTGGTGGGTTTTGGTGTGGCAGGCGGCTAGAGAGAAAAGAGGAGAGGGAGAGTGAGTTATTGAAGATGAAAAATGATATTAATAAGTTAGGGTTAGGGTTTATTAGGTATATTTTAGTTTAATTGCAACTAAGTCCTTGTGTAGTATTTTATTTATCAATCAGGGTTGGGTGTAAGTCCTTGTGTATTGTTGTTATTGTCTCTTTGCCTGCACTAATGATTGCAAATGATTGGACCACATGATGGTGTGCAAAGACCAAACACATGGTGTGTAAAGACTCAAAGCCTTCTACACACCTTCATATTTGTCATTGAGTCCAAACACAATTCATACCAAACAACTAAAAATATGGTAGGGTCCATTTTTCTAACCTAAACCCAAGATAAACTTAGGGCCCGTTTGGTTTAGAGTGTTTGACAAAAGGTTTAGGATGATAGTTAATTTTAGTTGTTTGGTACACTCATGTGGGCCCTTAAATTGGGGATCAATGTCAAAAATTCCGTCTCTACAAAAGTTAGGCAAGGGTCCAGGATTACAAAAATATTGTCATGTCAATTGTACTTTTTTAATCTTATGTGGGGCCTTCACTCATATGCATCACTCATTTCAATTTAATTTTTTTCTTTGTAAATTTTATAATAATAAATTTAAATATTAAATTTTGTTTTTATTTATATAACAAATAATATATAAAACAAATCTAAATTCAAATCCAAAACCAAATCTAAATCTAAATCCAAATCCAAATTCAAATTCAAATCCACATCCACATCCACATCCTAAACCCATCTACAAACCAAATGGGCCCTTATAAACCAAACTGGCCCTTTGATGTTTGCCAAATAGATACGACAAAATGGTTTCCTAATATAATAAATTATAGGTCACCACTCACCAGTGCATTAAATTCTACCAGAAAATTAGCTATACATACATGTGCAGTCTTATATTGGGCCATACGTGATGCTCTCAACTTTCTTTCTTTTTTAGCCCAACCGGCCCAAATCCAAAACAATTATATTTTAATCCCACGACAAATTATTTAATAGTACTCGCTACCTTGTGACGCTAGAAAACAAATTTTTTAATATTATTCGCTACTTATGTTGCCCTATAATATATAGATATAATTTGAGAGACAAAATAGGTAGTACAATATATATAGTTTAGGGGGAAAGTTAATATATAACAAGGTGGGTGACAATACGCCGCGTTGCGGCGGGGCGTTGTTTTACGTCGTTGATTATTGTACGGTATTTTTAGTGTACTAATTTGTGAAGGATGAGATTTACGCAATTCAAAGGCCATAGTGGTAACCAAATTTGAAACGATATCAGGCTCCTAGTCGCTCTAGTAATAAGTTGCCGACACCACCACCTTCAAAGGTAAATATATTCATTAAATTCAGACCTTGAAGACTTTCGGGCGCGACCACTGGCAGCCACCTAAGTAAGTCCTTTGAACACTTTGACGACAGAGGCGGTAACTAAAGTATCTATCTGTAACGATAGCTACAACAATGTTGCTAACAAAATTCAACACAATGACAGATATTCAATCTGTATATAAATTGTATTTTCAGTGGGAAAACAAAATGACTATACATGTTTCATAATGAGTGACCGAGTGTATCTGCTATTTTTAAAGACTTATAATAAAATAGATGTTTAGTAGATATTGTAATTATGTTTCCATTGGATTAGAATTTAGTTGAGAACAGGCTATAAATCCAAAGATACATACTAAAACAATATTGCACCTATTATGCATAAAAGTACTCACTTGACACTTGAGAATGCAGGATCAAATCCAGCTTTATTTCTAGTTTCTAGTTCTGTACTCCAATCTTCTTTGCAGCAAAGATTGTTTCAGTTTTGACATGCTTTCGATTCCTGAGCTCAGCTCATGTTCTCTTGCCTTAGAATCACCCATGCGCACCATAATTAATTCAGTAACCAAGTAACAACATATCATTGTGAAATCGATCTCTCAATTTTGCCTGCAATTAAACCTGCATTATAGATATGCAAATGCCATTATCTCCCACATAATCAGATAATTACACAAACAAAAGTAAACTCGAGGCCGTGCGAATTCTTGTTGTACATCGAACAGATTGCGGCACCGTCCGAGGTATTTAATACAACACGCAAAACCTTTTTTGTGTATATGAAAAGAGATATGTTTTATGAAAGCTATAATCAAGACATCGGCCCAAATAGGCACAATACCATTACTCCGGTGCCTCTTGGAAACGAAATTTTGTACGATTCACAGTATTCACAGTATACAAAATCCTATGGACAATAATGTGTTGACCTTTTTTTAAAAGGAATGAAAAGCCTAGCATCCTTACCTTCTTGTGTTCTTTGTATGTACCGTTGTTTGTGCAAGTTCACGAAGTCGTTGTCGTAAGCTAGATAACGAAATTCCTATTCTTTCTTCTTGTCACACGACCATGTCTTCTTTAACTGCAAACCTGCATTACAGAAACAAATCATTTTAGTCATTATGCCTTAACAGTAGGTCACGTACTAAACATCACAGAATTATAGAATGCACTATAAAAAGATAATCAATACGAATGGTAGTGTAAAGCGTGACCTGTTGGAAGCAAGAACCTGAGCATAAGACCGGCCGTTTGATCGAATGAGATTTGTACGCAGTTTCAGCGCCATCTGGTTTTCCCTGCTTCGTGTGGTCTTCGTCGGTGTTGCCTATTAAGGCCGTAGTTACATCTGGTTATAAAAAAAACAAATCGGTTGTAACATAAGTCATTAATAGAGAAAAGATCGCATTTCCAAAGAAAACAAATTCGCACATACCATGAAAAACCGAAATACTCAACTTGTCAGTAACAATGGTGAATCAATAAACTTTTAGATTTGGACCTAAAAGTGCGAAAATCTATTAAGGAATGTGCATTACCTGTTTTATGTTTGAAGTTTGAAAACCACAGTCAGCTCTGTTCCTTATTTGCAACTTTTGACCACTTGCTTGATTCACTTGATATCAGTACAAAATGTGAAGAAAAGTTCTGGGCGCACCAAACGTAGTTTAAGGGAAAAAAATTACCTAGAACATTATTGAATTACTAAAATGTCAGCTCATAAAAGGACTATTTAGGAGAGCTTATTGAAGCGTCTTATAGAAGTCGTTTGGGATCTCAAACAGTCTAGTAGTTCCGATAAACAATTCCAAAGAACCGACAGGTACGATCTCCCAAGGACTTTTGGCCTTTACAACATCCACCGTTACATCAGAAAAGGATATTTGAAGAGGCATATTAAGCTGCTTGAGTATCTGTAACGACAAATTGAAAGGAACACTTATAAAAGTGGTCTTTAATGGACACATAGTAACCTTCTTTCAAAAAAATTTATGCGGAAATACAAATTTACTTGCCTAAGAAGAAAACGATGGCATAAAAAGGTTCTAAAAGGCACGCAAGAAGATAAACTACTCCCACCTAAGTTCTCACGACTATGGAGCACAAAGGTAGGTCTTTGTTGTAAAGCTTCCAGAACTGAACTGACTTTCCTGTATTCATTAGTGATAGTAGTAAGTTGGTTAATGTTAATATCTTTATTATCATCCGTTCAAATATAGCAACTCCAAAAACAGAACTGCATGCTTATGAACTTACTTGCAGGTATGCATTTCCCTCACCAGAGATGCTCATCGCAATTTTCAATCCCCGCTTCAGCTTAACATATTCCATTTGCCAAAGAAACATCCATTAAGAATAAAGAAAGTAACGAAAACATCTGTATTCATTTAATGTGATTGCTCCAATGCATCGAAGCTCACCTTGACCAAGCATCGGCTTCAACAGATTACCAACATCTCTTGCTCCACCAGTAGCTCCTGTATACTCAAATAACCGTCACATTAAGACCAAAATAATATTATAAATTAATCACAGAAACTAAGCAGGCTAAGTAGAATGACTTACCGACTTGTACTGACAGCTACTGTCTGAATCTCATCAATGAAGACTACAATTTTTCCTTTTGAAGCAGTAACCTCTTTAAGATCAGCTTTAAGACGGTCCTCAAAATCTCCTACGTATTTAGCACCAGCACGAACCCATATCCAATGATATACGCTGCACATAAAAAAAGAATCAAAATGTATCAAGACGAAGTTGAGTTTTGGGAACTGAATGCACAAACAACATGTCAGTAAGAAACTTGCATTCCATTATGCATCAATAAATAAAGGCATAGTTAAATCTACTCTTTATGACATTGTTAAAAAATAGATAACGGAACAATATTAATACCTGAACATTCTTTTCTCTAGCTTTGTGTAGCACCTTTAGCTCTTTGGCTCTTGGTTTCCTTTTAGAATTTTTATTAGCCTGCAAACAAATTAATGAATTTATGCATTAGTGACCAAGCAAACAACTTCTTTTGATATGACTGAGCTTCTTTAATATGCTATTAAAATAAAACTACTGAAAAGCCTACCTGGTCACAGTTAAATAAGTAATCCCAAACACCCTCCAGGTACTAATTTATTGTTTCATTCACAATAGACATACCACGCTGGCCAGCACAATTTTTACCAACAGCATCAACAGATGTTGGTGTTTCAGCTCGATCAGTAGACAAAGGGTCGAATTCCAAATTCTGTATATGCTGTGTAACCATATCTTTGGCGTTTTTATTTGGAACAACTTTTCTTGTTTTTGAAACAAATTCAACAGAAATCATGAAAATTAAAATAACCCCAAAAACAAATCGAATCCCGAAAACAATTATTAAAGATCAAAGATAACATTAAATAAGTTCGAATATAACATACCGAGGTATAAAGATAAACACGACCTTTAATTGAATCCCTACCACTGCAAAACAAATACAAAAATCAAAAAAAGAAAAAAAAAATCTAAAACGGTGACTTTTTGAACAAAGATTAGAAGAAATCTACCTTTTATGTGATTATTTTCGAGCGTATGTAAATCGTTTATGCTGCTGGAAGAGTGTAGAATCTGGAAGTAGGGAGGCGGTGGAGATTATCTGTTAGATGAAGCAGAAGACAACCCAGCTTCAACTTCATCCAACAAAAGATCAAGAAAGAGCAGAGGAAGAAGATAAGTATCAAAGTATAATCAAAGCGGTGAGAAGAAAACGGGCTTAGATTAAACCCCAAAAAGATTAATCATACGGAATTAATGTTACGCTAAAAAATAGAATTAGGGTTCATCAACTTAGTAATTTGATTACAATCCATGAAAGATAAAAGTTGTTCCATACCGATAAACTTTCAGATAATCTCTCTTTTCTTGATTTGTTACTCCCTCATCTTCATCATCACCAGCCGAAATATTGTTCTAAATCGACACAAAATGAAACATCATCTTCATCATCACCAAGGGATGAGTATCGAAAGTCGGCAACATCATTTCCAGAACACTGAAGGATAACTATGAATAGGCGGTGGATTTATCTTATCAAACCGCCCAAAAAATGTAACGGGCTAACATTTTGGGCCGGAGAAAAAGTAGCAGGCTGGGCTAAACACAGGAAAAATCAAAACGACGATGCGTGCGTCGTTTCACGACGCTAAATTATATATATAGTAATTCAAGGACCATATCACGACAAATCTCAACATGTTCTGCTAGGAATTGAAACCAATGTTTTGAAAATCGGGTTCGAAATCGACCCGGTCGAGTCACTGAGCACCGGGTCAACCGGTTCGACCGCCAGGTCAACCCGATTTTTAATTTATTTTTATTTTATTTTTTTGACCGGGTCAACTGATTCGACCGCTGGGTCGACCACCGGTTCAACCCGGGTTTTATTAACTTTTTTTGAAAAAATAAAACCCGGCCGGGTTTCGAGAACTGGGTTGACCCGGGTCACTCAAAACCCGACGGGTCAAACCGGTTAACCCGGTTTTAGAAACCTGGGTTGTTTTGACCCGTTTTTTCGGCCGGAACCGGTCGAACCGGTTAACCCGGCCGGGTCAACCCGGGTTTCAAAACCTTGATTGGAACACACGAGCAGACAGAAACCGAGCGTTTTAGATCATACAGCCAAGTCACCAGTGATGGTAACACTTTCTTTCGATATTAATTTTTCCAAAAAAAACAAAATAAGATTTTTTATTTTACAACAACATTCGCAATCTCGTTTGAGCGGAGTATTAGAAGTTGAAATGTAAACAAGTTCAACTCTTACCTTAAAATAAACTCGAAAAAAGAGAGACTGCTTCATGAATAAATTTGTTTGTAGCTTATGAACTACTTGTATTGTATCTTAGGTGTGTCTTGTGTTTGTTAAAAAAAAAAAAAAAAGCATCTTGGGTATTGAAATTTTGAATCATAATATCTTATTTGTGTTAGCGTCTAATGTTATAAAATAGCAACGTACAATAGGTCGTCGATCATTTTCTCATGATATATGCGTGACGATTGTTTCTAGTTTATGGAAAAAATTTCGAAATAGTTGGCTTTATTATCAAAATATGGAACCATATTTGTTTATCTATTATAGTACATGCTATGTGTTTTTTTGCCACTAAATTAGTAAGATAGCTCATTTTTTTTTTAAAGTATAAATATCAAGTTGAGAGATTATTGAGTATGGTTATAAAAATGGACTACCAAATAATGTATAGAAGTTGCTATTCATATTAGCCATTTCTTTTATGATTTATGGGGTAAATAATCAACCTTGTATAGTTAGGAGTTGCGGACCTTTTTAACAAATGGCATTTGTCCTAGTGACATCTATGGGATAGTTATGTTTCAAATTAAAAGGTCAAGTCTAGTGAAGGACAATATGAGGATATTGTAGTTCTGTGTATATAATACGGGAGATGATTTGCACAGTTTTAATTTGCACACTTTTATGTACAGCTAGTTAAAGCAGAATATATATAACAGTACAGTTTAATGCATAGATTAAGATGCCAATCAAAAATTTGAGTGTGAAAATCATTTCCCATATAATATACGTGGATGTGTTTGAGTTTGACTTAAGAAAAATTTGTTAGGAGTAACCCCCTATCAAATTATCTAATTATCTGACCATCACATGTAATTTCATATATCAAACCATTACTTAAAAAGTGCAAAGCTAAACATGGTTTAGGTAAAATTACATAAAATTGTATATTATACCCGTATTATTTAGATACTTGATTTTACTCATGGTTTGGGCATTACAGATTGAAACAATGGGAGAGAGAAGAAGAAAAGTGCAACGCTATTGATAAGACTAGTTTCTGCGGCAGGGACTGGTTTTTTCTATGTAAAAAAGAAGAATCCGAAGAAGGTACAAACCAAGCTTGAATTCCGAAAGTATGATCCTCGTGTTAGAAAACATGTTCTCTTCATTGAGAACAAGATGAAATGATTCAAAACTTGATTATTGTGGTAGTCTTTCGACCAAACATTTGTTTGTGATCACATATTGTCTTTCTACTAAGATTTTGCTGCTATTAAAAATGTTGAATCGGCTTTATGACTTTTCTTGATGGTGGCTACGAAATAAAAGGCGAAAGATTATTACTTTATGTTACGTTTTGTTAAGTTGTATTAAGGACAGAGCCTTCATTTTCGACCCATTTATGCAGCTGATATAGGTAATATTTTTGTCTCTATTAGTTCATAGATTCATATAGGTAAATACTATAAACGCCGGTTAACACAGAGATGGTTGAATTGGTAAAAAGTCGCCCGTAATTCAAAATGCATAAAACCTGCCATATGACATGACGTTATTGACTTATTTAAATCATCTTATCATCATTGTAATAATACAACGTGTTTTTATTCACATATATCGTGTTAATTATTATTATAGTCCTGACAAGAAACAGAAATGCTCAACTTGAGCATTCTGTTTTAATCTTTAACCCAATCACTTAAAAACATTGACATGTTGTCCAACCCGCACATTTTGTCATATGTAGTAGATAGATAATGCATTCATGTATATATAGACGAGTAGTGTTCGGACACGACTACAAACCCTTGACCCATATACTTCCGAGCTTGCATAATGCATCCAAAAGGATTGTCATTACATGCGTGTGACATAAGTCCAAACTCAGCCTTGCAAAGACAAGAATGTGGGGTCTTGCAAGTGATTTTGAGTATCTTCTTGGCACTTCATGGTCTTCTTAATTGGACCCATCCTTGATACATTCTATTTCGTTACTTTATTAAGCCTTTAACCTTTCAGGATCATAGCAAACACTTTGGCCCGTTTCTAGCACCATGGCAAGCATGAGCCATGATTTTCATAGAGCAAAAACAGAGTTTGACCAAACCAAAGCCGGAGTCAAAGGGCTTCTAGACTCTGGTGTACTCAAAATCCCAAAAATTTTCGTCCACCCAACTGAAAATCTAATAAAGTACCCGTCTTTAGGTACATGCAGTTTGAGCCTCCCGGTGATAGATTTTGAAGTGTCTATCAAACAACGAGCCAAACTTGTTGGTGAAATAAAGGAAGCATCTGAAAATTGGGGGATTTTCCAAGTGATTAACCATGGTATTTCGGTTAGTGTTTTGGAAGAGATGATCAAAGGTGTGCAACGGTTCCATGAGCAACGAACGGAGGTGAAGATGGAGTGGTATTCACGTGAGCATGATCAACGGGTGAAATTTTATTCTAATGGTGATCTTTATGTGTCTAAAGCTGTGAATTGGAGGGACTCGATATCTTGTTATTATGCTGATGGTGTACTTGATCCTAATGCATTGCCACAAGTTTGCAGGTATTCTATCAATAACTGATTTTTTGTTTGCATGCATGAGGATACAACTCCTTGATATTAGATGTGACAATTACGACTTATCTATTTTTTTTTATTGGGTCGATTTGGGTTGTGTTTTCTATTTCAAACATACCAATAACAAAACTTCTAATAATATTACATTAGACTTTTGTTAAAGGCAAACAAATTAAGGGGCTGTTTGATGAAACAAAATGATTTAGTGCCGAATGGTTTGAAGGCTCTGAATCAAACTCGTTATGAATGAAAACATATCGTTTGGCAAGCATTCTGAATAAATATATCCGACTACAATAAATTAACGTTATATTTATGTGATTAATTACTTTTTTCACTTATTAGTTTTTATAAGATATTTTATAAAATAGATTATTTGTTATAACATTTATTATTATTTTTAGATTGGTTAAATAGCTTTTCAGTTCATATAGTTAGAAATATGATTGTGCTTATGTTACCAAAATCAACAAATTTTGAATAGCATAAGTCATGAGCTAAAAATATCACGCTAGAAGCATGCTAATAAATCAAGATGAAAAATATGATTGGTGGTATATAGTATGTTAATGTAACAAATAAAATACAAGTATAAGATTATCTAAAGATGAAATAATGTATACTTCGGCTACTGAACGATTTAGGAAGCCATTACTTAACGATTCAAAAACCAATGGGATGATTCAATGGAAGAATTTTTTTTATCAAACAACCTTGGTGCTGACCGATTAGGATTTTAACGTTGAGTGAGGCTCATTAAGTCTCTATCAAACAACCCCTAACTCACAGTACAAATATACCACATATGTATCAGATGTGACGTGAATCCACAATCACTTGGTTGAAATGCATCTGACACCACATGACACCGCTAGACTACCTGCCCTTTGCTAATCAAAGTTAATGGTGAATGAGTCAAAAAAAAAGTTAGAATTCGCCTAAAGTCTTTTTTGTACATATGCTAACTTACAATCAGGGAAAATGATAGGTGCATTTAACTTGGACGTATGCTGCTTGTTACAGGGAACATAATAAGATGGGTGGCGTACTTAATTTTTATTCCCACAGTTAAAGGCAAATCAATGAACTCTTTTTGTTTGTTGCCTCATACAGTATGAGATATATAATAGTTACATGTACTTATCAATTTTGTTTATACTCATGAGTAACAAATAAACTATCCATGGCGATCATTTATTGAAAAAGAAAAAGATAACTGTAGTAGTAGTGTAATTATAATTCTAAGTAACTTGTATAAAAGATCCTTTTTACAGCAAATTTGTGTTTACCCGTTACTGAACTTGTGTTACATGTTGGCAACTTTAACTGATACCTTGTATGAAAGACGTTTAACATCCTTTTATTTTGTGGCTTATAGGGGAGCAATAGAGAATTACATGGAAAGGATCATTAAACTGAAAGACACACTAGCAGAGCTGCTATCCGAGGCTCTAGGCCTTGACAAAGACTACCTTACAAATATGGATTGCATGAAAACACCAACGCTCGTTTGCCATTACTATCCTCCTTGTCCAGAGCCAAACTTGACTCTAGGAGCTGCAAAGCACTCAGATCCGTCTTTTTTGACCATTCTCCTTCAAGATAGTATCGGCGGTCTCCAGGTTCTCCAAAGAAATCAGTGGGTAGATGTCAAACCAATCAAAGGAGCACTAATAGTAAATATTGGCGATCTTATGCAGGTACAGTGAACATCTAATTTCAACTTCGTAGAATTGGTTGGGGAACGAGTCTAGAAGGGTAATTTGTTGGCATGGATCAGAAACACAGGGTGGTTTAGATATAATTTACATGATTAACAAACTTCTAATACATCAATAATGATCTAGTTTTCGAATAAAATGATTTGGAAGGTTCAATAACGCACTTTGGCAAGTTTTTATTTATTTTTTTCTTCCATTTTTTACGTGTTTGACCCGTGGGTCAAAATGACTGGCACCTTTTTTTTCCGTTCTCATCTGAACTTTCATTTAAATGTGTGAAGCTCATCACGAATGACAAGTTCAAGAGTGTGGAACATAGGGTACTTGCTGCACCAATTGGGCCTAGAATATCTGCTGCGTGTTTCTTCTATCCAAGTACTGCAAATAATACTAAGCCATATGGGCCAATTAAGGAGCTACTATCGGAAGAGTGTGAACCAATATACAGGCAAACCAACTACAAAGAATATATGACTCACTACAAAGCCAAAGGACTAGATGGAGCCTCGTCCCTTACTCTCTTTAAAGCGTAGCAAACCAGTTTGTTAAGCAACTGTTGCAAGTGTAGCGTCATTTTTAAATAAAAATTGGATTGGTTAGTAGTGTTGAGTAAGAGAATTCATTTGAAGATAATCCTAAAAATATTGTTTTAGTACTATTTAACACATCTATCATTTACAAAACAACATAACAAAGGACCAAACAAGTGGTAGATGTCAACCCGACCTGCCAACTCACCCGACCAACTCATCTTCTCACCATGTACTTTATCAAGGTAACTAAAATGCTGTTCTGCTGTTCGGAAAAAAAAAAAAAAAAAAAAAAAAAAAAAAAAAAAAAAAAAAAAAAACGTAAACTAGCAGGCTGCTCTGATTGATTATTAAATCCAAACAACCACCTTATTGCACAGAGCCCTTATTTTCTTTGCTTCGATCACTCTAAGGGGATACATGAATTTCACAGCCAAACTTACACAACTCTAAACTTCAGGCTCAAATAAAAAACATACAAACCAGAGTATAATTAGCAAGAAGACGATTGCATAAACTAATCTCTTATGTGAGCAGTAACGATTTCATAGCATGTTGGTTGGCTTGACCTTTTGCACAGCTAAAATACAATGTTGACAATAAAAGTCTCAAACGGTTGACTCTTTTGATCACCAACCTTGCGGCCATCTCCCCTTCGGGTCAAGCTCAGGCAACCATCTCCTTTTCTTCAATTTAGCACCATGAGTTTCACATCCCTTTGACTTTTTATCTGGCCATATCAACTTTAGCAAAAATCCTTTCCTAAATGGTTTAGGGGGTTGACTTTGAGTTTGACTTTGATGCAACACCTCGTCATGAACAGGAAAGATTTCATCGCGTGTTCGGATACTATTAAACCTAAGGTACCTTTGTTCTAAGGACTCCTTCGGAATGTCCCTAGCTAATAAAGGAGATGCACCACCCCAATTATTAGTGCCTAAAGACGGGTGCTGGGGTGTCCTAAAATCCAACAACTCTCTTTGCCTCATTTTTCAAAGATCCACTAGTCGTTTTTTCAGTCTATCACTATAAGAAGGATAATTTTAAAACTTGACACACGCATACAAACAGATTCCTGATTAAAAAATTACAACTGTAGAACAGGAAATTGACAAGAAATGACGGTGACTTCAAGGGGTTTAAACAATGAACACATGTTATTCCTATAACAACAATTGATACGACAAAGGGGTCTATTTTAATGCTTCTTTTGTTTAATCCGTATATCAGATCAAGCAGCATAAGACCAAATGATTTGCATAAGATGCTGAACAAGGTAAAATGAGGAATCGAAGGAAACTAAATAAAAGGTTAAAAGATTCACATGAACATCATAAGATAAACACGAGGTAAAATAGAAAGCATCTAAACAAGGCGTATTTCAAATTTAGATGTGGAGGCAATAAATATTCATACCTCAGAATGGGATATACAGAAGCTTGCCAGACGGGGTGGAAACTATTTCCTTATCTAAAATTTGCACTGGCTTAAGTCACTTAATTCCTATATTTCGAACCATACTGAAATCAAAAAACAGATGTAGGTCCGGTTCCATACAGCATGTCCGGTAATCACAGACATTTTTTCTTTTTCTCAATCCCCTCAGGCAAATTAAACAGTCGAGTTAAATGACTATAATTGTAAGCTCTTGCTACAATGATAATTCAATGTTTAAGCTCCTTGGAGACTTAAATATAAAAAGATAGTTTGCCTTTTCATAATGTAAAAGGACTTTGTTAACTTGGGATCTAAAACATACTATTTAATATGCTAAACTTAAAGTCAATGCAATTATAAGTATGTGGATTTTAGTATAATTAAAGTCAATGTAATTATAAGTATGTGGATTTTAGTATAATTAAAGTCAATGTAATTATAAGTATGTGGATTTTAGATATATAATTGTATGACCAGAGCACAAAATCAGAAATTAGGGAGCAGTAACTTGATTTCTGGTTTTAACCAATCTCAAAAATTATAAATTGTTTTCGCATTATAAAAGGAGGTTGTTACATTGGAAAAATTAGAAACCTATATACAAAAAAACTAAGGACTAGAAATGCCTTTCATAAAAATTACTGCTAATCTACCCTTACCCTAATACACCCTGCAAGCTAAGGGAGCAGAAATGCAGAATTGCAAGTACAAAACAGGCTTG
Organism: Artemisia argyi; assembly: GCA_030686995.1. Lineage (NCBI taxonomy): Eukaryota > Viridiplantae > Streptophyta > Magnoliopsida > Asterales > Asteraceae > Artemisia > Artemisia argyi. Next base: position 174,523,474 of record CM060682.1, on the reverse strand, counting down.
GTAAATACTTTTGGACATGTAGCTCTCGAGTAGCTATTTTTCCCAAACAAAGTGAAAATCAACCTGAGGATGTTGCTGTCTACTAACGCCAAGCTCCAGTAAAAGAGTTTGGCTCAACTCACTGGAAGATCAGTGAAGCATGTATTTACGCGAAGTATTAGTAGATATCATTCTCTTAGTTTGCTTCTGATAATCTTGTGCGTATTGACTCTGGGCTCGATATTTTCTTAACGCTGCAAAATGGAGAAAAATAACTTGTTAATCAAAGCTGCAGATTTCATTAATTTATTAGAAAAAATGTATTGAACTCAAAAGGGCATCTTTACCAAAAGAGAAGATCACCACTGGATGACACTTTCTGGTAAATCCATTCAGGAGCTAGCTCTTGCAACAGTCTGAGCTGCTCGTCAACTTCTCCTGTAGGGCAAAAAAGAATTAGAAATCACAGAGCCACAATAGTGAAATTAACAGAAAGCTGGACCATGAACATAAGAAAGCCTTACTTTGGTCAACAATATCCAACTGGCTTGAGAATATAGTGTGCATAAGTTCCTCTTTTGTAGCGACTGATCGCTTGATTGTTTGAAAGAAGAACAGAATAGTGTCAAAGAGTTTAGGCAACCCTGCAACCATTTGTTTCCTCCACTTCGCTTGTGAAAGTGCTGGATCCTTTTCCTCTAATGCCACCTGTTCTTTTCCCTTAATCTGCAAGGAAAAAAAGTAAGTTGAGATATAATTATTTCCTACTTATGGTAAATTTGATCATCATACTAGAATCGATTGTTCTAAAGTACCTAGGCAGTCATATAGGTCCTAAGGAAGATACAGTAAGTTATGTAATGGGATTGATGAGCTTACCGATGAAAGGAGATCCTCGTCGAGAATATCATAAAGATCATCGTCATCAGCGGATACCCTTTGGACAGGAGGCGTTTTGCTCTTCACAGGAGTGTCAAATGTTATTGGTCTTCTGGTACCACTTGGGCGTCTGGTTAATTTCTTAGGTGACATCATTGATTCTTCATCAGGTGTCAGAATACCCCTTACTAGTGGCCGTGATGCTTGTGCAGGTGTGGCACTGAATGGACTCAAAATATGCTTTGCAGGAGTTCCATCAACGGAAGACAGATCTTTCTTTTTATCCAAATCAAAGTTCTTGATTGGCGTCTCAGGTAACTTTGCAGAACATTTAACTGGAGACGGGACATTTGGTACACAGACTACTTTAGCTATGCTACGGTCAACGACTTGTTCTGCTGTTTCTACATTTTGGATTGGAACTGGTCTTGAGAAGCGTCTCTTGAAAGATGGAGGAATATGAGATGCTGCAACTGGAGGCCCTTGAGAAATTGTATATGCTACATCTGGAACTGAGACCACATTGGGCTTCTCGACTGGAATTGACAACGACACTTGGCTTGACTGATTAAATGGTTCAGGTAAAGTGTCCTCTGGAACTTCATCTCCCTATCAAAAAGTAGCATTATTAATCACACATCACACAGAATCTTAAATTAAATAACATAGCATAGCATCAATATAACTCGAGGCAAATTTATAAGCTTCAAAAGTATGACTTGCAGACACAAACTTAGCACAATTAGTTATTGATTATCATTCAGAACTAACTGCAAAATAACAACCACAATGCATCAAGTCAATAACTAAAGAGGCCGTGAAACAAAAGCTGATGCATCTAAGGGTATTGAAAGAAACTCAACCCACATAAGCAGCGTGACCAAAATGATGTCTTTGGCTGACCCCAAAAAGCCTCAGGTAAAAATTTACCCTTCAATATAAGGTATAGATCTAAATTTTACTTACATACTCCTAAAGGTTTATAACAACATGAAAGACAGGATCATGCTTTGAGAAAGCTAATTCAGTTCGTTAATTTAGTTCGGAAAATAGTCAAAACTTGCGTACCCCTAATACCAACTAGACCAACCAAAAACATACCTAAACGTATTACACGAATCCTAATTCAAAATCCAATAACATAGCCAATACACATCAGAAAGTTCACAACATATAGCATAGCATCTAAAACAGTAATTCAAAACCAAATACCAGAGGAAACAAATATACCTCAGGATTGTTTTTACAGAACTCCACAAGCCGCTTCCTAAACAGCTTCCTCAACCGCAAATTCCCACTCTCCGCTTTCTTCCCATCTTTCTGAATCACACCAAAATCCAAACTAACAACAAGATCCGGCTTCATACAGCTCGTCCTATCATCCCTCACTAGTATCTTCTTCACCTCAATCGCCTCGGGCAACAAATACTTCAACTGCGCCAAATGCCTAAAACTAAACCTCCTACATATCCAAACACCCCCAATCAATAAACAGATATATAAACTCGCATTAACATTAAGTAAACGATATCGAGTATATTTTATACCTATCAGTTAAGCTTTGAACAGCAGGACTAATTTTCGCCATTGACGTCACATATCCTTTTAACCCGAGATACCGAATACACGACTGCATTCCGTTAAAAAACTCATCCAATATCTCATACCTATAAACAAACACATTTCATATAAATCAAATAAGTATTTATAAATTTATAAATAGTTTATAAGAAATTGTGATTGTCTACCTTTCGGGAAGCGGTTTCGCCGTGTTTGGTTTCGCGGCAACCGTTTCCGTTACATCATCTGACGTCATCAACGGATCTGAAGCAACTGACAGTTTCGGATCTGTTTTTCGAAGCTTTTTTGCAGCGTCGCGGATTTGGTTGACGGATAAGAGTGTTTGGCGGCGCGTGAGAGGTCTACGAGGCGCGTGAGATGGTTTTTCGGGGGTTTTGAAGGCTATGTTGTTCGGATCTGGGGACGGTGCCTCTTGTTTCTTCGCTTTCGATGAGTCGAAAGATGGCGATGAAGCTCCGATTGAGTTCATTTTGGTTCAGTGTGTGTGTTTTGAGGTGTTTTAGTGTGTGTAAAAAAATGGGGATGAAGAAGTGAGGTTAAAATAGTAGGGTTTTTTTTGGCGCGAATTAGTGACAGGTCAGCTTTGGCGCTAAATCTGACGTGGACGCGGGAGGGGTGTGAAGTGTAAGTTTTGAAATTTTTTGTTTTGGTCCCTTGAGATTTACTTTTTTTACTTTTTTGTTTTTTCAGTTTTTTGTGTTTTGAAATGTTTTTTGAACGTTACAAAACTTGGTTTTAATTTATTTCCCAGAAAAATAGTATCTGGTTTTAAAAAATTAGTATCCTTTTAGCACCAAGATAAAAAAATGTTATTTACGCGAATAAAAAACAGTCGGATTTTTGTAAGTTTCAACCTTTTCCAATAATATGGTATTCGGATTTGCTGTTAGCTTTCCCTGCAAAGAAAAGATTGAAACAAAACGATATAAATCGATCAATAAATAAAAGAAAAGTACCTTATGCTCGAGCCTTTTGTCGTCAGAACCGCTCTATGGACCAATATCCGTAGCGATTTAAATAACAGTCACGCAACAAAAATATATCAACAAACTAAAATTAAACAAGTTATAGCCTTGTAGCTGTTTTCAAATGCTTAGAAAACCATCTAATAATAATACAACCTTTTATCATTCAAATTTCTGACCGTTGGTGGCTTTATCAAGTATAAATGCCCATTAGGTATCATCTTAAATTAATAATAACCCATTGGGCTTTTAACAGACCATGGGCCTGAACAAATTTTATAACCGAATATCAAACCAAAATACACTAACAATTATAATTAGAAGAGAAAAGTAAATACGGGGTCGTCTCACACCTAAACTTACATACGAAACCAATTTAAATTACTTAAAATTACGTCACTTTGATTGATTTTTTTTCCCGAAATTTGAGTAATGGAACCAATGTATGAGTAGCGAAATGCTTTTTCATCGTGATTTTAATCAAAGAATTGTTTAATTTAAAGTGAATTGGTTAGTTAACAGAAAACACCCAACAATATGATGTAAAAGAAATGTATATTATAGTGAACCTTACTTTAACTATGTAATCATGCAATTAAGGAAAAACATTAAACAGTGAAGGGACATAATACAAAAAAGGTTATTTTGATAATTTGATGTTATTCTTGTTAAACGACGTAGTTTTGAAAGGTTTTAGATGTAAGATTATGTCACAACTCACCATTTCAAGTCATTTCAGGTCATTTCCCGAACTTTGGAAAAACACTATTCATCAAACACTATTCATCAGTTTACTATTCATCATTTTTGGTGTCAGTTTGACATTCCGAGAAGCATTCAGAAATTTTACTATTCATGGAACACTATTCATTGCGGGAAAAGATTTCATCATTCACGTGCATTACACATTTCATCGTAAATTTAGTTTACGGATATTCAAATTCGCGTAACCGGATTGGGTTAGGTGCGAATTCATTTCATTAGTGTTGAGAACACTGCATACGGACTGGAGATAGTCTGCATATCATCAGTAGGTCATTTACATGTTATACCACTCTCAGGATTTTCAAATTTCTATATTCAGTACATTTAACGTTTTTACGTATAAGTATTTATAGTAAACGTTAACACACGGTTTATACACGACGAATATATCTAAATATTCCCACAATGGTCCCGACATATTTTTATATCCATTTTAACATCATAAAAGTTATAACATTCAGTTACCCAGTATTTTGGAAATTTATTTTATTTATAACGTACGCGTATAAATATAACGACGGTTTTCGTGAAAACTAAACAATAATCACCCGATCACTCAGTAAATGTACCCAACATATTTTTAATATGTTTTTATCATTATTATGACTTTATTTCATCCCGGTTAACTTCGTGAACGTTTATTGCTATTAAACCCGGTACCCGATTTTAACGAATAACGCGTAATAACACTTAACGCTACACTATATTTTCTAAGTGATCAAAACCGTTTTGGCTACTCCTTTTCACACCCAAAACCAGCCATGACCACCCCTTTTTAACCTTGTGCATTGATTTATCATTATTTAACAAATAAACACATAAAAACCTTACTTTACCAAATTTTCTAAATCATAATCACACCTTTTGAGCTAAGACAAATTTTCATCTCATCTTCCCCATTTCCATCTTCAAACCCACGACCCTAATTGATCTCTATGATCAAGTGATCATTTTCCATAAAGTAAAACACAAAACTTGTTCATTTTACAAGCCTAATCAAGAATCAAGCAACAAAAACACAAGAACATCAAGCATAATCATCCAATAATCATCTCATTTTGTCAAGTAAGTTTTCATCTTTATTTTTTCATGGATCATCCTATTTTTACATGTATTACATAAGTATCATGCTAAAAACCATGTACAAGTAGCTATACCACACTTTATTTTGGCTAAAAAGAAACATACAAACCCTAACTTTTTATTCATGAATCCCCTTGCTATAATAACTTGGTTAGGAGTCCATGGCACCCTAAGAAGGTGTATGGTAAGATTAGATTAGTCATGTGGTGATTACAAGAGGTTTGGTGATGGTAGAAATTAGTTTTTAGCCTTGGAAACTTGATTTGGAACCTATTTTAGACATGCTGTCCCGTTTTGTAAAAATCTGGAAAATCAGTAAACACCAAGGAAACTTTGGCAAAATTTTTAGAAAATACTTTCAAAAACGAATCCGTAGGCGAAAGAACGGATTAAAAAGAGTCTATAACGAAGGAGTTATGATTTTTGCAAGATTGTTGACGAAAAGTATTTTCTGAAAATTAGTTGCTGTTGGACGTTTTTCGTCGGTCAAAAAGAGGCTTTAGACGTAACCCGGAGGAGCCGAGCTTTCCAAAATATATTACTACATACTAAGACGTAACCGTGGACATAAAGAACAAGTAAAACGGACAAGTAACGACAAAGATATACACGTTTGAATATCGGCTAAAACCACTTTATATTTGACAGCTTTTATTAAATTTTGGCGCAAAAACTACGAAGTACATTTTCAAGCTAGAAGTAATATTAAGTACCAAGCTTTATAACTAATGTAGTATTAGTTATCACGAGTATATTTTCATCATTTCAAAGATTACAACCCGAGTATTTCAACGCTAACATGGAAACTTACGATATATATATATATAAGTATATATATATTACAACTAGCTTATTATATTTTCTAATAGCAATATTTTCCAAATTCTTGGATTATATACTTTTGATAACAACAAGTGTTTTTCAAAGAGTAGAGTGGTATAGGAAACATGTGCATGGACATTCATAACATCATTTCATGATCTAAAGTAGATCGTTCATCATTCACATTAGGTTGCGGCTAGTGTGCGCGCCTTGTTTTTCAGCTCATTACATGTTCATGGTACCATCATATTGGGTTGCAGCAGCAAATTGTTCATTGGTGTTCATTTCATTTCATCACAGTTTCATCAGTTGAGGTGAGTTTTCATAGCCCCGTTTTCAATACAATATTTTGATTTCAAATCCCACGGGGGGAATACATTGCATCAATCATTTTAGTACGAGCCCAAGTATTCAAACATGTACATAGCTTAAGTTACCTTGCCAAGTGCTAAGTCCCCTGTAACATCATGAACCGTTAATTTCAAGTACTAAGCGAGAGTGAGTGGATAGATCTATCGAGGGTGACGCCTCCATCCGTGGTAGTGGATACCAACAGTAAGCGGATGCATGTCATGTCTTTTACATTTGAATGTTTCGGCAGAACATTCGGGAGGGGCATAGAATTTCATCAGTCATAGCTTCGGTGTCATGAGCTTAAGGCTATTGTACAATTTTCACGAGATTTTTATCTTGCACTTTTACTTGTGGTGGCCGTACATCAGTACATTTTACAAACCTATGGAATTCACCAACATTCGTGTTGACGTTTTAGCAATGTATTTCAGGTTATTAAGGTAGCTCATGTGACATGCATTTGGACCTTCATAGAGTCGCGGAGTCGACGCATCTCATCATTATTTCATGCACTTATGTAAACATTTGATCTAGTATGACTTGTTTTTCATGAACATGCAACACATTTTGGGGACCTCATTTTGTAAACTCTGAATTATTTCAATGATCAAATGCAGTATTTTCCAAACGACACTTTAGGTCGTTCAATGTAACTGTAACTGTGGTGCTATGACAGACACCCCCAGGTATTCCATTCCGCTGCAAGTCAGGTAAATTGGGGGTGTGACAGATTGGTATCAGAGCTAAGGTTATAGAGAACTAGGATGTATCTTGGACCCTAGACTATAACCACATCATCATAGCATCTCATCATTTCATCATAAGTGCATAATCATGATACATGTTGTTTCATACATACCCTGTGCGAGTTATTTATACTCATATCCGTATATGTATATCATTTTATTGACCTGGTTCACAAGTGACATGTCTTCAGATACTCACCCTGACATCCTTTTATCGGATTCCAACATTGAAGATGCCTTGTCATCTTCCACTACCATTATACCATCAGTTGCACTTACACCACCATTAGTACTATTGATTTGCCATAGGAACAGGGTTTTCCTATCATTCAGCCCGTACATAGAATGCCTTTTGGTAGTGTATTCAGAATTAATCTTAATGGATTTATTAGGATGCTTATTGCAAGGAAGATAGTGTGTTTTCTTTCCATCACTAGTAGGGCACTTACTACTCAGGTACTATCACCACCATCAGTTACTTATTACACTATTGGCCTTCCCACAGTGTGTACTTTAGTTTTACCTTTTGGATGTCGCGAGGTAGCGCGAAAGAGGGTTGTATTCCATTCACTAGTACCATCATTGTCATTTCCTTTTCCATTCCCATTTGCTCAGACTTCAATCATTTCGCAACATTTTAGCATTGTCTCATCAGGTATTAGGTTGATTTCGTATTTGACAAATTAGTAGACTATTACCATTCGACAAGATTCACCCACGTATCCAATACACCATTCAAGTTATTTTACTATCATATGGGGAAATTGTTTTACAGAAAAATTTCTGAAGTAAGCTATTTTATTTCCATCCTATAAATTGATTTTCTGTCATTACACCAAGTATTTACTATTATTACGCGAAGCAATTTTCATGTTACTTGAAAGGAAACATCAGGACACCATTTTTATAACAATGCGTTGAACACCATCTAAAACTTTTGAGAAAAGTTATGATATTTTGACAAAATCCAACATCGCATCATTAGTCCTCAATTGTACATAGCCTGATCACCTATGTAAAATTCAGGAAGGATTATGCCATGAAGGAAATAATTACCTTTTCAAAGGATTGTTAATAACAATCTTCATTCGAAAGCTTTGTAAACAAAGGAACTCTTTCATAAACATCCCTTTTGCCGAACTATCCCTGGATACTTACCCTACCTGTCACTCACTTAGACATTAAGTTGGATTTTCCCATTGACTTTCCTAGAAGAGACTTTCCATATCAATTACATGCAGGATTCCTTTATACAATAAAAGCAATGAAAGGAGTACAGAACTAGTAACCAGGACTAGAAGTATATATTGAGAGAATTCATAACTCAACAACAATCCTAAGATACTGCGAGACTATCCGAATCACCATCTCTGACTTAGTTGTCAAATTCTATCATTTAAAGGTACTAGCTAGACTGAGCTACAGGATTGAACTCAATATAGATGTCCGCAGGACAACACAATAGAAATAAACCAAGCTTCTAATTGAGACTGTAGAGCATTTCATTTAAACATGGCCTCATCCATACATAAACTTTCCTGCAGTAAGTTTTCACAAAGGACAATTGTTTGAAACAAGAACATCGATGTAATTTCCTCTAAGGCCTTATGTCACTAGAAATTTCAGATAACCTCACCTTCATACCAAGCAAGGGATCAAACCAGAACATATCTCCTCATCTACATGGGAAAACAGAATAGACATTCATCGACACAACATCAAGTGATACATTCGTCTTGTCTATTACAACAATAAACAATTTCAGGACTTAAGTTAGTCTAAATACCTATGCTTGTAGTTATGCCAGATAACCACCAATAGACATTATCCAACCTCAGGAACTAAGTGTTAGACATCTATGCATTTAAGCGAACATTTCCTATTCTACCATTTTATCCTTTTCAGTGTTTTCACTTTTAAATAAAGTTGATGCGTTTACATAAATCACATACCTTGTGGAAAAATGATTCCTGAAATTCCTATTTTGAACAAGTACAATCCTTTTTGGTCAAACTTTAGCAACACTATTGTACAATGAGAAATATACATAAACATCAAACTTTGGTAAGCAGTCTTAATCACAACATGTTTGAAAACAGTTCCTATTTCATAACTACTGGATTTTGAATCATCAAGGAAAATATTACTCAGTAAATCATTTGCTCCATTTTTCTAAATTCGTTTATTCAGAAAAGGATTTCAACCAAAACTCACAATTGCGAGACAAATATCCAGAACCAACTTCCCTACAACATCGCTTATGCATTTAGGATTTGTGACTTGACAATAAAGAATATTTGGAATATGTGATGAAGGAATTAGGAAGGACATCACAAATTAATCACGAACTTCAGTAGTCGAGACCAAACCCAATAGACAAGGAAAAACATATGTCTTATCATCCGTTGGAACAAAACACAAGGAATCAAATTGTTACCTATATTCTATCCCTTACAGATAACGCCAAGTTCGAAGGACCGAACGTTATGGAATTAGTCACAAAGGTTTATTGTACCCATTTCAGTTGTTCCTGTTAAGGAAACCGTTTCAACTTGGACCTCAGGTAATCATTTCAGGATTTCCTTTAGAAACCCATTTAGATGTGAACATCACCTATCACCCTCAGAACGATGGTCAAAGCGAGAGAACAATTCAAACATAGGAAGGTATGCTCAGAGTATGAGTGATTGACCCTATAAATGGTTGGACTAATCACTTAACATAAATCAAATTCATCTACAACAATAGTTATCACACCAACAACGGGAAACTGGCAGAAGTTAGATTGGTACATAACACACATCATTTGGATTGGATATCCTGAACAACAAACCAACCAGATTCAGGTAGGAGAACAAACTAAGTTAAAAGCATTGCCTTGGATTGGCACGATACAAATTGGATAACAAGAAAGGTTGAACCTTTAGCATATTGGACTATTTAAGATTCATTTTAGAATCGACCAACTAGCATACAAACTTGAGTTCTGGCAGAATTCAGCAGTATATATTACCAGTACCACATTTAAAACATTAAGAAGCGCAGACCATCGATTGTTGGGCCAAACTCAGAAAAAGCTCAACTCACTAGTTCAGTAGGCATTCATGAGATAACCAGAAATTTTCTACAAGTCAAGAATCAGTTACAAGTTCAATAAGTCGTAAACCATTAAAACTTCAAGTTCTGCAGAGTTATGCAGAAAGTTCTGCCTAGGAAAGGCATGTTATCATTCAGAAAACTTGGAAAGTTACACCAATATACACTGGACCATTTATATTTCAGACAGGGTAGGCCTAGTGGCCGTCAAGATTTGAACATTGCCAGAGAACAACAGGATTACACGAACATATTTCACATTTTCAGATCCCCAGAAATGACTTTCAGATGAGTCACTCATGATTCCATTGGAAGGGATTCATCCCAAATGACAATCTCAGACCTTGTAAGAGAACCAACAGAAATCATGGACCGTGTGGTCAAACAGTTGAATCAGAGTTGAATTCCTATCGTTAGAGTTCGCTGGAATTCTCGAATATCATCACCTTTTCACCAATACGTTTTCAGAGACCAACATAAACTGAACTTCGGGACGAAGTTCCATTTAGAGGGGAAGACTGTCACAACTCACCATTTCAAGTCATTTCAGGTCATTTCCCGAACTTTGGAAAAACACTATTCATCAAACACTATTCATCAAAACACTATTCATCAGTTTACTATTCATCATTTTTGGTGTCAGTTTGACATTCCGAGAAGCATTCAGAAATTTTACTATTCATGGAACACTATTCATTGCGGGAAAAGATTTCATCATTCACGTGCATTACACATTTCATCGTAAATTTAGTTTACGGATATTCAAATTCGCGTAACCGGATTGGGTTAGGTGCGAATTCATTTCATTAGTGTTGAGAACACTGCATACGGACTGGAGATAGTCTGCATATCATCAGTAGGTCATTTACATGTTATACCACTCTCAGGATTTTCAAATTTCTATATTCAGTACATTTAACGTTTTTACGTATAAGTATTTATAGTAAACGTTAACACACGGTTTATACACGACGAATATATCTAAATATTCCCACAATGGTCCCGACATATTTTTATATCCATTTTAACATCATAAAAGTTATAACATTCAGTTACCCAGTATTTTGGAAATTTATTTTATTTATAACGTACGCGTATAAATATAACGACGGTTTTCGTGAAAACTAAACAATAATCACCCGATCACTCAGTAAATGTACCCAACATATTTTTAATATGTTTTTATCATTATTATGACTTTATTTCATCCCGGTTAACTTCGTGAACGTTTATTGCTATTAAACCCGGTACCCGATTTTAACGAATAACGCGTAATAACACTTAACGCTACACTATATTTTCTAAGTGATCAAAACCGTTTTGGCTACTCCTTTTCACACCCAAAACCAGCCATGACCACCCCTTTTTAACCTTGTGCATTGATTTATCATTATTTAACAAATAAACACATAAAAACCTTACTTTACCAAATTTTCTAAATCATAATCACACCTTTTGAGCTAAGACAAATTTTCATCTCATCTTCCCCATTTCCATCTTCAAACCCACGACCCTAATTGATCTCTATGATCAAGTGATCATTTTCCATAAAGTAAAACACAAAACTTGTTCATTTTACAAGCCTAATCAAGAATCAAGCAACAAAAACACAAGAACATCAAGCATAATCATCCAATAATCATCTCATTTTGTCAAGTAAGTTTTCATCTTTATTTTTTCATGGATCATCCTATTTTTACATGTATTACATAAGTATCATGCTAAAAACCATGTACAAGTAGCTATACCACACTTTATTTTGGCTAAAAAGAAACATACAAACCCTAACTTTTTATTCATGAATCCCCTTGCTATAATAACTTGGTTAGGAGTCCATGGCACCCTAAGAAGGTGTATGGTAAGATTAGATTAGTCATGTGGTGATTACAAGAGGTTTGGTGATGGTAGAAATTAGTTTTTAGCCTTGGAAACTTGATTTGGAACCTATTTTAGACATGCTGTCCCGTTTTGTAAAAATCTGGAAAATCAGTAAACACCAAGGAAACTTTGGCAAAATTTTTAGAAAATACTTTCAAAAACGAATCCGTAGGCGAAAGAACGGATTAAAAAGAGTCTATAACGAAGGAGTTATGATTTTTGCAAGATTGTTGACGAAAAGTATTTTCTGGAAATTAGTTGCTGTTGGACGTTTTTCGTCGGTCAAAAAGAGGCTTTAGACGTAACCCGGAGGAGCCGAGCTTTCCAAAATATATTACTACATACTAAGACGTAACCGTGGACATAAAGAACAAGTAAAACGGACAAGTAACGACAAAGATATACACGTTTGAATATCGGCTAAAACCACTTTATATTTGACAGCTTTTATTAAATTTTGGCGCAAAAACTACGAAGTACATTTTCAAGCTAGAAGTAATATTAAGTACCAAGCTTTATAACTAATGTAGTATTAGTTATCACGAGTATATTTTCATCATTTCAAAGATTACAACCCGAGTATTTCAACGCTAACATGGAAACTTACGATATATATATATATAAGTATATATATATTACAACTAGCTTATTATATTTTCTAATAGCAATATTTTCCAAATTCTTGGATTATATACTTTTGATAACAACAAGTGTTTTTCAAAGAGTAGAGTGGTATAGGAAACATGTGCATGGACATTCATAACATCATTTCATGATCTAAAGTAGATCGTTCATCATTCACATTAGGTTGCGGCTAGTGTGCGCGCCTTGTTTTTCAGCTCATTACATGTTCATGGTACCATCATATTGGGTTGCAGCAGCAAATTGTTCATTGGTGTTCATTTCATTTCATCACAGTTTCATCAGTTGAGGTGAGTTTTCATAGCCCCGTTTTCAATACAATATTTTGATTTCAAATCCCACGGGGGGAATACATTGCATCAATCATTTTAGTACGAGCCCAAGTATTCAAACATGTACATAGCTTAAGTTACCTTGCCAAGTGCTAAGTCCCCTGTAACATCATGAACCGTTAATTTCAAGTACTAAGCGAGAGTGAGTGGATAGATCTATCGAGGGTGACGCCTCCATCCGTGGTAGTGGATACCAACAGTAAGCGGATGCATGTCATGTCTTTTACATTTGAATGTTTCGGCAGAACATTCGGGAGGGGCATAGAATTTCATCAGTCATAGCTTCGGTGTCATGAGCTTAAGGCTATTGTACAATTTTCACGAGATTTTTATCTTGCACTTTTACTTGTGGTGGCCGTACATCAGTACATTTTACAAACCTATGGAATTCACCAACATTCGTGTTGACGTTTTAGCAATGTATTTCAGGTTATTAAGGTAGCTCATGTGACATGCATTTGGACCTTCATGGAGTCGCGGAGTCGACGCGTCTCATCATTATTTCATGCACTTATGTAAACATTTGATCTAGTATGACTTGTTTTTCATGAACATGCAACACATTTTGGGGACCTCATTTTGTAAACTCTGAATTATTTCAATGATCAAATGCAGTATTTTCCAAACGACACTTTAGGTCGTTCAATGTAACTGTAACTGTGGTGCTATGACAGACACCCCCAGGTATTCCATTCCGCTGCAAGTCAGGTAAATTGGGGGTGTGACAGATTACATGTAGGATATGCCCATAATCACTTCTATATATAATTATAATATAATTACCCTTATATACAATAGCGAAACAAACGACCGCGTTTATAAGTAAAACGTTATGTTTTGCCTTTTTTAAAACGACACCATAAAACGGTACATTTTTTGAGGAATCCTTGGTAAAGTGTTTGGGTGTTTTATTCAGGGATGGACCCATATGGGAGCCGGGTATGGCAGGTTCTAAACCTAATTCTAGGACACGAAGTGAAATTTTTCATTTTATATATATATATATATACATATATTTTTGTGCACGTGCAACACCCAGTTTTACCTAATAAATTCTTTATAAGAAAACTTCAGTAATATTGTCATAAAAACTAAAAATAATATGCAACACCCTTTCAAAATTCCTGGTTCCATCTCTGTTTTATTATTTTTCACTTGAGGCATTAATCCAAGTGGTGTTGATTCCGGGTTTCATTTGGATCAATAATTAGAGTTATATTTTTCCTTTTCTAAAAAATGAAATGTTGTTTAGTTGGAGCTATTTCCAATCATTTTTCTTATTTCTCTTTTCATAATCAACTTTATCTTCATATTTGATCTTTGTATGCAAGTATAAAAGTAAAATAACATAAAATACTAATAAAATTAATAAAAACTAACTACAACTATAAGCATATATTTAATTTATAGTATACTAGAAATTAACATTACTAGAAGAACATATTTAAATCTCGATTAAAAAACACGTATCAAATCCTAAAAGTGAACATAAACAAATTTTTCACGATTTCGTCAGTTTTTTCATGTTTTCATCCTATTTTTAACGTTTTCGTCAGGTTTTTACGTTTCCGTTAGGTTTTTTATGTTTTCGTCAGGTCTTTTATGTTTTCGTCTGTTTTTTTACGTATTCGTCAGTTTTATTACGTTTTCGACAGGTTTTTTATGTTTCGTCAGTTTTTTCACGTTCTCGTCCGATTTTTCACGTTTTCGTCCAATTTTTTTACGTCTTCGTCCGATCTTTTACATTTTCGTCAGTTTTTTACGTTTTTGTCCGATTTTTTACGTTTTTGTCCGATTTTTTACGTTTTCGTCATTTTTTACGTTTTCATTTGTTTTTTCACGTTTTCGTAAGGTTTTATACGTTTTTGTTTGTTCTTTTTATGTTTTCATCGGTTTTTTTATGTTTGCATTAGTTTTTTTACGTTTTTGTCAGGTTTTCTACGTTTTCGTCAGGTTTTTTATTTTATCGTAAAAACGGACAAAAACGTGAAAAAACTGACGAAAACTAAACAATCGGACGAAAACGTGAAAAATCTGACAAAACGTGAAAAACTGACGAAAACGTAAAAACATTGACGAAAACGTGAAAAAAACTGAAGAAAGCGTAAAAACTCGGACGAGAACGTGAAAAAACTGACGAAAACCTGAAAAAACTGACGTAAACGTAAAAAAAAATTGGACGAAAACGTGAAAAAACTAACGAAAACGTGCATAAATTGACGAAAACGTAAAAAAAATGGGACGAAAACGTAAAAAATCGGACGAAAAGGTAAAAAAAACTGACTAAAATGTAAAAGATCGGACGAAAACGTAAAAAATCGGCAGCTATACAACAAACTAATAAAGGCAGTTGTCATGTATGCTTTAGTATCAAAAGATACGCAGATGATTGTGACTTACCTTAGATTTAGCCTACTGAGCCCACATTAACAATCGATAAGCTTAAGCTTCGCAAGCTAATTAAATAACACGACCAGTTGTGACCTAGCAAACTAAGAAAAATATGTACAAATAGATGCTCTAAACATCCAAATGCGTTTGACCCATTACATAATTTCTCCATTTTGACCCAAATCTGTTTGACCTATTTACATAATTTCCCCATCTTGAACCATTATAGATCTCCATTATGACTTATTACATTTTGATCCATATGGGGTACCTAATATAAGCCCCACAAAGTCCCATCAAGAACATGTGTATATATGACAATGAGCAAACACGAGGACCAAATTCTATATCTTACCAAGCCACTAATTACCAACTAGATGGTAGCAGGTCACAACTTCTTAGGTTTTTTAATTTAGGGAAGTAGCAGGCAAGATCAAGTATCTGTTAGAGAAAGAAGTTAAAACTAATTATACTTTTGCTCATAAGGACCTTATCTTGCTTTGACGATGCAGCCTTCCTATTAGCTTCTCGACAGTTTCATTAAAGCATCCGTCCTTATCACTAAAAGCTGAGGGACGAGTGTAGTGATTTTGTCCAAACCACATGACGGACTATGTTAGTGATAAGGACGAATGGTGTTATGCAACTTCATTATAAGGACGAATTATGCAAAAATGAAAGTTACAGGGACGAACCATGTAATTTACTGAAAATAAAAAGCCTAACACCGACCCGGTATGTTTCCCCTAAAAACCAACCCACCCACCCCACCCACCCGCCATAATTTGTGAGGGTCGGTACTCATCCTAATACCAACAACATATTCATCAGATAATAAGTTACTTTTTCAATTTCAATCTCATATTCTCATCAATATATATATATATATATATATATATATATATATATATATATATATTGATGAGAATAATATATATATATATATATATATATATATATATATATATATATATATATATATATATATATATATATATGTATTTTATGATTGATTGATTGTGTTAGGGTTTATGATTGTCCTTTATTATTTTGTTAGTTTAATCAACAGTTGATTTATAACCAGTAGGATGGAATAGTTTTTCAAGTTAGTTTCGTAATTAGTTTAATCTGTTGGCATTGTGGCCTGGTAATTTCTTTGTTATTTAGTGTGTCATTCATAGTGTATATATATATATATATATATATATATATATATATATATATATATATATATATATATATATATATATATATATATATATATATATATATATTGGTTCACTAACAATGACAACTCTTTAGTATAAAATTAGTTGGAGTAGGGACTAATCTCATAATCATTACTACAATATATATAGGCTTATAAATCTTTATAGTTTTATTTATTGTATTTCTCAACTGGCTTGTCGTTTTGAGCTTTCTGAATTAGTGGTCACATGTTCGCTGTAAACTGATCAAACTTTAGGCACTTCAAGATTAATATAACTGATTTCCCAAATCTGGATGTGAAGCACGGAGTCCCAAAATTTATTGCAAATAAACTTCCGCTGAGTTTTTAATGAACAAAGATGCTGATAATTATATGCATTGGCCATCAACAGGTACATTCAAGCTACATGACTAATACAAATATGTCAACGCAATCCTCAGTTGTCTACCAAGAAATAGAAGAGGTACTTCGAGGCTTTACTCTCGGAATGCCATTGTCTCGTTGGTCTACGTTGGAAATGTATTACCAGCTCAAGTTTAACAAATCATTGGATTATGAGTCCTTAGGTGTGACTGATGTTAATAAGCTCCTTAAGGAGATGGGCAAAAAAACGGTGGCTGTGTTTGAAAAGCAAGAAAGTGGGCAGATATATGTGATGTCCGGTCGTATGGCAAACTTCAGACGAAAAAGCATTTTGAAGCCTAATGTTGAAAAATTACTCGATATGCATGGTGGTAAAATCGAGTTCGATACTTTTGAGAATTTTTACAAGGACCAGTTAAAGGAGAATTTGTTCTATAATTACTATGGTTTGACTGATCTTCATCATCTTTGTCAAATCTTTGAAAAAATTCTGGTGGTGGAAGAAGAAAAATCCTCAGGAAAGAAGGTGATAAAGGCATGTGCAAAGAGGGTAGCCGATGATGATAATTTACTTTCTCTTTGGGTAAAAGTATTCTTGTTGGTTCGTTTCTGGTGTATCTTAGATTTATCAGTTCAAATGATTAATATTCCATGTCAAAGTTATCTGTTTATGTTTTCAAACCTTGTTGGATTGTTTCAGATTCCTCGTTTTGTTGAGTCAGTTGAAAGTTTTATTTGGAAACCTGTGGCATCTTGTTTGGTCAAAATCAATGTTTGTTTATAATGCCTACCTGTTATCAATTCCATTATTTGATTACTTCATAAGTATAAGCCTCCGAATTCTCATAAAAAAGAGTATGATATAGAATTATACATATCTTCATGCTAGTTTCAAGCATCAAAGGGACTCGGTAAAATTAAGGGATCATGTTTTACAAAATTGACGAGATATCTACATCCTTCTCCGTGTTGGGCTATATTACGCTATCGATAATCGATAGAGTAACTTGATATGCGAGATATAATCGAACAAGTGGGTAATCTGAGTGGTGATTTCGAACTTTTTGTGCCAATGGGTTGCTTTTACCAAGACATATTTTGATTAGATTTATGTAGTTGCAAATACTTTTATACTTGTTGAATAAAAAAAAAATAGGTAGCATTTCTTTAGAAAAAGCCAAGCATTTTCTTGCAACTACTGAATTAGTAAACACTTGATCGGGGATGCCATATTCTGTTAAAAACCTTCCTACTTGTCTTTTTATTACCGCGTGCCAGTCAGTCATATACCGTTAAGTGAGAAAATGAGTCATTTAAACAACTAAATGCATAATTTACACATAACATGTGAGAGGATAAACAAGAGTAAACTTAGGAAGATATAACATTTCTCATACTCAATTACATTTAATTTGTTTAAGAGACGCAAGTTATATAGGGTGGTGTTATACCCACACGTCATTTTTTTTTCTTCTTATAACTCAACATATACTCCTTCTGATTCAAATTTATTGTTCATATTTCTAAGAGGTCCCAAAATAGTTGTTCATTACTAAAAATAGATGGTGAAGTTTGATTGAGTTTTTCATATTACTTATACTTGACATTATTAGTAAATGATAAAACTGTCATTCTGTAAAATGTAAGAATGAGAAAATGATGTTCTTAAACTGTGTATTTTTTTTGTCAGTAAACAATTATTTTGATACGGAGAGCGTAACATAATACAAAGTGGTCTCATTCATTTCCGGAGTTCTAAACCCTATATATATTTTAATTTAGTTTTTTCTTTATTTTGCAAATAAAATAACATACTAAAATAGAAACACTATATAAATATAATATTATAGTTTAAGCAGATTTTATACATTTTTAAAGACTGATTATGCATAAAGACTAACATTATAACACAACAAAGACAAGCTATGTAAGAAACATACTAACATGGAGAAGAGGAAAAAAATAGAATAAAATAAAAATAATGGTACATGGTTAAAATGTAAGAAAATTTCTATAAACAGAAAAGAAAAAGGTAAAAAGAAAAGAAAAAAGTAAAAAAAAATAAAAGAAAAAAAATATAAATAAATAAAAACACACACCAAGATAAAGGCAAAAAATCAAAAAGCCAATAAACCGCACGCCATGGCTATGTCGCAAAAACATAAGACGCCGGTTGTGATGTCGTGCCTTGCGTCATGGGCCAAAACATTTAGAACGACGCCACAGTTAAAATCCGGCCCTCGAGTTAAGTCATCCAAACGGGCAGGCCCCGGGACCTAAACCACTAGAAGAAACCCGCGAAAGGAAACCCCTGAAACTCACGAAGTCACACTAAGAGGAAATCCAGATTTTCTTTGTCACATGAGAGACTCAAACCCGGGTAAAACCTCTCACCAAGCTCCAGAAGGAACTCACGTGGCCAAAACTTTTTACTACAATGCATCACTATTGGATGTCGTGTCTTCAGTTTATTTTGCTATACTTTCTCTTTTTTATATCTCATTAAACAAATCACTATCTGACACATAAACTTACGGAATTTTTTTTTTTTTAATCCTTTTGTGAATCTAGCATTCCTTTTATTATATTGATATCTTATCTTTCGACAATACCATGCAGAATACATTTGAAAACGTTAAAAGAGAAAGTCCACGGGCGAAGCCAGGAATTTTTATTAGGGGGGGCTTGGATATTTTGAGATAGTAATAACGTTTAATTTTTTTTTCCGAACCAATGATCGAATTGATGAACCTATTTGCACTAGAATGACGAACTTGCACAATTAGACATATATCTTTATCTTTATAAACGTTAATAAAATTTTAACCATTTATGAGATCAACTTATTTTCTATAAAAGATGCTAAACTAACTTGTTAGTCCACATGTTAAATTAACTTATGTAGTAGATTGTCCGCATGACGTGGAGACTTCAAAGAAAGCAAGAACAATGGTGGTAGGTCGTGGTTCACAGTTTTAGTGATTATGCGGAAATAATTTTCGTGTTAAATATATTATAGTAGCATCGAAGCATTTACATAACCTTTTATTTTAAATGCGAGAATTACACATGTTAACTATCATTACTTAGTTACAAAAACCGTATATGAATTAGACAATGTCAAAGTTATATTAAACTTTAAAATTGGAAGAAAAAATAGAACTAGCGAATAAAATATTACAATGACATGTTAAAGATTTATATGCTCAAACTACCTAATTATATTAGTAGAGTTTTACTTGAGTAACTTGTATCATTTTTTTTCATTTTCATGTAAAACATAAAAATGGTGTGATGGGCTCCTAGGTATATTGGGCCTGCAATAGTCAAGTATACAAGTAAATAGGTTTCCTACTACATCTTTTGTTACGCAGTCTTTTTTTCCTTGTCTTCCCTCTTCCTCAACGTCAGACATCTTCACCTCCATGTATTTTTTCCTTTTTTTTTTTTCTTTGAGTCTTTCTATAGCCCCTACCATCTCCCTAAATACCATTGCTAACAGAGTTGAGCCTTATAGCAGGTGCGAGAGTAAAAACTCGATGAAACACCGGCTCAAATTCAAGCTATAAGTTGGACAAGTTAGGGGTGGCTGAGCACCTGCTAGCCAACCAGAGTACCAGACCATGATATTGTACGACTGTGCTTGCCATATTTAAGGAAAGCATATTCGATTACATTTTGACACTTTCGGTACTACGTACGTAGGACTCGTAATCTTTTATGAGCATTGGGCAAAAGCTACTATTAACAACTGCATGGCTGATTAATTCATTACTCCGTATAAAATATTTTATTTATATGTTTGACTATATACAAACAAGACACTACCATACAAAAAGATGGGATAAAAATGTTTATAAATGAAAGGAAAAATGGTGTGATGCTTAGACTATTATTTTTCAAGATATGATGTTATATTTAGTTATCAAATCATGTATAGAATAAAATAGGACCAAATGTTTTCTACCCGCTAAAGAAGTACAATAATTATAATATGGAACTACGAGTAAACACATGATCACTAACTAAAAGCCTACTGGATAAGATATAAGTTTGTTATAATATTCACATGTTTGACTTAAAATGAAAAAGATTTATTTCTTTACAATCTATTAGCTTTTGAAGCTAGGGATGGCAATGGGCGAGAAAAAACCCACAACCCGCGGGTACCCGCCATAAATGGGTGGGTAAACGCGTCAATTTTCACCCACGGGTGGGTCGTGGGTGAAAATCTTTACCCATTAGTGGGTGGCGGGTGGGTGACGGGTGAGGCATACCCATCGCGGGTAAACCCATGACACCCATTTAAAATACCCACGGTTATACCCGTCAAAATACCCGTAGGTGTACCCATAAACCTATGTTAAAATTAATTATACTAATTGAAATATTTATGATGTTGCAGGTATACATTTAACAGTTACTACCAAGTCTAAAAAAAACACACTAATCTAAAAGTTTGTTTGAGTTTCAAGACTAAAAAAAAAGTATGAAAGATCAAATAATCAAAGTTGTATTTGGCAAATTGATTGGTATCTTATTACACAATTTCATAGTTAGTTTTCATATAATCGTTTTGTAACTTTGTTGCAAAACATTAACCCATGGGTTTACCCATGGACAACAAATACCCGCGGGCAAGGGCATGGGTAGAAATTTGTACCCATTGGTGGGTGACGGGTGGGTGATGGGTGAGAAAAAAACTACGTGGGTGGGTGACGGGTTAGAGGTACCCGTGCCCATTGCCCACGGGTGCCATCCCTATTTGAAGCTAGTGATTCATGTTGACGGTAAATGGAGCCGGGATATTAGTTCAGACTACTCAGTGAACGTCTGAACGATGGTCTCGTCTACGATGTTCACATAACGGGATATGGATTCTCGTCTCATCTAAAACTTTAGGACCACCTTACGGCATAGAGCTAGCTAATTACATAAGAGATTTTAACCAATCGGTATGACTACAAATCTTGTGACACCTAAATTTAAGCCAAGAAAACGAATACATATGAATATTTTCAATGATGTCACTTTCCTCGTAGGATGAGAGCTAAAAGTGACGCCATTACGAAACCGCCAAATCCACCCAAAGAATATGCGATAATGATGTATAAACATTGAATCTTCTCTTTAGAAACATGCCACGATCGAGCTTAACCAATCCTTCCAATGCTCATTAGACGTGAAGAAATGGAAGGAGTTATCACACCAAACTCGGACAAGTCTCCAAACATCAAAGCAATATCTCACTCAAATAAGATGTGAAGATGGGATTCCAGGTTACCAATACAAGAAGGGCAAGATATCACCGGGATTTCAATACCACGAGACGAGAGGTTCAAGCGATGAGGTAACCGGTCCAAGTTCATTCTCCACATGAAAATGTTAACTTTTCGAGGCAGAGTTTTGTCCCAAGTATTCAAAGGACCCAAAGAGGGTAAAAGTGTAGCGACGAGTCTCCTCAAATGAGAAAACTCCGTCACTTGCAATCGGCTAGACTCAAGAGTCTTCAACGGAATTTGTGTTGGCATGGCTAATCTCCATCAACATAGCTCTCAAATAAGCCAAGTTACGAGCGCCAAGGTCGGCTCTAGACCAATTCGAACACCATTGCCTGATTTTGCGATCAATGATTTGACAATCTTTGTCTTGTTCCAAACGATAAAGTATGTTGTAGCGACTAAGTAGCGGGGAATCACCAAGCCAAGTGTCCTTCCAAAAGCGGATACGCGTGTCGCAGCCCGCTTGGAAGCGAAGAGAGTTAGCCGGAAGAATACCGTTCGAGTGTAAGAAGTTAGAAGATCCAACTATCTTAGCCCAAGTACCATTAAATTTGCAACCTTGTTGATCAAAAGTCCCCTCTTGATCGTGCAAAGCCTTGATGACTTTAACCAACAAACACTACAGCACAAACAGCTGGCACAATATAAATTTACATGTAGAAGCGATTCTGCTTACTTGGCTTGAAGGTTTTTGAGCTTTGTAAGATTTCATGAGAGACTTGACTCGAACTTCAAGTTCCATGATCCTACGGTCGGGAGTGGTAGAATTGTTCGAAGGCAAAGATATTGCCTTGACCATTTTGTTCAAATCACGGGGATCATTCCAACTTTCGTTGTCATAGAGAGCAAGATCTTCTATGAGTTCCCATGATTGTTCCGCACTTAGATCACGTAGCTTACCACCGGCCAATTGGTCAATGGCTCGCCTCGTGGAGAGATCAATATGGTCATAAAAGATTTGGACTTGGAGCCAAAGATCTATGCCATGATGAGGGACTTTTTGGAGTAAGTCCTTGAAACGAGTCCATGCTTTATAAAGAGATTCATTTTGACATTGTTGGAACATCAAGATGTCATTTCTAAACATAGTAGTTCTCCCCGGTGGGAAAAATTGAGCAAGGAAACGAGTGGTGAGATCATCCCATGTGGTGATGGATCCCGCGGGTAAACGCTCAAGCCATTGACTAGCTTGATCCCGTAGAGAGAATTGGAATAGGCGTAATCGGGTTGTCTCTCTAGTTTCAACATCTAGGTCTATGGAATCTACGATTTTAAGGAAGTCCTTAAGATGTTGGTTTGGATCTTCGGAACGAAGTCCATGGAATGCACATCCGCTTTGCACCAACCGGATGGTGTCGGATCACAAGGGGGTCACATTGGCTCCGGTGAGCTCAATGGTGTTTCGGTAGCCTTGGTGGCTAGGTCGGGAATACTCTCCTAAGGTTCAGGGCCTAAGAGGTTCTAGTGGTAGGTTTTGATGTGGTGGGATGACGGGTTCAAAGATGTTCCCATCGTCCATGATGTCGGGTGGTGAAGAGTTACGAACAAAAACACAAAGAAATAAGATAGACTAAAGAAAACCTAAAGAAATAAAAATAAAATCTTACTAGAAAGGAATCTAGCAAGTAGACCTAATAAAAAGAGATTCTAACCTAGACAATAACTATTCCCCGGCAACGGCACCAAAAACTTGATACGTGGGAATCGCACCAGGCTTTACCTCTCAAGAGATCTTGAGAAGCTTACAACCCCCACCAGGCAGTGTACCTGATCGTTGTAGTATAGTATAGTGACAAGTACCGGGGGATTGATCGTTCAGCTAGGAATAGTGTCGCTAGGATTAGAAAACCTAAATACTAGTTCTAAAGGTGAGGGATGATTATTTTTGTATTTTTTTATATTTTTTAGAAAACAAGTAAAAATCTCGGGTTTGAAGGATTTGGGCGGAATTAGTTGCTAGTCAACTAACCCAATACTAAGATGCAATCAAAATAAAATACTAAGAATGAAAATAAACTATATTAAACTAAGGTTGTGAGCAATAAGTGGAGAAATTGTGTTTACTTAGATTTCACTACTCCCTAGATATCTTTTACACGTTAATTACTTGTTATAGTTGCGTGGATGACGGATTGTATTCCTTAATACCATTCATGGGGTGGCGCACTTAATTCCCCAATCCTATGAGTGCCTACTTCACTTCTATGTCGAGCCGGCTAAGAAGCTCCTAACATGGGATCATTAGAATTTACTCATGCATTAAATACAACCAATAAAATCTAATGCACGTCAGTTCATGTTTCCTAAGACGTTCAAGCATGTTACCATTTGGAGATCTGCCAGTTTTCTTAAGCCTAACATCGAAATCATTCATCCAATACAACCATAAACAAGTAATCAACACATAATTAACATCTAGGTTTCATTAGATCTAAGCAAACACAAGATAGATCTAGCCTAGCATGATGAAATTAAGACAAGAACAAGATATAGACAACCAACACATAGACATATTGATTGAATTAAAAGAATACTTATCTCAATTACACATGAAAGGGTTCAAGGGCTGAAAACCCTTGAAAAACCTGTAAAGTTCGTACTAAGTTCGGCCTTAGGGTTTCTCCAAAACTTCTCCTCTTTTTTGTGAAGGAAAATTAGAAAACTATATATAGGAAATTGAGGCTGATGGCGTCAAGACCAAATTGGTGACGCCGTCATCTCGCCGCCAAAAGAATTCTCGGACTGCCTTGATCTACTTCTGACGCCGTCACGTTATAACTTTTTCCAGGCCGTCACATATTTTACTCTTGACGCTCTTCCTTGTGACGCCTTCATTTCTGTACTGGGCCGTCATGAAAATTACTCTTGACGCCGTCAGGATTTTCTTCTTGACGCCGTCACCTACTGTTCTCAGCAAGGAAAATTAAGACTTTGGTGTTTTCTTTACTTTTATGCTCCAAAAACGTCCGAATTGCTTCCTTTTCCAGATTTCTCTCCCAAAGTACCTAAAATCCTAAAAGGAACGATTTAGGGCAATATTTGATCAAATAAATTCAATTCCGGGCTTAAATGACCCCCTAAAAACGGTTCATTTTTCGCCTCATCATTCTTTTTCTGTTGTTCAGAACAAGGGTAACAAGGATCCAGAAATTGATATCACCACAACCACCACCGCTCCATGAGACTTGCAACCCGCTACAAAGTTTGCACCATCATCGCACCAAAATGGCTTCTTTTTTTCCATCTTTGGTACTCAACTGATGGTCTTTGTGTGTGTTTGGAACAAAAGAACCAGGTTGCCCATTAATAATCTAGAAACAAGCCCGAAAAAACAATCGAATTTTCTATTCCAAACACACACACACACACACACATATACCTTACCATAAAAGTGTGTGCCTGCATGACTTATGTATCAGATCTTTCTGCTGCAAATTGTTGTACCACCTGTGATCATGCTGTGATTGATTGGTATTTGTTTTAAGAGTACAGGGGATTCAGTTATATGTTAGTGAGATATTTGGCAACTATGATTTAATTTGATGTTTGAGATTTTGATTCATCATTCTCAATAAATAACATCTTTATTTTTCCCTTTGATAACTTTATCTCGCCATTTGATTAAATTTACGGTATATTGCACACGCTAAACAATTCCTGAAAACCCAAATTTACAATGATATGATTTCTTTGTCATAGTTAGGGTCACTTTTTGGGGATCTAAAATGCAGAACTAGATTTAACAAGAGCTATATTGGATTTAAACTTCAGCCTCTTCACTAATCACTACATATGGTGTTCCGTGTTCACTAATCACTATATATGGTGTTTCAGAAAAGAGAAAACAAGGAACATTCAGACTGCCATGTGTGGTGGTGTAGAAGCTAAAGGACCACTGTTGAAAGCTAAGAGCAAGATTTTGAAGTTACCAAGCCAACCAAGATGGAAGAAGGTGGCGAGCGTGAGGTGGACAGCAGAAAGCGGAATTGGTAGGAGGAAGAAGGTGGTGATGACGGGCAGGAAAAAGACTCACCTCCACTTGATGCTGGAGATCCAATTAGAGATGAAGTAGCAGCAAGAGAGACATATTATGGCGAAAGACCATAACTTGATAAAAGTTTTGAGTACTGTAAAATCTACTATTTCTCAATCCATTAAGACCAATGCTATATTGATTTGGAAGGAAGTTAAATTCACATGCAAAATAACTTTCTTTTTATAATGGAGGAGAAAACATTGCAAGGAATACACCCATGCAAAAACTAAACATCAAACCCAAATAGTGAAATCAAACACTTACCAAATATATGAAATGACCATAATGCCCTTCACTAAAGACAAAACAAAGCACCAAATTTAAGTCCACAAAACTTTTTTTCATTGTTTGGACTCCATGCGATGCAAAAATTCACTTTTTGGACTCCAGGCGATGTTTTTCAAAAGTTAAGGTGCCCTATGATGTTTTGGCACAAGTTCAGGGACCAACGCTGTATTTTACTTTTAAAAAAATTAACGTGTGATCAATGTAAAGAAGAAAACTAGAACTGGAAAAAAAAACTACCTTCGAGTAGTAATTTATCAATTTCAAATCTTGGAGACCAAAATTTGTAGGAGCCATTAATCTATATCTATTTATATATATATAAAAATTGAGTTTCCTATTGAATGTGAGCATTAATGTCATTAGGCCAACAAAATCTGTTATATGCAGGAATGAAGTTCATACTCACTCAAACTCACGTTTGAGTTCCATGGTTTAATGAGTTATGATATTGGATGGAGTTGAAAAGGTCGGAGAAAGTCAAAAGGTTGGAGTTGAATGTGAGCATTAATACAACCTTCATATATAAAGCAACACACCAACCTCTAATCATATTTATAAAGCAACACACCAAGCCCCTTCATAGACCTATCTTTCTCTCAAAAAAATACACACACAGAAC
The DNA here is from genome assembly GCA_030686995.1 of Artemisia argyi. Classification (NCBI taxonomy): domain Eukaryota; kingdom Viridiplantae; phylum Streptophyta; class Magnoliopsida; order Asterales; family Asteraceae; genus Artemisia; species Artemisia argyi. Next base: position 174,496,163 of record CM060682.1, on the reverse strand, counting down.
CCTTCTTTACTACCACTAAAACCGCCGCCACCATAACCAACATCTCACACATTCGTTGGCTAGGTGGCTTTTTTGTTGGTTTCAATGTGTTTGTTCTTTTCATTTAGATGTATCTGGTGATTTTTAGAAGAAATGGCGACGTCGTGGTGGCTTAGATGGCTTCAATGGTTCCGGTAGTGGTTTAGATACAGCCCTATTCGATCATACAAATTGCTCAACCTCCACTTAAATCATATCTCCAGTGTGCTTTATATCAATTAAAGAGATATTGATTAATAAGAACCCTAATCACCAACAATATATTATTTTCAATCAGGTTTGATACATGATGTTTTTTGGATTTTGTGATCTTCGCAACCCATGTATTTGTGGGTAGTTAATGATTTTTCTATAAAAGGTTCTGAAGTGTATGGGTTTTGTAAGTATTTTTCTTTAAACTCCTACTCTTTGCTTATTCAGTTTTATGTTTATGTTTGATTGTCAATTAGGTCCAGTTTGATGATTGCTTGGTTAACTTAAAAGCTAATTTTGATATTATTTGTGTTTTTGTTATTTGGTCTTATAATTGTTTGTGGGCGTGTGACTTTTTTAGCTTAATTTATTTAGTTGAATTTATCATATTACTTGATATTGTTCACGAATCTTTGCTTAACATGATTCATCATTTTAAGTTGAAATATGGGTACAAGAGTCTTGAGACCTTGAATGATAAAGTACGAATCATTTTTTTAATGTCATCATTGATTGTAGTTGACGGGCTATTATTGTTTTACAGCTTCGAATAAAGCCAAGCATGAATTCATAGTTGGTGTTATGGGTGTGTGTTGGTTTTAAGATTTATGAGTTTGTTTTGGCTATATTAAGCTAATTGTATGTAATAATGCGAGTATTTATGTCATAAGCTAGACTTGCTAACATCTAAAGCTTTTTTTAAGCTTTAAAGAGCTTTTACACCTTTAAAGACCTTTTACAAACCAGAGCTAAAAACTGTAAGCTTTAAAGATCTTTTACAGCTTTAAAGACCTTTTACAAACCACAAGTATTTCATGATTTAAATGTGAGTCATTATGATTAAAATGTGGTTGAGTTCTTGGAATAGTTGAGTTCTAGCAACCAATTTTAATTTTAAATGCAGTTGTTAGAAACGTTTAATTCATCTCATCTTTAAGTGGATTAAAGGCTATAAATCATTTAGAGGACGTTTTTATAGGCATCTTCGTAACCCTTAGCAGATGCAAGAAATCATTTTTGAAGGGGTCTCTGTGTTGCTCAATACGTTACCCAGAGTACGCGAGTAATGTTTTGGAATAGAATCCATTTGTGTTCTTGGTTCTCAATGTTGATACTTTTTAACAGGTCATATGAAACTTCAACTAAATTACAACGAACACTGCCGATGATTCATGAGAATCACCTTCCAGTTGGCGGGCGTGTTAATCGTCACCCGTGCTATTACAGTCTGTTTCAGAAACTTACTCTACTTCTGTAAAGTAACCATTAACCTCCACAATGTGTTCTATTTATTTACTCGAAATGTATTTCACATGAAGAGAATTGTGTCTGGAGATTAGCCAACGGGGTCTATACATCTTGGGAATTATCTTGGTGCGATAAAAATTTGGGTATCACTTCAGGTACGTGTGGAGTTATGACTTCTTTTAAATGATGATACAAGCTTATGCGTATAGCAAGATGTTTTGATGAAGGTTTTATTTAGCATAAAAGATGTGTTGTTCCACTTCACATTCTAATATGATAGTTCCTCTTTTTTTAGGATAAGTATGAGACTTCATTATTTGTTGTGGATCTCCACGTGGTATGTTCACTATCTATCCGGTTTCATACTCTATTTGTTCTTTAATTGTTGTTTTTAATCTGTTTATTTTACATCAAATCTGTACATAACACAGATTACTCTGCCCTATGATGTCCAACCATTATCTAAAGCAAATCTACGCTGCAAATTTCTTGACTTCCGGATGAAGTTGATGCTCTTAAATAAACTGTGATACGATAAACTTGGATGTCAATGGTATTCACGGGATAGTCGTGAGTGACGTGTTTGCCATTTCTCATGAAAGGGTAAAAAAGGAGTACCTATTGTCCTATTATATCAACTACTTATAAGACCCGCGCACGCGCGGGATTTTAAATGTTGTATATTATTAAAAAATTATTTTTAATTTATTTATATTATTTGTATTTTTGTGAATATTTTGATCCAAACACCTTATTAACATTATAATTATCTTCAAGCTCCCAAATCTTTTGTCTTAATGTTTACATAATTAAACATTGCACAATACGACAGTAATGACGTTATTGAAAATTATTGTGAGAGTAGGTTTATCAAATCATGTTATCACCCCATCAAAGCCATTTAAGTTTGCGTCTTTCATCATCACCTGCGCACGCACGGGGTGTTAAGTTAAATTCTTTTTATTTACGTATTAATATAGTATAAATGAGATGGCTTATGGTTATATTAGTCCAAATACGTTTTAGCATGACAGCGTAAATCAATAAGAGATCTCCAAACAAATCTGTTCAAATGTTATAGTATAATCATCAGGTTTTATAAGACTTCATAAAATGCCTTCTAGGTAACCTTAATTTGTAGAAATGCCAATTATAATATAAAATTCTGAGACTTCTATAACCATTATTTTATCATCAAATATAACAAAGTCAAATCATTTGATTTCATAGGACACCTTGGGCGTTTGAATGCGTGTTTTGGAACGTGACTCTGATTATTGCAGTATATAGTGTTTTACGCTCCGTTCTCGAGTTAGTTTTTAAAAGGAAAGGAAAGGAAATGATAGGAAATTGAAATTTTATTGTGTTCTCGAGTTTTTTTGGACAGAAAGGAAAGGAAACAGGAAGGAAATGATAGGAAAATTCTAGTGATTTTCCTATAAGAATTTTCCGCCCAAATATGGGCGGATTTGGACGGAAAGTATTTTACACTCGCACTATTTAGTATATAATGACCAATATAACTTTCAATATTTACTCATATTCGACTCTTATGATAAAATGAACATATCTAAAAGTGCATAAATGTAATTATGTCTCTTTTTCTTTCTTTTCTTCCCAACTCGAGAACACAACATTATTTCATTTCCTTTCCTTTCATTTCAACTCAAGAACACGAAATATAAAATCAACTTTCTTTCCTTTCCTTTTCATTTCTTTTCTCTTCTTTTCACATCATTTCTATTCCCACCTAGAAAAACTCGAGAACGCAGCGTTAAAGTGTCCTACATACTTTGAACATTAAGCATGAATTAATGAGGGATCAATATTTATTTAACTATGTAGTTTGTAAGAAAGTGTCGTAAGGTCGAGGAATCATTTAGAAAACACATACACGAAATGTATATCTAAATAGAGCTATCATGTATACTAAAAGCAATACCATTTGACAATATGTCATGCTATGTCATGCTCTGCACTTAGTCATGTTATATACTAAATAGAGCTATTATGTTTATATACTAACAGCCTGCATGTCTAGTTTTGTTCATACGATATGCATTTGTGTGTCAATTACCATGAATCATGAACATAATTTTGCCCACTTTCAAACAATCAAAGACTACACTCCATAGATTTCAAATATGAAAAAAAAAAAAAAAAAAAAGAAAAAAAGAAAAAAAAAGATCAATATGTTTGCATCCCTCCTAGACTACAGGATATAGGAAACACAATATAAGAAACTCAAACCGTAGAAGGTACCACATTAGCAAGCATTATGATCCCCTTATTGTATTAACTATTAAGTATTGAAAGGTTCCTCACAAGCATTTCAATAGCCTGTACATCTTCACTTATATCATGAAATGACCCATCCATTTCAGTTTCCTGTTTTTTTTATTAAGTTGGCTGCTCAACACTAAGATTAATACACCATCGTGCGATCAAACTTCTTAAACACTTAGTTGAGTGTTAAAGTGGCTTTTTTTAGTTTATATTGAGTGTTTAAGCATGTTAAGCTCCAGCAATCAGTCCATCTTTGTATGTATGATCTTTCATAAGTCTGCAAGAAATCATAAGGTAAACAAAAAAAGAATTAAAACAGTAAAAAGTATTGAATCTTTATTATCTACCTGTCCTCTAGTCAAAGAATTTGGGGATTTGCTCTAGCTTTTATACAAAATAGAAGAAGTATAAGTGTGGCCTTGTGCAAAAAAACTGAAAATAAGATAGCAACAAACCCAAGCTCATTGGTTTGTACACTTACCAAATTGAAGATATTTTTAATGAACAAATAAGAGCAAAAAGAGGTCATGTGACTAAAGTAATATTTAGGCCAAACAGTAGCAACTAACTTTTAAGTTACTCCGTATTAGTATTGCTGACAAAGCATATATAGATCATGAACTATTAAGTGTCAACCCATGATAGTAGCGAACAATATAGATATAAAGCAAGGAAAACTATCAAGTGTCAACACATGATAGTAGTGAACAATATATATATAAAGCAAGGAAATATTGAATAGGCTGTTCAAACCTGATCAGTCTGAATGGGTCATCCCGTATTAGTACAACTCATGTGTTGAATATGATTATAAAAACCTACATTATTAGAAAAACAATATATTTTATTTTTAATAAAGTGATTTTGAATATTTTATACTGTGCAATATTGCTTTTGACCTATTAGACCCATATTATTTTATTTTATTCTATTCACATTTTTTAACTTAACTTTTTGATCCATCAGAGATTAAACCTAACCTTAATCAACCCACAATTAGGTAAATGGGTCAGAATTCACATCTTTAGTATTTCCAGAAAACATGTTAGATAAAATAGATGAGAAAATTTGTACCTTCAATTAATATGGTAGCACTCTTCAGCGAGTTCAACCATATTCTTGCACTTACTGCACTGACGCCAACGATTCCATGCTGCAAGAAACTTAAGTTTAGCATAATTACCAGATTGATTCTTCATCATGTAGTCTGAGCATGAAATATTTTTACACCAAGGTGCTTTGCAATTAATAAAAAATAGACGATAACACTTAATACATTTTCTCATACCAGTTCTTTCTGAAACAGTATAAGTTTTTCTTTCTGAAACAGTATAAGTTGTTTCATATAAGCTTTACCCAAACACCCCTTTAACTAATGAATAACTGATTATCAAAAAATTAAATTGATTATCATAAAAATTAAGCATCAGAAACAAAACTCCCGTGTTAAACAACTAAGTATCTTATTATCATAACTATAAACATCATCCAAACATTGTCTCCAACAACCTATTCTGTTACATCTGATTATCTTCGGTCCTAAGATTAAAAATATAGCAGATATTATTACAAAGCTATAAACGTATAATATTAAGTAAATAAATAGTTACAGACTGCTAAATATAATTAAATTACCTACTCATCCATTAGGATCATATCAAGGCCTGCTAGCTTTGATGGGTTGTTGTTATAATATTGATTCCAAAGTGAGACTACCTTAACATTTATATTCCCTTTACTGCCTTGGGTGATTTCTTGAAGAGGTGTGATTTTCATTGTGATACCTACAAACAAAAGTATATTAGATGTTTTTATTAACAGCAGATGAATGAGATTTTGAATAATTTTAAATATGTATCGACCAAGATGAAAAAGAAATCCTGATGAATAAGATGCTTATTAGATATAAATCTTTTTTATGTTTTTACAAAGATGAAAAAAAACATGATGATTTGTTGAGTTTTGCTGAATGATCTGCAGATAACTTTGATAAAAAAAATCGCTGGAATAAAATAACTTGGTCTGTCAATTGAGCTTATATAATGCTTCATGACTTCATGTCGGTTTAAGTTTTTAAACAATTGTAATACAATATAAATTGGTATTGTATTAAGAATTACGGATTTTTTTTAAAGAAATTACAGTTTAGTCCAAAAATATGTAAAAAAGTTGTTAGACAACATAAACTTATTAAAATTAAGTGCGGCTTATCAAGCCATGCCCGTCCTTCATATTCACCTATATGTCAAATGGTTTAAAAAAATGTTTAAAGATCAGATGAAGATACAATTTCAACACACAGAGAGCCAAATCTACCATCCAATGCTAGTCTTCTATTGCTTGTTGGATCCGTACCACACATTTACAATCTACCCCCGTCTTAGCACTTGTTGCTACTTTGGACTCGGGTCTGGTCCTGAAATATTAAAAAGCACCATCTTTGATTACACATTTTGATCCCTAAAAATCTTAAAGCAAGTAATACCATTATGAGTTATCATCATACCCAACCGGTAATGAATATCAAACTGGTTGTGTTTCCACATCGAGTGTAGATACCATGTTTTGTTTTCCCTATAGTTATAAAACCCGTGCACGCACGGGGTTTTTATAATTATTTCTATTTATTCATATTATTTGTATTTTATAATTATCTTGAAGCTCCAAATCTTTTTAATTAGTGTTTACAACTTTACATAATCAAACATTGCAAAATACGACAGCAATGATGTCATTATGTCAATGACAATTTTTGTCCAAGGAGCATGTTTATCAAAATCCATGTTATCAGACCATCAAAGCCAACTAAGTTTGCGTAAATTGATTAGGGAGTATGCACACAATGTTGAAACTAAAGAGGGAAAAGGAGGCAGCATGCAATATATTGTACCTAACATAAGTAACATTAACCTTTGCATAATACATAAGAAAAAACCTATCCAGATCTTCCTTCATCTTATCCACCTATAGCTCATAAACCACGAGCCAATTTTTAAGCGTGTTCTCGCTTCTCAAGCTTGGTTAAAAAAGGGTGCTTGGCGGCACCAGGTTCTTCCAAATTTGTGGTGCAACTTCCATCAGATGTGCCATTATTATAAGTATGTTGTAATTTTTTTTCACTAACCATTCATTAGGAGTCCCAAAATAAATCATAGTGTATTCTCATTTTTATCTAAATTTAAATTATTACTGGAATAAAATTGTAAGTTTTGGACATAAAACATTCAGGTCAACCCAAACCACCCATTTTGACTCACATCATACACCTATTTTTTACCCAACCCATATGTCCAGTTCTACCTCTAATAACACACAGAGACCGATCGCTCTCAAAGGATGCCTCTTTGAGCCCATCAGAGTCATTTTTAAGAAATAAAATTTGGGTTGTTTGAGATTAATTATTAAAACTACAGTACTCTATAAGGGGTTGTTTTGGAATACTAATAATTAAAAGACTGTTTATGATTCTAGATGAAGCTTATTCTAGCGGTTGTTTGGCACTTTTTATTGAAAGTGCTTATAAAAGGATAAGCATATCAATAATTATCCCAAACAACCCACTTATAACAGTTTCAAAAAGCTATGCAAAACCGTGCCTTTATGAGCTTCACTAAGCAACACCAAAACAACCCCTTTTTGGGTAGAGTCCCCGCAAGAAAACCTCTATGACTATTTTAAAAAAAAAAAATTGCTTTAAAGCTTAGAAAATAAATACAATGAAATTGCATTAAAATTTCTTTCTCGAATCAAACAGGTTACTCATTGATTTTGTAACCCTGAACGGGCAATAATCATACCAAAAGAGATAAGAGACAATCATGAGAACAATCGAGGAATTATAATTTAACTTCTATTGGTTTCCCGACTAATATAAAACATCACAACCATAATTTAACATCTATTGTTTTTTCGAATACATACATGTCTAAGCGGCATTAGCATCGAAGCATGCTCGACCAGATTTGAGCTGTAACACTGACCTCGATTCCAAATAGAGATAGACGAAATGGTCTGTTGCTTGAGTCAAGTATGACCCTATAAAAATGGAACCCACAAGCCAACAACATCATATGTGGGTTGTCAACACTATAATATCAGGAACGTAAGATAAATATATACTCAAGTTGCAAGCTTTATATTATCTCATTTTTTAGAACTAATTAAAAAAAATATATACTCAAGTTGCGGCTAAGGTACTTACATAACCATATGTGACCCATTGCATCATATGCACATTCGAATTCATCAATGCCTTCAATAACAACTCTAGACCTACATAAAAACGAACAAAAAATAATCTAAAAAAACATATTAATCATCGCATACACACACACACAAACAAAGAGAGAGATACCATATTCGTTTATAAACCTAAGAAGAATTTCTAAAGAAATATTAAAAAGCATTTTCATATAGAACTTATTATATAATAAAAGCATCACACATACGAAAAATGGTCGAAGGATATGACACACATATTCATGTTGCATGTGCAGATTCACCCTTGAATTTAATTTGAAGCTTGTAGTAACATTTTGTTGAATCAAACACATTTTATTGTAATAATGCATTCAGGCAAAGCTATTAAGCCCTTATGGGTCTTTGTGTAAAGCCAAAGAGCTTATGCTTATGGGCTTATAGAACCAATCTTAGAAAAAAACCAATGGTAGTGAAATGAAAAAAGAAACAAAGCCATTTAGTCGGACACCTTTACTACATATCTTAACCGGCATATACCACTCATTATATCCCTCGTACATGTAAAAACACTATAGGTTATTAAAACTTACCTATAACATGCATCTGAGCCAAGTTTTAGTTTTATTATTACAATATTGATCTTCTTTGGTTAGAACTAATCTTGTAAGCTACATAAATGAATGTCAAACATCCCTCAAACAAAGTCATCGGCCAATGATCATATCACCTTTACATAACACACATACCAATCAAAATTTAGGTCTATTCATTCTGGCACATTAACAAACATTTGTGTGCTACCTTACAACCATAATAAATATATCTAAATGCTACTTTTACAGTTTACATCAACATCATAATACATGTAACACTTTCCCGGTTCAATATTGTTCAAGCCTAACCGAGGAGTCTATATCCTCTCCCTTCGCAAAGTCGATATTACCAAGATGAAAAATTGCAGCTACAACCCTGAGAATTGCATACTGAAAGATCTCTGTACACTAAAAAATCTAATAGAAACCTAATATATAACCCCACCCTTCGAACTAACTTGGGCCGCCTAATCACCACCTAGAAGTTAACACTCTTCACCACAACTAAGATTAAAAGTAAGTATCTTAAAGGTTAAGTGGCAAATATTCATCAATCAAATCTTCTTAATGAATTATGTACTTTCCATTACAAATTACAACAGTTTTCCTAAACTCAGATGCCACATATCATGGTTACAAATGGTAAATTACTCTATGGAAAAAATATTGTTCAAACAAATAACTATCAAATATTTTAACATCAAATATCTACATAATCTAAACACAATTATATATTGTATCTTCAGTTATGCCTTTTTGCTATTCTACCACCTAGCATGATCAGTCATCAGGAATCTAAACACAGCTTAACCAATCAAACTCACGACATTAAAAAACAACTAACATAAATTTACAAAACTGAGGTATCTGGTTCAGTTACATAATAAAAATTTTAAATAAGCTCACCAGACAAACCAAATGCAGCAAGCATACTCTTCAGGTGCCATTCCAGATCTGAAACATTCAGTCATGCATATTAAAACCAAAATACAGGCATACACTTGAAAAATTAACTTACAACTCTGTGATCAAGTAAAACTAATGATTTAAAAAAATGAAATCAGAAATTATTTTTACCTTAATTGTGTTCTTGTTTTTCACTCAGAAGTCAACCCACCCAAAAGTTCCTGTAAAGAATGCTAGCATCATTCAATCTATAAATATGACACCAATCTCAAAAGTTGTAATCTCAAATAAACAAACCCACAAACCTTAACAAAAATCACTAATCTCCTACATGGTATATGGACTTTAGTCAATTGATCAAGTCACCAAAACTGAAGTTTAGATTCGAGTTTCAAGAACCCTAATTTCGGGTCTCTTCAATAATCAAAACAGGATAATTATTCAATCAATTTGACCTAAGAATTATGAATCAAAATTGTTGGTTCATTGGTTTGGGGTTAAGTGAAGCCAATCGATTGTTTATAAAATATAATCGAAAATATAATATTATTGAAGTAGAAGTAGAAAATGGATTTTAAGATTTAGGGTTAGGATGAGTGAATCTGATTTACGTTTAGTTTCTCAAGGATTGGGGTTGTTTTCTTTGTTAATTTTAAATTACATAATAAACCCTTCAGTATTTTTAGTTACCCCGCCTTCACAAAGTTTTTAATCTTTCAATTTTTGACACATGTATTTTTTGACAAAATTTTTTAATGAAAAACGAATTTACAAACACTTGCCAAATAAGGGATTATTTAAGTTTTTTAAATTGTAAAAACTTAAGAAAAATAAGTAATTATTAAAAAAATATTACCTAAATAAGTATGATTTGATTAAAAAGTTCCCACTAGGGGTTTTATTTTATTAGGTAAAAAAGATGGCAAATTTATGTATCAAATTTGTCAAATGCTATATGTTGCATTGAATAACAATAAGGAATATAGTACTCCGTATGTTATTTCATTCATAAGTTGCAAACAAGTTCGTTTTTCCATGTGAAACTACGTTGTTGAACAATTATCAAAAGATACAAACTAACCGTAGTGTAAAGTATTGAGCGACAATGGTCAATTTATGTGACCAGTTATGCAAGCAATGTGAATGGTTTACGTACTGTAGATTCATTTTTATTAATTTAGCAGCTATTTATTGAATTTCTAATCTACGTGAAAGATTGTTTTGTTCAATACATCACATATACTCTTGCACAGAGTTTGAAGAATATTTAAATTGTAAGCAGATTTTAGTGAAGCATGACTCAAACCTTTATTATAATTTATATACGTAGTATTTATTGTTTGAAATTTAGAGGTTATATAGCTCTCATTTGTACTAAGAATTCAATATTTTGGATACTTTATAGTAAAGACGTGTATTGTGTTGGGAGAAGTGTGTTGTATAATCATTTTTTATTCACTCAACAAAACAGTCTTTTGCGTAGATTAGAAATTATAAAATATTGTATAATAATGAAATGTTTAATATAAAAATATAATCATTTTTTATTCACTCAACAAAACAGTCTTTTGCGTAGATTAGAAATTATAAAATATTGTATACTAATAGCCATCTTTGCACAGGGTAAAGCCCAAATTCTTAAAGGGTCCGTTTTAAGTTAATTCAATAAATAACTCCTATAATGTCGTGTTAGTCATACATTTTTAGATCTTATTGAATCTGGTATGACAAAATGAAATAATAGTTGGTAGTTGAACTAAAAAAAATACAAGAGCTTGAAGACTTAGTTAGAATTATTACAAAATAAGGATCACTCATATTTAAATACTACAAGAGAATCACAATTTGCGGGATAGAATGTCGTGTTAAATATATTTTTTTAGATCTTACTGAATTAAGTAATTCGATGTCACATAATAGTTAAGGACCAAAAGAGTATACAAGAGGTTGAAGATATATGTACTATTATTAGAAAACAAGGATAACTCATATTATGTGTATTAGGAGTGATTATTACAAAACAATGATAACTCATATTCAAGCAATATGTACTTTTATTAAGTAAAGAGATACATGGTTAATTAGTTGTGTATTAGGGGTGATAATTACGAAACAATGAAAACTCATATTTGATCAATATTGTATACTTTTATAATTATATTTACAAACTTACTCAAACAAACTTCGGTCGAGTACACCTCATCGAAAATCAATGGAACAAAATCCTTTATATATAGAGTCGAGTTATTTAAAAACCAAACATTCCTCACATACCAAGGGACTCATCCGCACCATCCATCTAAAAAAAAATCAATGGTTGAGATTAAAAGCATTTAATATTTCACCCACTTTTTTATAATTTAAATATCTCTTAAACTGTTAATCGTTAAGCGAAAATAATTACACCATCGCGACGAGCATTTAATTATTTTTCTATATACGGACACTTTGATATACTTTTGACAAAAACTTTTTTTTTCGTTTTTTCACGTTTTTTTTTGTGACCAAAAAAATCATATATGATATTACATATCATATATATATATATATATATATATATATATATATATATATATATATATATATATATATATATATATATATGATATGTAATATCATATATGATTTTTTCGGCCACGAAAAAAAACGTGAAAAAAACGTTTTTTTTTTTTGTCTAAAATATATCAAAGTGCCTGTCTATAGAAAGATAATTAAATGATCGTCGTAACGGTATATTCTTTTTCGCTTAACGATTAACGGTTTGAAAAATATTAATATTTGGAAAAAAAAATAATGAAAGTAGGTTTTTTAAATTGTTGAAATTAATCTCATCCATTAGATCAAATAAAGATGGGAGGATGAAGGGTGGAGATTAGTGCAATGTAAAAAAAGTTTTGGTCGTCAAATAATATTTATTGTTATATATAATCGTCATCTTTAATGAAAACACAAGTAAATAATCATTCTCACGTCTTCTTCTTGTTTGTTAAATTCAATTAACAAACTTTTCAGAAAATTATATAAAAAGCTTCATAGACCGACACAAATTCTACAATATTAAAAAAAAAAAAAAAAAAAAAAAAAAAAAAAAAACTATTTTCTTCACGCAATCTTTTTATTCAATTTTTGAAACAAATTCAATTTGCAAAATCCTCTGTGGGTTTTTCTGGGTTTTCAGTGATTAATCAATTCGTGTAAAAAAAAGTTTATAATTCCCCTTTAAAATTCGTTGATTTTGTTGGTTTATTCATCAAGAAAAGTGGGTTTTCAAGAGGTAATTATTATTTTTTGTTTTTTAGTGGTTTTTATGAATATGGTATGAATTATTTGCTTATTTGATTGGTACCCAATGGTAAAGTTTGAATATTTGATGTTGGTTTAGCTTTTTTAAGCTGATTTTGCCCTAATTTTGTTCAAGAATTTGGATTTTGATGTTGGATGATGTTTTTTGTTGTAAAGATGTGGACTTTATGTGTTTTTTGGTTTTATAGATACTTGTAACTTACCGGGTATTGTGGGTTTTCGTGCGCTTTGGGGTTTGTTATTCGTATAATTGCAGTGATTGGTAGTAGAACGAGGTTTATGTAAGTTATAGGAGGTGATTCGGAACGAGGTTTATGCATTGAGGGAGACAGAAAAAAAAAAGTAGATCAGGTAATCTTCTTACCAACATTATGGTAAAGAGTTTTTTTTTTTTTTTTCATCATGCATGAACCATTTGTATGGGATTTTAAAAACATAGAGTGTTTGGTTGTCGATTGATGTCAAAACAAGGTGTTTGGTTGCTCTTTTTTCTGTCAATTGTATTCATTTCTTGGAACTTCATTTCCTATCAGTAACTTGAATTCTAGTTCAATAACTGTCTGATAAAATACATAAGGTACAGATGATATATAGAGATAACTTTTTGGATTATTTCTAACTTATTGCAAAAGGTACAAATGCTCATTAGTTTTCATGGTCGGCCAGGTGTCAAATTATTTAAGTTCATAACTGACATGATGATGCTAGATTGTTTTATTAATTCAATGGAAGTGGAAAAACGAGTATTCTGATTAGGAGGGGGTTGTATATGGTTCTTTTGCACACATTTTACATTGAGACTATACTTGATTCATCTTTTTATTTTACTCTGCACCAAAGTAAAGGCTTAAGGTACTACTCATAATGGTTGTTGAGCTGACGTTCCTTGGTCTTATAGTTGCTCTGACCCTGGCCATTGCTCACACTGCTCTGACCTTTATTCTTATTTGAAAACTGTATTGTGTTTCTAGTTATAGTCGGGCCGTGATGGAGCTTTTTGTTGACAGTAGCTATTTATAAATTACAAGGTAAATTACTCATTCACCCGAAAGTATGTTTTGATTGCTATAACCAATAAACCACTTATTTTTTAGGCTTATCAGCTTATTTGTGAAGAATATGTCCGTTGTAGTTTTTGGATAAGCTTATGAGCTTAGTCAGTGATGTCCATTCTGGTCCATTTTACCAGCATAAGCTTATTCAAACATCTTAAATGTAGTTACTTCATTAAAATAAAATAATTTAAACACCGGACTTATTGGTCTAATGTTTCTTATTAAAACAAGTTTGATGACAAGCAAATCCCCAATTTCAGAAAATGAAAAGAAACTCAGAAGTTTCCTGTAAATTACAGGCTGTAAGAATGATATTGTTTATTCAATGTGGCCATTTGTTTATAAAAAAAAAACGTTCAACATTGAAAACTGTTAACGGAGTGTATAATTTATGCATGATTCAGCATCCGAGCCCAACCAAGTTTGATAATTTTGTCACTTTCATTGTGCGCAAAATCTTTGACTAGAGAGAGTAGTGTGAAGTCTTTCATAAGAGGTATGAATGGGTCTTGAATATCATCTAATGGGTTTTGTTTTTGTTTATAAACTCTTGAATAATAAATAGAATCTTTTTTATTTATAAAGTTTTGGTTTATGGTTTATATTTGTGGGTCTTGAATATTAATGGGTTGTTTTTGTTTGTTTGGTTTTTGTAGATTGTTCCATCCGTAACAATCAGAAGCTTTTCAAGTTTGGATTATAAGGTTGAAGAAAGAAAGTATTATACTAATTTTCATTTCAACCACAAGCTACTAAAAATATGGTATGCACTAATCTTCTCTATTTTTTTATAAGTTTTCATGTCTAAGTTATGGTTTTTATAAAGTAAAGACCCATCTTCAATCATGATTTATTTCAAGAAAAATGTTTTGATAATGACGGAGTTTTTATTTTTTAGGAACATTTGATAATGATCTCACTTTATTAATATGCTAAGAGGTGTTTTGGTTTGCATATTAAAAATGTTTATCCGCATATTTCATATTTATATTGATAAGCACTAGTGTCCTGCACAACCGGTCCCACTGTTAACATGGTATATTGATGCAATCCTAAACACACTGATATTGGTTGCTTAGTGGATATCTATATGCATAGAAATAATACCATTTTAGAATCAATTAAGAAAGACATTAATTACTTATTTTATAATGTAATAATATCATTTTGTAATTCATTTGTGTTCTTCTGTTTGAAACAGGAAGACCAAGTGATAAGTCAACCACAAGAAGGAATAGGTATCTTGCGGCCAACTCAGCATCAAGTTATTCTTGCATATCATTGCTCAAATATTTTGTACCAATATTGAATCCATGTATGATTCTCATCTCAAAGAAGACTACTATGGGGATTCTAGACATACATCTTTTAGGTGAAGTTATAATTGCTTAAAAAAACGGTTTTATATCCTAAACGTTGTAATCACGTTAAATCTTTGTAGATGTATTACATGTGTCGAAGACATGTATATTACATGCAGAAGCCAAATGTGTTGCAATACTCTTTGTATTAGTGACGTCTAATTAATAACATCTATATTATAGCAAGTCTCTTTCATCGTATTTAGTATTATTTCATCTTATTAAGTATTATCATTAGCTATAAACATCTACTTATTCAAATTTATTGAAATTTGAGTCTTTTAAAGAATTATTGGAGCTAGCCGCCCATCGGGCGGGCCTTGAAGCTAGTACAAGATATACCGGAACCGATTTTATCTCATGTATTCCGACCGGCCAACATGAAAACTTTGATGTTTTGGCGTTTTGGAAAGCAAAGAAAACAATGTTTCCCGTTCTATCCACAATGGCTCGGGATCTTTTTAGTGTACAAGCTACTCGGTAGCTTCTGAATCCGCTTTTTCAACAAGTGGAAGGGTGTTATCAAATAGAACAACAAGGCTCACACCGGCTTCTTTGGAAATGTGTATGTGTTTGAAAGATCATTTGGACGCAATCAAGCCAGGAAAACACAAAGCAAGTCTTGAAGACCCCTTAGAAATCGAAGGAGGGGTCTACGAGGTTGAGGTGCAAGAGGGTACAATCGAGTTGCTTTCCGATGAAGAAATAAGAGAAGATGAAGCTGCTAACACGGCTACGTCCGGCGTCATCGATGAAGAATCCGAAGAAGAGATTTACGAGTGGCTTTTCCTTTATTATGTTAATGTATTATGTGTGTTTCATTTCCATGTGCGATGTATTTCCTTTCATTTGTATTTCCTTTCAGTTGTATTACATGTGTTGTATTTCGATGTATTATGTATTATGTGTGATGTATTTCCTTTCGATGTATTAAATAAAAGTGTTTGTGAAATATATGTGATGTATTTCCTTTCGATGCATTAAATAGAAGTTGAATTTTATTAATTTTACTTTGTGTAAACGGAAAAAAAAAAAAAAAAAAAAAAAAAAAGTTAACCGATTATAAAACCGGTCAAACCGGCCAAAACAGTTCAAAATTTGAATTTTGCGCCAAGGTGGGAAAAAAAAGTTAACCGGTTTAAATCCGGTTCCAAACCGGGTTAACCGGACAACTTTGATAATTTTGAATTAAAATTCTAAATTGGGAGGCGGGGACCGAGGTTTTCAAATTTTGAATTCTATATTGGGAGGCTAAATTAAATAACTAACATAACATTTAAAACATGAATTACATTAAACGTTAAAGTTAAAACATGGATTACATTAAACATTAAAGTTAAAACATGAAATACAAAGTACGAGTAACAGAAACTCCGATATGGTAATTAAAATAAAACTATGAATTAAGAAAATGAGTCATCTGAGACCCAACCATCCTCCTCACTCGAAGAAGACTCGGATGGCAGAGGGCCTAATCCCATGGCCCATCGGAATTGTATTTCTCTATTTTCCTGCTCCTTACGGGCAGTTGCCCGCTTCCTACGAGCATCTGCCTTACGTTCTTCAGCTTCTTCAAACTCTCTTAAGACTTGGAGATCTTGTTCCAGGAGTTTTTCATCAGTCAACCCAAATGTATTGGGTTGGTATTCCACGACCGGTGGATTGTTTAACCGGTTCATTGACTTCATTCTCATTTGGAGTATTTTGTTGTTGATTTTCATTTTTTGTAGGTGGAGTGTTCGCAATCACCGGTTCATTTGGAGGACTTGGGAATTGTTGTGAGAAATCTTTGTGAGGACTTGGGAATTGTTGCAAGAAATATTTGCGAGACATCGAATTTTGAATGTTAAGTTTTGATTTTTATGAATGTCAAATTGTGAATGGGTAGTGAGAAGTGAAAACTGAGATGTCTGTGAATGGGTAGTATTTATAGGCCGTAAAACGAAAAAAAGAAAAAAAAAATAGCACAAACCGGTCCAAACCGGTTAACCCGACCGAACCGCATATAACTGAAACCAAACCGGCTAGGGTAGGTTTCGGGTTTTTCCTCTCGGAGCCGGTTTGGAACCGAACCGGTTAACCGCCCTGACCGGTTCTTGACCACGCTGACTCAAACTGAACAGCCAAACCGGTTCGGGTCAAACCGGACCAGTTAACCGAAATGTGCACCTATAGACTGGGGGGACTTGATGACGAATAGTACGGATGGTAGGCTTATTAGGTCTGGACTAAAATATGCAATTGGGCCTGGCCCACATCACGCATAACCGGGCCACAGCCCAACAAACAAACCGGGCCCCGGCCTAACAAACCGGATATGACTAAAAGCCCAAGCCACAAGCAAGGTAAGGTCCAGACACACAAGGACGTGTACGAAACACTTGAGCGGCACTCCCGAAGTACGCTCAAGAACTGGTCCACAGTCCAAAAAGTGATCCATGTCCACAATCATCGATTAAGTTGTGGATCCTTACCCGACAAGGGTCCCATCTCGGCCACTACCACAATATGTGAAATACTAGGAAACTCTAGCATCTCGACTGCCTATAAAAGTTAACCTCGGTACACACTTTCGAGTATGACTTTCTCACTCATTCCAATACACGCATACTTCTCTGATAACATAAGTACTTACTCTTATGTCGGAGCTTAATCGTGGGGTCCGTCCCCACGAAAAGGCTAACGGTTTACCTTTACTTGTGCAGGGATTCAATCTACTACTTGGATTAGTGCATAAGTTACATAGCGGACAATCCACTAAGGACGGCCCCATGCGGACTAAGCCCAATCTCAACCCAACCACATTTTTTGCACTAACATGATCAAAGTTGTGTTTTCTGGGCAGATTCGGGTCGACTTGTGGGCATCATAAATCCCTCAATTTTCAAATTGGTTGATGAACTTTTTCTGGTATATGTTCTATATGTTATTTAACTCCTGTAATTTTTTCAGAATTTTTAGAGTTGTGTAAGTATTTTTATAAAAATCGAACTTTCTTGTGTGCAAACAAGTCATTTTCGGTCTAGTCTGAGTTGTTGATTTTACTAAAAAATAGTTAAGCATTTATAAAAATTATATAAAAAAAATTACTAAAAGTACCTAATACATTAAGGTAACTGTAGTAAAACTTTAGAACTTGAATTAATTAGTTTAAGATGTTTTAAAAATACATAAAGTGACATTATAATTTCCTAATAGAGAGAATTGCATATATATCTCTCCAAAGATGAATAATTGCATACATATCTCTTTGGTACAAGTTTTTGATGCACATTGTATAATGATTTTTATGCATGCAAAGGATATATATATATATATATATATATATATATATATATATATATATATATATATATATATATATATATATATATATAGTGTGAGGTTCTTTTCAGAACCAAATAAATTGCGAGAACTGCGAGAACCAATATCAACCATTGATTTCTATAATCAAGGGCCACAAATGATCAATGGCATTAATGTAATTAAATAGAAGATGGGGTACTCTTCTGAAATGATAAAAGGGTGATGAAGTAATTTACTAGTATATTTTTCCGTAACTGTTGCGCATGCCTTTTCCATTAATTACGGGAATGTGAAAATTATATTAATTGTATGTTCATCTCTCCCAAAACAAAAACCCTAACCGCCCACTTCACACCCCATCTATCTTCTTAACCACCATTTTCATCCGCAAAAACAACAAAGAATCTACATCATCATCACTGTATATCATCGCTCATTTGTTTCGTTAATATCGATCTACACTTGCCACAACCTGATGTCCTATTTCGTATCAAAACTCTATACGTCTCTGTCAAAAATTGTCACATGCATGATAGTTTTTTTTTACTTGAATGATTGAACAGGTTGCTAATGTGAGTTATGTTCGAGTTCTTTTACTGGTAAGTGGGGTCTACTTTGTTATTTTTCGTGGTTTTACATGTAGAATTATGAATATTCATATGTGTTTGCCAAGTTACAAATGTTATATATTGACATATTGACAGGGGACTACAATCGTTTCCGGTCTTGCTTCTAAGAGAACAAAGGTATTTCACATTCTAGTTCCCTTTCTATAATGAAATTTAAGGTGTGAATGAGTGGGTTGGAAGGGTCGGCCGGTCGGGTAACACATTGAATCTGGTAAATTGTGGGTACGGATCGTAACGGCTTAATTTGTCACACTTTAATTCCAATTTTTACATGTTTTTATGATCAGCACTTACTTGTATCGCAATAATTTAATTATTAATTAACAATGACACCTTGGGCTACCTATTTGACGTATACAAACCATGTCTTTTTTAAACGTTAGGACCAACCATGTAATTTACTCTTTTTTTTATTAATTCTTGTGACCCTTAAGAAATAGAATAGTACCCTATACTACTCATGTACATCAGTAGTCATACGCATCTCTAATGAAACTCTTTTATGTTGATACATTTTAGTTTTGTTAAAGATCTTCCTTTGTGGCAGTACGTGATAAGCAAAACGAGTTTTTGAAAAAAAAAGTTTTAGTATTTAATGGAATGATACTCAGTATCTTGATTGTGTTATAAATAAACAATAAAGTATAAACAATGCAATGAAATTTAACTTTGTATGAAAACGTTGAGTCCTACATTGGGTGGAACCGTGAAACACACTGGAACTATTCTTCTTCTTTACTTGATAAATCTTATAAAATGCAAATAAAAAAGTGTGCATATGTATTTTATAGCTAATAAAATACCATTAAAAAGAGTGCATGTGTGTTTTTATTTCTGTTTAAAATATTTTTTGTCATATCTCGTAGGCTTCAAGATGAACATTGACACCCCTTTTGATTTCATTTATGTCCGTATGAATTCTACATCTATTTTGTTTATTAAATTGGAAAAAAGTAGTTTTAAGTGATGGTGCATACGTGTTTTGAAGAATGATGCACATGTGTTTGACGGGTAAAAAATCAATTAAAAATGTGCATATGTGTTTTATGGCTGAAAAATATGAATATGTGTGTTTCAAGGTTAATTTAAAAGTAGTGTAATGATGTATATTTGTTTCAAGGTTAATATAAAATTAGTGTAATGATGCATACGTGTATTTATTGTTGGTATAAAATTTCTGAAAGAGTATGCATATGTGTTTTATTGTTGCAGGTTACCTGACGTTGTGGCTGTTTGCACAGACTTGTACTATCAATTAATATGAGCGAGGCGATAAAAACACATGTGCACAAGGATTAAAAACGCACGCAGATTTCATGGGTTCTTGAACAAGGCGAGGAATACATGTGCACGTCCAAAAGATGAACCAACTTTTAAAGACATTGTATTAAACACATGTGCACGCCTCATATATTTGTAATAAAATTGAATGCAAGTGTAAACATAATGGCGTTTGTGATAAAGTTGAATATCATATAAGTAAAATAATTTGTAAATTTTGAAATTGCATAAATATAATAATAAAGTTTTGTTGTTTGTATTTATATTTATGTAATAATTTTAAAGATACTTGTGCAGATACAAAACACATATGCATAAACGAAAAATACAATTGTCATAATATAGTTAGTAGTTAACCTTCTTTTTTACAAAACACATGTGCACATAATGTTTTTCTTAAACTGGTAAAAAATAAATAAATAAAACAATTAATTAATTAATTAATTTAGGAATTAAAAAAACATTTTTTTTAATTCAAAAGTAAAATAAAAAAGTAATTTTACCATTATACCCTTTTTAATTTAATAACAAAATTTAATATCTAAAAGAATCTGATTGGTTGATGCTGGTTCTCGCAGTTCTCGCAATTTATTTGGTTCTGAAAAGAACCTCACTCTATATATATATATATATATATATATATATATATATATATATATATATATATATATATATATATATATATATATATATATATATATATGCAATTTTGCATCTTTGGTGGGATATATATATGCAAACACCCCATGATGATAAAAGACTACAATCATAAAACTAAGGGCAATCACTAAAACACTTACAATAAAGACTTAAGGTGTACAAAATATTAGCCATGTGTAATTAGACATTTGAAATATAAGGTTTGACCATACACGTTCCATAACTTGTGAGTTACACGTTCCATCACTTCTCCATGTGCAACTTACACATTTTATTTGTTTGTTGATTTATTATTTGTAACTTGTGCATTTTATCACATCCCCTTCAAGGTGAATACCTGTGGCCCCTTTTTATACTTTCTCAGGGGAAAATAATACTCAACTATTATTTCAATTACTTTATTTCTTTCGCTGTGCTAAATCATTTTATTCCTTGGAAAAAGTATGTGTTTATAAATGCGTAAATAAGTGCTAGTAGTAGTTGGTACATGACAATGATTCCTATATTCCTATTAGCCAACAGTTTTAGCTCTAGCGGTAATTGACTGATTGGATATCTATTGTTCACACAACTGTAACCACTGTGGTGGTTGGATTATATACATTGACATGGTTTGGATAGCATTTGTACTACTTGCTTTGCGCTATTATTTTACACATATGCCCTACTTGTATTACTATGCACAACAACTGAGTCATATTTATTAACCTACGAGCTTACCAACTTTATATTGACATTTTTGAGTATTATTTTCAGGTAATCCTAATAAAAATGCTTACGGAGATTTGAGTATCATGCCAGATTTAGCAAGACCTTAGGCGACTATCATGGAATTATTTGATTTGTTTTGTTTTGGATATTGCATTACATTGGTTTCTTTTGATTGTTTGTATCGGACCTGGATCTTGGGGTTTTTCTTTTATTACTTTATGACTTGTGTTTGTTGTGGTTTCGACTAGTCATGATACAAGTTTTCACTTGTTTTAGGATTCGTCATGATACTTTGGTTGTTGAATTTATATTTATTTATCTCTGTTCCTTTTATATCAATGTGTTATGACGATCCTCTCCATCACGCATGGCGTTTCCGCTTAAGGAGGGTGTGACACGAAATTATTTTCTAAATATATAGCAGATTGAATTCTGGTATAATGAATTTCAAGATAATCTCTTATTGTGAAAAAGTAAGTCATTAAAAATATTAAACACACAAATTTTGTAAAAGGTAAAACAACATTTATCCCTGCTTAATAACCCGCAAAAACATTTGCCATTTTTCTTGATCATCTGAAAAAAGATGTTCATAACCCATAAATGTAATAATATTTTGCAAACAAGACACCAATTATATTTTTAAGAAATACATAGGCACCGCCTTCACAATTAATATAAGAAGGTAGAGCTATAATCTTAATAAAGTAAAAACACAATTGCACCAAATATACTAATATGTAATTTTGACACTATAATGTTATTCATTCAACAACTAAACATGATATAATATGTTCTTTTAGCGGAACCATCAATAAAATCGCATGAAAGTGACTCGCGTCACAAGAAATATTAAACTTTAGGGTTTGGGGTTCTTAACTAGTGTGTGGAGGGTATGAAAATTTTGGTTTATTGTTTCCATTTGTTGCCGGGCATTCAAAATGACAACGACAAATGAATAGGTTCTTGCATTCTCCCCATGATTTAAGTCCATGTCTTGATACACAAAGATGCAAACATCCCTCTGTGAGACATATTGGGTCAAAATTAGTGTCAGTGCATATTCCTGGTAAGGATACCACCAGCTCCATACCTACAAATTCAAAGTATGCACATAAATTAGCTAGTATAAATGGATATCAAGTTATTAATTTAAGAAACATATTGATTTATATGCAATTTGAATTTACAAAATATTTTATGAGAATGAGGGAAAAAAATTACCTACGACCACAAGAAACAAAAGAAATACGATGTAAATAGAAGATATTTTCATATTGGGATTTGTTTTGTTATATGGTGAATGAATGAATGTGTGATGAACATATTTATAGGAGAAATGAAATTAATGTTGACATACCTACATTTATTGGTGACTTTAGTAAAATACTATATAAGCATGATAGAGAAAATGTTGGTTAGAATATTCATAATCAATTTATTCCTTTATTATCTATATCTATATTACATATAAAGAATGATTGATTCTCTCTCCGAAATTTTAAAACTTACAAGAAATTAAGCATGGATTACAACACTTTAAAGCACCCAATTTTCATAATTACAACAAAGTAAGCATATTGTACAACAAAATAAAGCATGGTGTTATTTTAAGACCAAAATTCTATCAAACAACATTAATGCTATTAAAAACATCCTTTCACCAAAAATTACAACTATTTAAGCACAATGTAATAGCTGCAACCAATTTTCAGATTTACAATAAGCATAGTGTACAACAAAATAAGCATGATTTAATTTTCAGACTTGTTTTTAGACTTACATTATTAATGTTATTAAAGTGGTCAATGTTATTAATGACTACTACTTATAAGAAAAGAAACATATTGTATAACATTTTAATGCACATAATTTTCAGACGTACAAGACAAGAAGCATAGTGTACAACAAAACACCACATTAATGCTATTTAATGTAGTCAATTATTTAACAGGTCAATAAATACAATTAATACAGTTATTAAAACACCGCTTACATAAGAAATACAAATTATCAAACATATTAAACAACCAAATTAAACCCAATTCATGCATTAAATTTTACTACTACAAATAATAAAGCACATTATACAAATATTCAAGCCCGAATGGGTAACGGGCCAAATAGGCTTGAGCCTGAACAAGAACGGGCCAATGGGTTCGAGCCCGAACGGGCACGGGCTATACGAAATTCTTGATATCTGTAAATTTATTATCAAAAAGAACATAATAAACTAAAATACATTACTCAATGAAAATTTTTATTTCAGGGTACCCGCCGCTGTAACGCGCGGGTACCTTGCTAGTTACATATAAAGCATGATTGATTCTTTCAGAATTACAACAAAGTAGGTATATTGTACAAAAAAATAAAGCGTTGTGTCATTTTAAGACCAAAATTCTATCAAACAACATTAATGCTATTAAAAACACCCTTTCACCAAAAATTACAACCATTTAAGCACAATGTACAATAGATGCAACCAATTTTCAGATTTATAACAAAATAAGCATAGTGTACAACAAAATAAGCATGATGTAATTTTCAGACTTACAACGTTAATGCTATTAAAGTGGTCAATGTTATTAATGACTATAAGAGCACAAGGTGCAGTCAACAAGGTCCATCTCCTCATTCGGGCCCCACATGTGCCACATCATCCCAACACCTCTTCACAACTAACCCCATTCACCAAACAACAAACCTCAACTTACTCATTTGAGCCCCACCACTTACAACTTTATTTTTTTATTCATTTCATTAAATAAATTCATTTCACTAATTATACAAAATAATACAACATACTAATTTTATTTCATCCAAATAAAAAAGTTACAATACGGAAAAAACCCATACGATATGAAAAAAAACAAAAAAAAAACATACGATACGATACGAAAATAATGAAACGGATAAATACGGTATGCAACATCATCACGAAATTATAAAGACTTATAATTATCGATGAGTGCTGACTTTTCTTCCCAAACTTGCAATACTTGTTCCCTGACCATTTTCAAGGCGACTTGAAGTTGCAAATCCGTTTCATCATTTCTTAAAAGAGTTTGTAGACCGACCCTGATTATTGGATGGTCTTGAGGCAGCTCACGTAACCGTTCGACCCCTGGAGCCCGAGTATTCATCTGTCGAATAGTACGAGCTATCTCACCTAACAAGTTGTTAATCAACTTAAGTTCATTTTCTTGTTCATTGCGTAATCGGGTAAGGATTGTTCTTTGCACCACACTTGGTTGGTTAGCCATAGTGTTTATGTGACGATACGAAGTTGAGTAAACATGGTATTTATAAGGAAACTAGCCGTTAGAGAATTTTATTGGAGAAACTAGCCGTTAAAAACGATACGGAAATAGCAATAAATAAAATACAGAAATTTTAAATGTTTAAATTTCAAATTCATAAAAAAAAAAAACGTGTGCATATATTAAAATGAAAGCGGGATAATT
Source organism: Artemisia argyi (assembly GCA_030686995.1). Lineage (NCBI taxonomy): Eukaryota > Viridiplantae > Streptophyta > Magnoliopsida > Asterales > Asteraceae > Artemisia > Artemisia argyi. The sequence continues at coordinate 174,470,929 of CM060682.1, read as the reverse complement.
TCAAAATTTGAATTCAAAATGAAAGCGGGATAATTTCAAAATTTGAATTCAAAAATCACCCACAATCACCCTATAAATACCCATTCTCAGATGCTAAAATACACCCACAATTCACACACAAATCATCAAGAATTCTCTTTTCTTCTTCAAATGTAACAATGTCACTCAACGCATCACTTGATAACGAATCGGTTTACAACACACCACCTGAAGACAATTTCCCACAAAACACTCCACTAGAAGATCTATTTCCGGTGTTCCAATATGATAACCCACCACTTGCCACTCCACCAGAAGTTATGTTTCCACCAGAAAACAATCCACCCCCAAACAATCAACCACCAAACTTTCCACATGAAAACCAACCCAACATTCGTGAGTTGACTGAGGAAGAACAATACGAGCTGGATATGCAAGTCTATTTAGATTTTGAAGCTGAGCAAGAACGTCAGTTAAGGGAGCGTGAGGCGTACCTAAAAGGGAAAAAGGATCGTAGAAACAAACTAGCAGAATGGCGATGGAAAATGGGACTTCCACATGTGCCATCGAGTGAGGACGATTCAAGTGCCTCCTATTCGAGTCACGAGGGCTATGTGTCGGATGATTCATTTAATTGAATCGTAGTTTTATGTTTCATGTTTGCTGTAGTTCGTGTTTTAGGTTTAATGTGTGTAATCGTAGTTGAATTTCCGTTTCTTAGTTGTAATATAATTGTACGTTGTGTTAACTAATTTCAATCCTATGTTTAATATAGTTGTAATCCTATGTTAACTATTTTAAAACTTCACAAACCTTTATTTACATTTACAAAACTTTTCAAAATTTACTAAACAAAATTTCAAAACAACAAAACTAATAAAAGAAATGGGAAAAGAAAAAAAAAATAGTACACATTGTCAGCTTCTTTCCTTTGCTGTGGCCACGAGGAACCACCCAACGGCGAAGAACGGCAAGGGGGTGTGGTGCAGCGGTGAGCAACGGCTCGCCGTTGAAGGCTACACGTCGGATCGATGAGAGCCAACAACGAGCTGCACCTAGCGCTCTAATGACTACTACTTACAAGAAAAGAAAGATAGTGTACAACACTTTAATGCACATAATTTTTAGACGTACAAGACAAGAAACATAGTGTACAACAAAACACCACATTAATGCTATTTAATGTAGTCAATTATTTAATTGATCAATAAATACAGTTATTAAAACACCCCTTACATAATAAATACAAATTATCAAGCATATTGTACAACCAAATTAAACACAATTCCTGCATTAAATTTCACTAGTACAAATAATAAAGCACGTTATACAAATATTCAAACCCGAACGGGCAACGAGCCAAATGGGCTTGAGCCCGAACGGGCGCGGACCAAACGGGCTCGAGCCTGAATAGGCACGGGCCAACGGGTTCGAGCCCGAACGGGCACGGGCTATACGAAATTTTTGATATCCGTAAATTTATTGTCAAAAAGAACATAATAAACTAAAATACATTATTCATCGAAAAATTTTATTTCAGTGTACCCAACACTGCAATGCACGGGTACCCTGCTATTCCTTTAAACAAACTAAACGAACACTCGCACATAGCTTTGATAGGATTGTGAATGCAAGTTTGATATGGTCATGAGCGACCTTTATGATGGTATCTTCGAAGGGCATACCCCGGAGGGTGTGAGCCTTTGATTGGCAAATTCCTATAACAGTAATCATTAGTAGCAAATAACTTTACGCCAAAAAAGATTTTGTAGAAATCTACAAAGATGTTTGGAATGTACTATCTGAGTTGAGTTCGAAGAAGAAGTCTTCAAACCAAGTATACATAATACATATTATTGTAGGGTTTATAGATAAATAGGTTACTCAACTTTTCAACTTTATTCACCTAAGTTACCAAACTTTTTTTTTTTGTTCAAACGGGGTATTAGACTATACGGTTTTGACATTTAGGTTACTGAACTTACCAACTTTATTCACCTAAGTTACCAAACTTGTAAAAACACGATATTTATGTTACTTAACTTACCCAAAAATGTATGTTCAGGTTACTCGGATTACACTGAAAATATGAGGTGTATGCTACCCAAAAGTTCAGTAACCTAAGTGAAAAAAAAAAGTTTGGTAACTTAGGTGAATAAAGTTGGAAAGTTGGGAAACCTATCTATCTATAAACCCAATTATTGTACATCACTTATCATGAAAATGTATGTCAAAATGATTATGAAGTGTTTAATACAACGACCTATTGATTTTCATATTCTATAAAACTTAATATATAAATTTGTAGTTTTATAGCTTGTGGTTCGAGAAAAGTAAGATCAGAACGATCGAGGTCTAAAATCCTATGATTAAGATCAAGATCCTATCAAGATCTTATCTCGCAAAGATTCTACATAGGATCGGGATCATTTTTGCTTCATAATCTCTACTACTTATAAAGGAGAAATGGTCAATTTTTCAATTGTTGAGTTTTCAAATGGTCAATGTCAATTGTTGAGTTTTCAAGTTTCTATTGATGGAATTGTTGAGTTTTCAAGTTTCTATCTTTACTATTGTTGAAAGTTGAAAAACTTAAATTGTTGAAAATGGTTCACGAATTTGAAAATTTGAAAATGTTGAAAATGGTTCACGAAATTAATGTGAAATGCTAGGCCAATCAAATTTGCTAACATTATGCATGCCAACTCTCATACCATATATAACATGCATGAAAATCTCATACCATATATAACACATATTAGGCCAAGGAAAGTTGAAAACATTATGCATGCCAACTCTCTGATGAGGCAAAAAATGAACCACTTTTAGGGGGTCATTTAAGCCCGGAATTGAATTTATTTGATCAAATATTGCCCTAAATCGTTCCTTTTGTGATTTTAGGTACTTTGGGAGTGAAATCTAGAAAAGGAAGCAATTCGGACGTTTTTGGAGCATAAAAGTAAAGAAAACGCCAAAGACTTAATTTTCCAAGTTGGGAACAGTAGGTGACGGCGTCAAGAGTAACATCCTGACGGCGTCAAGAGTAATTTTCATGACGGCCCAGCACAGAAATGAAGGCGTCACAAGGAAGAGCGTCAAGAGTAAAATACGTGACGGCCTGGAAAAAGTTAATACATGACGGCGTCAGATGTAGATCAAGGCAGTTCGAGAATTCTTTTAGCGGCGAGATGACGGCGTCACCCATTTGTTCTTGACGCCGTCAGCCTCAATTTCCTTTATATAGTTTTCTAATTTTCATTCATTAAGAGGAACAAGTTTGGAGAAACCCTAAGGCCGAACCATATACGATTTTTACAGGTTTTTCAAGGGTTTTCAGCCCTTGAACCCTTACATGTGTAATTGAGATAAGTGTTCTTCTAATTCAATCAATATGTCTATGTGTTGGTTGTCTATATCTTGTGCTTGTCTTGATTCCACCATGCTAGGCTAGATTTATCTTGTGTTTGCTTAGATCTAATGAAACCTAGATGTTGATTATGTGTTGATTACTTGTTTATGGTTGTATTGGATAAATGATTTCGATGTAGGCTTAAGAAAACTGGCAGATCTCCAAATGGTAACATGCTTGAACGTCTTAGGAAACATGAACCGATGTGCACTAGGTTTTATTGGTTGTATTTAATGCATGAGTAAATTTTAATGATCCCATGTTAGGAGCTTCTTAGCCGGCTCGACATAGGAGTGAAGTAGGCACTCATAGGATTGGGGAGTTAAGTGCGCCACCCCATGAATGGTATTAAGGAATACAATCCGTCATCCACGCAACTATAACAAGTAATTAACGTGTAAAAGATATCTAGGGAGTAGTGAAATCTAAGTAAACACATTTCTCCACTTATTGCTCACAACCTTAGTTTAATTTAGTTTTATTTTCATTTCTAGTATTTTATTTTGATTGCATCTTTAGTATTGGGTTAGTTGACTAGCAACTAATTCCGCCCAAATCCTTCAAAACCCGAGATTTTTATTTGCTTTCTAAAAAATATAAAAACACAAAAATAATCATCTGTCATCTCTAGCACTAGTAATTAGGTTTTCTAATCCTAGCGACACTATTCCTAGCTGAACGATCAATCCCCCGGTACTTGTCACTATACTATACTACAACGATCAGGTACACTGCCTGGTGAGGGTTGTAAGCTTCTCAAGATCCCTTGAGAGGTAAAGCCTGGTGCAATCCCTACGCATCAAGTTTTTGGCGCCGCAGCCCGGGGAATAGTTATTGTCTAGGTTAGAATCTCTTCTAATTAGGTCTACTTGCTAGATTCCTTTCTAGTAAGATTTTATTTTTATTTCTAGGTTTTCTTTAGTCTATCTTTTTCTTTGTGTCTTTGTTCGTAAAAAAATTTCGATTGACTCTTCTATTCACCACTATGGAGAACACGAATCTGCCAAGTTTTTCATCCAATCGACCAAATCCACTACAAAATCTACCCTTTCCACTTCAATATGACATCTTGATGTTTCGACAACGTCATGATGAATATTTTCCCGTTGCATGGACTCGTTTCAAATACTTACTACAAAAAGTCCTTCACCATGGTCTTGATTTATTGCCTCTACTTCAATTATTTTACACTCGTATCGACTACGAAACCCAAAAGAGGCTTGACTATGTAACAGATGGGGAGTTCTGGGAATATGATGTTAAAGACGCGCGGGAAAACTTTGAGATTCACGCCCAATACAGAAGTGGAACATGGGACCCAAAAAACGTAAGTGTAGACCTATTTTCAATATGGAAGGCTCAATCGAAAAGTTTGCTTGGGGATAAAAAGATTAGAGTCGAGCCACCTAGTTGCATGTCATGGTTAGGAACTACCACAATACAAGATGAACACATAGGTGATATTGATGTGATGGAAGAGATAGTAGAAAACCCAAGCCCACTAAGTACCCCACAAGTCCTACCATCATTTGAGGCATACACACCGCCCGTAACTTACCCGGAAGAAGTAGAAGAGACTATAGGAACCCCAATAGAGGTAGAACCCTTGGATCAAGCATAACTAGAGAATATAGGTTTTAACACTTGTAGTGATGACCTTTCTTTTAGTTCTAAGGAAGTTCCTAGTTTTGATGAACCGGAGCCTCAACCAAAGCCATTCCCTAATTTTCCATCTTTAGATGTGAATTTAGGAATTGAAAAAGGTCTCGATCCACCCATCAAACCATATAGTCCGGGTAGTCTTGGGATAAAGGTAGTAGACTCTAAGCCTTGTAGAGAGGAAGCCAATAGAGGAGTGGAAAATGACCTTACATGCTTACATCACCCATTTATGATTGATCACAAGACACATTATGGGTTTAAACCGGGTTTATTAGGTCAAGATGGATCCCCAAATAGTCTCTTGAAGCTGATAGAAAATGATCCCTTTCTAGGAGAAAATCTTAATCCACCCATTAACCCGATTGAATTTCGTAAGGTTATGATGATAGGAGCACACCCCTTTGAGCATACAATTCACCCTCCACTCTTTTCTCACGTGGCATACTTCCACCCTAAGGGTGTGTATCGCTACTTCCACCCGCACTTAATCCTAAGTGTAGGGAAAACCTCCCCTATTTCCGTTAAATAAGGGTAGAGTCAGGCTCGTGACTCGAACAAAAACAAGCGCTTCTTGGGAGGCAACCCATGTTTTGTGTGTTTTTATTTGTTTGTTTGATTTTATTTGTTTCCGTATGCATGTTTTATTTTTATTGTTTGTGGCTCATGTTTCAAAGTAAATTGTGAAAATGCTTTATTTTGTTTTTAACTTCGTCTTAATTGCATATAAAGTTATTTTGCAAAAGATAAGTGTAAGGGAGATCCAAATTTGTTTATAAGAACGAAATTGAGCATGAACCACAACAATATTAAATGACATGTGTATTAGTTCTTGTTAGAGTCAAATGCTTGTATCGAGTCATGATGATGTTTTGCAGGATTTTCCAGTAAGTGGGACATAATTTTTTCCAGAAATTTTCCGGAAACTTAACATAAAGATTTCTGCAGGTCACTTCTGATGGCGTCAGGAATTAATTCATGACGGCGTCATGTGTAAAATTCTGTAAATTTTGCTAGTTTTGTTTATACCGGAGTCTTAAAGTTTTTGTTAATTCTTTAGTTTTATAAACTCCAGGAAATCTGCAAACATTCATTCCACAAGCATTATATCTTTAATTGTTTTGTTTCTATTCCTAAGTCTGGAATTACATCTAGTTGTGAGTTTTCTTTGTTCGGATTCATGCTTTGGGTTTTTGTGTTTGTTTTCTCAGGTTTAACAGGTTATGTATGACAAGAAGATGATTCATACTCTGGAAGGGAAGCTGATGGCTCCAAACGGTCAACCTAAATTGACCAAGGGATGGTCAACAAGGTCAAACAGCCTAGAGTCAATGCTCCGCGGAATACAGTGTTTCCCCGGGTCGTTATGTCCCGACGAGGTGTGGATGGTTATTAAACGGCTTTGTAATCGAGTGAATTTGGACAGAAATGGGTTTGTGTGTGATTAAGCTAAGGAATATATGAAGAAATAGCTTAAATAAGCTATAAAGATGATTACGCGAAAGTTAGATACCTAAAAACACTTGAAATCTAAAAACGCGTACGTTTACGTTTGAAATAATGCGAACGTACAAAATAAAACGTGAAAAATTAAATCTGAAAACACCCAGGGGTGAAAATGACTTTTTTACAAACTAAAAGATAGAACAAAAATTAAAATGAAAATAAAATTATTAAAATGATTATTTTAATATTTAAACACTAATTAATTACTTAAAACTATTTTAAGTCTAATTTAAAATAAACTAAAAATGATAAAAGTTACAAAATAAACTAAAAACTTACAAAAATATTTTCTAAACCTCTAATTGAACTTGAAAAAAGTATAAAAATTAAAAAGAAATATTTTTGTCTTTTTATGGTTTTTTTATTAATTAATTACTAATTAAACTATTTAAATTATAAAAAATAGCAAATGAACAGTAAAAATTCTAGAAAAATTCCTAAAAATGTTTTATAACATATAAAAGCTAGCAAAAATATAAAAACTAGGTCTTACTTAATAAAAACTAATTATGCTATTTAAAACTTAATTATTAATAAAATTAATATTAATTCTAATAAATACTAAATGATAAAATAAAAATCTGAGAAAATTATTATAAATACTTTAATATAAGAGGAATTTAAGAAAAATATAAAAAAACTAAGTACTTAACAAAAATATAAAAATGAAAATTAAAATTTAAATCACAATAAATAGAAACTATCACTAAAAAATTAAATTGGATTTTTGGAATTTTTATTTTGGAAACTTAATTTAAACCTAAAAACGAGTAACTTTTGTAAAAACAAGTTTTGTGGAACTAAAAAATAAGCCAAATGGCCACAAAAAGGCAAGAAAGTTGACTTTGGTTGACTTTTTCTAGTTTTTGAGCCTCTGTGGGGCCCACAATGATTAAGGCTGATCTAAATAAGTTAAGGGAACTTGTTTAAGCCATAAAATGCAAGTGGGGTCCACTGGATAAGCCAATAAGCTCAAATAAGCACTTGACTTATTTGTTTGAGGACTGAAAAGTGGGACAGAGTTGGGATGTAATTCCAAGTGGGTCCCAGGGGTTCCTAGGTCAAACCAATGGTCAAGGGGTGAAGCCCAACAGGGGGGGGGGTGAAAGAACCAAGTATGGGACCATGGGGCTCACTGAGGTGGTCAGAAACCACCACCAAAGTGGTGGTGGTGGTCTGATGAGCTGCTGCAGCAGGGGGCAGTCCCTCCCCTGCAGCCCACTTTGGAGGCTTGTGGGGCTCAGGGAAAAATTCACAAAATTAAAAGGAAGTTGGGAAATTAAAGTTGAGCTGGTAGAGATCAAATAACAACAAGTTTTATGCCATGAATCCAAGTCTAAAATTCACTAAAAATCCCTCAACTTTTGGAAAAATTTGAAAACATGCATTTGACTTTTTTGAGTAAAACTTGAAAATTGACTAAAATGAACTTTGAGCTAGATCCTATATACTAATTAAGTTATCATAAGCTAATATTAAGCTAAATTAGGCTAAGGATGAAAGTTATGAGCCAAAGTGAGGATTTGTGGATCACAAAATCCACCACAGTGGACTGTTGAGGGAAATATATGGAGTTTTGACTTTTTTCTTCAAATGGGACTGTTTTTAAGACTACACTAAGCTAATATTAACTAAAGCAACTAATGGGAACCAAAACTAACACCAATAATAGGCCTAAACACAGATTGAAGGGTTAAGCCAAACACCCCTTTAACAGGCTAAACATGCAATTTTCAACACAAAAGATGGAATTTATTGAACAAGTATGACTATTTAAACAATATTACAACTAATAATTGTCAAAGTAACCCACAAATATCAATTTAAGCATTGATTCACTACTTCTATAACAAGCTGCAAAGAAAAATTGAAAACTGCTTACAAAGGAATTCCAACTGAGAAATGTGAACCAAGATCCAAAAGACTATCTTAACACCTCCCATGAGGCTCTAATACCATATCCATCAGCAAACCATCATGCTCCATTGCTTCTTTCTTTGTCTCCCCTGATTTTTTTATTTTTCATTTATTTAATTGTTATTTTTAGTATTTTTCTTGTAAACTTAAATCCTGGACTAAAACTAACTTTTAAAGCTTAAGAAACTTCGAAAATCTTATAGATGACTTGACTGAGCTAGGTTGATTGATAAACAATAACTTATAACAACTCTTAGGTAAAAAGAGATTTTCAAAGAAAAATGGCAAACTGAGAATTACAATGAGATACTTGAAATTAAGCTTAAATAAAGTTAACAATACACTTGAATACTGAAATCACACTTTAAGAAGCTAAATTGGATAACTAAGAATGAGAAATTACATTGAACGACTAAACTACACTAAGTTACTACTACATTAACTAACTACTACTACTTTTGCTTCTCTTTCTTCACTTTTATAGTCCATGGGGGTAATCTCTTTCTTTCCCACTCATTTCTAGCCCTTGGATGAGCTTGAATCAATCCCAGCCTTCAAACTCCTTTTTGGCGCCAAAATGCCCACATGGCAGGTGGATGTTTCTTGGAGCAAATTGTGGGTGCATTTAATAGGTTTGGAGGTTTGTGTAAGTTGGGGAGACAAGGCATGGGAAGAGGAGGGGGAGGTGAAGTATGTGGAGTGTTGCAGTGGAGTAGCAGAACAAGTGGGAGGTTAGGGGTGGTCAACGAAGGTTTGACCGGGGGATTAAATAAAACGGTTTTTGGGATTTTATTATTATTTAGGTGGAGTGGGCCGGTTGTGGGCTGAGGGGGTTATTGGATTAGGAATGGGGTGATGGTTGGTGGGCTTGTGGATTGGAGCAGGCCTTGGGTTTGGTTTTGGATTAGTTAAGGGTTCATTTGGTGTAATATCAAAATCACAAGGACCATATTTGTAGTTTATGAAAACTTAGGGCTGAAAATGTAAACTTTCCAAATTGCAACAAAGGACAAAAATTGCTAATCACCAACAAACCAAGAACCAATTTTTTCCATTTTCATTTTTCAAAATTTCCCGAGGACTAAAAATGGCATTTTTCAAAGTTAAAGGACCATTCTTGCCATTTTATGAAAAACTTTTATCCAAGGATCCATATTGAATATTTTATAACTTCCAAGGATTAAAAATGGTTTTCCATCCAAAAATATCCCACCAGGGACCAATTCTGTCAATATCTGAAACTCCAGGGACCAAAACTGTAAATTCTCAAAACTTTTCCAATTTTTCACCAAAGGACAAAATATGACAACTTATGATTTTAAAAGGACCTTTGGTGATAATTTTCCATATTTTGAATATCCAGGGACTAGTTTTGTAATTTTATGAAAGTTGGGGGACTGAAACTGCCAATTATGCAAACTTTGTACGTTTTTCATCTGTTTTTACTCGTTTTGCATCTAAAACATATAAAACACAATTTTGAAATATTTTCAGTATTTTGATGCATTTCTGAGTGTTTTTGTATGTTTTGCAGTTCAGATTAGACAAAAAATGATGAGTATTTGAGCACTTATCAATTCCCCACACTAAACTATTGCTAGTCCCTAGCAATAACTGTTTTGAAAACTTGATGGATTTTAAACTCTTTACCAAAAGCCATCACTTCTGGAGTAGCCAGGTGTAAGAACTGTGGCACACCTGATAACCGTGTGATTTTGAGCAAACCACCAGCTGTCAACGGATTTGATTTGTCTTTACCAAAAGCCATTTGCTTCTGGACTAGCCAGCTCTTGATAGAATAGTCAACATCTTGGTGATCTGATTACCAATTATGGATTTTCCACGGCCTTTACCACAAGCCATAATCTTGCGGGCTAGCCAACTCATTAGCTTTTGAGGATGATGGGGAGTTGAGGAACCATACAATTTTGGGCAAATTGCAAGCCGTAAACGGATTTGAGATGTCTTTACCAAGAGCCGATTGCTCCTGGACTAGCCAATCCCTTTTTTCGGTTAGACAAGGCGGACTGATTACCACAAAAATTTTGAAGCACCAGTGAAAAATTTTTAAAATTTTTAAAATTTTGGCCAAAAACGGGGGTATAAGATAGTAAAATGTGATAAAATTCGCTAGAATAGCGAAATACCCCCCCCCCCCTCCCCCACACTTAGCATGAATATTGTCCTCAATATTCAAAGTCCCGGCTATTATGCCGACATTTTGAACGTAAAAGGGCAACATTACAAGCTAAGCGTGGAAAATACCATTTTGTTTTTCACTTCATTTGTAACCACAGCATGGGGGACTCCCCCACACTTAAGGTGAAAACCCTATAAGCATGCTACTGTTTTTGTTTATCGAGTCGCTAGCTTGACTCGACCCCGAATTCATTTGTCCTTGGGGAAGCATGATGTGGAAGAAATAATCTTCATCGGACTTTCGTTCAAGATGTTTGGACAAACATTTGAAGCACGTGAAAGTTCCACACCGATGAGATAAGTATCCGGCTCAAGATAATGATACATGAAAATGCCGGGATCAAATATGGTATCTTCATTCCCGAAGGAGTGAAGAACAAGAGAAGTCACCTTATAGGTGAAGAAAAGGAAGAAAACCATGATGAAAATCATGATTTGATTTTCTTCCTCGAGATCAGGCTCCGTAGCCTGAATTTGTATTGCAAGGGTTAAGCTCGTAAATATCCCGGGAGGTTGGGTGGGAATTGCAAATTCTCATGAATGAGAGCATCTCCCCCCGGGTTATCAAACTCCGGAGGAGTCATGATATGATGAGTGAGTTCACCGGAGAACTCCTCATGAAGAGAATTATTCACAAGATGTGAATCTGTGAATTCATGTTTCATTGTGGACTCATCACAATCCTCATTCTGAATATCAAAGAGTGGATTATCAGAAATCGAAGTGAATTCAGAGTCGAATTCAAATAGAGGATTGGTGAGAGTGGTATTGAATGTTTCGGGAACAAAGAGATTAACATTCTCTATTGGACTGTCGGGATCAGAAGTGAGTGACGGATCATGATAAAGGAGACTTTCAATTTCTCCCAGATCGGCTTCGAAGTCAAGGAGACCATCATCACTTTCCAATGAAAGTGGATTGATGTGAGTAAGTTCATCAGCGAACTCCTCAAGAAGAGGATCAACATCAAATTGTGGGAGTGATGCCTCAATATACTAAATGTCTCCATGAGATGTACAATCATCATTAAAATCTGAGAAAGTCTCAAAATGATCGTTTAAACACTCAAGAGGGGAAGAAATATCACACATATGCTTAAGAATTCCCTGTGACTCTCCTGGGATTGGGACAAAGTTCTCAACACTAGACTTTATGAATTCGTCCGATTCCTTATCAGGAACAGTGTCAAGATGCTCGTCCCCCATGATCAAAGAGTGAGTGGGAACCTCGGGTGTGATGACAACAGACTGAGGGAGTTGAGAAGGACTAGCAGACATGGGTTTTATAAATTTTATTTGTTCTTCTGCTAGTAATTCTATCATAGTCTTTTCTCCCTGATTTTCCGAGGAAGGAATCACAACAGATGAACTTGATGAACCCTTACAAAATTGAGAAATATCAAGGGTAACATCATCATCATCATCGTCAAGAAGAGCAGCATTGCGAAATATGGCACGTGTTTTAGCTGCTTGTTCTAAGACTAGCAATTCTTCCTTGCTCAATTCGTTTCTAGCATCTCGTTCTTCAGCAAGTAATTCTGCCATTGATTTCTCACGAGAATCTTGAAACGATGTAGTAGCTAACTCTTCCTTAAGTTTTTTCAATATATCAAGAGCCTCTAGTAAAAGGTCTTGCTCAGTATCAAGAGGAGTTGCTTGAATCATTTGGTACTGTGGAGGTTGGTCATAATAAGGTGTGTCAAATTGTCACAAGGATATGGTTTCCCTGATTGACAATCTGAGCTGAAGCGTGGACCTCCACAGTAATCACAACAGTAAAACTGTTGAGGCTGTGAGTCGTATGTGCTAGAGTCATAATCGTTATCGGGAAACTGCTCATAGACAAGCGTGTTTCCCGATTGACAATCAGAACTGTAGTGTGAACCACCACAGTACTCACAATAGTAAAACTGCTGAGAATCATGGTGTGGTAGCTGGTGGAATAAATCAGTCGTGTCATGGTAGGAATAGGGATCTTGGTTATAGACAGACCCGTTTCCTGACTCTACCATGCCACAACCAGGGCAATTACCACCATTATAAGAACTACCACACCACTGGCAAACCAGAAAGTGTGGATGAGACATAGAAAGAATCAAAAGGTTTGAGAGGGGTAGGAATGAAGAATCAAAGATGTGAGAGGGTAAAGGTGAATATTTTTGGATTTTTGGATAAACATTTTGTACAAATAGGAAAGAAAATATTTTTGTGTTTTTTTGTGTTCGTTGAAAACTGATTTTAAAATGTTTTCGGGAACGGTTTTGTTTTGATGATAAGAAAATATGAACAAAGGATGGATAAATGTACAATGGAACGAATTCCAAGATCACTAATCAGAAAAATCGTTTAAAAACGCACACAACCTCCCCGACAGCGGCGCCAAATTTTGATTGGCTCCAAACGGTCAACCTAAATTGACCAAGGGATGGTCAACAAGGTCAAACAGCCTAGAGTCAATGCTCCGCGAAATACAGCGTTTCCCCGGGTCGTTATGTCCCGACGAGGTGTGGATGGTTATTAAACGGCTTTGTAATTGGGTGAATTTGGACAGAAATGGGTTTATGTGTGATTAAGCTAAGGAATATACGAAGAAATAGCTTAAATAAGCTATAAAGATGATTACGCGAAAATTAGATACCTAAAAACACTTGAAATCTAAAAACGCGTACGTTTACGTTTGAAATAACGCGAACGTACAAAATAAAATGTGAAAAATGAAATCTGAAAACACCCAGGGGGTGAAAATGACTTTTTTACAAACTAAAAGATAGAAGAAAATTTAAAATGAAAATAAAATTATTAAAATGATTATTTTAATATTTAAACACTAATTAATTACTTAAAACTATTTTAAATCTAATTTAAAATAAACTAAAAATGATAAAAGTTACAAAATAAACTAAAAACTTACAAAAATATTTTCTAAACCTCTAATTGAACTTGAAGAAAGTATAAAAATTAAAAAGAAATATTTTTGTCTTTTTATGGTTTTTCTATTAATTAATTACTAATTAAACATTAATTACCTAATTAAACTATTTAAATTATAAAAAATAGCAAATGAATAGTAAAAATTCTAGAAAAATTCCTAAAAATGTTTTATAACATATAAAAGATAGTAAAAATATAAAAACTAGGTCTTACTTAATAAAAACTAATTATGCTATTTAAAACTTAATTATTAATTAATTATTAATAAAACTAATATTAATTCTAATAAATACTAAATGATAAAATAAAAATCTGAGAAAATTATTATAAATACTTTAATATAAGAGGAATTTAATAAAAATATAAAAAAACTAAGTACTTAACAAAAATATAAAAATGAAAATTAAAATTTAAATCACATTAAATAGAAACTATCACTTAAAAATTAAATTGGATTTTTGGAAATTTTCTTTTGGAAACTTAATTTAAACCTAAAAACAAGTAACTTTTGTAAAAACAAGTTTTGTAGAACTCAAAAATAAGCCAAATGGCCACAGAAAGGCAAGAAAATTGACTTTGGTTGACTTTTTCTAGTTTTTTAGCCTCTGTGGGACCCACAATGATTAAGTATGATCTAAATAAGTTAAGGGAACTTGTTTAAGCCAGAAAATGCAAGTGGGGTCCACTGGATAAGCCAATAAGCTCAAATAAGCACTTGACTTATTTGTTTGAGGACTGAAAAGTGGGACAGAGTTGGGATGTAATTCCAAGTGGGTCCCAGGGGTTCTCAGGTCAAACCAATGGTCAAGGGGTGAAGCCCAACAGGGGAGGGGGTTGAAAGAACCAAGTATGGGACCATGGGGCTCACTGAGGTGGTCAGAAACCACCACCAAAGTGGTGGTGGTGGTCTGATGAGTTGCTGCAGCAGGGGGCAGTCCCTCCCCTGCAGCCCACTTTGGAGGCTTGTGGGGCTCAGGGAAAAATTCACAAAATTAAAAGGAAGTTGGGAAATTAAAGTTGAGCTGGTAGAGATCAAATAACAATAAGTTTTATGCCATGAATCCAAGTCTAAAATTCACTAAAAATCCCTCAACTTTTGGAAAAATCTGAAAACATGCATTTGACTTTTTTGAGTAAAACTTGAAAATTGACTAAAATAAACTTTGAGCTAGATCCTATATACTAATTAAGTTATCATAAGCTAATATTAAGCTAAATTAGGCTAAGGATGAAAGTTATGAGCCAAAGTGAGGATTTGTGGAACACAAAATCCACCACAGTGGACTGTTGAGGGAAATATATGGAGTTTTGACTTTTTTCTTCAAATGGGACTGTTTTTAAGACTACACTAAGCTAATATTAACTAAAGCAACTAATGGGAACCAAAACTAACACCAATAATAGGCCTAAACACAGATTGAAGGGTTAAGCCAAACACCCCTTTAACAGGGTTAATCCACCACAGGAATTCCAACTGAGAAATGTGAACCAAGATCCAAAAGACTATCTTAACACCTCCCATGAGGCTCTAATTCCATATCCATCAGCAAACCATCATGCTCCATTGCTTCTTTCTTTGTCTCCCCTGATTTTTTTATTTTTTATTTATTTAATTGTTATTTTTAGTATTTTTCTTGTAAACTTAAATCCTGGACTAAAACTAACTTTTAAAGCTTAAGAAACTTTGAAAATCTTATAGATGACTTGACTGAGCTAGGTTGATTGATAAACAATAACTTATAACAACTCTTAGGTAAAAAGAGATTTTCAAAGAAAAATGGCAAACTGAGAATTTCAATGAGATACTTGAAATTAAACTTAAATAAAGTTAACAATACACTTGAATACTGAATTTACACTTTAAGAAGCTAAATTGGATAACTAAGAATGAGAAATTACATTGAACGACTAAACTACACTAAGTTACTACTACATTAACTAACTACTACTACTTTTGCTTCTCTTTCTTCACTTTTATAGTCCCTGGGGGTAATCTCTTTCTTTCCCACTCATGTCTAGCCCTTGGATGAGCTTGAATCAATCCCAGCCTTCAAACTCCTTTTTGTCGCCAAAATGCCCACATGGCAGGTGGATGTTTCTTGGAGCAAATTGTGGGTGCATTTAATAGGTTTGGAGGTTTGTGTAAGTTGGGGAGACAAGGCATGGGAAGAGGAGGGGGGAGGTGAAGTATGTGGAGTGTTGCAGTGGAGTAGCAGAACAAGTGGGAGGTTAGGGGTGGTCAACGAAGGTTTGACCGGGGGATCAAATAAAACGGTTTTTGGGATTTTATTATTATTTAGGTGGAGTGGGCCGGTTGTGGGCTGAGGGGGTTATTGGATTAGGAATGGGGTGATGGTTGGTGGGCTTGTGGATTGGAGCAGGCCTTGGGTTTGATTTTGGATTAGTTAAGGGTTCATTTGGTGTAATATCAAAATCACAAGGCCATATTTGTAGTTTATGAAAACTTAGGGCTGAAAATGTAAACTTTCCAAATTGCAACAAAGGACAAAAATTGCCAATCACCAACAAACCAAGAACCAATTTTTTCCATTTTCATTTTTCAAAATTTCCCGGGGACTAAAAATGGCATTTTTCAAAGTTAAGGGACCATTCTTGCCATTTTGTGAAAAATTTTTATCCAAGGATCCATATTGAATATTTTATAACTTCCAAGGATTAAAAATGGTTTTCCATCCAAAAATATCCCACCAGGGACCAATTCTGTCAATATCTGAAACTCCAGGGACCAAAACTGTAAATTCTCAAAACTTTTCCAATTTTTCACCAAAGGACAAAATATGACAACTTATGATTGTAAAAGGACCTTTGGTGATAATTTTCCATATTTTGAATATCCAGGAACTAGTTTTGTAATTTTATAAAAGTTGGGGGACTGAAACTGCCAATTATGCAAACTTTGTACGTTTTTCATCTGTTTTTACTCGTTTTGCATCTAAAACATATAAAACACAATTTTGAAATATTTTCAGTATTTTGATGCATTTCTGAGTGTTTTTGTATGTTTTGCAGTTCAGATTAGACAAAAAATGATGAGTGTTTGAGCACTCATCAGAAGCTTTGATTGTTCATTTTCTTGGAGGAAGATCTAACCTGGCTACCTTATTATCCATACCGAGCGAATCAGGGGAGTATTTGATTTCAATCTTTTTACTTATTTCACTTTTACATTCTTTACTTGAACATTGGGGACAATGGTCATCTTAAGTGTAAGGGGAGGGTAAAATGATGATACCTTACAAATACACTTTCGCTTGAGTTTGTTTGTTTGATAGTAGATGTGTAATAGAACTATGAGAAATACTTGTTAGTGCAATTTTAGCGCCAAATTTAAATTTTTTTACAACATTTAGGAGTGAAACTTTAGCCATAGCAAGCGTCTCATTGATAGGAGATTGTATGACTAGCACATAACCGTACTATTCAGAAAAATTTTCCACCCAAATATGTGAGGTTCGCCTTTTGATTTGATAGGAAAAGCATTTACTATTAGTGCTTATGAGTGTACCAGTAGCATTTAGATTCTAGAACTTGCGTTAGTGATGCATCCCGAGACCACTAGTGAGACTACATTCGTGTAGTAAGATTTACTACATGATAAGAGGCATTAGGATCACCCTTGTGTTAAACCCGTATCATAATTACTTGACCATTTAAGTCATATTACTTGGCTAGTTAAGTCAACTAATTTTTCCCACACCCTTAGCGTTGTACTCATTTTTAGTACACGAAACCCCTAGTACACCCCTCTGAGCCTATCTTTTCGTTTCTAACTTTAAGCATCTTACTTAAAGGAAGAATTTGTTACACCCCACTTAAATGTACACCCAAATCGCCTTAGCCTTCCGTGTATGCACTCATCTTTAGTGCATTATTGTTATTTGTTAAACCCTAAGTTAACTATCTAATTGATTACTGATTGGGTCTAAACCGTCAGATATTATTGACCAAGGTCAATAAGTCAAAAACAGCTTATCCCAATACTCCGTGGATAGTATAGTGTTTCCCCGGGTCGTTAAAGTCCCAGCGAGATTGAAATGGTGCTTTGGGAATCGTTTATGAGTGAGTGGCACTGAGGACAGTAGCCCAGATGATGTGGAATTGATTTGCTACTGTTATTATGGTATTTGTACACAGATATAATATTCACAAAAATCAGATACCAGATATATGCACGTATTCACAATTCAGATTTACGCAATCGGACTGAAAAAGTGGGATTTTGGTATTTAACAAACTACAGGGGGTGCTTTTGACACTTTTTGAAACTTAAAATTAAAAGAAAAGTGAAAATGAAAATGAAATTATAAAAGTGATTAAAATACTATTTAAATATTATTTAATTAATTTAAACTATTTAAAAATCTAATTTAAATCTAATTTAAATTAACTAAAAATGACAAATGATATAAATTAAACTAAAAATTAGCAAAAATATTTTCTAAACTTAAATTAGAACTTGAATAAAGTATAAAAAATAAAAATAAAATTTTTTGTCTTTTTATGGGTTTTTTATAAATTAAAAACTATTTAACTAAATTAAACTAATTAAACTACTTTTAATTACTATTAATACTAAATTAACTTAGAAAATTATAAGAAAATTTATAAAATTACTTAACCATCACAGGAATCCTAAAAAATTATAAAAACTCTAAAAATTATGTTTTAAGATTAATCCACTAATTTTTACCTTTTAATTAACTTAATTCAAATTTAAACAATTAAAATAAGAAAAATGAAAAATGAACAGTATAAATTCAAAATATATTTTCTAAAAAATCTATTATACTATATTAAAGCTAGAAAAAATATAAAATCTAGGTTTTACTTTATAAAAACTAAATATGAGATTTAATACTTAATATTAATTAATAATTAAGAAAAATAAAATTAAATCTAATAAATACTAAATGACAGAATAAAAATCTAGAAAAATTACTAAAAATACTTTACTATATAAGGTAATTAATAAAAATATAAAAATACTAAATACTTAATTAAAATCTAAAAATGAAAATTAAAATTAAATTGAATTAAATAGAAACTATCACTTATTTTAAACTTGACTTTTTTTGGATTTTTCTTTTACAAACTAACTTTACTACTGAAAATGAAAAACTTTTGTGAAAACACTTTGGAAAATAGCTTATTTATAAGCTATAAGCACCCCCTTTGCTTATTCAGTTGACTTTGGTTGACTGTTTGGGCAAATAAGCTCAAATGGGTGTAGGTGGGGTCCACAATGGTAAAAATGGGTACAAACAAGCTTAACAAACTCAAATAAGCCAGAAACAACAAGGACTAAGCACAAATAAGCTGTTAAGATCAAATTAAGCACTTGAGCAAAATGAAAATTAACACAGAATGGGGACAGACTTGAGGGGCTAAACTAGGTGGGGTCCACTGAGTCCTAGGTCAAACAAGGGGTAAACTTATGATCCCTGGTAGGAGGAGGGTTCAATGGTGCCAAGTATGACAAGTGGGGCCCACTGAGGTGGTCACAAATCACCACCAAAGTGGTGGTGATGGACTGAGTCTGGTGGTGCAGGGGAAGTACTTGCCCTGCAAGTGATTTCCCTAGCTTGTGGGGCCCACACAAAATTTCACAAAAATCAAACAAATATTGGAGCTTAAAGATCAGCTTATAGACTATAACTACAACAAGTTTCAGCCCTTAACTCCCATCACACAGATCACAATTAAACTTGGAATTTTTGCAAAAATCTGAGAATGTGAAATTTGACTTTTTAATAACACACCAAGTTTTGACTTTGGTGAGATTTGATCTTGAATTACTGATTGATTAAGTGATTTTAAGCTACAATGTGACTAATTCAAGCTACCTTAACTGATTATGAGATGATTTGATGAGATTTTAAATGAAAACTTCTAACAGTTAACTATTTATACTAGTTAATAGCTAATTTTGACTTTGGACTTAAAACAACAACTGGTTTAAGACTTGTAACTCTCAAATGTGACTATGGTATGCTGTCTACACTATTGTTTCTTTCTGGGATCCACAACAACACTCCCAATCAGACTGATCCAAACACCCCTAATCTTGGACTGTTTTATGAATTTTAGAGCAGATGATCA
Source organism: Artemisia argyi (assembly GCA_030686995.1). Taxonomy (NCBI): domain Eukaryota; kingdom Viridiplantae; phylum Streptophyta; class Magnoliopsida; order Asterales; family Asteraceae; genus Artemisia; species Artemisia argyi. The sequence goes on along the minus strand of CM060682.1, from coordinate 174,451,210 downwards.
CTAGGGGGTGTAAGCTTAAGTCCAAACCACAAATTATGACTAATATGACTTATTTAAGTACTTGAAAACAGATTTCTACTACAACAACACCAGTATACTACTTAAACTATTATGGCAGACAAATTTTGAAATATTAAGTAACTATGTTTTCTAACAAGCTAGTAATGATTACTAAACTAAAAACAACTAAAACACAATCAATTAGCACAGATTAACACAGATGCACAATGATCAAGCAGATAACAGAAGCTACTTAGAACTAGAATTTAAGTGGAAAAATGAAATAAGCAAGTTCTTACAAGGATACCCTCAGCATGAACAGAGGGTTTTCCTATGAAACCTATCTTTAGATAGGCAAATTCCAGCTCCAATCTTGCTTATCAATCCTTCTTCCAACCTGAAAACAAGAATCAAACACCACAGTTGACCAAAGTTGACTATTTTTAGATTTTTGATTTTTCTTCTAGTATAACTGAATTTTAAAGTCTCTAAAGCTTTAATAAGCTTATTGGAACCTATGTGAGCTTAATTCAGTCCATGAAACAACCATAAACACTAACAGATTAATGTTGAGAGTTTTGATATGAAAAGGAAAAATGCATTAAACAAAAGGATTAAGGAAACTTAATTATATTGCTTTGAAAAGATTAAAGTTACACTGAATTGACTAAGAACAATGCTTAAAAGCTTCTTGCTAAACTACAATTGAGAAATAAACTTATACGACTACCAATACACTAAAAAAACTAGACTAAGCTTCATCTTGCATCTCTTTCCTTTTATAGCCACGAATTAGGGTTCCTTGAGCCTCTCTGAGCATTTCCCATTTAATCTTGGCCGTTGATTGACTCTGAATTGATCTCAACCTTTAAAACGGTTTTTGGCGCCAAAATTGGGTAAGGGAAATTGGACTGTTTAGACAAGGGGGGGGGTAGCATTTATTGTGGATGTGATAATTAGGTGTAGTGGGTTGGGCGGTGGCGTATGATGGGTTGTGATGGGACTTGAAAGTGGTGGTGGTGGTGGATAATACCAGAGAAGGAGGGGGCGGTTTTAAGGTGGTGTTTGACTGGTATTTGACCAGAGAGGGTCAAATTTTGACCCTGGTGTTGTGGGTGGGCTGAGGGATTTTTGGGCCCAAGTGAAAAAAGAAGGTTTGGGCTTGTGGCATGGACTGGACTGGATTAGGAGTAGTATTATTGTTTTTGGATCCGGTTTGGCTTATGGTATACATAAGGACTATTTTTGTAATTTTTGCAAAGTTTGAGGTGTGATCTTGGCATGCTTCCAAATTATTTCCAAGGGTGTAATTTGCCATATCATGAATAGTGCGAGGTCCTTTGATGATTTTTCAAATTTATTTTCACCAGGGACTGAAACCATCAAACTTTCAAACTTTAGGGACCTTTTGTGTAATTTTCACCAAACTTTCCACCAAGGACCAATCCTGTCATAAAAGGTTAGTGCAAGGACACAATTTGTTTTTCTCAAAGTTTTTCATATCCCAGGGACCATTTTTGACAATTTTCAAAGTTCAGGGACTAAACTTGACATTTTGTGAAACTTTTCACCAAAGGACTAATTATGTAACTTTTTGATTTATAAGGACCTTTGGTGACCTTTTCAAGTTTTTAGAATGACCAGGGACTAGATTTGACAACTTTTGAAAGTTGGGAGACTGAAACTGCCAATTATGCAAACTTTGTGCGTTTTTCATATGTTTTTGGTATTTTTGCATTTGAAACATGTAAAACACTTTCCTGGGATATTTTCACTATTTTGATTCATTATTGAGTATTTTTAGATGTTTTGGCAGCTCATAAATGGTAAAAATGATGAGTATTTACACACTCATCAATTACATGGTTGCTAAGTCGAGTCATATCCTTGTACATATTGTTTTGGGACGATTGGGACTCATGGGTAAAGTACTTATTTTATGGAGTAATGGGGAAGAACATCATATTATTACCTCCATATGTGCGTTAATCTTAAAAGTGCTCCAAGTGTTTTGATTTTTTTAATTCGAGTCATTAGATTAGTTTTTTGTAAAGTATGTAAATATTCAAGTGTAAGGGGAATGTTCATTCCCTATGATGTATTATTTTGGATGGTAGGGTAAGAGTGTATGCAAAAAAAAAAAAAAAAAAAAAAAAAAAAAAAAAAAAAAAATTAAGAAAAAGAAAAAAAAATAGAAAAAGAAAAAGAGAAAAAACATACGGACTACCATCCCGTTTCATTTTATGTTCATTTTATGTTTTTGTTATTTTTCATTTATTAGCTTAAGTCGAGTCTAGTCTTGGCTTAGCAACGCCACATTGTACATGTAATTGACCAAGATTGTTAACTCGCCACCAGTAAAGACTGCCTTTATCCAACAAAACCGTGTATTTCATGTCCCTACACCTAACGTTACAACCCTTTAAAAGACCTCTTTGATAGTTTATCCTAGGTGCTTACGCCATGTGGTGGAGGTTTGATCCTTTCCCAAGCCTATGGTAATCTATTTTGCTATGACAGGTAGTGAGAGATATCTTCCATTTCCATATTGTAATTTATACTTTATTACACCCGAGAGATGTGAGTATCTAAACACTATTTGTGAGGTGCTATTATATGACCTCCGTGCTTGTCTTTGGTCTTTAGTGGAACGATTATTTGTTGTAATTACTTTTATGTTAGTGTTAAATGACCCCTAACTTGTATTTTGACTAGAATAAAAGCGCATTTGCTTGAGGACAAGCAAATTTCAAGTGTAAGGGTATATGATGAGGCGAAAAATGAACCACTTTTAGGGGGTCATTTAAGCCCGAAATTGAATTTATTTGATCAAATATTGCCCTAAATTGTTCCTTTTGTGATTTTAGGTACTTTAGGAGTGAAATCTGGAAAAGGAAGCAATTCGGACGTTTTTGGAGCATAAAAGTGAAGAAAACGCCAAAGACTTAATTTTCCAAGCTGGGAACAGTAGGTGACGGCGTCAAGAGTAACATCCTGACGGCGTCAAGAGTAATTTTCATGACGGCCCAGTACAGAAATGAAGGCGCCACAAGGAAGAGCGTCAAGAGTAAAATACGTGACGGCCTGGAAAAAGTTAATACATGACAGCGTCAGATGTAGATCAAGGCAGTCCGAGAATTCTTTTGGCGGCGAGATGACGGCGTCACCCATTTGTTCTTGACGCCGTCAGCCTCAATTTCCTTTATATAGTTTTCTAATTTTCATTCATTATGAGGAACAAGTTTGGAGAAACCCTAAGGCCGAACCATATACGATTTTTACAGGTTTTTCAAGGGTTTTCAGCCCTTGAACCCTTACATGTGTAATTGAGATAAGTGTTCTTCTAATTCAATCAATATGTCTATGTGTTGGTTGTCTATATCTTGTGCTTGTCTTGATTCCACCATGCTAGGCTAGATTTATCTTGTGTTTGCTTAGATCTAATGAAACCTAGATGTTGATTATGTGTTGATTACTTGTTTATGGTTGTATTGGATGAATGATTTCGATGTAGGCTTAAGAAAACTGGCAGATCTCCAAATGGTAACATGCTTGAACGTCTTAGGAAACATGAACCGATGTGCACTAGGTTTTATTGGTTGTATTTAATGCATGAGTAAATTTTAATGATCCCATGTTAGGAGCTTCTTAGCCGGCTCGACATAGGAGTGAAGTAGGCACTCATAGGATTGGGGAGTTAAGTGCGCCACCCCATGAATGGTATTAAGGAATACAATCCGTCATCCACGCAACTATAACAAGTAATTAACGTGTAAAAGATATATAGGGAATAGTGAAATCTAAGTAAACACATTTCTCCACTTATTGCTCACAACCTTAGTTTAATTTAGTTTTATTTTCATTTCTAGTATTTTATTTTGATTGCATCTTTAGTATTGGGTTAGTTGACTAGCAACTAATTCCGCCCAAATCCTTCAAAACCCGAGATTTTTATTTGCTTTCTAAAAAATATAAAAACACAAAAATAATCATCCGTCATCTCTAGCACTAGTAATTAGGTTTTCTAATCCTAGCGACACTATTCCTAGCTGAACGATCAATCCCCTGGTACTTGTCACTAAACTATACTACAACGATCAGGTACACTGCCTGGTGGGGGTTGTAAGCTTCTCAAGATCCCTTGAGAGGTAAAGCCTGGTGCAATCCCTACGCATCACTCTCATACCATATATAATACATATCAATAAAGAACACTATATATGGCAACGATTCAATAAGCAAAACAACATGGCAACGATTCAATATGCAAAACAACCTCTTTAAACCATAAACATGGCAACGATTCAATATGCAAAACAACCTCTTTAAACCATGGCGGGAAATTGGAAAATTGTGTATATCTCTTCATTTCAAACTTCAAACATTATATATGGCAAGGGTTTTCCAAATGCCTATATAAAGAACACTAATTTATTGATTTTATTCATCTTGTTTACTTTCATTCGCATAGACATGGAAATGCAAAACGAAAAGAATATTCACGTATCTTTGCATTCGAGGTTGGTTATACGCGTATCATTTTTTTGGCAGCTTCATCCCCCTCCTCCTAACGGTGTTCCACATCCTCCATTTTACAATCCTAAGAAGAGGAAGAAATTCCAACTCCAACTGTTGCGCCTCGAGTAATTGTTCAGAAAAGGGTGTACAATTTGAGTGATGAAAGCAGTGTTGCAAAAATCGGCCTACAAGGCCGATTAATTGGCGATTACAAGCTGAAAGGCCTTGGACCTTGGAGCGAATTATAAGGTAATCGGCCGATTAATCGGCCTTGGACCTTGGAATCGGCGATTAATCGGCCAAAAATCGCTACACGGCCCTCGACCGCCTCGGGACCGATTCACGATTTTTGCAACATTGGATGAAAGTGACATCGATGAAGTATAGAGTTTATGTCTTTCATTTTTAACTCTCCATGTCGTTTGTTTCTTGTTAAAACATCTTGTTTAGACTAGAAATATAAATGATGATGTCTTTGTTTCCTTGGTTTATCGTTTTATAAATCAAAATAACAATGCAAAACAAAAAGAATAATACCTTTTTTTTCTACGGCAACATTTGCTTTAGAAATTTCTGTCACTTCGGCGTTTCCTTAGAAGCTTGAAAGAGAAATTCGTTTATAAACATTGCAGTTGAAAATGAGTCTCATTGACCTCAAAAGTCAAAAAGTGTTTTGATGTTATTGGACATTTTGAATTGTGGTTACAGTCTCAGAAAGAATTACTAATAATTTAGTACAAACTAATGTATGTTTATGTGTAGTAAGTTGTACTCTATAAACTTTGTCTCTGAATTTAAGTTGTGATTTATGAACGTTTACGTTAAGTGTGGTTGTGATTATTTAGATGTGAGTATATATATAACAACCAAGTTTTGATAAGAAGACAAAGCTTGGCCATTGTTCGAACTATCAAATATGTTGAGTGTCTACAAAGGTGAAACATGTCCATACTTAACATGGGAATTTTAACCCATTTATGTATTAAAAATAAATTGACTTATGTTGTGTTTTATCTCGAATGAGTCAAAGTTGTAATATTAGTCAATTCAACACATAATTCAACACATGACAAGAATCATTTTATTCAAAGATGATGTTTACCTTGTAGTAAATTGTTTTTGTAATCATAAGAAACGTATATAATAATTTATTTAGAAAAATAAATTGAAGAATCAATACACATTCGACAACAAGAAGATACATATAGAGACTAATTTAGGATAATATTGGGTATACGTGTTGTCATGTTGAATATTAGTCAATTCAATGCATGACAAGAACCATTTTATTCAAAGATTTTCTTTACCTTGTAGTAATATTGTTTTTGTAATCATAACAAATCTTAACTACTAGAAAATGGTCAAACTTGAAAATGTTGAATGTTGAATGTTGAAAAATGGTTAAATGAGAGAGAAATGTAAATGCTAAACTATCTTAAGAAATTATTAATAATGCAATTATACACCACATTATGGCAACACTCATTTCCTGACTTATGAAACTCTACCACACACCACAATCTTGGTAATGGTTGACTAACAAATTTGGCAAACGGGAAGACTTAAAACTTAAATCGTAAATTATATGTGGCAAATTAATGACGTAAATTATATACGGTAAATGGAAAAACTTAAAATGTAAATTATATATGGCCAATTAATGACCCCATTAAAACTTAAAGCTTAATGAAACGTAAATTATAATTGCAGATGAGAAGACTTGAAACTAAAATTAGTAATATAGAAAACACAATTAATGAGAATTTTTTTTAAATGAAAAATGTTTGCTATTGTAGACTAAAACTTTTGCTTCAATTTGACTACTGATTGTGGGGCTTCTTTTGATAGTAGTACTTAGTAGCCATCCAAATGGTGCTTTAATCATGTACTTCAAGTGTAAGCATTCTAATGACTATATCTTCTTTTTCTTATTTGTAAAAAGAAGAAGCTAAAGATAAGTGCTTTACCTGTTTCCTTTGTGTTGTAAATTGTTTGCAGGTTATGCCTATTGTAGGAACTTATTAGTACCATATAAAAGCAAAGTTGGCGTTCTTTGACGGGTTGCATGCAAGTCAAGTGACGTGAGTAGACACTTGTGGCAGGATTGATGCTTACATGATTTGCAGCACCTCTGTAGTTTTCAACATACTAGTATTAGAGAACCTTACATTGAGATTTTTCTTTATTTTAAACATGCATATGCGCTCTTGCTTTATAGTCTATTGGTTATTTGTATACAATACAGTTCTGAGATATATTAGGATGAGAACTGTTAAGAATAAATTAGAATGGTATTGAACATATGACTACAGAATATTTGCATGGTTAAATCTATTTGATATATGTTTAGGGCCTCATCAGTAGAATTCAAATGATTATGTGTAAATGTGGTCTCCCAAGGAATATTGCAAGGTAAATGTGATGGGTTAAGTTTGAATATCTCTATTTGATTTATATTTAGAAACTTTTTTGATAATAGGTTAAGCAATAAACTGAAATGACTAACACGTTTAAATAAATGTGATGGGTTAAGTTTCTAAATATCGATTAAATGAGTCGGGTTAAAGTTGAGATGAATGAACCCGTCAACACGTCTACTTGAATCCACCATAAAGATTGTGTCTATACTTTTATACATTGATTAATTATACTAACCAAATATTATCGAGAATTAGGCTTCCAATATAGTGTATCATCAAACTGTAATTAGTCGTGTATATTTAACACATTAAGCACTCCTTAAATCGAATAGTAGTGTACTCATGTCATGATGTTAGAGTGAAGGCATTGGTAGTCCAAAAAAAAAATGGACTGTCATGCACTTGACAATACAAGGCTAAGTCCCTAATGTGTGTTGATAACCCGTCGTAAAAAACCTACACTGTTTTATTTAAAATAGATCCGTGCCCTAAAATTTTATAATCAGATTCAATTATTGTTTGCTCATTTTAGCTTTGAATTCTATTACTTAAAATTTATTTTTATTTTTTTAGAAATGGGATCCTTACTTTACCGTCGAATCTTTCAAATCCCTTACCGACAGGCGTGGTACAAAATGGACAAATTGCGCGTCTACTTCGTTTGGACGGATAAGAAAGCCAACAAACTCTACTTGCTCTTGCACGACAAACATGCATGGCAAACGACAAACATGAACGTTATACAAAACACTAACCACAATATCGCATATCATTAATTGTCTGCCGCTAGAAACCTCCATTGCTATGCACGTGTACTCGCCTCGTATCATAAAATCATGATGGGTATCTTAAAAACCATTCTTCAAACTACTCGAAAGGTACATAATCAAAAGGCAGTCATACTTGGCTCACACGAAACTATGTATTAGTCGCCAAAACCCTCCCTCAATAACCCATTGGGCTTTTAACAGCCTATGGGCCGGCCTAAATAAATTTCATAACCCAAACACCAAATGTGATTTTATATATAATCCATCGTCATCTTTAATGAAAACACAAGTAAATAATCATTCTCACGTCTTCGTCTTTGTTTGTTAAAATCAATAAACAAAAAACTTTTTAGAAAAATATATAAAAAGCTTCATAGACTGACACAAATCCTACAACATAAAAAAAAAAAAAAACAAAAAAAAAAAAAAAAAACAAGTATTTTCTTCACGCAATCTTTTTATTCAATTTTTGGAACAACTTCAATTTACAAAATCCTTTGTGGGTTTTTCTGGGTTTTCAGTGATTAATCGATTCATATAAAAAAAGTTTATAATCCCACTTCAAAATTCGTTGATTTTCTTGATTTATTCATCAAGAAAAGTGGTCTGTTTCTTAGGGTTTTCAAGAGGTAATAATTTTTTGTTTTTTAGTGGTTTTTATGAATATGGTGTGAATTATTTGCTTATTTGATTGGTACCCAGATGATAAAGTTTGAATATTTGATGTTGGTTTAGTTTTTTTAAGCTGATTTTGCCCTAATTTTGTTCAAGAATGTTGATTTTGATGTTGGATGATGTTTTTTTGTTGTAAAGATATGGACTTTATGTGTTTTTTGGTTTTATAGATACTTGTAACTTATTGGGTATCGCGGGTTTTCGTGCGCTTTGGGGTTTGTTATTTGTATAATTGCGGTGATTGGTAGTAGAACGAGGTTTATGTAAGTTATAGGAAGTGATTGAGGGATTTGTTACATGGTATGTCAGAAGTAGGTTCTTGAGAATACTAATAACTTATTGGGTATCGCGGATTTTAGTGTTGGAATACTAATAAGGAAGTTTAGGGTGAAATTGCGTGATTGATAGTGGAAACTAGGTTTAAGGAAGTTATAACAAGCGATTGGTAAATGTTTAGGTAAACAGAAATAGGACATGGATGTTGCAAGTAGGTCGTGGAGAATATTAGAGACAAATGGTTTAGGGTATCATTTGTTTTGGAAAATGTAATAGGGCTTACATGTCAGAGAAACATGTTAGGTTACTTTAGTAAACAATGTTGGAGATGTGGAATTAAGATTGATGAATGTGAAATTTGTTTCTTAAGTAAACAAGAAAGAAGTTTAAGAGGTGAAAAATGTGACATTTTGGAAGTCTGAACAAGAACTTATGTTGATGGTTGATTGATTCACTTGTCAATGTAAATTGAATATAGAAAGTCACATAGGGAAATAGATTGAGGAAGAACTGTTAGCCTTGTGAAAATGCACTACTTAAGTCCAAAACATGTGATTTGGTTCATAATGTGTTCACATGTTTTGGTAGGGTTTTTCTCAGGGTTGATGGTTCTTGGTTTTCTTAATGGATATTCTATACCAATGTAAAAATGATTTTCTTTACTCAAATATTGATTAGTACTAACGGGGCTGGTATATTGTTATTAGTTAAAAGCATTCTTCATGAGTTAGTACCAATAATATAGGATAGTTGTTAGATAACGCTATATATCTAAATTTTGTCTTGCTTGCTTTGTGGGATGGCATTTATTGGAACACCGAAGGAGGTACTAGTGTTGTTGCAACTTTTTAGTACATCTTAGATCCGTAAAGATTATAAAACACCAGGTACTGAAAGTTGAGGTTGATTTATAACAATTGCCATTTGGCCTCTATTTTTTTTTTGTTGCTTTGCGTTCTCTTTTCTTTGCTAAACAATAAGTGAACTGTGGATATCATTTAGCTTTCCCTTTTGGGAATAGATGAGAATATAAATTGAATAGCAATTGTAGTGCAAAAATTACATTTTCTGGATGCACAATAGGCAAGAAACCGTTTAAGAATCTTTATTATAAAGGTATCTATGTTCTGCTAACTCTTAGGATTTAGAGGATAAGGAAAACTGAATCTTGAGATAAATGTCCACCCATCTCTAAACTTAAAGCACATTCTGACTATCTAGAGTCGAAATGCTGATTATTGAGGTGAATGCAAATTTACGATATTCTTCCCTAATATAAAGCATTCAAGTCATAAATACTCACATTGAAAGCACACATCCAAACAACACTCTTACAGTTTTTACCTTTTTGGCTCTCTATATAAATCTAAAAGGTTGGTATTTAACTGTTGCATTATTCTTATATGATTTTCCGTTCTTTTCAGAATCTTGGTGTAATTTAACTTTTTTGGGGGATGGACGACGTGCTCCTGCATATTTGTAATCTTATCTAAACAATGTTCGGTGCACAAAAAGGCGCCACAGCACTCCACAACTTGAAACAAAAATTGCTTGGCGAATCATCTTTTACAACATCAGTTCATGACACCCCCCCTGAAATCGAGCTGTCTGATTACCAACGTGCACCAAGTCCTGGTAGCGAAAGCCCTTCCGGTCTTCTCAATGGTGAAGGCCTGAAAGTTGAACCGATTGCTGATTTAGATTTGTTCTTCGAACGACTTTATAGCTACTATTGTGAAAAGGGTCTATGGTGCATCATCATTAAATGGATTGTTGAACTATGTAGCTTGGCTTTTACCATATGTTTCTCGGGTTTTTTCTTATTATTTGTTGATTGGAATGGTCTTCGAATGGCGAAATGTGGGATGGATGCAGTTGAGTCAGGGATAAAACCGTGTGATCTTGCAAAAGAGGCTCTTCATGAACATCCTTTAACACCTTTGACGACTTTTAAAGTTGTTATTCTTGGTTATTTAGGGATCACTTTCGTTTATTGGATCTTTTGCTTCTTAAGGTTTTTTGTACAGTTGAAGGATACATTAGACATACGCCAATTCTACATTAACAGGTATTACAAGTGTATCGTGTTATTACAGTTTGTTAAATTGAGTTTTTTTTTTTTTTTTTTTTTTTTTTTTTTTTTTTTTTTTTTTTTTTTTATATATATATATATACATACTAATAGATAAATTCTTCTTTCTGCAAGTCTTGGTGTGACTGACAATGAGATGCAAACGATGCCATGGGCTTCAATTCTTGAGAAGGTTGTTCAAATTCAAGAATCTCAGCAGTTATGTGTGGTGAAGGATCTTTCAGCTCATGATATTGTTATGAGATTGATGAGGAAGGAAAATTACTTGATTGGAATGTTGAACAAAGGGGTGCTCGCCTTCCCTATCTCTTCGTGGGTCCCTGGTGCTGGTCCCACTGTCAAGAAAGGTCCTCATGGTACACGTTATTGTCTAATGTTAACGAAGACCCTTGAATGGACTTTAAATTGGTGCATATTGCATAGCATGTTTGATAGGTTTGTAACCTTTATCTCTCTCTCTCTCTCTAGTAAAGTATGAATCTTGATTATATCAAGTAAGAATTTCATTTGAAAAAATGTAGGTTTTAAAAGTCAGGAAAAAACTAAAAAAGTGATATTGGCTCGATATTTGTAGTTGTATGTACTAAAATGATATAAATTTATTTTGCAGAAACTTTTGTATTAGGAAGGACTTCGTCAGTGATTGTGACACGTTAAAGAAAAGGCTAATGGTAGTTGGGATTGCCATGCTTCTCCTCTCTCCGTTTCTCGTTGTTTTTATGCTCGTGTATCTCTTTCTAAGGCACGCCGAACAATTCTATAATCATCCTAGTACAGCTTCATCTCGACGATGGTCAAATCTTTCGAAATGGGTATTCCGGGAATTCAACGAGGTCATCTCTCTAATCTTATACGAGATATATTTGTCTTTGCTTTTGTATCTCATATGTGTTGAATAAAAAGATTTGGCCAAAACGGCAATGGGTCAAATGGGCTGAAAGTCGCCAACTTTAAATTAATTATTATATTTCGACATTCACAATGTTATCACAATAAGAGCAAATTACATTAGTGGTCCCCATGGATTGGTAAAAATAACAAACTGTTGGACCTCGTTGATACTTTTTGCGTAAATGATCATTAATTGCAGTTTTGTTTCAGTTTTGGTCCCTCAAGTATGTAATGAACTTCACTTTTGGTCCCTTAAAAGAATGGGCGAGGAATTTAATCTGAAATCAAAAGTGCAGTTAGGAACCTTTTATTCAAATATTATCGAGGAGGGGTGATTCCTGTTATTTTATGCAACCATAGGAATGATTCTTGTAATAAGATATTTTTCAGTTTTCTATCACTTCTATTAACTTTTAAATGGACAAAAAAATTGTTTGCTAGTCTGGTCGATTTGACTCGTCCAATATCAGTTTTAACTAAAACCAGTTCTGATCCATTACCCCAAACCGCTTGACCGTCTATCTTACCACCTGTCTTTTTTATTTTCTGTTTTGTTTAGGTGGATCATTTGTTCAAGCACCGTATCAACAGCAGCATTACACACGCCTCAGATTATTTAAAGCAATTCCCATCGCCTATTCTTTCAATCGTCGCAAAGTTTGTATCTTTTGTTTCTGGTGGCTTTGCTGCAATCTTGATCATCATTGCGTTTCTTGAGGAATCCTTACTCGAAGGCCATGTAATGTTTTCTTACATGTTATTGTAACGACCCAAATAGTCAAATGAACCTGCTTTCACTAAATCGTTGTCTTTATGCTTTGTAGATTTTCGGGCGTAATTTGTTTTGGTATGGAGCTGTGTTTGGAGCAATAACAGCCATCAGTCGAGCTCTTGTGTCAGATGAGCTTTTGGTGCTAGATCCACATGGGACTATGACTGTCGTCGTGCAACAAACTCATTATATGCCCAAAAGATGGCGTGGGAAAGAGAACACTGAGTTTGTTCGAGTGGAGTTCGAAACTCTTTTTCAGGTACTTTTTTGCTAAAAAGGGCAAATTGACCCACTCACTTAGAAATAAAAGTCGGGTAATCTTTTTTCTAAAACAGGTCAAACAAGTAAAAAGTCACCAAAGTGTAACGCTGAAAACCTCTTAAAATAATTATATGAAAAAGCTGAATTATTAATAATTTAGTTTCTGTAATCATATTTGACATAGTAGTTCATAAAAGCTATTTTAATTACTGGGCAAAAATGTTTCACGTCAATTCGACGCAATCCATTTTGAAATGTACAAGAGGGCCCGTTTGAATCCATTACCCAATCTGTCCACCCTGTCCACTTTGCCATGCCAATTCTTGCCAAACTTTATTTTTTTCTGTTTGAATGTTGCTGATGTGGCAATTATTTTGTAATGTAGTACACCGGAAAGATGTTGCTGGAGGAGATGGCTTCTATCTTCTTGACTCCATTCTTGCTTATCTTTGTTGTACCAAAGGTAATTTTACATGTCTAAAATGACCCTTAAATGAAAATATACTAAATGTTCAAAAATGTATTCAAACGATAATACCAGAGAATCTTGTGAACCCAATTCAATATTTTGCTATTTTGTTACGGAACTAAAACCTTGTTAACGGTGCAGCGGGTTGATGATATTTTGGAGTTCATTGAGGAATATACTATTGATGTTGAAGGTGTTGGTCATGTTTGCAGGTTTGTTTTTGCTTCAAGTTATAATTTATCCTCTTGCCGTATACTTTTTGTATCTTGAATCAAAATATATGAAATGTAACTTGATAATTATGTTTTTGCAGTTTTAGTTTATTCGACTTCCGAAAACATGGTAATGGCAAATATGCATCACCACATAACTCGTCACGTACTTATAGGAGCTCCCAGGGGAAAATGGAAAAGTCCTTCCTAAGGTATTTCCGTGTCTATAAAGTTATTCTGATATCTCTTTATGTTAAGAAAACTGTAACTTTGATTGGACATTTGTTGTATGCACGTGTTGTGACTTTATAACTGGTTGTTTCTGCATATAAGACCAACCTACGTTCTAATTTGTCATGTTTTACCCGTTATACACTTTGTGTCCCCTTTGGGTCAGTTTATAACCCCATATACTTGTGTTTTTCTGTGAAACTTAACATTATATATAAATCTAACATTCCTACTCATAAGTTTAAACATTTTTATGCAAAAAGACATCAGTTTTGAAAGCCGGTTATTTTAATGGCTCTTTTTGCTACTAAGCGACTCAAATGGGACACAAAACCATCTTTTAATGACTCGGATTTACAAAATACAATGCTAAAATGTGATGCAAACTTTACCCTTTGTTAAATGTCTAAACTACATCGATTGGAAATGTTGGTTTTGCAGCTTTCAAAGTAGCTATCCGTCGTGGGAACCAAGCGCAGAGGGAAAGCAATTTCTGTCAACACTCAAGACATTCAAGGAACAAAAGTTTCAAGAGCAAGGTATAAGACCGGGTTACATGAGCCTGAACCGAATGCCACAATGGGCTCCAACATTACGAGGGCAAGGTGATCCAAACAGCTACTTTTCAAGAGACACAACCCCAAACATTTCACACAGTACTTATCAACTAGATTGTCTGTGGCTTATTGACCCCGTTCACAAAAACCACCCATACATTCTCGACTGGTACTACACATCTGGTAACCATCATTACACAACAGTTAATCCAGAAGACATCGAGTCAGGGCCTGTAGACAACCTTGAGGAGAGCATGCCAAATGTGTGGGACCCACCTGACTTGGGTCGAAACCAGGTCCCATATGACGAGAATTGGGGAAGCTTTTTTGAAGACCGGGCTGAGAGTAATCTAGAAGCTTCCACTTCTGCTCCGTTGTTACGTGGAAGCGTGTTGCAACATCATGACTCGGGTAATGTGGGCCCAGGTCAGACAGGTAGGAGCCACTGGTGGGCTAGGGATGGTGGCGGGGTGGGACCAGGACCTCAAACGAGCTTCCTTGAACCACCAAACTTTAATAGGGAGGTGAGACCAGGACCTCAAACGAGCTTCCTTGAACCACCAAACTTTAACAGGGATGATTACAACGACTACCATGATAACTTGTCAGACCGAAGCTTTGAGAACAATAGTCAACAGTTTGGTCAGCCCTTTGACTGGAGACAGTCAAACGGGTTATCCAGGACATTTTACATGGATGATACTGAAGGCGGGGGAAAATTTGATCTCCCTTTTGATGATATCTATGAAAGACATTCTGAAAGGTCGCAAAAAACCAATGATAATGATGACATGTAGGAGCTCTTTGCATGTGTTAAAGATCATGAGTTTAAATCGTATTGTGTGTGGTTTCAGTTCGTGATCTTTTTTGTGAAGACACTCGTGGACATTCTTTTGTTGTATATAAGTCAATTAGGAAAATTAAAGTCGAAAAAGGTTGGTTTGGAAGGTGATTAAAAAGGCACAGTGTCACCTTGGAACTGAAATGATGTAAAATTGAAACACGTTAACCATTTATTTGTTTATTTCCTAGTAGCACACTGTTTGTGTTTGAAGTAATTTTTGTGATTCAGGTCATACTAGTTCAACTGCAGGTGGTGGTTGTGTATTATAAAACTTGTATTGAATAATAATTTCCAATAGTTTTAGATAAACAAGTTATTTAGTCACACATTCTTATCAAGTAATCAGTTTCGCTAAGTAATCTCAAACACATTCATAAGTTTATAACTTATCAAAATACAACAAGTTAACCAATACCAAATGGGATTTAGGTTGTAAAATATATAGCAACATACAGCATACTTATCTTTATGTTTCATTATTATATGTGTTTTTATATTCGTTTCACTGTATGTTACAAACTTTTATATTTTGTTCGATATTAAATTTATTGCCGACGTGTCAACATCTCAGAACTACGGGAATACATTTGACACGTCAACAATAAGTATAATATCAAGACAAAATTTTAAAGTTTTTAGCATATAATGGAACGAAAATAAGGGTGTGTTTGTTTCATTTAGATATTTTAGGTTTCAATCTGATTACCACATCTTACTCGTAAGAGGCGGCTAGAACGTCTAAATCTAAATGAAATAATGTTTGTTTTTGTATAATTGTCCGAATGATTTTAAGTGCTCGTTTCTGCAATTTATTTAATTAACTTGTGTAAATATGAAATAAGTCTTTTTATCATAAATATAACATAGTTAATAAACTATCAAATATATTATATTAACACGAGTCTTCAATCTCTCTTATCGAGTAAGAGGCAGTAAGACAATTCCCCCACCTCTTACTGAGTAAGATGTTATATGTCTAACTGGGTCTGACTCAAAAGAAAAAAACAAACAAGCAAAACGTCTGCCCACCTTACTGGTAAGAGTAAAAGAGAGTAAGAGGGCTAGTAAGATTTTTTTTTTTATTATTTATTTATTTATTTTTTAAAAACAAACACACCCTAAGTGTCCAGTTTTTATCTATAAACATTAATGAGTTAATTACATAAATGATCACTGTGGTTTCACTTTTTTTGCACTTTCAGTCACCGAACTTTTTTTTTGACTGATTCAGTCACTGTGGTTTGCATATGTTACACATCTAGTCCAAATTCGAATAAAATGACCAAAAAGCCCTTGCCTCTTCTTTTCCGTTAACTAGCATTGCAACGTTAGTCCTTTTCCGTTAAATATTTTTTTTTTCTAAATTATTTTTTTAGAAAAATATTTTTTTTCGAAAAATTATTTTTTTCGAAAAATTATTTTTTTCGAAAAATTATTTACACCTTTTCCGTTTTCGTCCGTTTTTACACGTTTTCGTTCATTTTTACACGTTTTCATCCGTTTTTTCACGTTTTCGTCTGTATTTACACATTTTCGTCCGTTTTACACGTTTTCGTCCATTTTTACACGTTTTCATCCGTATTTACACGTTTTCATCTGTTTTTTCACGTTTTCGTCTGTATTTACACGTTTTTGTCTGTTTTTACACGTTTTCGTCCGTTTTTACACGTTTTCATCCGTTTTTACATGTTTTCGTCCGTTTTTATATGATTTCATCCGTTTTTTCACGTTTTTGTCTGTATTTACACGTTTTCGTCCGTTTTTACACGTTTTCGTCCATTTTTACACGTTTTCGTCCGTATTTACACGTTTTCATCCGTTTTTTTCACGTTTTCGTTTGTATTTACACGTTTTCGTCCGTTTTTACACGTTTTCAAAAAATTATTTTTTTCGAAATTATTTTTTCGAAATTTTTTTATTCTAAATTATTTTTTTAGAAAAATATTTTTTTTTAGAAATAAATTTTTTGAAAATTTTCTTTTTTCTGAAAAACGGAGGAAAACGTGTGAACACAGACGAAAACGTGAAAAAACGGATGAAAACGTGTAAATACGGACGAAAACATGTAAAAATGGACGAAAACGTGTAAAAACGGACGAAAACGTGTAAATACAGAAGAAAACGTGAAAAAACGGATGAAAACGTGTGAAAACGGACGAAAACGTGTAAATACGGATGAAAACGGGTAAACACAGACCAAAACGTGAAAAAACGAATGAAAACGTGTAAATATAGAAGAAAACGTGAAAAAACGGATGAAAACGTGTAAAAACGGACGAAAACGTGTAAATACGGATGAAAACGTGTAAAAACGGACGAAAACGTGTAAATACAGACGAAAACCTGTAAATACAGACGAAAACGTGAAAAAACGGATGAAAATGTGTAAATACGGACGAAAACGTGTAAAAATGGACGAAAACGTGTAAAAACGGACGAAGATGTGTAAGTACAGACGAAAACGTGTAAAAACGGATGAAAACGTGTAAAAACGGATGAAAACGTGTGAATACAGACGAAAACGTGTAAAAACGGACGAAAACGTGTAAATACAGACGAAAACCTGTAAATTCGGACGAAAACGTGAAAAAACGGATGAAAACGTATAAAGACTGGACGAAAACGTTAGAAAACCAAGTTTTCGGTTGTTCTCTAACGGTCGTTAGTCTAAAAGACTAACGGTCGTTAGTCCAAATAAGATGACAAGGGCTGTTTGGTCATTTCATTCGGAAAAAAAAAGTTCAGTGACTAGGCCCGTAATAACAGCAAACCACAGTGACTAGGCCCATCAAAAAAAAAAGTTCAGTGACTAATAGTGAAATTTCAATCAAACCACAGTGACCATCTATGTAATTAACTCAACATTAATTATGAGTGATTTTTTTACTTTACTCTTTTAATCAAAACTTGTATTTTTTTTTATAGAAAATTATCAAAATAGGCAAAAAACATTCACCCATTTCATGTTTTGGTCATGATTTGACCCTATTTCCAATTTTGGTCATGCTCAACTGCTCGACTGCTCAACTGGCCTATATGAGCGACACGTGTCATTGCAAGTACAAGTGTTAGGTGGAGGTACCTTTTTACTTTTGGCTTAAATGACAAATATGCCCTTATTATATTTATTTATTAATTACTCTCACCTACCTCACCTAACTCTACCCACCTACCTCACAACTTTACTATTCCATCACCACCACCACCACCCTCGACCACCACTGCTCAACTGTTCAACCACCACTGCTCAACCGATTAACCGCTCAACCACTACTGCTTAACCACCACTGCTCAACAACCACTGGTCAACCACCACTGCTCAACTGTTCAACCACCACTGCTCAACCGATTAACCGCTCAACCACTACTGCTTAACCACCACTGCTCAACAACCACTGGTCAACCACCACTACTCAACTGGTCAACCACCACTTCCCATTAAAATAAATAATAATAATAAATAAAAAAAAAAAAAAAAAAAAAAAATAATAGTACAAACTACAAAACATAACATCAGCTTCATGTACCAAGATCTATCATTCACAAACTTGTACATAAATGTACATAAATGGGTTGTACAAAACCACCACTCACCGAATCTGTTGGTGTTTCGCCAGAATCTTATGGTGTTTCGCCGGAATCTGCTGGTGTTTCACCAATACAAAACACGAACACAATACGAACACAAAACACGAACCCACAATGTTCTTGATTTATAAAAATATAGTATATTTTGATTTGATGCATGATGAATGCTCACGATACATCAGATCTTAAAAATTTTGTAGATCGGATAAAATATACTATATTTCTATAAATCAAGAATGATATTTCTTCAAAACTCCTGTACAAGACCTTCAAAACTCGTGGGTTAAACCCACCTTCTTATTTGGTTATCAAGAAACACGAAAAGGGACGAGAGTGGATGAGGATTCGAGGATTAAACTCGAATGAAAACGGTGTTATTGGCGGTTTCACGGCGCGTGGCCTAGCTCAAAAGAAAGAGAATAAAAAATGATGAAGAATGGTGGTGGAGGTGTATTATGACTCGCGACGGTGACGGAGATATGGCCGGATTAGTGATTGGAGAAGAATGGGTGAATTTGTGTGGTGTGTTTGTCGGCAAAGAAGAGAGAGAAGAAAATGAAAACCTAAAATTTTTATAAATGGGTATTTATACGAGGCTATTATTGTAATTTCATAAAAATAAATAAAATATCTCTACCTACCTCATGTACTTGAAAAGGACATATCATCTACTTTCTGTACTTGCAAATGACACATGTCGCAACAATAATGGAGTCGAGCAGTCGAGCAGTTGAGCATGACCAAAATTAGAAATGGGGTCAAATCATGACCAAAACATGAAATGGGTGAATGTTTTTGGCCTATTTTTGTAATTTTCTCTTTTTTTTAACTATTATTATTATTATTATTATTATTATTATTATTATTATTATTATTATCTATAAGGGTGAAAATGACTAACATTAACAGATACTACTTTCGTCTCAAAACATAAGTCCAGTTTGACTTTTTTAATCGAACTTTGACCTTAAATACTTTTATTTATATTATATAATACTTGATGTAAAATATGTAAATAGATTGTGTTTTACATGTATTTTCATTTGATATAATTTTTATCAAGTGTTATATAATATAAAAAAGTATTTAAGATCAAAGTTTAAAATAAAAAGTCAAACCGGACTTATATTGGAAAGAGTAAATTTCACCGATAGTTCCTAAAGTTGTCGAGTTTTGCGCGGATCGTCCTTAACCTATTTTTTTGGCATTTTCGTCCCTGAACTCCTCATTTTTTGCGTGGTTGGTCCCTAAACTTTTTTTGACTGACGGACGTTATTTTTGGCCGTTAAGTGCCTTGTGAAGTTACTTAAATGCCCTTCTCATATAACAAACACACAATTGAAAAAAACACACACACACATGCAATTTTAAAAAGAGTACTTCCCCTTGCAACACATCTCCTGAGATCAAAGTGTCGATAGCAGTGTGACAGTTACAATTTGTTAGGAATACAAATATTCCTGTAAAAGTCTCGGTCACCTAATGATTGTAATAGCATTAAGGTAGCTCGTAGTTAGTTAGTTTATTAGTTAATTAGTATTAGATTAAGTAACACCGTGGAAGAAGGAACGGGTCTTTACCCACTGTATGCCTGATCCACAGCCCGGGAGTGGGCGTTATATTGTAACTATAAATACCCCTCTCCACATGTGGAGAGGGTTGGACCTTTCATACATTTTCAATCTAATCTTTTCCTTTTTCTTTCAAGGTTCCACTCTTTCTCTCCTCTCCTCCCTTCTTCCATTTCTACGCCTAACTCACCACCACTTAATCATGTTTCCACCTTAATTAGTGTTCTACAATTGGTATCAAGAGCCAAGGTTTCATCTTAGGGCCTTGTAGAATCGAATTTGATGATGTTTTGAGTGGTTTTGTGAGTTTGGTGCAACTTTCTTGGAAAACATCTTGGTTTTATCCCTCTTGTGTGGTTATACATGTTTGTGATGTCCTTTTATGTTCATTTGTGTTTGTGGAACATTGTAGTGTAGAGTGTGTTACAATATCATCAAGATATTTGAAGTTTGGAATTGTTTTTAGGCGAATTTCTAGGTTGCGGTTAAGTCCACTGTTCCATTGCCTGGTTGCGATTAAGTCCTGTAATCTGCGTTTGGATTGCTGCGGTTACTATTTCGAGAATACAAACAAAACGCAATGAAAGTGACATTTTTGGACGCTTGTCTCTGCGAGTGGATTCTGCGGTTAAGTCTCCCTCAGCTTGCGTGTTGCGTCTAGGTTCTGCGCTTAAATATTCTGCGTTTGGTTAAGTGTGTTGCGGTTAGACTCATTGCGGTTAAGTGTGTTGCGGTTAGACTCATTGCGGTTAAGTGTGTTGCGGTTAACTCATTGCGGTTAAGTATCTTGCGGTCAAGTACACTGCGATTAGTTTCTGCGGTTAGGTCCTGTGGTTAGCATATCTTGCGGTTATCCCTTCACATGTGATTTTATCCTTGCAAATCTTCAAATGAAAGGACCAGTATCGTATGTTGACTCTGGTGGACAATCATGCTCGGACTTTCAAGGGAATGAGCCTTCTCAATCATACAAACTACTTGAACTGGCAAGTGAATGTCACATTGAATGCTTCCATACACTTCAGTCACATCTTTCTAGGCTGCTTGAGGGCAATGGATTCGTAATGGGTTTTGAACGTGCATTCATGACACTTTTCGGTCAAGATGTCCAGTCATTCACGGAAATCATGATCTTGAATTTGGATCAACTACGACAACGATTGGTCAGAAAAGAAACATCTAACGAGGGATCCTCTGCAGCCCTAGGAGTGCTCAGTAAACAACTGAATAATTTTTTTGACTCCAAATACTCCGTGATCTATGATTACGACAGTCAGATGACTATGAAGTGCTTCACTGAACACACAAAGATAGATGTTGATCAATTTAGAGATATGCTACGTCAATACCTGGACAAGGTAAAAGAGTACGTTGAGAGACAGCCAATACTTGAACTTGGAAATGACGACAAGGCCGAGTCTCATGATGATCAAGCATGTGATAGTTTGAGGTTGGGTTTAACAGTGAATGCAAAGTTGGTCAAAAATGAACTCATGAATGCTGAAAATGATAACAGAGTCACTTCTGCTGAATCAGTGACCCAGGCTATGGTGAACTTTCCCACACCAAACTCAATCAAAGAGGTATCATCAATTGATCAATACGACACACCATCAAACCTAAGTCATCATACAGATCAAATCAATCTTAGTTATAACACAAATCTGTTACGACAGGTTGACAGTGCACTACTCTTAACTAATTCAACAAATATGTGTTATAAAGGGGGAGAAAATGATCTGTATGATATATTCAAAAATGACTTGTTTGATGAAAACCCTTGTCTGAAAGTTGAGTTTTCTAAGACACTGGACCAGACCATGGTTGATAAAGAGGCATTTAATCAACTTCAAAAAAGTTTTTCAAAATTACAAAAAAGGTTTTCACAATTACAAAAACACTGCATTGATCTTGAACTTGAAATACAATGTAAAGAAGAATGCTTTCAAAACAGCAAACCGTATTTTAATCCCGAATTGCCTGATCTTAAAGAATATTTTCTAATCAACAATCTGAAAACTCAACTGCATGACAAGGACTCAACTATCAACTGTCTTAAGAATCAAATCAAGATGTATGAGCAACAAAATGCCGCCAAATGGAAATTCAATGCGTATGAAACTAATTGCAAAATTACTAAATTACGTGTTGATAATGAGAATCTCAAGGAGAAATGTAATAAACTACATGAGTCACTTAAACATACTAATACTGAGAACATCAATCAGACTGTTTCACATCTTGCTAACTTCGATGATTTCTCCACTCTAAGTCTGACCACATGTACTAATACTCCTAGTATGCACACAGTGCCAAGTGTTGTTTCAAAGTGTCAAATGAGTCTCAATCTTTCAAAACCATCCATCTTGGGAAAACCTGTCCTAAAAAAAGTTGATTATCAAACCAACATTAGGCAACCAAATGTTTTTGGTCAAAAGAGACTCAGTCTTTCAAAACCGTCTATCTTGGGAAAACCTGTTTTGGAAAATGTTTGTTATCAAACTACCACTCGACAACCAAAGATTTTTTGTTTTGAAAGATCTAAATTCTCGAATAAACGATGTGTTTCTCAGGTGGACAAAAAACCTTGTTTGACTAACCCTGTAAGGCCAAAACCCACATCTCAGATATTAAATGGTCTTAAATCAGTTAAACCTTTGAGACATAGACCAAGGAAATATGATCATAGTACCACTCATCACAAGAATGTAACCATGCATGAAACTCGTCACAAGTTTAGATCTTCTGGGTTATGGATACCAACTGGTAGAACATTCGTGATGAATGGTCACAAATGGTCATGTGTGTGTACCACTAACACAGGTGTTACCAAGGGATTACACAACAGGTCCACTATAACCAGCGTGTGGCGCCCAAAGACACTGATACATCCGGCTACTAGAGACATGTCTGCCCACACGTGAGTCGACATCATATGGACTCCTGATTACTTAGTTTCAGGACTCGGGCTTCACTGTTCACCCACTAACCCATTCACTGTTTATATCCTATGTCAATAGATGTGTGTACATTCTGTGTGTTTGTTTTTCATTTATTAATTTGTTCAGGTTAACTTTATGTGTGTACAGTCTGTTACTTCACATTGTGCCTATGTGCTTGCTTTATGTTGTCTGCTGCATCTCTTATTGTGCATCATGATACTTTATGTTAGTCTTGTTGACTTCCTCTTTGCCTGGGCATAGTTCATAACTGCAGGGACTAATCGTGGACACTCGCTTTAGTAGTTTTTAAGTGATAAGTAGAGTTCAGGGACTAGATGTGTCATTTTGCAATTTACATTTCATCCCATACTTAAGGAACTTTATTTCTTGCGTTTAGAATAATTCTAATCACAACTCATATCACTATTCACTCATTTGCTATTTAAGTGCTGCGATTAAGTCTTAATTGTGATTCCAGTGTGCTCGATTCTTGGTAGGTCAAGTGATTCTATCTTCACGTTTGCTATTATGTTCCTTGTTTTCAAATTTCTCATTCGTTGCATCATTTTTAGGTGGATATCCGCGGTGATCAATATTTCGTACTAACGAATTGGTGTCTAATAGGTTAGATCATGCTGTTTTATTATTCATGTTATTGTTCGTTCATTGCATGTATGTGAGATTCTTAGTCGCGAATTGTAGATCGTGGATTTGATAGGCTTGCGGTTAGGTCGATTACTCCAAGGGTAGTGTTGTTGATGATAGGTGGGATAATAAAGATGTTGGTACTTAGGTTATTTGATCTCTGTTCTAGTTTAAGTGTCAAATCTTGGTTCTATTAGAGGTTATGTATTGCGGAGTGTGTTCTTAACTGTGTTTTGATCAATTTCTTGATTGCGGTTAGTTCTGGCTCTTGATTGCGGTTAGATCTAGTTTTTGATTGCAGTTAGATCTAGTTTTTGATTGCGGTTAGATCTAGTTTTTGATTGCGTTTAGATCTTGTGCTTGATTGCGGTTAGATTCTGCTCTTGATTGCGGTTAAATCTAGTTTTTGATTGCGGTTAGATCTAGTTTTTGATTGCGGTTAGATCTAGATTTTGATTGCGGTTAGATCTTGTGCTTGATTGCGGCTAGATCTATTTCTTGATTGCGGTTAGATCTATTTCTTGACTGCGTTTAGATTTATTTCTTGATTGCGGTTAGTTCTGGATCTTGATTGCGGTTAATTCTGGATCTTGATTGCGGTTAGATCTAGTTTTTGATTGCGGTTAAATCTAGTTTTTAATTGCAGTTAGATCTAGATTTTTGATTGCGGTTAGATCCTGTGCTTGTTGCGGTTAGATTAATTTTATTGACTGCGGTTACCTATACTTGCGGATAACTTGATGTGCGTTGACCTCGAGTTGCGGTTCATTTGGTTGCGGTTATCACTACCTGTTGCGGTTAACTTGGGTTGGGATTACAACGTTGCGGTTAAATAGGTTTCTTGTCTGCGCTCAAGTGATCTGCGTTTATGTCAAACTGGAAACTCTCTTGGCATACTTTGTCATATACCATGGTTGTGGTCTGAATGTGTGATTATGTGTAGACATCTAAGGTTTTATGCATGGGTTGGTGTGTTTGACACTATTGTTTAAGTGTCCTAACTAGGGGTGGAAACGAGCCGAGCCGCTCGTAAAAAGCTCGGGATCGGATCGGTAAAAAGCTCGAACGAGCCGAGCCTAAACGAGCTCGAGCCCGAGCCCGAGCCCAAATTAAAGCTCATTTAATAAACGAGCCCGAGCCCGAGCTTTATATACCAAGCTCGATTAGGCTCGCGAGCCTAAACGAGCTCTAGTATATTTTATTTGTGTACACATATAAACATATATGTATCTATTTTATAGTGAGAATTAAAAAAAAAAAAAAAAAATGTTTTAATACAACGACAGATCTATTATTACCTTTACTTTTCTCCAAACACATAAACTAAAACCATACATCAAAATATTAAATCCACCCAACCCTTCCTTATTTCTCCTGTTCTCCATTAAAAAAATCAAACAGTCAAACACCATCCTTATTACTCCACAGTCCAAATAAGCCATCACTCTCCCTTCTTCAATCAAAACCACAACCATATTGACTTTCTGATTATAAGAACCACAAAGAAAACCGAGCACACAAACTATCAGAATCTTCATTTCGACTTCAAGATCTTGTTACAAGATCTCGGGTTGTGTTTGTTTTTGTGATTATTTTTTCAAAAGAAAGAACAGCATTGTTCTTGTTCTTTCTTTATCACTTTTGAATATGTGAAAGAGGTTATGATTTTCACATATCGATGAAGAGATCGTGTTTGAATCTGTAAAGATTTTATTAATAACACGAATCTGAGATCTTTAGATTTTTCAGCTTTATTTATTTTTATTTTTATTTTGATGGCTGTGACATATGAGATGGGATATTGTTGAATGTTGATTTTGTACCGAGCTCGAGTCGAGCTCGAGCTTTATATAAGCGCATCATAAACGAGCCGAGCCCGAGCCGAGCTCGAGCTTTTTATATCATAACACGAGCCGAGCTCGAGCTTAAATATTAAGGCTCGAACCGAGCCGAGCTCGAGCTCGAGCTTTCTAAAATATAAACGAGCCGAGCTCGAGCTCTGGCAGGCTCGGGCTCGGCTCGGCTCGTTTCCACCCCTAGTCCTAACTACCTCTCTACGTGTTGTATAATTCTCTTGAGTACTCATTACTTGTAATACGAAACCCTCGGCCTTGTTTCTACTGACTTAACATGTAATTCTGGGGTTTCTCCTACTGCTAACACTCACCTTCACATATGGTTTTCTTCTGTGTTGATGTTTGTCAAATGCAGCTCCTATGGCAGAACCTAATGTCGAAGTGCCTTTGGCTCCACCTGTCCGTACTGACGATGACATTTTGCCATTCAACAAGTGGATTCCTATTGGGAAAAGTAACTGCTATGTTAAGACGGATAGACCTCAGAATCATCCCATATTCAGAGTTGCCCTTGACATACTGAAAAATACCACCTTCTTCAATGCCTTTACCGCATCCTCCTCAATCCCCTCCATCTACATACAACAATTCTGGAACACTATATGCTTTGACAGAACAACCAACCTGTACAAGTGCCAACTGGATGAGCAATGGGTGAACATCACCATGGAAACATTGGGTAGCGCTCTGCAAATACTACCAACGGGTGATAATGTTGAATATACTCCCCCACCTACTCCAGCTACTCTTATTGACTTCGTCAATGAACTTGGATACCCCACTCAAGTCTCCACACTTTCTGCTGTCATCACACATGACCTCTATCAACCATGGAGAGCAGTTGCAAGCCTAATCAACCTGTGTCTGACTGGTAAAACATCAGGATATGAGAGACTTAGAGCTCATTCTCTACAAATTCTCTGGGGGGTTGTCAACAGTGAGAACATCAATTTTGCTGAAAGAATCTGGGAGGAATTCAGTCAGTCCATCCACTCTTTCTTGGTAGACAAGGCTAACCTTGAAGCACACAAAGACGGCAAGAAAAGATCAGCCAAGCTCTCGATCCCAAGCATTAGGTTTACTAAGCTGATCATACTGAGCCTTCAGCGATCTCTTAAATTTCATCCAAGAGAAGAATCCCCTCTTCATCAACCTACTGACGAACATCCACTTGGGTTCCTCAAATATGATTCTAAGAGCACTCGAGAGATCATATTCGGAATGGATATTCCCACTGCTCTTCTAACCCGTGATATCCTGTCTGCTCAATATTATGAGGAATATCTTAAACATCTAAAGAAAAGTCGGGAAGCACCCCCTAATGAGCCAGCTGTTTCCACTAAGTCCGCAAGATCTGCGTCTAAGAAACGCAAAGGTGGTAATACCTCGGCTGCTTCCTCTGAAGGCTCCAAAAGGGTTAAGAAGACCACTGGAGGTAAAAGAACCAGCTCAAAAACTAAATCTCCAAGTGCTGAAGACCCCAATCATGCACTGTGCTCCACTCAATTGCCTATGACTGAGGAAGAAATGGTACAAATGGCAACTGCTGAAAGCTTGAAGGAAACTTATATGCCACCGGTTCCACCAGTCAGTGGGGTCATCATTAGAGAACCTCAATCTGATAAATCTTCTCAGATCCTGCAAGTGTCCGGTAAAGGTAAGGATGTTGCCACAGAAGAACAAGCAGCACAAACCCTCTTGAAAATATCATCTCCTGCCTCCAAATCAACCAGTACCAAGTTTATTCTCAAAAGACGCTCACCCACATCCTCATCGGCTAAGATTTCTTCTGAGAATGTTTCCTCACCAAGTCTCGGGCAACCCGATAAATCCAGCAGTTCTGAGACTGACACTAGTTCTGCTCCCAAAGGTGATAAACCACACCTCTCGACACAAGATGTTACCAGCCAACGACCTGTACAGGATAAACCGGCTGATTCTGCTCCCCTTGTTGATCCACTCGATGATGAGTTCGTTTCCACTGCATATCCGGATATCCAAGGTAACCTCAAAATGAAAACAGATGATCCTAAGCTCGAGGTGATACCTGACAGCCCCACCGGTACACTATCATCATACAAGAATCTGGACACTTATGGCGATCAATTCCTCATGGATAAGCCAGATGATGCTGAAGGTGATAAGTCCGGTGATGAGCATGTAGAAGTTGTATCAATGGTAGATGTGCCTATTGTGCAAGACAACTCCACCATTCCTACCAAGTCTGCACCAACGTCTACTGCGGGTCCCAACAACGATGACATCCCACAAGCTGATGCCGCACAAGAGAAACCGTCTGCATCTGCCGCTCCTGCTGACTCTGAGAAGAAGTTAGATCTGGACACTTTAGCTGCTTTGACGGCTGATGCGGTTCAAGAAAATCTGGAGATTCGTGAGAAGTTGGACAAGCATGCCACTATGCTTCAAACCCTTGTAAACCTCAAACTCCCACAAACAATCACCAATCATAGCAGCAGATTATACAGGTTGGAGCATCTCGATCTTGAACAACAAGTATCTAGGGCAATCAACGAACAAGTTGCTGAAGCTGTCAATATTGCTCTCGAAGCCCCTCTCAGGTCCAGGTTCAAAGACCTTCCCATCTATGACATGAAGGTTATTCTGCAGCACAGTATGTATCAGCAGGGTCAACACACAGGACACGATGCTCACGTACAGCTGTATAAGGCACTGGAGGCATCAATTCTACAAGATGATGCTGAGGAACACGCCCGGGATATGGAGATTGAGCGTAAAAGAAAACAGCGGCGTCAGGGTCACCCCAAACCACCATCTGGCTCACCTCCACAACCACCTCCACCTCCACCACCTGCTGGGGCATCTGGTCCATCAGGCACTTCGTCATTGCCTGGTGGGTCACAAGCTCCTGGCAGATCATCGCAACCCACCTCATCATCTCAAAAACATCAGACTGACAAGTCAACCAAGTCCACTCCGTCTAAACAAGCAAAACATGTTAAGTATGCAGCCTGGACTACGTTTGATGCTGGTGCGACCTCCATTGCATCTCATGCCACTGAAGATCATGTCTTTAATGAAGATTCAGTCACGCCACAACACGATGAGTCATCCGATGACGAAGATGATGATGCTTCTACAACTCATATTCCTGGAAGACAGTGGTGGAAATCATTCACCAGAACTGACACCAATGATCCACCTCAAGTTCCCTTAACCAAAGATGACAAAGAAACATGGTGGAAACCAGATGTCAGCAAACCACAATCACCTGAGCCCGACTGGACGATTCCTTCCTCTGATTTACCAACCAATGATAGCAACTGGATCAATGCAATCACCACCAGTTTTGTTCCACCCTCTGAAGATTCCCTACTTTCCCAAACTGGTGATATGGGAACATTCATCGCATGGTTCTGCAAGAAACAGGGTCTCTCTAAGCTCACTCAGAAGGACCTGGAAGGCCCAGCATTCAACATTGTCAAAGCTTTTCATCAGGATGTTAATCATCTACAATACCAGATGGAAGAATGCCACAAGATGTTCAATGACATTGTGGATGAAGGAATGAAGAAATATAATTACAACTCTCCACTTCCCTTGGGTGGGCCTCCAGGAAACGTCACTATCCAAGCAGAATTCTTCTTCAACAAAGACCTTGAATATCTTAAGCTTGGGAGTAGACAATGCAAGTCAGCCTTGTCCATCACTAAGATGAAAGCTGCCCAGTATTCTGACATCGGGTTGGAACAGTTGGTCCCCGACAGTATGTGGAGTATTCAAGAATGCGACTATAATATTTCTGCATCTCTGGGCATTTCACACTGGTGGTTGAAGAAACAACAGTTCTACATTGATCGGTTTCAAGCTCCAGGGGACCGAAAGTCAGTTCGCTCACCCCTTCAAATCATTAGTGTGGTTAAGGTTCTAATACATCCCATCTATGGATATGACTATCTCAAGAGCATTACACTCAAACGAGCAGACTTCAAGGACTACACCATATCTGAAGGGGATTTCAAACACCTACGCCCTAATGATTTCGAAGACTTGTACCTCCTCCATCTTCAAGGGAAGCTGCATCATCTACCATCACGTGAAATGAAGTCTCTTGTGTTTGCTGTACTTCACTGGATCCGGGGCATCGTCATCAGGAAACGGGTCGAAGACTTTCAGCTTGGTATCGAAAGCTACCAATCCCAGCTCAACCTCACAAGACCCCTATGGAATGTTAGCAGTCTAGAACGGGTTGCAGATTTTACTGTCATTGAATCTCCTCTAGCAACTGTATTTCGAGACAAGTACAATGTGCCCATAGTTTTGCGCTTCAATGAAATACATAAGTTCAGTGATGGTACCTTGCGTATGGTCGAAGAGGCACTGGACTTCAGAGTGAAAGAATACCACGTTTATGCCCAGGGAACTAGACGATATACCAATAACTGGACTGCAAATGAGTCAACCCGCAACAAGAAGTTTTTGGCTGGCATCCGCAAGAGATTAAAGACACGAAGAATCTTTCGAAGCCTGGAGTGCTACGTTGGTGGCAGAGTTCGTGAAGGGGACTACCGTCTTCTTCAACGTACTGAGTAATAAGATCAGTAATGGGGTGCAGTGTCTCAATTATGTGTGTTGACTGGAATGTTTCTGTTGTACTGTTATTTGTTTATGGCTCTCCTTGTGTATCCATATAAACATTTCTCTTGCCTTCTGCATCCTATCTCTAATTATGTACATACTTCTATATATATATATATATATATATATATATATATATATATATATATATATATATATATATATATATATAAAAAATAGCAATCTAAAAAAAAAAATATATATATATATATATATTTTTACAAAAATTTCAAAAATATTCTTCTCACGACATGTCTCTTGTGTAATCAATATTATGTACGTTTCTAGAAATGTCATTCAATAATGACACGGAATCATACATATGCTTGAGCAAGAGTTTTTTTTTTGGTTTCAAATAAAGTTCTTTTCAAAAACATGTCGTTACTCAAAACATTCTTTCAATATGGTTTGCTATTACTTCAGATAGCAACCCGGTTTTCAAAATTCAGGAAAACACGTCGCCAAAAAGACGGTTGTTCCTAACAAAGGGTGCCGTTCATCCGAGCGTGAATTACTTTATATTCATGCACCCTCGATCTAATGTACGTTTCAGTGCATTATTTCTTGATAAAGAAGAGAAGTCTTCTTTTTATCGCCAAATACTTTCCCTTCTATGATTTTTCCGGAAAGTGTTTGTGCAAAACTTGGTGGTACCATGAAATTTTGAATGAAAATCAAATTAAACTCAAAAGTTTGATAAAATTTCACTCAATCAATGACGTTAATAGTTTATGAAAATATTTATGCTTTCACATCCGTCATTGATTGAGGGGGAGAGTGATTTCTCAAAATTTTATGTATCAACAATACTCCCCACACTTTGTACCAAAAACAACAATCCGATTTGTGATGGTTATGTGTCAGAATGAGTAAATTTTTGAAAGAGCTTTCATTAAAACTTCGAATCTTTTGCAAACTCTTCAAATCTGACACATAACAACCTCCCTCACAGTTTGAGGGGGAGCATGAAAAAGTTCCTTTTATCAGAAAATATTAAACTTGACCGCATTTCTCTCCCAAAAACGCTTTCTAAATTATTTAAATCAATTGAGATCAAAAATCTCGAAAGATTTGAAATTTTTGATCGGGGGAGAGAATGTGATTTAAATATGAAATCTGATAATCAAAAGTGATCTTTTGTACTCAATAATAGACTCCCACATATGTGCTAAACACTTTCGAATATCGATGCACATATTGAGGGGGAGCAAAAGGCGTTTGTGGAAGTTATACCAAAGACCGACCATTTATCTTTATGCATGGAGTTATAAGGTTGGTTAAGGTTAGGTATAAGTTCCCATGATCCACCAGAACCGGAAGGATCTTCCCAGGGACAATCCATAGATAGATTAGAAGTCCTTAGGAATGATTATGAAAAAAGGAGTAAAGTGAGAAAGGGAAGAGTGCGGACTGAGATAGAGCTAGGACTGGAACAAACCCAACAAGGTTCTAGTGATGAAATCTCGGTAAGCACTGAAGGGGTTGAAGAATGAAAAAGAAATATAATGAGAAAGGGTGAAAAGAAATAGCCCTCCAATTATTCAACCTTAGGGCAGAAACCGGGTTCAATACATATGCTACTGGCGGTTACTAAGGTAACGCCGGTATTGAAGACAAGACGTCATGGACCCAGTGACGCACTGCACCAAAACTTCCCAACCACTCAAGTTCTCTTAAAAGAGCTTGTTTCATTCTCACGGGGAACCCTGTGCAATGTATCGACCGCTCATTGCGAGCTATGTTGATACCTAAAACAGGAGACGCCTCCCCAGTCTCCAGGAGCGGATCAAAACGCACTATTGAGTCTAGAGCCATGAGATCATCCATAAATCTCGATAGGACACACTTCCTAATATGCTTATTGTTTCACACAATGTGGAAAATAAGACAAAATATTTAGAGTCCTACGTATTATCCTTGTGGTATTGCCAGAACATCCGAGTGATATGAAAATATTCACAAGGACGATGGAAATCCTTCTAGAGCGAACATCACTCAAGCTCTTGGTAGGTGACATGTGAGATCCATCTTGGATCAATGATCAAGTGACAACTGGAAAGCAACGATGGTGCGATTCAAATTTGAATCAAACTTGTTCCAGGATATGGATTGACGGATACTTTTGCCAAAACCTCTCAATGTGCTCACCAACTTATCTTTCGAGCACATTGATTGTGTAATATCTTTCAAACAAAAGTATTTTTGATGGAAATGTGATTCAAAGTATAAAACTCTCGTCGTGTCTCAAAAATGTTTATCATATGACACGCGAGTGATTTCTATAAATCAATTTCTCATCAATCCGTGAATATCTATTCACCGATTCACTCTATCGTGCTGTCTGCTTTGAGACGTTCCGGTATGAGAACATGCTAAGTATGAAGATTCCAAAGTGGATTCTTTGGAAAATTCATTACTACAAGCTGGAAATTCCTGTCAAGGAGAGTCTTCTTTAAAAGAGACTCTACCTGATCACAGGTCGGTTTTCTCAAAACCGGAGGGTAGTCTGTCCTCGCAGAACGAATGACAAAGCCATATTCGTTCTCTATCTTTATTGCTAACTGTTTTATTTCAGGGACACATATAAAGATGGCGTTGATGGCTCCAGTTTCCAGCTGAATCGGGTCAATCCATACCTCATGCTCACACATCCTCCACACTATCAATGAAGATGAGAGACTTGCTACAGCAAATGTTGAGAGACTACCAACAACGTTTCCGCAACTCTGATGGAAAAAAGTCTCCTGATCCACAACTCTAAAGTCAAGTCTCCTGATCTAGAAGGGTGTGAGCATGATGGTCCTTAGTCACTACATCACATGAAGGCGATGCTACTATGGATGAGCTGGGAGATTTACTTTGGCTGATGATCTCAAAGAAGCTCAAAGATCACACATCACAAAGGAACTCTAATCACAAGTTCGCTTGCTTGAAGTACGAAGTGTGCTGAAATGAGAAGAATCAGATCCTACGAGCTACAAAGACTAAAGAATGCTTAAAGACCAAAGATCTTAACTTCAAAGGTGACCTCGCTTAGGGGGAGATTGTTAGGAATACAAATATTCCTGTAAAAGTCTCGGTCACCTAATGATTGTAATAGCATTAAGGTAGCTCGTAGTTAGTTAGTTTATTAGTTAATTAGTATTAGATTAAGTAACACCGTGGAAGAAGGAACGGGTCTTTACCCACTGTATGCCTGATCCACAGCCCGGGAGTGGGCGTTATATTGTAACTATAAATACCCCTCTCCACATGTGGAGAGGGTTGGACCTTTCATACATTTTCAATCTAATCTTTTCCTTTTTCTTTCAAGGTTCCACTCTTTCTCTCCTCTCCTCCCTTCTTCCATTTCTACGCCTAACTCACCACCACTTAATCATGTTTCCACCTTAATTAGTGTTCTACACAATTCAGTGCCAGAATAACTGTAAATTATTTTTCTTGTAACATATTCGGTCTGCTTTTGACACACAATTATTTCCAAACTGTAAATGACATTTATTGTTTTGTTCCATTATATATTTTTCTTTATTAGATCATAATCACTATCTGTTGTTTAGCAATTTTTATAAGCACGAGTGATATCTAATTATGCATCAATCAAAGGTCTTTTTTTTCCCCTTCATATCTTCTCTTTGTAAAATAACAGTTTAGATGTTTGATTAATCTAAATTTAGACAAACTTAGTGGTCATTTAAATATCTTGTTTAGTATACTACATCGAGATGTAAATTTGTATTATATTACATACAAATTTACAAGATTTGGATGTCAGAGTCTATAAACAACTAAATCATATACACTGCAGCCGCGTCTTGAACTTCTGATTCTCCACACCCCATCGGTCGGTCTGAAATCCTAGACAACATTAGTCATGTCCGTGAGGCAACCTATCGTCACCGGTCTCACCATTATGGTTTAAATGATCATGGTTCAGATAATTTATATAGTTTCATGACTTGCACATTGTATCATTTAAAATGATACAGCTTCCCGTTATTAAAGCTGATTTCGGCACTCTTGTTGAAGCAAGCGCTCATAAGATTAAAACTGGCATGCCATTGCACCACACTGTACTGGTGGTGTAAAAATTTCCACCGCTGCACAGGCATCAACCTACCTCATCTGCTGCAACATTATACTGGTGTTTTTCTTCTCAAGCAATCTGTAAGAAGTAAGATAAGATGAAAACACGAGTTAGCTATGAATCAGAAAAATAGCAACAATGCCAATTTGTGAGTACAACAATTTAAAGTAGTAAAATCTGAACACTGCTGCTACACACGGTTGTTGCGGTTACGGATCCATGACGTAGATGTACCAATTTGAAGCATGTACTAATTAGTTGGTCTAATAGGGTTGTGTTCTATCTTAGCTGATCGCATGAAAACTTAGCACAAACGGAAGCGCGTCAAACATGCTTAAAGTCTCTAAAAGCCTACTGCTTTTATTTAAAAATTCACTCTCATCATTGTAATAATACATACTGTCATTCTAATCATGATTAACACATTAATTACATATACATACATACTTTAAACATGAAATAAGTTCTCTGTGTATTGGTCAACCCAACCTCAGCCAACCATTTTGACCCATATAAAAGCTAAACCATTTTTTACCCATATTGAACCAGAACTGGTCGCTTTTACCCAACCCACCTGACCTGCCCTGCCCATCACCTCTGCCTATCATGATATTCATTTACATGACATTTTCTGCTTGGGGTGCACTAAATAAAAAGACATTATTTGATACAGTATTTTTTTACCCTACAGTAGTAGTGTTGCACCATGGTTAACTGATTGTCAGATTGCTAATGCGGTAGTAGTCGCAAGATACCTAAAGGCGACTCTTATAATTCCAGACATCAGAGGAGCTCAACCCGGTGATTGGAGGTTGTTACTCCACTTGCTCTTCTTATTTCCTTCTATTCGTCTTGTTGATTGTGGTTTGCATAGTCAAACAGTCAAGTTCCTATATGTGACCAAATCGCATGTTCATATATTTATATTAAATTTAAGTTTATTCTTTACTATATGATGAAAGTTTGTAAATACAGTATAAAGTGGCCCAACATTGGTGCAAGCAGTTAAGTAGCTTTACCTTTTCAGTTGGCTCCTTCATGTTTGGATGCCACTTAATTATCTGCTGCATTTCTTTTTTAGGAACTTTAGAGATATCTATGACACTGAAAAGTTTGTAAATAGCCTTGACGGAGTTATCAAAGTAGTGAAAACCCAACCTTCAGAGTTATCATCAAAAAATCTTGCTGTTCTTAAGGTTCCTAATCGAGTCAC
This sequence comes from Artemisia argyi, assembly GCA_030686995.1. Lineage (NCBI taxonomy): Eukaryota > Viridiplantae > Streptophyta > Magnoliopsida > Asterales > Asteraceae > Artemisia > Artemisia argyi. Next base: position 174,415,703 of record CM060682.1, on the reverse strand, counting down.
TGAAGACTACATTGCAAATAACATTGAACCAGCTTTTAAAAGCAAGGGAAATGTAAGGCTAGCAACATACTTCCCTTTCTGTAAACGAGTGATTACAACGAGTTAGTACTGCTATCGATATTGAGTTTATGTCTCAATAGGTACTGCTATCGCTATTGAGTTTATGCTACTTCCAACGAGTTAGTACTGTTAGTTGATGGTTAGTACTGGTAGAAGATCATGCACGAGGTTACTGTTGTAGATCCAAAATGGCTAGTCGAATTGTGGCTTGATGTAAATAAGTACTGTAAAAGATTGCCATTTATGCTCATGCTATTCTGCATGATAGACCAATAAAATTTTGTTGTCATACTACCTGCTGTGATGTGAGTTTGTTTTGAATAAGTACTGTAAAAGATTGTCATACTACCGCAGTTTGACCTGTTTTACCCATTTGTTCTATAAGAGATACTGTAAAATTTATGCAAAAAACTCATTTGAAGTGAAGGTCGCGGTTTGACCTGTTTTACCCGTTTGTACCATAAGAGATATAATATAGCCTGGATCGACCCTTTTATAAGTAAATGGGTCAAAATTGAGATCTCTAAAGAGCAGTATGAAGGATAAACAATAATTACCTAGCACTGTAACATCTATTGGACCAGTCACCCTCACATGCTAGACCTTCTCTGTTAAGACGATCTGATGTAAAGCTGCAAGTACCTGGTAACAAAGGTCAAGACGATCTGATCTAGCACAAAGCATGAAAAAGTAAAGCTGCAAGTACCTGGTAACAAAGGTCAAGACAATCTGATGTAGCACAAAGCATAGATGGACTTGAAGTCTTGACATTTTCATCTTGATGACTGAGAACGTGAAACTGGCAACCAAGATGTGGTTAGAAAAATAAAATTCGTATCCTCCAAGATGCCATACTGCTTGAATATTCTGCATCCATCATTGGGTGTTGCTCATGTTTAATTTGCATTGGCTTTCCGCAAATTGTGATAATGGGGCTATTTCACCCATATCCAGGATGCTATTCTACTTTTCAATGTTCGGGTACTTTGAGCTAGACTGGTATCCGACAATTGGGCGAGTGGCGCTAGTGGCATTGGTGGCAACACTGGTGGAGTCGTTGCCGACTAAAGGAGGTGTAGATGACAATATCTTTGTTCCTATGGCAAGCATGTTACTTGCATATTTGACTTTCAGCTTCCAAGCTTGATCCATTTGCATTTATGCAGTAAATGAATCTTTTTTGTTCTGTGTTAAATTCTTGGTAGAGAATATTCGAGTAATAGATTGAATAATTCTGTAGTAGAATAATTTTCTAGTAATTTTAGGATGTTGTAGTTTTGAGTGAAACTCATACTGAAATGATCAAACCGTTGTTTAGTCATCTCTGTCCTTCCACATTTCCTTGATCTACTTTCACTTTTGAACTGTTAAACTAACATATAACTCAAATAAACTCATTTCACTGCATACGGTTATTATTGCCCCTCCATTGTAAATTTATGATTGATAAGTGTTCTAATTCATATCAAAATGTTTGACAAAAAAATATATAGCTTTTGCTTCATTAGCAAAGGAAAAAAAAGGGCATCATAAAAAATGTGTTTGTTGCCAGACTTCTAAGTTATCATACTTCAAATTTCAACTATTCTAACAACTTGAGTTGCAGAACCAAAACAACAAAGATACACCATGTCCCGAAACAAAACATTTTGGTTCATAGACGATCTACATGTCATAGCACGTCATATAACATACAATAACTGTAAAATGATAGTATTATTGGGCAAAATCTTTGACAGCAAGAGGCTCATACCATTGAGGACCAAATCCGGCAGTTTTTCTAGCTGCCTCATTGAAAGGAGGCTTTAATGGTCCCCTAAAATACGCCCTCACAACCTCATGGAACTTCTTAATTACTTCATTACTTTCTTCTTCTCCATTATCTTCCACATTTTCACATGATATCACGGTTTTAGATCGTGAGCACAAATACTTGAACCACTTCACTCCAGCAACACAATGAGTGATTTCTTCAGGGTAAATCACTTTCTCCAGTAAATCAGCAGTTTGGTTGTCACCTACGTTTCAGAAACGAGAGATGGTGGTAGGCAGCACATCCAGTCCTCTTGCCTGTGATTTTAATCAACTTTATGAGGTCAATGAAGTAATTTCTAATTAGAAGTGGATAATTGGACGGGATTTTGTGGCATGTGAAAATGAAAATTGATAAAAACAGGTAATTGTATGTGTTAGTCAAAACCGGGTTCGGATGGACCACCCAACCACCAACAGTTCTATTCTGTTAGTTGCAATCGACAAACAACTAATGCATTAAACTTGATTATAAAAACTATAATATCAAAATATTACTGAAACTTCTTGTGAATAATAAGATTTGGTAAGTTGTAAGCATTTGAATGAAGTTACACCTTTTTTACTAATTTCATCCATTCAACAAATTTGACCCGTTTTCTTTTTAGCCGATCGTTACAGTTGACCCGTTAACAACAAAGTATAAAGAAGAGAAAGGAGGATACTGTATTACTGTGAAAGAAAGACAATGTAATATTATTAACGTTTGGCGCACCTCATGAACACAATGCTCCACTGCAAGACGTGCATATAAATCTTTCGATGTAGCAACAGCTGAGTCCCACAAACCATCATGAGCTGGGAGAGCTCCATAGAAAGAACCCAATTCCTCAAGCCGGGCGATTAAGAACCATTAATGATTTAGAATGCTGTAAGCTTAAAAAATAGAATTTGTGTTGCATTTAACCCGTTTGAGTTAAAAATCGTCCGGCTCATTCACCAAGCAAATGGGTCTGCAGTCAATAAATTTTGTATAAACAGGGATAGTTTCTTACAACATAGGAACTATTCGACTCTGCAATGTAATTTCGTTCAAGGGTTTTGACAAATAACCTTCAAGAACAATAAAAAACCAGAGATAGTTTGGACCAATATAAGTCAACCCTATACCTTTTCGAGTGAAAGTTGCAGTATTAACACCAATAACATTGCCATGGGAATCAAGCAAGGGCCCACCCGAATTTCTTGCACAATACAGTCGCACCAAAAATTTCATACCTAGTATTATAACTTCACCATCATTATATTATTACTGTTTTACATTTGGGATGTTTTAATACCCGAATTAATTGCTGTATCTGTTTGAATAGCTCCTCTAATAGCGCTTAAGTTAGGTGATGGTATCTCCCTTCCTAACCCACTGACTACTCCAGTAGTTAGTGTTCTCATATCCATAAGGATTCCCAATAGCATAGTAAAAAGAAGGGGCATTTTAGTTTGTGATATAAGGGTTTGTAAATTAAAGAAAAAAGAAGGGGCATTTTAGTAATTTCACAAGTCACTTAACGGCCAGAAATAATGTCCGTCAGCCAAAAAAAAGTTTAGGGATCAACCGCGCAATTTTTAAAAAGTTCTGGGACGAAAATTAAAAAAAAAATAGTTTAAGGACAATTCACGCAAATCTTGATAAGTTTAGGGACCAACGGTGAAATTTACTCTATTGGAAACCTGAAACGAAGGGAGTATCATACTGCTAATTGTTTATTTTTTGTTTGTGAAGACTGTAGGAGGAGTATATCATTTCCCAAAGTCAAAATAGTCAAAACCATCACCTCCTTTAACAAAATCGCTCACACTTGATACCACATTCACTAGGGTTTTACCACCATGAAAAAAGCTTCATTGACAACACTTCTTCACTTTAGAAAAACCCTAAAACTTAACCCAAAATCACACATACCCATATGCTCAATTCACACCTTCACACAAAACCCTTCAAAACCCACTTCCAATTCTCAAAATCATGACTACCCATCAAAACCCCATTCCCAAACACCCCCTAAAACCCAATCTTTTCTTCATTTTTCATCAAACCCTTTTAGGAAGTTCACTACTTTAGTTGACCCAGAAAAACCCATTTCTCAGATTTCATCAAGACAGCAGAAAATCAATGAAAGATCAGAGCTTGTTGGCGCTTTCGAAGAGGCGAAAACCGCAGGCGAAATGATCAAGGCGTTTGAGAAAATGGAGCATGTTCTGGATGGGAATGAACTTGGGTTTGTTTTGTTGAAAATTGGGCTTAAACTTGATCAAGAAGGTGAGTCTCCTGATAAAGTTTATGAATTTGCTGATAAATGTTTGAAAATATTGGACTTGAACGATAACGATAGTGTTAAGGATAATGAGTATTCGTTACCGCTTGCTATGTGTTTGCAGTTGTTGGGTTCGGCGTGTTATAGTTTGAATAGGTTTAACGAGAGTTTAGGATACCTTAATCGCGCGAATAGGATATTGGGGAAGTTGGATGAGGGTGTTAACGAGGGGGTTGATGTTAAGCATGTGTTGCACGCGGTTCATTTGAATTTGGTGAATACTAAGAATGCGATGGGTAGGAGGGAGGATGCTATTGGGAATTTGAAAAAGTGTTTGGAGATTAAGGAAATGACGTTGGAGAAAAATAGTAGGGAGATTGGGAACGCGTATAGGGATATGGCGGAAGCGTACGTTGCGCTTTTGAACTTTGCTGAAGCGTTGCCGTATTGTGAAAAGGCTATGGAGATACATAAAGTGCAGCTAGGTAGTAATTCGGTTGAGGTTGCACACTGTAGGCGGTTATTAGGTGTTATTTACACGGGTTTGGAACAGCATGAAAAAGCGTTGGAACAAAATCAGTTGTCTCAGAAGGTTATGAAGAATTGGGGGCTTACGTCCGAACTGCTTAGAGCTGAGATTGATGCAGCGAATATGCAAATTGCGTTAGGGAAATTTGATGAGGCGATTAATACTTTGAAAGGTGTTGTTTTACAAACTGATAAAGAGAGTGAAGATCGTGCTATGATTTTTGTATCTATGGCGAAAGCGTTGTGTAATCAAGATAAGTTTTTGGAAGCTAAACGGTGTTTGCAAATGGCGTGTGGGATTTTAGATAAGAAAGAAAAGTCGTCACCGTCAGAAGTGTCGGAGGCGTATATGGAAATATCGATGCAATATGAATCAATGAACGAATTCGAGACTGCAATATCTTTACTAAAGAAAACACTAACGATGCTTGAGAAGATACCAAATGAACAACATGCGGTTGGTAGTGCTTCTGCTAGAATTGGGTGGTTACTTTTGTTGACGGGTAAGGTGCAAGAATCAATACCTTATTTGGAAGATGCAACCGAAAGATTGACTGAAAATTTTGGTTCTAAGCATTTTGGAGTTGGGTATGTTTATAATAATTTGGGTGCGGCTTATCTTGAATTAGACAGGCCTCAGTCTGCAGCACAAGTGTTTGCATTTGCTAAGGATATAATGGACACTGCCCTTGGGCCTCATCATGTTGACTCAATTGAGGCGTGTCAAAATCTGTCAAAGGCATACAGCGCAATGAAAAGGTATGTAACTCACCTTTCTATGTTGATTTCCATTAATCGGATGTACAAAAAAAAAAGGTAAAACTATTAAGACATCATTTCTTAGGTAATCAAAACTTAGCAAACACTCAAACAACAAAATTTATGATTATTACAACTTGAAACACCGGAAATAGATCCAAAGACCATCTCCAACAGCTGTTTGTTTTATCTGATTATTTGAATTTGATTACTCAATACATAACGCTTTCACATCACACATTCAGTTTTTTAGAATTTGATTCTGTATCTTATCTGGTTCCTGTTCTGCAGCTATGCCCTTGCAATAAACTTCCAGGAGAAGGCCGTTGAAGCTTGGAGAGGACATGGACCAAGTGCACAAGATGAACTCAAAGAAGCCCAACGCGTTCTTCACCAATTAAAGGTGAAAGCTTGTGGTGAATCTGATGACCAAAAAACATTGCCATCAACTCATGAAAGGAGAAGAAGGTCAAACTCAAGCTCAAATGTTTCAGACGATTAAAGGTTTTTAGCAAATGTAGTTTACATTAAAGTATTTTGAAGAAATTCTACTGCTTATTATCCCTTTTGTCATTTTGGTGACCTTCTTATCGACCTCAGTCTATATAAGCTTACATGTGTTCCTTCTTGGGCTGCAGTAAAGATAATTTGATGTATGAGTTCTAATTGAAAAAGGGGTGAAAGCATATTTTGTGCTGTTATTAGACTTTGCGGTTATGTGAGTAGAGAGATTATACATGTCTCTCTCAAGATCTTAAGATGCATATATTGCAATTTCCTTTATGAGGTTTATCCTGGGTCGTCTGGCATTTCAAATGGGTCAAATTAAACTTTTATAACCTAAAGGAAAACTAGGTCAAACGGGTTAAAGTTCGTTCATATCCTATTTTTAGTGTATACCACACCAACTTGTATATACACTCGTAGAGTTGTTATTCGCGTCTACCTGACCCAAATAAGGGTTAACCAGGTTTTCAGATAGAGAAAAATTTCCCTGAACCTGACTCTACGTGTTAAAGAGGCTTGGGTCAACCGAATAAAAACTATCATATGCGCCTTTAATAAGGGTTAAGGTTAGTCGTGTTAAACGGACTCGGATTTATCGAATAAAAGCTATAATGTTAAAAGAAGAAATAAAAAAATAAAATAAAAACTGTGAACAACTATAAAAAAGGCAATATATGAAAAAAGAACCTAAAAATCTCTAATTGTGATTATTCACGTAAACTGAAACCCGAATACAGGATTTATTTATTTATTTATTTATTCACTCAATGAGGTTTGAATACGAGTCTCTTGCTTTCAGGCCACCTTCCATCCTAAAAAGAATTCGAGTTGATTGGTTGACCTGAATAAGTTATTTTTTACCCGTGTCAACCTGATCCAAATAAATTTATTCAAATTCTGGTCAATAAAATCGGGTTTGGTTTGTAGAAACCAAAGACCCAATGCAAAGCCTTATCGAATTAATAATGAACTAAAGTGCATACAATAAGTATTTATAATACAAACAATGCTAAATGGGCTCATGGGCTACTTATGAATATGCTAACATCCCCATCAAACTCACAACGCTATAGCGAGAAACATTGAGAGTTTGTCAAAAAACAAAAACATGGTCAGTGTGTCTTGGTAAATACATTTGCAATCTGTAAAGCAGACAGAACAAAAGGTAGAGAGATAGTCCTAGCCTGAAGATGATGACGATTGAAATGACAATTATCTCAATATGCTTGGTGTGTTCATGAAACACGAAGTTACGCGCAATCTGAATAACACTACGATTATCATAATGTAACGGAGTAGAATAATTGATACGAACCATATCTACAAGCAACCAATATAACCAAACAATCTCACTAGTGGTCACTACCATGGCTCGATACTCGACTTTAGGAGAAGATTTAGAAATAACATCTTGTTTCTTACTATTCCACGAAATAAGAGAATCATCAATATATAAATAGGCTCGTGGGCCACATATGAGCCGATATTATCTTATGCACTCGAATAACAAAAAGAGAGTTTAAGAAAAAAGTACTTTGAGTATGTTTGGCAAAATGGCTCGGGTTGGGCTGAGGCTAGGGCTTATATTATAAGCCGAAATTATAATTTTTATTTTCATAAACTTGTTTGACAAATTAGTTTAAGTTAAAGCTTATTATTGTAAAATTACTAAAAAGAACATATAATTAAATTAACGTATGCATATATTAGATATTTCTGTGAGTAATTAAGTAATTTAACATATTAGAAGACTCGTCTAAAAATTTTAGCCTCATTTTTGAAGTTGATGCTTATTTTTGGGCTGAGACTTATAATTTCAAAAGCCTCTACATCAAACGAGACTTATTTTTTAAATTTAATCCACATAAGCCCTCTATAAGCCCTTCCCAAACACACTTTGATTTAGAGGTGTTCATCGGTTCGGTTCTCGGTTAATCGGTTTATTCGGTTCGGGTTGTTCGGTTAAAATTTTTTTTGGTTCATAACCGAAAACCGAACCAAACCGAAAATATCTATGACCGAACCGTACCGAGAACCGAACCGAAGTTCGGTTCGGTTATGGGTCAAAACCGAAAACCGAATTTTATACTTGAATTATACAATTTATATATTTTTTAAATTTAATTATATATATTTTTGGCAAAAAAAAAAATTTCAAGCATAAAAAGTGTTTTTTATATTAGTATTAAAATTTTAATGGACATTATATATATATAAAATAATATGTATATATATATATATATATATATATATATATATATATATATATATATATATATATATATATATATATATAAACTAAACGAGTACTCGTACATAGCAACGGGATTTTATAGCGATAGATAGTTTATTGACAAAAAAAAGTTTATAGGTTATAAACGAAAAATAATAAAAGTTTGAAGATTTGGAATTAAACATAATGTTTTGAAACCCGGTTCGACCTGAGTGGTTCAACCGGTTGAACCGTTCCGGGTGAAAAATAGGACGATTTAAACCGGGTCAACTTGCTAGGTTGGGTCGAAAACGGGTCAAATTAAACTGGGTCAACCCGCCGGGTTTGAAGCATCCCGGGTCAAACCGGTTTGTGTTTTAATTGGTTGTATTTAATTTGGTAGATATGTTTTTAATTGGTTTTACAATGTGAATAAATCATTGTACTTTTGAGTAATGAGGTGTTTTAATAAGATTATTAATTACATTTCACTTTTTTCTCTCATTTGACTATTATTGAAAACTCAACATTTCTTGAAAACTCAACATTTCAATTGTTGACAATTTTTCCATTATATATAGTAAAGATTTGGTTTTTGGTTCAGATAGCCAAACCCATATCCAAACCGAAAACCGAATTTTTAATTCGGTTCGGTTTGGTTTTGACAAATTCAGTTCGGTTATAAGTTCGGTTCAGTTTTTTTCGGTTCGGTTCGATTTTCGGTTTATTCGGTTATTACCCGAACCATGACCACCCCTACTTTGATTATCTGAGGAATCATCAGCCTTAGGGTTTTAAGAGGGTTTCACCTGAACTCAACATTCTAATTCACAATCCAAACATGAAAAGAGCTTCATCAACACTTGTTCTTCACTTGAAAAAAACCCCAAGATCACACATACCCATTTGCTCTAATCACCACATCACACAATTCTCTTCCATACCCACAAATGATTCACAAAATCATGACTACCCATCAAAATTCCATCTCAAATCATGTCTTGATACCCATCTTTTTTTACAAGCTAAAAGACACCGTATTGATAAATTTGCCACCTTTATCGACCCACAAAACCAAACTTCACAATTATCACCAAGACAAGAAAAAATCAAAGAAACATTGCAGATTCTTAATGAATTCGAGGCTGCGAAAACATCCGATGAAATGATCAATGTTTTAGAGAAAATGAAATGCATTTTTGATGACAATGACCTTGGTGACTATTACGTGAAAATCGCTCTTAAACTTGAGCAAGAAGGTGAGTTCCCTGGATTAGTTATTTATTATGCTAATAAAGCGTTGGAAAGATATTATGCGCGTAAGGATAGGGATAGTGATAGTGATAGTATTGAATTAATTGAATTAGTTGTCAATAATGATTATGCGGTATCGCTTGCTATGTGTTTACAGTTATCATGTTCTGCTTGTTATCATTTAAATAGGTTAGATGAAAGTTACGAGTATCGTTATCGAGCCACTAAATATGTGTGCCAAATAGATGATGGTGATACAGATGTATTTGAAGCAACACGTCTGATAAATCTTGATTCCATGTTTGTGAAAACAAAATATAAAAAAGCTATGTGGAGTTTCATAATATGTTACTATATGAAACTGTTATTACAAGAAAATAGTAGTAATAAGGAGATTGGGGACATGAATAGGTATATGGCGGAAGTGTTTGTTGAACTTTTTGATTTTGGAGAAGCGTTACTGTATTGTAAGAGAGCAATTAAGATGCATGAAAGAGGATTAAGTGGTAAATCAGTTGAGGTTGCACAAGATAGGCGTTTATTAGGTGCTATTTACATGGGTTTAGAAGAGCACGAAAAGGTATTGGAACAAAATAAAATATCACAAAAAATATTTAGGAATCTGGGACTTACTTCCGACTTTCGTAGAGGCGAGATTGATGCAGCGAATATGAAAATTGCATTAAGGAAATTTGATGAGGCGATGGATACTTTAAAAAGTGTTGTTCTTCAAACTGATGCAGAAAGTGAAGATCGTGCCATGATTTTTGTATCTATGGCGAAAGCATTGTTTAATCAGGACAATATCTCGGAAGCTAAAATCTGTTTACAAATGGCGTGTGAGATTTTAGATGATAAAGAACAGTCTTCACCTATAGAAGTATCTGAAGCATATATGGAAATATCAATGCAATATGGAAAAATGAATGAATTAGAGACATCAGTTTCTTTAATAAAGAAAACAACAGCGATGCTTGAAAAGATATCGAATGAACAAGGTTCGTTTGGTAGTGCCCTTCCTAGAATTTGGTGGTTACTCAATTTAGTGGGTGAAGTTCAAGATACAACAAATTTGTTAAAAGATGCAACCGAAAGATTGAAAGAAATTGTGGGCTCTAAACATTTTGAAGTTGGGTATGTTTTTAATAGTCTAGGGGAAGACTATATGGAAATAAACAGCCCTAAGTCTGCGGCACAATTTTTTTCATTGGCTGAGGCTATTATGAACACAGCTCTTGGGCCTCACCATGTTGTCTCAATTGAAGCATGTCAAAATCTTTCAAGAGCATATAGCGCAATGGGAAGGTAAGTAACTCGAATTTGTATGTTAATATTCAGGCGGGGGGGGGGGGGGGGGGGGGGGGGGGGTGTTTGGATTTGCGTTTTGGAACTGTCTAATAGATTATTGTGACTTTTAACCTGCTTCACGAGCATCAGAGCATGTATTGTACCTTTTTTTTGGTACATCGAACTCATTAAAATATGAGGTTGTGTTCCGTTTGGGTCATTTTGTAGCCCATATTCTCCAGTTTTATGCATCACATATATAAATCTAACATTTCTCTAAATAAAATCAACTTTCTTATATAAAAATTAGCTTTTTTTTTTTTAAATATTAAGGGCTTTTGGTTACAAGTTGACTCAAACAGGACACAAAGCCATATTATGGTGACTAGATGTATTATAACTGCGACAGAATGTAAATCAAAAGATATGTTGATATATGCCAAAAGAATCCCTTTTTTAGCATACGGTTTCGTATGATAATAAAAAGTTATTTGAACATTTGCACAACATAGCGTCTATTTGATCCAAACACCATCTCCAACACCCTGTGTTTTATTAAAAGGTGATTATCTAAGTAATCAATATCACATAATCACTTTCAAATCGCCCACTCTATTTTGAAAACTAGATTCTTGATCTGATATAGCTCCTCTTGCAGCTATGCGCTTGCGATAAACTTTCAGAAGAAGGCGATTGGTGCCTGGAGAGAATGTGGACCAAGTGAAGAAGATCAACTCGAAAGAGCCCAATGAGTTCTTAAGCGATTGAAGATCACACAGTTGATGGAAGATAGTCTGGTTCGTGAATGCTGATTGAAAATGTAGTGAATGCATATTTTAAGACGTTTTTAGAGTGTTGAGTCATGTGAGTTACACATCTCAACAGCTTAAAATGTAGTAGATATCCATTTCAATATGAATGGGTTGATTTTGGTAAATGGGTTATCATTATCTCAAACGGGTCAAACTAAAAAAGTTTAGCTAAAAGGGGAACTAGTAAAAAAGGTTGAAAGTTGTCTATAGTCTTTTTATGCGTACCACCTCCTATATGGTTCTATATAAGTACTTCCATATTATTGTTTCTGTAAACATAATCAGCATAGTTTTTTCTGTAAACCCATATGACGTGTTATCCAACTTTCCGGACCTGCTCATCCACTTTCGTCACTTCTATTAGGCGACGCCTTTTTCAAAAACGATTAATGCATCTTATTTAGCCCTAATCTTGTTGATGCAATGATCTAAAAATGAACCATATTTTGGTATCCTTGGTTAATCCATAGGTTAAACGCGTAAAATTACTTGAATACCCATGATTTTCTGTGTGAAAGGACCCATGAAAATGAACCCATGATTAACCATGACTTTGCAATGTCACCTTCCTTACCATTTCTTCATGTTTCAACAATGACATGTAAACACACTCCCCAAACAGACACACCCCACATATCAGGGTATATTTGGTAACTCCAAGATAAAATTAATCTATATATTTAGAAAAAGGGAACTTTTATTTTTAAAGATGTGGCATGGATCTAGATGAGCTATGTCTTTATATGCAAAAAAGAAACTTGTAAGACCAGCAACTCTGGTAAAACATTCATGATCTAGAATACTTGGTCATTACTCAAAGTAGGCCAAGAGAACAATGCTTTAGTAACATGTAAATCAAGCAATGCAAGTAGTTTATCTCATCCCAAATTGTGATGGGTCCTTCACTCATGAAAGAATACAATGATTTTCATTCATGAAAGTATATGCAAAGCCAAAGTGATAAAGCAATCATTCTTGCACCCATGCCACATGTTTAGCAATTAAACTAAATTCTACCTTCTATGTGAGTATTCTTCTACATAATGTAATCTTTTCTAATACAAACAAAAAAAAGAAGGGAAAAAAAAATCTTGATTGAAATCAAACTAGCTAGATAGGAAGAACCGCGTTTCTTGATCCTCGACCATTTCCAAATGAGAAAAAATGTCGTCTTGATCTCCCACTTGTACTTCCCTCTTCGTTGTTTCTGATCTCTTGGAAAGGCCTATTGTTGCGTATGGTCTCTTGGAAACGTACGTCGTTGCGTATGGTCTCTTGAACTGATAAGTACATATGTCGATCAATTGCAGAATCCATTGAGAAAGATCTTCGGATTGGTTGGATTTGAAAGTTCTCGTCTTTTTCTCTAATATCAATACTCTCATCTCCCATAATGGAAACATGATGAGTTTTTCTGGATTTTATTCTTTTGCTACCAATCTTTCTTGGAGATTGACCTCTAGATTGTTGTAACCTTGACTCGTGTCCCTCCTCAACCAACTCAATAACCAAGAAATCTTGATTGCTACCCGTTGGGCTTATTAGAGGTTCTTGAGGTGAAGAAGTTGGCGCGATTATTTGATCTCTCGGGTACCTTGTAGCACCTGAAATACTCAATCTACAAAGAGGACAGTTTGCATTATTCTGAAGCCAAATGTCGATGCAATCTAAATGAAACCCGTGGTTGCAACTAGGAAGGACACGCAATGTATCCATTTCTTGGAAATCATTCAAGCACACAACACATTCATATAAACTTCTTTTTGCACCTTCACTTTCGGTATATTGCCAAATGGGAATCTCTCTGATCAGTACTTCATCAAGCCCACGACCTCCCCAAGGAGGAGTTGAGTAAGTAGACGATAACGGGTCAGGATTATATCGTTCCCTTGACATAGAAAACCTTCTTAACAAATTCATCTGTTGCCAATGGAAACAACCTCGAGTAACAAAGAAGTAGTATGTAACAAGCAAGAAAGCCGTTGCAACGATACACAATGCTGCAATGGCTAAGATAGGGAATTGGCTAGTTGACTTTGATTGAATATGGAATGAGTTATGATAATCCATTGGGACATATGATGAAAGTTAATATAGTTGATATTGAAGAAGTATGTGAGGGATATGAAATTTAAATGAAAGATGGCATAAGATGTATAATGAAGTGAAAAAAAGTCAATATGATTAAGAAAATATGTGGAAGTACAAGAAGCAATAAATAAGTGGGGATGTTATTAAGAAACACATGGTTGCTTCAATTGAGATCCTAAAACATGGAGGGTTTGACTATGTGACATTGTGTTACACAACATGAGGTTGACAATTAAGAATTGCAATGAAAAGAGAGAGAAAAGACTAGTTATATAGGTCTTTCATGTATTTAAATGGTATTTAAAAGGGCAAGATGGTAAAGATATTCTAAAAAAGCGTTCTAGTGCAAATAACGCCATGCATGAAAATGATCTACTCTAAATTTGATTAGTACCTCTGTCCGACTTCTTAAATTTTGTTCATCAATGCAATTTTTGGTGTACTATATATGACGATTTTTTACGTTAAGAATCTATATATGGCTTCTATTTGATCATGATATGAACATAAGAAGGCTAAGTGTTATGAAAAATCGCAATTACTATATTCATGCCATTAATCATTTTAATTTCACATCTGATCAATCACAAAAATGGATAGAGTATACTACTTAGTACATGTATCAATGGTTAGTTTATAAGTGTTATACAATTAGCATCTATTGTTGTTATTTTTATACTTTTAAGAATTATTATACATGGTAAACATGTTATGCTTAGAATCTTGATGTTTAAGAATTCAATAATAATATTTTGAGTTAATATGGAATTGCAGTGTAGATTACTCATAGTCTTTAAATCGTAACAATAGATTAAGACTTGACTTCATAATTTGATAACTTAATTGTAATAAGCACTTCGGAATCTATTTTAATTCTTTTATTATTTAGACCATCCTAAATTGTTTTACGAAAGTCGGTGCAAACACGCCACGTTCTAATAAAATTGAAGAATCAATTAAGGTTATTTTGGGGACAAAATATTTTATATGAAGACAAGTAGACAATCTATTGAAAAATGTTGTTGTCTTTTCTTGTCATTTGTCTAAAGTAACTAGTTGATACAGTAGTTTATTGTAACACATGAGGTGATACAGGCATTTATATTTTAATTTAGATTATACTCGGTAACATGTAAAAATAATTTTAAAAACATCATAATTGCACACAATAAATTGGATATCATACGAAAATGTTAAAAGACAATTATTTAAAAATATAACTAATTTGACATTTTTTAATGTCGTGTACTCGGTTATTTTTTTTATTTGTTTTTCTCGTATTAAATATCATATTTTTTAAGTTTTTACGTTTGTGTATGTCAATATATGTGACCATTCTACTTTTACGTTTTCTAAACATCTTACTAACAACGAGAGGTATATCATATATGGTAAAAAAAAAAAAAAAAAAAACAAAAATTGAAATACAAAAAGTTGGTTATACAACATTAAAGAAAAGGCAAGTTAGTTACATAACGCTCGAAATTTAAAAGTTTGTTACATAAAATCGAATATGAATCTGCACGCATTTACAAATAATTTAAGCATGTCAAAATATAGCGTTTTGTTTTGGCTTTATAACGTCACAGGAGTTGAGCAACAAACTCTTCCATATGAGGTCCCGTTGACCGTATCGTTATCTGCGTGGGTGCCTTTATGAGGACATAATTATTTATTTAAGTTTTCAAGATCGGGATTCTGTCTAAGATCGTTTTCGCTTTTACAAAATTATGATTGTAAAATTGAATTGACATCTTAAGATCCTACTATAATTTTATTTTTTAATGATTTTTGTAATATTATTCAAATCTACAAATTATTATATATTATAAACATGAAATTATAAGAATATTTTATGAAAATGTTGTTTTAAATTATTAATATGGAATATTTAAGAAAATCACATGTTATTTTTTAAATTATATAAAAACATAAACCATAAATTTATAGTTTCTTAATTTGCGGTTCGAGAAAAACAAGATCGGATCGGAGTAGATCTTAAGATCGGGATCCTATAAGATCTTAAGCTTGTTAAAATTTTACGTAGGGTCCGGATTGTTTTTGCTTTATAGAATCGTAAAATGGTAAGATCCTAAGATCAGAATCGGGATTTTAAACTATGCTTTAATTTATCTTTCACTTTTTATGTTGGCATAAACACTTTTTTAATAATCTTTTTATATCAGCTTTTGATTTGAGAACTAGCTACGTTTGAAGGTTTTAAACATATTTCGAGTTTAGTAAGAGAAACAATGTGCATGACTCTTGGGTATAAGGCAAATGAACATGTTAAAAATAATAACACATTGGAGTTTAGCGGTGTGTAACATCCCAAGATAATTAAAAGTGTATTTTGACGAATCGTGCTATCACCATTCAAAAGAAACTATTCGATCATATTTGTTTGGGTTACACAAATAAATCTTTGATAGAATTCAAGGGACGAAGACAGAGGAGGCTCAGGGTGGGCATGTGCCCCCCTAGCAAAAAATTGTTGTGTAAACTTTTTAAAATATCTGACTATTTTGGAATGTGCGACTTTAAAGAACCGATTTGTAGTGCAGTTTCTAAAATTATCAAAGTTTGCCACCTTAGCCATAACTTTCTAGCTCCGCCCCTTTAAAATTCACAAAGTTATGTTCTTATTTTAGGCAGAAACACAAAAACCCTTTTACTTTGAGTCTTTTAGTTTTTCTATAAAGTAATGGTCCTTATGGTTTGGAAAAAATTGCATCTACCGTCTTTGAAAGTTTAAAGTTGCACTCTTCGTCCTTATCATTGCAAAGAGTAACACCCATAGTCCTTACGTTTAACGGACGTTAAACCTGACCGTTAAATTAACTCATGTGCAAGTCACATGAGGGCATTATAGTCATTTTTTACTCACTTCTTCGATCTCCAATTTTTCTTTTGTTTTTAATTTCTTTCTATTCAAGTTAAAGTAGTCTTTTATCTCAATTTTTGACTTGGTTCCACATCAACTCACCTACTCATTTCACATAGTGACATACAATTGATATATGATTTCTTTTTCTCCCTATGCCTTTAATCATATCATCGTCATCTTCATCTTTGTTTTTATCATTTTTTTTCTTTCTCTCTTTATTACCGAACAACACCCATTAAAAACACAAGTTTATATTTAAACTACAAACCATTATATTCATCTCCATTAATAAGGTTTCAAATTTGAGACAAGAAATAACCATATAAACCCTAGATCTGGAGCTATAACAACCTGCTATTTTTCAGGTTAGTGTTTGTTACTAAACTCAAAATTATTGTTTTGAAATTCACATGAGAACATTTTACGTATAACTTTCTAGTTAAATCGCGTAACCAAGAAACAATTTTCTGTGCACGACGACTACAGACTAAAATTAGTCTACATATTTTTTATATTAGTGCCACTACTACAATGCTCATTTCATTGCTAGTACAATTTTCATTTCATTCCCATTTACATTGCCTATTTATTTATTTAATTTAATTAAGTAAATAAAAGCTTTTCATAATTATATGCATGAACAATATACCCGATACTCACAATAATTATTTTAATACATTCTAACAAAATAAAGTATTAATAAAAATTCAAATAATATTTTCCTTCACTTTTTGGTATTTCTTTTATAATAAACCTAAACTATATATATTTACTTTAAATCATTTAATTACTAAACAATACATTTTAAATACCCAAGACCTACACAAAATACATTTTTATAAAATTTTTACAACTACCTACACTTTATTCTACCTTTACCCATTTCTTTATTACCTTTACAAATGGAAACTAGTTACATAAACTAACCTAAACTATATCATTGAGATTGAACTAAACTAGTTACATAAACTAACCTACACTTTATTCTACCATTACCCATACCACTTTGAAATTTTTTACTTAACTTATTAATGAGCCATGCACTAGTTTAGTAAATAAATCAAAATAACCCTAAATTGTTTTTCTATAAATTGATGAGACTTGTCACATTCCTAACTCAAATGGAAAACACAAAAACACCCCTATATATTTTATGAAATTTGGCTAAGGAAGAAAAGAGGAGGAAGAAAGCTTGGTTTGCTATTTTAGAGCTTTTTAATACTTATTTGGGTTAAATACTTTGTATCTTGGGGTTTTGGAATATCACTTCGGGTAATATTGTTGTTGTTTATATCCTAATTTCATCATACTCAAGTAAGATTCAAAACTATTTTTATACCACTACTTATGTATTTTATACTTTACTTATGCTTATTTATGTGTTATCATGTTTCTAGTGCTTATTTAAATTCATTACATTACATATATCACCCTTATCATCTTATATACTAAAAACTTAAGTTGTTTTATAAATGCAAAGTGCTCACAATAAATGTTTCATGAATTAAAAGTGAAATGTGGAGGCTTCATGTGTTAGTACATTGATTTAATAGTCATGCATAAGGGTAAGTACATAAGATTAGTGATTCGAGTAATTGAAAAATTTTGTACGGTACAAGGTAGTTTAAGCAACATCAAACTTAACTTGTCTTATAAATGCAAAATGCTCACAATAAATATTTCATGAATTAAAAGTGAAATGTGGAGGCTTCATGTGTTAGTACATTGATTTAATAGTCATGCATAAGGGTAAGTACATAAGATTAGTGATTCGAGTAATTGAAAAAATTTGTATGGTACAAGATAGTTTAAGCAACATCAAAAGTATATCAATTACACAATATTGAGTGACTTAATTTAATGTGCAAGAGGATTTGTGCACAAATTGTAGTACGGTACAAGGTAGTTTAAGCAACATGAAAAGTATATCTTTTATACTATCTAAAGATTGGAGTGCTTAATTTAATGCGCAAGAGGCATTGTGCACAAAAGTTTGTACGGTACAATATGTTTTGCATGAGGAATCGTGCACAAAAGTTTGTACAGTATAACATGTTTCAAGCCATCTCTAAAGCTTAAAGAATACAAATAAAAAATGCAATGAATGCATAAATTAAACACACCAATTAGTGGTTAGTCTTTTTATCTTCCCGTCCATGAGTTACAAATATTTTATCAACTATATAATGAGTCAAAAATCACACACAACAAAACACAACTTCCTCCACACCGCGTGCACATTGGGCTACAACTTATTATGGTGGTAAAGTAAGCATCATATCGTCTTACTTATTTAGCATATTGATTTATATTATTTTATGTAAATTTCACGTGTGTTTTGTGTGTGTAACAATGTAGGACATAAAGATGGTGCTTAGGAGGTTTGGTAGTAATATCATCTTCTCTAATGGTTTAAGAGATCCTACACATCGTTGTCTTATCAATTAAGTGGAACATGCACGAACATTTTTACTTTGATCGAAAATGCAATATATTGATTAACTGTATTTAAGTTACTAATGATCAACTATATATAATTGTTTTTTGTAGCGCGTCAAGAAGCATTAAAGAAAGAGATCGATAAGTCACAAAAATTGTATCAAGAACAAAACATGCAAAAGACCAATGAACAACAACGACAAAGACAACATCAACAAGAAGAACAACAACAAGAATAACAACGCCACGGCCACCGGTGGGATGAATAATTAGCATTCATATTAATAGTACGTTACAAACTAAACATGCAATATTTTACTTCATGTAATGCCGCTAAACGGGCTAATAATATTGATTCGTTAGCAAGTAAGTTTATTGAAAATAATGTGACGAGCATTCAATTTTTAGTCAATAATTATTACTACAATTTGTTGGTGCATTTTAATATTTTTGCTCTTAATGTAGTTTTTTGTCTTGCGATGTGTTAATGTCACTTTCTTAATTAAACGTCTTAGAATATTGCGTGACTTTGATATTTGATATGACTATGTAAATTATGTCGATGTTACATATTAAAAATGGTAGTATATAATAAAAATATCTTCACATTATCATTTTAACAATAAGAATCTTCTAAATCGAAGAAGTATATAAAGGAGAAGAAAATTGTATTTCAAATGTTATCCTACACCTATCACGAGGTAAGCATTATTCATTTGAGTTTGAGATCATGTGATTCATGTCGTCATACTGTAAATACTTAGAATGAGTTACTAATGCTCCAAATTCGATATTATAGTTTATGGGAAAATGTTGTAATAATGCATTAACTAAAAAATAATATGTAACTTACTCATATTAAAAGATTACATATGGAAAGCCTCATTTAAATATAATATTTTGCAAAAAACCTCTTCACATTAAAGAAAGAGATCGAGAAGTCACGAAAATTGTAGCAAGAATAAAACATGCAAAATGCCAATAAACAACAACGAAAAATACAACAAGAAGAACAACGCCACGGCCACCGGTGTCAATATAGATGAATACTTAGCATTCATATTAATAGTACGTTACAAATTAAACATGCAATATTTTACTACACGAATTATAATTTATCCTCTTGAATATACTAATTACTTTAATGTTTTATGTTTTTATAGTTTTGTTAAAAAGGAAATTCGTTTTATAGTTCGCTTTTAATAATGTAATTTATCTGAACAACGAAGTCCGTCTTCCACAAAAAATGAGAGTTTCAAACATGAACCGAAAATTAGTCTTGAACATTACGCAAAAAAAAAAAAAAAAAAAAAAAAAAAAAAAAAAAAAAAAAATTAGATCCAACCTGTGTGCATCGCATGGGTCCTGAGGCAATCCAAACATGTGTGCATCGCATGTGAATGAATATAAAAGGTCTCCAACATTAATGTCATCGCTTTATATTAAAAATATTTTATGTAACTTATGCATATCAAAATATTACATGTGAAGAGACTCTTTTCAACGGAACATCTTGAAAAAATCTCTTCACATATACTCTTTTAATGTCAATAAACTATTTTAAATGTGTGTCATGCTTGGAAATGTGATACCATCACAACTTAGATATATAGTAACGAAAATAAGTGCCGAAGATTACGCTATAAAAACTTATATACAGCCCATGTGCAACTCAATAAAGTATTTTAAATACGTATAAATCTTAGCAATTGTGTGACATCATACAACTTAAATATAAAATGACGAAAATAAATGCCGAAAACTTCTATACAGCCCATGTGCATCGCACATATTTTAAATCTATGAAAACTTCTATACAGCCCATGTGCATCGCACGGGCATTGTTGACTATAATAAGAAATAGTTATAAGTTAGCCGGATGTATTAATATTAGTTAGTTCCAATAAAAAACGATAAAGTCAATACCAAAATAAATAGACCAAAAATATTACGTAAAAATAAATCTTAAAAGATTACATGTCAATAAACTATTTTATATACGTATCATGCTTACAAAATGTATGCTACCATGACAACTTATATATATAATGACAAAAATACGTCTCGAATATAAAATGACAAAAATCAAAGACGGATATTAAACTTTGAAAACTTCTATACAGCACATGTGCATCGCACGATAAAAATTAGTTTTTGACAATACTAAGAGTTAGAATTTCTAATGGTAAACAAAATCAATGCATCGCATGGGTAAGTGAGTTTTAGTACATCCGATTTGAACAGATAAATTAAAAAAGTTTGCTAAAATAACAAAATACGGCATATTAAAAGTATCACATTGAATAATGAATAGAAAGCTGTGTGCATCGCACGGGTCATGAGGCAGCCCGGGTTATATATATTGTATTTTGAATGTTTGACTCGACCTCAATTAAAAGTAACGAAATCTTATATACTAAAAACTTAAGTTGTCTTATAAATGCAAAGTGCTCACAATAAATGTTTCATGAATTAAAAGTGAAATGTGGAGGCTTCATGTGTTAGTACATTGATTTAATAGTCATGCATAAGGGTAAGTACATAAGATTAGTGATTCGAGTAATTGAAAAATTTTGTACGGTACAAGGTAGTTTAAGCAACATCAAACTTAACTTGTCTTATAAATGCAAAATGCTCACAATAAATATTTCATGAATTAAAAGTGAAATGTGGAGGCTTCATGAGTTAGTACATTGATTTAATAGTCATGCATATGGGTAAGTACATAAGATTAGTGATTCGAGTAATTGAAAAAATTTGTACGGTACAAGGTAGTTTAAGCAACATCAAAAGTATATCAATTACACAATATTGAGTGACTTAATTTAATGTGCAAGAGGATTTGTGCACAAATTGTAGTACGGTACAAGGTAGTTTAAGCAACATGAAAAGTATATCTTTTATACTATCTAAAGATTGGAGTGCTTAATTTAATGCGCAAGAGGCATTGTGCACAAAAGTTTGTACGGTACAATATGTTTTGCATGAGGAATCGTGCACAAAAGTTTGTACAGTATAACATGTTTCAAGCCATCTCTAAAGCTTAAAGAATACAAATAAAAAATGCAATGAATGCATAAATTAAACACACCAATTAGTGGTTAGTCTTTTTATCTTCCCGTCCATGAGTTACAAATATTTTATCAACTATATAATGAGTCAAAAATCACACACAACAAAACACAACTTCCTCCACACCGCGTGCACATTGGGCTACAACTTATTATGGTGGTAAAGTAAGCATCATATCGTCTTACTTATTTAGCATATTGATTTATATTATTTTATGTAAATTTCACGTGTGTTTTGTGTGTGTAACAATGTAGGACATAAAGATGGTGCTTAGGAGGTTTGGTAGTAATATCATCTTCTCTAATGGTTTAAGAGATCCTACACATCGTTGTCTTATCAATTAAGTGGAACATGCACGAACATTTTTACTTTAATCGAAAATGCAATATATTGATTAACTGTATTTAAGTTACTAATGATCAACTATATATAATTGTTTTTTGTAGCGCGTCAAGAAGCATTAAAGAAAGAGATCGATAAGTCACAAAAATTGTATCAAGAACAAAACATGCAAAAGACCAATGAACAACAACGACAAAGACAACATCAACAAGAAGAACAACAACAAGAATAACAACGCCACGGCCACCGGTGGGATGAATAATTAGCATTCATATTAATAGTACGTTACAAACTAAACATGCAATATTTTACTTCATGTAATGCCGCTAAACGGGCTAATAGTATTGATTCGTTAGCAAGTAAGTTTATTGAAAATAATGTGACGAGCATTCAATTTTTAGTCAATAATTATTACTACAATTTGTTGGTGCATTTTAATATTTTTGCTCTTAATGTAGTTTTTTGTCTTGCGATGTGTTAATGTCACTTTCTTAATTAAACGTCTTAGAATATTGCGTGACTTTGATATTTGATATGACTATGTAAATTATGTCGATGTTACATATTAAAAATGGTAGTATATAATAAAAATATCTTCACATTATCATTTTAACAATAAGAATCTTCTAAATCGAAGAAGTATATAAAGGAGAAGAAAATTGTATTTCAAATGTTATCCTACACCTATCACGAGATAAGCATTATTCATTTGAGTTTGAGATCATGTGATTCATGTCGTCATACTGTAAATACTTAGAATGAGTTACTAATGCTCCAAATTCGATATTATAGTTTATGGGAAAATGTTGTAATAATGCATTAACTAAAAAATAATATGTAACTTACTCATATTAAAAGATTACATATGGAAAGCCTCATTTAAATATAATATTTTGCAAAAAACCTCTTCACATTAAAGAAAGAGATCGAGAAGTCACGAAAATTGTAGCAAGAATAAAACATGCAAAATGCCAATAAACAACAACGAAAAATACAACAAGAAGAACAACGCCACGGCCACCGGTGTCAATATAGATGAATACTTAGCATTCATATTAATAGTACGTTACAAATTAAACATGCAATATTTTACTACACGAATTATAATTTATCCTCTTGAATATACTAATTACTTTAATGTTTTATGTTTTTATAGTTTTGTTAAAAAGGAAATTCGTTTTATAGTTCGCTTTTAATAATGTAATTTATCTGAACAACGAAGTCCGTCTTCCACAAAAAATGAGAGTTTCAAACATGAACCGAAAATTAGTCTTGAACATTACGAAAAAAAAAATTAGATCCAACCTGTGTGCATCGCATGGGTCCTGAGGCAATCCAAACATGTGTGCATCGCATGTTAATGAATATAAAAGGTCTCCAACATTAATGTCATCGCTTTATATTTAAAATATTTTATGTAACTTATGCATATCAAAATATTACATGTGAAGCGACTCTTTTCAACGAAACATCTTGAAAAAATCTCTTCACATATACTCTTTTAATGTCAATAAATTATTTTAAATGTGTGTAATGCTTGGAAATGTGATACCATCACAACTTAGATATATAATAACGAAAATAAGTGCCGAAGATTACGCTATAAAAACTTATATACAGCCCATGTGCAACTCAATAAAGTATTTTAAATACGTATAAAGCTTAGCAATTGTGTGACATCATACAACTTAAATATAAAATGACGAAAATAAATGCCGAAAACTTCTATACAGCCCATGTGCATCGCACATATTTTAAATCTATAAAAACTTCTATACAGCCCATGTGCATCGCACGGGCATTGTTGACTATCATAAGAAATAGTTATAAGTTAGCCGGATGTATTAATATTAGTTAGTTCCAATAAAAAACGATAAAGTCAATACCAAAATAAATAGACCAAAAATATTACGTAAAAATAAATCTTAAAAGATTACATGTCAATAAACTATTTTATATACGTATCATGCTTACAAAATGTATGCTACCATGACAACTTATATATATAATGACAAAAATACGTCTCGAATATAAAATGACAAAAATCAAAGACGGATATTAAACTTTGAAAACTTCTATACAGCACATGTGCATCGCATGATAAAAATTAGTTTTTGACAATACTAAGAGTTAGAATTTCTAATGGTAAACAAAATCAATGCATCGCATGGGTAAGTGAGTTTTAGTACATCCGATTTGAACAGATAAATTAAAAAAGTTTGCTAAAATAACAAAATACGGCATATTAAAAATATCACATTGAATAATGAATAGAAAGCTGTGTGCATCGCACGGGTCATGAGGCAGCCCGGGTTATATATATTGTATTTTGAATGTTTGGCTCGACCTCAATTAAAAGTAACGAAATAACGGTATCAACATTTTTCATGTCATGCTAACAAACACAACTTAGAAACTTATTGACCAACAAAATCCATCCATGACCAAAATGACGAAAATTAGTGCTGAACAATAAGCTATGAACATTTAGATCGAGCCCGTGTGCATCGCACGGGTCTAAATGACTAGTGTTTGTAAAATTTTATATTTTCAACTAGTAAATAAATATTTGCCAAGGTTATTTTCTTGATAAAAACTTGTACATAAGAGTTCCACATCATGTTTGTTGATTTATAGAAACTAGTTTACAAAATACCTTAATAAATGATTTATAATTATTTCTACACATTAACAAATTATTTCATGATGTTATGAATTTTTCTATTATGTTGTTACTATTATTGTGGCACTATATAAGTGTTGAAGAATTGGTGGAAAAGTTAGGATAGTTTTGGAGTTAATATTGAAGTAGTTTGAGTATTTTGAAGTGTAGAATATGATTTGGAAAAATAAATGTAGGGGCTGTCCTAATTGATTTAAAACAGAAAAATGAATTTTATTTTTATAAGATTCAATTAAATAATAGAAAATAGACTTTTTAACGAAAACGTGGTCTCTTGAACTGATAAAAAAGGATTTAAAACGAATAAGTTACGAGGTTTTAAAAACAAAAACTATTTTTAATACAAAGCTGTTAGGATTTTGTACAAGGTAAAACCGGACTTTAAAAGATAAACCGAGTAGCCGAGGCCTTAGAATATGATAGTATACTTAAATACCTTCGCGGAGATATATAAAACTTAGAAGACGGAGTTAAAACGAGTGAGTTACGGCTCGTTGAAGTTTTGGATGAAACCTATTATTTTTGACAGCTTTTATAAATAGTGTATGCTGAAATTTAACAAGTATATGATGAATTATATTTTCAAAGTCTTCTCCTGAGCCCTAAACGTCCAAACGAGCCAAAACAACCTAAACGAAAGTTGCAGCATTTTATACATGCTTGTTAGACGAGTAGGAGATTTTCCAAAATACTTATTAACGAGACGACTATAGTTTAAATACGAGATAAGCTAGTTACGTCAACTAAAGTGTATACTTTGACTATTAAAAGGAAACATTGATATAACTACATTTTCATTCACTAAACCTTATTGCAAACATGTACGGGTGATACAATATTTTATAAAATTGTATACACGACATTTTTGCCGAACATAAGACGTATTAATAATTTAGGCTGCGGTTAGAGCTTCTGTACCTCGATTTCCGTGCATACTATTTTGTGTTGTATTACTTTGCTTGAAGTGAGTTTCATAGTCCCGTATTTTACACTTAACTTTCTTACTCGGGGTGAGAATACATGCTTACTTTTACGATTGAACACAAGTAAAAATTTCATGTTACGTACTGGCCTAAGTCCTGATAACCTAAGTTTTATTTATTTGCCCACTATCATGAACCGTTAATTACGTATTATTAAACGTGAGTGTTGTGAATATATCTATTGGGGTTGATACCCCCGTCCACGGCAGGATAAGCTTTAACGACTCAAGTTATCGGTCAGACGGACGCATTTCATTTGATTAACAAACAAGTGTGTGGGTTAGACACTTGCCTTGGGCAACCACCTTATATTATTGTTAAAGCTTCGGTGAGAATGCATGCTTACTTTTACGATTGAACACAAGTAAAAATTTCACGTACGTACTGGCCTAAGTCCCGATAACCCAAGTTTTATTTATTTGACCACTATCTTGAATCGTTAATTACGTATGATGAGGCGAAAAATGAACCGTTTTTAGGGGGTCATTTAAGCCCGGAATTTCATTTATTTGATCAAATATTGCCCTAAATCGTTCCTTTTGTGATTTTAGGTACTTTTGGAGTGAATTCTGGAAAAGGAAGCATTTTGGACGTTTTTGGAGCATAAAAGTGAAGAAAACGGCAAAGTCTTAATTTTCCTTGCTGAGAACAGTACCTGACGGCGTCAAGAGCATTTTGATGAAGCCGTCAAGAGTAAAAGTGGTGACGATCCAGAAGAAACGTGACGGCGTCACCCAAGGCCGTCACGTGTTAACTTGTCAAAACTTGCGCGCGGAGTAGCTGATATTGTTTTGGTCATAACTTTTGCATACGAACTCGAATTTAGGTGATTCAAAAGCCCACGCGAAGAGGACGAAGAGATATAAAATTTGGTGAAAAAATGGTCATGACACCGTCAAGATGGGCCAACAGAAAATGAGCCTATAAATATAACATCATAACTTCACTTTTTGTAAGCCCTAAACCCTAATGTCGATTCCTGGGTTTAGGTAGGTGTTTTTCCAGCAACTTAGAGGGTTTCAATTACTCCATAAACATTATGTATTGGTTTGATGATTCTATCTTAATTATGTTTTCCATTATCATTGTTGTTTGCTCTTCTTTGATGATGATTTGCTAATTCACCTTGTGTCTACTTATGATTATGTGAAACTTGCATATAATTGATTAGATCTTATTGATTCCTTGTTGATGTTTGTGTCTATCTTCATCAATTAGGGTGTGACACTTCGATAGGTCTAATTGGTTTAGTTTATAATTCTTGATTCCTATTGTCTCTTGTTTAATTGAATGATTTCAATGTTATGCTTAAGAAAACTGGCAGATCTCCATTGTGTAACTTACTTGAACGTCTTAAGAAACATGAACCGATGTGTACTAGGTTTTTATGGTTGTATTTAATGCATGAGCGAATTCTAGTGATCCCATGTTAGGAGCTTCTTAGCCGGCTCGACATAGGAGTGAAGTAGAAGCTTATATTGGGGAAGTAAGTACGCCACCCCATGAATGGTATTAAGGAATACAACCCGTCAATTAAAACAAGGTGTGACAATTCAATATGTAGAATTGGATAGCTAGCAAGGAGTAACATATCATAGGTAGACATGCTTCACTTATCTTGTAGAACCCTAGTTTACTTTTCTTGTTAATTAGTTTAATTAGTAGCTTTTGGGTTAGTTGATTAGCAACTAATTCCGCCCTTCCTTCCAATACCCGAGATTTTTACTTGCTTTTCATAAAATATAAAAATACAAAAAGAATCATCCTTCACCTTTAGACCTAGTTAGATTAATTTCAATCCTAACGACACTATTCCTGAGTTGAACGATCAATCCCCTGGTACTTATCACTATACTATACTACAACGATCAGGTACACTGCCTGGTGGGGGTTGTAAGCTTCTCGAGATCCCTCGAGAGGTAAAGCCTGGTGCAATCCCTACGCTACCAAGTTTTTGGTGCCGCAGACCGGGGAAAAGTTATTGTTTAGGTTGAATTTGATTTTTATTAGGTCTACTCATTAGATTCCTATCAAGTGAGATTTTTTTCTTTTTATTTTGTAGCTTTCTCGTAGTCTATCTTTTCTTTGTGATTTTGTTTGTAATTTAGTTCAAATGGACTTTACACTTAGACTTCTAAGATTACAAGATAAGGTTGAGCGGCTAACACACCAAAGAGTTCAAAATACCTCATTTAGAGACACCTATGAATCATATGAGCCTTCACCTAGGATAGATTCTTATGAACAACCTCCATGTTTAAGATCTAGTTTTAGTGAGGCCAATAGGAAATGCGACCTAGTTTGCCAAGGAATTATGGAGAGAGCCATTGCAACAAATCATAAGTTGGATGAAGCACTAGGTTTGCTATTATCACTACCTAAGAAAACAATTGAGGAGGATTTAGCCGAGCATGATCACATTGATCAAAAAGACCTAGGTTTTATGATCGATGATGATGAATCTCAAGAAACAGATGATGAATCTCTTGGACAATTTGTATATAGCAGTCAGAATATTGAGGATGATCCTTATGATTCGGACATAGAAGCTGAGATGCCTAGAGAAGCACATGAGATACTTAGGAGAATGCTTAGGATAGATCCTACCAAAACACATGATGGGGATATAGGTGATCTTGACACGTGGAGTGATGAGGTAAATAACATAAGCCCACAAAATACTCAACCATCATTTGAGGCTAGGGATGGCAACGGGGCGGGGATTATCGGGGATTGTATTTACCATCCCCATCCCCGTTTCTCACTCCCCATTCCCATCCTCGCCTCCATCCCCATCGGGGAATCGTTTTACATCCCCATCCCCATCCCCAATGGGGATCGGGGATTCCATCGGGGATTCGGGGATTTTCCGGCCTTATAAATTGAGCATAAAAATTACATAAGTAATCGAAATTATAAAGAACTGATCTATAAATGTCTTAAAAGGCATACATCATACATAGTTGGATGAATTAAAATGTCATTCAACTTTAAAATATCGTAAATACTGTAACATCACATATAATACAAAAATAAACTGTATCGAATGTGCGTATTCGGACAAAATATTGGTAGAATAATATGTAGTTAGTGCTTAACATTTTTAAAGTATTTGATCCACTAAATATCATATATACATACATATATACTTCAAGTATAATACTTGCCACTATTCACTAATATATACATATACAAGTATATGTAATATTAATATACATATAACTTATACAGTGTTTACTTATACATTAAAAGTTCAGGTTCGGGTTTGGGGTCGGGGATTTTTGCTATCCCCATCCCCGCCCCCATCCCCGGTTTTATAATTCGGGGATTCCCCGTCCCCATCCCCATCCCCGGTCAACTCGGGGATTCCCCAGTCAAATTGGATTTGGGGATCGGGTCCCCGTCACGGATTTTTTTGCCATCTCTATTTGAGGCACACACACCACCCGTGACTTACCCTGAAGAAGTAGAAGAAACTTTAAGAATTCCGATGGAGGTAGAACCCTTGGACCAGGCACCACTAGAGGATATAGGTTTGAATACTTGTAGTTATAACCTTACTCCTAGTTCTAGGGAATTTCCTAATGTTGATGAACCGGAACCTCAACCTTTACACAACTTTCCATCCTTAGATATACATCTAGGAGACAAAAGAGGAACCGACCCACCCATCAACCAATATTATCCGGGTAGTTTTAGGATGAAGGAAGCCATTCACTCACCCCCTTCACCTCACGTGGCATATTTCCACCCTAAGGGTGTGTATCGCTACTTCCACCCGAACTTAATCCTAAGTGTAGGGAAAACCTCCCCTATTTCCGTTAAATAAGGGTAGAGTCAGGCCCGTGACTCGAACAAAACCAAGCGCTTATTGGGCAAGCTTTATTTATTTGTTTGTTTATTTGTTTGTTTATTTGAATTTATTTGTTTCCGTATGCATGTTTTATTTTTGTTGTTTGTGGCTCATCTTTCAAAGTAAATTGTGAAAATGCTTTATTTTATTTTTAACTTCGTCTTAATTACATATAAAGGTATTTTGCAAAAGCTAAGTGTAAGGGGAAACCCAAATTTGTTTATAAGAACGAAATTGAGCATGATCCACAACAATATTAAATGAACATGTATAGAGTCAAATGCTTGTATCGAGTCATAATGATGTTTTGCAGGCTTTTCCAGGAAGTAGGACGTAAGTTTTTCCAGAAATTTTCCGGAAACTTAACGTAAAGATTTCTGCAGGTCACTTCTGACGGCGTTAGGAATTAATTCCTGACGGCGTCATGTGTAAAATTCTGGAAATTTTGCTAGTTTTGTTTATACCGGACTCTTAAAGTTTTTGTTGATTCTTTAGTTTTATAAACTCCAGGAAATCTGCAAACATTCATTCCACAAGCATTATATCTTTAATTGTTTTGTTTTTATTCCTAAGTCTGGAATTACATCTAGTTGTAAGTTCTCTTTGTTCGGATTGATGCTTTGGGTTTTTGTCTGTTTTCTCAGATTTTACAGGTTATGTATGACAAGAAGATGATTTATATTCTGGAAGGGAAGCTTTGATTGTTCATTTTCTTGGAGGAAGATCTAACCTGGTTACCATATTATCCATACCGAGCGAATCAGGAGAGTATTTGATTTCATTCTTTTTACTTATTTCACTTTTACATTCTTTACTTGAACATTGGGGACAATGTTCATCCTAAGTGTAAGGGGAAGATAAAATGATGATACCTTACAGATACACTTTCGCTTGAGTTTGTTTGTTTAATAGTAGATGTGTAATAAAACTATGAGAAATACTTGTTAGTGTAATTTTAGCGCCAAATTTAAATTTTTTTACAACATTTAGGAGTGAAACTTTAGCCATAGCAAGCGTCTCATGGATAGGAGATTGTATGACTAGCACAAAACCGTACCATTCAAAAAAATTTTCCACCCAAATATGTGAGGTTCGCCTTTAGATTTGATAGGAAAAGCATTTACTATTAGTGCTTATGAGTGTACCGGTAGCATTTAGATTCTAGAACTTGCGTTAGTGATGCATCCCGAGACCGCTAGTGAGACTATATTCGTGTAGTAGGATTTACTACATGATAAGAAGCATTAGGATCACCCTTGTGTTAAACCCGTATCATAATTACTTGACCATTAAAGTCATATTACTTGGCTAGTTAAGTCAATTAATTTTTCCCACACCAGTAGCGTTGTACTCATTTTTAGTACACGAAACCAATAGTACACCCCTCCGAACCTATCTTTTTGTTTTAACTTTAAGCATTTTACTTAAAGGAAGAATTTGTTACACCCCACTTAAATGTACACCCAATTCGCATTAGCCTTCCGTGTATGCACTCATTTTTAGTATATTATTGTTATTTGTTAAACCCTAAGTTAATTATCTAATTGATTACATGGTTGCTAAGTCGAGTCATATCCTTGTACATATTGTTTTGGGACAATTGGGACTCATGGGTAAAGTACTTATTTTACGGAGTAATAGGGAAGAACATCATTTATTATCCCCATATGTACGTTTATCTTAAAAGTACTCCAAATGTTTTGATTTTCTTAATTCGAGTCATTAGATTAGTTTATTGTAAAGTATGTAAAAATTCAAGTGTAAGGGGAATTTACATTCCCTACGATGTATTATTTTGGATGGTAGGGTAAGAGTGTATGCAAAAAAAAAAAAAAAAAAAAAAAAAAAAAAAAAAAAAAAGAAAAAATTAAGAAAAAAAAAATAGAAAAAAAACATACGGACTACCATCCCGTTTCATTCTATGTTTGTTTTATGTTTTTGTTATTTTTCATTTATTAGCTTAAGTCGAGTCTAGTCTTGGCTTAGCAACGCCACATTGTACATGTAATTAACCAAGATTGTTAACTCGCCACCAGTAAAGACTGCCTATATCCAACCAAACCGTGTATTCCATATCCCTACACCTAACGTTACAACCCTATAAAAAGACCTTTTTGATAGTTTATCCTAGGTGCTTATGCCATGTGGTGGAGGTTTGATCCTTTCCCAAGCCTATGGTAATCTATTTTGCTATGACAGGAAGTGAAAGATATTTTTCGTTTCCATATTGTGATATTACTTTATTACACCCGAGAGATGTGAGTATCTAAACACTATTTGTGAGGTGCTAGTATATGACCTCCGTGCTTGTCTTTGGTCTTTAGTGGAATGATTATTTGTTATTACTTTTATATTAGTGTTAAATGACCCCTAACTTGTATTTTGATTAGAATAAAAGCGCATTTGCTTGAGGACAAGCAAATCTCAAGTGTAAGGGTATATGATGAGGCGAAAAATGAACCATTTTTAGGGGGTCATTTAGGCCCGAAATTGAATTTATTTGATCAAATATTGCCCTAAATCGTTCCTTTTGTGATTTTAGGTAATTTTGGAGTGAATTCTGGAAAAGGAAGCATTTTGGACGTTTTTGGAGCATAAAAGTGAAGAAAACGACAAAGTCTTAATTTTCCTTGCTGAGAACAGTACCTGACGGCGTCAAGAGCATTTTGATGACGCCGTCAAGAGTAAAAGTGGTGACGATCCAGAAGAAACGTGACGGTGTCACCCAAGGCCGTCACGTGTTAACTTGTCAAAACTTGCGCGCGGAGTAGCTGATATTGTTTTGGTCATAACTTTTGCATACAAACTCGGATTTAGGTGATTCAAAAGCCCACACGAAGAGGACGAAGAGATCTACAATTTGGTGAAAAAATAGTCGTGATTCCGTCAAGAATAACGGGCTGACACCGTCAAGATGGGCCGACAGAAAATTAGCCTATAAATATAACATCGTAACTTCACTTTTTGTAAGCCCTAAACCCTAAGGTCGATTCCAGGGTTTAGGTAGGTGTTTTTCCAGCAAATTAGAGGGTTTCAATCACTCCATAAACATCATGTATTGGTTTGATGATTCTATCTAAATTATGTTTTCTATTATCATTGTTGTTTGCTCTTTTTTTATGATGATTTGCTAATTCACCTTGTGTCTACTTATGATTATGTGAAACTTGCATATAATTGATTAGATTTTATTGATTCCTTGTTGATGTTTGTGTCTATCTTCATCAATTAGGGTGTGACACTTCGATAGGTCTAATTGGTTTAGTTTATAATTCTTGATTCCTATTGTCTCTTGTTTAATTGAATGATTTCAATGTTAGGCTTAAGAAAACTGGCAGATCTCCATTGTGTAACTTGCTTGAACGTTTTAAGAAACATGAACCGATGTGTACTAGGTTTTTATGATTGTATTTAATGCATGAGCGAATTCTAGTGATCCCATGTTAGGAGCTTCTTAGCCGGCTCGACATAGGAGTGAAGTAGGAGCTTATATTGGGGAAGTAAGTACGCCACCCCATGAATGGTATTAAGGAATACAACCCGTCAATTAAAACAAGGTGTGAGAATTCAATAGGTAGAATTGGATAGCTCGCAAGGAGTAACATATCATAGGTAGACATGCTTCAGTTATCTTGTAGAACCCTAGTTTACTTTTCTTGTTAATTAGTTTAATTAGTAGCTTTTGGGTTAGTTGATTAGCAACTAATTCCGCCCCTCCTTCCAATACCCGAGATTTTTACTTGCTTTTCATAAAATATAAAAATACAAAAAGAATCATCCTTCACCTTTAGACCTAGTTAGAGTAATTTCAATCCTAACGACACTATTCTTGAGTTGAACGATCAATCCCCCGGTACTTGTCACTATACTATACTACAACGATCAGGTACACTGCCTGGTGGGGGTTGTAAGCTTCTCGAGATCCCTCGAGAGGTAAAGCCTGGTGCAATCCCTACGCTACCAACGTATTGATAAACGTGAGTGTTGTGAATATATCTATTGGGGTTGACACCCCGTCCACGGTAGGATAAGCTCTACCGACTCAAGTTATCGGTCAGACGGACGCATTTCATTTGATTAACAAACAAGTGTGCGGGTTAGACACTTGCCTTGGGCACCCACCTTATATTTATTGTTAAAGCTCGGTGTCATGAGCTTAGGTAGTAGTAGTAGTATACGCATTTTGTGTGACACTGTATTTGTTATGATGGTCACGCACGTTATAAAATTCTTGTGGTTCAATAACTTCATTTACTTTAACCCTATGATCTCACCAACAATTATGTTGTCCTTTTTAGCGTGTATTTCTTAGGTCCCTAAATGATAATGCTTATATTACATATAAAGCACACACTAGAGTTACATTTTGGCAGTACCATAATGATGAAGATTCCTTTGCATTACTAACAGCGTTTGGTTATGTATTAAAATCTTTACATTTCATTGTGAACTCTAAACTTAGTCCTTTTGTAAACTCTTATGTTAAATCAAACACTTTTTTTTTTTTTTTTTTTTTTTTTTTTTTTTTTTTTTTTTTTAAATGACTTATATAGTGGTTATTCTTTATTACCTTGTACTTTGTATCCATGAACGTCATGCCCCTAGTTACCATTCCACTGTGACGGATAGATTGGCATCAGAGCCAAGGTTATAGAGACCTATGTTGCATTTTAGGCCTAGACTATAGACACTATATTATGACCTTTCACCATAACCCTTTGTGTGCACGATTACTATACATGCCTTTACCTGTTTTACATGAGTTATTTATACTTATACTTATACTGACTTTGTTACAGCACTATGTCTCCCACCCCATCATCATCACTTCAGACTCTGACATTGAGGATGCCTCGTCATCTACTACAGTGCCAGTACCACTAGTTTCACCTGCCCATGCCCAGCCTTCTCAGGAGACACTGAGCCTTTTTGAGGAGGATGAGACCGCATATACCCCTCTGTCCCATCATCACCAGTTGCACCTACCTCTCCTGTCCCATCATCACCGATTCCTACACGCCGTGTTAGGCGTTATCCAGTTGTATGACCTGATCAGATACCATTTGGACACCATACAGGCTACAGGCTACTGGACCACTTATGATCCGTACCGCTAGGAAATCGGTACGCCCCCAGCCTCGACTTATGTTATCACCTACTACACCATTTCACTTTCCATCACCACCACCATCACCCTTACCACCAGCATCACCACTACCACCACCATCCTTTACTCTAGTACCTTCACTTCAACCATCATCATCCCGAACACGTGGCACAATTCCTGATGATCTGCTACCACCTTGTAAGAAGGTTTGCTTCACCATGGCACCATCACCTATTGATCTATATGTCGAGGCTGCTGCCGAGGTAGCTGCTCCAATATAATTCGCAGGAGGTCTGACGCCCGTTAGTGGTTATTCCTTTAACCTCACATTCACGGCTAGAGAGACGAGGTGGTACTCCTAGTACCTTCGAGTTGGGCGAGAGCTATCCTATTGCTACTGTTTGGTCTCTTCTAATTACTGGCGAGCGTATTCACCCAAGTTCCTCTTCTAGCAGCTAGATTGGTCCATCATGAGGACCGTATCGGTATAGCATTAGGATATCTCGATGAGGTTCCTCTGGAGCGTATTGAGTTCATTAAGGAGGACATTAAGGGATTAGTTGCAGGTAGAGTTGCCATCGAGCAGGCTTTTGATGGCATGGGTACTGAGCTTTAGGGGAGAGAGGAGAGAGAGAGAGAGAGAGAGAGAGAGAGAGAGAGAGAGAGAGAGAGAGAGAGAGAGAGAGAGAGAGAGAGAGAGAGAGTGACTGATTTGGGTGAGCGTTATGATAGTTTGAGGCAGGAGATGCACGAGTTGTTTGATCGGGCCTAGATGACCCAGGATGAGCTGAAGTGTCTTGCAGATGAGCTTGTTCTGACTCGTACTTGGATGGCTACTCTTAAGCGTATTGTGGAGGATATGCAGGTTCGTCGACGAGAGGATCAGGTTGTGATATATTGCGAGTCTGACTGAGCAGATCCAAGACCTTCAGAGTTGACTTGGTGGAGCACCTGGCTGTCCCTAGACTAGACAAGTATCATTTGTAGCTTTTATATTTGTATCCAAGCCATGGGGTGTATGGCCTTAATAAATACACTTGTAGTATTTTGTTGTACAACAATTGTAACAAATTATTAACTCTACTATGTGGTTACGATTGTGCTATGATATGTTATCGGGTTATGTGTACCGAGATTTTCCATCTTATATTCATGAGTGTTATGATTGTATCTATACATGTTGTGATTATATTTATGATTGTCGTGGTTACTTCTTGTCGTGATCTTATGTTATCTATAGATGTTGTGGTTGTATCTGTATGTATGATAGCTTAAATGTCTATCTTATTAAAAAAATCTTATCGGTTGATTTTTGTTTGTGTTTTGAATATGCCTCTACATAGACCGCATATAACCTACGAGCTGCAGCTGCTCGGCCAACCACCCCAGCTTGCCCGGCATGTGTAACACCGTTACCAAATATGCGTAGATACTGAAGTTTTTGACATTTTTGTAACCGGTCAATGTATGGACACTGGCATCATGACACCGTCACAATCATAAGTTGACGCTGTCACTCTTTAGTTGTGATGGCCATCACAACTTGAGCGTGAAGTACCAGATTTTGTTTTGGCCATAACAACTTCATATGAACTCAAATTTGGACAATTTAAAAGGCCACATGACCGGAAGAAGGAGATCTACAACTTTTGGAAGTCAAACTTACACCGTCACCCTTTAATTGTGATGCCACAATGCCATCATCAGTCTTCCCTATAAATCGAACCCTCATAACTTCGTTTTTCCTAAGCCACAAACCCTAAAAATGATTCTAAGGTTTAGGTAGTTCCACAACTTAGGAGGTCTTATTAAAGCCATAAACATTTTATATTGGCGTTTCTGTTGATTCTGTCTTAATTATGTCTTCAATTCTTATTGTTGGTTATGATTATTCTTCATTGATTATGCTTGGCTAATTCACCTAATGTTTATCTAGGTATACATGAAACTTGTTAGTTAATGATTTCTATTGTTTTATTAACTGGTGAAGGCGATTACTTGGTTAAGAACTTCCTATCTTGAACGTTAGCTAGAGGTAACTAATTGAGCATTGATGTGTGTTTCATTGTAGGTATTTTAATATTCAAGTTTTAAATTTATATTTAGCCAGACTTATACCTTAAGAACACACTTTCACAGGCAGTGTACCCGATCAGATGTAGTCAGTGGGGTAAGTATGAGGTTGATCTAGTGTATTTTACAAGTTTTAAAGGGGGTTTTGATTGATTTGATTAATTAACTACTAAAACATAAAAAGTTAACAAAGCTAATTTATACTACTGTGCTTAATTAAGAGAAGGAAGTGCTAGCCATATTAATCCTATTCCATTCTAACCATCCATTTATTAGTGTAATGATCTATACTAGTGACGTCAGGATATGTGGGGAATATCGCCTTTGTCCAAACAACACCCCCACACTCCTATCTAACCTAAACTAGTCCACTTGGTCTGTGAATCTAGCCGCTACACATGTAATCTCCTAGGCCATTATTTGGTCTATTCACTTATCGGACTACAAGCATGCATCAAATCGTGTCAATTAATCTATGTGATTTATTAGTGGTACCAATTTGGTCCATACGATACCTTACCCTTCCCCACTTGGTCCATGTAAGAAGAGCGTTGTGCTAACTTAAATGTTCTCATACTATACATCCAATACCCACTTGGTCAATCCGATACTCGACTTAAACAACTCAAACATATAAACAAACATTGAAACGATAAACACATAAACCAAATAATACAAGACATTAGATCTAAACAAAAGGAAATAACTATTATAGAATATTCATAAATGTCACACCCTGCCACGGCGGAAACGCGCGGGTGTAACTTCATGGATATCATTACAACACCTGGTGTCAACATAGAGAACAACTACATGCACATAAATGGAGCAATGTACCAACACACAGTGTTGTAACAATACCCAAAGATAACCAAATTAAAATCCAAAAGGTAACTTCAATAAGTTTGAAAGTACCAAATATAAAACATAAATGTATCAAAT
Source organism: Artemisia argyi (assembly GCA_030686995.1). NCBI lineage: Eukaryota > Viridiplantae > Streptophyta > Magnoliopsida > Asterales > Asteraceae > Artemisia > Artemisia argyi. The sequence goes on along the minus strand of CM060682.1, from coordinate 174,377,748 downwards.
CCAAAACCAAATAAATCCAATCCCAAAATATAAATAAGTCTCCATGCAACTAAGTCTCGCCTAATAACTGCCCTCAACTTTGGCCTTAGAATGCTCACCTGAAAATGATGATTAAAATGTCAACATAACATTGGTGAGATTCATAGGTTTTAGACTCAACACACAAGGCAACCGAATTTACTGTGATTACAAAATATAGCTGGACAAATAAATATAGTTATCATAAAGCCACATGCATTTGCAAGTTAATTTCCACACACAAAGGCAACAACACTCATAAGGCAACCATTAGGACGGTTCGTGTCCTCCGATCCCATAATCATCAATTAGGTCGCATGCGCGAACAACAGGATAAGCATCCTCCTAATTGGATCCCAAAACATATCATCAATTAGGTCGCATGCGCGAGCAACAGGATAAGCATCCTCCTAATTGGATCCCAAAATATATCATCAATTAGGTCGCTATCCTAATTGGATCCCAAAAATATCATCAATTAGGTCGCTAACCTAATTGGATCCCAACAATATCCACACAAGCAAATAATCACATATAGCATACATACGATAACATTATAAGTCCAAGCTCTTTAATACCACACACATAATCACAGTAAACCAAAACATTTAAGACAAGCATCATTCCCATCCCAAGTTTAAAACAAAGTAAAAATATGGGACTATGAACTCACCTTAAACTCCGCAGCTCCACAAAACAATACACAATCTATAATACACAAAAATAATCCACATTACACAAGGTCAAGCTAAAAGCTACAACCCATGTAATACACATATGATGGATGTCTAAGACTTATATGACCCACCATGGATCTCCTAGACACCACACTAACCACTACCATAACTTAATACTCACTAAATCCCTTGCACTCTAAAACTCAGAAAACGCAGAATTTTTGAGTACATTCGCTTACATGAAATTACGACAAATAAAGCTTAACAACTCACACTAAAAATTTACCATGGTCTCTAATAAGCATAGAAGCTAATCCCAGAAGGCCATGAACCAATAACACACACAAGTATTCATAGAAAATTCAAACTTGTCAACTACTCAAATTCGGATCTGAACGTACACCAAAAAGTTTTGATTTTTAATAATTACTTCCACAAGTTTTTATCGCGAATCCTCTTCGTGATAGTCTAATATAACCTAAAACTTAACTATTCCAGAAGACCAAGTCAAAATACCACTTTTACAACCACATGCCAACCTCAGACTTTTACCCAAAATCTGTCCCGGTTTGACAGCTTTGACACCTTAACAAAGAAAAATCAAAAGACTGACTTCCCGACCTCAAAATTGATCGTGGCTGGACTTTTTGGAAAGCTCTTTCATTATACTACAATTTAGACTTAAAATTCGTGATCTAGCCCATCACCATCTGTTATGTACACTCACATCTTTACAGCCTTACAAATCTGTCCAAACCCTAACTCATTAACTAGCATGTTTTATGCTCAATTCCCTTAACCATTAACCATAATATTAACATCTAATCATCCTAACATGTTTTACTTCAATAATTTACAGAAGTATATAAACCCTAGATTCCATCATATTAATTATTACATGAATCATAACAATAATTGATTAATTACACATAAGGGTTAAAGACTTTACCTTGATTCTTGATTATTGCTAGACAATTATGAAACCCTAATTTTTCCTCTTGGATCCCCCTTTGTGTCGACTTGTAATGCAGGAAAAAGGGATAGGGGAGTTTTGATTTTGTATTTATAATTAATTTGGATAATCCCTAAGGCTTAGAGTTGTATTTGGTATCAAATTTGGTTTCCTTTTTCCCCCTAACACCTTAATCGGCCGCCCCCCCCCCCCCCCTAAATAATATATTTTTTATTTTTTTTATTATTAATTAATTTATTACACTCAAAACCTCATACTTTTCATATTTTATGTATTCCCATAACAAAACCTAACGTCTTTCGCGATAAACCTTAATTTTACGACAAACCGGAAAATATTCATTTTCAAAATAAAGTTTCCAAAAATAGATTTTTACACACTCCATGAGCATTTCCTCACAAAAACAACATCCCCGTAACTTACTAACGCTCAATAACTTGAACGAAGACTCGTTACGCAAAAACTCAAAACACCAAATATACACAAGTCATTTCTACACCACATAAGTGGTCAAAATGAACTTTCCCAAAATCAACATTATCAAAAATCACAACAACAACCACAACGCGAAGGGATTTAGTGCTAACTCAAATATTAACCATACTATAACACACAATAACACCCATAAAACTACCCAAACACCCCAAACAAAGTTAGATTAACTCGAGGCTAAAAGTCTAACTAACCTGCTAAAATCACGGTTGTTACAATAAACATGACTAACACACAAGGGTGTTAGCCCATAATGTATGCAAAAGCACAAAGAGATAATTCAAACGATACAAAATGGAAATCATAATGAAATCGATATGCAAATTGAATGATTAAGCCTAATGTGATGATACGAGACCTTCTCTTCTTGTTATCCTAGCTCTTGTGACTGATCTCGGGGCCTTGGAGTGGTGAAATTCGGCTGTGGTTGAGAATAGCGAGTGAAAGATATCAAAAACTCCCGTTTATGGTTTGTATTTATAGTCTTCTGTTAGGGCGAGATTACAGCGTAATCCCTAGGGAATACGGCGTAATCTAGATATCTTGATTGCTGACGAAGAAAACATATTCCAAGCATATTCTGAGTATCTTCTAAAATACTGCGTAAAGTAGAGATGAGTTACGCCGTAACCTTCAAATCTTCGATATACTTGGATGGGGGATAAGATCTTCATTACGGCGCATGGCCAGAGTTTCATACGCTGTAATCCTTCAATGGTTGACTTGGGCTTTGACTGCAAAGCTTCCAATTACCACGCAGTGCCAGAGTAGAATGCGCCATATTCTACAATCTTCACCAGACTTGGTGACTCCTTCTAGGTACCAATATGGCGTAAGGCCAGAGTTTCTTACGCTGTATGCTCTTTTATAGTTTGCATACAAAATAGCTCTAAATCATATATCATTTTCGTATCTTTGACAATATTGCTCCATAATTATTGAAATGGGAAAACTAAACAAATTAAGTATCAATTCAGATATAAATATGTATAATATGAGCAAATAATATGTGATAAGTATTCAACAATATAAAGCTTATCAAACATTTAAAATTAGATATTTAATTATGTTGATATTTATTGCGTTCGTTTAGGTATTTTGTGTACATTGCAACTATAAGTATGGTCACATAGGCTATTGCATAGATGTGTACTTGACCAATACGTGACAGGGAAAAAGAAATATTCACCATTGCACCAATTTTGGTATGACTATTCAATATGTATAGTTAGATAGCTAGTGAGGAGTAGCGCATCCTAGGTAAATATGCTTGCATATCTTATTGTCTTCTTCTTTATTTTATTTTCATTTTTCTTAGTTTAATTTAAGAACAAAAACCCTCTAAACCATTAATTTTACTTGCTTTCAATTAAACTAACAAAATACCAAAAAGAATCTCCTTTCCTCTTATGTCACTTGCATTTACATCTCGAGCTTACCTCACTATTTCTCTAGAGAATGATTAATCCCCCATACTTACTTTTACTACACTACAACGATTAGGTACACAGGCTTGGGGGTTGTAAAACTTTGGTGTTTGCAACCCACACATCAAGTTTTTGGTACCGCTACCGGAGAATAATAGGTTTCGTTTTCTATTTGCACTTGGCCTTGTTTGCAAGATTCATATCTTGTAGACAAACTATTTCTTTTCATTTTATATCTTTTTGCATTCTTTTGTTTTTATTTACTTTTATATTTTTCTTTGTTTGTTTTGTCATTCAATTTGCTTCAAATGGATTGATAAGATTGCAATTGACTGAAAAACTAAAACGCTCAATTTTCAAAAAAAACAACCCATACTAAAACTTATGCATTATGTGAGCCTTCACCATGGATGAGATCTTATCAACAACCTTCGTTTTTAGGACCGATTCTTTTTAATGAGTCCCTTAGGAAAAGTGACCAATTATACCAAACTTTTGAGAAAGCTCCCGAGCGGTGAACCATAATTTGGATGAAATGATAGAATTTCTTAAGTCAATATCTAAGGAAACAAATGACGAGGATTTAGCCGAACATGAGTACTATGAACAACAAGACCTAATTTTTGAGAACATGATCTTTGAATCTCAAGTCCTTCCATTATTTGATGCCTACATACCGCCAGTGACTTACCCAGAAGAATTAGAAAAGACTATAGGAACCTCGATGGTTGTAGATCCTTTGAACCATACACAGTTACATGATGACATAGGTTTAGATGCTTGTAGTCTTAACCTTTCTCTTAGTTCCAAAGAAGTTCCTAGTTTTGATGAAATGGAGCCTCAACTAAAACCATTACCCAATTTTCTATCCATAGACTCATTTATCATTCACACACCAGCTTCACCTTATATGGCATGCTTCCACCCTAAGGGTGTGTATCGCTACTATCATCCACACTTGACATTAAGTGTAAGAAAGACCTCTCTTTTATCTATTAAATAAGGGTAGAGTCAGGCTTGTGACTAAAACAAAAAACAAGCGCTTCCTGGGAGACAACCATGAGAGTGTATATCGCTACTATCATAACTGGTATACGAATCTTGTTAAAACACAAAAAATTATATCATTAATACGAAAGAAAAAATAATATATGAATGAAATCACAAATAAATAACATTACTCGTACACACTTATACAATCATCAACCATAGGAGATGAAGCAAAAGACTTATTGCTTGCCTTTGGTTTGAAAGAAATTTAGATTTAGTAAAACTGAAATATTTAGGAATGTGTATTTTGCTTTATGATCAAGTGAGTATTTATAACAAAAAACACACGTCCTTCATTTGAAAAATAACTACACAACTCGAATTTTAACACAAAAGGAGTTATTATCCTTATTATTTGGGCGCCATAATTTGAATAAATAAAGAAATTATCCTCTGCATTGTCCATAGATAGAAAATGATTAAAAAACATGAAAAATTGTTTTGTGCTTCGCACCCGACACTAAGAATATACTCATCATTCTCTAAGTAAAATTCAGACAGTTGCAAGTAGTTTTCTAAACATCCAATGGTGGATAGCATATGGGACCAAGTCTGACGGCTAATATCAAATATGTAATTATTACGGTTAGGATTAAAGGTTGAGAGATCAAACGACTGAGAGGGCATTGACCGCATGTTGTTTTGGTTAGACATACCGACAATGGGCAATGGACTTAACCTCCCATCTGATGATTGCCCATCAAAATTGATCGACCATATGTTCTAATTTCGGTTATGATTCTTTTTTTGCGAAACAATGGTGGGATTGTTTTTTCCTTAAATCCTAAAGTCTGATTCTTTGTTGAATCCTATCCTACCTGAAAATGACAACTAATCTATACTATCTATAATGGGAAAACCTATTATCTTTAAAATGAAAAACTTAACTTAATGTTTTGCCTAAATTACCTTTAATTAATCTATCTTTGGCAACCTTGTAATCTTAGCTACATATTTAAGGAAAAAATTGTATCTTTTGAATCTTAAAACACAGCTGGCAACGGGAACTAGGAACATTAATTTTTAAATAAAGTTAAATAAACGATATATAGCAAGAAACCGATACAAGCTAGGTACATATTTACTTTATTTTTTTTACAAAAATAATGGACACCAAGTACGTACCGAACCTCCACAAATATTTGGGTAGACCATGCCCATATCACACGTTTTTTTTCCACATCTCATTCATTTTAAGTGGTGACAAAGACTAAAACCGACTAACCCGAACTGTTTGAGTACGGTCTTTCTTAATTTGTCCACGTTAATATGTGTGTAACTAGAAGTCACTTGCATGTGCATGTCGTGTGTATTCTCATCATGCTTTAAGCCATATGACTAACTCATATGTTCCAAACTGCATCAAAGCATCTCAAAAATCATGTATCTAAATCTATTAATTTCATGTTGTATGTGTACTAAACAAGTACCCGTGCATAGCAACGGGATTTTATAGCGGCATATAGTTATAATGATATTTTGGTTACACAAAACGTTCAACCAAAATAGCACTATAACTATATACCGCTACAAAAGCCCGTTACTATGCACGGGTACTCGTCTGGTTAATATAAATCCCCAATCAAACTTTGCTTCATTCTTGTCTTACTAGGTGATTTAATATCTCTAATATTATGTTAGTCACCTCCTGTGGGGGAATTAATTGTGTATGTAACATTATGATTCTGATAACATTATCCAAACAAATGCAAGGTGATGAAGTGTGTCGATTAGTGTTCTTTAATGTTCATTAACATCTTCTGAACCTCTTATAACACAATATATCTCTCAATAATGGAAGAAAGATATCAAATTCGAGCTCTGTATCAAGTTTTGAAATCTAATTGATCTTGATGACAACAAGTTAATTCAAAGGCTAAATGGTTTTTGTAGCAAACTATGTTGTTATGGTTGTTCGGCTACGGCTGCACTCTTGGTGTTGGGACTAAAGGTTAACAAGTTTATAATGGCCTGATCTCGTCCGCAAAGGTCAGCATATGCAGCTATGTTTTCTATGGTCTTGTGGCTATGGGGTATCAGGTATGGCTTGCTAGTACGTTTTATTGGTGTTGTAGAAATTAAAACCAGGACAACGAAGATGAATTGAAGATACAGTTGCTTTCCAAGAGCTAAAAAGACAAGGGTCTGATCGATACATGGTTGACTACCACCGTATTTGACATTATGGTTATTGTAGTTTTTTCCGAAGCTTCACATACACTGATATATTCTTGTGTATCCTGATATGGCTTTGTAATTAAAATAAAACGTGTAATATGAAGTTGATTATTCTTGTACTAAAACTTTTGTGGTATAATATTCAATTAGCTCAATGTTCATGAAATCATCGTACATCTAACGTCAAAATAATCACTTCTAAGGAATTACCCACTTTGTCGTTAGTAGCTACTGATGTCAAAGCAATCGGTCAGGGGTAATGTCCAGACCATCATTAAACACCAGGTCAAATTAAATTTCTGCATATGCCACTCCAGCACAACCATTGTGAATTGTTTACTCGGTTAACAAGCAGATAAAGATAGCAAGATTGGAATTCTTTTGATTAGGTGTGTTTCTAAAATGGTATTCCTAGTAAAACATGTAGATTTAGATTTGCAATGGGGCATTTTTAAAAGTTCGTTACCTGGTGGTGGCTCTATTTGCTCTGCTGTTTATAGTTAATATGATTATAGTACACAAACTTCATCTACATATATTTGGTATCGAAGTCCTAGATTTCACAAGCAAAACATGTCAGCATGTTTAATGGGCACTTAATGAGCATATTCACGGACTGCATAGGAGTTTGACAATCATGCGACATGACTTATGAAAATCATTAGTTTCGATCAGCTACCCATGCTAGTATTAAAGGTATTCTTGATTAAGGACCTACCCAATGTTCAACCTCATGAAGTCATGTTATGATGTTCATGTTTGGAAGTGCGGAGCATGGACCGGTTAAAATTTTGAGGGTAAAGTATGATTGCAAGTTTTATTGATCATATCCTTGTCTTACAACCATCATAGAACCAGCTAAGTCAATGATCGACAATTGTGTGTGAACCAAGTAATCTCGCTCCATTGCTTCTTATGTAATGATATAAACTCGAAGGACCAAATATGTTAGTTAGAAACTTTATAACCGAAAGCTAGTTAAAAGCGGTTATGGAAAGTTAGTTATTAGGTATTTCGGTTGGGACTAAAACCGAAGGGACACAATGGTTGAATCATACCGATTCACAAACATATATATATGTAAACATACATCGATTGAATGGTTAGACAATTAGACAAATTTACTTATTCAATATTTACTTTGCAACTCATATTATCGATCTAGTTTTGGGACAACAATTGGCATTAAGAGCAAGGGTTATACACGAAACCATTTTCTGTTTCTGCATAACATAAACATAACGAGAAAGCCATAGGAACACGCTGAGAAAAAGAAAGAACATCCTTTTTTTTCTTCAGTAAGGAACGATTTGTTTTTCTTTATCTTCCAAGGAAAGCAAACGAGTTTGAATAAGGAGAAACGTAAAGGAGATAGTGCACGATCTGTTTTGCGTTAGAAGTTGCAAGCGTACACATCAAACGATATTGGTGGGATAAAACTTTGTTGGCAACAATGAAGGGAAGGAAGAGTGGAAGGCTTTGTGAAAACCGGTTGAAAACAAAGATACAAAGCATTATAAGACGCGGGTCTAGAGCGCAAGAAACGTTGTTGTGGAGAAGAAAAACGTATTCGTAGAACAAAGAAGGAGTACTCAAGGAAAAGTGTGTGGAGAAAGTGTCAGTTTGACACAAGAACAACAACAACGAGAACAGAAACACAAAGGTTTGTTTCGGTGGAACAGAATCAGAAACGTAGAAATTTTGGTTCAATCTTATATTGTTGAATCAGAAACGTAGGAATTTTGGTTCGGTGTGGTTACCAACGCGTGGTACCAAAGTTTGTGTGTAGAAATATTCTCAGATTTCAAAGGAACATAGATCAAGAATAACGCACAAAGGAAGAAAAATGAGAACGTGTAGTGTGGTACAAGAAATTTTTTTTGTTTTGTTTGTGTCGAATTCAATAAATTCGATAACACAACAAGAACAAGACAAGGAGGCCGAGGCTTGGTATTGATTCAAGGAAGAATCCGAAAACAACAAAGTAAGGAGGCCGTGGCATTTTTTGTTTAGACTCGTTGGGTACAAAAGTAACAACAAAAATTCGACAAGAAGAAAAGAGAAGGAACCATTGTGGTTTTATTTGATTCGAATCAAAACAGCAACAAGGCAACAAATCCGAAAAGTTTTGTTGAAGATTGAAGTCGAATTAGAAGGAAAAAGAGGCAACGAGGCAAGAAGAAACAAAAAGGAACAAAGTGGGAATAACATCAAACGTTGGTGAACGAATATTACTAACGAGACAAGGGAATACAACTTGTATTCAACACAAATAAACGAGGTCACAAGTTACAAATTTTTTGGATTTCAATTATATTAGAATAATATAGATTTATTAGTTTGTACTATTAGGAAATCCCGTAAACTAATATTGATCCCGTATTACTAGGATTCCAGGAATATATATATATATATATATATATATATATATATATATATATATATATATATATATATATATATATATATATATATATTCCCATAGAAGAAGAGATACTATACTAGGAAGAATAATTCCCATACGCGCTAGAAGGTGAAGATAATAAATACTTTTAAGATGGCCGGTGACGATACTAGCACATCAACCACAGTAAAACCTATAACACCTATTGCACAATACCAATGCCCTAAGTTGAAAAACACAAATTACACGGTTTGGTCTATACAAATTAAGGTTATACTAGAAGCACATGGTTTGTGGGAAACAATAGAAGGAAAACACGCAAGTAGATGATAAGAAGGATAAGGCAACAATGGCCTTGTTATATCAAGCGTTGACCGAAGATGTGATTTTACAAGTAGCGGGTTGTAAAACGGCTAAGGAATTATGGGAATCATTAAGGAAAAGACACGTTGGAGAAGAAAGAGTGCACCAAGCATGGTTACAATCATTGATGATTGGGTTTCACTCACTTCAGATGAAGGAAGATGAGATGGTGGATGCATTTGCAGACAAGTTAAACGGCTATGTCACGAAGGCAAAGGAACTAGGGAAAACATTAGATGAATCACTTTTAGTTAGAAAACTATTAGACTCCACACCCGGTAGATTCATTCAGATAGTAGCATCCATAGAACAAACAAGTGATCTAGATGACATTACCCTAGATGAGATCACTGGAAAACTCAAGTCGTTTAAGGAAAGAATAAAGCTCCGGAAGGGAGGACAAGTTGAAAGCCAGGAGAACTTACTATTCGCACACGACGAACACTTGGGAAAAGGAAAATGATTTAGTAAACGCGGAGGTAGATCAAATTATTCACGAGGAAACTGGCGGAATAATAAAAACAGAAACAACTCACAAGAAGGGAACTAAAATCATAAGGGAAACTCAAATAGGAATACAAGTAAGAGGATTTGAGTAGCATAAAATGTTACAAATGTCACAAATTTGGACATTTTAGGAGTAATTGTAGAGTAACATCAACAACTCAGGAACAATCAAACCTTATCTTAGAAGACGATGAACTATCACTATTAATGACTATGCACGAAACCGAACACGAGGAAGTGTCGTTGAATGAAGGCCAAATTCAACTGGGGAAATATGCTTCAAAGGATGCAAGCATATTGTATTTAGATAATGGTGCAAGTAACCACATGATGGGAACTAAGAGTCATTTTAAGGATATTGATGAAAGCGTAACAGGACGAGTACATTTTGGAGATGGATCATATGTACAGATAAAAGGAAAAGGCTCTATATTGTTAGGTTGTAGAAACCAAGAACAGAAGGTAGTATCGGATGTATACTATATACCAAACCTCAAGAGCAACATACTAAGTCTGGGACAACTTATGGAGATAGGTTGCAAGGTCATAATGGACGGAGATAAATTGACTTTGTATGATAAGAGCAGGAAATTGTTGATGAAGGTAGAAAGATCTAAGAATAGACTTTACAGTATTAGACTACAGATAGACACACCTATATGTCTCTTAGCAAACGTAGATAACCAAGCATGGTTATGGCATGCTAGATTAGGTCATCTGAACTTTGATGATATCAACAAGATGACTAGGAAGGGTCTAGTGGAAAGAATACCAAGAATAAATCATGCCGGACAGATTTTTGATGCATGTTTATTAGGAAAGCACAGTAGAACACCATTTCCAAACCAAGCTAAATTCATATCAAAGAACCCGTTGGACTTAGTATATGGAGACCTCCATGGTCCTATTAGTCCAGCAACACACTCAGGGAAGAAACTCATATTCTTGTTAGTAGACGATTGTATACGTTTTATGTGGGCTTAAGAAAGATCAAGCACTCAGTACTTTTAAGGAATTTAGGCAGAAGATAGAAATGGAATTGAGAATGAAAGTGAGAATGCTAAGAACAGATATAGGGAGTGAATTTACATCTAATGAATTCACCAGTTACTGTAAAGAGAATGGAATACCACGACAGTTGACATCACCTTACTCACCACAGCAGAATGGAGTAGTGGAGAGAAGAAATAGGACAGTGTTATCAACTACGAGGAGTATGATGAAAGCCATGAAGTTACCCTTAAATTTTTGGGCGGAAGTAGTGAAACATGCCATTTACACACTCAATAGGGTACCTACAAGAGCCCTGATAGATAAAACTCCATATGAGGCACTCTACAACAGAAAACCAAACTTGGAAAACCTAAGAATATTCGGATGCACAACTTATGCAAAGATAATGATACCTCACTTAAAGAAGCTGGATGACAGAAGCATACCAATGATTTACTTAGGAATAGAGGATGGATTAAAAGCATGTAGGTTATATGATCCAATAGCAAAGAAGAAACACGTTAGTAGGGATGTTAAGTTTATGGAAACAAAACCGTGGGATTGGAATAATGATGGAGAAGATACGAGCACACAAGACACATTTTGGGCTAGTTTTGTGGTAGAAGGAGTTGACAATGAGAACGCTACACCAGTCAACATAGAAATCAATGATAACATTGATAATACGTATCAGGAACCAGATGCAATACCAGATCCAAATTCACCAATCACACCACCAACATACACTTACCACCCTAACTCAAAAGAGGATGAGGAGGCTACTTTTAGCTCATTAGGAAGCTCAGATAAAAGATATGATGATACACTGGTACGAGGCTTAAAGGATTTAGCAGACATCTATAAGGATGCACGTGTAGTGGAAACACCAAGCTTATTTTTCACAGAAGAAGAACCTCGTAATTATAAGGAAGCATCAACAGACAAGAAATGGATTGAGGCCATGGAAATTGAATTAGATTCAATAAATAAGAATAACACATGGATTCTTACTACATTGCCAGAAAATCATAAGGCAATCGGACTCAAATAGGGTTTTAAAACCAAGAGGGATGCACAAGGAAAGATCATCAGATATAAGGCACGTTTAGTAGCAAAAGGATATGTACAAGAACAAGGAATAGACTTCGATGAAGTATTTGCCCCGGTTGCTAGGATAGAGACAGTACGGTTGATATTAGCATTAGCAGCATATCATGGTTGGCAAGTTCATCACTTGGATGTAAAAACAACATTTTTACATGGAGACTTAAAGGAAGAAGTCTACGTTACACAACCTGAAGGATTCGTACAACCAGGAAATTCAGGAAAAGTATATAAGCTTATTAAAGCTTTATATGGTTTAAAACAAGCACCGAGAGCTTGGAATGTGAAGCTTGATCAAACGTTAAAGTCATTAGATTTTAAGAAGTGTAATCTCGAACAAGCAGTTTATACGAAGAGAAACAAGACTTCTACGATTATAGTTGGAGTTTATGTAGATGATTTGATAATCACGGGCACTCCAAGGAAGGAATTAGAAGTATTTAAATCCCAGATGGAAGAAAAGTTTGAAATGAGCGACTTAGGATTGTTAGCTTATTACCTTGGGATAGAAGTTACACAGACAGGAGAAGAGATTACAATCAAGAAAACATGTTATATTAACATGATCTTAAAGGAAACAAGTATGACATATAGTAATGATACGAAGATACCAATGGATCCCGGTACTAAGTTGGTCAAGGCGGAAGATGGTAACTCAGTTGACGCAACTTACTACAGAAGCTTAATTGGAAGTCTCAGGTACTTACTGCATACAAGACCAGATCTTAGTTATTCAGTCGAACTACTCAGCAGATTCATGCAAGACCCGAAGGAACATCACCTGAAGGCGGTAAAGCAAGTAATCCGATATATCAAAGGAACAAAGGAGCATGGCATAATTTACAAGAAAGAAGGCGGCTGCAAGATTACAGGTTACAGCGACAGTAGTTATGGAATCAACACTGATCAAGGAAAAGGAACTACTGGGATAGTATTTTATTTTGGAGAGTCACCCATTACCTAGTGTACTCAGAAACAGCCAACAGTGGCGCTATCATCATGTGAATCAGAATTCATGGCGGCTACTGCAGCAGAATGTCAAGCCTTATGGTTAAAAAGATTACTTAGTGAATTAACTGGAAGTGAAGAAAAGAAGATAACGTTGAAGGTAGATAACGTTTCAGCAATAACACTAGTCAAGAACCCAGTTTTTCATGGAAGAAGTAAACACATCGACATTCGCTATCATTTCATCCGAGAATGCGTAAAGAATGGGCACATTAATGTGGAACATGTCAGCGGAGAACTACAAAGAGCAGATATTCTAACAAAGGCTCTAACAAGATTGAAGTTCGTGACAATGCGACAAATGCTCGGAGTTCAAGATTTAGGAAGAAGCAACGATCAATATTAAGGAGGAGAATGTGAACCAAGTAATCTCGCTCCATTGCTTCTTATGTAATGATATAAACTCGAAGGACCAAATATGTTAGTTAGAAACTTTATAACCGAAAGTTAGTTAAAAGCGGTTATGGAAAGTTAGTTATTAGGTATTTCGGTTGGGACTAAAACCGAAGGGACACAATGGTTGAATCATACCGATTCACAAACATATATATATATATATATATATATATATATATATATATATATATATATATATATATATATATATATATATATATATATATATATATATATATATATATATATATATGTATGTATGTAAACATACATCGATTGAATGGTTAGACAGTTAGACAAATTTACTTATTCAATATTTACTTTGCAACTCATAGTATCGATCTAGTTTTGGGACAACATTGTGTTCCTACTTATCGGCCTTTCAAATCCTAGAGAAGGATGGTACTGAAGCATTGATGGAGAGTTTTAAGATCAAATCTTATAAGCACTAAATCTAAAATGTTTGACATAGATGGATGATTAGGATAATTATTGTTTGTTCCCAAAATGCAATAAAGAGGTCATGTTACTGTTTACTAGCAGTGCTATTGAGATGGTGATTGGTGTTAGTGGATAATTACGCCCAAGCCCGGATTGTGGGTCTTGGGTATTAGGGTTTCACTATTATATTTAGTGGTTAATAATAAAGTTATACCTACGGGTTTCATTATTTTACATGGTATCAGGCCTAATCGGTCCTACCTAAAAACCCTAAACAAAACCCTCATCTTTCCGCCTTTTTAATTTTCCGCTGCCGCCTCCGGCCGCCGGCCACACGCCGGAGGTTCGGAGGGCACCCTTTAAACCTACACCTCTATCTCCTATCTCAAAACCGCTTCTTTTCTTCCGCTACTTCTCGTCAACGGCGACAACCCTATTCATTCTATGACGTCTCTTGGTTATCTGAAAGAGATTCAAAGGCTGCAATCGGAGAAGCTGGATCGTTTGCGGGTTTTGGTTACAGATTCGCGTGACCATGTTTGTCAAAAGAGGAAGTATTGTGGGAAAGTGTTGACTTCACAGATCTGACATATGATGATGTCTTTTGGGTATTTTGTTTAGCGTATTATGTGTTTCTGGTGGCATGGATTTTGATATTATCTTGTTTTCTAATGTTTGGGTTTCTTGGTCTTTGTATCCTTGATAAGTTTTATCTATGGTGTCTGTTTGAAGTTTCATGGATCTAGTAGGAAGTAATTTAATTGTTTGTTTTTTTTGTTTTATGTCGAATCCAGGGTATAAATTCCCGAGACGACTTTTGTTGGTGTCGAATCCAGGGTATCAATTCCCGAGACGACTTTTGTTTGGTGTCGAATCCAGGGTATCAATTCCCGAGACGACTTTTGTTTGGTGTCGAATCCAGGGTATACCCGAGACGACTTTTGTTGGTGTCGAATCCAGGGTATCAATTCCCGAGACGACTTTTGTTAGTGTCATATTTGCTTTCTTAGTTTATTTTGGTTTATTGTTTTCTTTTCTTTTCTAGTTAACTACTCCGGTCCGAGCTTTCGCGATTTCGCCGCTCGGACTGCAGGGGAGTGTTAGTGGATAATTACGCCCAAGCCCGGATTGTGGGTCTTGGGTATTAGGGTTTCACTATTATATATAGTGGTTAATAATAAAGTTATACCTACGGGTTTCATTATCTTACAATTGGGGCCTTTGTTTCTTGGCCATGTTCTAGCTTCTCAATCTATAGTCTCCTAAATTTTTTTTTTATTTGTCTACGAAAGTAAACTTGCATATGGACCAAGGATCTTTGATAAACTGATTTAAAAGACATATTACATACGCTCAATATAATAAATTTTCGACAAAATCAAGATCAACTCATATAGAAGCTAAACATGATTTGTCTCCATGTTTGTTGGTCGTTTGTCAAGATTCTATCTCTAAACATACTAAAATATAGCTTGCCGGCCACCAATCGTATAATCAATAACTATATAAATCTTTTATATAATAAAATAAAACCTCTATTGGGAATTTTTCATTTCAAAAAAATGCATTTATACCTTATTTAGTAACAATTTAATTTAAAAAAAAAAATTATTTTCTTATTAGGTAACATTTTATATTTATCCATAGAAGATAAATACAAAAAATATAGATAAGATGCAATTAATAATATGATTAAAAATTTTAAACAATTAACTTTAATAATAAAAAACTATAATTAAACATAATAAATCAAACAAAACAAAGATTAAATTATTTGTTTTTTAATAAATAAAAATATATGGTACAAAAAATTAAAAAAAAAAAACCGCGCGTGCGTGGGCATTATAAGTAGTTCTCCTCGTAAAAATATTTCACATTCAAATATTCAATCGTCATGCTAAAAGTCAAACAATTATTTAACCAATCATACATGTTAGCATATAGTAACATTATAGCATTAATCTGAATCTTGAATATCAAATACTATGGAGACTCTAGTTTCAAGCTGGTCCAGAACTACTCAAATCATGCCAGAAAAGTACATCTTCCCTGCCGATGAACGCCCCGGTTCATTCAAGGTTCCATCATGCCAAAACATTCCACTCATTGACCTCTCTGAAGGACGAATTCGAAGTCAAACCATTCAAGAAATACTTGCTGCTTGTCAAGAATTTGGATTCTTTCAGGTTTGATCTTTATTTAGTTTGATTTGATCCAGTTTAAAGTTTTTGAAGTTGAATTATTCAACTTTATATATATATTGATGATCAGGTGATAAATCATGGAGTTGTACAAGATTTAATTAATGATACCATGAAAGTGGCTAAGGATTTCTATGAGATGCCTGATGAGGACAAGGCCAAAGTATACTCAACTGATCCTAGTAAAAGTTGTAGACTTTACACTAGTAGTTATAACTACACTAACGAAGAACTTCATTACTGGAGAGACAATCTACGACACACTTGTCATCCTCTAGACGAATGTGTCCCTTTTTGGCCTGAAAAACCTACCAACTATAGGTAAATGATCCTATCGCCATCTTGAGTTTTGTGCATGTAAGATATAATATAGAGACCAATAAATTCAGTTACAAAATTTACATAAAGTATGTACATATATATTGTTCACTTCGGACGGCTTTCAACTCACTTTTTGATGTGTACTTTTTGATGTTACATATTTAACCTATTCAAAATGAACAAAGCACTAATGATCCTTTCATAAATATGTTAGTTGTAATTGCCACATCTTGTTTTATGCTTTAACTGAGGTTAATGTCTCTTGCTTTGTTTTGAAGAGATGTTGTTGGAACATACTCATTGGAAGTGAGGAAGCTGTCACTGCGAATGTTGGAGCTAATTTGTGAAGGACTAGGACTCGAACGTGGATATTTTGAAGGAGATCTTACCAGGGGTCAATTGTTGTCGATTAACCATTACCCTCCATGTCCGGATCCAGGTTTGGCGTTGGGTTTACCCAAGCATGCTGATCCCAATATCATAACCGTGCTTTTACAAGAAAACATCTATGGGCTTCAGGTTTTCAAGGATGGGCAGTGGCTCGGTGTTGAGCCAATGCCTCAAGCTTTTGTGGTTAACATTGGTCACCAGTTACACGTAAATACCTCCACCATACTTTTCACGAAACTAATAAGCCATTTCTTCAACCCAGTTAATTTTTTTTTTGAGTTAGATTGTCAATATTGTTTTTGTAGATAATTAGCAATGGGAAGCTGAAAAGCGCAGAACATAGAGCAGTGACAAACTCAAGGGAAGCTCGAACAACAATTGCAAGTTTCATCAATCCTGGCCCTGACACCATAGTAGAATCAGCAAAATCGATAATTGACAGTGGTGTCCCACTTTTTGGACCCTTCAAGTTTAAAGATTTTCTTAGGTTCTATGAAGAGAAGAAAGGAGACACTCAAGCATTAATGAATGTTTATATGATCAAACCTTGAAGCATTTTTATAACCAACATGCTAGACGTGAGTGAATGTTTCACGTTAATATATGGATGAATAATGTTTTAATGTCCAAATAAACCTCTTGTCAAATGTTCAAATCGTGTATGCAAAATGATCAAGATTGGTGTTAAGATTCTCAAAGAAACAAACAAAACATACAAAATTGAACTTTTTTTAGTCAAGCAAACTATGCCTTTAAAATAATAATTAAAATTAAGCAGAAATTAACATCTTAATCTTGGAGATCAAAGACCATGGATAATATGGTTTCAACCTGGTCTAAAACTGCTCGGATATTACCAGAAAACTATGTTTTCCCCGTTGGTGAAAGGCCTGGTTCAGTCGAGGTCCCGTTTGTTCGTAACATCCCACTTATTGATCTAGCTTCAAGTCAAAGTCCACGTCAAATGATTCAGGAAATACTTGCTGCTTGTCAAGAATTTGGATTTTTCAGGTTAGATCTTCATGCAGTTTGATACATTTTAGTGCTTTTAAAGTTGACTAGTTAAGTTGTATTTAATTGATGTAAATACTTAACTAGGTAATTAATCATGGAGTATCACAAGATTTAACGGATGACACCATGAAAGTGTTGGCATCAAAATAATCAAGAATCATAAGTCCTTGAAAGTAGAAGGACCAATAGTGTTAGATAGAAACTTTATAACTGTTAATATAGTTAGTTTTCTGTAAAGTTAGAAAGGATGTATCGTTTGATGCATAAACCTTTGATAAGTCACATCGGTTCACATGTACCGATTAGTATACTATATAATATGTACCGAATATAAATGTTTTAAGTGTGGAATATATTAATATCAGCGTGTTTATAAGAAAAGTTCCCACCCTCTGTTCTCATATCGAGTCACTGCACATTTCTTGTGCATACTCTTATCAATATATTGTTCATATAAGTAGCATGATTCGCGAAACAAGGAAAACTCAATATGGTATCAGAGACCATGGTTTAAAGATCCTGGAAGAAGAAAAACTAAGAAACCTGTGGAAAAATGTTTGTGAGATCATTGCAAGTCCAGGAAGTTTTATCGCCTATGAAGAACAAGGAAAACCCAGAAAAACAGTGCATGAAGAAAATTATGAAGATGACCCAGATTTGGTAGAAGCGCAAGTAGAAAGAAGAACAAGAAGAAGATCATGTCATTTGCAAGATTGCACAAATGCAGGGACTAACAACTGAGGAAGGAGACACAATCAAAGGGTGTTTTCAAAAGTTCATAGACTTGGTCATAAGTGTACCATGACACTGCACAGATTCCATGTACAACAGATAAGCCACGAATTGAGAAGAGAGAAAGTAGTTAGACTGCAGAACAAAGGAACCCTCAAGGCTCGGATGGACTGGTAGTTAGGAATGGACAAGAAGGACAAGATTTGAACCGGCTTGGTGTTAGGATGGATCATATGAAGATAATAAGAACAAGGACGATGATCCATGGAACGAAACAGAAGGCAACTGAACATGATTAGACCAGAAGTTACAAGGCGATCAGGACAATAATAAAAGAAGGAACGAGACTGCAAGTTGGATGAACAAAGGAACAGAGTGAAAAGTATGAAGATTATGATGTCTTGATTAGGGGAGTGAATGTTGGCATCAAAATAATCAAAAATCATAAGTCCTTGAAAGTAGAAGGACCAATAGTGTTAGATAGAAACTTTATAACTGTTAATATAGTTAGTTTTCTGTAAAGTTAGAAAGGATGTGTCGTTTGGTGCATAAACCTTTGATAAGTCACATCGGTTCACATGTACCGATTAGTATACTATATATATGTACCGAATGTAAATGTTTTAAGTGTGGAATATATTAATATCAGTGTGTTTATAAGAAAAGTTCCCACCCTCTGTTCTCATATCGAGTCACTGCACATTTCTTGTGCATACTCTTATCAATATATTGTTCATATAAATAGCATGATTCGCGAAACAAGGAAAACTCAATAGAAAGTGGTCAAAGATTTCTTTAACATGCCAAATGAAGAAAATACAAAACTCTACTCAAATGATCCGACTAAAAGTTGTAGACTTTCTACTGCTAGTTATCACTAAGATAAAGAACATTTCTGGAGAGACAATCTACGACACCAATGTCATCCTTTAAACGAAGGTGTCCACTCATGGCCCGAAAAACTTACCAACTATCGGTAAAAAATGATCCCGGATCAAAATCATCTGTTTTATGATCTCAAGAATGTTAATGGTGATTGTTTTTATACTGGTAATTTTTAAAGGGATGTTGTTGGAAATTACTCACTGGAACTGCAGAAGTTGTCATTAAGAATCTTGGAGCTAATTTCTAAAGGACTAAGACTAGAACGTGGATATTTTAAAGAAGATCTAACCACATCTCAATTGCTTACAATTAATCACTATCCACGATGCCCATATCCAGATTTGACACTGGGAATACGGAAACACGCACGTTGATCCCAACGTCATAAGCGTTTGGTAATTTAATAGATGTCATGTGACAAGTAGATTTGCAAGCTTTATTAATTGAGACACAAGTAGATTAAAGTTTATCAATCATGACTCAGTTAGTTTCTTGAGCTTGTAATTTCATTACAATTAGAAATAAATTTGGTTAGTCCATCCATAAAGATTTCATAATGATCAGTATGATATTGTCCATATAGTAAGGGTCAAGTTCCGCCAGCATGCGGTTACCAATTTTAAAAGTTGTTGATTTGAGTAGAATTATCCTGATTTTGAGGCCAACCCGCAATTCATACTTGGAAGAATGGAACATCTTGATTCTCGACCGCAATGGGCTGTTACATAAGCCAAATCTGGTCACATTTCCAAATAAGTTCAAACAACACAAATCGGATGTAATACTTGTTATAATTAGTAGATGTTAATTATTAGATAATGGACTAGTTATGTTTTGTAGTCCAAGCCCATTAGTTAGTCTAGCTTAGTTATTAAGCAATGTAATCACTATATATTTAAATGATTTTCATGGATAATTCAAGAAAAACATTCACTAGTTAATATAGTACGAGAGCCATCTACACAACAACCTTCCTAAAAACTCTCCAAATCTTTCAGTTAGCACTGATCCTCTCTCCTTTCTTATACCTTATCTTCTTCACCTAGCACACCCCACACGTCATTAAATATTAATACTACCCGGAACAATATTCTATTTCTCTTTTTCATCACCTATTTTTTTAGTCTTACACCAAGTATTATTGTTTTCCCACTACAACAAACAACAATATTATTGTTTTGGATTCTTTCCCAACGACAACAGATAAAAAAACTAATAATTAATTTGTTTGATTTCTTGGATATTCTGTAGTATCTTTATTCATTTTAATAGTCCTATGGCACACATCAGCATCTATCAACAATGGAACAATTATAAGGCAAATGGCTCAGTTTATGGTGGTTTAGGTCCACGGTCATGGTAATGGAAATATGGTTCAGATGTTGTAGCCCCACAGTACGCCCAACAGCCGGGTATTTTTAGGTTGGGTTCCCACATACATCCCGACACAAGAGACTTTGTTACCGAATGCATTTAGCACTATGACTCCCCAAGATCCAACTTGGAATATGGACGTAGGTCAGTCTTCACACTTTAATTCTAGTGTTAATAATTTAAGTATTACTTTTTATTATTGATTGTATCCATTCGTTTGTGTTGGTGACGGTAAAACTATACCCGTCACAAACACGGACCATAGCATCCTTTCCACTCTTGTTCTAGTCACCCCTAATATTATTGCAAATCTTATATATGTTCGTCAGTTTACTCGAGACAATAAATGTACTGTTGAGTTTGACGCTTTTGGTTTCTCTGTGAAGGATTTCTTGACTCGTCATATCCTCCTCAAATGTGACAGCTCAAGTGATCTCTATCCGGTAACCAATCCGTCGTCTCTTGCAAGTGCTTTGAGGTCTCTCGGTTCTTCTACGTGGCACCAACGCATTGGTCACCCTGGTGATGACGTGTTACGCTCTCTTGTTTCTCGTAATTTTATTTCCTGTAAAAAAGAGAAGTCCCTCATGTTCGTCATGCTTGTCAACTTGGAAAACATGTGAAACTTCCTTTTTCTAGTTCTACTTCTATTGTTTCTAGTTGTTTTGAGATTATTCATTTGGATATTTGGACTACAAAACATAATGAATGGTCCAATATCTAATAATTAACACCAACGTATGATTCGTACTATAAATAATATGATTCGTGCGTTGCTTTTCCAAGCCCACCTTCCCCCCACATTTTGGGTCGAGGCAATCCACATGGCCGCCTACCTTCTAAACCTTCTTCCGTCAACCGCCATCCAAAATGAGATACCGCTTACCAAATTGTTCAACAACAACCCAACTATTCCTAACTTCGCACTTTTGGATGGTTATGTTCTCATATATTTTCACTACAAAAACAACTCCACGAGCCACACCATGCATAATTTAGGCTACCCGACCTATCACAAAGGCTATAGGTGTTTTGACCTAACCACTAACAAAATCATTATCTCTAAAATCTTGACATGTTGGTTTAGTAGTACTTGAAGTATTTTCCTTAGTTGAATAAATGTTAGCAGGTCATTGGTTGAATGGGTCCTTTGAGACCGAGTCTTGTGTAACTGAAATACACAATTGGTAGAATAGGTTTCACTTACCTAGTTTTTAGGATGAGTCATGGTACACGTCTAGTCATTGTAAGGCTATATATAGCCATGTTATTTATTAATGAAAGTATCGTCTTCTCTCATATTTCCTTTACCCACTGTGTATTCACATATACACATAATTGTTAGTTTATATTTCACCAGTTGAAAGCTTCAAATCTACATTTGGTGTCAGAGCCACTAGGGCTCAAATCAGAGGAAAGGGGCGATTTCATGCGAATCGAAGCAAGTGGGAGAAGAAAGACCGGCTGCTCACAAGCAGCAGACCGACGCCGAAGAAGAAGATCGTGACCGAAAACCGGTGAAAAGAAGACCGTGGCTAGAAAATAAGTTCTGGCTGAGACCTAGAAGACCGTTAAGTAAGAAAGAAAAACCGTAGACCGGCCGGAAGAGAGATTCCGACGAAGACCGAAGAGCCGATATAAAGACCGGTGGTTTGGCTTGTTTGCAAGTGAAAGAAAAACAGAAAAAGAAGTGAAGAATGGCATTGGTACCTAAAGAAGGAGGATCGATATCTTATCAAGTCCGGCTTTAACCTCGACAAATTATCCAGTGTGGGCTGTTAAGGTCAAATTGATTATGGATGCATATGGCCTATGGGTGACGGTCGAACCAAGAGCGTTAGGTGAAAAATTGGATCTAAACAAGCTCTTGCCTTTTTTTTTAAGCGATACCCGAAGAAATGATTTTGCAAATAGCGAGTTACACCAACCCGAAGCAAGTGTGGGATGGTCTCAAAACACGATACTTGGGTGTGGATCGGGTGAGAACGGCTCGGCTTGCAACACTGAAAAGGGAGCTTGAAAGCTTGCGTATGTAG
The DNA here is from genome assembly GCA_030686995.1 of Artemisia argyi. Classification (NCBI taxonomy): domain Eukaryota; kingdom Viridiplantae; phylum Streptophyta; class Magnoliopsida; order Asterales; family Asteraceae; genus Artemisia; species Artemisia argyi. The sequence goes on along the minus strand of CM060682.1, from coordinate 174,354,764 downwards.
GAGGGTGAAACTGTTGATGAGTTTGCGACCAAGTTGAGTGGTCTAGCTTTAAAGGCAAGGAGTCTCAGGTACGAGCTTGAAGAAGTAGACTTGGTGAAAAGGCTATTTGATGCAATGCCAAAGTCATTTCTTCAAATTGTGGCTTCGATCAAACAGTGTTTCGAGTTGGATACGATGCTCTTTGATGAAGCGGTTGGAAGGCTTAAGGCGTACGAAGAAAGAATCAAAAGCCATGGTGAGAAGGAAGGAGACCAAGGGCAACTCTTGTTTGCAAGTAGCAAAAGCATAGAGAAAGTAGCGGACGAGGAAGAGGCCATGTAAGGAATTCTGATAGAGATGGTAAAGCCCGAGGAAAAGGACCGGGACGAGGTGATAAGAGTGGGATTCGATGCTATGATTGTGGAACATTTGGGCACTTTAGCTATGAGTGCACAAAATGCCAGGACAAGGACAAAGACAACAAGCTCAACTTGATCCAAGATGAAGAACCGACACTGCTTTGATGAAGAGACGAGTCAAGATTAAGGGGTGAATGTTGGATTTAATCTTGACATGTTGGTTTAGTAATACTTCAAGTATTTTCATTAGTTAATAAATTGAATAAATGTTAGAAGAAGGTCATTGGTTGAATGGGTCCTTTGAGACCGAGTCTTGTGTAACAGAAATACACAATTGGTAGAATAGGTTCCAGTTACCTAGTTTTTAGGATTAGTCATGGTACACGTCTAGTCATTGTAAGGCTATATATGGCCATGTTATTTATTAATGAAAGTATCCTCTTCTCTCATATTTATTAATTGGGTAAAAGAAATATGAGAGAAGAGGATACTTTCATTAATAAATAACATGGCTATATATAGCCTTACAATGACTCGACGTGTACCATGACTCATCCTAAAAACTAGGTAACTGAAACCTGTTCTACCAATTGTGTATTTCAGTTATACAAGACTCAGTCTCAAAGGACCCAATCAACTAATGACCTGCTAACATTTATTCAATTTATTAACCGAGGAAAATAATTGAAGTACTACTAAACTAACATGTCAAGATTAAACCCAACATTCACCCCCTTAATCTTGACTCGTTTCTTCATTAAAGCAGTACCGGTTCTTCATCTTGGATTAAGTTGAGCTCATTGTCTTTGTCCTTGTCCTCCCACTTTGTGCACTCATAGCTAAAGTGCCCAAATGTTCCACAATCATAGCATCGAATCCCACTCTTATCAGCTCGACCCGATCCTTTTCCTCGGCCTCTACCACCTCTATCAGAATTCCTTCCACGGCCTCTTCCTCGTCTGCTACTTTCTTAATCCGTTTGCTCACTTGCCAACAAGAGTTGCCCTTGTTCTCCTTCCTTCTCACCATGGCTTTTGATTCTTTATTCATATGCCTTACGACATCCAACCGCTTCATCAAAGAGCATCGTATCCAACTCACAACATTGTTCGATCGAAGCTACAATTTGAAGAAAAGACTTTGGCATTGCATCAAGTAGCCTTTTCACCAAGTCTACTTCTTCAAGCTCATACCCGAGACTCCTTGCCTTTGAAGCTAGACCGCTCAACTTGGTCGCAAACTCATCAATAGTTTCACCTTCCTTTATACGCAGGCTTTCAAGCTACCTTATCAATGTTGCAAACCGATCCGTTCTAACCCGATCCACACCCAAGTATCGTGTTTTGAGACCATCCCACACTTGATTTGGGTCAGTGTAACTCGCCATTTGCAAAACCATTTCTTTGAGTATCGCTTGAAACAAAAAGGCAAGAGCTTGTTTAGATCCGGTTCTTCACCTAACCCTTCTCGATCGACCGTCACCCATAGGCCAAATGCATCCATAATCGATTTGACCTTAACAGCCCACACCGGATAATTTGTCGAGGTCAAAGCCGGAACTTGATATGACATCGATCCTCCTTCTTTAGGTACCAACGCCATTCTTCACTTTTTTTTTTTTTTTTTTTTTTTTTTTTTTTTTTTTTCACCTGCAAACAAGCCAAACCACTGGTCTTTATATTGGCTCTTCGGTCTTCGCCGGAATCTCACTTTCGGCCGGTCTAAGGTCTTTCTTTCTTACTTAACGGTCTTCTCGGTCTCAGCCAGAACTTAGTTTCCAGCCACGGTCTTCTTTTCGCCTGTTTTTTGGTCACGGTCTTCTTCTTCGGCGTCAGTCTTCAGTCGCTGCTTGTGAGCAGCCGGTCTTTCTTCTCCCACTTGCTGCGATTTACATGAAATCGCCCCTTTCCTCTGATTTGAGCCCCATTGGCTCTGATACCAAATGTAGATTTAAAGCTTTCAACTGAATTATGTGTATATGTGAATAAATAGTGGGTAAAGTAAATATGAAAGAAGAGGATACATTCATTAATAAATAACATTAAATAACATGGCTATATATAGCCTTACAATGACTAGATGTGAGTCGTTCAAACAAAAAAAAAAATGACTAGACGTGTACCATGACTCATCCTAAAAACTTGGTAACTGAAACCTATTCTACCAATTGTGTATTTCAGTTACACAAGACTTAATCTCAAAGGACCCATTCAACCAATGATCTGCTAACGTTTATTCAATTTATTAGATAAGGAAAATACTTGAAGTACTACTAAACCAACATGTCAAGATTAAACCCAACACTATGGATCTATTACACCTTCCATTTCCTCACATGGCTTCCATGACGCATCTCCCTCACGAATTGCTCGTCATGTGTTACATAATCTTCCACTCAATACTCCCCTTCCAATACCTACTATTGACCCAATTCAACCATCACCCTTCACCACCCATGACCCAGACCTAATTTGTATCCAATCCTACACCCACAACCCAGACACAAGCCCAATTCGTGGTCTCAGATCCAACCGGAACCCAAACCCACACCAACTCTCAACCCTTCACTAGTATTCCATCAACCTGGACTTAACCCATAGTCACTCGAAATCAGGATGGCACACGTAAGACCACTTAACGTCTAATCCTTCATGTTTCTCATATTTTTCCTGCTCCAAAATCTTCATCTCATCTGATCCGCATTGGCAGGATGCTATGTATAATGAATATAATGCTTTAGTTAAAAATGGTACTTGGGTTCTCGTTCCAAGATCTTCTGGTGCCAATATTGTGCAGTGTTTATGGTTATTTCAGCAAATTTCATGCTGATGGTTCTTTGAGTCATTATAAAGCCCAACTGGTTGCCAACGGTAGTAGTCAACAACTTGGCGTTGACTGTGATGAGACTTTCTGCCCGATTGTCAAGCCGACCACCATTCATATCATTCTTAGTCTTGTGTTAACTAGACATTGGCATGTTCATCAGCTGGACGTTAAGAACGCTTTTCTTAATGGTGAGTTGTTAGAGATTGTGTATATGCATCAGCCTCCAAGTTATGTAGATCCTCAGTATCCTCATCATGTATGTCATGTTCAGAGGTCTTTATATGGGTTGAAACTGGGCCCTTGCGCTTGGTTTCATCGATTTGCTGCTTATGCCACCTGAGTTGGATTTCCGCCCAATAGATGTGATTCGTCTTTATTTATTAATAGATCTGGTACTTACATGGCATTTTTATTGATTTATGTTGATGATATTTTTCTCAGTTCTCACAGCTTCTTCTATGGCTTTGCTTCAAAATATTATATTATCTTTACACAGAGAGTTTGACATGACAGATCTTGGTACCCTTAATTATTTCTTGTGGATCTCTATTACACGTAACACTATAGGGATGTTTCTCTCTTAGAAGAAATATTCTATGGAGTTGCTTGAGTGAGCACATATGCTCAATTGCAACCCTACTCGGACTCCTACTAACATTGAGTCCAAGAGTCGTCAAGAAGGGACTACTATTTCTGATCCTACTTTGTATTGGAGTCTTGCAGGTGGCCTACAGTATCTTACATTCACTCGTCCTGATTTGTCTAATGCAGTGCAACAAATTTTTCTATATATGTGTGATCCTCGGAAGCCTCACTTAGCTGCTCTCAAGAGGATTCTTCGTTATGTTCAGGGTACTTTGAAATTTGGTTTGTAGTTATATTCATCCTTACGATCTTCTCTTGTGGTTTACTCTGAAAATTGATTGGGATGGTTTCCAAGCTAAGCTTAGATATTCATCCAGGTATTGTGTATTTTTGGGCAACAATCATTTATCATGGTCTTCTAAGCGATAACACACTCTTTCATGTTCTAGTGCTGAAGGTGAATATCGGGGTGTTGTTAATGCTGTTGCTGAGACGGCATGGCTACACAATCTTCTTCGGGAACTACACACATCACTATTGACTACTACTATTGTATATTGTGATAATGTCAGTGCTGTTTATTTATCTGCTAATCTGGTGCAACATTAACGAACCAAACACATCGAGATTGACATTCATTTTGTTCATGATATGGTTTCCATAGTTCACGTGCGTGTTCTTCATGTTCTACCTCATTACCAGTATGTGTATATCTTAACCAAAGTTCTTCCTTCAAAATTATTTGAAGAATTTCGAACCAGTTTTAGTGTTCGGCCTCCTCCCGCTCAAACTGCTGGAGATTGTTAGTAGATGTTAATTACTAGATAATGGACTATTCGTTATGTTTTTAGTCCAAGCTCATTAGTTAGTCTAGCTTAGTTATTAAGCAATGTAATCGCTATATATTCATATGATTTTGATGAATAAGTCAAGAAAAAACATTTACAAGTTAATAATACTTTGGCATTAATTCCTTGTACCATATATAGAAGCGATTGTTCAAATAACAAGATTATCCAAGAAAGAAGTTTATGATTTTGTTGTTCTTTTCAACATAGTTGTTGTGGAATAATTGCGATAATATTCCACCAACTAGGTAAAGAGTGTGAATGAATCAACAATACAAGTACACCAAAAAATAGCTTATTAAAAATTAAACTATACAAATTTAACCCAAAAAATGGAACTCCAACAAATTATGTATTTCTTTATCAAAAAGACGTACTATAAACTAGAGAGAAAGATTACACACTAACTTACTGTTGTTGTGTGTTTTAGTATGCTTGAAAAAAAAAAACCCAGCCTAAGCCTTCTATTTATATGCTTCAAACGAGTGATCAACTTGCTAGCAACTTGGCTCCAACTTGCCAATATTCTTAAGTTGCAAGATCTTGTAAATCTTTGATAAGATTCTATGGTGGAGCCCTCCATCCAATTGAGCCAATATTTAAAAAATATCCACCTTGGCGAAATTACCAATGTCTTTATTATTTCCATTAACAAAATTTTGTCGAGTCTTCAAACCTACCTTTAATTCTCCACAACATTGATCAAGTCTAAATAATAACTAAACTTGATCCCTACATCGATTGTGTTATGAATATACCGTAATATCCATTTAATATCTTGCCGATGTCCCTTTTCGGGGTTATGCATATATCTGTTCACCATCCCAACAACATGACTAATATCTGTTCAAGTACATATCATTGCATACATTAATCTACCAACAACATTTGCATAAGGTACTTTTTCCATGTATGCCCTTTCTGCATCATTTTTCGATGACATAGCATCACTGATCTTTAATTGAGAACCTAGTAGAGTATTAACTGATTTTGTTTGCATGTCGAACCTAAAATGATTTAGAATCCTTTTGAGATATTGTTTCTGAGTCAAACAGAGCTTCCTCAATTTTCTATCTCTCTGACTATCTCCATGTCGAGAATCATCTTTGGTTCACCGAAATCCTTTATCTCACATTTACTTTTCAACTAAGTCTTTAAATTTTCAATTTTGTCTAACATTGAGAAACTATCAACATTTCATCTGCATATATAAGAAGATATACAAAGGACCATCTTGTATCGTTTTCAAATAGACACAATGGTTGTATTTCCCTCTTGTGTACTTAGAATGCATCATAAACTTATCAAATCATTTGTACCACTGCCTTGGGGACTGTGCTTCAATATGTACAATGATTTATGAAGCTTACATACTTCATGCTCTTTTCTAGCAACTTGAAATCCTTCTAGCTGAACCATATATATTTCCTCTTCCAAGTCTCTATGTAGAAATGTAGTGAACAGTTCCAAATCCAACTGTGCTACAAAAGCCAGCAAAATTCTAATAAATGAATGCTTTACCACTGGAGAAAAAACTTCATTATAATCAGTTCCCTTTTTCTGAGTGTAGCCTTTAGCTACCAATCTTTCTTTGTAGCAAATTTCATCCTGACTTGGAAATCCTTCTTTCTTTGCATACACCCATTTGCATCCAATTGCCTTATTCCTTTTTTGGATGTTAGTCAACTCCCATGTCTGATTCTCCTGAAGAGACTACATTTCTTCGCTCATGGTAATCCTCCACTTATGGTTCTCTGAGTCTCGAACCGCTTCAGAGTAAGTAGTAGGAACATCATCAACTACAAATTGAAGATGCACAGGCCACCGTATCATTAAGGTAACATCCTTGCTAAAGATCGTCTTCTTTGTTTCTCGACACCATAGACGATAGCCTTTGATTCTAGAGGTGATCCCCATGAATAATGTTTTCTTTGCTCTAGGATCCAACTTTCATTCTTTCACATGATAATATTCAGCGGAACCAAACACATGTAAGGTTTTCCATACCATTCTCCAATGGTGTTTTCCCATGAATAGCTAATTGACGCTATACCACCAACTTATATTGACCAAGTAATGGTCAATAAAGTCAAATAGCATAGATCAATGCTCCGGGTAATATAAGGTATCACCAGGTCGTTAAGTCCCGTTGAAGTGTGAATTGTAACTTTAGCATATTAGTGATCGGGTAATTATTCACAGGAAAGGGTTGTAATATGAATTATTTGGAAATTATTAACAAAGATAGCTTAGGAAAGCTACGTGATTGATTACGGGAATTGAGATTACAACGATTTGAGCTAAAACTTAAAAACGTACGTTTTAATTAAAAACGTACACAGACGAACAAATTGAAAAGTACAACTGATGGACTGGAAAGGTTACAAATGTAAAATTATTATTTTTACAATTCTATTAATTAAAGAAAATTTTAAGAAAATTAAAAACTATTTTTGCACTATTTAATTATTTATTATTAATTAATTACTAATTATCTATTTATTACTAATTAAATTAATTAGAATTATTAAAAATACTAAAAGGACTTAGATAATTAAGAAAAATTTTATAAATCTAATTAACCATTACAGGAATCCTAAAAAATTATAAAAAGTTTATTTTATGTATTTTTAAACTAATTTACTAATTATTAATCTAATTACTTATTAATTTCTAATTAAACTAATTATATTATAAAAAATAGAAAATGAACAGTAAAAATTCTAGAAAAATTTATAAATATGTTTTAACTAAAATAAAAGCTAGAAAAATTATAAAAACTAGGTTATACTTTATAAAATATAATTATGCTATTTAATTACTTAATATTAATTAAAACTAAATTGAACTAAAATTAATTATAAAAATCACTAAAAGACAAAATAAAAATCTGGAAAATTTTCTAAAATTACTTTATCCTAAAATGGAATTTCTAAAAATATAAAAATGATATATAACTTATAAATAAGCTAAAAAGAAAATTAAAATTGATAAATCCTATTAAATAGAAGCTATCACTAATATTAAAGTTGAGTTTTTTGGTTTTTTCTTTTTCCAAACTGAATATACACTAAAAATAAAGACTTTTAATAAAAACACTTTTCACACAATCCAGAAATAAGCACTTTGAGTGCTTATTTGTCCACTGAGTTGACTTTTGTTGACTGAGGTTGAAAATAAGCTCAAATGAAGAGTGTGGGGTCCACAATGATAACCTTTGGTTTCTCTAAGTTTAATGAACTTAAATAAGCAAGTATAAGCCAAATAAGCTGCTTCAATAAGCCAATAATCACAAATAAGCTGGTTTGCTTATTCCATTCTGAGACAGTTATGGGACAGACTTTGGGCACAAAGTTAAGTGGGGTCCATTGGTCTTAAGGTCAAGTAACCGGTCAATATACACTCCCTGGTAGGAGGGGGTTGAAAGGTGCCAAGTCTGAGGTGTGGGACCCACTGGGTCAGTCACAAAACACCACCAAAGTTGGGTGGGTGGAACAAGTCTGCTGAGACAGGGCAAGAGCTTGCCCTGCAAGTGTCTTCCAGGGGTAATTTGGCCAATAAGAAAAATTCACAAAAATGTAAAAAGTATGTAAATCACAAATACTACTGGTAGACAATATTCACAACAATTTTCAAAGCCTAAAACATTCCACAAAAATCACAACAAATCAAGCCATATTTGGAAAAATCTGAGACTCACACTTTTGACTTTTTATAAAACTTTGATACTTTGACTTTTATGAAACACAGATCACTATTATTGCTTGAATCTGTTATAATAAGCTATATAATGACCAATTTAAGTGAAAACTCAAACTTGTGAATGGATATGATGGGCCTTGGAATTGAAAATCCCACACAGTTAACTGTGTGGGTGAGATTGCTTATGATTTTGACTTTGGCTGTATTTATGACCAAGAAAATGGTTGTTTTGGTCTGTTGTGACATGATTGAGTTAAATGAACCAAAATGAAATCATGAAACACACTGAAACACTTAATGCAGTCACAACCAAACACCCCTTTTTAGAACAGTTTTGAAGATTTTAGAAGCCAAATGAGATTTAAACCTACAAAACCACTGCTAACTGATTTGTTATGCTATAATAGGTAATCATAAACTAGAAAACACAGCTATATATTACAATCACCAAGAATTACTACAAATCTTAAAATTGACAGTCAACTAGAAACTAGGAATTAAACACAATTTAGAATACAACCAACAAAGCACAATTCTAAATTACTCTAAACTATGCTAATTGTGCACAAACAAGACAAAAATAAGCTAAGTTAAGCAATTAGATAGACAAGAACAAAGATGGTGCAAGGAACTCACAAAATGCAATCCAAGCTCAGTTCAAGAACCAAGGTCCACATAAACCAATCTAATGACCTCCCATGAGGTCTCTAACCCACAGCCATCCAACATATAATGTGCTCCTTGCTTGCTTCTTCCTTTTTCACTTATTTTTTATTTTATTTTTATTTATTTAGTATTTTTGCTATTTTTCTTAAACTTAGTAAAAACCTTTCTTAATACTTGAAAGACTTGTATAAAACAGATACCAGATTGATTATGTGAGTAAACAATCAACTAAATATTAATGAGAAACCTGGAACAAAGCTTTGAAATTTCTAAAGTAACTTGAAAACTTGTAAAGGCAATGAAGTTAAAACAGAAGCTTCATTAACTTAAAAACAAATTACATAAGTAAAATTAGATACTACAATGACTTGAAAACTAAAAATTACACACTTGGGCTCATGTAAGAGCTACAATATATATAACGAAAATAAAATAAGTCCTATCTTCTCCCACATGGCTTTTCCTTGAACTCTGGAGGTCCCACATGTCTTTTCTTTGACCAGAGACCAAATCCTCACCCTCCAATTGTATTTTGATCGTTTCTAGCCTTTGATTAGTGTTTTGGCGCCAAAATGAATACGGGCAAGGTTGAGTGGTTCTGGTGGGGGTTTGGTCTTGGTATTAATTGTGGTGTGTTTATTAGGTAAGGGGTATTAATTGTGGGGGGATTTGGTTGGAAAAAGGTGAGGAGGGGGGAGGTTGTATTCCCTGGTTTTGTGGGATTTGGTTGGGGGGAAGAAGGAGTTGACCGGGGTTTGACCCGGTTGACTGTTTGACCCTGGTGGATTATAACAAAAGGATTGGGCCGGGTTTTTTGTGGTGGACTGGGCCAGGGATTGGATTGGGTTAATGGTTTGGTTTTGGGTAGTAATAACAAACAAGGGATCCGGTTGGTTTGTTTTAGTTACAAGGACCAATTTTGTATATTTTGAAAACATGAGGGACTGAAATGCAAACTTATCCAAAGTAACCATAAGGACCAATGTTGCCAATAACCATAACTCCAAGAACCATTTTTGTATTTTTCCAATTTCAAAATTCTCAGGGACCTGTTTTGCCAAATTTGAAATCTCAGGGACCAAACTTGTAATTTTGGAAAATTTGCAACCCAAGTGTAATATTTTGATTTTTTGACTTTTAAATCCTTGGGTTGACTTTTCATTTCAAAATAAATGCATAGGGACTAAAGTTGACAAGTTTTGAAACTTGGGGGACTGAAACTGCCAATACTGCAAACTTTGTACATTTTTTCTTTGTTTTTGCACATTTTGCTTTTAAAACACATAAAACACAATCCCTGGGATAATTTAAGTATTTTGATATCTTTTTGATTGTTTTTGTGCGTTTTGGCAGTTTAAATATATCAAAAACGTTGAGTGTTTGAGCACTCATCAATCCCCCACACTAAACTATTGCTAGTCCCTAGCAATCTTTTTAGAAAACTTGATGGATTTTAAACTCTTTACCAAAAGCCATCATTTCTGGAGTAGCCAGGTGTAAGAACTGTGGCACACCTGATAACCGTGTGATTTTGAGCAAGTCACCAGCTTTCAACGGATTTGTTAAGTCTTTACCAAGAGCCGTTTGCTCCTGGACTAGCCAGCATCTTGATGGACCTAGTCAACATCTTGGTTAGCTGATTACCAATTATGGATTTTCCACGGCCTTTACCACAAGCCATAATCTTGCGGGCTAGCCAACTCATTTGTTTTTGGGGAGTTGAGGAACCATACAATTTTGGGCAAATTGCAAGCCGTCAACGGATTTGATATATCTTTACCAAGAGTCATTTGCTCCTGGATTAGCCAATCCTTTTTGTCGCTTAGACAAGGCGGAATGATTACCACAAAATTTTTTGAAATAAAGTGAAAATTTTTTGAAAATTTTGGCCAAAAACGGGGGTACTTGAAAGATATTTTGATAAAATTCGCTAGAATTCCCCCCCCCCCCACACTTAGAAATGAATATTGACCTCAATATTCAAAGTCCCAGCTATTATGCCGAAGCTATGAACGTAAAAAGCCAAGATTCGAATCTAACTGCGGAAATACCAAATTTCACTTTATTTCTATATATACAACTTTTTTTTTTTTTTTTTTTTTTTTTTTTTTTTTTTTTTTTTTTTGAAATCTATATACATATATACATTTTTCAAACAGCGGGGGGTTGGCCATTCCCCCACACTAGGTGGTAGAAAGTAGAAAGAATCAGAGATACGGGAGAAAACCCGTATTGTGCTATTGTTTTTGTTCATCGAGTCGCTAGCTTGACTCGATCCCCGAATTCAATTGTCCTTGGGGAAAGTTTGGAGATCCGGGACGACCATGGATGGTACATCCTCTCCAAAGTAATGTTTCAACCGATGTCCATTCACTTTGAAATTTGGACCGTCATTTTGAGATAATTCGACGGTACCATAAGTATAAACTTTTGCGATAGTGAATGGACCAGTCCATCGGGTTTTGAGCTTTCCCGAGAAGATCTTGAGTCTAGAGTTGAAAAGAAGGACTCGATCATCAACGTTGAAAACGCGGTTTTTGATTTTTGAGTCATGAATCTTCTTTGTCTTTTCTTTATAGATCAAAGAGTTCTCGTAAGCTTGATCACGAAGTTCGTTTAGTTGAACTTTCCTATGATCACCCGCCGTTTTGAGGTCGAAATTGGCATGCTTGAGGGCCCAATAGGCCTTGTGCTCAAGCTCGATCGGAAGATGGCACGCTTTCCCGTACACAAGTTTATAAGGCGTACACCCAATGGGTGTTTTGTAAGCCGTACGGAAAGCCCAAAGTGCATCATCTAATTTGTCCGACCACGATGCACGATTCTCACCTACATTTCTTTCCAAGATTCTTTTAATGCCCCGATTGGAAACTTCGACTTGTCCACTCGTTTGAGGGTGGTACGCAGTGGAAAGACGGTGAGTTACACCGTACTTTTGCATGACTTTGTCAAATTTGTCATTACAGAAGTGCGTACCACGATCACTAATAATAGCACGTGGAGTTCCGAATCGGGCAAAAAGAGCTTTTAAAAATTTCACAACTACTCGGGCATCATTTGTGGGTAAAGCTTTTGCTTCAACCTATTTTGACAAATAGTCAACTGCCACGAGTATGTATTTGTTGCCGTGAGAGGATGGAAATGGCCCCATAAAGTCGATGCCCCAGATATCAAAAATTTCACAAACTTGAATTGTATTCTGAGGCATTTCATTCCTTTGTGAAATATTCCCGTGACGCTGACAAGCGTCACAGGACTTGACCAATTCTTGGGCATCCTTGTAGATCGAGGGCCAATAAAAGCCGGAATCAAACACCTTTTTAGCGGTGTAGTTGGGATTGTGGTGGCCCCCCGTAGGACCAGCATGGCAAGCCTTTAAGATTTCAGCGGCTTCCTGACCATACACACACCGCCGGATGACTTGATCCGCGCATATTTTGAACAAGTAGGGGTCGTCCCAAAAGTAATGTTTTACGTCTTTGAAAAATTTATTTTTTTGTTGGGACGACATCCCTCTCACAATGAAGTTACCCGCAAGATAGTTTGCAAAGTCGGCAAACCATGGGGTAATCGAGTCTCCACGAAATGAAACCGCATTGAGGGTTTCGAGAGGAAATGTTTCATTAATTTCCTTTTTCTCGAAAGCATCTTGGTGGGGGTTTTCAAGACGGGAGAGATGATCAGCAGCTAGGTTCTCAGCTCCTTTTTTATCACGAATAATGATATCAAATTCCTGAAGGAGGAGAACCCAACAGAGGAGTCTCGGCTTTGCATCTTGCTTTGCAAATAGATACTTCAAAGCCGAATGATCCGTATACACTATGCTTTTAGTCAGAATCAAGTATGTCCGGAATTTTTTAAAAGCATACACCACAGCTAATAATTCTTTTTCAGTGGTGGTGTAATGACTTTGTGCCTCAGTCATAGTCTTGCTGGCATAGTATATAGGCTGAAAATGTTTTGTTTTGCGTTGCCCCAAGACTGCCCCTATAGCATAATCACTAGCATCACACATGAGCTCGAAGGGCAAGTCCCAATTGGGGGCAACAAGAATCGGTGCCTCTGTAAGCCTTTTCTTTAATGTTTCAAAGGCTTCGATGCACTCAGGGGAGAAGATAAAAGGAGCATCCTTCTCGAGGAGATGGGTCATAGGCCGGGCGATTTTAGAAAAATCTTGAATAAACCTACGATAGAAACCGGCGTGACCCAAAAAGCTCCTAACACCTTTCACAGTCGTGGGATGAGGCAATTTTGCAATGACGTCCACTTTGGCACGGTCAACCTCAATCCCGTTTTTTGAAATTTTATGGCCGAGGATAATGCCCTCTTTGACCATAAAGTGACTCTTCTCCCAATTTAGACATAACTTTGTGTCTTCACAACGTTTTAGCATGCTGTCTAAATGGGAGAGACATGTTTTAAACAAATCCCCAATGACCGAGAAATCGTCCATAAAGACCTCCATACTTTTCCCGATCATGTCGGAAAAAATGGCCATCATACATCTTTGAAATGTGCCCGGAGCATTACATAAGCCAAATGGCATACGTTTATATGCGAAGGTTCCATAGGGGCACGTAAAAGTGGTCTTTTCTTGGTCTTGCGGGTCAATGGGAATCTGAAAGTAACCCGAGAAACCATCGAGGAAGTAATAATACTCATTCCCCGCTAATCTCTCGAGCATCTGATCCATAAAGGGCAGAGGAAAATGATCCATACGGGTGGCGTCATTCAATTTACGATAATCAATGCAGACGCGCCATCCCGTAACCAAACGAGTTGGGATTAACTCATTCTCCTCATTTGTGACAACAGTAATGCCTCCCTTTTTTGGAACACAATGAATTGGGCTGACCCAAGGACTGTCCGAGATAGGGTAAATCAATCCGGCATCAAGAAGTTTTAAAACCTCTTGTTTGATAACCTCGTGAATTTTTGGATTCACCCTTCTTTGCTGTTGGACTGCTGGTTTGAAGTTGTCCTCCATTAAAATCTTGTGAGTACAAAACTCAGGGTCAATGCCCTTGATGTCGGAGAGACGCCAAGCAATTGCTTGTTTATGAGACTTCAAAACCTTTATAAGAGCAGCCTTTTCCTCATCACTTAAGTCTTTGGAAATTATGACGGGTAATTTATCATCACCCTCCAGAAATGCATATTCAAGATGAGGCGGCAAGTCCTTAAGTTCAACCTCCGGGAAGTCATCAGTTTTCTCAACATTTTTGACTTCCTCCTTATGAAGTTGTTGTGGTAGAACAGGAAGAGGAGAGGGATCTTCGTTTAACAATTTTTCAAGCACGAGAATATCCCTCTCGAGGTCGATCTCTTGGTTATCGACTCCATCGGGAATCGAGTCACTTTTGAGAAACGCCTCCATTTCTTCTAAGATGAAGTCACTTCCCTCAAACGGAGTGAGGGAAGGAGAAGAATTGGCTATGATGGGATGAGAAGATTTAGTGAGGTTTTCACTTGAAGAATCATCAATGAAACCTAAAATCTCTTGGGCATACTCCTCAGTAGCAACATCGATGACATCAATTTGATTCACCGACTCACAATCATAATTGGAGGAGTATCTCGATGTTTGATTTAGGTTGAAGGTAATAGCTTCCGTCCCAACACGTAATGTGATCTCATGCTCGAATACATCGATAAGAGCGTGCCCAGTTCTAAGGAACCCCCTCCCAAGAATGAGAGGGACCCTTGAATCGGCATCAAAGTCAACAATCACAAAATCTGCCGGAAAATGAAACTTTCCCACTTTAACAAATACGTCCTCGGCAATGCCAATGGGACGAGAAATCGAACGATCGGCAAGCTCTAAAGTCATGCACGTGGGAGTGAGTTCGGGAAGAGAAAGTTTCTTCCACACAGAATATGGCATTAGGTTGATGCTAGCACCTAGATCGGCCAGGGCGAAGCAATCAACCATACCCGGGAAAGTACAAGGAATGAGAAATTTCCCGGGATCTCCAAGCTTTTCAGGAAGCTTTTTCAAAAGAACCGCAGAGCAGTTCTCATTCAAAGGAGTTCTTGCCATCTCAAATAATTTTTCTTTATTACTCAACAGATTTTTGATTGTCGATGCAAACTTGGGCATCAAGAGAATAGCATCCGCGAAGCTGATATCAAACTGCAAATCTTGGAAGATTTGGAAAAATTTATCCATTTGGTGATTAGCTTTTTCGCGGAGCTTTTGTTCACTGAGACGTGATGAATAGGAAATAGAAGTTTTGGATTTAGGGTTGTCCACTGGAGTTTCTGGTGGTTCAAAGACAACGCCAGGCTTACATCTGGTTTCAGGATTAACCTGAGGTTGGACATGTGTTGTACTTCGTGGGCTAGGAATTTGCACCTTGTCCTTTGTCACCTCAGGCTCACGATTCACTACCTTTGGAGGAGAGGAAGAAGAGGTAGGAATCGCGGGTTCATCATATGAAGCACCACTTCGTGTTGTGATCGCCTTAGCATCGCCCCTCGGGTTAGCGATTGTGTTGCTCGGTAAAGTCGTACCTGAGCCCGAGGGTCAATCATTTAAAGACTTCTTGATGTCAGAAATCTGGCTGACTAGCAACTTGTTCAGCTCTTATTGGGACTTCATGAATTGCTTCAACAACTCATCAGATGAAGGCCCGGTTGGAACAATGGCTTGATTCGGATTAGGAATATTTGGAGCTTGATTGTTCGGGTTGGGGCCTTGATTGAAATTTCCTTGGTTTTGATGATGGAAATTTCCTTGATTCTGGTGATTGTTTCCGTGAAAGTTCCCGGGATTGAAATTACCCTGACCTTGGTTCCGGTTATAGTTTCCTTGATGTTGGAAACCTTGATTTTGAAAACCTTGGTTTTGATTTTGGAAACCGTGACCCTGATTGAAGTTACTTTGGTTTTGATAACCTTGATTTACTCTATTTTGGTTTTGGCCACGGTTTTGGACATTTTGGTTTTGGTTAAAACCGGGAGGTCCAGGATAATGGTGAGGACGATAGTTCGGGTCCATAGGAGGGCGGTATTGATTGCCTCCTTGATTGTGGGACCCGACAACAGCATTAGCTTCATATGGAGTACCATCAGTAGCTGTGCAATTGTAGTAGGCATGCGGCCCACCAAAAGTCACACAGACTTCCACTTTTTTAACCTCAGCAGGGGGAGGATGTTGTGGAAATGAGAGTTTCTTTGTTTGGGCGAGAACCAAAGCTTGGATCGCTTCAGTGAGCTTGTCAAGCTTAGCATCCGTGCTAGATTGACCCACAGAAGATGAAGTAGAAGGACCCGCATTGATTTGAAAAACAATCGGTTTGCTTCGTGTAGAGCGGACCTTAGACTTGTTTTCTATGATTTGCAAAGCTTCTTTTGTGGTTCTACTCAAAAAATTACCTCCCGCGGAGGCATTGAGAGAATCCTGATCAGCTTGGCTCACGCCATTGTAAAAAGTATCGAGTTACATCAACTCAGAGAAACCATGATGTGGACACTTGCGAAGTAATTCTTTGAAACGATCCCACGCTTCACCAAAAGATTCATCGTATTTTTGAGTGAACTTGGTGATTTCGTTTTTAAGACTCGTGGTCTTGGAAGGTGGGAAGAATTCATTCACAAACTTTTTGACAAGATCTTCCCAAGTCTCAATAGATCGTGGAGGTTGTTTTTCAAGCCAAATCCGGGCTTGTCCCTCCAGGGAGAATGGGAAGAGAAGAAGTTTTATTGCTTCACACGAGACATTTTTGTACTTGATGGTCGATGTGATTTTATTGAACCATCGAATGTGAGCATGAGGATCGTCCCTCTCAAAACCGTAAAATTGACTCGAGGTTACAAGATTGAGTAACCCGGTTTTGAGCTCAAAATTATCAGCCACGATGGCTGGAACAAAAATGGCATCTCCGTAACCCTCGATGGGTGCTTGGAGAAGTTCACACATGGGACGGTCTTCCGCCATGGTGACAGTGGGTGTGGCAACAGTACGGATCTCAGATCCGACTGTTGGTGCTGAACGTCGACGAGGTCTTCTAGGTTTCTGAACAAGCTCACGTAATGGGCTCGTGGACCTTGAAGAACGAGTGCGCATGCACTAGAGATAAAAACCAATCAAAACAAAAATCGAGGCAAATCAACAATGAACTTAAACCAATAATCGCAAGTAAGTGGCTTCTTTAAGAAAAGGTACACCACCTACAGGGATACAAAGGCAAGTTTTTATCTTTCGTTTGGGAACTTATTATGTTCACACCCCCAGTTGGTAGGTGTTCTGTCTTGGTTTGCGACGGTTGGTTTTTATGTAATTATTATTCACAAGAAAAGACGGATGTTTTTGTGTTTTGTGTAAGGGTTTAAAAATTTTTGGAAAATATTTTTGGTATCGTCTCGTTTACCAAAATCGTTTTTCTTTAAGAATCACCTTAAAAGATAACCGATTTAGAAAACGTTACGATCTGTTTTGTTGTTTTTAATTAATTTTTTTTGTTGTTTTAACACTTTAGGAAAAGTGTTAATGACTTTTTTGTGTTTTGATTATGAAAATATACACAAGTGGTGGTATTTGTACGGTGAATGAGGTGAGATAACACTAATCTCAAATAACGCTTTAGAAACGCGCCCACTTCCCCTGCAGCGGCGCCAAAAATTGATTGACGCTAAACCACCAACTTATATTGACCAAGTAATGGTCAATAAAGTCAAATAGCCTAGATCAATGCTCCGGGTAATATAAGGTATCACCAGGTCGTTAAGTCCCGTTGAAGTGTGAATTGTAACTTTAGCGTATTAGTGATCGGGTAATTATTCACAGGAAAGGATTGTAATATGAATTATTTGGAAATTATTAACAATGATAGCTTAGAAAAGCTACGTGATTGATTACGGGAATTGAGATTACAACGATTTGAGCTAAAACTTAAAAACGTACGTTTTAATTAAAAACGTACATAGACGAACAAATTGAAAAGTACAACTGATGGACTGGAAAGGTTACAAATGTAAAATTATTATTTTTACAATTCTATTAATTAAATAAAATTTTAAGAAAATTAAAAACTATTTTTGCACTATTTAATTATTTATTATTAATTAATTACTAATTATCTATTTATTACTAATTAAATTAATTAGAATTATTAAAAATACTAAAAGGACTTAGATAATTAAGAAAAATTTTATAAATCTAATTAACCATTACAGGAATCCTAAAAAATTATAAAAAGTTTATTTTATGTATTTTTAAACTAATTTACTAATTATTAATCTAATTACTTATTAATTTCTAATTAAACTAATTATATTATAAAAAATAGAAAATGAACAGTAAAAATTCTAGAAAAATTTATAAATATGTTTTAACTAAAATAAAAGCTAGAAAAATTATAAAAACTAGGTTATACTTTATAAAATATAATTATGCTATTTAATTACTTAATATTAATTAAAACTAAATTGAACTAAAATTAATTATAAAAACCACTAAAAGACAAAATAAAAATCTGGAAAAATTTCTAAAATTACTTTATCCTAAAATAGAATTTCTAAAAATATAAAAATGTTATATTACTTATAAATAAGCTAAAAAGAAAATTAAAATTGATAAATCCTATTAAATAGAAGCTATCACTAATATTAAAGTTGAGTTTTTTGGTTTTTTCTTTTTCCAAACTGAATATACACTAAAAATAAAGACTTTTAATAAAAACACTTTTCACACAATCCAGAAATAAGCACTTTGAGTGCTTATTTGTCCACTGAGTTGACTTTTGTTGACTGAGGTTGAAAATAAGCTCAAATGAAGAGTGTGGGGTCCACAATGATAACCTTTGGTTTCTCTAAGTTTAATGAACTTGAATAAGCAAGTATAAGCCAAATAAGCTGCTTCAATAAGCCAATAATCACAAATAAGCTGGTTTGCTTATTCCATTCTGAGACAGTTATGGGACAGACTTTGGGCACAAAGTTAAGTGGGGTCCACTGGTCTTAAGGTCAAGTAACTGGTCAATATACACTCCCTGGTAGGAGGGGGGTTGAAAGGTGCCAAGTCTGAGGTGTGGGACCCACTGGGTCAGTCACAAACCACCACCAAAGTTGGGTGGGTGGAACAAGTCTGCTGAGACAGGGCAAGAGCTTGCCCTGCAAGTGTCTTCCAGGGGTAATTTGGCCAATAAGAAAAATTCACAAAAATGTAAAAAGTATGGAAATCACAAATACTACTGGTAGACAATATTCACAACAATTTTCAAAGCCTAAAACATTCCACAAAAATCACAACAAATCAAGCCATATTTTGAAAAATCTGAGACTCACACTTTTGACTTTTTATAAAACTTTGATACTTTGACTTTTATGAAACTCAGATCACTATTATTGCTTGAATCTGTTATAATAAGCTATATAATGACCAATTTAAGTGAAAACTCAAACTTGTGAATGGATATGATGGGTCTTGGAATTGAAAATCCCACACAGTTAACTGTGTGGGTGAGATTGCTTATGATTTTGACTTTGGCTGTATTTATGACCAAGAAAATGGTTGTTTTGGTCTGTTGTGACTATGATTGAGGTAAATGAACCAAAATGAAATCATGAAACACACTGAAACACTTAATGCAGTCACAACCAAACACCCCTTTTTAGAACAGTTTTGAAGATTTTAGAAGCCAAATGAGATTTAAACCTACAAAACCACTGCTAACTGCTTTGTTATGCTATAATAGGTAATCATAAACTAGAAAACACAGCTATATATTACAATCACCAAGAATTACTACAAATCTTAAAATTGACAGTTAACTAGAAACTAGGAATTAAAACACAATTTAAAATGCAACCAACAAAGCACAATTCTAAATTACTCTAAACTATGCTAATTGTGCACAAACAAGACAGAAATAAGCTAAGTTAAGCAATTAGATAGACAAGAACAGAGATGGTGCAAGGAACTCACAAAATGCAATCCAAGCTCAGTTCAAGAACCGAGGTCCACATAAACCAACCTAATGACCTCCCATGAGGTCTCTAACCCACAGCAATCCAACATATACTGTGCTCCTTGCTTGCTTCTTCCTTTTTCACTTATTTTTTATTTTATTTTTATTTATTTAGTATTTTTGCTATTTTTCTTAAACTTAGTAAAAACCTTTCTTAATATTGAAAGACTTGTATAAAACAGATACCAGATTGATTATGTGAGTAAACAATCAACTAAATATTAATGAGAAACCTGGAACAAAGCTTTGAAATTTCTAAAGTAACTTGAAAACTTGTAAAGGGAATGAACTTAAAACAGAAGCTTCATTAACTTAAAAACAAATTACATAAGTAAAATTAGATACTACAATGACTTGAAAACTAAAAATTACACACTTGGGCTCATGTAAGAGCTACAATATATATAACGAAAATAAAATAAGTCCTATCTTCTCCCACATGGCTTTTCCTTGAACTCTGGAGGTCCCACATGTCTTTTCTTTGACCAGAGACCAAATCCTCACCCTCCAATTGTATTTTGATCGTTTCTAGCCTTTGATTAGTGTTTTAGCGCCAAAATGAATACGGGCAAGGTTGAGTGGTTCTGGTGGGGGTTTGGTCTTGGTATTAATTGTGGTGGGTTTATTAGGTAAGGGGTATTAATTGTGGGGGGATTTGGTTGGAAAAGGGTGAGGAGGGGGGAGGTTGTATTCGCTGGTTTTGTGGGATTTGGTTGGGGGGAAGAAGGAGTTGACCTGGGTTTGACCCGGTTGACTGTTTGACCCTGGTGGATTATAACAAAAGGATTGGGCCGGGTTTTTTGTGGTGGACTGGGCCAGGGATTGGATTGGGTTAATGGTTTGGTTTTGGGTAGTAATAACAAACAAGGGATCCGGTTGGCTTGTTTTAGTTACAAGGACCAATTTTGTATATTTTGAAAACATGAGGGACTGAAATGCAAACTTATCCAAAGTAACCATAAGGACCAATGTTGCCAATAACCATAACTCCAAGAACCATTTTTGTATTTTTCCAATTTCAAATTCCCAGGGACCTGTTTTGCCAAATTTGAAATCTCAGGGACCAAACTTGTAATTTTGGAAAATTTGCAACCCAAGTGTAATATTTTGATTTTTTGACTTTTAAATCCTTGGGTTGACTTTTCATTTCAAAATAAATGCATAGGGACTAAAGTTGACAAGTTTTGAAACTTGGGGGACTGAAACTGCCAATACTGCAAACTTTGTACGTTTTTTCTTTGTTTTTGCACATTTTGCTTTTAAAACACATAAAACACAATCCCTGGGATAATCTAAGTATTTTGATATCTTTTTGATTGTTTTTGTGCGTTTTGGCAGTTTAAATATATAAAAAACGATGAGTGTTTGAGCACTCATCAATAGCAGTTGATAGCAAACAATTAACAAGGTGATACGCATACGTTACAGCTTCAGCCCAAAATTGCTTACCCATCCAAGCATTGGATAATATACATCGAACATTCTCCAGCAAGGTTCGGTTCATGCGTTCTGCCACCCTATTCTGTTTTAGTGTATGTTTAATAGTGAAGTTCCTGACGATGCCTTCATCTTCATAAATTATTTTAAACTGATAATTTTTATACTCTCCGCCATTGTCTATTTGGAGATGTTGGATCTTTTTGCACATTTGAGTTTCCATCATCTTTTTCCACTTGATAAACACTCCTAGCACTCCATCTTTTGTCTTCAACGTATATACCCATTCTATTTGAGAAAAGTCATCAACAAAGGTCACATAGTAGTGTCTCCCTCCTAAAAATCTTGTTTTTAGGGACCCCACACATCAGTGTGGACATAATTCAAGATACCTTGTGTCTTATAGATAGTTGATCCAAATTTCATCCTTATCATCTTCCTATTGATACAATGCTCATAGAAATCCAACTTACATGAACTTAGTCCTTTCAATAATCCTTGCTTTATAAGCAAATTCAAGGATTTTTCTCCTGCATGCCCTAAGCGCATATGCCATAGATTCACAGGTTATGAATTTCTATCGCCATCAGTAACAACTGCTACAATTCCAACAACTCTTCTACCCTTGTAGTGATACGTGTTGTATATTTTACCTTCATTACTACAAGTACACCAGAGATGATCTTTATAACCCCATCCTTTGTTCTTACTTCGAATCCTTTAGATTCTAAGGTATCGACGAACATGAGATTCTTTTTCAACTTTGGCGAATAATGAATACCTTTCAAGGTCACAATTGTTCCGTCTTCATTTTGCAATCGAACAGAACCAATCCCATATTTATCAAATCGGTGACCAGTTGGTTAAAACTGGTAACGTGATCATTACTCGTGGTACTCGGTACATATGTGAAGCGACAAAGTCTCTTTTTCATAAATAGATTATTTTGACAATTTTTCTTCTAAAATTTCGCTTCCAATGCCACCCACAGTTTGTAAGCGGGTGTTTCTTTTGAGAAAATATCTCATTGCTCTCTCGAAAGACATGAACGAACCGTACCACAAGCTAATCGATTGACGGTTAACCAATTCATATCTTCTACATCCTTTGGTTTACTTTCATCAACGATCATATCTAGACCTTGTTGAAAAAGAGCATCTAGAACCTCATTTTGCCATATACCGAAATGGCATGTGCCATCAAAAACCTCCATCACCAATTTTTCATTCGTCAAGACTGGTCTAGCCTAACTTGGAGATGTTGGATCCACTGTTGTGGAAAGTTTATCAATTTTGTCATCCACCATTTCAAATAGAAATTAATTTTCAATAGCTTCTAACCAAAAACCAGCTGAATTCTTTTCTGATGTGGAAGATCAAAATTGCAGCTACAGAGCATACCAATAATAACATCGGCTCTTGATACCACTTGATGTGGAATAATCGTGACAATATTCCACCAACTTGGTAAAGAGTACGAATGAATTAATAAAACAAGTATACCTCAAAATAGCTTGTTGAAAGTTAAACAATACCACCAAAAATATATATATATATATATATATATATATATATATATATATATATATATATATATATATATATATATATATATATAATAATAATAATAATAATAATAATAAATAGAAAAAGAAACACCAACAAATTATGTATTTCTTAATAAAAATGACATACTACAAACTAAAGAGAATATACAATAACTTATTGTTGTTGTGTGTTTTGGTGTGCTTGAAAACAAAAACTAAGCCTTCTATTTATAGCAGTGTTTTAAAAAGCGTGTTAAGGCGCCGCAAAGGCGTCGCCAAGGCGCGAGGCGTGGCCTCGCCGCCACGAAATGGACCTTGGCGGCTGATCTAGGCGTCACGCAAAAAAGCATGAAATAAGGCGAGAAAATGCGCGCCTTTTGTAAGGCGTGGCGCTACTTTATGTTTGAACCAGTTTTGTTTTATTTTATTTTATTTTATTTTATTTTTTTAAACTATTATTAACTAGTATTTGGAATTTAGGCTATTTGGTATATGGGCATCGTAATTATGTAGTAAATAGTAGTCTAAATGTCTAATATAGTAGGAGTAATATGATCTAAAATTATAAATACGTAAATCTAAAATTATTTTTTTGCCGATTTAGTGACGTTTTAAAAACGCAAAGGCTCCGTCATGACGCGTAAGGATTGAGGCACAGCCATGCCGCCATGACACGCCTCACACCTTTTATAACCTTGATCGCCTCACGCCTTTTATAACCTTGATTTATTTGCTCCAGTTGAACCAATATTTAACAATATTAAAAGACAATATATTTCAACTTGAAGTGTATGTCTTCTTCCTCTTCCATTAAATCAAAACATTTCAACTTCATAGCCGCCGATCGCATCTCTTGACTATCTAATTGATAACTTCAACCTCGATTTTAGCTCAAAAGTTGAGCTTTTTTTGCTAGAAAACCTCGTTCATAATCCTACTTTTCAAACAAGTAGGTCAAGGTTGACATGGCTCTACTCGTGACTAGTTGGTCTAATGGAGTTCAGTCTGTTCCTAAAGATTACATAATGCCACCTGAAAGAAGAGCTGGTGATTTTGTAACTATTAACAAGGATATTCCAGTGATTAATCTTCAAAATGATCGGTCTGAAGTTGTCCAACAAATTATAAAAGCTTGTCAAGAATTCGGTTTATTTCAGGTCTTTTTCTAAGTTCTAACCCGATTTTCATATATCCAAATAGTATCTAGTTTACTTGTTTGATGACTGATAATTAACAGGTGATTAATCATGGGGTTCCCGATGAAATGATGGTGGACATGAGGGTTCTGTACGACGAGTTTTTTAACATGCCAGTTGAGGACAAATTAGGTGTTTACGCTGAGAAGTTCTGTAAAGGGTGTGCACTATACACTAGCGGGAGGAATCACGCAAAAGAGGATGTTCATTATTGGAAAGACACTTTGAAGCACACTTGTCACCCTTTAGAAGAACACACACCATCTTGGCCCGAAAAACCAACTAGATACAGGTAACCTATAGCTACGTCTCACTCGATTAGTGACCCTTTTCAGCTTGTCATCAGGGTATTTTTCATGTTTTTTTAACAGCAGGGTAATTATATATATACTAAACCCCAAGAGGTTACTGTAGCAAACACTGTGCTTGCTACAGTGCTTGCTACAGTACCTTTTTTTTTTTTTTTTTTTTTTTTTTTAATAATAACGGTCGTTAGTTATTTAACAGCTGTTAACTAACGACTGTTATCTTTAATATTTTTTCAAAAAATGCTTTTAACGCAATTACCATAACCCAAAGCCGTTAAATATTTGCAACCACAAACAAATCTTAACCGACACCCAATAACTACTTAAAAAAATATATAAATTATTTCTCTTTTTTTTTTACAACCAACGCATAACACCAAACTACTATTTTAAAAACCCGCCGCAACGCGCGGGTTACTAAACTCGTTTATGTACTATTAATAATCAGGCGCTAGCAAGACGCTGGAGCCAAACAATGATTACACAGATTTATTGCAAGTAGCAATTGGTTAAAAAATCCAGTCTATCCAACAAGGATTGATATTCATTAGGCTATCTCTCATTGGTTACTAATATTTATTTTGAATTTAGGGAAGAGGTGGGGAAATACTCGATTGAAGTGCGAAAAATGGGGTTCAAGATTCTGGAGTTAATCGCAGAAGGACTCGGACTTAACAAAGGACACTTTGAGGAAGTGGGACAGGGGCAGTCAATGGCGATTAACCATTACCCACCATGTCCCGACCCAAGTCAAGCAATGGGAATTGTTAGCCACAGTGACCCGGGTCTCATAACCTTCCTTCAACAAGACCACTATGGGCTACAAATACAAAAAGAAGGGCAATGGATGGGTATTGAACCGATTCCAAATGCTTTTGTAGTCAACCTTGGCTACCAACTCCAGGTATTGATCTTGATCTTTAACTATGGTATCAAACTTTTAACCAAAATAGAGTTCGCACAAAGGATAGGTCTCCTACCAAAAATTGGGTGCAACTTGCACAAGAAATTAACTATGCTTAATCATAAAGTAAATAAGCTCATAATTCGACGATTTGACAAACGTCCATCAAAACCAACATAATTTTTCTGACCAACTTTTTCTTAATTCGTGTAGATTATAAGTAATGGGAAGTTGAAAAGTGCGGAACATCGTGGGGTCTTGAATTCAACTGTACCTCGAACATCCATTGTTACTTTTTTCGCTCCAAATCCAACTCTTTCACTTGTGGAACCAGCAAAGGAGCTTGTTACATCAACCACTCCACAAGTGTTTAAATCATATCTCTACAAAGAGTTCTTAGCAGAGTACATAGCCTTCATTCGCAAACCAGGTCCTTGTAATGGAACACCCTTGGATCCTTACCGAATATAAACCAAATTTCTCCGACAGAAACCTTGTATAATAAGTAGTTGATACAATGATCTCATTGAAAGTTTTAAGTTCATCTCCTGATTGCAATTTAATATTTTCTTTGCATTTATAGCTAGCTCATTATCTTTTCATGTATAAGTAGTTGGTAATTGATATAGACGTAGTAGTGGATGCATTTGTTATTATACATATTTGAAAGCTAGAGATGCAACTGTTTACAATGTTTCGCATGGTTTTGAGTTTATTTAGCTGTTCACTAACGGTGTTAGTTAAATTATCATAGAACCTGCAGATCGATGACAGACATTGGTGTCTCTCTTTTTCGACCGTTGAAATATAAAGAGTATAATAAGCTCTATGAGGATAAGACGGGAGATACTCAAGTATTGCATGAGTATTATTAGATCAAATTATAAAGCAATCGGCCATTTTCGCCTTACCCATATATCTTGTCAATGTATGAATAATGTTTGTAACTAGTGAAAGAGACCTTTAGTATACAAATGATCAAGAAAGAGTAATGTCAATCCCTTTGTAGTCCAATTCTGTACATGAGTATTAGGTGAGCTTTTTGGTGGAAGTTATCAGTTCTTGAATGCTATTAATTTCAAGGGTAAATTCCAAATTTAATCCCTAATGTTTGCCAAAATTGCAAATATTGTAATGTTGTAATACTAACACAATTAAATAGTGTTAAGATTCTCATAGAAACAAACAAACCATACAAGAACTTTATTTAGTCAAGCAAACTATGTTTTTAAAATAATAACATTAAGCAGAAATTAAGATCTTAATCTTGGAGATCAAAGACCATGGATAATCTGGTTTCAACCTGGTCTAAAACTGCTCAGATCTTACCAGAAAACTATATTTTCCCTGTTGGTGAACGGCCTGGTTCAGTCGAGGTTCCGTTTTTTCGTAACATCCCACTTATTGATCTAGCTGCCAGTCAAAGTCCACGTCAAATGATTAAAAAAATACTTGCTGCTTGTCAAGAATATGGATTTTTTCAGGTTAGATCTTCATTAGTCTGATACATTTTAGTGCTTTTAAAGTTGACTAGTTAAGTTGTATTTAACTAGATGTAAATACTTAACTAGGTAATTAATCATGGAGTATCTCAAGAGTTAATGGATGACACTATGAAAGTGGCCAAAGACTTCTTTAACATGCCAAATGAGGAAAATGAGAAACTCTGCTCAAATGATCCGAGTAAAAGTTGTAGACTTTCTACTGATAGTTAACACTATGATAAAATACATTTCTGGAGAGACAATCTACGACACCAATGTCATCCTTTAAACGAATGTGTCCACTCATGGCCTGAAAAACCTACCAACTATCGGTAAAAAATAATGCCGGATCAAAATCATCTATTTTATGATCTCAAGAATGTTAATATGGTGCTTGTTTTTATAATTTTTGAAGTGATGTTGTTGGAAATTACTCACTGGAAGTGAGGAAGTTGTCATTAAGAATCTTGGAGCTAATTTCTGAAGGACTAGGACTCGAACGTGGATATTTTAAAAAAGATCTAACTGCATCTCATTGGCTTATGGGCTTCAGGTTCTCAAGGATGGGCAGTGGCTAGGTGTTGAGCCACTGCCTCATGCTTTTGTGGTTAACATCGGTTACCAATTGGAGGTAATCATTTCTTACTACTTATTACCACCATATATGTCTTAGTTAAAATTTTGTTTTGACTCTACCAAAAAGGATTATATTGTTGAATTTTGTTTGTAGATAATTAGCAACGGGAAGCTTAGAAGTGTGGAACATAGAGCAGTGACAAACTCTAAAGAAGATCGCACGTCGATTGTGACTTTCATTGATCCTTGTCAAGACGCTATCATAGAACCAGCGCAATCAATGATTAACACTGGTATACCTCTTTATCGGCCTTTCAGATATTGAGATTTCCGTAAGTTCTTTACAGAGAAGAAAGGAGATCCTGAAGCATTGATGGCGGCTTATAAGTTTAAACCTTAAAGCACTGCTGTGTTTGACAACATGGATTTATCCTGTTAATGTATGTATAATGTTTGTGACTTCCGAATAAACATTTTGTATGCAAGGTGAACATTCTGTAATTATATTACCAAAGGGTACGTAATGACAATGGGAAATATTTTTGAGTTCTTGTATGCTTTGTGCGGAAGTTGGAATGTATTGACTTCATGGCCAACCTAACACTCACATCACTTGACATCTATTTGTCAATTATTTTGGGCAACCATTATAGCTCAAAACCAGCGAACCTATATTCTTTAAAACCACATTCACAATCTTTATTGATTGAGACACAAGTAGATTAAAGCTTATCAATTAATCATGACTCAGTAATTAGCTTCCTGAGCTTGAAATTTCATTACGTACAATTAGTAAAGAAATTTGGTTAGTCCATCTATAAAGATGTCATGATGTTCAGTATGACATTGTCCAAATAGTAAGGTCAAGTTCCGCCAGCATGCAATTACCAATCTTAAAAGTTGTTGATTTGAGTAGAATTATCCGGATTTTGAGGCCAACCTTCAATTCATACGTGGAAGAATGGAACATCTTGATTTTTGTCCTCATCATGCTGTTACATAAGCCAAATCTGGTCACATTTCCAAGTAAGTTAAGACAACACAAATCGTCATCAATGATGTAATACTTTGGCATTAATTCCTTGTACCATAGAGAGAAGCAACTGCTCAAACAACAAGATTATCCAAGAAAGAAGTTTCTGATTTGGTTGTTCCTTTAAACATTGTAAAAGAGGACATATTTCAACTTGAAGCGTATGTCTTCTTTTTTCATTAAATCCAAACCTTTCAACTTCATAGCTGCCGATCGCATCTCTTGACTATTTAATTGATAACTTCGGCCTCGATTTTAGCTCAAAAGTTGAGCTGTTTTATGCTATAAAACCTCTTTCACAATCCTACTTTTCAAACAAGTAGATCAAGGTTGACCATGGCTCTACTCGTGACTAGTTGGTCTAATGGAGTTCAGTCTGTTCCTAAAGATTACATTATGCCACCTGAAAGAAGAGCTGGTGATTTTGTAACTATTAACAAGGATATTCCAGTGATTAATCTTCAAAATGATCGGTCTGAAGTTGTCCAACAAATTATGAAAGCTTGTCAAGAATTCGGTTTATTTCAGGTCTTTTCCTAAGTTCTAACCCCATTTTCATATATCCAGATAGCATCTAATTTACTTGTTTGATGATTGATAATTAACAGGTGATTAATCATGGGATTCCCGATGAGATGATGGCGGACATGAGGATTCTGTACGATGAGTTTTTTAACATGCCAGTTGAGGACAAATTAGGTGTTTACGCTGAGAAGTTCGGTGCCGGGTGTACACTTTACACGAGCGGGATGAATTACGCGAAAGAGGATGTTCATTATTGGAAAGACACTTTGAAGCACCCTTGTCATCCTGTAACACGCACCATCTTGGCCCGAAAAACCAACTAGATACAGGTAACCTATAGCTACGTTTCTCTTGATTAGTGACCCTTTTCAGCTTGTCATCAGGGTATTTTTCATGTTTTTTTTAACAGCTGGGTAATTTATATACTATGTCCTGTTTTGACTTTTTGAAGTCTTTATTTTTCAACTTTGACCTTAAATATTTTTGTTTGTGTTATATAATACTTGATGAAAATTATACCAATGAATATACATTTAAAACTCAGTCCATTCATATAGCTTAGATCAAGTTCTATATAACACAAAAGAAAATAATTAAGGTCAAAGTTGAAAAGGAAAGACTTCAAAAAGTCAAAACTTGACAATTATTTTAGGACGGAGGAAGTATTAATAATCAGACTCCAGCAAGACGCTGGAGCATAATAAGATTACACAGATTTCTTGCAAGTAGCAATCGGATAAAATTCCAGTCGATCCAACAAGGATTTATATTCATTAGACTATTTCTCATTTGTTACGAATGTTTAATTTTGAATTTAGGGAAGAGGTGGGGAAATACTCGATTGAAATGCGAAAAATGGGGCTCAAGGTTCTGGAGTTAATCGCAGAAGGACTCGGACTTAGCAAAGGACATTTTGATGAAGTGGGCCGGGAGCAGTCAATGGCGATTAACCATTACCCACCGTGTCCTGACCCAAGTCTGGCCATGGGAATTGGTGGCCACACTGACCCGAATCTCATAACCTTCCTTCAACAAGACCACTATGGGCTGCAAATAAAAAAAGATGGGCAATGGATGGGTATTGAACCGATTCCAAACGCTTTTGTAGTCAACCTTGGCTACCAACTCCATGTATTGATCTAGTTCTTCAACTATGGTATCAAACGTTTATCCAAAATAAAGTTCGCACCAAGGATAGCTGTGCTACAAAGAATTGGGTGCAACTTGCACAAGAAACTAACTATGCTTAATCATAAACTAAAAAAACTCATAATTCAACGATTTGACAAACGACCATCGAAATCAACATAATTTTGCTGACCAACTTTTTCTTAATTCGTGTAGATTATAAGTAACGGGATGTTGAAAAGTGCGGAACATCGTGGGGTCTTGAATTCAACTGCATCTCGAACATCCATTGTTACTTTTTTCGCTCCAAATCCAACTCTTCCACTTGTTGTGGAACCTGCAAAGGAGCTTGTTACATCAACCACTCCACAAGCGTTCAAATCTTATCTCTACAATGAGTTCTTAGCAGAGTACTTGGCCTTCATTCGCAAACCAGGTCCTCGCAATGGAACGCCCTTGGATCCTTACCGGATATAAACCAAATTTCTCCTACAGAAACCTTGTATAATAAGTTATAAATAATATTATTTTAAAAATAAACAGGCATCTTATCTCGGTAGCCTGATCAAACTTATGTATGCATACTTTTGATTTTACTTAAGTTTGAATCTTAATTTCTTAGAGTAGTTGCATACTAATTAGTGAATAATTTGCTTAAATTTACTTTAGTAAACGGTATAGAATGATACTTCGAAACTATCTTAGAGAAGTGACTACTTTTCTATTATGCTAATCTAGCTTATAGTCATGCAAAAGACCTTATCTACTATGAATTTGTCTAGCTTGCGTAAAAGATTTTGTACGGAGGCATACGCTATGCAAGTGAATATCCTTTGGGCTGAGCACCATGCACCAGTAATGTAAAATGTTTGTTTATCTAAAAAGAAATTTAGATTTTAACACGAAGTGTAAACCCTTTGCCGTTTTTTTGAATACATGCATATCTTTTGACATAATTCTGGATCCACCACTGTGAGTCTGTGACAATTAGGGCTGTAAACGAACCGGACGAACACGAACGGAGCTCTGTTCATGTTCGTTCATTTAATTTTAACCGGACAAATAAACGGACACGGACGCTTAAACGGACGAATTTTCTTGTTCAGGTTCGTTCATTAAGAAAATGAATTGTTCATGTTCGTTCATTAAGACACTAAACGAACATAAACGATCGAACATAAATGAAAATAGACAAACAAACATAAACTTTATTGAATTTTTCACAATATATTATTTTATAAGTGTTGTTTTGTTTAAACAAACCAATTTTTAAAATTATAAAATTAAAAGATATGATATATTAACATAAATAGATAAATAAATATAAACGAACATTAACGAACGCCTAATCGGATGTTCACGAACATAAATGAACGAACAAGATTTTTGTTCATGTTCGTTCATTTAAATAAACGAACGTAAAATATTGTTCATGTTCGTTCATTTAATAAACGAGCGAACATAAACGAACTTTTTACCGAACGGTTCATGAAATGTTCACTGAACATTCAGTTCGTTTACAGCCCTAGTGACAATCATCTCTTATCTTGTTACTGAAAAGTTAAATCCTGTTGTATGCACATTGTGTCAAAATTTAGGGTTTTGCCAAAAGAATAATGAGTAGTGATTGGGAGGGCTAAAAGATATGCCTAAATTCATGTCTAAGCTTATGTAGCATCATTCTGAAGGCTGCAGCCAGGGGACCAACTTTTTCACAAACCATTAGGATCATGATACATATGTTTAGGCATGAATTTAGGCACACAAATTAGGTCTCCCAATCATTTTCTAATAATAATAATAGAAATTTAAACATAAACAATTAAAATAACTTCTTTTGCTTCAAAACTAACATAATGCTCGACAGAATTAGTGAACATGTTTTAGCTTAGCTAATTATTACTCTCTCCGTCCCAAATTTATTGTCCAGTTTTAATTTTCAAAGTCAAACTAGTTCAACTTTGACCATAAATATATATTTTTTGTTATATAATATTTGATGAAAAATTTTACTATTGAAAAGTACATTTAAAACTCAATCCATTTATATATTTCACATCAAATATTATATAACACCCACAAAAATATTTAAGGTCAAAGTTGAAGAAGAAAGATTAAAAAAGTCAATAACGGACAATAAATTTGAAACGGAGGAAATATTATTATTATTATTTAGAAAAATTATTGAGCCCTCACTCCTCTAGAAATTAGTGGGGAGCCATCACTTTATTATTATTATTATTATTATTATTATTATTATTATTAACATCACTTTATTAGAAAATCATAGTATTTACAAGAAATTAGCGGGGAGCCGAGATACTAACTGGGCCCCACTCTTTTAGGTATATCGAAGCTAATCCTACTAAAAATATGAGCAGTAGCACGTGCTCAAATATCTTGAGTCATCGCGAATCTTCGGATACGCTTTAGTAAAGTCACCGCATCCTTCTCAAGTTCTCCAAAAGAAGAGAATGAAAAGGTGAGAAACCCATATCCAATATTCGCGCATTTAGCCTCGTACTTGACACGTTTACGTTGTGCGGCTTCAATAACCGCACGACCCGGCACAAAATCAACCATACCGGTTTGCGTCAAGGGTGATGACCCTGTCAAATCAATGCATACATCAATCCCACCATCCCACGAGTAAATTAGTAACATATCAGATGGACGTAAGGGTTTGTCCCTTTCCCCACTAATCCCAATATCAGCCTCCTTACAAGCCAAAATTCCAGACCGAGAACATATGTCAATAAGAACATCACGCACCACGTTATGCCGATGTTTTATACCAATAATACCCGCACACGATACAGCATGGTCCCCATAAATATCCCCAGTAAAGACCCTGGAACAAGCTGAGCACGGCATCTGAACATAAAAAAGAGGAACACCTAGCCGATAACACAACACACATCTGTAAGCCCTAGCATGCATGGTCTGTCCCAACCCAGATTTTGGAGCCACCCTAAGCCAATCTGAAGTGTAGTCCTCCTTTTGCGAACTCCATAATGCCATCTGTCAAGAAGATAGGCGAAAGGTGGATTCAACCGTTTGGGTAGCACGTGTGAAATGTATATCTGCCAATTTCTTCATGAGTTTAGGGGCAACTGTAACACCCCCAAAATTTGGTTCAGCGGAAGACTCAACAAGCTTTCGGGGTGTTACGGGGGATTGGTATCCAACACAAGACATAAAAGAACGAGATAAAGTAAACATAAGAAAACACAACCAAAGCGGGGTTTAAAAGTTTACTTTTATCCCAAATTTATCCAAAGTAAGGCCCAAAAGAAAACAAACGTAGGTCCACAATTATATATCAGAGTTTTAGAAAAATAGATCCATAAACCAGGTGCCAAAGCCAAACCTCCAATCCAAGCATCCAAATCATCACTTAATTACTAAGTGGACATATACGCAAAACGCTTGCTAGCTAGACTAGGCCTCAATCATCTAACCAAAACGAACCAACCAAAACTAACCAACCCTATAGGTGCACACTATAGCCTAAATCAATCAAACCAATAGCTTACCTAGTTCTTGACTAGGCCTCGCTCCATAACCAATTTAATAGCTTACCTAGTTCGGGGCTAGGCCTCGCTCAACAACCAATCAATAGCTTACCTAGTTCGGGACTAGGCCTCGCTCTATAACCAAATCAATAGCTCACCTAGTTCGGGACTAGGCCTCGCTCTATAACCTACCTAGTTCTATAAACATAGTAAGTTTTAAATAAACAAAGCGATAATAGTCCACATAAAACAATTTGCACGTTTCTCACCCCAAATATTGAAAACAAAGTTCAAGAGTAAAAGTGGGGCTATGACTCACCTCAAGTCCAGATATCAGCAAAATGAAAACGGTAGAATCAAGAAGTATCACAACTCAAATGACGGCAACTAAAGACTCGGCACTTCCTAACAATATAAACTCGTTCAGAACCATTTCCTCAAAATCAAATATTCCCAATCCCGAACATATTCCTTTTTACATTCCAAAAATCCATTTCTCGTATTATTCTCATATTAGTTTGGAGTTTGGTATCCATACGGGTGGAGGGTCGACACAACTCAACACAAGAAGTCACAACGAAAAAGAACAATAAAACAATCTATAGGTCAAATTTTAGCCCAATATATTATTTA
Organism: Artemisia argyi; assembly: GCA_030686995.1. Taxonomy (NCBI): domain Eukaryota; kingdom Viridiplantae; phylum Streptophyta; class Magnoliopsida; order Asterales; family Asteraceae; genus Artemisia; species Artemisia argyi. Next base: position 174,320,544 of record CM060682.1, on the reverse strand, counting down.
AATAAATCATCGAAGTTTATCAATCCGTCAATTTGGTAATCCCCCATATTTATTTACTTAATATATCACTCTAAGATTATACCCAAAACCTAAGCCACATAGCACGTAGAGTACTATATGGTAAGTATCAAAGTTTAATAAATTCCCTATATATATCGTCAAGCATACCAAATTCGTCAATTTGGCAACCTTCACGAGATATTTAGTAATTCATTATTCCTGTACACATACCACAACCTATGGGCGTCGTAGGATACAATGCCCATTAATATACTCATTTTATATAACTAAATAGATCCTATTTAATCCGTCGATTAAATAAGTTACGTAGTTATAGAAAATGGATGTATTAACGTCACATATCTGTGATAAACACAAAAAGTAATAAAATAAATAATATAGCCCACTTGGACTCAAGTGACCAAGACTCCGTATAACTCGATAGTTTCCTTGTTTATTTTTAAAAATGTATTTTATTTAATATAATTATCCAACGTTATAGATTTCATCGTCATTTATAGTTGTTTAATTATAATAACGTTCCCGACATTTATTACACTACTTATATAGTATAATATATATCGTCGCATTATTATAATATTACTCGTGATCGTTTTATTTTTAATATACGCACTTATATGGTTATATATACGTTTCCATGTCTATATACTTATTTAAACGTTTATATTATTAATAATATTATTACGAGTTTTATTATTAATGTTTGATTATAAATAATTATCGAGTTATATAGATAGTCACATGTCCGAGTCATCACTCTCGGCTCATTGTCCAAGTCCAAGTAAAAATAACCAAGTCATAACCAAGTAATCCATCTCCGTCCAACAATTCCCATAACACGTGCTACAACAATAGGGTCCGACTACGGCACCCGACTAACCTATCTCCGTCAATCTAATAAACCGTCTCACAATCGGTTCCCGTTCATCCATATAATCGTCAACACTTCACCAAAATAATCATATACCCATCAATAATATTCGACCGAAATAATAAATACCAAAACTACAACAACATCAAAACAACAACAAGAAAGGCATCAAACATACACGAATTCCGGGTTGATTTACCAAGTCAAACCCGGGTCAACAACATACCACAAAAATCGTGGGTCACACCCGAGACCTCTAGGTCTCGGCTTGCTCAATGGAGCTCAAACTAATCAACCAAATCCAAGTCGAGGGACTCATTAGGAGTCTCGGCTCAACATGAATCAACCAAGGCCATACCCGAGACCATTATGGTCTCGGCTAGCTCTCTCTTGAGCTCGATACCAAAGAAACCAACCCCATGGATCGCGACTTCAACCAACAACATCAAAACATATAATCCTTGGCCAATAATCGGCCCAGAACCAAGCAAATGCTTCTCCAAACCCCTCGATACCAACCAAACTACAAAACCAAAGATCAAAACTCCTCCAAAGCTCAAATGAAAATAAGCCGAGAGCATGGGCTCTCGGTTTCGAATTGACAACCTCAAAAAAATCAAAAACCCGGATACCAAACTATTAAAACCTTACATTTCTTTTAAAAACCCACTTGTATTACATGTGTATAACCAAAACCCATATGAAAGATTTAATTTCGTGACCCTAGGTCACGTTTTCGCCAAAAACACGAATAAAAACTCGTCTCACCTTTGATTCTCAAGACCCAAGACGTATCAAACTTCAAAAACAATAAATTGGTGGTGATTTTTGGTGTTTAACGAGATGAAAAAGGGGTAGGAATGGTGCGTGTGGTAGTAGATCGGGTAGAGTAGATGATGGGGATTCGATTGGTAGTGGTGGTGTTGATGTTGGAGTGGCGGTGGTGGTTGTGGTGGCCGGATTAGGTGGGGCGGCTAGGGTAAGGTGATGGAGGTGTTGATATATTTCTAGAGAGAGAGATGTAGTGAGGGTGAGGTGTGGTTGTATGTTTATGTTTTGTGTTTGCATTTTTGTGTTAAAACCGGTCCACAAGGACGATTTTTGTATACATTGATACGTGGGAATCGCACCAGGCTTTACCTCTCAAGGAATCTTGAGAAGCTTATAACCCCCACCAGACAGTGTACCTGATCGTTGTAGTATAGTATAGTGCCAAGTACCGGGGGATTGATCGTTCAGCTAGGAATAGTGTCGCTAGGATTAGAAAACCTAAATACTAGTTCTAAAGATGACGGAAGATTATTTTTGTATTTTTATATTTTTTAGAAAGCAAGTAAAAATCTCGGGTTTGAAGGATTTGGGCGGAATTAGTTGCTAGTCAACTAACCCAATACTAAGATGCAATCAAAATAAAATACTAGAAATGAAAATAAACTAAATTAACTAAGGTTGTGAGCAATAAGTGGAGAAATGTGTTTACTTAGATTTCACTACTCCCTAGATATCTTTTACACGTTAATTACTTGTTATAGTTGCGTGGATGACGGATTGTATTCCTTAATACCATTCATGGGGTGGCGCACTTAACTCCCCAATCCTATGAGTGCCTACTTCACTCCTATGTCGAGCCGGCTAAGAAGCTCCTAACATGGGATCATTAGAATTTACTCATGCATTAAATACAACCAATAAAACCTAGTACACATCGGTTCATGTTTCCTAAGACGTTCAAGCATGTTACCATTTAGAGATCTGCCAGTTTTCTTAAGCCTAACATCGAAATCATTCATCCAATACAACCATAAACAAGTAATCAACACATAATCAACATCTAGGTTTCATTAGATCTAAGAAAACACAAGATAAATCTACCCTAGCATGGTGGAATCAAGACAAGCACAAGATATAGACAACCAACACATAGACATATTGATTGAATTAAAAGAATACTTATCACAATTATACATGTAAGGATTCAAGGGCTGAAAACCCTTGAAAAACCTGTAAAATTCATATATGGTTCGGCCTTAGGGTTTCTCCAAACTTGTTCCCCCTAATGAATCACAAAAGGAATGATTTAGGGCAATATTTGATCAAATAAATTCGGATTCGGGCTTAAATGACCCCCTAAAAATGGACCATTTTTCGCCTCATCATATACCCTTACACTTGAGATTTGCTTGTCCTCAAGCAAATGCGCTTTTATTCTAATCAAAATACAAGTTAGGGGTCATTTAACACTAATATAAAAGTAATTACAACAAATAATCGTTCCACTAAATACCAAAGACAAGCACGGAGGTCATATACTAGCACCTCACAAATAGTGTTTAGATACTCACATCTCTCGGGTGTAATAAAGTTTAAATTACAATATGGAAACGGAAGATATCTCTCACTACCTGTCATAGCAAAATAGATTACCATAGGCTTGGGAAAGGATCAAACCTCCACCACATGGCGTAAGCACCTAGGATAAACTATCAAAGAGGTCTTTTAAAGGGTTGTAACGTTAAGTGTAGGGATATGAAATACACGGTTTTGTTGGATAAAGGCAGTCTTTACTGGTGGCGAGTTAACAATCTTGGTCAATTACATGTACAATATGGCGTTGCTAAGCCAAGACTAGACTCGACTTAAGCTAATAAATGAAAAATAACAAAAACATAAAATAAACATAGAATAAAACGGGATGGTAGTCCGTATGTTTTTTTTATTTTTTATTTTTTTGTTGCATACACTCTTACCCTACCATCCAAAATAATACATCATAGGGGATGGACATTCCCCTTACACTTGAATTTTTACATACTTTACAATAAACTAATCTAATGACTCGAATTAAGAAAATCAAAACACTTGGAGTACTTTTAAGATCAACGCACATATGGGGGTAATAATATGATGTTCTTCCCCATTACTCCATAAAATAAGTACTTTACCCATGAGTCCCAATCGTCCCAAAAAAATATGTACAAAGATATGACTCGACTTAGTAACCATGTAATCAATTAGATAGTTAACTTAGGGTTTAACAAATAACAATAATGCACTAAAAATGAGTGCATACACGGAAGGCTAAGGCGATTTGGGTGTACATTTAAGTGGGGTGTAACAAATTCTTCCTTTAAGTAAAATGCTTAAAGTTAGAAACGAAAAGATAGGCTCGGAGGGGTGTACTAGGGGTTTCGTGTACTAAAAATGAGTACAACGCTAAGGTGTGGGAAAAATTAATTGACTTAACTAGCCAAGTAATATGACTTAAATGGTCAAGTAATTATGATACGGGTTTAACACAAGGGTGATCCTAATGCCTCTTATCATGTAGTAAATCCTACTACACGAATGTAGTCTCACTAGCGGTCTCGGGATGCATCACTAACGCAAGTTCTAGAATCTAAATGCTACCGGTACACTCATAAGCACTAATAGTAAATGCTTTTCCTATCAAATCTAAAGGCGAACCTCACATATTTGGGTGGAAAATTTTTCTGAATATACGGTTATGTGCTAGTCATATAATCTCCTATCCATGAGACACTTGCTATGGCTAAAGTTTCACTCCTAAATGTTGTAAAAAATTTTAAATTTGGCGCTAAAATTACACTAACAAGTATTTCTCATAGTTTTATTACACATCTACCATTAAACAAACAAACTCAAGCGAAAGTGTATCTGTAAGGTATCATCATTTTACCCTCCCCTTACACTTAAGATGAACATTGTCCCTAATGTTCAAGTAAAGAATGTAAAAGTTAAATAAGTAAAACAAATGAAATCAAATACTCCCCTGATTCGCTCGGTATGGATAATAAGGTGGTCAGGTTAGATCTTCCTCCAAGAAAATGAACAATCAAAGCTTCCCTTCCAGAAAAATAAATCATCTTCTTGTCATACATGACCTGTAAATCCTGAGAAAACAAACAAAGCAACCTCGCATAAAATCGGCGGCAATCTATATAAGTTACTAAATCCTAGAAAACAAGATAAGATATAATGCTTGTGGAATGAAGTTTGCAGATTTCCTGGAGATTATAAAACTTAATAATTCAACAAAAACTTTAAAACTCCGTTAGAAAAACAAAACTGGTAAAATTTCCAGGTTTTTGCACTTGACACCGTCAAGAGTAATCTCGTGACGCCGTCAGAAGTGATCTGCAGAAATTCTTATGTTAAGTTTCCGGAAAATTTCTGGAAAAACTTGGTCCTACTTCCTGGAAAATCCTGCAAAACTTCATTATGACTCAATACAAGCATTTGACTCTAACAAATACGAATATACATGTTCACTTAATATTGTGGAGAATCATGATCGGTTTGTTTCTTAAAAACATATTTGGGGTCTCCACTTACACTTATCTTTTGCAAAAATACCTTTTGGTGGAGTTAAGACTAGGCCAAAACAACAAAGTAAAGTATTTCCACTATTTAGTTTAGAAACATGATCTACCAACAATAAAAATAAAACATGCATACGGAAACAAATAACAAACAAACAAAATAAAATCACACAAAGCATGGGTTGCCTCCCAAGAAACGCCTTTCTTTATTTACGAGTCTTGTAGCTAGACTCAAGGTCATGGGTTACTACGTGATACGGGTGAGTTCCTCATTGAGGACATATTTGGGATCAAACTTAGGCTTCAACTTCCTATCGGTTTCCTTAGTATGGTATGACCTTTCAAACTTTTCTCCATCCGGATCATACAAAGTCATCCTCATATGCCATGATCCGTCACCTTCTTTAGGTGGCTTGTCCCACCTCCATTTACACTTGTCTCCCTCTCTTTTCCACTTATTCATCTCTATATTAATAGGCATTACACTCAAGAACTCAATCATCTTCCTAAAGACTAAGGGGTCCTCAAAGGGATCTAGCTCTTCATCACTAGCTACGAGTTGTTCCACCGAATGTGTCTTTTCAACAAAATATTTTTCTAAATAGAATGGGCATTGAGGTCCTATAAAGTTCCTTTCTATCCAAGGTCCATATCTAGATGGTCTCCTATTCATCTCTACCCAATGCGGTGTCGGTTCATCATCACAATCATAACTATGCTTCTTAACATCGTACACCGACCAAGTATCGCCTTCACCTACCGCTATCTTAGACTCCTTACAATCTATCATGGCTAGCGGTTGCTAAAAATCCTCTCCCTACCAATAATGGGTATGTAGTGTCACTAACCATGTCTAGGACGTGAAAATCCGCTAATATAGTTAACTTTCCTACATGAACAACTACATCCTTAATCATTCCAACCGGGTGGGCAATACTTCCATCCGCTAGACCTATCAATACCTCCATTTCCTCTAACTTTCCTAGCTTAAGAGTTGTGAATAGGGATAAGGGAATCAAGTTGAGGCTTGACCCTAAATCGGCTAGTGTGTCGAAAGCTTCGGATCTTCCTATCTTACAAGGTAGAACAAATATGCCCGGATCATCAAGCTTTTTAGGTAACTTGTTTTGAACGAAAGCGGTCCCATTTTTACCTAGTTTAAACTTCTCATATTTTTCTAGGAGGGCACTATAGTAAGGAGCACGGGCTAAGACATCAATGACGGGGCGTTCAAGGTGAAGTTCCTTGAATTCATCGTCAAGGTCTTGTGTAGGAGGTGTTTCAACTATACTTTTGACCGGTCTTATATCGGGTGTTTTACTTAATTGGTCCTTTTGAAGAATTTGGTTTTGTTTGAAACACGTGCTCGTTGATTTAACCGAGTAGTATTGTGGACACGAAGTGGGTGACAAAATTGAAGATATGAAATTAATGTTTAGTTTCGGATTCTTGACCGTGTCGCTTGGGAGTGCTCCCATTTCTCGGTCATTGAGAACTTTCAACAATGTGTCAATTTTGGTGGTCATCTTGCTTTGCTTTTGTTTGAAATCAGCTTCAAACTTAGATATGCGAGCTTCTTGAGATGCCATGAATTTAGACATCAACCCTTCAAGATTGTTGGTACTACCATAGTTGTTAGAAGGATTGTTGTTGAAAGTACGGTTGGAGGGTGGACCGTTTGGTTGGTAACGATTAGGCGGATTGGAAGAATTGGCTTGGTTTTGTTTCCACCTAAGGTCTGGGTGATTCTTCCAAGAGGGGTTGTATGAATCACCGTAAGGGTTTGGCTCGGGCTTGAAAGTGTACCACTTATCTCCCGCTTCGTCGGTACGCGAGGATGCGTAGTCCGTAAAAGCTGTTCCGGGGAGTTCCACACAATCACGAGTGTCATGGGGACCACTACATAATTCGCATGAAGAAGTGATTTTGTTCACTTGGCTTGAAGGCTTGGGAGCTTCGTAAGATTTCATGAGAAACTTGACTTGGTCCTCAAGTTCCATGATCCTACGGTCAGGAGTGCTAGAGTTGTCCGAAGGCAAAGATATTGCCTTGACCGTTTTGTTCAAATCATGGGGATCATTCCAACTTTCATTGTCATAGAGAGCAAGATCTTCTATGAGTTCCCATGATTGTTCCGCACTTAGATCACGTAGCTTACCACCGGCCGATTAGTCAATGGCTCGCCTCGTGGAGAGATCGATATGGTCATAAAAGATTTGGACTTGGAGCCAAAGATCTATGCCATGATGAGGGACTTTTTGGAGTAAGTCCTTGAAACGAGTCCATGCTTCATAAAGAGATTCATTTTGACGTTGTTGGAACATCAAGATGTCATTTCTAAGCTTAGTAGTTCTCCCCAGTGGGAAAAATTGAGCAAGGAAACGAGTGGTGAGATCATCCCATGTGGTGATGGATCCCGCGGGTAAACGCTCAAGCCATTGACTAGCTTGATCCCGTAGAGAGAATTGGAATAGGCGTAATCGGGTTGTCTCTATAGTTTCAACATGTAGGTCTATGGAGTCTACGATTTTAAGGAAGTCCTTAAGATGTTGATTTGGATCTTCAGAACGAAGTCCATGGAATGCACATCCGCTTTGCACCAACCGGATGGTGTCGGATCGCAAGGGGGTCACATTGGCTCCGGTGAGCTCAATGGTGTTTCGGTAGCCTTGGTGGCTAGGTCGGGAATACTCTCCTAAGGTTCGGGGCCTAAGAGGTTCTAGTGGTGGGTTTTGTTGTGGTGGGATGACGGGTTCAAAGATGTTCCCATCGTCCATGATGTCGGGTGGTGAAAAGTTATGAACAAAAACACAAAGAAATAAGATAGACTAAAGAAAACCTAAAAATAAAATCTTACTAGAAAAGAATCTAGCAAGTAGACCTAATAAAAAGAGATTCTAACCTAGACAATAACTATTCCCCGGGCTGCGGCGCCAAAAACTTGATACGTGGGAATCGCACCAGGCTTTACCTCTCAAGGAATCTTGAGAAGCTTACAACCCCCACCAGGCAGTGTACCTGATCGTTGTAGTATAGTATAGTGACAAGTACCGGGGAATTGATCGTTCAGCTAGGAATAGTGTCGCTAGGATTAAAAAACCTAAATACTAGTTCTAAAGATGACGGAAGATTATTTTTGTATTTTTATATTTTTTAGAAAGCAAGTAAAAATCTCGGGTTTGAAGGATTTGGGCGGAATTAGTTGCTAGTCAACTAACCCAATACTAAGATGCAATCAAAATAAAATACTAGAAATGAAAATAAACTAAATTAACTAAGGTTGTGAGCAATAAGTGGAGAAATGTGTTTACTTAGATTTCACTACTCCCTAGATATCTTTTACACGTTAATTACTTGTTATAGTTGCGTGGATGACGGATTATATTCCTTAATACCATTCATGGGGTGGCGCACTTAACTCCCCAATCCTATGAGTGCCTACTTCACTCCTATGTCGAGCCGGCTAAGAAGCTCCTAACATGGGATCATTAGAATTTACTCATGCATTAAATACAACCAATAAAACCTAGTGCACATCGGTTCATGTTTCCTAAGACGTTCAAGCATGTTACCATTTGGAGATCTGCCAGTTTTCTTAAGCCTAACATTGAAATCATTCATCCAATACAACCATAAACAAGTAATCAACACATAATCAACATCTAGGTTTCATTAGATCTAAGCAAATACAAGATAAATCTAGCCTAGCATGGTGGAATCAAGACAAGCACAAGATATAGACAACCAACACATAGACATATTGATTGAATTAGAAGAACACTTATCTCAATTACACATGTAAGGGTTCAAGGGCTGAAAACCCTTGAAAAACCTGTAAAAATCGTATATGGTTCGGCCTTAGGGTTTCTCCAAACTTCTTCCTCTTTAATGAATAAAAATTAGAAAACTATATATAGAAAACTGAGGCTGACGGCGTCAAGACCAAATGGGTGACGCCGTCATCTCGCCGCCAAAAGAATTCTCGGACTGCCTTGATCTACATCTGATGCCGTCATGTATTAACTTTTTCCAGGCCGTCACGTATTTTACTCTTGCCGCTCTTCCTTGTGACACCTTCATTTCTATACTGGGCTGTCATGAAAATTACTCTTGACGCTGTCAAATTGTTACTCTTGACGCCGTCACCTATTGTTCCAGCTTGGAAAATTAAGTCTTTGGCGTTTTCTTCACTTTTATGCTCTAAAAATGTCCGAATTGCTTCCTTTTCCAGATTTCTCTCCCAAAGTACCTAAAATCACAAAAGGAACGATTTAGGGTAATATTTGATCAAATAAATTCAATTCCGGGCTTAAATGACCCCTTAAAAGTGGTTCATTTTTCGCCTCATCATACATTCTCACAAAAAAAAATGAATAATAATAATAATAATATTAGTAGGGTGGGTGAGGTAACCTGGTGTAACATACACGGACCAAAACCCGAAACTTTTTAAAATAAATCAACTCTCTCGGACCGAACTCTTTCCCAATAATTATGAAATACTTCAATACGTTCCAAAAATATATAAACCGAACCAATCATTCAAACTATTAAAATTTCGTTAGGTTATCATAGTGCCGGAGTTAACGTAGTGCCAAATAAGTATCTCAAAAATAAATCACCTCAGATATTCCATGCTAGATCAATAATTAAAAAATCAAATTCAATAAATACTACGAACTTCAAAACCACGGTTCAACGTTTACAAATTCCATCACGAATAAGTTTTTCAAATATTTCAAAAATCATTAAATTTAAAGTAATGCGGGTTTATAAATAGTTTCCCTAAATTGCCAGTTGTCACAGCAGCGATCTCACTTGGGTTAGTCAAAAGTTCAATCTCTATTTTCGCATTAAAAGTACATAAGGCATCATCAAAGGAAGGACCAGAAGTCACAATACCAGAATGTCGGAGAAGCTTAGTCTGTAAGCTAGCAGATTGAAGTCTGTAAGCTAGCAGATTGAAGTCTAGCAGATTATTATTATTATTATTATTATTATTATTATTATTATTATTATTATTATTATTATTATTATTATTATTATTTAGGGATGGCAAAAAAACCCGAGCTTATTGGGGCGGGGCGGGACATGCTTATCGTGTTTTGGGGCCTTAATGGGGATTCTTATCGGGTTTGGGGTGGGGGCCGGGGCACACTATCCCCGCCCCGAAACATATGTATACATATACATATATCTATATACTTAAAATATTGTGCTAGTATTTATGTAATAAATATAATTCTCTAATTTTTGTTAATTTTTATCTTTGTAATATTTCAAGGTGTGGTCATAAAAGCTTGTTTTGTATCATAATATTTTTAAAAAGTTGTGATTTATTCCAATGCTTAATATATCATTAATGGGTTCTCGATTTTTTAAGTTATTCCGTAAAATCATATTGTTAATAGTGTAAAAATAAGAATAAACGGGGAATGACACGAGTATGATGGAGCATCGCGCTCAAAAAAGACAATCCGATAAGACCCCAATGAGGAATGGGGCGGGTTTGGGGGAGCATCTCGCCCCAACGGGGCGCCCCGATAAGATCCCCAATGGGGATTGGGGCGGATTTGGGGATGATTTTTGTAATCGGATTTGGGAATGAGGATGGCTGCCCCGCCCCAAAACCCGCCCCATTGCCATTCCTATTATTATTATTATTATTATTATTATTATTATTATTATTATTATTATTGATGATGGTTTCAAGCCGTCAATAGGGATGGTGAAAAGAAAATCATGTACGTGTTGGGTGCAGATGCAATTGAGAATAGCCATCTGTCATGGACTTAATGAGTACTTAGACACAAGGTCTTTCTCAATGACACAAAAGTAACACTCATGCCAAGGTTTTCATCATCTGGGGCAGAAGTGCAAGTGGTGACAAAGAGCACGTTGATGTTGTATGTACTGTTGAAAGCATCAAGAGCATGTTGAAAAGAAGATGTAGTCTTCGTCAGTATGTTGGCCTGCAGGGCGCTTGTTTGCAAACGAGAGGCGAGAAAAGCATACCGAATAACTGAAAGCATGCCAAGACCAACCAACTTTATTGGGAGAGTGGCAGTATATATGTATTTTATACAATATTAATTAGTAGTCCTTCGACACAATAAAATGTACATTATCATAGAACCTGCAGATTGATGACAGACATTGGCGTCTCTCTTTTTCAACCGTTGAAATAGAAAGATTATTATAAGCTCAATGAATATAAAACAGGAGATACTCAAGTATTGCATGAGTATAATAAGATCAAATCATAAAGCAATCGCCATGTTTGGTGCTTACCGATATATCTTGTCAATGTATGAATAATGTTTGTAACTAGTGAAAGAGACCTTTAGTATACAAACGATCAAGAAAGAGTAATGTTTATCCCTTTATTGTCAATTCTATACATGATTATTAGTTGAGCTTTTTGGTGGAAGTTATCAGTTCTTGAATGCTATTAATTTCATGCTATATAATTAGGTGGAGGTCATATTCTTGAATGCTATTTAATTTCAAGCATAAATGTATAAATGTAAAACAGATAGTTGATATAGGGACCAATAAATGGTGGTGATTATTTGATATTGTAATGTTGTCATTTTTAAATGCTAACACAATTAAATAGTGTTAAGATTCTCATAGAAACAAACAAACCATACAAAATTGAATTTTATTTAGTCAAGCAAACTATGTTTTTAAAATAATACTAACATTAAGCAGAAATTAAGATCTTAATCTTGGAGATCAAAGACCATGGATAATCTGGTTTCAACCTGGTCTAAAACTGCTCAGATCTTACCAGAAAACTATATTTTCCCTGTTGGTGAACGGCCTGGTTCAGTCAAGGTTCCGTTTTTGCGTAACATCCCACTTATTTATCTAGCTGCCAGTCAAAGTCCACGTCAAATGATTCAAGAAATACTTGCTGCTTGTCAAGAATATGGATTTTTTCAGGTTAGATCTTCATGTAGTTTGATACATTTTAGTGCTTTTAAAGTTGACTAGTTAAGATGTATTTAACTTGATGTAAATACTTAACTAGGTAATTAATCATGGAGTGTCTCAAGATTTAATGGATGACACTATGAAAATGGCCAAAGATTTCTTTAACATGCCAAATGAGGAAAATGCGAAACTCTACTCAAATGATCCGAGTAAAAGTTGTAGACTTTCTACTGCTAGTTATCACTATGATAATATACACTTCTGGAGAGACAATCTACGACACCAATGTCATCCTTTAAATGAATGTGTCCACACATGGCCCGAAAAACCTACCAACTATCGGTAAAAAATGACCCTGGATCAAAATAAACTATTTTATGATCTCAAGAATGTTAATGGTGCTTGTTTTTATAATTTTTGAAGTGATGTTGTTGGAAATTACTCACTGGAAGTGCGGAAGTTGTCATTAAGAATCTTGGAGCTAATTTCTGAAGGACTAGGACTCGAACGTGGATATTTTAAAAAAGATCTAACCGCATCTCAATGGCTTACAATTAATCACTATCCACGATGCCCAGATCCAGATTTGACACTGGGAATACGGAAACACGTTGATCCCAATGTCATAGGCGTGCTTTTACAAGGAAATGTTTATGGGCTTCAGGTTCTCAAGGATGGGCAGTGGCTCGGTGTTAAGCCACTGCCTCATGCTTTTGTGGTTAATATCGGTTACCAATTGGAGGTAATCATTACTTACCACATATATGTCTCAATTAAAATTTTGTTTTGACTCTACCCAAAAGGATTATATTGTTGTATTTTGTTTGTAGATAATTAGTAACGGGAAGCTTAGAAGTGTGGAACATAGAGCAGTGACAAACTCTAAAGAAGATCGCACGTCGATTGTTACTTTCACTGATCCTTGTGAAGACGCTATCATAGAACCAGCAAAATCAATGATTGACACTGGTATACCTCTTTATCGGTCTTTCAGATATAGAGATTTCCGTAAGTTCTTTACAGAGAAGAAAGGAGATCCTGAAGCATTGATGGCGGCTTATAAGTTTAAACCTTAAAGCACTGTTGTGTTTGACAAAGATGGATTTATCCTGTTAATGTATGTATAATGCTTGTGGCTTTCGAATAAACATTTGGTATGCAAGGTGAACATTCTGTAATTAAATTACCAAAGGGTAATAATAATGGGAAATATTTTGAGTTCATGTACCCTTTGGGTGGAAGTTGGAATGTATTGACTTCGTGGCTAACCTTTACACTCAAATCATTTGACATCTATTTGTCAATTATTTTGGGCAACCATTATAGCTCAAAACCAGCGAACCTTAATGCTTTAAAACCGCATTCACAATCTATCTTAATTGAGACACAAGTAGATTAAAGTATATCAATCATGGCTCAGTTTATTGAGCTTGAGATTTCATTACAATTAGTAAAGAAATTCGGTTAGTCCATCCATAAAGATTTCATAATGATCAGTATGACATTGTCCAAACAGAAAGGGTCAAGTTCCGGCAGCATGCAGTTAGCAATCTTAAAAGTTATTGATTTGAGTAGAATTATCCTGATTCTGAGGCCAACCTTCAATTTGTGAATGGAACATCTTGATTGTTGACTGCACCGGGCTGCTACATATGCCTAATCTGGCCACATTTCCAAATAAGTTAAGACAACAGAAATCGTCATCATTGATGTAATACTTTGGCATTAATTCCTTGTACCATAGATAGAAGCGATTGTTCAAACAAGAAGATTATCCAAAAAAGAAATTTCTGGTTTGGTTGTTCCTTTAAACATAGTAAAAGACGACATATTTCAACTTGAAGCGCATGTCTTCTTTTATTTTTTTCATTGTGTCCAAACCTTTCAACTTCATAGCGGCCGATCGCATCTCTGGAATATCTAATTGATAAATTAGACCTCGATTTTAGCTCAAAAGTTGAGCTCTTTTATGCTAGAAAACCTCGTTCACAATCCTACTTTTCAAACAAGTAGATCAAGGTTGACCATGGCTCTACTCGTGACTAGTTGGTCTAATGGAGTTCAGTCTGTTCCTAAAGATTACATAATGCCACCCGAAAGAAGAGCTGGTGATTTTGTAACTATTAACAAGGATATTCCAGTGATAAATCTTCAAAGTAATCGGTCTGACATTGTCCAACAAATTATAAAAGCTTGTCAAGACTTCGGTTTATTTCAGGTCTTTTTCTAAGTTCTAACCCGATTTTCATATATCCAAATAGTATCTAGTTTACTTTTTTGATGATTGATAATTCACAGGTGATTAATCATGGGGTTCCCGGTGAAATGATGGCTGACATGAGGGTTCTGTACGATGAATTTTTTAACATGCCAGTAGAGGACAAATTAGGTGTTTATGCTGAGAAGATTGGTAAAGGGTGTATACTTTACACGAGCGGGATGAATTACGCGAAAGAGGATGTTCATTATTGGAAAGACACTTTGAAGCACGCTTGTCACCCTTTAGAAGAACACACACCATCTTGGCCCGAAAAACCAACTAGATACAGGTAACCTATAGCTATGTCTCACTCGATTAGTGACCCTTTTCAGCTTGTCATCAGGGTATTTTTCATGTTTTTCTAACAGCAGGGTAATTTATATAGTATTAAATATTAATTATCAAACTCTAGCAAGACGCTGGAGCCAAACAAAGATTACACAGATTTCTTGCAAGTAGCAATCGGATTAAAATTCCTGTCGATCCAACAAGGATTAATATTCATTAGGCTAATAATTATTTTGAATTAAGGGAAGAGGTGGGTAAATACTCGATTGAAGTGCGAAAAATGGGGTTCAAGATTCTGGAGTTAATAGCAGAAGGACTAGGACTTAACAAAGGACACTTTGAGGAAGTGGGCAGGGAGCAGGCAATGGCGATTAACCATTACCCACCGTGTCCCGACCCAAGTCTTGCCATGGGAATTGCTTGCCACACTGACCCGAATCTCATAACCTTCCTTCAACAAGACCACTATGGGCTACAAATACAAAAAGATGGCCAATGGATGGGTATTGAACCGATTCCAAACGCTTTTGTAGTCAACCTTGGCTGCCAACTCCAGGTATATATTTATCTTGTTCTTCAACTAATGTATCAAACTTCTAAGCAAAATAGAGTTCGCATCAAGGATAGTTGTCCTACAAAAAATTGGGTTCAACTTGCTCAAGAAACTTACTATGCTTAATTATAAACTAAATAAGCTCATAATTCGACGATTTGACAAACGTCCATCGAAACCAACATAATTTTTCTGACCAAATTTTTCTTAATTCGTGTAGATTATAAGTAATGGGATGTTGAAAAGTGTGGAACATCGTGGGGTCTTGAATTCAACTGCATCTCGAACATCCATTGTTACTTTTTTGGGTCCAGATCCAACTCTTCCACTTGTTGTGGAACCTGCAAAGGAGCTTGTTACATCAACCACTCCACAAGTGTTCAAATCATATCTCTACAACGAGTTTTTTGCAGAGTACTTGGCCTTCATTCGCAAACCAGAACCTCGCAATGGAACGCCCTTGGATCCTTACCGGATATAAACCAAATTTCTCCTGCAGAGACCTTGTATAATAAGTTATAATTAATATTATGTTGAAAATAAACAGGCACCTATCTCGGCAGCCTGATCAAACTAGCTTATATGACATACTTTAGATTTTATTTAGGTTTGAATTTTATAGAGTAGTTGCATACTAATTATCCTGATTTTTTTTAAGAAAGGCGGCAATATATATATATATATATATATATATATATATATATATATATATATATATATATATATATAACTTCTAATAAACGAGAAAAGTTTACAAGCTCCCTAAGCATGTTTTGCAATAAATTCTCTGACGTGTCTTCAACCCCATTGGCTGAATATTAATGGCGTACAAGCCTTTTGCTGCACCTTATTTCCATCAAAATGAGAGGAATCCCTTTTGGTAACTCATTTATGGCATTCAAATCCATATTCAATCAAATCCGTATAATACACGCTCCTCATCAATCATCAATCACTTCCTCCTTAAGTTTCCCTGTTTTTAGGGTTTGTATTTAAATCCGGTTGTAAAACTAATTTGATGTTACACACTCCTTATGAAACGCTCCTCATCAATCACTTCCACTACACGCTCCCTAAATTGATTTTACAAGAACCCTAGAAAAAGAATTGGGGATTTTACTAATTGGTAAGTAATGTGTTTCCATTCAATTATAATATGTTTGTGATTTGTTTGTTTAAATCTATTCTTATACAGGATTAGTTTGTGTATGTGGTTTACGAACATCAATAGCCAGGAGTCGATCTATGTCACTCGGTTTGATTCAACCAGATTCTACTTCAACCAAGACTGAAAAACATATACGGAAATCCTATGACTAACACTGAAATAGTGAATCAATGGTAAGTATCGCATCTATTCTTTTAGAGTTTCGCTTTAACTTCCATAGTACAACTATTTTGATGTGTTGTTTTTATTAATAATCAATCTAATTGTGTTGTGATTATATTTATAATATTGGTTTGATTAAGTTCAATTCAATTATGTGTTAACCCTAGAAAATTTTTTGGAGGAAATGACATTAATGAATTAATTTGTGTATGTGGTTTAAGAACATTAATCAAAAAGCCACAAGAATGATGTACTTAACTGTTTCAATCAGTTTTGAGGCTGATCTGTAGGTATGCAATGCTATTATGTATCAAAGCAATGATTACTGAATCTTGGATATAGTATTATGCCAAACGTTCAATACCCATCCTTTGGATTGTACACGATACTTAAGCTTTATTGTGATTTGTTAAAAGCTGTTTCCTTTCTTTTAATCTGTTTGTCGTGAAAAAGAAAAGTAGATGTCCGCTTACAAAACTGGGATATATGGTTTTGGATGCTTTCCTATAAGTAGTGAAATTAATCATATCCCGATGTAGAAAAATATATATGTTAAAAGATGCGTAAGTTGTGAAAATACTAAAAGAAAGGTAATCTGTAATTGATGGTTTTCAGGTTTACAAGAGCGGGCCATTATTTTCGTGGTCAAAAGGTATGTTATCTCTGTCTTTCTTAGCTTCTGCACATGGAAAGTAACGCAAGTGTTAAAAACCGTCTTATTTCTCCGGAGTGTTAGTTTTATTATGTTATTTCTATATTTGCTTTTGTCTTGTGTGATTGAAGTTAATTTATATAAATTTTCATATAGTTTTCAGACCATTAATGGAGAATCGGAGATGCGAGTAACACCATTATGGCATTATTAGAAGATGGCTACAGAGTTCTGCTATCACAAAGGTTAAAATAGAAAATGTTTTAGGTACTCTTTGCGTAACCCTAATAATATTTATCCTTTTACTTTGGCGTGAGGGGATGCAACCATATATAATATGTTCATTGCTTATAGGATTTAATTGGGAACAAATATATCATATTTTTCCTTTTGCTTATAGGATTTAACTATTGGGATTCAGCCAATATTGCAACACCTGGGTGGTTTTCAGATGCACGTGATGCTGCAAATTAGTAGGGCTTCAATTAATGTTGCTCCCATGGTGTCTCATACTCAGTTGTTTTATGATCTGGCTTTATCTATATCTTCAAGGTTTGATCTCTACTCCCTTTCTAATCATAGAAGCTGTAGTAGGACCCAACTGATATTTTCTTATAATGTATGGAAATATTGAATATTGAAAATACCATTATCCCCTCTAGAATTGGTCCTAATAATTCCATTTGTAATTTTAACCGAAAAGAGTTTGAGATAATAGCCAATGAAGTCTGTTACACTTCTTTTGCATGGAACCAATAAGTGTAAAGACTGAAACTCAGAGTTCCCGATTAAAAGATAAGTTGACAGTTGATGGGGAAGGTGAGTGAGAGGACATTTTTTACAAGATAGTATGCGCAACAATCAACTTCTTACTATACACACTCAGTCTTCCTCTAAAATGCAAATTCAAACCCTTTTTGCAATAACCTTCTCACATCAATTCACGATTCATAAATAAACAACAATTACAGACCCAGTTGGTTTCCTTTATTGTTCTATGGCATACGATTCAAAATCAATCAACAAAACTCCTTTGACTTTGCATTAATGATTCGTAAATTCTGAAAAAGTGAATAACTTTAATATCTTTAAATAGTTATACATATGTACTTAAGTGTGTTGAATTTTATTTTGGTTTGTAATTTGATTATAGGTCTGCATTAATTGAGATGGGTAAACACTTATAGCATTAAGAGGGTTAAAGGTTAGGCTAAAGGCAGAGTCACATTTTATCAGTGAATGAGAATCAATAGGGAAAAGTACATAAGTCATTCAACATCTAGAACAGCCTATGGATGCTACATCAACGGATATGGCTGCAAGCACATCCTCTTCTATTGCTAAACCTGAAAAATCCGACTTTGACGAACTTCAAAAGAAATGCATGAAATGAAAATTAAGGAAGACAAAATGGAAAATAAGGTATATTTTAACTGGTCTTAACTTATATCACTGTTTGTAGTCTTTTATATCGCAGTATTCTAAGTTATATTTTTATGTTTGGACTTTCAATTGTGCAGGGGACGTATATGAAGAATATCGCGGGTTAGATTTTTCTGGAACTTGCTATGAAGAACATACAAACGAATCAAAGGAGAACCATATATATTCTGTTGATTATGACGTGTGTGAATTTCAGGTTTGTTTGCAGGCCTTGCTATGAGTATGGTGTAAGTGTAACAGTTGCTTTTTCAATTACTGCAAGATTAGACATAACCAGTGTAAAGTTTGTGATGAACAATTGTTGTGCTCTCTTACAGGTGTAGATAAATTTTCATTAACTTGCTTGAACACAGGACACCGTGCTATTCATGGAGATCAGACGGAGGATATTGATAGATGGGAAAGAACCTATACAAGAGTGTTTCTCTATTGATAACTAGAGATCCTGCATTTTAAAGGTGTGAATATACAGATGCCGGTAGATATGCGATACATCATGATTCATCAATGTAAGTCTGTATGGTTCAAAATTTTGTTCACATGAATTGATTATGTGGATCAAAATTGAAATCAATTCATTGATCTCTTTGATTAAGTCAAAAGGTATCTTTATTTATTCTTTTGATCCACATAATCAATTCATGTGAACAAACATTTGAATCACTCTTAACTATTTAAAAGGAAATAGAGCTAACTTATTCTAAGTTTTGTAGTATGGATTATCATTGTTGTACATGGTTTCTGAGAAAGGTTGTAATGAACTAGCAAGGTTTTTTCTCTCTCTCATAGATTCTCATGAACCCAAAATGAAGCAGGTCTTTCTATTGTTAATCAGTTTTGACCCATATCAGTAACGCTTCATTTTGACCCCGTAAATGACCCATGTAAGACTTTCTATTTGTGTATTTTGTGTATTTAGATAGCATGAGTCTTTCATTTACTTTAGCCACTGTTTAACTATCTATCACTGCAGTCCATTATTTACAGCTTTGTGTCTACTAACTATAGTTATGTGTATTACTCCGGGTTTTGGTATGGACCTCATGCGGAAGAGAGATTGCCCTTGATAAAAGGCAACCCGTTTTTATGTTCAAGTATTGAAATTAGTCGTGCTTATAAAGTTATTGATCATCAAAGTAATATTGGGATATGTTTTGTAAAGTAATCAAATAAGAGCAGAAGAAGAGTTGTAGGCATAGTTCCTTTCGATAATTTTGAACATCATCTTCCTTAAGATTTTGAATGTAATTAAAATCATATACGTTGGTAAGTTTTAGTACATTTTTTACTTCTTTTAATGTCAAGTACATTATTTTTGAATTTGAACAAAATAGATGGGTGAACTTAGGGGGTGTTTAGGATTTTGTTATAGTGAATGGACTAAAAAATTGACTTACTTGCTTAAGAAATGTAAGGATGCTTTTCCTTATAAAAGCAATTTAGGATGTGTTTTTTTAAGCTTATTTGACAGGCTTATGAACTCGATTCTAAAAGCTCACAAGCTCCATCTTAAGTAGTAAGTACTTTTAATTTAGCATGTTGCTAACTGATTATTTCAAAGCAATTATGCACAAAAAAGTAAGCAATCCCATACACCCCCTATATAAACCCCTTTAGAGATGAAAAACACTTTCTGCCTTTTTTTTCGAGTATTCATTGGAACTGTTATTTTACCGTAATGGGCGTTTGGGGTTGCTTATATAAGTGTCTGCTTATTGCATCTCTTCATTTTTTATGTAAGTTTATGCATATTATGTAGGTTGTGTTTCAGATTGCTCATTTGTCCATTAAAATTTTCTAATTATGTTCAACCATAGTAGACAGGGTCAAAACACTTTGCAACCATTATGTGGTCAACCATAATCCACATATAGAGGTCTATTATTATTTTGCTACTATAACTTTTAGAGGTAGCAGCTTTGACAAGTTATGGTTTTAAAAATGTTATGTGGACCAAAATAGGTTTTCTACATGAGAAGTTTGGTTTTTTTTTAGAACAGATATTCCATATCACTCTGTTTGGTTACATAGGGTGATTTAAGTATTTTTAAATGTAAAGAACAAACCAAAATATTTTATTGAGCCATACTAACTCGACCCATATGAGTAATGACCCATTTTAATCCTGTAAATGACCCATGTAAGAATTTTTATTTGTGTAATTGTGTGTACTTTTTCCAACTGGTGTCTACTTTAGCCATTGTCTACTTTAGCCATTGTTTATCTATCTATTACTGTGCAATTTTGATTTCTCAATTTACAATATCTAATTCCTTAAGTCATTATGATTTTTTAATATGTATTTGTTTTATTTTGGTTTAATAGAATTTAGCTTTACACTTTTTCCTTTTTTAAACCTATTAGGTGTTCATAGAATGAACATTGGCTTATCACTTGATTAACGCTCATTACATACATTTGCTCTTCAAGACTATCATATTTGGAAACAACGGTGCATGAACGTTTATTATATCAATAGTTACAAACATATTTACGTTCGCTATTGTTTCTTACATAATTCATACACTTAATGCATACTTTCTTTAAAATTTCCCGTGATTCCACGGGTCTATACACTTAACTTCTTAATGCATAATTTCTCTTTTTGTCATCTATCAAACACTACTACAAATGTAGTCTACAAAGAGGTTCTCCAAGGTGTATGACCAAGTTTCAAGAGGTATGCAGTAATACACATATGATATGTTTTATACGTATTATAAGTCACAAACATCTTTTACTTACTTTTTTTTTCTAACTTATTAGGTGCTCATAATAAGTTCATCGGGTTATCACTCAATTATCGCTAACTACATACTTTTGCTTTTCAAGACCATCAAGATTCGAGCCTGTGTGCGTGGACGTTTATTAGATCATCAAAATCTTATGCCACAATGCATGACGTTTATTACATTATTAGTTACAAGCATTGAACTCGACTATCATTGACTTATTACTTACTACTCCCTTCAGCTACATGATTCAAGTTGTTTGGTTTCGGTTTTTCTTTCTTATTTTGTTTACATGCTTATTATTATTATTATTATTATTATTATTATTATTATTATTATTATTATTATTATTATTTTTATTTTGCATAATCTCTTCTAAAAACCCGTGGATTCCACGGGTCTATAAGCTAGTATATATATATATATATATATATATATATATATATATATATATATATATATATATATATATATTTTGTGGTGTACACACTTAAAGTAGAAAATAGGGTAAAATCTATAGAATAGCAACGAACTTACAGAATTGTCCCAGATTGATTAATCAACTAATTTTTTACCAGATTGAACCATAATTTTGAAAGTTTAGTTCTAATATTAACCATCTTGCCACATAGTTTGGCGTCTTTAGTCCCTCCCCCACTAACGCTTGTTAGTCCTTTTCTTCCATTTTTTAAGTTAAAAAAATTTAAAATTAAAAAAAAAAGGAAAAATTCAAAAAAAATAAAAAAAGGAAAAAATTTTAAAAATTAATTATAAATTATAATTTTTTTTCCTTTTTTTTATTTTTTAAAAAAATGCGTATTTATAAAAAAAATTAATTTTTTTTCTCAAATATTAATCTTTTAAAAAAATTTTGATTTTTTTAAAAATATTAACTTTAAAAAAAATAATTTTTAAAATTTTTTTCCTTTTTTTAAATTTTTTTAAAAAATGCGTATTTATAAAACAAAATTAATTTTTTTTCGCAAATATTATTTTTTTTTAAATTTTGATTTTTTATAAATATTAACTTTAAAAAAATAATTTTTAAATTTTTTTTCCTTTTTTTTCAATTTTTTTAAAAAAATGCGTATTTATAAAAAAAATATTTTTTTTTCGCAAATATTATTTTTTTTTAAAAAAATTTTGATTTTTTATAAATATTAACTTTAAAAAAAAAATTAATTTTTTTCCTTTTTTTTATAATTTTTTTATAAATATTAACGTAAAAACCGGAGGAAAATGTAAAAATACAGACGAAAACGAAAAAAGCGGATGAAAACGTAAAAAAAGGACGAACGGTGCAGTTTTTTTTGTCAAGGGACTAACGACGCCAGTCAACGTAAACCACAAGGACGAACGGTGTAATTTACTCAAAAAACACTTAACAAGCGTTAGTGGAGGAGGGACTAACGACGCCAAACTATGTGGTAAAATGATTAATATTAGAACAAAACTTTTTAAAAAATGGTTCAATCTGTTAATAAATTAGTTGATTAATTAATCTGAGACAATTCTGTAAGTTCGTTGCTATTCTATAGATTTTACCCTAGAAAATAATAGGCACACTTGTGAACTATTGGATCAATTATTATGGATGTGATTGCATTTATTTAGAACAATTAATATATGAGGAAATTACCAAAAAGGTACAAAAACATTCAGCCATTTCAGTTTTTGGTCATGATTTGACCCCTCTTCCCAATTTGGTCATGCCCGCCTGCGCAACTGGCCTCATTGCTCGACACGTGTCCCTTGCAAGTACAGGAGTTACGTGAAGTGTCCCTTTCAAGTACGGGGTAGGTAAAGATATTTTATTGCTTTTAGCTTAAATGACATATATACCCTCAAACACATATCCACCACATATTTCATTTTCTTATCTTTAATTTTTCTCACTCTTCTCTCTCTCTTTTTCTTCATCACTGGAAATGGTACCACATATATCACCAGTGTTCTTGATTTCTCCGCCGACAATATCCGGCGACCATGAAAAAGGAATAAAAGATGAATAGTAAGTTTATCATCTTTTAATCCGATCAGATCTGATATTTGTTTAATTGGATCGTGATTTAATTGATTCAATTTGTTTAATCCGGCCAACACCCATCATCAAAGATCTTTAAAGATCCGACCAGATCCGGCCACCGGTGCAGATCCGGCAACCAAATCCGATCTGGCCAGCAGATCCGACACACTCTTGGAGGATTGAAATAATGGAGTCAACCTTTTGAAGAGTTTTGCCAAGGAGCGTGATAAAGAAGAAAATGGGGAAAACTAAATAGCGTGATAAATAAGAAAATAATCACCTACCTCCCCACGTTTTCTGTTCATCAGTGTACTTTTTTGGAAGTATTATGACTACAAAAAAATGGTGTGCTTTTGGAGTCAACCTTTTGGAGAGTTTTGACATGGTGTACTTTTTTTTGGAAGAATTATGACTACTATGTACCCTTCCTAATCACTCTAGCTATGTCGCTCATTGGCACACTCGTAGAGGATTGAAAGTTCACAAGCAGTGGTGGTTGAGCAGTTAAGTAGGTGAGCAGTGGTGGTTGAGCAGTTAAGTAGGTGAGCAGTGGTAGTTGAGCAGCTGAGTAGGTGAGCAGTGGTGGTTAAGCAGTTGAGTAGTAAGTAGTGGTGGTTGAGCAGTTGCGGCTGAGCGGCGGTGGTGGTGGTGATGGACTGGTAAAGTGAGGAGGTAGGTGAGTGGGGTTAGGTGGGGCGAATGGGGTTAGGTGGAGTAATTATTAAAGATATAATAATATAATATATGAGAGTATTTTTGTAATTTCACAAAAATCAATAAAATATTCTCACCTACCTCTTGTACTTGAAAGGGACACGTGTCGAGCAATGAGATCAGTTGAGCAGTCGAGCATGACCAAATTGAGAAAAGGGGTCAATTCATGACCAAAACATGAAATGGTGGAATGTTTTTGTATCTTTTTGGTAATTTCCTCTTAATATATAATGGCAATATTGTAAATAAATGAAACACTATGGCAATTTTTATATGCTCAAAAACTGATTACTGTATGATACAACACATATCGAACTCATTTCAATGATTGCATCAGTTTCTCAATTGTTGATAAAAAAGTTGGGCGTTCCGAGTTTGGGCTCCTGCTCTTGTACCAATTAGCTCTTAATGCTTGAAACCTGCGCACTAAGAAAGTAAACAAACACCGTTAGGCTTATCGTGGAATTGTTTCCCACGATTATCCTCCGGCGTGAGAGTAAGTAATCGGTTTAGGGTTATATTGAAGAGTTAGGGTTTTGTAAATCGTACCTTTAACAAGAATTATATCGTTCTATATATAGGCGCATAATCCTTGTAGGTTTCGTGCTCTTTACTCTTCGCACACATGGTGCTTATCCGGTCCAAGGATCTTTATCCGTAAATAGAAGATCCTTATCTAGACCAAAAATAGTTTGGTTGGGTTTGGGCCTACATGAGTCCAACCCATTGGTAGTGCGGCCCAAATCATTGTTATGATAGCCCACTCGTGGTGGGTTTGGGCTTTAGTAATGTTTATCATTTGGGCTCGTGGCCCAAATATAGACTATACGTCATCATGTCCCCCCAGTCTAGTGTGCGCGGCTCGTAGCCGCGGATACTAGACTAGTGAAAGCAGCGGTAAGTGTGGTGGGAAAAAAATTACCGCCCAATATTAGGAACCATGTATCTAGTCCAAAATATCTCAAAAATGCCTCGGGAAACGGGAAGTGTGTCCACGTATTCTTCGGGAGATGTGAAAAAGTGCATGTACCTTCTCATATTCTAGCCACACGATTATATTAGTTGATTCCACGTGGCGACCTTTCTAGGGTTTTTGTGACCCTATATAAATCACCGCCTCCCCTTTTTACTGAAAACATCACAGTAAAAAACCTACTTCCGCCATTTTCAAACTCTTTCAAAGCTTCTTTAAGAGATCAACTGTTTTATTAGGTAACCGCGAATACACACCTTAGCTAGTATTGTCATTCATTAGAAATGGTTCGTCAATTAGAAGAGTTTATTTCTGAAATGGACGAGGATGAACTTCGTCAGTTCTCCTCTGATTATTTCATTCCCCTGGATGTGCATCCGGTAGTACCGGAGGCAAACGCGTGTATCGCGGATTTCCCTGAGGGAAAAATAGGGTTATATACGTGCTTTTTTGAGTACGCGAACCAGCGCGTACCTATATCCTTATTCTTTAGTAATGTGCTCAACTTCTACCATCTTCATATTTCTCAGCTACACTGTATAGGTGTGGCAAAAATATCAAATTTTGAAATAAACTGCCGTTTGCTTGCAATCAACCCTACCCTTAATCTATTCCGTGCGTTTTACCGCACAACGTGGTCGCATGGATGGGTATCTTTTGCGAAGCGCTCTGGGCGCCTTCAGTGTTACACAGACAAGGTAGATTCCCTTAGGGATTAGAGGGAAAAAATTTTCTGGGTAGATGATATAGTGTTTCCATCGCCGTTTGAGTTTTATACTCAAGGGACGCTGCCAAGGGATGAGCGCCCTTTACCCAGTTCGTATAGCACGGACGATGTGGATACAATTGATGCCAACCGCATCCCCATTAACTTCTATCCTGAGGAGTTTTTGGTTCATGTGGGGCTGAGTCGCAACTATTTCCATGGTTCTGACAAGGTTCCAACATTCCTTGACAAGAGCGGCCGGGGTGGGTGCTTGTCCTTTTTTACCTTCGCTTCGATAATGTAAGCGCTCGTTTATATGTAATTTCAATAACTAAATTGTTTTTGTTATTTGTTCATATGTTGCGCAGAAATGGATTTGTTTGCCGTAGTGAAGCTGGAGAAGCCCAAGTAAGTGACAGTGGGGGTGAGCCCTCTTAGGGAAGGTGAGGAGCCAATTTTAGAAGCTACTACGGGACACACAATGGTGTTAGCGCAAGATGGGCCTAAGGATTCTCTTCCCGCAGCTGCGCTTGTTACTCCTGTGCAAAGTGTTCCTCCTTCTGGGGAGCAGTCTCCCGTGGTAGAGGAATTGCATGCTGAGTCCTCCGATAGTGTGGAGATCCTGGAGCCTGAGGGAAGTGCGCAGGGCGTAAAGCGGAAGGGAGCGTCTGATGGTTATGGCTCTGGTACTTCCAAGAGGAGGCGCCATCTTATTGCTGATGAAGAATTGTCCGCAGCGGATGACACGTCCGCTACTGGTGCGGATAAGGATATTTCCAAGTCTTCTCCCTTTATGTAAGTGATGAACACATTTCTTTTGCATTACTTGTTGCGCTATGCCCTGACTTTCTTCCTTTGCTTGTAGTGGCCATGCTGTAGAGGGTGATGCGGCGTTTGTTGATGGCTTGGTCCCACCTCAGGATGCTAACGTGGAGGAGACATTGAAGGTAGCTGAGGAGATATCTGCGCAGCAGTTGATGGAGGAGCTAGCTGCTGCTGCTGAGCATCAGACTGAGTTGGTCACTCAGTTGAAGACGCGTTATGTTGGTGAAGGTAGTATTCTCGCTCAGAAAGATGAGGAGATTGCCTTGCTTAGGGCGCAGTTGGCTGATGCGCGAGCAGAGGTAGAGTCTGTCACAGAGCATGCTAAGAAGGTTACTGATGAGAAGCTGTCCGTGATGGTTGAGCTGAAGCACGAACGCGGGGAGCTGCATCAGTTCAGGTCTAACTTATCTTGGGGGATAAAGTACCTTGAACAGAAGAAGGCTGAGCACTTCGGCCATATTGATGACCTTCGCGCTCAAGTGGAGAATGCTCTGAAGGTGCAGGAGGGCAAGCTGCGCAAGCTGAGTATAGAATACGATAAGGAGTTATATCCTCATCTCATGTCTACGATCGCTGAGCGCAGGTATGTGTTGTCTATTCTGCAATTGTTGCTTACTATATGTGTTAATGCTCCTTGTTTCTTCTAATGCATCCGTTGTTGCTTGTGTAGCTGGTTGATCAGCCATGGTTTACACCTAGCTGCTATGGGTACGTTGGAGTCCCCGGAGGTGTTGGAGGCCTTTGGGAAGGTTGTAGAGTGCGCCGTGGAGCGTGGCAAGGCGCAGGTTGTAGAGGAACTCCATGAGGGCAAAATGCTGACAGTGTCACTTGCTGAAGTGCCTGGTTATAAGGCGGATGCCTATGATGAGCTTGTGAGGTCCATGGAGGGGATGAAGTTCTTTGAGCTTCCACATATTGCGCAGCTAGAGCGCGACCAGGATTACCCCATAAAGCTGATCATGGAGGGGTTAACCCTGGGGAGGCATATCTTGGAGGATGCGGAGGCTCAACCTGACTTTTTCTTGAAGCCTGACGAGTCGCAGTTGCAAGTTCCGGGCTTTGCGCAGCCGCGTGATATTCTTAACCCCTTCGCCCTTGAGAAGGAGGTCCCTCTGAAGGAGGTCTTAGAGGCTCATGTGGAGAGTGCGACAAAGAAGAAGGGTGTGAAGGGGAAAGCCATCCTTTGTGGTGTAGGTGCTGCACATATCCCCAGATCAGATGGAGTCTCAGTCAGCGTGGCGACCATGTTGCCTAGGGATGCATTACTTTTGAGGAGACTCCAAGAGGCTAGGAGCTCTGCTGACCAAGAGCGTAGCCCTGAACGCTGTCATAGCATGTAGATATACATGGACTTGTTGTAACTTGTGTATGGTTCTTATAAATAATAACTTATATCTTTTGTTCGTGTGTTATGTTACTTGTACTTAGATTGTTATCCTTTGTATAAAAGATCAACTAAGAGTCAAATTGAAATGGTGACATGCTTATATTAAGTGTGTAACTTAAAAAACAAATCATAAGTATGAAGATAGACTTGCATTGTTTTGCAAAGACTTTTATCAAATGACCAAGAGTCTTGGCTCGTAAATTGCTAAGCATATACGGTGTACGTGATATTGCGCATCCTTCATGGAATGCGCATGGAAACTTACTTCAACGTCTTGAAGGTAAGGCGCTTAGCAAGGATGCGTGATCCAGTGTTGATGGGTTTGCAACCCTCTTACTCAACGAGTTAGTTAGTAGGTTCACTCATCCTTTCTGCCATCGTGGGTCTTAATAAGTGCATGCACGCCATGTAGGCAAAATATAAGATAACAATATTGAAACATAATAAAAATGTGTGCAATAAAGTTAAGTGTGTTGTGGAGTTAACTAGAAACGACAACGTTTTATTAATACTTGCAAGTTTTTGGAAGATAAAAGACAATTCCCAAAAAAAAATAAAATAAATAAATAAATTCAAAGACAGACATTTATTGGGCACGTACTAAAGTGCAAGGTTGTTTGTTTGTGGGCCGTATCCTTTTCTAAAGATAGCATCTCTTTAGATTGCAGATATTCCAAGTGCGTGCTAGCTCGTGGCCTTCCATATCGCGCAGCTTGTATGCACCATTACTTAGTGCATCCGTGACCTCATAGGGTCCTTCCCATTTGGGTCCAAGCTTGCCCGTGTCTTCTGCGTTGCTTGCATCATTAGCGCGGTATACAAAGTCTCCTGGCCTGAAAGAAGTGTGTTTGACCTTTGCATCATAATACTTCTTCATCTTTGCTTTAGCCTTCGCTTCGCGTGTAGCTACGCGTTCACGCCTTTCTTCCAGCAAGTCCAAGTCTATGCGCCACTCCTTGTCATTTGTTGTGACGTTTATTTCCGCTGTACGTATAGTTGGCATTCCAATTTCGGCTGGTATGACGGCTTCTGTCCCATAGACAAGAGAAAATGGTGTGTCTCCGGTACTGGTTTTGATTGTCGTGCGGTGCGCCCATAAAACATGTGACAATTCGTCCACCCATTTTCCTTTGTTTCTGTCAAGGCGCGCTTTTATTCCTTCGCCTAGACTGCGATTCACGCATTCAACCAAGCCATTGGTTTGTGGGTGTTTCACTGAAGCGAAGTGTTGTGTGATGTTCAATTGCGCTCACCAATCTTTGAATGGGTTATCGCAGAATTGTTTTCCATTGTCTGGAATAATTTCCCCAGGTAGTCCGAAGCGACACACAATGTTGTCCCACACGAAGCGTTTTACCTGGTTGCAGTGATGCTCACCACTGCTTTTGCCTCAATCCACTTGGTAAAATAGTCTATGGCTACGAAGAGGAATTTTAGCCCTCCCGCTGCAAATGGGAAAGGGCCTGCGATGTCGATGCCCCAATTATAGAATGGCCATGGTGAAGTGATGGGGGTTAACTCTTATTGTGGTCGGCGCGGAATTGGCTTGTGGACTTGGCAATTACTGCATTTCTTTATCATATCCCGCGCGTCACGGTGCATAGTAGGCCAATAATATCCTGATCGCAGGGCGCGCGCCACTACGGACTGTGGTCCCGAGTGCATTCTACATGATCCAGCGTGAATTTCTCGGAATACATAATCTGCTTGAAGAGGTCCAACACATCGGAGCCAAGGTTGCAGGAATGAACGTCGATATAGGATGCCATCTCGGAGTTCAAATCTCTGCGTTGTGCGCCGCACCCTTCAAGCGTCCTTCTGATCTTGTGGTAAGATTCCTTTGCTTATAAATTTAATGATAGGTGTCATCCACGTAGGATCCTGTTCCTCTATCACCGTGGATACTTGCATCTCCAAGATTGATTTATTTTTTAGAGTTTCTACCAATACCTTTTTTGATAGGTGCGCAAAGCTTGTAGATGCGATCTTGCTAAGCGCGTCAGCTTTCCTGTTGTCTCCTCTAGGTACTTGTTTGATTGTGAACCTATCAAAGCTCTGAATTAAAGACTTGGTTTTCTCAAGGTATTGGATCATGTGTTCATCCTTGGCTTCATATTCACCTAGCACGTGGTTAGCTACTAGCCTGGAATCCACATTTGCCTCTAAGTTGCGTACACCCATTTGAATTGCAATACGCAGTCCAGCGAGTAGGGCTTCGTATTCTGCCTCATTGTTTGTGGCTGTGAATTCGAAGAGCAGTGCGTAGGTGAATTCTACCCCCTCTGGATTAGTAAGGATAAGGCCTGCGCCTAATCCATCCACGCATGAGGATCCGTCTGTGAATAGAACCCATGGTTCTTGTAACTCTGTCTTGCCTGTTGAAGGTGAAGTATCGGTATCTGGCTTTTCAACAATAAAGTCGGCTAATATCTGCCCCTTGATTGCAGTGCGTGGTCTATACGAGATGTTATACTCACTCAACAACACACTCCACTTTTTTAGCCGTCCTGATGCGTAAGGTTTAGAGATAACTTGTTTGATGGGCTGGTCCGTGATTACCGCTATTGGGTGCGCCTGAAAGTATCTGCTCAGTCTTTTAGCTGCGAATACTAGAGCTAGGACCAGCTTTTCCATAGCGCTGTAGTTTGTCTCTGTCTTTTTCAGTGCCTTGCTTACAAAGTATATGGGGGTTTGAACGGAGTTCCTATCTGTCAATAATACTGCGCTAACTGCTCCATGGGTTGCAGATAAGTACATGATCAACTCTTCCCCTGGTCGTGGTGCGACAAGTTTGGGAAGTGATGCAAGGTGCTGTTTTAGTTGTTGGAAGGCTTCCTCTGCCTCCTCAGTCCAACGAAAATCTCCCTTTTTTGTGCACTTCGTGAGTGTTTTAAAGAGAGGGAGTCATTTGTCTGCTGACTTGGATAAAAAACGGTTTAGCCCAGCTAGCTTTCCGTTTAATGACTGGACTTCTTTCAATGTGCGCAGTTAGGGAAGATCGATGACAGCTTTTGTCTTTTCTGGGCAAGGCTTGATGCCGTTAGGTTCTATTAAATATCCAAGGAACATGCCTTCTGTCGCGCCAAATGTGCACTTCTTGGGATTTAACTTCATGTTTATTTTTCCCAATGTTTTGAACGTTTCCTCAATGTCGCGCACCAATTCTTCCTCTGTGTGACTCTTTATGACAAGGTCATCAACGTAAACTTCCAAGTTGCGACCTACTTGTTTTTCAAAAGCCATGTCCACCAATCTCTGGTATGTTGTGCCCGCGTTCTTTAGACCAAAGGGCATTTTTGTGTAGCAATATACCCCTTGACTTGTGTGGAAGGCTATTTTTTCTTCATCCTCCTCTGCCATCTGAATTTGATGGTACCCTTTGTATGCATCTAGGAAGCATTTAAAGGGATATCCACATAGGGATTCTATCTTCCAGTCAATTTCTGGTAGCAGGTAGCAGTCTTGTGGACATGCTTTATTAAGATCAGTGAAGTCTACGTACATTCTCCAACTGCCACCACTCTTTTTTACCATTACTGGGTTGGAAAGCCAGTCGTGGTAGCAGACTTCACGCATGATGCCTGTGTCTACCAGTTTGTGCACTTCTTCCAAGATGGCTTTTGCGCAATCAGGAGCTTGGCCGCGCTTTTTCTGTCATATTGGGGGAAATCCTAGTCGGATTTATAGCTTGTGCTCCGTAATAGAGCGTGGCACTCCGGTCATGTGCTTTGGTTCCCACGCAAAGATACTTAGGTTCTTTTGCAAGAGTGCGCACACATTTGCTTTACCTTTGTCAGATAGAGATCCTCCAATCGATATTTGTTGATCTGGGTAATCAGGGTGAATGACAACCTTTAGGTTTGGTATTTTTACTGCGTGCTCTTCTGGAACATTCTCCACCTCATTGGTTACCGCGTTGCATTCTTTAGGAGGCATCGTAGTATTGTAGAGGGTGACAATCCCTCCTTCTACTGGAAATTTGAGCATTCCATGTGCTGTGAATGGTACAGCGCGCATGGATGATATTCCAGGTCTCCCAATGATGCCGTTGTATGGTGAAGGAGACTTGATTATCATGAAGTTTATCCATGTTGCTGTAGAGTGTTGTTCATCACCTACAGCTACAAGTAAGCGTAATTGCCCCATAGGCCATATCTTTTCTCCCGTGAAGCCAGTCAGCGAGGTCGTGGCCGGTATTAACTGACTTTGTATCTCAGGTCGTAGCCTTTTAAAGCAGTGTTCATACAGAATATCTGCGGATGCTCCTCTATCGATATACATGCGGCGAATATCGTGTCCCCCAGTATGTATCTCAATGGTCAGTGGCTCTATTACTGCGTTGTCCGCAGCTAGAGTGGGGAAGTTTATCTCATTCTCTGAAGAGAATTTTTGACTGACTCTTTGCTTTGTTTTGCGTTGCCATAACTGTATCATGTAGATAATGTCCGCTTTATCTTTGGAAGGTTCTTTTTTACCTCCATTCTTTTGTTTGTCCTTCCCTTCTTTAATATTCTTAACGAGGTGATCCATTCTACCCTCCTTTACTAATTTGTCAATTAGTTGTCATAGCTGGACACACTCGTTGGTGGTATGGCCTTTTTGTCCATGGTATTCGCAGTATCCATTCCCTATACGCTTTTCCTCTGGGGTGCGCATTGGTGGGGGTTTTGGGAAGTTTGCAC
Source organism: Artemisia argyi (assembly GCA_030686995.1). NCBI lineage: Eukaryota > Viridiplantae > Streptophyta > Magnoliopsida > Asterales > Asteraceae > Artemisia > Artemisia argyi. The sequence continues at coordinate 174,287,802 of CM060682.1, read as the reverse complement.
CTTCTGTTACAAATATTTCCCTCGGAGTCTTTTTGAGGGGGGTATACTTGTCATTATCTCGTCCACTTCCCTGACTGCGATAATTCTTGCTGCGATTGCTGCTCTGGTCATTGGATTGTCTCCTAGGCTGTTCTTGCTGCCTATAATTTGAGTAGCCTTTTTTACTGTCCGCAGCGGCTGCTTCTCCTTGGATGAAGGATCTTGTGCGCTTCATTAGTTCATCGAAGGTTTGGGGAACCTTGTCGTTTAACTTCCTAATGAGTTGGTTATTAATCCCATTTATGAACCCTGAAATTTTTAGGACTTCGGGATACGCCTTGACATGTATCCATTCATTTTTTAAGCGTTCCATGTAAGCATTGGTTGATTCCCCTTGGCGCTGTTTTACTCTGGCTAATTCAACAGGGTTTTTAGCGCACTTCTTTCTTTGGGTGAAGTTTAAGCGGAATGCTTTTCGCAACTCTTCAAACCCGTCTATGCTCCTACGTGGAAGCTTGCTAAACCAAGTGCGCGCATTCCCTACTAATGTGGAGTTAAACATATGACACCACACAGGTTGTGGCCAATTTTCGATAGTAGCAGCGGATTCGAAAATTTTTAGGTGGTCATCAGGATCACCCGTTCCATCATATGTTTTAACATTAGTGGGCATGCGCTTTTTCTTATGATCAGAGTAATCGCTGATGCGTCGTGTAAATGCATCAACTTTCTGACGACGCCAAGGAAGAGATATGTCTTCGTCCTCTTCCTCGCGACGTCTTCCTTTGGACTTCCAGTGTCCTATCACTTTGTCCTCGTTGTCCGAGGAGTCACTGGAGGAGAGGTTATCTCTTTTGCGGCGCTTGCGCCGGTTTTCCTCAGAGGAAGAGCTTGAGGGGCTTTCACTTGGGGAAGTTCTCCTTCCCAACCTGTCGTGAATTCTTCTGCTCCCAGACTTGGAGGAGCCTTCGCTTGGTGAATGTTGACGTCCAAGTCTATCTTGCATCCTTCGACTACCAAGTCTGGAGTGAACATTGGTGTGCCTCTCGCCATCTTCGTATTCCTCCGAGTATTGTGAGTCAGATGTTGTACCAAGTCTATCATGGATATTGGTACGTTTTTCGTTATTTTCGCGCCCCCCTCTTTGGTAGCGCAGTGGTGATGTTTCACGTTCAGGACCAAAGTTGAGCCGGGCTTGCAGGCTCATACTTGACCTTCTCCTTGCTTCTTCTTGCATGAGGGTGGTTAGGGTTTCGTAATTTTGGCATACAAAATTACTTAACGTTAAATCAGGCGCGTCCTCTTCCGCTGCAAGAATTTCTGCCTCAACATTAGGCACCATATCTCGGCTGGGTGCGCCAGGTGGCATAGTTTTGTCCACTATAGGTGCCGTTTGGTGGGGAGTATTGAAGAGGGTGCGCTGAAGTTCTTCAACGCTTGGGACCACCGTGGTGGTTTGAATAGTCCTTTTAGGCAATTCTACCGCTGGGAGAGGTAGGGTTGGTCCCGTTTCTTGGTGACCAGGTGCACTGGTTGTTTCACGTGTTTTTTCCAACTGCGGAGTCCACTGGCTTGAGTTTTTGTTCTTCGTCATTCTAGTTCTTAGTGTAGGATCCCACGGATGGCGCCACTTGTTGATACAAAAGTTGGGCATTCCGAGTTTGGGCTCCTGCTCTTGTACCAATTAGCTCTTAATGCTTGAAACCTGTGCACTAAGAAAGTAAACAAACACCGTTAGGCTTATCGTGGGATTGTTTCCCACGATTATCCTCCGGCGTGAGAGTAAGTAATCGATTTAGGGTTATATTGAAGAGTTAGGGTTTTGTAAATCATACCTTTAACAAGAATTATATCGTTCTATATATAGGCGCAGAATCCTTGTAGGTTTCGTGCTCCTTATTCTTCGCACACATGGTGCTTATCCGGTCCAAGGATCTTTATCCGTATATAGAAGATCCTTATCTAGACCATAAATAGTTTGGTTGGGTTTGGGCATACGTGAGTCCAACCCATTGGTAGTGTGGCCCAAATCATTGTTATGATAGCCCACTCGTGATGGATTTGGGCTTTAGTAATGTTTATCATTTGGACTCGTTGTCCAAATATAAACTATACGTCATCATCAATCACTTGAATAAATTACTACGAAGGTACATATAATAAAATATTTACTATTGAATACTTTGAAAGTGGATGACAAACTTTCAACACATTTGTTATTCACCTGGACATCAACTCCAACGAAAACTATTACGAGTACTACGTATGTGCTTTTCATTTTTTTTTCCGACACATTTTCAGTGAAAACACAATAAATGTTTGTTTACATTTGTGGACACGTTAACATTTTTTATGCATTTTTAGTGACACGTAATTTCATGATACATTTATAATGACACACAATATTTGTTGACACACTTCATTTTATGATGCATTTCTAGTGATACGTCAAGTTTTTTGATACAAACACACTTAATCGTTTGATACATTAGTAGTGATATACTAATTTTTTATTTACACATTTTTATTGACATACTATAATTTTTGGCATATATAGTTTTTTGATACATTTCTAGTGAAAAACTAGGTTTTTTGACTTAATTAATTTCATTATACATTTTAAGTGACACATTTAGTTTATTAATACATTTGACGTCACATTTTTTACACTAAATTTTTTGACACATTCATTCATATATTTTAGTTTTTTGACACTACCATCTGCTCAAGTATTTTATTACTCCATAATAGAACTACCTTTACAAGGTGATAGTACATAACTCGTATACAAAAGTAAAACCCAACACAAACATTTACTCCGTTATAAAAATTGATTACCGTGATTAATGCAAAATTACCACACTATCCAACCATTAAGGACTTGTCATTTGTTTGTCTACAAGCGCACATCCAAACAGCCACCAACTTGTTTGTGCTAACTAACACACAATGTTTAATTTTCTAACTACTTCTACTAATCCATAGTACGAGTATCATCTATCAAGGATGGAGTTATAAACTTCATACAATAAAATTTAAAAAATGGGCTCGCATCTAATATCCTTTTACTAGGGATGGCAAAAGCACCCGAAACCGATGGGGAAAACCGAAACCCGAATCGGTTGGGTCGGGTTCTGGGGCGGGTTGGCGGGTTTGGATGTGGGTTTGGGTATTGATATAATTTTTTAGCCGGGTACGCGTTCGGGTACGGGTTCTGGTGATACCCGCCCAATTACCCGTACCCGTACCCGTACCCATATCCGTTTACCCGAATCTACATCCGCTTAATTGATATTATATTTAACTAGGATATATATACATTATATATAATTTCTTCAATTATATTTTTTTATATACGTATCTCTATTACATAATATATTTTATTTTGTACATGAATTATTCAAAAACATTAAATCATTTGATGCGATATTAATTTTCTTTAACTTTAACAAAAAATAATATACTAAGGTGTTTTCCTTTGTTTTTTCGGTGGATTTTAGTGTGTGACTTAATCTTAATACCGTCATTTTGTCCATATATTATTCAATTGGGGATAACCGAAACCCGCGGGGAAACCCGAAAAACCGATGGATTATATTAACCGGGTACCCGGTGATTAATGGGGTGGATATGGGTATGAATATTATAAATGGGTACGGGTATTGGTACACTAAAACCCGCCCCGAACCCGACCCGTTGCCATCCCTACCCTTTACAGGAAACAGAAAGGAGAGGAGGATCGACGGAGGGTAGCTTTTGAACCCCAAAAAACGAAACCGAATCGGCCATAAATTGACACACAAGCGCTTTGCGAAACTAATGTTTCACTATAAATTGATACATCGTGGTGTTCATATTTCGATTCCCCACGAGTCGAACAATGATTTTTGCCGGCTACAAATCTGAAAACGACTCTGGTTATCGCTGGAAAATGGAAAGCCGCCTTGCAAGAGAAAGATTTGGTCTAGATTCCGATATGTAGAGGAATTTTTTGTTTCGCTTTTGATCTATTTTGTTTTTGGGATGAGAGAACAAGAAATCTAGTGCAAGAAATATGGAGAGAAGCAATGCATCTGATTTTCTTATGAGAGAAAAAGGGACTACAACAACTATTTATTTTTGAGATAAAGTAGGAATAAGTAATATTACTTTAATACCCTTAAACATATATAAATTAGTTTTGTATTTCTTTTAATTGAAAATGACATATGCTATCTTTTTATTGGTGCCTATTGTTGATCACTTTAAAGTGTTCATCATATATATATATATATATATATATATATATATATATATATATGTGTGTGTGTGTGTGTGTGTGTGTGTGTGTGTGTGTGTGTGTACGTGCCTTTTAATTGAAAATGACATATGCTATCTTCTTATTGGTGCCTATTGTTGATCACTTTAAAGTGTTCATCACATGAATGCATATATATATATATATATATATATATATATATATATATATATATATATATATATATATATATATATATAGTATAACTTTATTTTAAGAACCCTGTTAAGTGCGGGAACTGCGGGAACCACCTCTTTTACTCATAATAATACATAAGGTACATTATGTTAATGCATAGTGGCATTTTTGAAAATATATGTATCTTAATTTAATAGAAAAAATTAAATCAGGGGCAAAATAGGAATTTAATTTTTCCATAAAAAAAAGGATGATATATCAAAAACAGTTTCGTTCAGATCTAGAATCAAATTAACAGTTCTCTCTCTGCTCATCTGTTTCTTCTTCACCCCAAACCCTAGCAGCACCCTCTCAAAATCTTCCTACAACATGTATTTCTTCCTCACCCCGAGAAGATGATAAATCAATCGATCTACATATGTCCTACCTTAACTTAAAAAATGTCGCCCCATCCCGTAAAACGTTTTATTTTGAACCGTTCTTATTTGTTGGCTAGAACGAGATGTCCTACTCTTTCACCTTTCTTCTTCTTCCCTTTCTCTCGATCAAACCGCTAAAATTAATCACGTTTCCTTTTATATATTCAAAAAAATTGATGGTGTTAAATTATAGCAAGGCTTCACATGTACGATTAAAAAATTGATGACGTTATTTTATAATCATCACCTAACAAAAGATGATATGATGTGCCACATGTTCATTTATAGATGGGGTATGATAGGTTCTTTGAGGCGTTTATATTTTATTTTTATTTAAAGTCAATAGTGAAGTCTTATGGTTTCTTACTTATTTAGGTAATCTGATGCTTTCTTTTTCAATAATAAAGAAAAGACAATGTGTAGCGCTAGTATAGAATGATTTATGTAGTTTTAAGTTAATATTTTGGTAGGCTAAAATATGGATTTCGATATGAATGAATTAATGTGAGCTGCGGCTAAAGATTATTTGGGTATATGACTGTTGGGTCAAAAGGGTTTTATTCATAAAGGTTGTTGGTTGTTTCTTGTTGCAGTATTATACTATTTGATATGTTCTCCTATTAAACTCACATGAAAGTATGTGGATAAGACTAAGTATGGATGCAAAGATCCTTATAGGAAGAAAGTGGATTTGTGAATTAGATTTTTTTTAGTATAAGATTATAAATAATACGGGTTCCTAGCTATAGAAAACTTTACCTTGGATTTGTGCGGATTTTGTTACTGTTTTCGACCTTGGTTAGTTGGTTGTATATGAGGTTTTAGATAATTTGGATCAGTGTTTTAGTGAACTGTAGATATGTAACACAATAGATGAGCCTAAAACATTTGTGTTTAGGTATAAAACATATATGTTTATTGTTTGGATTAAATATTTACGTATAAAACATATATTGGATTATAAAATATATATGTTTATTTGTGTTTGCTAGTTTAAGCTTGTGCATGTGTGTTATGTTATCTTGAGTTTATTTCACAAGTATTTAATCTTGACTATTTGTTTTCTAGGCGTGACAACATGATCCTTGAAGGCGTGCACATATGTTTTGACGAATTTGATGAGAAACTGAAAGTACATGTATGTTCTTGAAAGGCGTGCATGTATGTTCTTGGAAGAAGTGCACACATGTTCGAAAGAATCTGATGTGAAACATCAAACACATATGTTTTGTGCCCATATGTTCTTAGAAGGCATGCATATGTATATTCAAAATGATACCTTTGATTTGTATTTCATTTTATATAAAAATTTGTGTTTCATATTATGTTATTGGTTTGTAATATAATATATATACCTTTGATCTGAAAATAAAGCCATATATATATATATATATATATATATTAGCTGCAATTGCATTGTAGTCAATTCTTTACAATTTTAGCTATAAATTGTGGGTCACTGAGTCCTTCTGTGGGTCCCTGACTTCTTTCTGTGGGCCCCTGATTGATTTTCTTTTGTATTTTGGTGGAGTATTGTAGCTAATTGGCTATAATAATTGTAGCCAAACTATCCCTATATATATATATATATATATATATATATATATATATATATATATATATATATATATATATATATATATATATATATATATATATATATATATATAGGTTTTGTGTTAAAATAAAAAGCCTCTTATAATAAAAAACCGAGGAAGGAACCACAGCTCGCCACCTGTCTCTCCAAACCCCGCCCTTCAAATTTTAACCACAAGGGTATTCTCGTCACATTACATCTACCCTTATATACTCTTTTATACTCATTCTTTTACATCGATCTATTCTTGGCTCCATCCTCCCCCTCCCTCCTGTAACTTCACATCCACTTTCACCACTGTACCTTCACATCCACCTTCACCACCGTACATCAACAACCACATTCACTCCTATTTCCAACCTTCACCAGTGTAATCCGAAGACTTCAATTGATTCATCATTCAAAAGTGAAAGTAAGTTTTTTTAATTGTATTTTATTGTTGCCATGACTAATTTAGTTATATTCATCTTCGATTACATGTATATGTTGTTTATTGATCAGATTTTGAATATATTCTTCGATTTTTTGCGTTATTATTGATCTAAATATGTTATATTTAGAGTTTGATTAAGATTAAATCATGTTTCTTTCTGGACTTGAAACAAAATCGAGAAAAAATAGATAAAAAATGTGTTTAGTAAGGTTGCACATAAGGTGTTTGTTAAAATGTCTCTGTGATATATTATAACTGTGATGCACTAATTTTTCACTGTGATGCATCAACTGTTAATTTCTCATATATTCAGTGGAAAAGGATTATATGTGCAGTTATATGTGTGATGCTACTCTCTTAAAATGCCGATGCACTAGGTGTTTGTTTGTGGAAAATATTGATCTAAAATCTTTTTTTGTTTAAGTTATGCTTAAAAATGTTGGTGTATGTAATTGTATGTATGATGCAGTTCTGAAACTTTGATGCAATAGATGTTTGTTTGTGACAAATGTGGATTTATTAGCTAGTGTTTTCGTTCTTCTATCACAAAAAAGCTTGTATATTTAGTTATATGTTTGATGCATCTGTTTTGAAATATCGATGCAGTTGGTATTTGTTTATGGAAAGTTCACATATATTAGCTTATATTTTTGTTATTTTATTACTAAAAAACTATTGTATGTGTAGGTATATGTATGATGCAGTTGTTCTGAAATACTGATGCAGTGTGTGTTTACTGCATCAACACTTCAATCTTTGTTTGATTTTTGTGTATTTAGTTGACCATATTTGATTTTAGACCGATGATATTCAGTATGTGTATTTAGTTACTTGATGCAGTTGTTTTACAACATTGATGCACTAGGTGTTTGTCTCTAGTTAGATTTCTTGTAGTGTACTTTTTGTATTGTGATGACTAGTTATAATAATATGATGCAGTGGTTGTAAGAGTATGATGCAATAGATATAAGAGTAGAATAGATAAGCCTATGCAACAGAAAGAGAATGATTAACTAGCATAAAGTAGAGATAATATTCCACTTTAAGGTTCTGTTTGAAATTTTTAGGATTGACGCAGTAGAGATAAGACTATAATGTAGTAGAAATAATATTGCACTTTGAAGTACTCTTTGAATTTTAATGGATTTATGCAGTAGAGATAATACTATGATGCAATATTGATTACACTTCTTTTGGGTAGAGATAATACTTTGATGAACTATTATAAAGGTTTTTAATATTGTGTATTTTAAATCACATCCATTTTTTATAGGGTTGATGCAGTACAGATAAGAGTTTTTAAAAACATAAATACTTTTTGAATTCTTGTATTAGAATTTTAGTAGTGTAATTTTTAAATAGAGCAATACTTTTTGAATTCTGATAAGGTTACAATCAACAATCCAGGTTAAAGTACTACTAATTCGTATAATAGATATAACTAATAATCCATATAATACATATATTTTTTTGAAAATTATAACGTGGTTGATTTCTAATCTAATATGTATTGGTTGTTGTTTGTAGTCATTGTCGGGTTTTCATATTCGCAAATCAAGCAGGGATTAACATGTTAGAAACGACTCGTGTAATCTTACAAGACATCAGTTTGGACAAAATGTTGAATGATGATGGAGGAAAGGTGCTCATTCAGTGATCATAGTAAAGAACTCAAACATAAAAAAGAAGAAAGTAATAAGAGGAGGACGTGTAGTATATGTGGAGAAAAGGCCATAATTCCAGAACATGTTCATTGAAATTGCCACAATCGAAGAAATGCAAGAAACTAGTGAGCCAACAAGAGCTGGTCTTAGAGGATCTACTCGTAAAGCTTAAAAGCATTATTTCAGTTTTTTTTTTTTTTTTTTTTTTTTTTTTTTTTTCGCAATAAGTACTGTATTGATACTAAAGTCTTACTCGGTTCTAAGATGTATAGCAGTTATTACCAAACATCCATGCAATAGTATCTCAGTTTTTCAGAAATATGTTCAATATTTTTTTGTTCATGCATAATAGTTACTGCATTATGTTATTTACTTAGTGTATTATGACGCAGTAAAATATACATTGTGATGCAGTAAAATTTACATTGTGGTGCAGTAAAATATACAATATGATACAGTAAACTATACATTGTGATGCAGTAATGTTTACATTGTGATGCACTAAACTATACAATGTGGTGCAGTTGAATAACATAGTGATGTAGTAAAGTATTGTTCTGATTCAGCAACATGGTAACATTGAGAACCGGAAGTATGTATATCATTGTGATCTATTAGTAAATTAACATTGTGATGCAGTAGAGTAACGCAATGATGCTGTAAAATTATATTGTATTTTAGCAGTATGATAGCATGGTGATGCAGTAATATGCTAACCTTCTGATGCAGTAGAACAATATTGTGATGCAGTAGAATTTTAAAAATATTTAAAAGGAGCATTCGAGAGAGAGCAGGTATTTAAATAAGTTCAATTATAAATGTCACTAATCCTTCAAACATAACACTATGATGAAGACATAAGTTTTTAGGTACATCAATTAAAAGTAATTCAGTAGTAACAAAACTTTGGTTTTTAACGATCAACAAGTATCATTCGAGAATCTTTGCTACGTGTTCAAGAATCCTTCGATGAAATCCGTGTTTCAATTGGATTAAATCTTCTGGTATTAGAGATTTGGAATTCTCTTTTTGCAGCTTGTTATATGCCTCTGCGGCTGCCAATATTTCGTCCTTTTTCTTATTCGTTGTGTACTAAGTTCGCAACAGTTGGATTTGTCCATTTTGGCCCGCCCCTTCTTTCTTTATTTCATATCAAAAACACCATCACCTTTTCTACTTCTATGCCTTTACCCATGAAAACAATCTCACTGTAGATTCAGTTTAAAAGAAAAATATTAGTTTCATTCAAACTTTTCAACAAATAAAACACACTGCGTGTAAACTAATCTAACCTCAAATGCCACAAGCAAGTACCTACAGCATCATTTCATCACACCAACTACATCATGCATAAAAACGTAAGCGCAAACAATTTTCAACACATAAAACACTAAATGCGCTTACGTTTTTATGCCACAAACATGTACGAACTGCATCCACTCATGACACCAAATGCATCATCCATACAAACACGCATAGAAACACTTTTTGACAAGTAATACACCCTACGCGTAGCCTAATCTAACCTTATATTCCACATATAAGAACCTACTGCATTACTTCATCATTAACATATGAACACCTACTGCATCTGATGAGTGCTCAAACACTCATCATTTTTGGTCAATCTGAACTGCAAAAAACATACAAAAACACTCAATAATGCATCAAAACACTGAAAATATTCTAAAATTGTGTTTTATATGTTTCAGATGCAAAATGAGCAAAAACAGATGAAAAACGTACAAAGTTTGCATAATTGGCAGTTTCAGTCCCCCAACTTTCAAAAATTGGCAAAAATAGTCCCTGAGCACTTATTTTAAAAGAAAAGTCACCAAAGATCCTTTTGAAATCATAACTTGTCATATTTAGTCCTTTGGTGAAAAATTTGAAAAGGTTTGAGAATTCACAAGTTTAGTACCTGGAGTTTCACATTTGACAGATTTGGTCCCTGGTGGGAAATTTTTGGAAGAAAAATCATTATTGGTACTTGGGAAGTCACAAGTTATCACAAATGGTCATTGGGTGGAAAGTTTGAGGAAATTACAATTTTGGTCCCTCAACTTTGGAAATTGGCAAGTTTGGTCCCCGGGTATTGCATTGTGGAGAGTAAACATCAAAAGTCCATGGATAATTGAAAGTTTGTCAATTTTGACCCTTGAACAATATTTTGGAAACTTGGCAGCTTTAGTCCCTCCATTTCAGAAATTACGCTTATGGTCCTTGTGTTTTTAAGTTAAACCAAATGGACCCTTTTGATATTATTAATCCAACACACCAATCCAGTCCACACCCCTTGGCCCAACTTCAAAAGCCCAATCCTATAACTAATAAAACCCACTCCCTCCCGTTTTAATACTTCCCCAGGGTCAAAGTTTGACCCTCCTTCCACCTCATCCCCTCCACTTGACACCTGCAAACTGCTTACACACTCCACCCTCTACTACCAACTCTTCCTCAACCCATACCATGTCCCCTCTACCAACACAACAATCCAAAACCCATTAATCACCCTTAAAATGCTCCAAGTTATCACAATCTGCCAAAACCCCATTTCGTGCCAAAAATCTATTTGAAGGCCAAGATCATCTTAAGCCAATCCAAGGGCTGAAAACAAAGTGGGAATTGCTCAGGACCCCACCTCAGAGCTTATAAGTCAAGAAAAATGAGAAAAAGCAGAGTAGTAGTTAATGTAGTATAGCTTAGTTTTAAATTATGTCGACTTAGTTAAAATTTACTTTTCCATTGTAATTTTCAGTTAAGAAAGGATGTATTCAATGTTTTCAGTGTAATCTCAAAGTTTATTTAACCTTATTTCAAATTTCCAAGTCCATTTCAGTTTATGCACATTTTCATTGAAATTTTCATGATAAGCTAGAAGTTGTTGTAATGTTGTTTTCTCAGTTCAATTGAGTTAATCAAAGCTTATTCATAAGCTTTCATAAGCTCAGAAGTCTTTTAAAGGAGTTTTGCTTTAAAATCTTAAATTACTCAAAAAATCCAAATAATTAGCTCATAAATAAAAAAATTCAGAGATATGAAGAAATATGCTTGGAACCTGGTGCAAGATGGATTGCTATGGGTTAGATACCTCATGGGAGGCTATAGGAAACGTTTGTGGTCACTGGTTCACTTAATCTCTGCCTTGGTTCATGTGTAAGCCATTATCTCATTTTTAGCACTTGATTGTAACCTAGCTTGTAATGTGCTTTTATCAGTATTTTTGTGTTTCATTGGTGTATTAGAATTAATATAAAGCTTAAAATCTTATGCTAGTTTAGTAGAATCCTTGGTTACTCAGTATTTTCAATTTCACTGCCAATTTTAGCTTTAGCATGGTTCATGAGCATTTGTGGTTAAAATTTGTGTTTCTGTGGTTTATATGGTTATTATATCTTCATAGGGTCCTTGTGAACCAGTAATATGGTTTAAAACCTTCATTTGTTTTGAAATTAGAAAATCAGTCACACATAAGGTAGTGTTTGTTTCAGGGTTTCAACATGTGTTCTAGTTGTTATTTGGTTGTTGTTGTGGTTCTAGTAGATTGCTTTAGGTTAGTATAGGTCAAGTAAAGCCTTAAACTCATACCTTATTTGCAAAAATAGTCCAATCTCTCTTTGGTCTCCCCTCACAGTTGACTGTTGAGGTATTGAGACCCATGAACCTTCATATCAATGCACAAGTGGTAGATTTAGAGTAGTTTAACTTTATTCCAGTTTGTTACAACTTATTTAGTCATTAAATTAAGATCCGAACTTCAAAAAAGTCAAAGTAGGTTCAATTTCTCAAAAGTCAAATTTGCATTTGTGCAGAAAAATCATTTATTGCAAGAATTTTAGAGAATTTTGTGTTAGGTTTCAGGCCTTGAAATTTTCAGGACTTGTAGCCCCCCAGCTAATCTTTGAATTCAGACCTTCACTTTATTTTTGCAATTTTTTCTGTGCATCCCACAGTGTAACACCCCCAAAATTTGGTACAGCGGAAGACTCAACAAGCTTTCGGGGTGCTACGGGGATTGGTATCTAACACAAGACATAAAAGAACGAGATAAAGTAAACATAAGAAAATACAACCACGCGGGGTTTTAAAGTTTACATTTATCCCAAATTCATCCAAAGTCAGGCCCAAAAGAAATAAATATAGGTCCACAATTATTTATCAGAGTTTTAGAAAATAGATCAATAACCAGGTGCCATAGCCAAGCCTCCAATCCAAGCATCCAAGGGCATCACTTAATTACCTGAGAAAACACGCTAAAAGTCAGCTTTCGCTGGTGAGATCATTGATTTAAATTCATAACTAAATAGAGTGGACATACACGTAAAAACGCTTGTTAGCTAGACTAGGCCTCAATCATCCAACCAAAACAAACCAACCAAATCTAACCAACCCTATAGGTGCACGCTATAGCTCGAAACAATACAATCAATAGCTTACCTAGCTCATGTCTAGGCCTCGCTTTATAACCAATCCAATAGCTTACCTAGTTCGGGACTAGGCCTCGCTCAACAACCAATCAATAGCTTACGTAGTTCGGGACTAGGCCTCGCTCTATAACCAAATCAATAGCTCACCTAGTTCAGGACTAGGTCTCGCTCTATATCCTACCTAGTTCTATAAGCATAGCAAGTTTTTAAAATAAACAAAGCGATAATAGTCCACATAAAACAATTTGCACGTTTCTCACCCCAAATATTGAAAACAAAGTTCAAGAGTAAAAGTGGGGCTATGACTCACCTTAAGTCCAGCAATCAGCAAAATAAATCGATAGATGAAAGACGTAATGCAACTCAAATAACGGAAACTACAGACTCGGCACTTCCTAACAATATCAACTCGTTCAGAAATCATTTCCTCAAAAATCAAATATTCCCAATCCCGAACGTATTCCATTTTACTTTCCAAAAATCCATTTCTCGTATTATCCTCGTATTAGTTTAGAGTTTGACGTTTGGTATCCATGCGGGTGGAGGGTCGACACAACTCAAACCAAGAAGTCACAACGAAAAGAATAATAAACAATCTATAGGTCTAATATTAGCCAAATATATTATTTAAATAAATCATCGAAGTTTATTAAATCCGTCGATTTGGTAATCCTCCTATTTATTTATGTAATATATCACTCTAAGATTATACCCAAACCTAAATCACATAGCACAAAGAATACTATATGGTAAGTATTGTAGTCCAATAAATTCCCTATATATATCGTCAAGTTTGTGAAATTTGTCAATTTAGCCAACTCCACGAGATATTTAGTAATTCATTATTCCAATACACGTACCATAACCTATGGGCGTCGTAGGATACGATGCCCGTTAATACATTCATTTTATATAGCTAAATAGACCCTATTTAACCCGTCGATTAAATAAGTTACGTAGTTATAAAAAATGGATATATTAATCGTCACATATCCGTGACTAACACGAAAGTCACATACAAATAATATAGTCTTCTTGGACTCAAGTGACCACAACCCTGTATAACTCGATAGCTTTCCTCGTTTATTAAAAGACATATTTTGTTTAATAATTACCCAACGTAATAAATTTCGTCATTATTTATATTTATTTATTTATGGTAACGCTCCCGACATTTATTACACTATTCACATAGTATAATAATTATCGTCACGTTATTATAATGTTTTACTCGTGATCATTTTATTATTAATATACGCATATATATATATATATATATATATATATATATATATATATATATATATATATATATATATATATATATACACACGTTTTTCACGTCTATATACTTATACAAACGGTTATATTACCAATAATATTGTTACGAGTTTTATTATTAACGTTTGGTTATAATTATTTATCGGGTTATATGAGTTGGTCACATGTCCGAGTCATCACTCTCGGCTCATTCTCTAAGTCCAAAAAATAAAATAATCAAGTCATCAACAAGCAATCCAACTCCGTCCAATCAATCCCAAATCACGTGCTACAACAATAGGGTCCGACTATGGCACCCGACTAACCTATCTCTGTCAATCTAGTTCGACCGTCTCACAATCGGTCCCCATATTTCCCATTCGACAACAACTCCTCAATCATCACAATAAATCCATTGTCGAGACCACAATGGTCTCGAACCAACCAAAGTATTCGGCCAAATCAAAGTATCACAACAATACCAAAAATAATATGATCCATAACAAGCAAAACATTAAGATACACTAGTTCCGGGTTGGTTTACCAAGCCAAACCCGAGCCATGTAACCCACTTGGGTCTCGGCTAAACACATGAGTCATTAAGACTCGAAACCAAGACCATGAGGTCTCGTTATACGCTCAAGTGGGCAACCAAAAATCTGCCAAGGGACCCCTTGGGTCGCGACATACAACCAACAACAACAAGGGCCAAAATACAAATCAAATCGAGTCTAAATCATACTCCATAGCATCGACACCTCGCTAATCAAGAACAAAAGATCAAAAATCATGAAAATGACGAGCCACAAGGCTCGTAACCACAACAAGCCGTGAGCCTAGGCTCACGGTTCCATCGACCCTCACGGTGAGGCATTAACCCGGATACCAAACCGTCAAAACATTATCAAAACTTTATTTCCCATTTATAAAATTTCAAACCCAACAAAAACAACCCCTGTAGACACGGATTTAAGCATGAATCGAGGCACACAATATGAATATCATGGCCACTCACCTTCCAATCGGCTTCAAAACGTGTTTTCACTAAAAACCCAACAAGATTAAATGAAAATGGTGGTATTTAAGTGGTTGTGGTGATTCGTACGTGGTGATAAAATAGGTTTTAGGGCACGCGCTTTATGTCAAAAGATAGATCGGAACGAGGTGGTGATGATGGTGGTGTTATTTTGTTTAGGAGAGGAGCGGTGGCGGCTGTGGTGGTGTTTTAGGGTGGCGGTGGTGTTGTATTTCAAGAGAGAGAGAGAGAGATGAATATGGTGAGGGTGTTGGTGTGTTTGTGTGTCCAGGTTATCACAAGGACGATTTTTGTATTACTCTAAATAAATAATAATAATAATAATAATAATAATAATAATAATAATAATAATAATAATAATAATAATAGTGGTAAAGTGGGTGAGGTAACTAGGTGTAGAATACACGGACCAAACCCGAAACTCATTTAAAGTAAAACGACTCTCCCGAACCGAGCTCATTCCAAATATCCAAAACCTCGCGATACGTTCTAGAAATATAAAATAACCAAACCAAACATTTAAAATATATAAAATTTGTTAGGTTATCCTAGTGCCGGAGTCAATGTAGTGCCCAATAAATATCTCAAAAATAATCATCACGAATATACCAAACCAAACCAATAATTAACAATCAACTTCCATAAATAACATAAAGTTTAAAAATCACATTCCAACGTTTACAATCTCATCACGAATAAACTTTTCAAATATTCCAAAAATCATAAATTTTAAAGTAATGCGGGTTTGTAAATTGTTTCCCTAAATTGCCAGTTGTCACATCCTCCCAGCCTCAGAAGAAACCCGTCCCGGGTTTCACTCGGAACAAACCATCTACGAAGTAAAAAGCTTCGGATATCTTTTTCGATACTCATCCTCACGTTCCCACGTAAATTCCGGTCCATGCCACGAATTCCAACGAACTTTGATGAGTGGAATACGACTTCGCTTGAGTCGTTTAATCTCTCGATCCAATATCTCAATCGGCTCTTCCACAAAGTTCAAACTCTCATCCACACGAATATCCTTGATCGGTATAAACGGCGTTTCATCCGAAAGACACTTCTTCCAATTACTAACATGAAACACATCGTGAACTTTCTTCAGTTCCTGTGGTAGTTTCAACCTATAAGCCAAGGGCCCAATTCTTTCCAAAATGAGAAATGGTCCAATGTAGCGGGGGTTGAGTTTCCCACGTTTCCTGAAACGTATCACACCTTTTCAGGGCGAGACTTTCAGCATCACTTTGTCTCCAACCTGGAACTCTAGGGGTTTACGTCTCTGATCGGTGTAACTTTTCTGCCTATCTCTAGCTGCTTGTAATCGATCACGAATTTGTGTCACTTTCTCAGTAGTCTCCAGAATAAGCTCAGGGCCAGTGAGTTGGCTATCTCCAACTTCAGCCCAACCAATAGGCGAACGACATTTTTGGCCATATAAAGCTTCAAATGGTGCAGCTTTAAGACTTGTGTGGTAGCTATTGTTATAGGAAAACTCCGCAAGGGGTAGGTACTTCTCCCAGCCTTTACCAAAGTTTATTATGCATGCACGAAGCATATCCTCCAAAGTCTGAATAGTCCTCTCACTTTGACCGTCGTTTTGGGGATGATATGCAGTACTCATATCAAGTCTCGTCCCCAAAGCGGTTTGAAGTGATCGCCACAATGCTGACGTGAAGCGGCTGTCGCGATCAGAAATAATCGATATCGGAACTCCATGACGAGAAACAATTTCTTTCACATACAACTTTGCAAGTTTGTCGACACTATCATCTTCACTAATCACCAGGAAATGAGCAGACTTAGTCAAACGATCCACAGTCACCCAGATAGCGTCACAACCGCTAGCTGTCTTTGGTAATTTGGTAATAAAGTCCATAGTAATCCGCTCCCATTTCCAAACCGGGAGTTCTGGCCGCGTCAATAATCCTGACGGTCTTTGATGTTCGGCCTTAACCTTAGAGCATGTCAAACACTTACTAACGTACAATGCTATATCTGCCTTCATATTTGGTCACCAATATAACTTCTTCAAATCCTGGTACATCTTGTCAGACCCAGGATGAATAGAGTACATTGACTTATGCGACTCATGCATAATCAACTATTGAATTCCTCCATACAATGGTACCCAACTTCGGTCTCCAAAACACAATACTCCATCAGAACGCTTAACAAATCCTTTCTAATTTTCTGCCATCCCAAATATGTTCTCAGCAGGTCGGTTTTCTGCTTCCAACGCTTCCGTTTGAGCTTCTAATATTTGAGACGGTAACGGCGATACGATGGTCATTCCTAATGACCTAACTCGTAACGGCGAGATTCTCTCCTTTCGACTAAGAGCATCAGCAACGACATTTGCTTTACCAGGATGGTAACGGATTTCACAATCATAATCGCTTAGCAACTCAATCCAAAGTCGCTGTCTCATGTTGAGCTCTTTTTGATTCAAGATGTGTTGTAGACTTTTGTGGTCAGTGAATACAACACATTTGGTTCCATACAAGTAATGTCTCCATATTCTCAATGCAAAAACCACAGCACCTAACTCCAAATCATGGGTAGTGTAGTTCTTCTCGTGCTTCTTAAGCTGTCGGGAAGCATAAGCTATCACTTTCTCTCGTTGCATTAACATAGCTCCCAAACCTTTATAAGAAGCGTCACAATAGACGACGAAGTCCTCATTACCCTCAGGTAACGCTAAGATAGGAGCACTACACAACATCTCCTTAAGTAATTGAAATGCTTCCTCTTCCTTATCTCCCCATTCGTATTTAATACTCTTTTGAGTCAATTTGGTCAACGGTTTTGCTATCTTCGAAACTCCCTCAATGAATCTTCGGTAATAACCGGCTAAACCCAAAAATTGACGAACTTCCGTTGGGGTCGTCGGTGCAGCCCAATATTTAATCGCTTCAATCTTAGCAGGATCTACATGAACTCCTTGTCTATCAATCACATGACCCAAAAATTGTACCGTCAGAATCCAAAATTCACATTTAGAAAACTTGGCATACAGTTTCTCCTTCCTGAGCAATTCTAAGATAAGCCTTAGATGCTCCTCATGCTCCTTTTCACTATTTGAATAAATATCGTCGATGAATACAATCACAAACTTGTCTAAATAAGGCTTACACACTCGATTCATGAGATCCATGAATACTGCTGGTGCGTTAGTCAACCCAAACGGCATCACATGGAACTCATAATGCCCGTAACGGGTTCTGAAAGCCGTTTTCGCTCACGAACTCTAAGCTGATGATATCCCGATCTCAAATCGATCTTCGAATACACACTCGATCCTTGAAGCTGATCGAACAAGTCATCGATCCTCGGTAACGGGTATCTATTCTTCACCGTTAACTTGTTCAACTCTCGATAATCAATACACATACGAAACGATCTATCCTTCTTCTTCACAAATAAGACCGGGGCTCCCCAAGGCGAAGAACTTGGTCTTATAAATCCTTTTTCGGCTAACTCCGCTAATTGTTTCGACAACTCTTCCAATTCAGTGGGCGCAAGTTGATAAGGCGCTCGTGCCACGGGTGCAGCACCTGGTATCAACTCAATCTGAAACTCCACTTGTCTAGTAGGCGGGATTCCCGGCAAATCATCGGGAAATACATCAGGAAAATCACGAACTATAGACACATCTCCAATGCATCTTTCCTTCTTCTCCTTCCCTCCTTTCTCAGAGATTTGAGCTAAGAAAAGGCAACATCCTTTTTCCATTAGCTTCGGTAATTTAGTGCAAGATATGACCGCTAGTCTAGATGAGCCTCTCAATTCTTTTCGATCTCCTGGTATATTTAGGATCTCCTTGCCGTAAGGCACACGTACGATCTTCTCATCGCAAAGTATATGAGCACGATACTTCGACAACCAATCCATACCAATAATGACATCGAAACTTCCTAACGTGACGGGTAGAAGATCTATGTTGAAAGGACGATTCAGGAAATTTAACGTGTAACCGCGAATGATAGTCCTAATCCTTTCTATGTTCCCATTAGCTAACTCTACATCATAACCAATTCCTAAGGCCATCGGGGGTTTCTCTAGTAAGGGTGCAAAAGTAGTGGACACAAAACTCTTATCGGCACCAGTATCAAATAGTATGGAAGCATAACGATTATTGAGAAGGAACGTACTAGTAACGACGTTCGGATCTTCTCCTCTCTCGTTCCCAAGTGCATACACTCTCCCATGAGCAACTCCTGCTTCCACACGTTGGTCCTCATTGCCTTGACGTCCACGGTTTCCTCCAGCTCCATGGTTCCACGATTCCCTACACTCATTCCTATAGTGTCCCTTCTTTCCACATCCATAACAAGTAACATTTGCCTTACTCATAGCTTCAGGAGTAGATTGAACCATAACAAGTGGTCGAGCTCTACAGTCCTTAGCTATATGTCCCACCTTTGAGCAATTCTTGCACACCACATTACATCGTCCAGAATGATTCTTGTAACATCGGCCACACTTGGGCGTATCTCCATTGTAGCTCCTCTTATCTCCATCTCCTATAGCATATGCTCTAGTAGTTGCCTGTCGTTTGTTTCGGTGATCATTACCCTTAGAGTGATTATCCCTCTTCCTCTTTCCATTCTTATCTTTCTCAGCTCCTTCCAATACCAACGAGTTCATCAATTGTTGAGCGATCGTGATAGCCTCATGAATATTAGCAGGCTTAGCAGCAATCACATCGTTCCTTGTAGCTACCGGCAACCCATCGGTATACCGCTCAATCCTTTGAGTCTCAGTCCTAACCATATCTGGGCAAAGCAAGGCTAACTCTCGGTAGCGGCGATTGTAAGTTGCCATGTCGGTACCTTTCACCTTGTGATTCCAGAATTCAATCTCCAGCTTCTTAACCTCATTCCATGGGCAGTAAGTCTGAATTAGCAAAGACTTAAATTGCTCCCAAGTCATAGCATAAGCCACCTCACTCCCAACCAAATTTCGGTAATTGTTCCACCAAGTTAAAGCTTCGTCCTTAAAAGTGAAAGAAGCAAACTTTACCTTTACATTCTCCTCACAGTTGCTGACATTGAATACTGACTCAAGTAAACCACTCCTTCAGTTCCACCAAACTCAATGGGTCCACAGATTCGAAACTCCTTGTAGTTACATCCATTAGTACGAACATGTGGAAAAGTTCCAGAAGAGTTGTTGGAATGATTCGACTCAGCTAGTAGCTCAACAACTCGTTGCTCCACCAGTTGATTGATCATGGCTTGATCCACAGTAGGTGCATTCGGTGGCACATGATCATTGTCTCCCTGAACATCAACATTTTGATTCCTGTCGTTGCGGTTGGTGGTGTCCAGGTTGTCAGGAGTAGGGGATTCAACATTTCGAGTAGGACGGCGTCCTCGGCGACCAGGGGTAGTCGCTGCAGTACCTGTTCGGGTAGCTCTAACAGGGTTTCGTCGTGGGGCCATTGATCGAAGTCATAATACAAGGTTCATAAGTCTCCAATAACACGTACCATAACGTCCAACAAGAATCTGATTGGTGAAAGTCGAAATACGAACATAATACCAACACAATATCAACCATGCAAATAGGAACACAATTCTCCGTGGACGCCAAAAACCGTAGAATATCATACGAAATCACCATTGTCCATACAAGTAGCGATCGATACTTCGTTCCAAAATACCAAAAGACATAATAAATACTAAACGTTCCATACGAGACGAACATACAATCCGAATCACATGACTTAAGAGATAGAATAACCAGCTCTCCTAACCAAGTACTCCCTGGCTTAGGAAGCAACACGACAACAACACAAATCCAAATCAATCTAGCCATGATGCTGGCGTTGACTCCTCAACTCTGATCTCAAACCATCCAACTCCCGCCATAACGATCCCAAGTCGAAACTGTGAGTATCACTATCTCTCTTGAGGTCTGCTACCTCCTTTTCCAACTCTGTGTTTCTCTGCCACAGCTTGCGATCTGCCTCGCGAGCCGTGAGGAAACCACTATGCAGACTCTCTATCTGCTCATGTATCTCCATCATACTTCTCCTAATCGCTATCGTCTTGCCCACGATAATAGTCAAATCAACGCTTAGCTCAGCAATAACCATCTCAAGTCGATCAGCCATCTGCGAGATCCTCTCATCCTGTTCAGTAATCCGAGTCCAAATCCTACCAGTTTCACCCAAATCTGCAGGCTCAGCATATATCTCAGATGGCGCGTCAGATGCTACGGGACTACCAGGTGGAAAATCAAACAAAAATGGGTGATCAGGTGAAACAGGCTCTAATGGATGTATCGGAGAATCAGGCTCCTCAGCCTCAACTGGCTGTGCTGGCAAACCCTCCTCATCAGGCACCTCCTCCTCCTGAGGATCATCCTCCTCCTCAGGGTCATCATCTCCCTGCTCAGCCTCCTGTGGGTCATCAGCCTCATCGGAAGAGTACTCCATCAATCATCGTCTCCTAAAAGGTGAACCATGTGGTGATGGGGTAGGTGATCTAGGATGATGACGCAATGATGTGGGTGGTGCATCTGGCAAAAGAGTGTGAGTATCAAAGTGCAAAGGTGGTGAAGCAGGGCGTACCGACATACGTGCCGTAGCTCGGTGGGCAAAACATGGAGCCACACGAGCCAAAGCCTGATAATGAGTAAGCTGTCTCGAAGTACCAGGGAGCCCTAGAGAAGATGAGGGTCCCTGCGTAGTAGGTGCAGCAGGCGGTGCAGAAGTAGAAGCTGTCGGTGACGCAGTAGCTGAATGCATGG
The DNA here is from genome assembly GCA_030686995.1 of Artemisia argyi. Classification (NCBI taxonomy): domain Eukaryota; kingdom Viridiplantae; phylum Streptophyta; class Magnoliopsida; order Asterales; family Asteraceae; genus Artemisia; species Artemisia argyi. The sequence goes on along the minus strand of CM060682.1, from coordinate 174,265,796 downwards.
CAATCCTGTAAGGATAGTCAGGAGACATGGTGATCTGTGTTGGGTGTACAGGTGTAGTAAGAATATCCTCAACAACGTCAAACGTACGGGAGGCCATAGTCTGTGACAACAGCGTAGGGTAGGTGTAAGTGTTTCAAAACAACTAAACCGCGAACTCAAAATACCGTATCAAACCATCATAAAAAAAATCCCAATCATATAGTTCAAGAAAGATTTAAAAAAAATACCGCATTACTAAAACATTTATAAAAACATTTAAGCCATATAATTCCTCAAAACGCATCATATCATTTAATCAATAAATCCCAAATCCTCAAATCGTCTCAAGAATCTCATATCTAATCATTATCTCATTATACCTTAATATAAACAATGATGCTTCGGCTTGGCGGGCTGACGGCATTGGTCGAGGATCGTTTTCTATAAAAATCGGTTATAGTTTAGGTGTCTACTTACCTAGTTCTCTATAACCTTGGCTCTGATACCAATCTGTAACACCCCCAAAATTTGGTACAGCGGAAGACTCAACAAGCTTTCAGGGTACTACGGGGATTGGTATCCAACACAAGACATAAAAGAACAAGATAAAGTAAACATAAGAAAATACAACCACGCGGGGTTTTAAAGTTTACATTTATCCCAAATTCATCCAAAGTCAGGCCCAAAAGAAATAAATATAGGTCCACAATTATTTATCAGAGTTTTAGAAAATAGATCAATAACCAGGTGCCATAGCCAAGCCTCCAATCCAAGCATCCAAGGGCATCACTTAATTACCTGAGAAAACGCGCTAAAAGTCAGCTTTCACTGGTGAGATCATAGGTTTAAATTCATAACTAAATAGAGTGGACAAACACGCAAAAACGCTTACTAGCTAGACTAGACCTCAATCATCCAACCAAAACAAACCAATCAAATCTAACCAACCCTATAGGTGCACGCTATAGCTCGAAACAATACAATCAATAGCTTACCTAGCTCATGTCTAGGCCTCGCTTTATAACCAATCCAATAGCTTACCTAGTTCGGGACTAGGCCTCGCTCAACAACCAATCAATAGCTTACCTAGTTCGGGACTAGGCCTCGCTCTATAACCAAATCAATAGCTTACCTAGTTCAGGACTAGGTCTCGCTCTATATCCTACCTAGTTCTATAAGCATAGCAAGTTTTTAAAATAAACAAAGCGATAATAGTCCACATAAAACAATTTGCACGTTTCTCACCCCAAATATTGAAAACAAAGTTCAAGAGTAAAAGTGGGGCTACGACTCACCTCAAGTCCAACAATCAGCAAAAGAAATCGATAGATGAAAGACGTAATGCAACTCAAATAACGGCAACTACAGACTCGGCACATCCTAACAATAGCAACTCGTTCAGAAATCATTTCCTCAAAAATCAAATATTCCCAATCCCGAACGTATTCCACTTTACTTTCCAACAATCCATTTCTCGTATTATCCTCGTATTTGGAGTTTGACGTTTGGTATCCATGCGGGTGGAGGGTCGGCACAACTCAAACCAAGAAGCCACAACGAAAAGAATAATAAATAATCTATAGGTCTAATATTAGCCCAATATATTATTTAAATTAATCATCGAAGTTTATCAGATCCGTCGATTTGGTAATCCCCCTATTTATTTACGTAATATATCACTTTAAGATTATACCCAAACCTAAATCACATAGCACAAAGAATACTATATGGTAAGTATTGTAGTCCAATAAATTCCCTATATATATCGTCAAGTTTGCCAAATTCGTCAATTTAGCCAACTCCACGAGATATTTAGTAATTCATTATTCCAATACACGTACCACAACCTATGGGCGTCATAGGATACGATGCCCATTAATACACTCATTTTATATAGCTAAATAGACCCTATTTAACCCCTCGATTAAATAAGTTACGTAGTTATAGAAAATGAATATATTAATCGTCACATATCCGTGACCAACACGAAAGTCACATACAAATAATATAGTCTTCTTGGACTCAAGTGACCACAACCCCGTATAACTTGATAGCTTTCCTCGTTTATTAAAAGACATATTTTGTTTAATAATTACCCAACGTAATAAATTTCGTCATTATATATATTTATTTATTTATGGTAACGCTCCCGACATTTATTACACTATTCATATAGTAGAATAATTATCGTCACGTTATTATAATGTTTTACTCGTGATCGTTTTATTATTAATACACACACACACACACACACACACACACACACACACACACACACACACACACACACACACACATATATATATATATATATATACATTTTTCACGTCTATATACTTATATAAACGGTTATATTACCAATAATATTATTACGAGTTTTATTATTTACGTTTGATTATAATTATTTATCGAGTTATATGAGTTGGTCACATGTCCGAGTCATCACTCTCGGCTCATTGTCCAAGTCCAAAAAATAAAATAATCAAGTCATCAACAAGCAATTCAACTCCGTCCAATCAATCCCAAATCACGTGCTACAACAATAGGGTCCGACTACGGCATCCGACTAACCTATCTCCGTCAATCTAGTTCCACCGTCTCACAATCGGTCGCCATATTTCCCATTCGACAACAACTCCTCAATCATCACATTAAATCCATTGTCGAGACCACAATGGTCTCGACCCAACCAAAGTATTCGGCCAAATCAAAGTATCACAACAATACCAAAAATAATATGATCCATAACAAGAAAAACATTAAGATACTCTAGTTCCGGGTTGGTTTACCAAGCCAAACCCGAGCCATGTAACCCACTTGGGTCTCGGCTAAACACATGAGTCGTAAAGACTCGAAACCAAGACCATGAGGTCTCGTTATACGCTCAAGTGAGCAACCAAAAATCTGCCAAGGGACCCCTTGGGTCGCGACATACAACCAACAACAACAAGGGCCAAAATACAAATCAAATCGAGTCTAAATCATACTCCATAGCATCGACACCTCGCTAATCAAGAACACATGATCAAAAATCATGAAAATGATGAGCCACAAGGCTTGTACCCACATCAAGCCGTGAGCATAGGCTCACGGTTCCATCGACCCTCACGGTGAGGCATTAACCCGGATACCAAACCGTCAAAACATTATCAAAACTTCATTTCCCATTTATAAAATTTCAAACCCAACAAAAATAACCCGTGTAGACACGGATTTAAGCATGAATCGAGGCACACGATATGAATATCATGGCCATTCACCTTCCAATCGGCTTCAAAACGTGTTTTCACTAAAAACCCAACAAGATTAAATGAAAATGGTGGTATTTAAGTGGTTGTGGTGATTCGTACGTAGTGATAAAATAGGTTTTAGGGCGCGTGCTTTATGTCAAAAGATAGATAGGAACGAGGTGGTGATGATGGTGGTGTTATTTTGTTTAGGAGAGGAGCGGTGGCTGCTGTGGTGGTGTTTTAGGGTGGCGGTGGTGTTCTATTTCAAGAGAGAGAGAGAGAGAGAGAGAGAGAGACGAATATGGTGAGGGTTTTGGTGTGTTTGTGTGTCCAGGTTATCACAAGGACGATTTTTGTATTACTCTAAATAATAATAATAATAATAATAATAATAATAATAATAATAATAATAATAATAATAATAATAATAATAATAATAATAATAATAATAATACTAATAATAATAATAATAATAATAATAATAATAATAATAATACCAATATTAGTGGTAAAGTGGGTGAGGTAACTAGGTGTAGAATACACGGACCAAACCCGAAACTCATTTAAAGTAAAACGACTCTCTCGAACCGTGCTCATTCCAAATATCCAAAACCTCGCGATACGTTCTAGAAATATAAAATAACCGAACCAAACATTAAAAAATATAAAATTTGTTAGGTTATCCTAGTGCCGGAGCCAATGTAGTGCCAAATAAATATCTCAAAAATAATCATCACGAATATACCAAACCAAACCAATAATTAACAATCAACTTCCATAAATAACACAAAGTTTAAAAATCACATTCCAACGTTTACAATCTCATCACGAATAAACTTTTCAAATATTCCAAAAATCATAAATTTTAAAGTAATGCGGGTTTGTAAATTGTTTCCCTAAATTGCCAGTTGTCACACACAGCCCCTCAAACTGACCTGCAGGGGAAGGCACCTCCCCTGCACCACCACCTCAGTTTATGCACCTTTTTACAAGCCCCCCCTCCATAAGCTCATCTGTGGACCCTTAGGCCTGTACCTTAGCTTTCTGATAAGCCCACCAGGTTAATTCATTGAATCACCCCCCTCCTTGGACCTCTGGGTCTGTTTGGTGGAGTCCACAGTGGCCTACATTTAGGCTCAGGCCTGTTTGGTTTATAGCAGGTTTGGATGTTGATTTGCTTATTTTCATCTTATTGGCTTACTTTGTGGCCTTAGCTTATTGACTTAGCACCATTTCCTTTCATCTCATATGTATCCACCCTTGGATTCACCCCCACAACTTGTGAAAAGCTTTTTCAAGCTAGTTTGACCAAAAAGTCAACTACCAAGTTTTTAAGTGTCCATTTGGCTTATTTTTAAGCTACAAAAAAAGTTGTTTTTGTAAAAGTTGTTTGTTTTTAGTATTTAAATAGATTTCAAAAAGAAAATCCAGAAAAAAAACAATTTAAAATTAAGTGATAGTTTCTATTTAATATTATTTATCTTTTTAATTTTCCTTTTTAGATTTTTATTAAGTAACTTGCATTTTTATATTTTTCTTAATTTTCTTTTATTTTAAAGTACTTTCAGTAATTTTTCCAAATTTTAATATTGTCATTTAGTAATTATTAGATTTAATATTAGTTTTATTCATTATTAATTAATATTAAAGTATTAAATAGCATAATTAGATTTTATTAAGTAAAACCTAGTTTTAATATTTTTTCTAGCTTTTATATGTTATAAAATAATTTTAGGAATTTTTCTAGAATTTCTACTGTTCATTTTCTATTTTTCAGAATTTAATTAGTTTAGTTGGTAATTAATTAATAATTAGGATAATAATTAGTAAAATAGTTTAAAAACATATAAAACAAACTTTTTATAATTTTTTAGGATTCCTGAGATGGTTAATTAGATTTATAAATTTTTCTATAATTATGTAAGTCATTTTAGTACTTTTAGTAATTCAAATTAGTTTAAATAGTTATTAATATTAAATTAGTAATTAATTAATATAAAATCCACAAAAAGACAAAAAGACATATTTTTAATTTTAAAATTTGTTTTTAGTTATTTTGTAATTTTAGAAATTTTATTTTCATTTTTCTAGTATTGAAATAATATTATATTGTATTTAAGTTATTTAAATATTAATAATTAGTATTAAATAGTATTTAATTAATATTAAATAAGTAATTAGTGTAAAAATTTATTTTCTTTTTCTAAAAATTTTCTTTCATCCTTAGGTTTGTGAAAAAGTCATTTTCACCCCCTAAGGGTTTTCAGATTTCAGTTTTCACTTTTTATTTTGTACGTTCACGTAAATTTAAATTGAACGTACGCGTTTTAGGTTTTAAACATTTCTGGGTTTTCCAAATTTTACAATCTTGTTAATATAGCTTATTTAAGCTATTTCCTTGTACATTTCAGTAGTGTAATCAATCACAAACCCCTTTTTGTCCAAATTCACCCGATCATAAACCCGTTTGAACACCATCACACCTCGTCGGGACATAACGACCCGGGGAAATCCTATACTTCCACGGAGATTGACTCTAGGTTGTTTGACCTAGTTGACCATCCTTTGGTCAATTTAGGTTGACTGTTTGGAGCCAATCAGCATCTCACTTCAAATTCCGTTGCATCACATATGCAACCAAACATACAAACACGTTTACACACATAAAACAACCTACGCTTAGCCTATCTCATCCTTACACACGACAACTGAATACCAACTGCATCTCGGTTCAAATTCCAGTGCATCACATATATAATCAAGCATACAAACACATTTACACATATAAAACAACCTACGTTTAGCCTATTTCATCCTTACATGCGAAAACTGAACACCTACTGCATCTCAGTTCCAATTCCAGTGCATCACATATAAAACCAAGCATACAAACATATTTACACACATAAAACAACCTACGCTTAGCCTATCTCATCCTTACACGTGACAACTGAACACCTACTGCATCTCAGTTCAAATTCCAGTGCATCACATATACAACCAATCATACAAACACATTTACACACATAAAACAACCTACGCGTAGCCAATCTCATCCTTACATACGACAACTAAACACCTACTGCATTTCAGTTCAAATTTCAGTGCATCACATATACAACCAAGTATACAAACATATTTACACACATAAAACAACCTACGCTTAGCCTACTTCATCCTTACACACGACAACTGAACACCTACTGCATCTCAGTTAATTTTCCAGTGCATCACACATACAACAAAGCATATATATGCTTATCCTATCCCATCCTTACACGCGACAACTGAACACCTACTGCATCTCAGTTCAAATTCCACTGCATCACATATACAACCAAGCATACAAACATATTTGCACACATAAAACAACCTACGCTTAGCCTATCTCATCCTTACACACGACAACTGAACACCTACTGCATCTTAGTTAATTTTCCGGCGCATCACGTATACAACAAAGCATACAAACAAGTTTACACACATAAAAAAAACTTACGGTTAGCCTACTTCATCCTTATATGCGACAACTGAACACCTACTGCATCTCAGTTAATTTTCCGATGCATCACACATACAACAAAGCATACAAACAAGTTTACACACATAAAACAACTTACGCTTAGCCTACTTCATCCTTACATGCGACAACTGAACACCTATTGCATCTCAGTTAAGATTCCAGTGCATCAGACATACAACCAAGCATACGAACAAGTTTACACACATAAAACAACTTAGCCTATTTTGCCATTATACACGAAAATTGAACACTACTGCATCTTAATAGAAATTTAGTGCATCACAGTTTCATTACAAGTGTATCAGAATATAAACTAAGTGTACCATAGTCATAAGTCCCATTGAGACATTTTATCAAACATCTTGTATACAACAATCACAAACATACATATACACACATTCTTGAATAGATTTGATAACCTAATTCATCATATTCAAAATAACGAACTTAAATTGATAAAAAAAACAATATTTTATTAAACCAAAACTAACAAAATGATCCAGTAACAAAATTAGAGTTCATAAAGCAACTTACAAGTATGTTTAACATGCATAGATTCATCTTCACCCTCGTTAACCGAATGATGCAGTAACTATTTGATTGTGATTCGAAGGTTTAAGATGTGGTAAATGTTTTAAACGATTTGATTATGATGAACTGATGCAATAATGATTCAATTAGAGAGAAATATGATGAAGATGTATGTTAATTTTTAGAGAGAGAGAGAGAGAGAGAGAGAGAGAGAGAGAGAGAGAGAGAGAGAAAGTGTGAAATTTAAGAGAGAGAAAGTGAGATCTAAGAAATTGTCGGGATAGAATGAATGGTCTGGTGTATGTGCTTTGTTATAGATATGCCCTTGAAGTTTACATTATTTACGAAAATGCCACCGCCCAATTTGATCTGGTCAAATATGATCCAATGGTTGAGATTACTTCCTACCCTTTTTATTATAGCCCCACCCTATATATATATATATATATATATATATATATATAGTGTAACTTTCTTATGAAAACCATTTTTATCTGCAAAAACTGCGAGAACCACATTTTTTACTCATAATAATACATAATGTACATCATGTGAATGCATAATGGAAAATTTCGAGAATACATGTAACTTAATTTGAAAGAAAAAAATAAATTAGGGGCAATATGGGGAATTAAATTCTTCCAAAAAAAAAAAGGATTACTCCGTATATCACAAAAAATTAAACTGACGTATATTGAAATCATCAGATCTACCCTCTCTCTCTCTCTCCCTCACTTAACCCTAATAACCTAAAACCGCCCCCCAAAAAGAAGTCTGCTTAAGGAAAAAAAAATGATTCTCATGGATCGATTTAACATCAAGCAATTAGCCATTGATCTTAACAAAAACCGCCGCCCAAGTGATAAGTTGGAGGTCGATGATAATCATATGGGAGCTGATACTTACACCACTTTTTCTTATTGTTGCACCGCAATTTTTTGTCTTTGACTATAATACCCTTCACTACTAATTTCTTAAATTTTACAAATTCTACCTTTGACCTAATTTTACCTGCATCTACATATTACGGCTCTTCCTATTCCTAATCATAATTCTGGTGATATCCATCTCTACGACATCCCTCCCACATCACCTTCGCCATTTTTGATTCAATCCGAACCTCCTTCATCAACAAACCGAGTTATGAATAATCAGGTACCATTGCTCCATTTTTTTTTCATGAATAAAATCTTTCTAGATGATCAGTGTTAATGTTACATGCACTTTGTTTTTCACTTTGCATGCCTTTTCTCTTACATGTGTAGTATAGTCATTTAATATATCATTAAGGTCAAATATATGTTGATTTGTGTAGCAACATGGTTGAACGAGTATGAATAATCAGTATATAAAAAGAAAAGAAAATGGATGTGCTTTTTATATGATTGCTATCCCATGTGCTTTTTATGGTTTCCTTCATGATCTGTAGTTGATCCATATATATGTATATGTATATTCAACTTGCTTGTGTTTGTTATGAGTCAATGTGTTTTAGATGTTTACATGATAATTTTATATTACTGAATGCTTATAAGATATTTTCTTTTGAGGAACAGTTGAGCTAATATTAACATATACTTACTTTTTTACATAAAAGAGTTCAAACGAATCACCAAAAGGAACAATTCAGGATGAGGAAAATTATCTAGCTAGCTCCAAATTCCAATCACGAGATGAATTATTAAAGGGTGTGCGAGCTTTTTATTGGAGCAAAGGATACGGGTTGTCTATTCGCAATTCAAGGAAAGACAAGTTTGTGCTTTTGAAATGCGACCTTGGTGGTTCCTATCAAGATGCACGAGACAAAAATATTGCTGAAAATCGAAAAAGGAGCACAGGAACACACTTGATTGAATGCCCTTTTAGCATAAAGGGTAAAAATGGAGGTGATGGTGTTTGGGTATTTGAGGCAATAGACTTGACACATAACCATGATCCATCTACAGACATGTCTGGGCATTCATCTTTTCGTCAATTACCACCAGAAAAAGTACAAAGTGTCAAAGATATGTCCTTGTGTGGAATACCCCCAAGACAAATTATTTCTTCTTTATGTCAAGAAACTCTAAATCTTCCTGTAAACTCTAGAAATATATACAACTTGAAGGCAAAATTCCGCAAAGATGAATTAGGTAATAGGTCCAAGATTATTGCCTTGTTTGACGTGCTTGCAAAAGGTGGATTTATGCATGATGTTAAGCATGATTCTCACAGTCGTATAACTCATTTATTCATTGCACACCCATTGTCAATTAAATTGGCAAAACTCTTCTCAGATATCTTTGTAATGGATTGCACGTATAAAACCAACAGATTTAACATGCCTCTTCTTGATATTATTGGAGTTTCATGATTCAATACCTCTTTCTATTCCGGGTTTGCATTTCTTCAAAAAGAGGATAAAGATAGTTATGCATGGGCTTTAACTACATTTAAAAAGTTTCTTGGAGATGAGAATCAACCATCTGTTATTATGACGGATAGAGAATTGGCATTAATGAATGCCATAGAAGACGTATTTCTGTCAACAACAAGTCTTTTGTGTGTTTGGCATATTAACAAGAATGTGTTCGCAAATTGCAAGACTCATTTTGTGATTGCTGAAGAGTTTGACATCTTTATGGCAAATTGGAATAACTTGGTATATTCAACAATTAAAGCTGAGTATGCGAATAATTTGACTGAATTCGAGTTACAGTATAATGATAAGAAAGATGCAATTAAGTACATAAGGGACACATGGTCGCAATGGAAAGAAAAATTTGTTAGTGCTTGGACTGAAAAATACTTGCACTTGGGTAATCGTGCCTCGTCTAGAGCCGAAGGTGCTCATGCCAAACTAAAAATGTATTTACAAGCTTCCACCGGTGGGTTTCAAGAAGTGAAAAAGAAGATAAGTCAAGCAGTTGAGCATGAGTTTAATGAGATTAAAATTAGATTAGCAAGCGAAAAAATTCAAGTCCCTCACAGTTGCAATATGCCTTTTTTTCGAGAGCTTTTGTCACATGTGTCTCACTTTGCGTTAAAGGAAATACATAAGCAATGTGAAAAATCAAAAGGTGGTAATATTTTTGTAATGTTATATGTTAAATTGCTTTTTTCTTTTTTCTTTTTTTTTAATGTATGTAACTTAAATTTTGATTAGTTAAGTGCTTTTTTATCAGGCGGCACAATTGCACCTTGCACCGGTCATTATATGGCTACCATGGGTCTTCCATGTGCTCATAAAATCAAAGATTGGAACCAAATGACACTACCTTTGGAGCTTATACATCGACACTGGAGGATCGATACATTATCTTTGAATCGTGAAGATTGTTTGCAAAATGATGGAGATGACAAATTTGCTAAGTTGCTCGAAGAGTTGAATTCAAAATATCAAGCTTGACCTCTAAACAAGAAAGAACATGCAATTTCAATGATTACTCAACTTGTTAATGAATCCGATACCCTCTTTGAGCCGGTTAAACAACGGCAAAAAGGAAGACCTCCAAAATCAAAAAAGAATAAGGGTATAACTTCTACAAGACGAGATCCATCAAGATTTGAGATTGTGGAATCGTCACGAGCACACACTCCATCAAGTTCTTCACGTGTATTTCAAGATAACAGTGAAGCGGTCGATGAATTTAGCTACACTCATCATGATAACTTTTTTGATTTAAATGCGTTTCCAGATTTTTAAAGTGATTCCATGCATATTTGTTCTAGAATTGGATAGCCTTTAATCTGAAATAATTAATCACTAAAGTTGTTGTTGATATAAATAATGTTTAAAAATATTATTAATATCTTTCAATAAACCTATGTTTTGATAATCACAAAACTCAAATCAAATTAAGTCAAGATTAAGACGTAAACAAGTATTTGGTAACAAATATTTACCTCTACATCTAATATCACTTAAGGTATGCATAAACTAAGCATCTTATGCATTACATGATCAAAGGAAACCTTGTCTTAAGACATAACTTTTTATAAAATGATATTAACATTTTATATATATTTGTAAATCATTTTTTTTATTGTTATATTAAACTACAAAGATATGATTTCAAAATTCCAACCAAAAAGGGCAAATTTTATCCAGAAAAACTTTTCCAACGGTCAGGAGGGCAGCCCCTTTAATTTTACTAGGCGGCCCCCTTAATCATTAAGGGGACCTCTCCCTAATTAAGGGGACCGGCACGCTCCAGAACAGTATTTTTTGGCCCTATAAATATTGGATCATTTCACATATTTTTCTCACCTTTTTGCACTATAAACTTTCTGATCCAACCTCCATTTCTAGATCTAAAATCCTTTGATCATATAATTCATAAGTCTTTGTTTCCAAGTGATCCAAAGCTTCATCCACTCAAGTGCAAGAAGAAGAACACTCCTCTACATCCATCTAATTGTAGTAGTGTTGTGATTAGCTAGTTTCATATTGTAGTAGTGTTAGATATTTGTAAAAGTGTTGTGTGAATTTGTTGATTGTAGAAACTAGGTGTGTTGTAAAGTAGTTTAGTAGTTGTGACTTAGTTGTGCATAGAAGAAGGTGTGAAGTTGACAAGGTGTGAAGAAGGTGTGAAGTCTTGAAGAAGTTGTGAAGGTGTGAAGCCTTAAAGAAGTTGTGAGATTGGTTCTAGCTACGATTAGAACTCGACATTTAGCTTAGTGTCGTTAACTCGTGTAAGCCAAGGTGTGTAAGGTTTCTCCACCATAAGGAGTTTGTTGACATAGTGAAGAAAACTCTCGAGTGTGGTACTCGGGGAGTGGAGTAGGGCAAGGAAGGTGTCCTTGTAGCCGAACCACTATAAATTCGCGTGTTGTGGTTTGATCTTTCTAACTCTATCTTTTCTTCATTACATTTCAATACTTTCATTATTAGATTAGAATTGCTTATATTAGTTGTCACTTGAATTTACTTGAGATCGAATCGAAAGTTTTTAATAAGCTACAAAATATTTTGGTAATAAATTTAAAAAGGACGTAAAACTATTCAACCCCCCTTCTAGTTTTCCACAATTGGTATCAGGAGCCACGTCTAGCAAGATCTTTAAAATATATTGTATTTTAAAACTTGTAACGATCTATGGAATCTGAAAAATATTTAGAAGGGCAATCTATGCAAAGACCACCACTATTTGAAAGTGATGGATTTTTATATTGGAAAAATCGATTCGAAACTTATGTGAAGTCAAAAGATCTAGATCTTTGGCATGTTATTACTAATGGTGATTTTTTACCTATTCAAAATAACCCCGAAACAAAGAAAGATGAAATCGTACCTTTTGAAAAACAAAATGATGATTTAAAAAGAAAACTTGCTAAAAATAATGAAGCAAAAATGGTTATTTATAATGCGCTACCACGTAAAGAGTACGAAAGGATCTTTATTTTGAAACCGCAAAAGAAATTTGGAACTCTTTACTAATAACTCACCAAGGTAATAGTCAAGTCAAAGATAATAAGATAGATCTACTTGTTCAACAATATGAGCAATTCACGATTCCGGAAGAGGAATCAATTGATAATGCTTTTGCTAGATTTAACACTATCATCACAAGTTTAAAAGCACTTGATGAGAATTTTTCTAGTAAGAATTTTGTTAGGAAGTTTCTTAGGGCTCTTCATCCAAAATGGCGAGCTAAAGTGACGGCTATTGAAGAATCAAAGAATTTGTCAACATTGCAACTTGAAGAATTAATTGGAAATCTAAAAGTTTACGAAGTTATCATTAAGAAGGATTCCGAAGAAAAACGAGAGCAAAGCAAGTCAATCGCCTTGAAAGCTAGAAAGGAATCTAGTATCGAAGATAGCTCATCTTCCGAAAGTGATGACGAAGAATACGCCATGGCCGTAAGAGATTTCAAGAAATTCTTCAAAAGGCGAGGAAGATTCGTAAGACAACCGCATGATGAAAAGAAAACATTTCAAAAGAGTAAGGATGACAAGAACAACAAGATTGAAAGGAAATGTTTCAAGTGTGGTGATCCAAATCAAAGAGCTTTTGTTGGAGGCGCTTGGAGTGATAGTGATGAAGATGAGAAAGAAACGACAAAAGAAGAGAAGTGTCTTATGGCGAATACATCAAATGAGGTACGTTCCGAAACCGAATATTTTAGTGATGAAAGCTTATCATTAGATGAAAAAGACTTAGATAATGAATATAATAGGCTATGCAAATTAGGACAACTAGTAATGGCCAAAAATAAATCACTAAAATACATAAACAATCAATTGGAAAATGAAGTACTAAAACTAAAAATTAAAATACATCAACTTGAAAAAGGTAAAGAAATTTTTGAAGAATGTAAATCATGTCAAGAGCTTAAAGGTGAAAACGAAATACTTAGGGAAGAAATTCGCAAACTTGATAAATTTGAAAATAGTAGTCACTCACTTAGTAAAATAATAAGTATTCAAAGAACATCCGGAGATAAAACCGGTTTAGGATTTAATTCAAATGAAGCTTCAACAAGTGAGATTAAAAATGTCAAATTCGAAAATGAACCTAATGAACAAAAACCTCTAAAATCTAATCCTAAGTATATACTTATTAATAATAGAAAAATACCTCTTGCCAACAATGAAGAAGTAAAAGCTTTTTATAAACCGTCTTTGAAAAACAAGGTAGGATCTTCTAAATCTAAGACAAGATCTAAAACATCACCACCCAGAAAATCAAATAATCCTAATCCTAGGTCTAAAACACATCAACCAAGAAGAAACCAATATAGGCAAAACTATAATAACAATAGTAATCAAATGTGGAACTACCAACAAAGCTACAATCCTTGGGGTATACTACCACCTTTCATGCATCCTAGTCAAATGTTAAACATGTTTGGACCAAACAACTTTGGACCAAAGAGACAATGGGGATCGAATAGCTAGATGAACATTCCTTGAGGCAATCTTGAAGTTTCTCTCAACATAGACTTTTTCAAAGTCTATATGTCATCTTGATGATTTTGAAGATTTTTTTGAAGACCACCGGGTACACCATTCTTTCATAACTCATTGCCATGCTTAAGATAAATATGCTTTATTTGATTACATTGTTTGCATAGATATAGCTTGCTATTTCCCTCTATTTGTTCGATCATATATATACTTATATATATATATATATATATATATATATATATATATATATATATATATATATATATATATATATATATATATACTTACTTGCACATAACCTAGATATGTCATTAGTTGACTTTCTAGAACTCCAGGAAATTGTTCATTATCGAACCCTTTCCTTCCCCCTCGCGTTATTCTATCAAGTCCTCTTTTAGAAGACTCATGATGATGAAGGGATATGAGTCAAGTGGACTTTTATAATGCAAGAACACCTTCGCACGTGAACACTATGGATGAACACAAACTCCTTTCGCCGACTATATTCTATCTTCGCTATTATCTTTCAAACCTCACCCATCAACCCATCTTTCACTCACATTTATACTTATATACATATATACAAATATACACTTATTCACATATTCCCGAACACACCTCAAACCCCTCATCAACTTAACACTTTGATCATTTTATCCAAAATTGTCAAAGGTACATTTTAATTATCGAAACGGTAATTAAAAATTGTTAAGTATTTTATCATCGTGCCAATAAACGTTTACGTATTTCTGATATATTATAAATCTAATTATATACGTATAAATAAATTTGTTCCAGAAACTAATTCCGCGAAAATTCAAAAATTTCAAGGGCGGCCCCCTTAAAGATTAAGGGGATCGGCTTGTTATCGGGGGCGGTCCCCTTAATGTTTAAGGGGACCGGCCATCTGACACTCCCAAATCCGTTTTCCACCTTATTTCCATTCCCAAACACTCCATTTGCTCATATATTTCTTCCCCACCACTGCTGAGTACGAACCAAAACACCCAAAACCATCAAAATCCTCCACCATATCACCAATCCGGGGTTGTTTCGCAAGGGGCAAACGCTAACCAAACATATAACAACATCTTTCGTAAGTTTTCCAACATGCATTTCATCACATTTCATTCAATTTGGTGTCAAATCAATAATTAGGCATTTTATTAAAATTTATTTTAATTCAAATTTTAGTGAAATAGAAGCTAGAAATTGAACTACCAAATGCTTCCCATAGGATTAGGATGATGTATTGCAACTCAAATTTAGTATAACATATCATTTTCTCAAAA
Organism: Artemisia argyi; assembly: GCA_030686995.1. Classification (NCBI taxonomy): domain Eukaryota; kingdom Viridiplantae; phylum Streptophyta; class Magnoliopsida; order Asterales; family Asteraceae; genus Artemisia; species Artemisia argyi. The sequence continues at coordinate 174,250,347 of CM060682.1, read as the reverse complement.
TCATTAATCGCCCATAAACCCTTGTTGAATTTTATTTTTCAAAAGGCACATTGTTGATATAACTCTTAAAATCTATTTAAAACCTACTACATTACATTGTTTTAATGTTATAAACAATCAAAACATACTTTTCAATTCGTTATAAAATGGTTCATGAAGACAACATGGGCGTTTGGTTCATGAACAAACTATAACTATATGTGGTTATTTGAAACTTAAAACTAGCTCATAAAATTTGTTAATACTACTTGAATTAATAGATGTCATCAAGATATATAATCAATATATATATTGATGTTTTAGGATAATTTTATCTAGTTAAGGGAGCATTTGGTTTATCTCGAAAAAGATATTTTTGAAAGCTAAAATTCGCATTTTAATCTTTTAAACAAGCTTATGTTGTGTCAAACTCTTATGAAATGGAAGATATATAATCTAATATATATCTAGCCTTACTTTGAAATGAATTATGATATCATACTCTTTGACGTCATATATTCTAAACGAGTTTAAAATAAAAAATATAAGGAACATTGTGAAACTACTTCATAGAATATTTTTTTATGTCGAAGTAGAATTTCGTTCCACAAATATTGCATATAATTATATATATATATATATATATATATATATATATATATATATATATATATATATATATATATATATATATATATATATATAAACATATGCATGATAGTTGTTTTTATATTAATTTTATTTTTGTTGTTATATTGTTTAGGTGAAAATGCCTAAGACCACGGTTGGTGATGTCTCCAAAACCAAACAATACATTCCAAATGTCTCTTCTACTCCCGGCATGTCTCCTTCAGTTGCATGTTTCTATCATCCAATTGAAAATAGAAACATTTACGAAGGAAGAATTGTCGATCCATCGTTCTATGAATCTGATCAAACCGAACGAATGTTCTCCAATATTCGTTTTGAATGTCTTTTCCAAATCAACGAACCAATCATTCCTCGTTTTATCCTCGACTTCTATAGCCAAGTGACGGTGCAAACCGATCCCTGTGGTCATCTCCTCATTTCCTTCATGATTCAAAATCAATTCATCACTCTTACTCTTGCTTAATTTGGACAAATTCTTAGGATCCCATACAACGGCCAAGCCGTTTTCTCAAATGAATGGGATCTTTCCTCTCTTGAAAGAAATCGTCCTCAGGATGGCCCCTACTATTCTGAGATTCCTAGTCCTGAAGACATTCGTCGAATGCTTGAACTAGAACGTCGTACGACTAGTCGAGTAATCAAGTCAAAGAATGTCGATATTCATGCAAATCAAATCCTCCTCAAAGAGCTAAGCCAAGATATGAAAAAGTGGGAAGAACTTATTCGCGAGAATGCGTTTGGTACTGGTGGTCACCGTGATCATGTCACGGCGAGCATTGCCCACATGTTGTATTGTGTAGTTGCTGAAGAGCAATACAATTTGGCTTATCTTTTTATTCATCGAATCATGTCCGCCAAAAACACCCCAAATGCAAATCTTCCTTATGGTATGTTCCTCACACGACTTTATCGTTATGTGATGGAACATTACCCACATCTTCAAAGAGATTACTACGTTCATATCCTTCCTACCTTGAACCAACTTACTCGTGTTCGTACTCGTCGTTCTCGAAGTGACAAAGGAAAATCTCGTGTTCCTTTGTATTCTAGGCCTCGTGGTTCTACATCTCATCGTGAGGATGATGATGATGAGGAGGAAAACACCTCACGTGTTAGTACTCCATCCCCCACGACCTTTGTTGAAAATCTTTTCGATATTGACGATACCGAGTATCAAGTTCCTCTTCCTCATGAACGTACCGATGAGCTTATCTTCACTCGTCAAACATCCATCATCAACCGTCAACAACAAATACATGAAGAACTTCGAGGAGGATTCAAATCCGTTGGGAAGATGTTTAGGAAGATGCTTGGAAAGAAGAAGAAGTAGAAGATATTGACGTATTGCTACTTGTTATTATTTGTTTCTATTAGACATTTGTATGGTTTGCTATTTGTCCGATTTATTCGGAAATACTTGTGTTATTTCTTGTTTATCTCTTGAATGCTGTTTAGACTTTAGATATTATCATGCTACTATCTTAATGTTATGCTATGCTTCTTTTCAATGTGGATTATAATATGTTAATTTGCATGCAAAATTTGGTTATATCTATATGTTTATATATCATCATTCCTAGAGTATATACTTCTAATAGAGCTTGTTGGAAAAACACACTTGAAAAATCACCAAATTCTGCAAATTTTGGGTTTCTGGTCGTCTGGGAAAACACCAGATGGGCGGCCCCCTTAATTCCCTAGGCGGTCCCTTTAATCATTAAGGGGGCCAACCTACAATTAAGGGGACCGGCCATCTGGAACTGGGTTCACTGTTTTATTTTGCATCTTGTGAACCCTTTCTCTAGTATCAGCTACCATTTCCCATTTTAACCCAACTGATTTTAGAATCTCATTCAACCATTTCAAATACATACCTAAAACAACCATTTCCATATTATAAATTCCCTCCATAATCACCATTCTTCATCTCATCATTCATCATCTAAATCATCATGACTCCACCAAGCACCTCACACTCCAAAGCCTCCAAGAAACAAAAGCTTGTGGTCATCCCCCCAAAACAACTCTTCATTGACTTAACAAATGAAGACAACAAAACCCCATCACCTCCACCCAAATGCTCATCCCCAAGTGCACCCAATGCACCATCTAAAACACCTTCCACTCATGGAACTTCCTCATCCTCCATACCCTCAACCTCATCAATCAATGACTATATCAACTCACACTTGTCACCACAAGTATCATCACCACTTCCTACACAAGAACCTATCTCCACCCATCTTACCATCTCACTTTCACCAATAACACCTCTTGATGCTCATCTCTCATCTCCACCAATTACACCACCGTTCTTTGCCAATCCCGTGCCTTGGAGGCTACTTGAATCCCATGGGGATTCTTGTCTTTGTGCTTCTAATATTTTTGTTTTGCAAAGCATTCCATAGCTCGTTCTCTTGGTGCCCCCAAACGAGGGGGAGTACACATCAAGGGGAGAGATAACTTCCCGTCAACTTTTCACGTTTGAAAATTGTCGGCATAACCTTTTTGATTCTACAAAAAGGGGGAGAAGTAAATATAAACTCACTAAAATACTTGTTTAAAAACTAATTTTTGAGTTAATGAGTTTAAGTTTTGTAATCATCAAAAAGAGGGAGATTGTTGATATAAATAATGTTTAAAAATGTTATTAATATCTCTCAATAAACCTATGTTTTGATAATCACAAAACTCAAATCAAATTAAGTCAAGATTAAGACGTAAACAAGTATTTGGTAACAAATATTTACCTCTACATCTCATATCACTTAAGGTATGCATAAACTAAGCATCTTATGCATTACATGATCAAAGGAAACCTTGTCTTAAAACATAACTTTTTATAAAATGATATTAACATTTTATATATATATATATATATATATATATATATATATATATATATATATATATATATATATATATATATATATATATATATATATATATATATTTGTAAATCATTTTTGGTATTGTTATATTAAACTACAAAGATATGATTTCAAATTTCCAACCAAAAAGGGCAAATTTTATCCAGAAAAACTTTTCCAACTTCAGGAGGGCGGCCCCCTTAATTTTACTAGGCGCCCCCCTTAATCATTAAGGGGACCGGCACGCTCCAGAACAGTATTTTCTGGCCCTATAAATATTGGATTATTTCACATATTTTTCTCACCTTTTCGCACTATAAACTTTCTGATCCAACCTCCATTTCTAGATCTAAAATCCTTTGATCATATAATTCATAAGTCTTTGTTTCCAAGTGATCCAAAGCTTCATCCACTCAAGTGCAAGAAGAAGAACACTCCTCTACATCTATCTAATTGTAGTAGTGTTGTGAGTAGCTAGTTTCATATTGTAGTAGTGTTAGATATTTGTAAAAGTGTTGTGTGAATTTGTTGATTGTAGAAACTAGGTGTGTTGTAAAGTAGTTTAGTAGTTGTGACTTAGTTGTGCATAGAAGAAGGTGTGAAGTTGACAAGGTGTGAAGAAGGTGTGAAGTCTTGAAGAAGTTGTGAAGGTGTGAAGCCTTGAAGAAGTTGTGAGATTGGTTCTAGCTACGATTAGAACTCGACATTTAGCTTAGTGTCATTAACTCGTGTAAGCCAAGGTGTGTAAGGTTTCTCCACCATAAGGAGTTTGTTGACATATTGAAGAAAACTCTCGAGTGTGGTACTCGGGGAGTGGAGTAGGGCAAGGAAGGTGTCCTTGTAGCCGAACCACTATAAATTCGCGTGTTGTGGTTTGATCTTTCTAACTCTATCTTTTCTTTATTACATTTCAATACTTTCATTATTAGATTAGAATTGTTTATATTAGTTGTCACTTGAATTCACTTGAGATCGAATCGAAAGTTTTTAATAAGCTACAAAATATTTTGGTAATAAATTTAAAAAGGACGTAAAACTATTCAACCCCTCTTGTAGTTTTCCACAGTTGCGTTGGAATTTTGAGACATTCAGATCATGAAACAGGTGTAATTTTGTTTTTTATTTACATATAGTCTTTGTGACACTTTTAAGTTATGTTATTTAGTATGGTTGTATTTGCTCAAGTTATGTTAAAGAAATGTGTGACAGTTGAAGATTCAATGCACTTGGTTCTAGTATGCAAATGACAATATGCAAATGTGAGTATGCAGTGTCAATATCTGTAACCTTTGATGTTATATAGTTTTGTCATTTTCAGCTCGTATTGCCCAGTTTGTAGGGCTGTTGTTGTTGTTTTTTTGGGTCTCGTGTCTCTTAATCTTCTTGATTGGGGAATTGGAATGCCATTTTGATGTTAGTTTGTTCGTACTCTTAATATATACCTTTTTGCCTTTAAAAAAATAAAGATTCGTAGAGATATAAAAAGCCCAAGTTAGAGGGTGAGTATGTCAAATTTTAAGAAGTTTGCTGCAAGGGGTATATTAGTCAAATGCAAAAAAAATGTGGTGCAAGAATCAAAAACCTCCCTAATCATATTTCTATAATGATGGATGAATTGATATGGTATGCCACTTTGATTATATAGATATTAGATAATGATCTACTGGCCATTCATAGGTTTTTATATTAATTATTTTTTTTTTGTTTGCAATCTGGTTTCGATTCTCTGTATTGTATTGCGTTTCAAAACTAAAAGTATGGCCAATCAAATATAATTTTAGTGGAACAAAGCTTTTTGTTAAAAGATTAATTAGTATATTCTAGAAGTAAATTATTAATATTTCCACAAATTAATTTATTACTATTTTTTTTGGTAAAAGGTCCATCAACTTATTACTATTCGCTCACTGTACGACTTCGTTAGCACTTAGCACAAATCAATTCATTCTTAATGTGTTTTTTTTCCAACAATCATAAATTATTAAACATGTTTGTTCAATTTTGTGTTAAGATCTCGTAACTTTCTCAATTTCTATAATATATGAAATTTGTTACAATATTATTGATTCATTTGCAAGTAATTTATAACAGATTTATGATTTAATTTGTTTGAGGTGATACATTAGTATGGGTTGACGTTTGGAAAGATTTGTTGGGATTAGTATAGGTTAAAAAGAAATATATATGTTTTGTGTTTGGATTATAAAACATATATGTTTATGTATAAAACATATACGTTTTGTGTTTTGGATTATTTGTTTTGTTTTTATGATTAAAAAAAACATTTTTACATCATCACTTAAATATACACAAGATTGTGTGCTAGTTGTTGTGATTAATTTTTGTTTCTTATTTGTTTGTGATTTTATTATTTTCGTGCATGCTTGTTTCAGATTGATTGATGAAGAAGATGATATCATTCAAGACTGGGAAGTGGATGAATACGATTATACATGAAGATAATTTGCGACCTTTGGAGATATATGATTATTTCATGTGTTTTTGTATTTGTAATCAAGTGAAATGTAACATTTAAATATATCAATCATGTTTTTCTTTTTATAATGATTTCCGTTCTTTAATTTGTGTTTATAAAAATATTGGTAGGTTGATAAAAAAAAAGTGTTAGATAAAATAAACATGTATGCATCTTGACTATTTGAAGAAAAAAAAAACATGTATACACTTTGACAAATTGAAAACATATATGCACCTTAAATGTTAAGATTTATAAAAAATATTAAAAAAAAATAATAATAAATAGCATCTATGCACCATGAGTATATAAAAACATGTTAGCTTAAAAAAAAGAAGAAAAGAAAAGAAAAGAAAATCCTCCGAATTTTAAGATTTATAAAAACCGGGAATTATAAAAAAATAAAAAATAATATGAAAATGTCTTTTACTATTATACCCTTTTTATTAAATAAAAATAACAAAATGCTATAGAGCATTAAATGATATACATTGTGTATTTTCGCAGTTATCGAAGATAAGAGTATTCTCGTAAGAAACTGACCCTATATATATATATATATATATATATATATATATATATATATATATATATATATATATATATATATATATATGGAAGGGATCCAATAAGAAGAATAATTAAAATGAGAAGGGTAAGAAGTAATTATAGCCACACATTTTAATTTGAGAGGGAAAATTTGAATGGAGATGCATCTATTTTTGTAGGTGCATCTAGAATATGTGGTTGTGATTACTTCTTATTATTCTTATTTTCATTATTCTTCTTATTTGATCCTATATATATATATATATATATATATATATATATATATATATATATATATATATATATATATATATATATATATTAGAGGGTATTTCACCTGGTAAAATATATTACTCAAAAAAAAATTAAATACAATGGAATGTGGCTGAGGTATCACATTAACCGCAAGTAAACACTTGAAACAACCACTAAATCATTTATGACAGGCCATAAACAACAACTAGCTACTACCAACTGGACCACCAAACCAAAAACCAACATAAAAATATAAAACAACCTAGTTCAGCATAAATCTTGAATTCCAGCAGCCTAGCTTTAATTGTGAAGGAGAGAGGCCACAAAGAAAAACAACGATACAAACAAATGACATTCCACCTCTCCAAACAAGACGATTAGAGAGAAAGGAACCCAATGAGAACAATACAAAATAAAAGCCAACAATACGTGGACTAAACTTACAAACAAAACCAAAACAAAGCCTAAACTAATATATAGAAAATATACCAATGTGACCCCCAAAGTCAAAACCACCCGCAAACAAAGTAAACCCTACCACACATGATCAATGTCATGCGACAAATGAGCAGTGGAAAAGGGAGAATCTGTTGGATGATCTGAGTGCAGGGACCCAATGAGAACATACAAAATAAACATTGAAGCTGTTACATCTGCAGCACCTTCTGATATAATAACCTTAAATTGTAGACCTTCTCAGTATACCTTAAATTGCAGACTATCTCAATATGCCATAGGACTACGTACCAGACGTCCAGACTCATAAATAAACACTCAAAATAGTTGACATGTACTCTGATTGTATAACAAAAGCCGCCAATCTATCTCTTACTTTTTACTCAATCTTGCGCGTACTTTTTTAATTGAATGTCTAGAACGATTCTATTAGTGCTAGATATTTTTTCTACCAAACACACCACTTTGTTTCCAAATGAAGTAACAACCGCTTGCCAAAAACTAGTTAAATTGGCAGGGATGTTAATAATTCCGCGTGATGAAAAAAAATCATCAATAGAGAAAGCATTATCTACCCCCACCTTCCACCAACTATATATTTTGTCACATACACCCATAGCTAAGTCACAAGTAACCAAGCTCTTAGCACATGGTTCGCCGCTTTATTACAACTTGGACATAGAACCAAATCCAAGTCGATGCTTCTTCTATCTAGTTCCACACGTACCAGAAGTTTTCCTTTTAAAGCTCTCCACACGAAAATGTTCACTTTTTTAGGTACTAACTTGTTCCATCACGTTTCTTGACCGTCACTTTTCACATGTAGAATCTTTTCCTCAATCAAGCTTACTAACTCTTTGACCGTAATGTCTTCAAATAACATCCACCTCCATCTATCCCTACAATTTTTAGAAACGACAACATTTCGCAACACACATAATAAGTGTTTGCTACAAGAGAAAAAAAAGTGTAGAAAATAATACCATAAATCTTTTGATCGTGGAGCCTAAAAAACACAAACAAGGAAAATGTTGAGGCCCGTGGAGTTTCCTTAAGACAAATTCATCCTCTCCACGTTGCTTTGAGAATCATAAACATCTGTCTCCCAAGATACAACAACAACGGATAACTCCGTTAGCATAAATGGGTTATCAAGGAGAACCAATACGTGTCTTCCCTTTATTATGAACCGGATACACAACAAAACAAGATGATTGGTAAGCCAAAAGGAGATGAGTGAGTTTGTTTTCTCGGTGTACTTGAAATTAAAGAAAAAAACTCAATTTATAAGGAATAAGGATGAAAGAAAACGGTCATAATTAATTAAGAAAATTAATTTTACTAATGTCTCATAAATTAAAATTAAAGCCATAAATTAATTTTATTCATAATTTACATTAGTATATACTATGAGAAAATCAATTGTCATTCAATACCTTTGACCACATTTTCTACCGATTCACTACATGAATGAAATTGATAAAAGGAAACAAATTTTGATGACTAGATGTTGTACAGAGTTTTGCAGTTGATATTTTCATAGGATGTTGGGAATTATTGTAACCAGACTTAAGTTTGGTAGATTAGTTAAGCCAGGTAGATAGTTAAGTCTAGCCAGAATTAAGTTAAATCTGGTAGACATAGTTAAGTCTATTTATGTTTAGATAATTAAGTCTGTTTTGCTTAACAAGTTAGATATTATAGGAAATGATATACACATGGTTAGATATATTAGGAGAAGATATGTATGCAACATTTTATACGTTTTTTAGAATTAGGGTTTCCTTATAGTATAAAAGGAACCTTACGACATAATGTTCAATGCCAAGTTTTCTAAAGTTTAATAGAATACAAAGTTAGAAAATCTCTGTGTTGTTCTTGCTACTTGTGTTAATATTCCACGTTAACATCAAGTTTACATTGTTTAAAAGTTTCTCACATAGATAGTTTGGATTTATCCAACGTGTCTATTGTCTTACAAAGGCTGCTTAGATCTAGAACTTTTAGACCTACAAGTGGTATCAGAGCCTATAGAAGGACTCTGAGTAAGAGGAAACACATATCCACGAACAAATAACTCAATCACTCACAAAATCCTTAAACATGTCTGTTTCTCAACATGATGTGTTTTCTAGCCACCACAGTGATGAAGAAGAGTCAAACCATGAAGAAGTTGGTTCAGAAGGTGACAAACCAAAGCAACAGATCATATCTGCACCAACAACTATCTCAAATATCAAACTCCCAATTCTAAAGAATGAGGAATATGATATCTGGGCAATGGAGATGGAGCACTATTTGGAATACATTGACAATGATGTATGGAAGGTGATTAAGAATGGAAACTCAAAGAAGAGGATCTCTGTTGGCAAGGATGGTACTGACAGAGTTCTTCCACCAGTCTCTGCTGCAGAGATCCATGCTGTAGAGAAGGAAAGAAAAGCAAGAACCATCATTCTGATAGCCATTCCAAAGGAACATTTGAGAAGATTTCATGGAATGGATGATGCCAAGGAGATCTGGGAAGCCATTAGAACAAGATTTTAAGGGAATACTAACTCCAAAAAGATGCAGAAGGTAGTTCTTAAATAGCAATTTGAGGCATTTACTATCACCAGTTCTAAAAGTCTAGAAAAGGGCTATGAAAAGTTTCAACATCTCCTCTCTCAGCTGGAAGCTCATAACTCACCTGTATCCACAGAAGATGCAAACCATAAGTTCCTCAGATCTCTGCCAAATGAATGGTCAACTGTGGCCATGTCAATAAGATTGAAAGAAGATGTTGATACCTAGTCCATTGATGATCTGTACAATAACCTTAGGGTTTTTGTTGGGTCACTGAATTCCCCAAGCTTCCTCTTTCTAGGATTTGAACATAAAATAACCTAAGTGTTTAAATATTCGTAAATACTTCCAAGTCACTGAGTGAACAGTTGCTTAGTGAGTCATCTTCAGGATGCTTAGACAGAGCCTAAGAAGAAAGGTTCTCCAGTGAGTGGCATCTAAGCCAAGAAGAAGATTATGGGTTCAGTGAGGATGACAATAACTCACTGAACCCTAGGACTCCTCAACAACTACTGAAGACTGAAAACCTGAAGACTGAAGAATGGGCAGGACGAAGCGGGAAATGTTTGAATGTCTGAACAGGTGTCCCTATCGACCTGATGTCAAACTTTCCCTGAAAGGCATCAAGTTAGGATGGTGTCATCACTGTGCACTAGAAAGGCACATTGTCTTTTACCCAATATAGTCTATTGTAACAGAGACAAAATACGCAAGCATTTTGTCTCTACTAGATTAGGTCATCAATTTGTCTTTTTCAGTAAAGTTGTAACTCACTTTTGTATAAATAGATAGCATAAGTGAGGACTAAAAGTTGACAAGTTTGTGCAATTAATGCTTAGACATTAACAAACCTCTTTTACTCCTCCAAAGAACAACATAGTCCCTGAGACAGCTCGGTAGGACCTTTTGGTTGTCACTCAAACTTTGTTTGGGTCTAGAGAGGAGTCATACCACATTTGTCATTTTCAATCCCAAGTGTTATTCCGCAAACACTTGGGTGTAATTCGTTTTGATTAACTTCTAATAAAGAATTAAACGTTGAAAAATATTGTCTCTTTATCTTTACGTTTATTTGTTTTTAATCACTTTCATATTTGTTTAAAGTCATGGAGCTTGGTTAGTTTAACTCGTTAGTTACAATTAACCAAGTAAACGGGACCAACAAGTGGTACCAAAGCCCCTTATTTGTAAAAATTTTCTAAATTTGTCTTCAAAACTTAAGAGTGCTCAAAAGATTTTAAAATCAAGATCCCACCATGGCTGACATTGATGTTCCCCAACTTGTCGATAAAAAAGGTGGAAGTTATTCTGCTACTGCCCCTAGACTTGAAGTTGGAAAATTCAACAAGGGGAAAAAGCGTATGCTTTGCTACTTGACTGGAATGGAACCATACTACATTAAGCTTATTAATGATGGTCCATATGTCCCTAAAACTGCTCAAGGTTTAATCAAACCTGAAGCTCAGTGGACCCCAGATGAGAGGAGGTTGGTCAATCAAGACCAATGCTTGAAAAGCATCATTATATCTTGTCTTCCTGACGATATAATGGAATCAGTCATCAATTGTCCCACTGCCAACCAGACATGGACTGACTTGGTTCATAGCTCTGAAGGCCCCTCAGATACCAAGGAAAACAGGATCATGGACTTGAAACTTGAGTACAATACTTTCAGGACCAAAGACTCTGAAAGTTTCTTAGAGACCTATACCCGGTATAAGACCCTCCTGAATAAGATGACCAATGATGGTGTCACCCTATCTAAGCATGAAATCAATGTTGGCTTTGTCAACAGTCTCCCTGAGAAGTGGTTAAACTTCACTCAGGGTCTTAGAACTGCTAATCATATTCAGAACCTTGAGCTCCCTGAGATTTACGGGAAGTTTGTCTATGAAGACACCCTTATCACCAGGAGATACCCTGGTAAAGCTCAAGAGACTAAAAAGACCCTGACCTCTTCATCTATATATACTTCTTTCTATTCCAATGGTGTTGTGTAGGATTTTCAAGATGGATTAGATGATGAGGTTGATGAAAGAACAAGTGAGGAGCACCTGAATGATTTGCAAATTGAATTTCATGAAAGGGCACTTCTTGCTAACTCAAAAAGATTTATCAAAAGAAACAAAAATTTTGTAAACTCAAAAGCAAATGACAACACTGAATGTTTTAAATGTGGTAAAAAGGGTCATTTTGCAAAAGATTGTTTCTAAAAAACAACCTCTAAACCATCTTACAAATTCTCTGGAAACAACTCCTTTTCAGGAACAAGCAAGTTTCAACCAAAATTGCTTCAATCTAGTCAGTCTTTTCAAAATAAGATTGAAAAAATTCCTCAAAAAGATTTTGAAGCCAAATATAGAAAGGCCAAGGCCAAACTTGCTCTTCTTGAGTCATCCTCCTCAGTCACTTAGACACCTTAGGCTCCTAAACCTGCTCAGGCTAAAAACAAGGGACTAGTTGCTGAAACATTTGATTGGGATGAGGAATAAGTATCCATTGAGGATGAAGAAGTTTATATCAGTGCCCTGATGGCTCTCTTTGAAGACAACAAGCTTGCTATGGGAAAGAGTCATGCAAGGAATGGGGAGTGGGTGAACATCACCATGAGAAAGGTAAACATCTTACTGTCTATAGATGATGATTCTGATTGGAAATCTTACTTAGATTATATAAATGTTGATCTTAAGTATGTTGAAGAGCAAAGATTAAACTTGCTTTCAAAATTTAACAAACTGAGTTTTGAGTTAAATCAGTGTAGAGATGAACTTCTTGCTTTTAAACAAGCCAAACTTGAAAATGTTACACTTCAAATTCAAAATTCTAAAGTTGTAAAACAAAATCAAGCTCTTTAGGAAGAACTTAAGAAAGAAAAGGCTGTCATTTGGAAATGGACTCATAAGAACCCCAAACTATTTGACACACTGACTCTCACACCCAGTACCGAAAAGGCTCCTTTGGGTGAAGACCAACTCACTGAAGTGTCTGGGGAGAGTAACCATGCAACAACCTTTCTATCAGCTTACAATCTCTCTAGCAAAGAACTTGCACCAAAATCCAGTGATTGGATTGAAAGAGTCAATCCTGACAGCAAAATGCCAAACTTCAACACTGGAAAAATTTTGGAGCCTAAAAGTCAGGCCATTAAGGAAATGCTAGGAGTCACTGATGAACCCAGTAGTACTGAGTCCATCACTGAGTCTAGGTCAGTTTCACAATCACCACTCCCTCCACTGAAACAACTTCAGGGAGCTGCACCTAGTTCTGATCTTGCACCATCAGTCTATCAACCACATTCTCCCAAAGAGAAATCAAGTAAAGGAATAACTATCCTTAAAAGACCTACCTCGGTACCTTCTGAAACCGACACACCTTCAGTATCCACTGAAGTGTAACCTGAAAGCACTGATTCCAAGTATGATCAGTTAGCTGAACTTGTCAGGAAGTTGAGTGAAAAGATTGAGTCCACTGAAAGATTCTCTGACTCAAAATCTAAACAACCAACAACTTCCTCAAGTTCTTCCAAACCAAAATCCACATCCAGACCTTCAGTGAGATGTGAACTTTGCAATCATCCAAAGCATTCCACTGATAATTGCTACAGAATCCTTTTCTGCATGATATGCAAACAAGAGGACCAAAGGACTACTGATCACAACTCTCACTCTACTTCTCTAAAAGCACAAGGTCTTTAAAAAACACAAGGCTATCAGTATGCCTCATCTTCCAAACAGAGACAGAAGGCTAAGCCTTTCTTGCCATGTCCTCACTGTGGGTTCAATGATCATCTACCTGATGATTGCATGATGAACAATTGTTGTAACATCTGTGGAGACCCCTCTCATGATGACAGAGGACATGACAAAGTCATTCAGTCCATGCGAAACACCACTTCCAACACCTCTCAGTCTACTGAGTCTTCATCTACCACAAAATGTAAAACATGTGGAAGCTCAGTTCACTCTACTTTAGACCATGACTCCCTATCTAAGTTCAAAAAGTCCCTGAGGACCAAGCCTACTAGGAAGTGGGTTAACAAGAAAAACTAACCCAGTTTACTATTTGTGCAGAAACACATCAGGGATCCTACTTGGCACCTCGACAATGGATGTTCAAGGAGTATGACTGGTGTGAAGAGTTATCTGCACAAATATGTAGAAGAACCAGGACCCAAGGTAGTATTTGGTGATAACTCATCAGCACCCAATGAAGGTTATGGTTCAGTAAACTGCAATGGTATAGTTTTTACAAGAATAACTTATGTCAATGGTCTCATGTACAATCTGATAAGTGTGAGTCAACTATGTAATGCAAAATACATAGTTCAGTTTGATGACAAGAGAGGGACCATCTTTAATGGCAACAAGAAAGTTGTGTTGATTGCTCCTAGGAGGGATGATGTTTATGTTCTAGACATGTCATCCCTTACTCAAAATGGGACTTGCCTATTCTCTAAGGCAATTGAGACAATCAACTGGCTCTGGCATAGGAGACTCTCTCATCTCAATTTCAAAAGCATTAACAACCTGGCCAAACAGAACAAAGTTCTAGGCCTTCCTTCCTTGGTGTATACCAAAGACAAGCCGTATTCTACTTGTGAAAACGGAAAACACCACAGGGCATCATTCAAAACCAAACAAACCTTCTCCATCAAAAGCTGCCTTCACCTCCCTCACATGGATCTCTTTGGACCTGTTAGTCCAATGTCCATTAACCATGAGAACTATACTCTAGTCATAGTGGATGAATACTCAAGATACACTTGGGTTTACTTCCTAACCAAAAAGAGTCAGGCAGCTGATACAATCATGTCCTTTGTCAGGTACATTGAAAATCAAAATGATGTTAAGGTGAAACAAATAAGAACTGACAATGGTACTGAATTCAGGAACTAGGACCTAGAGTGTTTTTGTGATGAGAAAGGTATATCTCAGAACTTCACTTCTCCTTATACTCCTGAACAAAATGAAGTAGCTGAAAGGAAGAACATGACACTCATTGAGGCTGCAAGGACAATGTTGAATGGCTCAGTCCTTTAAAAACACTTTTGGACTGAGGCAGTCAAAACAGCCTGCTATACTCAAAATAGGTCCATCATTGTGAAAAGGCACAATAAGACCCCTTATGAGATATTCAAAGGAAGAATCCCTGACATCAGCTACTTCCATGTATTTGGGTGCCATGTGTTTATTCATAATCACAAGGATCACTTGGGTAAATTTGATGCCAGAGCTGACGATGGATACTTCCTAGGATATTCTCTTGTCTCAAAAGCCTTCAGGGTGTTCAACACTAGGAGACAGCAAACTGAGGAAACCTATCACATCACTGTTGATGAGAGCACTGAAACCATCAGGTTCTCTAACTCCTCAGTTGAGGAAATTGGTATTGATGACTCATCAAGATATCCTCCTGATGAGTATTATCCTGAAAGCAATGCTTCCACTCAATACCAAGCTGATGCAGATATTTCATACTACATCATTCCTCATAATTTACCTCAACCAACCATCAGTGAAGTCACTGATACACAAGTCTCTAATGAGACTACACCCCACTGAACCAACTGTTCAGGAACCCTCTAATCAATTTGTTAATCTTGAGGTCACCGATGATCTAAATCCTGAAACATCTCAGAATCCTATGACTGAACCCAATCCTCCAACAAATCAGGCTTCTACAAGTTCTAATTCCTATCCTAAACCTCAGGATAGCTGGACTAGGTCCAACACAATTGAACTTGTAAACATCATTGGTGAGCCCATTGAAGGCATGCTTACCAAAAGCATGGCTGCTAAACTCAAGGTAGCCTCAGCCAATGTATGTCTCTATGTAGACTTTCTCTCAGACATAGAGCCTAAGAATGTCAAAGAAGCCCTGACATACGAAAGTTGGGTTCAGGCTATGAGAGATAAATTGGAACAATTTGACAGAAACAATGTGATGACCCTAGTCGAATGCCCTCAGGGTGTTTTAGTCATAGGAATGAAGTGGGTCTACAAAAACAAGACTGATGAGAATGGTACAGTCATCAAAAACAAAGCAAGACTTGTTGCTAAAGAATACAATCAATAGGAAGGCATTGATTATGATGAAACCTTTGCTCCTGTTGCCAGAATGGAAGCCATCAGGATCTTCCTAGCCTATGCAACATACATGAACTTTAAAGTTTACCAATTGGATGTTAAAAGTGCCTTCCAGAATGGTAACATTAAAGAAGATGTATATGTGCAACAACCTCCTGGCTTTGAAAGTAGTGAATTTTCTAACCATGTCTGCAAGCTTAACAAAGCCCTTTATGGACTTAAACAAGCACCTAGGGCATGGTATGTGATGAGTGCTCAAACACTCATCATTTTTGGTCAATCTGAACTGTAAAAACATACAAAAACACTAAAAAATGCATCAAAATACTGAAAATATTCCAAAATTATGTTTTATATGTTTCAGATGCAAAATGAGTAAAAACAGATGAAAAACCAACAAAGTTTGCATAATTGGCAGTTTCAGTCCCTTAACTTTCAAAAATTGGCAAAAATAGTCCCTGAGCACTTATTTTAAAAGAAAAGTCACCAAAGGTCCTTTTGAAATCATAAGTTGTCATATTTAGTCCTTTGGTGAAAAATTTCAAAAGTTTTGAGAATTTACAAGGTTAGTCCCTGAACTTTCCCATTTGGCTGATTTGGTCCTTGGTGGAATATTTTTGGAAGAAAAGTCATTATTGGCCATTGGGAAGTCACAAGTTATCACAAATGGTCCTTGGGTGGAAAGTTTGAAGGAATTGCAAGATTAGCCCCTAAACTTTGGAATTTGGCAATTTTGGTCCTCGGGTACTTAATTTTGGAAATTTAACATCAAAAGTCCTTGGGTTATTACACTATGGCAAGTTTGGACCCCTGAATCAAGTTTGGAAAATGGACAAAATCAGCCCCTATTTTCAGATTTTTACAAGTTTGGTCCTTGTGATTTTTAAGCTTAACTAAACAAACAAAACCAAGTCCAATACCAACACCCCTTATCACTCCATTTAATCCAGTCCACCACACTTACCCCTTGGCCCAACATCTCCTAGCCCAACAACAAAATTACCACCCCGTTTATTAATAAAACTCGGTCAAAGTCCTTTGACCGTCTCCCTCCCTCCACCTCACTTAGCCATATCCACACTTCACCTCCACCTGCTTCTCCACTTGCTCTATTACTGACCCCATCCTATGTCCCCCTAGCCTCTACATAATCTAAGTCTCAATAATTTTTTCGCTCCCCACACAAGATAACTGCCCCATTTGCAATATCCTGTTTTCTCGCCAAAAAGGATTGAAGGGTCAGGATCACTCAAAAGCCATCCAATGGTCACAAATAGAGATGGGAAATGCTCAGAAACCTTCCTCAGTGCTTATAAGTCAAGAATGGAAGAAAGAGAAAGAGTATTAGTGTAGTTAGTGTAGTTTAGTTTTTATAATGTCGTAGGTAGTGTAATTTTATCATTCCAGTTAATCCTTTAGCTTCTAAATGTTGTAATAAGTAATTTCTTTGTATTTTAAACCTTTGTCAAGCTTTAATTCAAGTCTTTCAGTTTCATTTCAGTCATTGCCATTTTGTTACTTGAAATCTCATGGTTAAGCTTAATGTTATTGAAATAAGTTATTCAGTGTTCTTTTAAGGTTAAATTATCTCATTTATGAATTTTCTAAAGTTCTAAAAGATTAAAAGTCAGTTAGTGAAGAAAAACCAAAATTACTCAAAAATACATATAAATAAGGTAAAATAAAAAATTAGTGAAAGAAAAGAGAAGAAGCAAAGTACATTGTGGATTTTGGAATCTTCACGGTTTAGAGTCTCTTGGGAGACATTTAGGAGTGGTAAAAGTCCCTTGGATCTCATTTCCTAGCATGGTTCATTTGTAAGTTTTATTTTCACTATTTGGCATTTCACTGTGTTAATGGTTAGGGAACTACTATTGTGATGTTTTTATGTTTCTTAGGGTTAGATAAGTCATATTATTGCTTAATACCAGCTGCTTGTTCATTAAAATTCCTTGGATGCTTAGTTAACCTTTTCACTGTCATATGCTCAATTTTGGTTAACCTGGTTTATGATGTTACTGTTTGTGTTATTTAGCCTAAATGCATTTATTTTATTATGTTAGATCCTTAGTAATCAGTTAATTGGTCTAGTTCCACCATTAGCTTTGAAAATCATTTATTTCACAGTTTAAAGAGGTGTTTGGACTAAGCTGTTTAATTGAGATAGAGGGTGTTTATGATGTTGTTCTTGTTTGATATATGACATAACCTGTTCTAATATCTCAGCTAAGCAATAAAATCCAGTACCACTTTGTTTGAAAGTCAAATTCTACCTTGATTCACCATCACAGCTTATCTGTTTATGATTTTGGACCCTTGATTACTCATTTCATTGCATAAGTTGTTTATTTAGCTTATTTCATCCTTAGGATAGCTTATTACTTCATTTCCAGTCATTAGTGATCAATCAAAGTTCATATTAGTCAACATTTAGCATTTTCTTAAAAAGTCAAAGTTTGTGAAATAAGTTTTTGAATAAACTTGTAGATTTTCTGTAGGGTTCAATTTTAGGTCTCACGCTTTATGCTTGTAGGATTATGTTAATTGGCTGCTTGTCTTCTTAAGTGTATTTTTAGTTATTTTTGCAATGTAGTTAAACTGCTTATGCAAGTGCTTCTTTTGGCCCTTATTTGCCCTGTGCCAAGGTATCTGTCTGTTTAAGCTTACTTTCACTGGCTTATAGCTTGGTCAATTTTTGACCTAAGCTTAAGCTCTTTGGTGTTTTGTAGAGCCCTCCTGGCCATCTACTTGTGCATGTGCTTACATTTCATTTTCATGCTCATTCAAGTGCTTATTTTGTTCTCCAAAGTGGCACTGATTCACTCAGTACACTGAGTGATCAGTGTTCACATACACATTCATAAGCTCATTGTGAGCTTGTTGGTGGGTCCCAGCTTAAGCTTGTGGGTTCTTTGAGAAGCCCACGTAGCTGGCTTTGAGATTCCAGTCTCCATTTTGGCTTAAGGGCTTTTGCCCCTAGCTTATTTGGCTTTGCAAGTCTGTCCCATTTTTGCTTTGTTCACAGCTTTTGGCTTTTGCTTATTTCTTTGTTTCAGCTTATTCTTAGTGCTTTTTAGGTTTTTTTAAGTTGTTTTAAGGTCATTGAAGTTATTAGAACTGTCCTTGAGCTTTTTGCAACTTTTCTTCCAAAGTGCTTATTTGGTTTGGCTTTTTGCCCATTTTGCTTATTTTAGCTTCTTTTTCAGTTAATTTTATTTTTCTTAAGTTCTTTATTATATTTTAGAATTATTGGTAAAATTTCAGATTTATTTTTTTATTTAGTAATTATAATAAATCAAAAGTAGTTTTAATAATTAATAAATAGTAAATAATTAATAATAAATAGATAAATAGTATAATAAATATATTTTCTGTTTGAAAATTAGTTTTATAATATTTTAGATTTTTCTAAGTTATAATTTTCATTTTCTAGGTTAATTTTCTATTTTCTTTTTATTTAGTGCATTTTTAATAATTAATAAATAGTTTTTAATTTATAATAATTAATTAAATAGTGTAAAAATTAATTTTCTTTTTCTAAAAATTTTCTTTTATCATTAGGATTGTAAAAAGTTAATTTTCATATTTGTAGGCTTTTTATTTCATTAAAACTCGCGTTTTATTTCGTACATTTACGTAGATTTAAATTAAACGTACACGTTTTTGGTTTTAAAACGTTTCTAGGTAATTTGGTTTCACATAATCATTCTCCTAGCTTATTTAAGCTATTTCCTTTTATATTTCCTTAGCCTAATCACTCACACACTTTTCCTGTTCATAATCACTCGATCACAAATTCGTCTAAATGCCTTTGCACACCTCGTTGGGACATAACGACCCGGGAAACATTATATTCCACGGAGATTGACTCTAGGCAGTTTGACTATATTGACCACATTCGTGGTTGACTTTAGTTGACCGTTTGGAGCCAACCAGTATGAAACACTTTCAGCCTTCCTGATCTAAAATAAGTTTGTCAGAGGAAGGATTGACAACACCCTGTTCATCTATAGAACAAAAAGTGATGTCATCCTTGTTCAAGTATATGTTGATGACATCATCTTTGGCTCAACAAGTTACAAATTTGCAAACAGTTTGAACAACTGATGACTACTAAGTTTGAAAAGAGCATGATGGGTGAACTCACTTACTTTCTTGGGCTTCAAATCAAACAAACTGACAAAGGCATATCCATTTGTCAAGAAAAGTACCTGAGGAACCTACTGAAGAAGTATGAGCTCGTTGACTGCTCTTCAGTAAAAACTCCTATGGTTCCCCCAAACAACCTTGGTCCTGACCTCACTGGTAAATCAGTGAATCAGAACCTATACAGAGGAATGATAGGGTCCCTGATGTATTTACTTGCTTCAAGGCCTAACATCCAATTCTCAGTCTGCCTATGTGCTAGATATCAGGCTGATCCAAAGGAGTCTCATCTCACTTCTATCAAAAGAATCATCAGATACATGAAGGGTATACCAAACCTTGGTTTGTATTACGCCAAATGTTCAGGGTTTGATCTCAAAGGATACACTGATTCTGACTATGCAGGCTGTAATATGGACAGAAAAAGTACTTTAGGATCCTGCCAATTCCTTGGTGGTAAACTTGTGTGTTGGAATACAAAGAAGCAA
Source organism: Artemisia argyi (assembly GCA_030686995.1). Classification (NCBI taxonomy): domain Eukaryota; kingdom Viridiplantae; phylum Streptophyta; class Magnoliopsida; order Asterales; family Asteraceae; genus Artemisia; species Artemisia argyi. The sequence goes on along the minus strand of CM060682.1, from coordinate 174,229,826 downwards.
CAGTCAGTAGCCATGTCCTCAGCAGAAGCTGAATATGTGACTGCTGCAGGGTGTTGTGCAAATGTACTATGGATTAAAAGTTAACTCAGTGACTATGGCATTTAGTATAAGATGGTACCCATCTTTTGTGATAACACAAGTGCCATAGCCATCTCCAACAACCCTGTGCTTCATCAAAAAACCAAACACATTGACATAAGATACCATTTCATCAGGGACCACATCATGAATGGAGAAATTGAATTACATTTCATCCCCATTGAGTATCAGTTAGCTGTTTTCTTTACTATTCCCTTGGATGAACCCACTTTCACCAGACTGAAAGCTGAACTGGGCATGTTGGACATTGAATCAGGTAACTGATTAAAGTTGTTCCAACCTGATGTAAATTCTCTTAGGTCCATGAATAAACCCATCCTTCAGTGATATACACCTCATACTCACTTATCACCCAATTCTGAATTTCAACCCACTAAATGTAAAATCATTCAGGGTGCTCAAGATAGCAAATGGCATTGATTACCTAACTAAATACTCTATGTACTTAGTTAGTAAATGTCCCAGGTTGGTAACTAATTTTGATTAAATATAGGAATATATGTTACTTACACAACTGACATCCATATCTTGAGCCCCTACACCTACCTCACCAATTCCACTAAGCATTAAATGCTCCCTCTCACATAATTACATATGTGGTGACATCACTCTGCAAAAGTGTCTTCTGCAGAGCCACGCAACTGTTCATCTAATCATGTTGCAAAAAATTAGGGTAATGGGAATCGTGTAAATTAATGCGGATGTCAAACAAGTTTTATAACACCATTCAAATTAATTACAAAAAATCGTTTGATATCCGCAACTTTACAACCCTAATTCATTCCCTATAAATACCCCCACAAAGAAAAACACACACACGCTTTTAGAAATTGAGAAAACTCTTGCAAAAATTTTCAAGAACAAAACTTGATTTCAAACTGTGTGTGTTCTCTCTTAACCTAAATTTTTTCCTCAAAAGCAGACCATTTTCTCACAATGGCTTCTTCTAAAGTCATAAAATATGTCCCCAATGTGGAATTCCAGGTTGAGGGTGTTGACCTTACCAAAAACAATGTGGTGCGAAATTTTGCTTACCCTGAAGGGTTTCCTGAATACAGGATGGTGGTAAAATACCTCCAAAACTGTTTTCTCTACATCGCATTCACAAAACCCCCTCTATCATCTACCATGATTACTTGAGGGACTTCTAGTGCACTGCAGTGGTTGACAACCCTGATGCACCGAAGGATGCTACCATAAGGTTCTCAGTGGAGAATGGGACCAAGTCCTTGACTCTTAACTACAAGACCTTTGTCAAAGTCACAGGCCTTGACTACACTGAGACCTTTGCTTCCCAACCCAAAGAAGAGGATGTGAAGGCAATATTGCTGGAACTAGGGCCCTATGATAAACTCCACCCTGATGTGACCCCAGGGGCCCTCCTATCCAAAGCCCCAATCATCAAAACCTGGTTTCCTACCCCATGGAGGATCCTGATGACCTTTTCATTCAGGTCCTTGGGGGAAACAAATCCTCCACTGAGCAACTTAACACTACTCAATCAATGATAGTGTATTGTCTCCTAGAGGGTATAAAAATAGACCTTGGAGAAGTCATCTTCAGGGACCTCATTGCCAAATTGGGTGGGAAGTCTAGGCAAAAACTTATGTCATACCCTAGTGTTGGGAACATACTTTTGTATTTATTCAAGTCTCGGTCTTTACATTTTATAATAGGTTTCTTTAGTATTATTTTTCTTTATGTTTAAGTTGATGGGCAACATGTAAAAGCCCATAAGGCTTACAAAGCCCACGTTGAATGAAAGGAAGGGACTAGGGAGTGTTGCCCTAGCTTCTCTCCTATAAATACAAGGCTTATGTAACCTTAAACTTTGTTGGTTATTTTGTTATCTTAATGAAACTCTTGCACTTTCACTTTTCATATATCATATAATCAACCAATCCTTATATCTATCTCAATCTTACTTGTGTAACATCAATATGGGCACCTAACAAGTGGTGTCATTCGCCAAATAGAGATTGAAGTGTTGGTTTTTAGTGTTAACGTGGTTTTTTAGCTTATTTTGTTCATGTTTTTGCTTGTTTCTTTGTTTCTATCACTCAAATCTTGAAGCTTGGACAAGTTTTAAGGTTGATATAGTGATTAGAAGCTTAGATTTTGCATAAAGTTTTGATCTTTTAAAGTTTTTAGTACTTTTACCCTTAGTTTATTGAGTTTTGTAGCTTATTTGATATTAGAAAACTAGTTTTTGGCAGCAAAATCTTTCATATTTAGTGTTTTCTAAGTGTTGGTGAAGTTATTTGCTCAATAGAACCTTATTTCTAGGTGTTTTTCTTCTAAAAGTTGTGATTTCTACAAGTTTCTGGTCATCTTATGCGTAACTTTTTCGTATAGTACAAGTTTAAAGCTGTTAACAGTACTTTTTGGTACTTTTACACATAAGTTTTAGCAAATTACCCTTTTTCTACGTGTAAGATCACTGTTTGCGCATAAGTTTTGGTGGAAAACTCCTTTTCTACGCATAAAACCATTCTCTACGCTTAAGTTTAAGCATAAAAACCCTTTCCTACGCATAACTTGAGAATCCTACGCCTAAGTCTCACTTTCTACGCAGAAGATTGGATCTTACGCATAAGATTACATCTTACGCGTAAGTTGCTAAAATCTACTCTTAAGCTTCTTCAACGGTCTTATCTTCGTGCAATGGTGACTCAGTACTTCCCTAGCTTGGACAAGTTAGTGGAATACTTTGACTAAGGATATCTTTCAAGCTTGGACAAGTTTGAAAGATTTGTTTGATTCTTTAACCTTACGCAAAACTTCATTCTTACGCATAAGCTTAAACTTACGCGTAAAGGAGAATCTTACGCATAAACTTACTGTTTACGCATAAAATCACCCTTTACGCATAACATTTAAGTCTAGGCATAAGTTTAGTATTACGTGTAAGTTTTCAACTTTACCAAAGGATTGTGGTTTTAACCAAAGGAACTTACATTTCAATCTTCTACATGATCCTACATTACACAAGTGTTCAAATATGTCTCAACCACCACGTTACTTCTACTCTCATCCTCAGCAACATCAATATCAGCAGTATCAGCCACAACAATACCATCAGCAACAATCTTATCAACAACCATCACAATTACACTTTCAGCAACAACCGTTTCATCCACAACAACAATATCTCATGATGCAACAACATCAAATCATTCCTCAACAACAACCATATCCAATGTCACAACAACCCATTCAGTATTCGTCCAAACAACCTCACTGGTTTGATTGGATGTGTGAAGTTATTACAACTCAACAATCCAGACATGAGGCAGGATCACTTGATACACCCCCAATGCTTACACCTGGGAACTATGTTAAGTGGGAAAGTTGATTCTTATGGTTTATTGAACTTAGGAAACCCCATGGGAAATTCATGAAACAAGTGATACTTGAAGGACCATTTGAGTGGCCAACCATACTTGAAGGTGGTGATCCATCTGCTGATCCTCCACGTCCTCCTGTAGAGAAACCTCTTCCAGAATCTCTACTCACTGAAGAACAGAAGCTACATCGTGAAGCTGATGAGTATGCCATGATCTATATACTTTAAGGAATTTGGAATCCAATCTATCGAAGTGTTGATGCTCAGAAAATGGCTAAAGCTATGTGGGAACATGTTCACCTACTAATGGAAGGGACTCAACTGAACAAAGATTGTTGACATAAATAATGTATGAAAACGTTATTTATATTTTTCGATATCTCTATATTTTGACGATCACAAAATGTAAACTCATCAAACGTAAGATTACTACGTAAACAAGTATTAAGCTAGTCTATATCATTATATCCAACTTAATCACTTTAGGTATGAATAAACAAGTGCTTAATACATATCATGATCAAAGGGGTATTTAATTCATTAATACAAAGTTTATTTAATTATATAAACATATTATATATTTTTGAAAAACACTTTTGGTAATAAAGAAAAATGTTTTAATCATACTAAATATATGATTTCAAATTTTTAACCAAAATCAGTTAGTTTTTCACCAAATAAACTTTCCCCACTAAATGAAAAGTTTTTTGGCCGTTACAGCTGGGCGGCCCCCTTAATTATAAGGGGCGGTCCCCTTAAAATTAAGGGGACCGACCATGATTTAAGGGGACCGTCCAGGCTTCTGTGTCAGAAACTGTCAGAATTTTTCTCCTATAAATACCACCTGAAATCTAGAATTTTGCCCCACCTTTTGCACAATAATTTCAGATCTAAAACTCTCTAAACATCTTCCAAAATCCTTTGATCATTTGATTACTAATCATTGTTTCAAGTGATTTAATCCCTTCTCATCCATCCTCATCCAAAGTGCAAAAGAAGAACACTCCTTCTACAACTAAGTTCAAGAAACATTGAAGAGTAGTTGTGTATATTGTGTATATTATTTGTGAAGTTGTGCTGTGCTTGTAATTAGTAGTTTAGAAGAATTAAAAGTTGTGTAGATAGAAGAAGTTGTTTAGTAGTGAAGTAGTGTAGTTGTGAAGAAGATAGGTGTGAAGTAGATTGATGTGAAGAAGATAGGTGTGAAGAAGAAAGGTGTGAAGAAGATAGGTGTGAAGTAGATTGGTGTGAAGAAGTTGTGTAGAAGTTGTGATCAAGTTGTGACGTAGTTGTGGTGTGTAAATTGGTGTGTAAGGTTTTCTCCGCCATAAGGGAGTTTGTTGACATAGTGAAGAAAACTCTCGAGTAGGTGACTCGGGGAGTGGAGTAGGAACAAGGAAGGTGACCTTGTAGCCGAACCACTATAAATTCTTGTGTTATGGTTTGATCTCTCCAACTCTTTTCATTACTTACTTATTTACCTATACTATATTAGCTTAGTTAGTTAGTTACTATATAATTGTTCATATAGTGCAAGTATTGAGATCACATAAACTAGAATCGAAGTTTTTTTAAACAAACTTGTTTTTATAAATTTTAAAAGGACGTAAAACTATTCAACCCCCCCCCCTTCTAGTTTTCCACAAAGATGATATGGAATCAAAACTCTACATGGAATACACTAACATCACAATTGAACCAGGGAGTCACTTGAATCCTACTATCACCGTTTCACTAATGTGGTTAATGATTTGGAACGACACAAAATTACAGTACCAAGGATCGCAATGAATTCCAAATTCGTCAGTAGTCTTGGTCCGGATTAGCAAAAGTATGTGACATTTGTTCGTCAAACCAAAAATCTTCATGATGCACCATATGGTTTGTTGTATGATTTTCTGAAACACCATGAACCTGAAGTGGAGAAAGATCGAGCTCTTCGAGGAGGTTACTCACCATCCCCAACACCAAATTCTTTGGCACTCGTAGCTCAATCTTACTATGCTCCACCTCCAATGTCTAATCATGCTTATGTTCAGGAACAGAATTACTTTAGCTACCCACAACCTACAACTCCAAATCAGATGGTCCCATATGATTCTTCACCGCAATCTAATCAACTTGTTCCTTATGAAAACAGTGAGTCAATGTACTACTCAAATTCCAATGAAGATGAAGATGACGACTTCAATACGTTGAATCAAGGACTTGCTCTTATTGCTCGTGCCTTCAGCAAATTCTCAAACAAGACTAACAACCGTCTTCGATCTTCATCAAACACTAGGAATCAAGCTGTCATTCAAGATGGGAGGGTTGAGATACAGAATCGGAATTATGGAAGATCTGGTGCAGGTGGTTATTCGGGAAATTCTGGAAATGAATAGAGGATTAACAACAATGGAGGGTTCAGAAACAACTCCTGTGCTACTCAGAAAAGGAATGAAATTGTTGAAACTGGGAACTCAAACTTTGGGAATGTAGTGTGGTGCTACAACGATAATGAGAAAGGTCATATTGCAACAGCATGTCCAAAACTGAGAACTTGAGGCAGTAAGTTTCATAAGCAGGCATTACTTATGGCTCTCAAAGATGAAAAGGAAGGACATTTCACTGAGCAGGAGAACAACTTCATGGCAAATGTGTACAACGATGATGACATGGAAAATCTGGAAGCTAATGCAGCCGTGATGCTTATGTCCAACATGTAGGAACTTCATATGAATGATTCAGGCCCTGTGTATGACACTGATGGTTTGTCTCGGGTACATGATCTTAATGCTTGCCTAATACATGAAATAGCATCACCCTCTGCTTCTGAATCAGATAAGGCACAAGTTGTTCCATCTGACTCAACTTTATCTTCTCAAGAAGATGAACAAATGAACACAGTTGTTATATTTGATGATGATACAGTTATTTCATTTGATGATCCTATTGAGAATGATAAACATGATCATGTAGAACAACATAAACCACTGTTTGATCCAGATCCTGACCTAATATTGTCGTCAAAACAACTGAATGCTCAAAATTGCTAATAATGAAATGCAATGAGAAAAATAAAGCTTTAAAAGAAACAAATACGTCACTTACAATAGATATTGAGTGTTATAAAATACAACTTTCAAATCTGGAACACAAAGTTAAACATGAAAAAAGTTTTGAAAAGGCTTTTCAAGAATATTACAATAAAGAACAAGATCTTCAACATAAAATGCAAAATTTAATTGAGTCAAACGGAAAGTTGGTTTCAAAACTAGAAAATGAAAAGTGTGAACATCAAAAACAAGTTGAACAACTTCAAAAAGAGCTTTCAAAAACACAAACAGAGTTGTCAATTTGTAAAAAGGATTTATGTGAACATAAAGTGCGAAAAAGGAAAAGTGAAGATAAATTAATCGGCGAAATTGTTGATCTTGAACGCCAACTAAAAGATTTTCGTAATGTTGTTTACAAAACCGGGGGCTCAGTCACAACAATTCAGAAATTTACTTTGAAACCGAGACCCGATAAAGGTTTTGCACTTGGTGATTTTAAATCAATGTTTCTTCACAAAGCATTCAAAGCAAATCCTAAAATTTACAGTATAGAACAAATGCTGAATGATACGATTGTGCGTACTATTGTCTTTGATACTAAAGAAGAGGAAGAACTTGAAGAAGAGAGTCGATCAAAAATAAGTCAAGTCGAATATTGAAAACCATAGGATTATTCAAAAGCTCCTCATATTTCTAAATCTTTTATTCCTCAAAAAGAAATACCTGAGAAATCTTGGTATGTCACTGAGTCATATGTTTCATCTTCTAATGCGGCTCCTGTCCAAACTGTGGCACAAATAAATGATGCCTTACCATCTACGGGTGACGTTACACCTTTACCAAAAAGTTGTTGTGTTTTAAATTATTTCAAAACTTTTATGGACGACATCGAAATTTTGGAAGAAACAATTGAACGTAATTCAGAGATAAAAATTGAAACTTTTCAATCCGCTTACGAGCGAGAAAAGAGAGATATTTTTCAAAAACAAATGTTGCCAATTGTTCAACACCTACGTCACTGTGCTACACATTGGGAACAGGAACTTCAAAAAGAAGTCAAATCAATGATTAACATTTTCAACTCAAATGAAAATGCGATTTTGGTTCAAAAGCAAAGAAACAATGTTTTAAAAAATGATGCCGATCGACTCTTGGAAAAGGTTCTCAATGCTGATATTTTGTCTGTAATTATGAATGCTGTTTATGAATCTGGTACTTCTATGCTTGTGGAAGATCACTGTGCTGATAATGATTTGCTGAACACCAAAATTGAGACTTTAAAACAAGAAAATGATAAGATGAGAAAAAATAATGATGATGTGAAAAAACAATTTTCAAAAGAAATTGTCAACTCAAAGAAAGGCTTGAATGGTGCCAAGCTCAAAGTATTGAACTAGAATTGCAGCTTCAAAGTTAAAATATTTCAAACTCTTGTCAGCTTTGCAAAAACAATGAGTCTTTCAAAAGTCTGTGTCTCAAATACGAGAAGGAAATTACGGATTTAAAAATTGAAAACGCTGAATGGCAACAAAATCGCGATGACATTGCTCATTGCAACGGGAAACTTGAGTCTGATATTCAGGATAAAAATCACATCATCATTGACTTAAAAGAGAAAATTAAGCTACTTGAGAAAGGAAAGTTTGTTGACACCACTGTGATAGCATCAGGATTGTATCAAATAGACAAAACAAACAGGAATAATTCTGTTCAAAACACTAATGTTGACCCTTCCACTTCTACAGGACTAGTCTCCACTAATAGCATTAGCAGACCAAAGAGAAAAAGTAACAAGAAGAATAGGATCTTGCAACGTAAAAGAGGAACACTAGAAGCTCAAGAAGTAGAAGATCAACTTAGGAATTTGAATAAAACTCATGTTGCATGTGATTTAGATTTTAATCTGGCAAATTGTAATCAAAATCTCAATGTAACGAATGATGAACCTTTGAATGTTTTGAATATTAATGCATCTTGTGTGTTTTGTCGTAAAAGTGTATCATCTGGTGATCATGCAAAATGTGTAGCTAATTCTCTCTTAAATCGTCATAAGAAACGTAGGACAAGCATTCCTTCTAGGCCCACTACTACCTCTAAGTCTATATTAGGAAAACCGCCATCTACGGTTTCTAATGCTGTTGTAGTTACCCCCATAATTGAACATAAAAAATCTAGGAACAAGCCCAAAGCTAGTGAATTCACCAAAAAGAAAGCGAGAACTAGTTGGAATTGGCAACGTTGGCTAAAATATAAACCAGACTTTAAATGGATTCCTAAAATATTGAATACGTGTGCTTCTAACCAACCGGAACCCGCACTTTCTTTGGGTTCCACCCTTACTTCTGTTCCATCCTCGTCGTCTTCTTGTGATGCAGGTGGTTCATATTGTTCTCTAGATTGTTGATAGCGGATGCACCCGACATATGACAGACAATCTCAAACTCTTAGTCAACTTTGTTTCAAAGTTTATCGGAACTGCCAGATTCGGGAATGATCATTATGCTCTAATCATGGGATACGGTGACTATGTCAGTGGGAACATTGAAATCAGTCGTGTATATTATGTGGAAGGCCTAGGTCACAATCTCTTTTTAGTCGCTCAATTTTGTGATGGGGATCTAGAAGTAGCATTTCGTGAGAAAACTTGTTTCGTTCGTGACTTACAAGGAAATGATCTAATGTCTGGCTCACGTGGTTCAAATCTTTATACAATATCGATGTCTGACATGATTGCTACATCTCCGATTTGTCTTCTCTCCAAGGCAAAATCGACTAAATCTTGGTTATGGCATAAACGTCTTTCGCAATTGAATTTCAAAGCTATGACTGAACTTGCTCGTCATAAACTTGTTGATGGTTTTCCAAGATTCCGTTTTACCAAAGATCACTTATGTTCGGCCTGTGAACAAGGAAAAAGTACTCGAGCTCATTTTCCTTCAAAAACCGAGCATAGTACGAATCATGTTTTACAATTGCTTCATATGGATTTGTGTGGCCCAATGCGTGTTCAAAGTATCAACAGTAAATGCTACACACTTGTAATTGTTGATGATTACTCCAGATGGACTTGGGTTTATTTTCTACGAAGTAAAGATCAAGCTCCTTCAATGATCATCACCTTTCTCACTAAAATTCAAGTTCAGTTACGCAACACGGTCCAAATGGTCAGAACTGACAATGGTACATAATTTAAGAATCAGACACTTCGGTCATATTTTGAGAAAGTGGGAATTGAACATCAAAGATCTATTGCAAGAAGCCCAGAACAGAATGGAGTAGTTGAAAGACGCAACAGGACATTAGTGGAAGCTGCAAGAACCATGTTGATCAATGCTCAATTACCAGATCACTTATGGGCGGAAGCTGTTTCAACTGCATGTTACACCCAAAACCGTTGCATGATCACAAAACACCTTATCAGATTGTTCACAAAAGAAAACCAAACATCGATTACTTTCATGTATTTGGAGCACTTTGTTATCCGAAAAATGATCGTGATGATTTAGGTAAACTTAAAGCAAAGGCTGACATCAGAGTGTTTGTTGGATATTGTGAAAATTCCAAAGGCTTTCGGATATGGAATCGTCGTACAAGAGAAATTCAAGAAACTATTCATGCTAATTTCGATGAACTCACACAAATGGCTTCTGAGCAAAACAGCTTAGGCCCCGAATCCAACCGTCTTAACTTTCCGGATTCTTCGGCTGAACCATTGTCTCTCAACCGCAAAGAATTGGAAACCCTGTTTGCTCCACTGTTCGATGATACAATTGAAAACCGTCCTACTGAGGTCTTACCTATTTCCGCTGCACAACCTGAAAATATTCAACTACCTAAATCACCTCAACAAACAACAACAACTGTTGAGAAAGACGGCCCTCCAATTGCATCACCGATTATAGTAGAACAAACCACATCCAACTCATGACAATCGGCTGAAGATTCTACACCACAATCAGTTCCACAACCCGCAGAGTATGATCCATGTTGATATAAATAATGCTTAAAAACGTTATTAATATTCTTCAATAACTTTATGTTTTGATAATTACAAAATGCAAGCTAGATTAAATCAAGATTATGACGTAAACAAGTATTTAGTGACAAATATTTACTTCTACAACTAATATCACTTAAGGTATGTATAAACAAAGCATTTTATGCATTACATGATCAAAGGAACATTTTCTTTTAATCACTAGATTTTTATAAAATGTCACTAAACATTTTATATATTTTATAAAACATTTTTGGAATTAAAGGAATATGTTTAATTCATTATAAATATATGAATTCAAATTTTCAACCAAAAATGGCAAATTCTATCCAGAAAAATTTTTCTCACAAAAGGACAAAACTGGGCAACGTTCAGGAGGGGGCGGCCCCCTTAATTATACTAGGCGACCCCCTTAATGATTAAGGGGACCGGCACGCTCCAGAATAGTATTTTCTGGCCCTTTAAATACTGGTTCATTCCACACATTTTTTTCACCTTTTTGCACTATAAACTTTCTGATCCTATCTCTATCTTTATTTCATTACATTATAATACTTACATTATTAGATTATACTTGTTTAGACTTGCTCACACTTGTTGACATTTGAATTCACGTAAGATCGAATCAAAGTTTTTATAAATTCTAAAAGCTTTTCAAAACTAACACAAAAAGAACGTAAAACTATTCAACCCCCCCCCTTTCTAGTTTTCCACAATTAGCATCAGAGACAGGTTAAGCGAGATCTTTAAAGTATATTGTATTTTAAAACTTACAACGATCTATGGAATTTGAAAAATATTTAGAAGGGCAATCTATGCAAAGACCACCACTATTTGAAAGTGATGGATTTTTATATTAGAAAAATCGATTCGAAACTTATGTGAAATCAAAAGATCTAGATCTTTGGCATATTATTACTAATGGTGATTTTTTACCTATTCAAAATAACCCCGAAACAAGAAAAGATGAAATCGTACCTTTTGAAAAACAAAATGATGATTTAAAAAGAAAACTTGCTAAAAATGATGAAGCAAAAATGGTTATTTACAATGCGCTACCACGTAAAGAATACGAAAGGATCTTTATGTGCGGAACTGCAAAAGAAATTTGGAACTCTTTACTAATAACTCACCAAGGTAATAGTCAAGTCAAAGATAAAAAAATAGATCTACTTGTTCAACAATATGAGCAATTCACGACTCCGGAAGAGGAATCAATTGATAATGCTTTTGCAAGGTTTAACACTATCATCATAAGTTTAAAAGCACTTGATGAGAGTTTTTCTAGCAAGAATTTTTTAGGAAGTTTGATGAGGTGAAAAATGATCCGTTTTTAGGGGGTCATTTAAGCCCGAATTCGAATTTATTTGATCAAATATTGCCCTAAATCATTCCTTTTGTGATTTCAGGTACTTTTTGAGTGAATTCTGGAAAAGGAAGCATTTTGGACGTTTTTGGAGAATAAAAGTGAAGAAAACGGCAAAGTCTTAATTTTCCTTGCTGGGAACAGTACCTGACGGCGTCAAGAGCATTCATGTGACGGCGTCAAGAGTAAAAGTGGTGACGGTCCAGAAGAAACGTGACGGCGTCACCCAAGGCCGTCACGTGTTAACTTGTCAAAACTGGCACGCGGAGTAGCTGATATTGTTTTGGTCATAACTTTTGCATACGAACTCGGATTTAGGTGATTCAAAAGCCCACGAGAAGAGGACGAAGAAATCTACAATTTGGTGAAAAAGGGGTGTGACGCCGTGATACGTGGGAATCGCACCAGGCTTTACCTCTCAAGGGATCTTGAGAAGCTTACAACCCCCACCAGGCAGTGTACCTGATCGTTGTAGTATAGTATAGTGACAAGTACCGGGGGATTGATCGTTCAGCTAGGAATAGTGTCGTTAGGATTGAAATTAATCTAACTAGGTCTAAAGGTGAAGGATGATTCTTTTTATGTTTTTATATTTTATGAAAAGCAAGTAAAAATCTCGGGTATTGGGAGAGTGGGCGGAATTAGTTGCTAATCAACTAACCCAAATGCTACTAATTAAACTAATAAACAAGAAAATAAACTAAGGTTCTACAAGATAAGTGAAGCATGTCTACCCATGATATGTTACTCCTTGCTAGCTATCCAATCCTACCTATTGAATTGTAACCTTGTTTTAATTGACGGGTGTATTCCTAATAACTCATGGAGTGGCATACATATCTCTCCAATTCTATGAGCTCTTATCTCCTCCTATGCCATGCCCGGTACAACCATAGGGATTGTAAACAGTGGCTCATGCGTTAAATACTACCTTAATAGCCTAGTATGCCTTGGCTACATGTTTCTTAAGATGTTCAAGCACATTACACGATGGAGATCTGCTAGTTTTCTTAAGCCTAACATCGAATTCATTCAATCAAAACAAGAATCAATAGGAAACAAGAATTATAAACTAAACCAACTAGATCTATTGAAGTTGTCACGCCTTAATTGATGGATATAGACACACACATCAACGAGCCCCTCATTGTCACACCCCCATAATCGGGTCCAGCGGAAGCATGCATGTAGCTGGGGTGTAACTCAATTGGTATTACAACACAAGTTCAAAAACGGTTTTCACTTCAATCATTTAGAATAAAATCATTTAACCAAAAGTATTGAATTTACATCGTTAAAAATAGTGCGGAAGTAGGCCCGTAAAATAATTTAAAACAGTCCCCAAGTGAATATCAGAGTCTTCTATGACCATGCCATGCCCTGCCAAAACCTCCAGTAGCGTGCCATTGCTTAAAACCTGAAAATACATGCTAAAGAGTGTCAACACGAGGTTGGTGAGTTCATAAGTTTGTATTAAAACAATAGTGTTGTGAGTTAAATAGAGAGTTTTGTGACCATTGTGTGGCTCACAATGTCATATCAATAAAGTTTACCTTACAGTAAAACAGGATTGTGGACCATGAGTAGAGTGTGTGATCATTACAACAAATATAATATCACATAGAAAAATAGTCTATTACGCTAGCGCTAAGTTCATGCAACCGAAGCTATAACAGTGTGCATGCTCTAGAAGCATGTTAAATATAAAGGCCCGGCAAGTGTTTATCCCGTTACACTTGTAATTCGACATGTTATACGCTCGCGTTTGCCTATCCGGTCAAACCGAACGGGGGAGTCACCACCAATAGATCTATTTATAACATTCGCGCTTCCCAGCAGGAATTGACGGTTCATGAGTTTGGGCATAGTGGGATTCAAGGGCTTAGGCTAGTCCGCGTAATAGTTTAAATAAAGCATAAGTTTCAGTATGGTCCATAAAAGTGTTTGCATAAAAGCAACAGTTCATAAAGCGTGTTGCATAAAAGCAAGTGTTCATAAAGTGCGTTGCATAAGAGCAAGAGTTCATAAAGTGTGTTGCATAAAAGCAATAGTTCATAAAGTGTGTTGCATAAAAGCAATAGTTCATAAAGTGTGTTGCATAAAAGCAAGAGTTCATAAAGTGTGTTGCATGTTTATAAAACGCTTGTGTATGCGAGAAAATAATCAAGTATGCAACCGATATACACATAGGTGCATTTGAATAATCAATCAAGCCTTCAAAGAAACAGTAGTGTTTAAGTAAACAATTGCGCATTCAAGCATTGAGTTTAGTAAAAAACGAGCATGTATTCTCCCCCAAAACAGTTATAAAAACAGGTAAAAGTAGGGGGTATGAACTCACCTGGTGCGATAGCTACGATGACAAAAGTGGATACACTGAAATGAGGCACGATCTCTAATCGCAACCTAATATGAATGATAGTTTCTAATGTAAGAAACGAAATGATGCTACACATGCAAGTACGTATGTTATCGATACCACTCGTTAGTTTTGGAAATAACGCTTATCGTCGAAAAGTACATTTTTGACGTCTCGTTAAGTTAATAACCACTTTTCATGTAGTTGTGTTGAAAAGGTACTCCACGATCCTCGTTTGGTGTTTTATCGGTAAATATAAAGTTTTCGCCGCAAAAATAACATTTTCATTACTTGAAAATATGACCAAAATGGCCTCGCAAAACTAGTCGCGAAATATTGTACGTTAAGTGTTAATAGTCAAGCTCGGCGTTTTTGAAAACCTTGTAACAATATCTTGAAGTCGTGTTATTTAACTTTTGGCTATACGGGTCTTGATCAATGAGAGAATCGTCTCTTATTGTTGCTATTTGAAAATATTATGTTCAACACTTAGAAAATTTCATTATAGCAAAAGCTGTCAAAATATATATAGTTTATCGGGTATATAGATGAGGTCGTAGTTTATTCGTTACAAGTCCAATGATCAAACGGCCAATTGATTTGAAAAGCTAGCTGGGAGATCTTGATTTCATAAAACTACGGCTCGGACTCAAACTGATCCGATCATAAAGAAAAACAGCCGTGAAAGTGGTGTCTCGCAAAGACAGTTTACGTCAAAACTCTATTAGTGTAAAAAGCTGATGGAAATATATATATATATCGTTATAAGCCCGTTTTCTATGTTCTTTATATCCCCGCGAAGGTAATCAAGTACACTTTAGGTTTCTCAAGGTCTCGGCTAGTCTAGATATCATTAAATCTCAGTTTTCCTAGCTAGAAAGATCGGGACAGATTCAATATTTCAGAAAATATAGTTTTCGTCGTAAATCTTGAAAATAGCATATCTTTTTCGTCGTAACTCGGATTTTATCCCCGTTTTTGGCCATAGTTTCGTCTCGGAATGTATTTTCTAAATCTTTGGTTCAAAGTTACACCCTAGACCCTGAGTTTCCCACGTTTAACAAAAAAGGGACAATAGCTTTTATATAGTTGTGAAAATCAACTTTCCTAGTTTGTAACTTGTTCAAGGCTTAACCAAACCATCTCAAATCAACTTCACAAATACCCAATCCTACCATACACCTTCTTAGGGTGTCATGGGGTCCTAAACATCACCAATCTTGGTGGATCTAATGAGATTGATAATAAAAATTATAGATCTAGTGTTTATAAAAACAAAATGAGTAACAAGTGGTATGGATCTTACATACTTGTATGCTTTACCAATATATCTTGAAAATACCTAAAAATATAAAGTAAATGAAAGTATGAAAAGATCAAAAGTGTTTTTGAAGCTTACTTGAAGATTGGATGATTTTTGAGCAAGGAAACTTAAGTATCTTGAGGTTTTTATTTCAAAACCTTAACTAGATCAATACTATGACTTGATAAACACTTGAATCTTGAAAATTTTATGGTTTCTTGTTGGAGATCTTGTCTTGGCCGAAAATATGAAGAAGAGAGGGAGATGAGAGAGTTTTTGGTAGTTGTTGATGTTGTGTAAATGAAGAATGTGCAAGAAAATGGAGTTTATATATTCTTTGAAAGTCTTGGTCAAGTGTTTAGTCAAAAACATCTTGGTCCTAGGGGGGGGGGGGGGGCGGCACACACAAGAGCAAAACATGGGAGGCTTGTTGGTGGCTCAATTAATGTGCTTGTCTCCCATTGTATAGTTATTAGTTGGTTTTGTTGTATATTAGATGTTATCGGGTACCGAGTTAACTAAAAATAAATGTTACCGAGGTAAAATAAAATACAAGGAAGTTGTAAAAGTTGTAAAATATTATTCCAGATGATAATCGGGTGTTAAAATAATTATTGAATTGAAATAGCGCAAACCGACGGAGTTATAAGCTCCGACCGTAAAATGTAGCCATTGGTTTCAAAACACCGGGTAAATTAATAATATAATTTTTATATTATTATTATGAGTATGTAAATATGTTAGGATCATAGTCGGGAGTATTGGGTATACGTTAGTAGTAAAACTGAGTGGTATCGTTAATTACAAATTAAGCATACGTAAATTGAAATAATGCATATCCGTGTAGGTTCTCAAGTGATGATGATGTGTAGACTATTCCAGTCTATATCAAGTGTCATTAATGAATGATGCATGAAATCGCAGCTAAACCTAACTGGTTATGCGAATTTAAAGACTCGTAAACTCAGTTTACGAAAAGACGAACGTTGATCATGAACAGTGATTTCCCTTCGGGAATGAATAGTGTCACATGAATTGTAAAATTTTTGAACGTTTCTCGGAATCACAAACTGACTCCGAAAATGATGAATAGTGACCGGTGAATAGTAATCGATGAATAGTAACTGATGAATAGTGCATAGGAGAAATGTCCCGAAAATGCAGGTTGTTACACTCATTGATGGAGATAGACACAACATCAACAAGAAATCAATGAGATCTAATCAATTATATACAAGTTTCACATAATCACAAGTAGACACAAGGTGAATTAGCAAATCACCATCAAAGAAGAGCAAACAACAATGATAATGGAAAACATAATTAAGATAGAATCATCAAACCAATACATGATTTTTATGGAGTGATTGAAACCCTCTAAGTTGCTAGAAAAACACCTACCTAAACCCAGGAATCGACCTTTGGGTTTAGGGCTTCCAAAAAATGAAATTATGATGTTATATTTATAGGCATGTTTTCTGTCGGCCCATCTTGACGGCGTCATCCCGTTACTCTTGACGCCGTCATGACCATTTTTTCACCAAATTGTAGATCTCTTCGTCCTCTTCGCGTGGGCTTTTGAATCACCTAAATCCGAGTTCGTATGCAAAAGTTATGACCAAAACAATATCAGCTACTTTGCGGGCAAGTTTTGACAAGATAACACGTGACGGCCTTGGGTGACGCCTTCACGTTCTCTCTGGGCCGTCACCACTTTTACTCTTGAATCCGTCAGGATGTTGCTCTTGACGCCGTCACCTACTGTTTCCAGCAATGAAAATTAAGACTTTGGCGTTTTCTTCACTTTTATGCTCCAAAAACGTCCGAATTGCTTCATTTTCCAGATTTCTCTCCCAAAGTACCTAAAATCACAAAAGGAACGATTTAGGGCAATATTTGATCAAATAAATTCAATTCCGGGCTTAAATGACCCCCTAAAAGAGGTTCATTTTTCGCCTCATCATATACCCTTACACTTGAGATTTGCTTGTCCTCAAGCAAATGCGCTTTTATTCTACTCAAAATACAAGTTAGGGGTCATTTAACACTAATATAAAAGTAATTACAACAAATAATCATTCCACTAAAGACCAATAGACAAGCACGGAGGTCATACACTAGCACCTCACAAATAGTGTTTAGATACTCACATCTCTCGGGTGTAATAAAGCATAAATTACAATATGGAAACGGAAGATATCTCTCACTACCTGTCATAGCAAAATAGATTACCATAGGCTTGGGAAAGGATCAAACCTCCACCACATGGCGTAAGCACCTAGGATAAACTATCAAAGAGGTTTTTTAAAGGGTTGTAACGTTAAGTGTAGGGATATGAAATACACGGTTTTGTTGGATAAAGGAAGTTTTTACTGGTGGCGAGTTAACAATCTTGGTTAATTACATGTACAATATGGCGTTGCTAAGCCAAGACTAGACTCGACTTAAGCTAATAAATGAAAAATAACAAAAACATAAAATAAACATAGAATGAAACGGGATGGTAGTCCGTATGTTTTTTTCTCTTTTCCTTTTTCTATTTTTTTTTTCTTGTTTTTTCGATTTTTTTTTTACATACACTCTTACCCTACCATCCGAAATAATACATCATAGGGAATGAACGTTCCCCTTACACTTGAATCTTTACATACTTTACAATAAACTAATCTAATGACTCGAATTAAGAAAATCAAAACACTTGGAGCACTTTTAAGATTAATGTACATATGGGGGTAATAAATGATGTTCTTCCCCATTACTCCATAAAATAAGTACTTTACCCATGAGTCCCAATCGTCCCAAAATAATATGTACAAGGATATGACTCGACTTAGCAACCATGTAATCAATTAGATAGTTAACTTAGGGTTTAACAAATAACAATAATGCACTAAAGATGAGCGCATACACGGAAGGCTAAGGCGATTTGGGTGTACATTTTAGTGGGGTGTAACAAATTCTTCCTTTAAGTAAAATGCTTAAAGTTAGAAACGAAAAGATAGGCTCGGAGGGGTGTACTAGGGGTTTCGTGTACTAAAAATGAGTACAACGCTAAGGGTGTGGGAAAAATTAGTTGACTTAACTAGCCAAATAATATGACTTAAATGGTCAAGTAATTATGATACGGGTTTAACACAAGGGTGATCTTAATGCCTCTTATAATGTAGTAAATCCTACCACACGAATGTAGTCTCACTAGCGGTCTCGGGATGCATCACTAACGCAAGTTCTAGAATCTAAATACTACCGGTACACTCATAAGCACTAATAGTAAATGCTTTTCCTATCAAATCTAAAGGCTAACTTCACATATTTGGGTGGAAAACTTTTCTGAATGATACGGTTATGTGCTAGTCATACAATCTCCTATCCATGAGACGCTTGCTATGGCTAAAGTTTCGCTCCTAAATGTTGTAAAAAAAATTTAAATTTGGCGCTAAAATTGCACTAACAAGTATGTCTCATAGTTTTATTACACATCTACTATTAAACAAAACAAACTCAAGCAAAAGTGTACATGTAAGGTATCATCATTTTACCCTCCCCTTACACTTAAGATGAACATTGTCCCCAATGTTCAAGTAAAGAATGTAAAAGTTAAAAAGTAAAAAGAATGAAATCAAATACTCCCCTGATTCGCTCGGTATGGATAATTAGGTGGCCAGGTTAAATCTTCCTCCAAGAAAATGAACAATCAAAGCTTCCCTTCCAGAATATAAATCATCTTCTTGTCATACATAACCTGTAAATCTGAGAAAACAAACAAAAACAACCTCGCGTAAAATCGGCGGCATCCTATATAAGTTACCAAATCCTAGAAAACAAGATAAGATATAATGCTTATGGAATGAAGTTTGCAGATTTCCTGGAGATTATAAAACTTAATAATTCACAAAAACCATAAGACTCCGTTAGAAAAACAAAACTGGTAAAATTTCCAGATTTTTACACGTGACGCCATCAAGAGTTAACTCGTGACGCCGTCAGAAGTGACCTGCAGAAATTCTTATGTTAAGTTTTCGAAAAATTTCTGGAAAAACTTGGTCCTACTTCCTGGAAAATCCTGCAAAACTTCATTATGACTCAATACAAGCATTTGACTCTAACAAATACGAATATATATGTTCATTTAATATTGTGGAGAATCATGATCGGTTTGTTTCTTAAAAACATATTTGGGGTTTCCCCTTACACTTATCTTTTGCAAAAATACTTTTTGGTGGAGTTAAGACTAGGCCAAAACAACAAAGTAAAGTATTTCCACTATTTAGTTTAGAAACATGATCTACCAACAATAAAAATAAAGCATGCATACGGAAGCAAATAACAAACAAACAAAATAAAATCACACAAAGCATGGGTTGCCTCCCAAGAAGCGCTTTTCTTTATTTACGAGTCTTGTAGCTAGACTCAAGGTCATGGGTTAACGTGTATCGCTTATGCTCACATAACCAAGTGTGAGCCATCTAATAGTCGCCTCATCTTTCTTATAATCATCTCCTAACTCTAAGCATCCGCGATAGTATCTTTTATTTTTTTCATGAATATACTTAAGTCCTTTTCTCTTATCATTCTCACTTAGCATTTCTATGGGCGGATATCTACTACATTTTTCCATGGAAAAATCCTTGAACCTAGGGTGTGTGCGGGGCATTTGATAGACAAAATCTTCATCTCCATCCGAGAATGTAACTAACCCTTCTATGAGTTTTTCATCGAGGTTGGTCAACCGTTTAAAAGGTTTTCCAAACACAACTTGGGTCAACTTATCATCAATAAATTCTCCTAAATTCTCCATAACCATGAACTCAACAAGATAGACCAAGCTTCCTACAAACACATGCAATGGTATTGCCCTAGCAATAATGTTTTCTCCTTTGTATTCTAACTCATCTACCATGATTTTATTATATTCATTGCGCGAGATTATGTTCATCGGGAGAGATGAGTTAAGATAGGCATTAAAGCTCTTAAATATGATTTTACAAGGAAATTGCATGTTGAATGAACTATCACACTCAATCCTAGTTCTAGGGTCGACATACCTAAGAGGGTTTATTTCCTCTTCCATCTTATTCTCATTAATCACATCACCATCATCAAGATCCTCTTCGGAGTCTGAATAGTAAAAGGGACTAGCCCTACGGTCATCATCATGATCAGACTCCTCTAACTCAGAATTATTGTCAAAGTGGTGGTTGGGCGAGAGGTTAGGTGGGTTCTCATTTTCCACTAAAGGGAGTGGGGCTAGCATTTGGAAAATCCTACGATGAAAAACACGAATAACAGGAATCAAACGATCAATGTTATCGTTATCCATCGAAATAGTTTACGAACAAAGGACACAAAGAAATAAGATAGACTAAAGAAAACCTAAAAATAAAAATAAAATCTTACTAGAAAGGAATCTAGCAAGTAGACCTAATAAAAAGATATTCTAACCTAGACAATAACTATTCCCCAGGCTGCGGCGCAAAAAACTTGATACGTGGGAATCGCACCAGGCTTTACCTCTCAAGGGATCTTGAGAAGCTTACAACCCCCACCAGGCAGTGTACCTGATCGTTGTAGTATAGTATAGTGACAAGTACCGGGGGATTGATCGTTCAGCTAGGAATAGTGTCGTTAGGATTGAAATTAATCTAACTAGGTCTAAAGGTGAAGGATGATTCTTTTTATGTTTTTATATTTTATGAAAAGCAAGTAAAAATCTCGGGTATTGGGAGAGTGGGCGGAATTAGTTGCTAATCAACTAACCCAAATGCTACTAATTAAACTAATAAACAAGAAAATAAACTAAGGTTCTACAAGATAAGTGAAGCATGTCTACCCATGATATGTTACTCCTTGATAGCTATCCAATCCTACCTATTGAATTGTAACCTTCTTTTAATTGACGGGTGTATTCCTAATAACTCATGGAGTGGCATACATATCTCTCCAATTCTATGAGCTCTTATCTCCTCCTATGCCATGCCCGGCACAACCATATGGATTGTAAACAGTGGCTCATGCGTTAAATACTACCTTAATAGCCTAGTATGCCTTGGCTACATGTTTCTTAAGACGTTCAAGCACATTACACGATGGAGATCTGCCAGTTTTCTTAAGCCTAACATCGAATTCATTCAATCAAAACAAGAATCAATAGGAAACAAGAATTATAAACTAAACCAACTAGATCTATTGAAGTTGTCACGCCTTAATTGATAGAGATAGACACACACATCAACAAGCCCCTAATTGATGGAGATAGACACAACATCAACAAGAAATCAATGAGATCTAATCAATTATATACAAGTTTCACATAATCACAAGTAGACACAAGGTGAATTAGCAAATCATCATCAAAGAAGAGCAAACAACAATGATAATGGAAAACATAATTAAGATAGAATCATCAAACCAATACATGATGTTTATGGAGTGATTGAAACCCTCTAAGTTGCTGGAAAAACACCTACCTAAACCCAGGAATAGACCTTAGGGTTTAGGGCTTCCAAAAAGTGAAGTTATGATGTTATATTTATAGGCATGTTTTCTGTCGGCCCATCTTGACGGCGTCAGCCCGTTACTCTTGACGCCGTCACGACCATTTTTTCACCAAATTGTAGATCTCTTCGTCCTCTTCGCGTGGGCTTTTGAATCACCTAAATCCGAGTTCGTATGCAAAAGTTATGACCAAAACAATATCAGCTACTTTGCGCGCAAGTTTTGACAAGTTAACACGTGACGGCCTTGGGTGATGCCTTCACGTTCTCTCTGGGCCGTCACCACTTTTACTCTTGACGCCGTCAGGATGTTGCTCTTGACGCCGTCACCTACTGTTCCCAGCAATGAAAATTAAGACTTTGGCTTTTTCTTCACTTTTATGCTCCAAAAACGTCCGAATTGCTTCCATTTCCAGATTTCTCTCCCAAAGTACCTAAAATCACAAAAGGAACGATTTAGGGCAATATTTGATCAAATAAATTCAATTCCGGGCTTAAATGACCCCCTAAAAGTGGTTCATTTTTCGCCTCATCACGCCGTCATGTGTAACGAGCTGACGCCGTCATGTCTTGCCGGCAGAAAACTTGCCTATAAATATAACATCATAACTTCACTTTTTGTAAGCCCAAAACCCTAAGGTCGATTCCTGGGTTTAGGTAGGTTTTTTTTTAACAACTTAGAGGGTTTCAATCACTCTATAAACATCTTGTAATGGTTTGATGATTCTATCTTAATTCATGTCTTCAATTATCATTATTGTTGCGTGTTCTTTATTAATTATGCTTGGCTAATTCACCTTGTGTGTACTTATGATTGTGTGAAACTTGTATATAATTGATTAGATCTTATTGATTCCTTGTTGATGTTTGTATCTATCTTCATCAATTAGGGTGTGACACTTCGATAGATCTAATTAATTTAGCTTATAATTCTTGTTTCCTATTGTCTCTTGTTTAATTGAATGAATTCGATGTTAGGCTCAAGAAAACTGGCAGACTTCCATAGGGTAACATGCTTGAACGTCTTAAGAAACATGAACCAATGCGTACTAGGTTATTATGGTTGTATTTAATGCATGAGTGAATTCTAATGATCCCATGTTAGGAGCTTCTTGCAGGCTCGACATAGGAGTGAAGTAGGAGCTTATAGAGATGGGGAAGTACGTACGCCACCCCACGAATGGTATTAAGGAATACAACCCGTCAATTAAAACAAGGTGTGACAATTCAATAGGTAGAATTGGATAGCTAGCAAGGAGTAACATATCATGGGTAGACATGCTTCACATCCCTTGTAGAACCTTAGTTTAGTTTTCTTGCACATTAGTTTAATTAGTAGATTTTGGGTTGGTTGATTAGCAACTAATTTCGCCCCTCCTTCCAATACCCGAGATTTTTACTTGCTTTTCATAAAATATAAAAATACAAAAAGAATCATCTTTCACCTTTAGACCTAGTTAGATTAATTTCAATCCTAACGACACTATTCCTAAGTTGAACGATCAATCCCCCGGTACTTGTCACTATACTATACTACAACGATCAGGTACACTGCCTGGTGGGGGTTGTAAGCTTCTCTAGATCCCTCGAGAGGTAAAACCTGTTGCGATTCCCATGAATCAAGTTTTTGGCGCCGCAGCCCAGGGAGTAGTTATTGTTTAGGTTGAATTTGATTTTTATTAGGTCTACTCATTAGATTCCTTTCAAGTGAGATTTTTTCTTTTTATTTTGGTGCTTTCTCGTAGTCTATCTTTTCTTTGTGATTTTGTTTGTAATTTGCTTCAAATGGACTTTACACTTAGACTTCTAAGATTACAAGATAAGGTTGAGTGGCTAAAACACCAAAGATTTCAAAATACCTCATTTAGAGACACCTATGAATCATATGAGCCTTTACCTAGAATAGATTCTTATGAACAACCTCCATGTTTAAGATCTAGTTTTAGTGAGGCCAATAGGAAATGCGACCTAGTTTGCCAAGGAATTATGGAGAGAGCCATTGCAACAAATCATAAGTTGGATGAAGCACTAGGTTTGCTATTATCACTACCTAAGAAAACAATTGAGGAGGATCTAGCCGAGCATGACCACATTGATCAAAAAGACCTAGGTTTTATGACCAATGACTTTGAATCTCAAGGAACACATGATGAATCCTTTAGGCAAATTGAATATAAGATTATTGAGGATGATCCTTATGATTCGGACATAGAAGTTGAGATGCCTAGAGAAGCACGTGAGATACTTAGGAGAATGCTTAGGATAGATTCTACCAAAACATATGATGAGGATATAGGTGATCTTGACACATGGAATGATGAGGTCAATAACATAATCCCACAAAATACTCAACCATCATTTGAGGAACACACACCGCCCGTGACTTACCCGGAAGAAGTAGAAGAAACTTTAGGAATTCCGATGGAGGTAGAACCCTTGGACTAGGCACCACTTGAGGATATAGGTTTGAATACTTGTAGTGATAACCATACTCCTAGTTCTAGGGAATTTCCTAGTCTTGATGAACCGGAACCTCAATCTTTACACACCTTTCCATCCTTAGATATATTTCTAGGAGACAAAAGAGGAACCGACCCACCCATCAACCAATATTTTCCGGGTAGTTTTAGGATGAAGGAAGCCATTCACTCACCCCCTTCACCTCACGTGGCATATTTCTACCCTAAGGGTGTGTATCGCTACTTCCATCCGCACTTAATTCAAAGTGTAGGGAAAACTTCCCCTGTTTCCGTTAAATAAGGGTAGAGTCAGGCTCGAGACTCGAATAAAAACAAGTGCTTATTGGGAGGCAACCCAAGCTTTATTTATTTGTTTGTTTGTTTGTTTGTTTATTTGATTTTATTTGTTTCCATATGCATGTTTTATTTTTGTTGTTTGTGGCTCATGTTTCAAAGTAAATTGTGAAAATGCTTTATTTTGTTTTTAACTTCGTCTTAATTGCATATAAAGGTATTTTGCAAAAGATAAGTGTAAGGGAGATCCGAATTTGTTTATAAGAACGAAATTGAGCATGAACCACAACAATATTAAATGAACATGTGTATTAGTAATTGTTTAAGTCAAATGCTTGTATCGAGTCATAATGATGTTTTGCAGGATTTTCCAGGAAGTAAGGCATAAGTTTTTCCAGAAATTTTCTGGAAACTTAACATGAGATTTCTGCAGGTCACTTCTGACAGCATCAGGAATTAATTCCTGATGGCGTCATGTGTAAAATTCTGGAAATTTTGCTAGTTTTGTTTATATCGGAGTCTTAAAGTTTTTGTTGATTCTTTAGTTTTATAAACTCCAGGGAATCTGCAAACATTCATTCCACAAGCATTATATCTTTAATTGTTTTGTTTTTATTCCTAAGTCTGGAATTACATCTAGTTGTGAGTTTTGTTTGTTCAGATTGATGCTTTGGGTTTTTGTGATTGTTTTCTCAGGTTTAACAGATTATATATGACAAGAAGATGATTTATATTTCTGGAAGGGAAGCTTTGATTGTTCATTTTCTTGGAGGAAGATCTAACCTTGTTACCGCACTATCCACACCGAATGAATCAGGGGAGTATTTGATTTCATTCTTTTACCTATTTCACTTTTACATTCTTTAATTGAACATTGGGGACAATGTTCATCCTAAGTGTAAGGGGAGGGTAAAATGATGATACCTTATAGGATACACTTGCACTTGAGTTTGTTTGTTTGATGGTAGGTGTGTAATAAAACTATGAGAAATACTTGTTAGTGTAATTTTAGAGCCAAATTTAAAATTTTTTACAACATTTAGGAGTGAAACTTTAGCCTTAGAAAGCGTCTCATGGATAGGAGTCGTATGACTAGCACAAAACCGTACCATTCAGAAAAATTTTCCACCCAAATATGTGAGGTTCGCCTTTAGATTTGATAGGAAAAGCATTTACTATTAGTGCTTATGAGTGTACCAGTAGCATTTAGATTCTAAAACTTGCGTTAGTAATGCATCCCGAGACCGCTAGTGAGACTACATTCGTGTAGTAGGATTTACTACATGATAAGAGGCATTAGGATCACCCTTGGATTAAACCCGTATCATAATTACTTGACCATAAAAGTCATATTACTTGGCTAGTAAAGTCAACTAATTTTTCCCACACCTTAGCGTTGTACTCATTTTTAGTACACGAAACCCCTAGTACACCCCTCCGAGCCTATCTTTTTGTTTCTAACTTTAAGCATCTTACTTAAAGGAAGAATTTATTACAACCCACTTAAATGTACACCCAAATCGCCTTAGCCTTCCGTGTATGCACTCATCTTTAGTACATTATTGTTTCATGTTTAAACCCTTAGATAATTATCTAATTGATTACATGGTTGCTAAGTCAAGTCATATCCTTGTACATATTGTTTTGGGACAATTGGGACTCATGGGTAAAGTACTAGCGTTATGGAGTAATGGGGAAGAACATCATATTATTACCCCCATATGTGCGTTAATCTTAAAAGTACTCTAAGATTTTTGATTATCTTAATTCGAGTCATTAGATTAGTTTATTGTAAAGTATGTAAAAATTCAAGTGTAAGGGGAATGTTCATTCCCTATGATGTATTATTTTGGATGGTAGGGTAAGAGTGTATGCAAAAAAAAAATAAAAAAAATAAAAAAAAAAATAAAAAAAAAATCGAAAAAATTAAGAAAAAGAAAAAAACATACGGACTACCATCCCGTTTCATTCTATGTTTATTTTATGTTTTTGTTAATTTTCATTTATTAGCTTAAGTCGAGTCTAGTCTTGGCTTAGCAACGCCATATTGTACATGCAATTATCCAAGATGCTTAACTCGCCACCAGTAAAGATTGTCTATATCCAACAAAACCTTGTATTCCATATCCCTACACCTAACGTTATAACCCCTTAAAAGACCTCTTTGATAGTTTATCCTAGGTGCTTACGCCATGTGGTGGAGGTTTGATCCTTTCCCAAGCCTATGGTAATCTATTTTGCTATGACAGGTAGTGAGAGATGTTTTCCATTTCCATATTGTGATATATACTTTATTACACCCAAGAGATGTGAGTATCTAAACACTATTTGTGAGGTGCTAATGTATGACCTCCGTGCTTGTCTTTAGTCTTTAGTGGAACGATTATTTGTTGTAATTACTTTTATATTAGTGTTAAATGACCCTTAACTTATATTTTGATTAGAATAAAAGCGCATTTGCTTGAGGACAAGCAAATCTCAAGTGTAAGGGTATATAGGCGAAAAATAATCCGTTTTTAGGGGGTCATTTAAGCCCGAATTCGAATTTATTTGATCAAATATTGCCCTAAATCGTTCCTCTTGTGATTTTAGATACTTTTGGACTGAATTCTGGAAAAGAAAGCATTTTGGACGTTTTTGGAGCATAAAAGTTTAATTTTCCTTGCTGGGAACAGTACCTGACGGCGTCAAGAGTAAAATTGGTGACGGTCCAGAAGAAACGTGATGGCGTCACCCAAGGCCATCACATGTTAACTTGTCAAACTGGCGCGCGGAGTGGCTGATATTGTTTTGGTCATAACTTTTGCATACGAACTCGGATTTAGGTAATTCAAAAGCCCACGCGAAGAGGATGAAAAATCTACAATTTGGTGAAAAATGGGTGTGACGCCTTCATGTGTAACAAGCTGACACCGTCATGCCTTGCCGACAGAAAACTTGCCTATAAATAAAACATCATAACTTTACTTTTTGTAAGCCCAAAACCCTAAGGTCGATTCCCGGGTTTAAGTAGGTGTTTTTCCAGCAACTTAGAGGGTTTCAATCACTCTATAAAAACATTGTAATGGTTTGATGATTCTATCTTAATTCATGTCTTCAATTATCATTATTGTTGCGTGTTCTTTATTAATTACGCTTGGCTAATTCACCTTTTGTCTATTTATGATTATGTGAAACTTGTATATAATTGATTAGATCTAATTGATTCCTTGTTGATGTTTGTGTCTATCTTCATCAATTAGGGTGTGACACTTCGATAGATCTAATTGGTTTAGCTTATAATTCTTGTTTCCTATTGTCTCTTGTTTAATTGAATGAATTCGATGTTAGGCGTAAGAAAACTGGCAGACTTCCATAGGGTAACATGCTTGAACGTCTTAAGAAACATGAACCAATGCGTACTAGGTTATTATGGTGGTATTTAATGCATGAGCGAATTCTAATGATCCCATGTTAGGAGCTTCTTGCAGGCTCGAAATAGGAGTGAAGTAGGAGCTTATAGAGATGGGGAAGTACGTACGCCACCCCATGAAAGGTATTAAGGAATACAACCCGTCAATTAAAACAAGGTGTGACAATTCAATAGGTAGAATTGGATAGTTAGCAAGGAGTAACATATCATGGGTAGACATGCTTCACATCCCTTGTAGAACCTTAGTTTAGTTTTCTTGCACATTAGTTTAATTAGTAGCTTTTGGGTTAGTTGATTAGCAACTAATTCCGCCCCTCCTTCCAATACCCGAGATTTTTAATTGCTTTTCATAAAATATAAAAATACAAAAAGAATAATCCTTCACCTTTAGACCTAATTAGATTAATTTCAATCCTAACGATACTATTCCTGAGTTGAATGATCAATCCCCCGGTACTTGTCACTATACTATACTACAACGATCAGGTACACTGCTTGGTGGGGGTTGTAAGCTTCTCGAGATCCCTCGAGAGGTAAAACCTGTTGCGATTCCCACGCATCAAAGTTTCTTAGGGCTCTTCACCCAAAATGGCGAGCGAAAGTAACGGCCATTGAAGAATCGAAGAATTTGTCAACTTTACAACTTGATGAATTAATTGGGAACTTGAAAGTCTACGAAGTAATAATAAAGAAAGATTCCAAAATGGTCAAAGGAAAACGAGAGCAAAGCAAGTCAATCACCTTGAAAGCTAGAAAGGAATCCAATAACGAAGATAGCTCATCTTCTGAAAGTGATGACAAAGAATATGCCATGGCCGTAAGAGATTTCAAGAAATTCTTCAAAAGACGAGGAAGATTCTTTAGACAACCACATGATGAAAGGAAAGCATCTCAAAAGAATAAAGATGACAAGAACAGCAAGAATGAAAGGAAATGCAAGTGTGGTGATCCAAATCACCTCATTGGAAGATTTCTAATGATGTCAAGAGATCAAAATCAAAGAGCATTTTTTGGAGGAGCTTGGAGTGATAGCGATGAAGATGAGAAAGAAACGACAAAGGAAGAGAAGTGTCTCGTGGCGAAGACATCAAGCGAGGTACGTTCTGAAACCGAATACTTTAGTGATGAGAATTTATCATTAGATGAAAAAGATATAGATAGTGAATATAATAGACTATGCAAACTAGGACAACAAGTAATGGCTAAGAACAAATCACTAAAACGCATGAACAACCAATTGGAAAATGAAGTAATAGAACTAAAAATTAAAATACATCAACTAGAAAAAGGTAAAGAAATCTTTGGAGAATGTAAATCATGTCAAGAGCTTAAAAGTGAAAACAAAATACTTAGGGAAAAAATTTGCAAGGTTGACAAATTTGAAAATAGCAGTCACTCACTTAGTAAAATAATAAGTTTTCAAAGAGTATCCGGAGATAAAACTGGTTTAGGATTTAACTCAACCGAAGCCTTAACGAGTGAAGTTAAAAATGTCAAATTTGAAAGTGAACTTAATGAACCAAAACCTTTAAAATCTAATCCTAAGTATATACTTATTAATGATAGAAAAATACCTCTTGCCAACAATGAAGAAGTAAAAACTTTTTATAAACCATCTTAAAAAACCGAAGTAGGATCTTCTAAACCTAAGACAAGATCTAAAACTCCACCACCTAGGAAACAAAATAACTCTCATCCTAGATCTAAGACACCTCAACCAAGAAGAAACCAAAATAGGCAAAACTACAATAACACTAGTAATCAAATGTGGAATTATCAACAAAGCTACAATCCTTGGGGAATACTACCACCTTTCATGCATCCTAGACAAATGTTAAACATGTTTGGACCAAACAACTTTGGACCAAAGAGGCAATGGGGACCAAATAGCTAGATCGACATTCCTTATGGCTATCTTGAAGTTTTCTCACCATAGACTTTTACAAAGTCTATATGTCATCTTAAAGATTTTGAAGATTTTTGTTGAAGACCGCCGGGTACGCCATTCTTTCACAACTCATTGCCATGCTTAGATAAATACGCTTTGTTTGCATGGATATTGTTTATTATCTTTCTTCCTTTGTTTGTTCACACACACACACACACACACACACACACACACACACACATATATATATATATATATATATATATATATATATATATATATATATATATATATATATATATATATATATATATACATACTTGCACATAACCTAGATACATCATTAGTTGACTTTCTAGAACTCCAGGAAATTGTTCGTTATCGAACCCTTTCCTTCCCCCTCTTGATACTTTTGAACTTTAACGTTAAACACGAAAATCTCTTGTGTCCACTGTTACTAAACTCATGGTGATGAAGAGAAGTGAGTTAAGTGGATTAACACAAGAGTAGAAAGAAGAACCTTCGCACACATATACTATGAATGAAACAAACTCCTATCGCCGTCAGCTTCCGCCTCTTCCATTTCCTCATTCCATAATCCATTAACACATAGTAAATCTATATAATATATATATATATATATATATATATATATATATATATATATATATATATATATATATATAAACACACATTCCATCACATTTCTTAAATCCCTTGTAATCTTGACATCTTCATCATTTATCCAAAATTATCAAGACATATCTTGATTAACGAAATGTTAATTAAAAATGTCAAGTACTCCTTACTCGTGCTCATGAACTCCAACGTAGTTTCGATATAACATAAATCTAATTATATACATAAAAATATTTTACTATCAGAATTCAATTCGCAAAAAATTTCATTTTTGGCAGGCGGCCCCCTTAATAATTAAGGGGACCGGCTTATAATCGGGGGCGGTCCCCTTAATCTTTAAGGGGGCCGGCCATCTATAACTTCCAAATTTGTTTTCCACTTAAAATTTTTGCCAAACACCCCTTTTTTTTCTCATACTTCCCTTTTTCCTCTCTGCTGTGAACAAACACCAACACCCAAAAACCATCAAAATCACTTACCAAACCACTAATCCGGGGTTATTTCGCAAAGGGCAAACATTACCTACACATCTAACAACATCTTTTGTAAGTTTTCCAACATACATTTCGTTTAATTTCATTCAATTTTGTGTCTAATCATAATTAGGTATTTTATTAAAATTTATTTTAATCCGAATTTTAGTGAAATTAAGTTTAGAAATTGCATAACCAAATGCTTCCCATAGGATTAGAATGATGAATTGCAAATCAAACTAAGCTTAACACATCATATTGTCAAAAATTTTAATCGCCCATAAACCTTCGTTAAAATTGCTTTTCAAAATGCACACTGTTGATATCATTCTTAAAAACTAGTTAAAACTCACCACATTATAGTGATGAAATATTTTTAACATCAAAAACATACTTCTCAAATAGTTCATGAAAACAACTTGGGCGTTTGGTTCATGAGCAAAGTATACTTAAATAAGTTTATTTAAACCATTGAAACTGTTTTGGTAAACTGATTAACACATCACTAGTTCATTAACATCATCAAGATATATAATTAATATATATATTGATGTTTTAGTCAATATTCATATAGTTAAGGGAGCGTTTAGTTTAACCAAGAAAAGACACTTTGAAAACCAAAATTCACATTTTCACTTTCTTAACTAGTTTTATTTTAGCCAAACTCATAAGAGATAGCAAGATATATAATCTAATATATATCTAGCCAAATTTTTAAATAAATTATAATGTCAAAAGTATTGTTTGGATAGTCTTGATAATTTATCGAACTAATTCCACAACTACATTTTTACATCGTAAGATACATTTTAAGCGAGTTAAAAATTAAAATAAAGGAACACTGTGAAACTACTTCCTAGGATATTTTTAGATCGAAGTAGGCTTCCGTTCCACATGTATTGCATATAAATTATACATACATACATATATATATATATATATATATATATATATATATATATATATATATATATAACGTATGCATGTTAATTATTTTTGTCTTAATTTTAGTTTTTGTTGTTATATTGTTTAGGTGAAAATGCCTAAGAACACGGTTGGTGATGTTTCAAAAACCAAACAATACATTCCTCAAGTTTCCTCTACTCCTGGCATATCTCCTTCTGTTGCATGTTTCTATCGTCCCATTGAAAATAGAAATATTCACGAAGGTAGAATTGTCGATCCATCCTTCTATGAATCCGATCAAACCGAACGAATGTTCTCCAATATTCGTCTTGAATGTCTTTACCAAATCAACAAACCAATCATTCCCCGCTTTGTCCTTGATTTCTATAGCCAAGTGACGGTGCAAACCGATCCCTATGACCATCTTCTTATTTCTTTCATGATCCAAAATCAATTCATCACTCTTACTCTTGCTCAGTTTGGGCAAATTCTCAGGATCCCATACAATGGCCAAGCCGTATTCTCAAATGAATGGGATCTTTCATCACTTGAAAGAAATCATCCTCAGGATGGCCCATACTATTCTGAGATTCCTAGTCCTGAAGACATTCGTCGACTGCTTGAACTAGAACGTGGTACGACTAGTCGCAAAATCAAGTCGAAGAATGTCGATATTCATGCTTATCAAATCCTTCTCAAAGAGCTAAGCCCCGATATGAAAAATTGGGAAGAACTCATTCGTGAGAATGCGTTTGGTACCGGCGGTCACCATGATCATCTCACGGCAAGCGTCGCCCACATGTTATATTGTGTAGTTTCTGAAGAGAACTACAATTTGGCTTATCTCTTTGTTCATCGAATCATGTCCGCCAAAAACACTCCAAATGCCAACCTTCCTTACGGTATGTTCCTCACTCGACTTTATCGTCATGTCATGGAACATTACCCAGTTCTTCGGAGTGATATCTACGTGCTTGTTCATCCCACCTTGAATCAACTCACTCTTGTCCAGACTCGTCGATCTCATAGTGATAAAGGAAAAGCTCGTAGTCCTATGTTCTCTATGCCTCGTGGTTCGACATCTCATCGAGGCAATGATGATGATGAGGAGGAAGACACCTCACGTGTTAGTACTCCATCCCCCACGACCTTTGTTGATGATCTCCCTGATCTTGACTATTCCGAATATTAAATTCCTCTCCCTCATGAGCGTACCGATTAGTTCCTCTTCAATTGTCAAACGTCCTTAGCAAACCGAACTCAGCAAATGCATGAAGAAATGCATGGAGGATTCAAGTCAATTGGAAAGATGTTCAGAAAACTAACCGGGAAGAAGAAGAAATAGAACCGTGGATGTAGTTTTATTTTTCTAGACTTTATGGTTTGTTTATTATACTTTTATATGCTTTGTTATTTGTCCGATTTATTCGGAAATACTTACGTTTCATCTTGTGTGTTACTTGCATAATGTTTAGATATTGATTATGCTTGGATAATAATTAACTAATGCTATTGGTATGATTATTTATATTTGGTTTATAATATATTTGTTTACATGCATGATTTAATATTTTTATATTTCATCATTCCAAGAGTATATGTTTCAAATAAAGCTTGCTGCAGACACACATTTGAAAATCAGCCAATTTCTACAAATTTTTGATTTTGAGACGCCTGGGAAAACACTAGATGGGCGGCCCCCTTAATGTTCCTAGGCAGTCCCCTTAATCATTAAGGGGGCCGGCAAACAATTAAGGGGACCGGTCATCTGTAATTGGGTTTTTCTGTTTTCTTTTACATCTTGTGATCCCTTTCTCTAGTATCAGCTACCATTTCCCTTTCTAACCCAACTAATATTAGAATCTCCTTAAACCACTTCAAAAATTTACCTAAACTAACCATTTTCATATTAAAAATTCCCTCCAAATAAAGAGGTTAAGTTGATTGTGTTGTTTGACCAAAGTGGTTTGACACTTATGTGTGCGGTTCTTCGAACGGGTCGTGATGGTTGAGAGGTTATTGTTGACTTGGTCATTGTCAAAATGGTTTATTAGAGGTTTAGAATCAGAGATTGTGATGGTGATTGTGTGATTTGAGAGTGTTCTAAGGTGGTTTAAGTTATAGTGGTGAAGAAGTATAGGAAGGAGTGTTTGGATTTGATGTTTAGTCATACAAAAATGGAGGTTCCTAATGATTTGGAAGACTAATGAGGGTTGTCAACTCATGGAAGTCAATCCAATGAAAATGGTGAAGTAAGAAGACAAAGATTTGCACTAAATGCTTAGTGGTTTTGGCAAATTGGTTGAAGGTATATGTTCCACGGATTGCAAGGAACCTTTGGAAGGGTTCCTTCCTTTATAGGTGAAGGTTCCTTGAGGTTGTTATGGCTAAGTTTGAAATTTGGTGGGAAATAGGTTTCTATAAGTTCTAGAGGATGAGAAAGAC
This sequence comes from Artemisia argyi, assembly GCA_030686995.1. NCBI lineage: Eukaryota > Viridiplantae > Streptophyta > Magnoliopsida > Asterales > Asteraceae > Artemisia > Artemisia argyi. The sequence goes on along the minus strand of CM060682.1, from coordinate 174,195,308 downwards.
CCTAATGTTCTTAGCAAATAGTAGGGAATGGGTTTTTATCTAAAGGATGGTTTGTTGTTGAATTGATGTTGCAATGTCGAAAAGTTAAAAAAAAAATTGCAGGAACACTGGCGGAACCCTCAGACTACACAGGCGGAACCCGTGTGAGGGTTCCATCTGATCAGTTTGGCCATTTCTGGGTTGCCCAGAAAATACACTGGCGAAACCCATTCTAGGGTGCCGCCAGGCCTGAAAAAGTAGACAGTCCGCGTTTTTGACCCGCGAGACGATTTTCAAATTTTTCGAAAACTCCTAAAACCAAAAATATAATTCATATCTGGTTAGGAAATGCAAAAATTGGACATTTAAACACGCATACCATTGGACTTTGACCGAGGGCTAGCGAATTTCACTATACTTAGTGAAAATTTCATAAACATGAAAATTTGACAACATGCCAAATGTTGTCATCCTGCATCATAGTTAGTTCAAACATGTTCCAAATTGTATCAAATATCCTACCAACATACAAATTCATGACAAACATTGTTTAAACAACCAAATTGTTTCAAATAGCACCTTGTGCCAAACACTCCTACACACCCGCTCTCATTGACGGTCAATCTTTTTCTTGAGCTTTCCAAGGAATCTCCCAAGATTCTTGAACATCCCCTTTGTTTGCTTGAACTCTGCCGACTCATTCGTAAGATCCGGAAGTTGGGAAAGGTATTCTAGAGGTGGGAGCCTAGAGTTGGGCAAAGTGTCATCTTCACTCATTGAGGATGATGAAGAGGAGGTAGGAGGATGAGGACGTTTTCCTTGGGCTTTGTAAACTCTCTTATCACTTATTGGGACAAAGGTGTGTGGAATAAGAGAGTAGTCAAGGCGAATACCGTTAGGAGTGGGTGGAATGGGAGAGATGAACCTAAAGAGACGGGTCAAGAGCATTCCATACGGCATAGCCGTTGTGCCATGCATGGGAATGTCGGCCATTCTCTTGGCCATGTAGTAGGCAAGGTTGAAGGGTTGCCTAACGGACAAGGAGTAGATCATGCAGCAAAGGCAAAGATTTATATGATCCCGGTTTCCTATGGTGCTAATGACATTGGCTCTAAGGACTTCCTCCCATTTCTTGAATTAGGGCTTGAGTTCATTAAGTTCCATTCCATATGGGTCCTTATCGACCTCATTTCCCGAACGGGTTCTCCTAGTGTTGGTTGTCCTAATGAAGAGGTGGTCACGAAGTTCATCTTTGGACACAAAAGGGGTGTCATAGGGATGGATGCGGTCAAAGAGTGTGTCAAGAGTTGAGAGGGAGTGCAAGTCGGAGTAGATGCAAGTACCACGGTTTGGGATACCTAGAATTTGAGCAAACTCCTCGAGAGTGAAGGAGTATTGATGACTACTAGCCCTAAAGTTAATAGACATGCGACCATACTCATCTGTGGAGAGGGTGATGGATGTATAAAATTCTAAAATGAACCTAGAACAAATAGGCTCGTCGATTTCTAAGAGACACTCAAAGTTGATTGTGGCAAGTTCCGTGTAGAGGTTTGTGCCTTCTAGGAAGGATGGGTCAATGGTTCTACCCTCATGGACATAACATTTTTCTAAGGCTTTGAAAACGTCGATTTGAGTTGGAGTAAGACCTTTCGTTTTGTGGTGTTTGGGTAGGTACTTAATGGTGTCCTTGTGGTTGTAGTGGGTTAGAGGAGGCATGATGATTCCTAGAAAAACAAAATTTCACATTTTAGTCTAAGTAAACGACTATTGTAATGTGGGCGTTCTAGTGTGTGCCTATATGAAAACAATGTGGAGGTGCGGTTATCTTGACTCATTTTGATGCTTCAAAAGCGTTTTATAATGCAAGTTTTGTTATAAAACAAAAGATAACCCAAGCGCTCCTAGTTCAATGTAGTTTTGTTTGAATGTACCCGAAAATACATAATGGTTATGTATTCCCTTTAGCATTCAAGAGATATTATGCAAGTGATGTTTTAAACATAACGTTTTGATTTTGTATTCACAATGTGAGACGAAAAAATATTTGTCCTGTTTGTGAGAAATTTTTGCAAAAATTTGACATGGGGTATTTTAGCAAATATGTTTACAATTAGTAAGAATGCAATTCCTAACTATGGGGAACATGATTAGTTTTGTTAAACACCTAATTTCATGCATGAGTTTCTCAAGTTGATGCATAACCCCAAGTTTTTGTTTTTGTGCAAAAATAGAATTCCTAGACTCAGATCAGGAGTGTAATCATGTTTAGAATACTTACAATGATGATTGATGAGCAATGTGAATGAAGGGAAGACCAAGTTTTCATGGTTGTGGATGGATGGTAAAGTGAGTAGTAGCAGTTTGGAAGTGGTGGTTTGAGATAATGGGTGTTTGGTTTAATATAAACAAAGAAAATGGTTCTGCAAGTCGGTGGATACGGCGGAACCTAAAAATGGGTTCTGTCCGTTGTGGCTGAGGGTTCCGCCGACCCTGCTGAAAAAAAGAGTTATTGATTCGTTTTTATTTTTGTGATTTTTGTCTAATGTCTAGAACTATAATGTAGGTTCCATGAGTCCTAAGCCTAGCCTAAGAAGGTTAAAAGGTTCTCGTTTAAGAGGTTTTGTGAGAATGTCAACTATGTTGTCTTCGGAAGAAACTTTCTTAATTAAGATATTTCCATTTTGACCGTTATCACGAAGGAAATGATGACGGATTTCAATATGTTTGGTACGAGCATGTTGAACCGGATTTTTGCTAAGATCAATGGCTCCTTTGTTGTCACAAAGAATGGTGATGTCGTTAAGTTGAATTCCGTAGTCGACAAGAGCTTGCTTCATCCAAAGAGCTTGTTGACATGCCTTTCCGGCCGAAACGTACTCGGCTTCCGTTGTTGAGATAGCAAGAGCTGTTTGCTTCTTAGAGAACCATGAGGTGAGACAATGTCCAACAAAAGTACAAATACCACTTGTGCTTTTTCAATCAACATAGTCACCGGCATGATCCGAGTCGGCATACACTATGGTGTCTATTCCCGTTCCTTTGGGATACCATAAACCTAAATGTGTAGTGCCCTTAATATATCTAAAAATCCTTTTAACGGCTTCGAGATGAGTTGTCTTAGGATCTTCTTGAAAACGAGCACATAGACAAACACTAAACATAATGTCGGGTCTACTAGCCGTTAGGTAAAGTAGACTTCCAATCATACCTCTATATTTAGTGCTATCTACGGATTCACTTTCCTCATCCTTGGTGAGTTTTGTTTCCGTGGACATAGGCGTTTTGATTGGTTTCGAATCTTCTAATCCAAATTTCTTAAGCATATCCTTAATATATTTAGATTGGTTAAAGAAGATACCATCTTCTAGTTTTTTAATTTGGAGTCCTAGGAGAAAGTTGAGTTCTCCCATCATACTTATTTCAAACTCGTCATGCATGATTTTTGAGAAATCCACGCATAATTCTTGACAAGTTGATCCGAATATTATGTCATCAACATAGATTTGGACTATGATAATATGTGAATCTTTCTTCTTAGTGAAGAGAGTATTATCAACTAAGCCCATGGTATACTTATGGTCAACTAGGAAGGTTTTAAGTCGATCATACCATGCTTTTGGAGCTTGCTTAAGTCCGTAAAGAGCCTTTTTAAGTTTGTAAACATGATTGGGCTTTTCAAAATCGATGAAGCCCGGTGGTTGAGCAACATACACTTCTTCATTAATGACTCCGTTTAGAAATACACTTTTGACGTCCATTTGAAAGAGTTTAAAATTGTGTGCACATGCATATGCAAGTAAGATTCTAATTGACTCAAGCCTAGCAACCGGAGTAAAAGTTTCATCGTAGTCAATGCCTTCTTGTTGATTATATTCTTGTGCTACTAGCCTAGCTTTGTTTCTAGACACAATTCCATTTTCATCCATTTTATTACGAATGACCCATTTTGTTCCAATTATTGTTTGACTCTTTGGTTGAGGAACTAATGTCCATACATCATTCCTAACAAATTGGTTTAACTCTTCTTGCATTGCTATTACCCAAGACTCATCTTTAATGGCTTCATTAATGTTTTTCGATTCAATGGTTGACACGAAACAAAAGAAGTTGCTTTCATTTTGAACTTTTGATCTTAGTGTTCTTTCGTTAATTTTTCCTACGACACCATCTAATGGATGACTTTTAGATTCTTTGACATTGACAAATTCTTTGTTTAATAGTTCATCTTCCTTGTCATTACCTAAGATCTCTTGACTTTCTATTGCTTGGCTTTCAACTAAGTCATCATCTACCAAAGGTGATGTCTTAGAGGGAGATGGACTCTCGTCAAATGTTACGTTCAACGATTCCTCGACTCTTAAGGTTTCTTTGTTCAAAACAATGTAAGCTTTACTATTTTGTGAATATCCAAGAAATGCACCTTCATAAGACTTTGGGTCAAATTTGGTGAGATAATCCTTGGTGTTAAGAATAAAGCATTTACTCTCAAATACTCTAAAGTATCCTAATGTAGGCTTTTTACCTTTATATAGTTCATAAGGAGTTTTATTCAAAAATGGTCTAATTAAGACTCGATTTAAAATGTACGTTGATGTGTCAACGGTGTTACACCAAAACTTTTGTGGAATGTTTTGTTCATTAAGCATTGTTCTACTCTTCTCTTGCAAAGTCCGATTTTTACGTTCTACTACACCATTAGATTGAGGAGTGCGTGGAGCCGAAAAGTTATGAGTAATTCCGTTTTTATCACAAAAGTTTCCAAATTGAAATTCATTATCAAATTCACGACCATGATCCGTTCTAATAGACACAATATTAGACCCTACTTGATTTTGAATTTTCTTACTTAGAATCTCAAATTTATCAAAAGCTTCATTTTTACTTTTCAAAAATTTTGTCCAAGTATATCTTGAGAAATCATCTACTATGACCAAAGTATAGAAGTTACCTCCATAACTTTGTATAGCGGATGGACCAAATAAATCCATATGCAAAAGTTCTAGACACCTAGATGTAGAAACCAAGTTTTTAGCCTTATGGCTACTATGGACTTGTTTACCGACTTTGCAAGCGTCACAAAAGTGTTGGTCATATTTCAACTTAGGTAGGTTTCGAACTAAGTCTTTGGAGGAGAGGTTTTGAATTAGTCTCATGTTAGCGTGTCCTAAACGTCTATGCCATAAAGTTGAAGATTCATCTAATGAAGTAAGACAAAGTTTGTCTCTAGATGTTTGATCCATCTTCATGACATATGCATTGGTCTTAAGAACACCTTTGGCTATGGTTATACCGTCTTTAAGTATTTTACTTCCATTTTCACTAAAAAGGACATTATACTTATTACGGAAAAGTTGACTAATACTAAGGAGATTAAAACCTAAGTCATCAACATGAGCTACATCATCTATAAAAAGGGAGTCATGAGAGATTGTACCTTTTCCGATGATTTTGCTCTTAGCTTTACTACCAAAAGTAACATTACCTCCATCACATTTGTGATAAGTTGAGAAGTGGCTTTTGTTACCCGTCATGTGCCTTGAACAACCGATATCTTTAATCCATTCATCCGGTTCCAAACATACTTTGAGGCACACCTATTTTACGAAAAACACTCAAACATTTGGTCCCCAATTTCTCATGCGTCCATTTTGGTTAAGCATACCATTAACTTGATCCAAGTATGACAATAGAACATAAGGGTTCCATGACATGTAATTTGCAATTTGGTAATGTCCAGGAGTGTTTTGGTTCCAAACATGTTGGTAGTTTGGTCGTGTGTTGTAGTTACTCTTTGGAAAGGGCCGTTTGGGAATTGGAGTCTTAGGTCTTGGTTGAGTAGTTCTAGCTCTAAATTCGTTTTTACTAAGTCCTACTCCAGTTTTAAAGGCAGGTTTTGTTCCATTTTTATATGTGACTTTAACAAATTTTGAACGATCCGATGTGGAGGATGTTACTGCTGCAGCAGACCTGGCGGAACTTTTGGGTTCAACGGGCCGAACCCTAATTTGAGTTTCGTCTGTTCCGCGGGCTGCTGTAGCAGTTTTGTGAGTTTCTTGTGCTTTCTTTTCTTGTTTCGTTTGACTCTTTGAAGTTTCTAATTTCATGAAACCTAGTCCTGTTTTATCAAATGGTAACTTATGAAGTTTCATAATTTCATCCGCACAAGAAATGATCTTATCGAACTTCTTAAACTTTATGGTTTGTTTTATTAGATCATCTTGAGTAATTTTAAGTCTCTCAACTTCGAGTTTAAGCTCTTCACATGATTTGCACGATGTGTCAATACCTTTACTCTTTTCTAATCTCTTAGCTTTTTCTTTTAACTCATAAACTTCATTTTCTAAAAACTCCTTTTTAGTTTTCAAAAACTTATTTTTGTTTATGATTTTTAAGCTCAATTCACAAAGTTTGTTATATTCTTTTTGTAAGGTGTCACCATCAATAGAAGAATAAGATGAGTCGGAGAGTACCTCATTTGAGCCGTGAGCCATGAGAGCAATATCATCATTCTTTGGCTCATCGTCATCTCCTTTATAGTCACTCCAAGCACCACCCACAAAGGCTTGTTGAGACTTGCTTTTGGGTGGTTTTGGACATTCTTCTACGAGATGACTTGTGTCTTCACACCTATAGCATTTTCTTTCAACCTTTCCTTTCCTATCATCACGATCTTTTCAGAAGATTTTCTTGTCATCTTTAGGTTGCCTTACAAACTTCCCTCGTCTACGAAAGAACTTCTTGAAGTCTCTAACGGCCATAGCATATTCTTCATCATCACTATCCGAAGTAGATTCTTCATCATCACTTGATTGGACTCTAGCTTTCAAGGCAATGGACTTAACCTTTTCTTTCATGCCTTTAACTATTTCCGAATCTTTTTCCATTACCATTTCATGAACTTTGAGGTTTCCAATTAGCTCGTCAAATGACATGCTTGAAAGATCCTTGGATTCTTCAATTGCCGCTTCTTTTGCTCTCCACTTCGGATGGAGTGCTCTAAGGAATTTCCTGACAAAATTCTTGCTACAAAAAGATTCATCAAGTGCTTTGAGTGAAGTAATAATAGTGTTAAACCTAGCAAATGCACTATCAATTATCTCATCTTCGGGAATAACAAATTGTTCATATTGTTGAACAAGTAGATCAATTTTGTTATCCTTAACTTGTGAGTTTCCTTGATGAGTGACTATTAAAGATTGCCAAATATCTTTGGCGGTTTTACACATAAAGACTCTTTCATATTCTTTCTTAGGCAAAACATTGTAAAGCATCATTTTAGCTTCATTATTTTTAGCAATCAATTTCTTTTGATCATCATCTTTACTATTAGTAGCTATATTATCACCATCAATGATTATATACCATAAATCTATATCTTTAGATTTCACGTAAGTTTCAAAACGGTTTTTCCAATATATAAAATCATTTGCTTCAAAAAGTGGTGGTCTTTGCATAGATTGCCCTTCTTTGTAATTTTCAAAATCCATGGATCATTTCAAGTTTTAAAACACAATATATTTTAAAAGCTTGAGTAACGTAGCTCTTGATGCCAATTTTGGAAAACTAGAAGGGGGGTTGAATAGTTTTACCGTTTAAAAACTTTAAACTTGTTTAATTATCTTTTGAAACTTTCCGTTTAATCAAAGATATGAACACAAACACAATATATAACATGCAAGTATAAAGAAAGAAACGATCAAACCACAACACGAGTATTTATCGTGGTTCGGCTACAAGGACTCTTTTTCCTTACCCTACGTCCACGCCCCGAGTATCCAACTCGAGAGTGTTAGGTCACCATTTAGTAAACACAAGCATAATAATGATAGAAATGAGATGAGAAAAGAGATTGGGTGATTATATGAATAAGAGAAATATAAGTGCAAGAGTTTCCTTAAGAAATCAAATAACCAACCAACTATTACATGATACTAAGGCTTCTATTTATTGGGAAGGAGCTAGGGCAACACTCCATCTCCTTCCACTATCCAAATCGTGTGGGCTATAAAGCCCATGGACCTTTTGTATAAAGCCTAGTAAACTTGTAACTTAAACAATATTGTAGGTAAATAATTACTTAAGCAACCTATTATTACAAATGACCGAAACTTGATAAAATAGTGAAAACTATGATCCCAACAATCTCCCCCTAAGGGTCGGTCATCATGGTTGCTTGACGTCTTCATCTTTGTCGTTGACTTGTGACATGTGAAACTCTAGACGTCTTCAAGAATGATTTTAATGATAATGGATGTACTTTGCTCTTTGTCTTTGTTCTTAGGTGATGATGTAGTGATTGTGTTTATGAAGTGATCTGCCGTTCGTCACTCCTGCGTCTGTGGTGGTTGTCCGCCATTCCAACATACTCATACATCTTTGGACTTAGACTTTTACGTACAAGAAGTTCCTTTTCATACATTGAGATCTTTGTCTTTATACTTTGTAGATTCCTTATTGGTGTAGAATATTTCTTTGAACTTTGTGTTGCTAAGATCTTTGGAGGAGCTTTCTTTGACTTCAAGATGTATGTATGAGCATGTTGGAATCTATCATCATGGAAGTGAGGTACCTGCGAGTAAACAGTTAGCAATAAATAACCGGTACTTACAGATAAGGAATTAGAGCTCATCAACAGCATATTGTCAAGACTCCTTCTAATCCTTATCCGGGCCGTTCCCATATCAGATAATCCCGAAGGAGCTTACGAGACCTACTGAGTAGCTCAATGACTGGGTGAGTCACTGGGGATCACTCCACGACTGTAGACCGTAATGGAACCACCGCAAACACTAAGCGTAACCCTTGTGAGGTTACCGAAGTGACCTGCTGTCAGGGCTGTATGATGTTGACCCTGGCAGGATTTCCGTTCAATCATTGAGAAATACTTACGTAATCCTCTCATAAACGTTCTCGGCAGATTGCTAAGATCTGCGAAGGACTCGATAGTTTACAACTGATGCCCATTGATGTAGAACACCAGTTGTAGAAGTACTAAGTGTTCCTAAGAGATCTTTGATGTATCTCAAGGCTCTAGACTCTATAAGTGCACTCCTAGGTTTCCTATGCGGAGACTAGGGAGGGGTCTCCTGCTTCAATATCAACCGTCTCTAAGAGATAGGTCGATAGGTTACGCTGGTTCCCCGTGAGAATGAAACAAGTCCTTTTAAGAGAACTTGAGTGGTTAAGAAGGTTTAGTGCATTGCGTCACTGGGTCCATGACGACTTAATCTTCAATACCGGTGTTGTCTTTTGCAACAGCCAGTAGCATACGTATTGAACCCGGTGTCTGCCCTAAGGTTGAACATATGGAGGGCTATTTCTTTTCACCCTTTTCTTTACGTTTCTTTTTAATTCTTCAACTCCTTCTTTCCCTTTCATTCATTTCTCCTTTTTTCGTATCTTACCTAAGGACTTCTAATTCTAACTATGGGAGATGTCCTTGGGTAGATCCCTCCGGCTCTGGCGGATCATAGGACGGATATTCCTATCTTAATCACCTTATAACTCCGACAGTAGCCAAGAAACCTTTGATTGAAAATCTCTCAAAGTGTTTGTGATAATCAAATATTTTGGTTAACACTTTGAGAGTTTTGTTGTACACTTTTGAAGGGCTCCCCCTGCACATGTGCTCATAAGTGTTAAATAAATTTGCACATGCGGGAGGAGCAAGCACTTTTGAATTGATCCACTTTCCGTGAACAAGACCGATTCGAGACACGCTTACATCACTAGTTAAACTAGCTTGAAGTTATTACCCGGCCTGATCAAGTTCACAGAAAGTTTCTCGAGACGGTACATTTCTACTAAGACATATCCTTTTCGAGACACGCTTACATGGTTAGTTAAAGAGATACATTGTCAGCTTTTAGGTGACAACTGGCTCTAGTAACTAACTTGATGTTATTACCCGTCGAGGATAAGTTTTTTCGATATTACTAACATTTATTGTCTCGTCAATTCCTGGGTTAATACTGAGTCTAGCTCGCACATGATACAACTTTAAAGCTTTGACTTCGTATATTTTAATCACTTTTTCATTTTCTCCCCCTCAAAAATAGCATATAAAATGATGTTTTTGACAATCTTTTAGATTAAAATATGCCTTTTGAGTCTTATGGGGAGATTCACCAAGAACTTTTGATTTTGAGCAGAGTATTTTGTTTTTGACAAGTGCTCCCCCTCAACAAGTGATTAGGTATTATTGAGGTGAAATACTTGTCCTTTTGAGCAGAATTATGAAAAATCAGAAATGTTTGATTAATTCTACTCAAAAGTAAGAAGCCTTCGCTCCTTATGTTTAGGATTGAGGCACTGAAGCGTACCTCAGGGTCCTTTCATTACAAGTGCGGGTTGTACACTGTTATGTGTGCACAAGCCATAATGAAAAATGATTCAATCAAATAAAACAATTGATATTGAAAAGAATAACCAAATGTGCCAAGTTAATCTTCTGCAGGAAGTGGAGCATCAAAGTCGTGGTGAACTTAGGTTCTGGTCTTTCGAAGAGTCTGATAGGAAACGAAGGTCTGACGCCGATATAGCTTTCCAGTCGTCTGATTTGTTCCCGTTGAAATAACCTTTCTTCAATCTTTAAGACAAAGTTACGAACTTGTCTTCTGGAGCTGGATTTCCATCTAGGTTGTTCCTCCTTTGCTATCTTACGGCGATCATCATTCAACCTTTTGACAAGCCCATCACGAACAGATTTGAGTGTAACATCACAGAATTTGTGTACCTCATCGAACCTCATGAAGCTTTGTAGCTTTTTGCTGTTGATGTAGGTGAAACCAAACGGTTCTTGGTTGAGAGTAAACTGTGGTGTTTGATAGAGACCATCAAAGTAGAATTGTGGCTTTATCAAATTGATCTTCTGTTGGTAACTTTCCACTCCAAGCTGAAGATCTTCCACTCTTTCTTGAACAATCAATCGTCGGATGTAAAGAAGTAGTGATGCCATGAAGTTGTACTGTACGTCTCTATCGAATCCACGCATTCTACTTTGAACCTTTTCAAGATACATATCTTCTATGTCGTTGAGATTAAGGTCGGGAAAGTCGGCTTCGGGGAACTTGTACTTCTTTTCATCCTGTCGTTTAACAACAATTTCACGCATGAATAAGTAGTTAAACCGTTTCGACTGTTGAATCTCCAAGATAGCGATGATCTTAGATTTCTGCTTCACATTTTCCAATGATGTCTCTCCTAATCTGCTGGTATAACCGAGACGACGACGTTCTGGCCAGTGTTGAATTCCATGTAGAGCATCTCTGTCGTAAGCTACGATGGAGTTGCTGAAAATACGAGTGGTTTCTTCAATGGCAGGAATTTCGTATCTTGCGGCTGGTACTGAGATTGTGAGTGAGGAAGCATATTTCTTCTTGGATGTCTCCTGAGTGAGCTGAATGTTACGAAGATCTTTGTTGAAGAAGAAGCTGTAAGGTATCTTGGGTTTGTCTGGAAATCCTTTCAAAGGTAATGGTTTGGTCCAGTCAGTGAAGTAAGGTTTTTCATGATTCTTGGAACTGAGGTCGATATTCACTTCAAGATTTAACCAGTCAAAGTCGGCAGACATTGCACTAGCTATATTCTTCATATGATATTCGTATTCAACTTTGTTTCCAGATCTTTTCTTGAGGAATTCTTGTGCATCCCTATTGATTCTTCTAAGCTCCGTCTTTGTGAGTTTGTTGATGTGAAGATCCTTCATTATGACTTGGGTGAACTGCAGAGTGTTACCAGGAAGGGGTTCTTCTTCTTCAAGGGGAGGTTGAGCTTGAACCATTTCTGTCAGCCAATCATTTTGAGGAGTGTCATCATTGTCGAGCCATGAATGACGTCCTTTCTTCTTTGATTTCTTGGATTTAGATGTAACATCTTTGTCTTTGGCTTTGGATGGTGATGATGGTCCAGCATGAGAATCTGGAATAGGTGGTGCACGGTAATCGGTGTCAGGTTGACCCTGGTAGTCATCAGTAGGTGCCATGAAAGTATCTTCCTCTTCAGTTTGACCTTGACCTGTAGCTGAGGGGTGTTGTTGATTTCCAGGAGGAGTGGAGTCCTTTTGTGGTTGTAGAGTGGATGAAGGGCCTGTTCCAGACTTAGGTTTCTTGCCTTTAGAGTTTGGGTCAGGATCGTCATCTTTTCTAGTCCTTTTTCGGGTTCCAGCAGCATCTTTGCAGGACTCTTTAGATATGTAAGCCACCATAGCATCATACAGGGCTTTTTCTTCAGCAGTCTGTGTGGTTTTGGAGGCAATGTTGTCAAAGAGTTTGGCAAGCATGTCATTGAAGGACAGTTCAGGGACGGTTGGAGCTACAGTAGAAGGTTTTGCGGTGTGAAGCGTGAATGGTGTAGTAGACAACATTTTTCTCGTAACACTTCTGATTCTGTGATCCAAGTTGTCATTGATTGGTTCAAGAAGGTTTGCTACCTCAGGAGTGATCATATCAACCAGATTTTCAGTGAGAAAATCATGAGTTGCAGTTCTGATAAATCCTGTGTAATCAGAGTTCAAGAACTTGTCGATCAGCTGCTTTGACTCCTGGAAGTCCTCAACTTGCTTGGTAAGACTGGTAACCATGTCGGTGAGTTTGTTGACTTGCTCCTGAAGATCAACTGGTTGTTTTGGTTCATTGATTGAATGCTGTTTAGATGCGGTTTCAGAAGGTGTGGGAGATGAATGCTCAGGTGATGATTCGGACGCTGACTCGTTGTGAGAGTTTGAAGAAGAAGCAGGAGGAGTCGGATCCTTTGGTGGAGAGTCTTGAGGAGGTGGAGGTTGTGCTGAGGAAGTCTGCTGAGAAGATGACTTAAGAAATATGTTGGTGTCGAACTGGTTCTTCTCTTCATTTTCTTTTCTACGACGTTCCTCTGCTTCCTCTGCTTCTCGTGCAAGAAACTCTGGAGTAATGAGGTATTCGTGTTCCTGATCCGTAGCTACGTTCTCTTGGTCGCCAACATTCTCCTCTACATTAGCAGTCTCTGTCATATTGACATCTCCAGTTTTATCTGTATCTTTAACGGTGTCATCAGGCTGTGGGGCTGATTCGAACGTTGTGGACACAATGGGAGGATTCATGCTGCTAGTAGCTCCTTCATGTTCCGACTGATCGATAGGTGGTGGAGTTAAAGGTTGAGACATGAGTCGGCTTTCGAGAGTTGCTTTCCTTTGTTCTTTCCTAAGCCGCTTTTCTTCTGCTCTAGTGTCGACAACTATACTCTTCAGTTTGCGTTTATCGACCAAAGGTTCAACGATTGGTTCGTCTTCATCATCATTAGGCTCATTAATAGTGATCCCTTTTCTTTTCCTTGTCTCTTCTTCATAAGTTTCAAGACTTTGTTGTACGGCAATCTCTGTTGCAGGAAATCCTTCATCAGGTGCTCTGAATCTCAGTTCATAGTCTGGTTCTTCTTCTTCAGATTCCGTATTGAACTCGGATTCGGTGTCAGAAGGTGGAGGTGTAGGTTCATCTCGAATAAAGTACTCAGGAGTTGCCTTCTTCTTTGGCTTGGTGGCCGGTTTGGATGTGGGTTTAGGCTTGGCAGAAGACTTGGGTTTAACAGATGGTTTAGTCTTGGGAGCAGCCTTAGATCTAGTCTGATGTGAGCCTGTGGTGCTTGTAGTATTTCCAGACTTTACACCTCCTTTGCTTCGAGTCTGTATAGTGGCTTCTTCCTGTACCCCTTTGTAAGCGTTATCATATAGTTTGTAGTTCAGACTTTTCTTGATTTTATCATCAAGAAGGTATTCGGGAAGCCTCATTCCTTTGATCTTGGTTGAGGAAGTGGTCGTCTTGATGAATGAGGTGGTGAAGTCGTCCTCGAAGAGGTGCTTCAATAAAGAAGTCAAGAAGGTCCAGTTCAGGCAGTATTGGGGCGAATTCGTTGTCAGCTTGAGGCAGGTGAAGGACTGTACGAAGAACATCATGATTAACATTGTAGACTTGACGATCTAGCGTAACAGTAAAAGACTCGTCATCCAAATTTGCCTTAGCCGTTATCCAGAACTGATGAAGGTAGAACAGAGGAACTGAGGTAGAACAGATGAGCAGTTGTTTGCATGGATGTGCTAGTAGAATATCCTTGACAATCATGCACGAGTTCTCTTTAATACTCAACTTGTCGAAATCAACTCGTGGATTGTTGTTGCCAATCGTGACATTGTAGTTTTCGGGAGTGATGTCATCCATGGTGAGTAATGGAAGAGCTTGTTCAGGGACATTCTCGTTGTGTTCAGCCATGTTTATCTGAAAAGTATAGTCACAGCCAAACATCCACATTTGTTACGTGTTAGCACAGTTTTGAGTTTGGTTATAGATCTCTACTTAAGACAATTAAGCACGAATGTTTCATAATGTAACATGCATACTTGAGAAATCATTGATCATTTAGAATCACGAAATCAATTATACAACGCAATGTCTTACATATAAGCACAATTGATATACACAATTCATAGTTACTTCACATTACACAACAACAATGAATCACAACAAAATGACAAGGCCTAAATGAGATTTCGAGAAAAATATAAAACCCTTTTATCACAAACTTGTGTTGAGAAAAGATTTCAAAAAATGTTACAAAGAATTTTATCGAGAAACTTAATTATCGAGAGAATCCTTATCAGTAAATTTATCGAGATCTTTCCTTTATCCAAGAATTGCGAAAGTTTTTCAAATTTTCGAAAACATCAATTTACGATAAAACTTTTTGCGAACCTAGTGATTTCGAAATTTGTTGTTCAAAGAGTAATTTCGAAAAAAATAATAATTTCGAAAAAATAATAATTTCGAAAAACTGATTTTGAACAAAATTATCGAAATCATGAGTTTCTCGATAAGTTTTACATAGATTGCGAAAAAACTTGAATTTCTCGAAAAAAATTCTTATACAAGAATCATTCGATTTTGACGTCAAACGTACTTTTCTTTTGCGAATAACTTGTCCAATGATTCAGGCCTGTCACAAAGATTGATAAACACCACTTAGATATAATCAATAGGCACGTTATCTAAGATTTCGATAATTGTCAAGATCAAGTTCTCGATAATGAATCAACTTTGAGTCTAATGAGTATCATTGTATCAAGCATGTCACAAATACATGTAGTAAGCACATAATGACATATAATGACTGTATTCAACACATTGTGACTCAGATAGATAGAGATTATCAAAGAACGAGGCGTACAAACTTATCGAGAACCAAGTATCAAAGGTGTAGTTCAACAAAGATATATCTAACATGCATACAAGTGATCACAGAAGCATATCCCACCAATGAAACACAACAAACGAACACGGTATCAAGCAATCACAAATCGACCCAAAACCTAGATTTCTAAATAGAAGTAATCATGAAGGAATGCGTGTAAAAGTGATGAGGATATGTTAGAAACAAGCCTTATAACAAAACCCTATCAAGAATTACACACCTAAACATGATTATAGCAATTTTCGAAATCTCAAACCCTAGTTTTCGAAATAAAAAAATCATGAGATCGAGCCGTTGGATTATCAATTAAACAAGATCCTATGTTTGTAATACCCTAGTGATTACTTTGGAACTTACAAATTGATGATCACAAGCTTGGATGTCTCGTTTGAATTAGGGCCGTAGGTTTCAAAAGAGGTTTTAGGGGTTTTGTATTTTATGAGGATTGTGAAAAAACGGTTTGTTTGTTTTGTTATTATTTGAAACTCTGAGTTTAGTCACTTTTGGTCCCTTAACCTTCAGATATACTTACTTGAGTCCTAAAGTTAAATGGCAAACATGTGTAACATCAAGATATACTACCGTTATTCTAACTTATGAAGTCCTTACAACGGGATGAGACAAAGGGATGTTAAAAGAACGTCCACACACTCCGAAGTACCGTAAAATACGAAAAACATGCAAGTATACCAATTAAAATTGGTAAAAAAAATTAAGCGTGACTCCCCCTCAACACGTGTAAAATTTAAACAAAGTGTTGAAGTGAAGCGATATACTTGCAATTTTTTTTTTTTTTTTTTTTTTTTAAGAAATCAAATATGAAAAATCTTTTTGTGTTTTGATTGGTTTATAGTTAATAAAAAATATTATACAAAGATAGTTATGATGTTTGACGATCAGTTGTGTTTTAAAAACTTTTCCAGATCCTCTGGAGTCAAACATCTCATACCAATTTGGTGAACTAGACTAGCAAACATTGATGGTGCTAAAGATTTGGTAAGTAAGTCCGCCAATTGGTACTCAGTCCCAACAAAATAAAGTTCAACGGTACCCTTTTCCACGTGCTCTTTGATGAAGTGATATCGGAGATCGATGTGTTTGGATTTGCAATGATGAACTGTGTTGCAGGAGATAGCAATTGCACTCTTGGAATCACAGTAGATAGGAATCTTGTTGAATAGGTAGCCATAATCCTTAAGTTGTGATCTCATCCAAATGACTTGAGCACAACAAGCAGACATGGCTACGTATTCAGATTCTGTAGACGACAGTGATGTGCAGTCCTGCTTCTTTGATTGCCATGACACAAGTTTGTCTCCGAGAAATTGTAATCCACCAGATGTACTTTTGCGTGTGTCTAAACATCCTGCATGGTCAGCATCTGAAAAAGCAATTAGTTCAAAACCAGAATCCTTCGGATACCAGATACCCAAGTTAATGGTTCCCTTTATGTATCGAAGGATTCTTTTGACCTCACTGAGGTGTTTTTCAGTTGGTTTGGACTGATAGCGAGAGCACATGTAGACAGCAAATACTATATCAGGTCTGCTAGCTATGAGATACATGAGGGACCCAATCATACTTCGGTATTTGGTAGGGTCAACTGGAGTCCCATGTAAGTCAGCATCTAGTTTTGTGGTATAGCCCATTGGTGTATTATAAGTATCACAAGACATCATTCCATGTTTCTTTAAAATTTCAAGAGCATATTTGGACTGATTTATAAAAATTCCACGGGGTGATTGATGAACTTGTAGTCCTAGAAAGAACGAAAGTTCACCCATCATGGACATTTCAAAATTATCTTTCATTAATTTTGCAAAATCATTAGAGTAACTTCTTTTTGTTGAGGCAAAAATGATGTCATCGACATATATTTGAACAACAAGTAAGTCCTCCCCGTAGGTTTTTGTAAATAGTGTGGGATCCACCGATCCTTTAGAAAATTTATTGGCCAATAAGAAAGTGGACAGTTTGTCATACCACGCCCGTGGGGCTTGCTTAAGTCCGTAGAGTGCCTTTTTGAGTCGATAAACGTGATTAGGACGCTCAGGATCAACGAAGGCTTCAGGTTGGCTAACATAAACTTCTTCACGGAGTTCTCCATTAAGAAATGTTGTTTTCACATCCATTTGGTAAACCACCATGTTCCTGTGTGCAGCATAGGCCAAAAAGATCCGAACAGCTTCATGTCTAGCCACTGGAGCAAAGGATTCAGCAAAGTCAAGTCCTTCAAGTTGGGAGTATCCTTTCGCTACCAGACGTGATTTGTTGCGTATGACAGTCCCTTCTGCATCAAGCTTATTCTTCCAGATCCATTTTAACCCGATGACAAAGACTCCGTCAGGTCTTTCAACTAATTCCCAGACTTCTAATCGTATGAACTGTTGAAATTCCTCTTGCATAGATTCAATCCAGTTGTCATAAGTCATTGCATCTTTAATGTTCTTAGGTTCTTCGTGACAAACTGTGAGTGCATAGATACAAGTTTCTCCATCTGTGTGAAGTCGTTGTCTTGTCATAACAGGTGCATCTGGATGGCCAATAATATGAACTAGTGGATGGTCTCGAGTCCATTTGTGTGTTGAAGGGTGTAGTTGATAAGTGTCTCGCATGTTAGCAGGATCCAAATTGCGGGTTGACGACTCAGCTATATCAGGAACTGTAGGAGCCGGTGCAAATGGGTTAAAGAACGCATCAGGATCATGCTCTGCGGGTTGTGGAACTGATTGTGGTGTGGGATCTTCAGCTGAATGACGGGAGTTAGAAACAGTTTGTTCTGCTGTAGATGGTGATGCAATTGGAGGACCGTCTTTCTCAACACTTGTAGTAGTTTGTTGAGGTGAGTCTGGTACTGGAATGTTTTCAGGTTGAGCAGCGGAATTAGGTGAGACCTCTGTAGGACGGTATTCAATTGTGTCATCAAACAGTGGAGCAAACAGGGTTTCCAATTCTTTGCGATTGAGTGGCAATTGTTCAGCCGAAGATGCCGGAGAATTAAGACGGTTGAATTCGGGTCCTAAGCTGTGTTGCTCAGAAGCCATTTGTGTGAGTTCATCAAAATTAGCGTGAATGGTTTCTTGAATTTCTCTTGTATGACGATTCCATATCCGAAAACCTTTGGAATTTTCACAGTATCCAACGAATACTCCAATGTCAGCCTTTGCTTTAAGTTTACCTAAATCATCACGATCATTTTTCGGATAACAAAGTGCTCCAAATACATGAAAGTAATCGATGTTCGGTTTTCTTTTGTGAACAATTTGATAAGGTGTTTTGCGATGGCGTTTAGTGATCATGCAACGGTTTTGGGTATAACATGCAGTTGAAACAGCTTCCGCCCACAAGTAATCTGGTAATTGAGCATTAATCAACATAGTTCTAGCAGCTTCCACTAACGTCCTGTTGCGTCTTTCAACAACTCTATTCTGTTCTGGGCTTCTAGGAATAGATGTTTGATGTTCAATTCCCACTTTCTCATAATATGACCTAAGTGTCTGATTCTTAAATTCTGTTCCATTGTCAGTTCTGACTATTCGTACTGTGTTTCGTAACTGAACTTGAATTTTAGTGAGAAAGGTGATGATCATTGAAGGAGCCTGATCTTTACTTCGAAGAAAATAAACCCAAGTCCATCTGGAGTAATCATCCACAATTACAAGAATGTAGCGTTTACCGTTGATACTTTGAACACGCATCGGTCCACACAAATCCATGTGTAGCAATTGTAAAACATGATTTGTACTGTGCTCAGGTTTAGAAGGGAAATGAGCCCGAGTACTTTTACCTTGTTCACAGGCTGAACATAAGTGATCTTTGGTGAAACAAAATCTTGGAAATCCGTCAACAAGTTTATAACGAGCAAGGTCAGTCATAGTTTTGAAATTCAAGTGCGAGAGACGTTTGTGCCATAACCAAGATTTAGTTGATTCTGCTTTGGAGAGTAGACATATCGGAGATGTTGCAATCATATCTGACATTGAGATTGTATAAAGATTGGAACCACGTGAGCCAGACATAAGATCGTTTCCTTGTAAGTCACGAACAAAGCAAGTTTTCTCACGAAATGCAACTTCTAGATCTCCATCACAGAATTGACCAACAGAGAAAAGGTTGTGTCCAAGGCCTTCCACATAATAAACACGACTTATTTCAATGTTCCCACTGATATAGTCACCATATCCCATGATTAGAGCGTAATGATCATTCCCGAATCTGACAGTACCAATAAACTTTGAGACAAAGTTGTGTAACAGTTTGAGATTGCTTGTCATATGTCGGGTGCATCCGCTATCAACAATCCAGAGAATGATTTGTACCACCTGCATCACAAGAAGAAGACACAGATGGAACAGAAGTAAGGGTGGAACCCAAAGACAGTGCGGGTTCCTGTTGGTTAGAAACACAAGTATTCAACAGTTTAGGAATCCATTTAAAGTCTGGTTTGTATTGTAACCAACGTTGCCAGTTCCAACTAGTTTTTGCTTTCTTAATGTTAAATGCACTAGTCGTTGGCTCATTCCTAGATTTGTTCTTGGCACCTATAGGGGTAACTGCAACTTCATTAGAAACCGTAGAAGACGGCTTTCCTAAGTTAGACTTAGAGGCAGTAGTGGGCCTAGAAGGAATGCGTGTCCTACGTTTCTTATGACGATTGAGAAGAGATTTAGCTATACATTTTGTATGATCACCAAATGATACGCTTTTATGACAAAACACACAAGATGCATTAATATTCAAAATAGTCAAAGGTTCATCATTCGTTACATTTAGATTTTGATTACAATTTGCCAGATTAGAATCTAAATCTGATGCAACATGAGTCTTATTCAAGTTCCTAAGTTGATCTTCTACTTCTTGAGCTTCTAGTTGTCCTTTCTTACGTTGCAAGATCCTATTCTTCTTTTTACTTTTTCGCTTGGGTCTGCTAACGCTTGTAGTGGAGACTAGTCCTGTAGAAGTGGAGTTATCAACATTAGTGTTTTGAACAACCTTTCCTTTATCAGTTTTGTCTACGTGATACATTCCTGGTGCTATTACCGTGGTGTCAACAAACTTTCCTTTTTGAAGTATCTTTATTTTCTCTTTTAACTCTATGATGATGTGATTCTTATCCTGAATATTTGACTCAAGTATGCCATTGCAATATTTAATGTCGATGTGGTTTTGTAGAAATGCGTCATTTTCAATTTTTAAATCCGCAATTTCTTGCTCGTATTTGAGACACAAACTTTTGAAAGACTCATTGTTTTTGCAAAGCTGACAAGAGGTTGAAATGTTTTGTTTTTGAAGTTCCAATTCTCGTTCAAGACTTTTAGCTTGACACCATTCAATCCTCTGTTTTAGTAGACAAATTTCTTTTGAAAACTGTTTTGTCACATCATCATTCTTTTTCCTCAGATTGTCATTCTCATGTTTCAGTGTCTCAATTTCCACATTCAACAAGTTATTATCAACACAATGATCATGCTTAAGCATAGAAGTACCAGAATTATAGAGATCATTCATGATAACAGACAAAATATCAGCATTGAGAACTTGTTCCAAGAGTCGATCAGCATCATTTTTTAAAACTCTATTTCTTTGCTTTTGAACCAAAATGTCATTTTCAGTTGCAATGAAAACGTTTATCATATTTTTGACCTCCTTTTGAAGTTCCTGTTCCCAACGTGTAGCACATAGACGGAGGTGTTGAACAATTGGCTTCATTTGTTTTTGAAAAATATCTCTCTTTTCTCGCTCGTAAGCGGATTGAAAAGTTTCAATTTTTATTTCAGAATTACGTTCAATTGTTTCCTCCAAAATTTCGATGTCTTCCATAAAGGTTTTGAATAATTTAAGACACGACAAGTTTTTGGTAAAGGTGTAAGTTCACCGGATGATGGTAAAGGACCATTTATTTGTGCTACAGTTTGGACAGGAGCTGCATTAGAAGATGAAACATATGACTCTTCGACAAACCATGATTTCTCAGGTAAGTCCTTTTGAGTTACAAAAGATTTAGAAAGAGGTGGAGCTTTTGAATAGTCATAAGGTGTCCAGTATTGAACATTACTCATTTTTTATCGACTCTCGTCTTCAAGTTCTTCTTCTTCCTCAGTATCAAAAACAACAGCACGCACAATCGTATTATCAAGCAAATAGTCCATACTGTAAATTTTTGGAATATCTTTGAATACCGTGTGAAGAAACATTGAATTGTAATCGCCAAGTGCAAATCCTTTATCGGGTCTTGGTTTTAAAGTAAATTTCTGAATTGTTGTGACAGAGTTCCCGTGTTTGTAAACAATGTTACGAAATTCTTTGAGTTGTTTTTCAAGATCAACAATATCACCGAGTAAATCATTTATATACTTCCTTTTTCATATTTTATGTTCACAAAAATCCTTTATACAACTTGACAATTATGTTTCTGTTTTTGAAAGTACTGTTTGAAGACGTTCAACTTGCATTTTCAATTCACACTTTTCACTTTCGAGTTTTGAAATCAACTTTCCGTTTGACTCGATTAAATCTTGCATTTTGCGTTGAAGATCTTGTTCTTTGTTATAAGAATCTTGAAAAGCTTTTTCAAAACTTTTTGCATTTTTAATCTTGTCTTCCTGATTTGAAAGCTGAATTTTATAACACTCAATATCTCTTGCAAGTGACGCATTTTGTTCTTTCAAAACTTTGTTTTTCTCGTTGCATTTTATTATTTGCAATTGTTGAGCATCTAGTTGTTTAGATAACAATATTAGATCAGGGTCTGGATCAAATGATGGTTCATGTTGTTCTAAATGATCATGTTTATCATTCTCAATAGGATCATCAAATGAAACAACTGTGTCATCATCAAATATGACAACTGTGCTTATTTGTTCATCTGTTTGAGACGATGAAGATGATTTACATGGAACAACTTGCGCCATATCTGATTCATAAGCAGAAGGTGAGATTATTTCATTAATAAAGCATGCATTGAGGTCATGTACCTGAGACAAGCTGTCAGTGTCATACACTGGACCTGAATCATTGAGCTTAAGTTCCTGCATGTTGGCCATAAGCATCACAGCTGCATTGGCTTCCAGATCTTCCATGTCATCATCATTGTTCACATTTGCCATGAAGTTGTTATCTTGTTCAGGGAAATGTCCGTCTTTTTCATCTTGAAGAGCCATGAGTAATGCCTGCTTGTGAAACTTACTACCTCGAGTTCTCGGTTTGGGACATGCTATAGCTATATGACCTTGTTCATTACAATTGTAGCACCAAACTGCATTCCCTGAGTTGGAGTTCCTTGTTGCAACTGAGTCAGACCTTTGTTGAGAAGATCCTGAGTTGTTCCTGAACCCCGTATTGTTACTAAACCTCTGATCATTCCCATAATTTCCTGAAGAGCTTCCTGAACCAGATCGACCATAGTTACGATTTTGAATTTCCACTCTTCCATCATTGACAACGGCTTGATTCCTTGTGTTAGAAGATGAACGTTGACGGTTGTTTGTTTTGTTGGAGAATTTGCTGAAAGAACGAGCAATAAGAGCAAGTCCCTGATTCAACGTGTTAAAGTCATCATCGTCATCCTCATTGGAATTTGAGTAATACACAGCATCATTGTTGTTTAATGGAACCAGTTGAGTAGAGGCATTCTGTGGAGATGAATCATAAGGGGCCATTTGGTTCGAGGTGGAAGATTGTGGATAACTGAAGTAGTTTTGCTCTTGAACGTATGCATGATTTGACATTGGTGGTGGAGCATAGGGAGATTGAGCTACGAGAGCCAAAGAATTTGGTGTTGGTGTGGGTGTGTATCCTCCTCGTAGAGCTCGATCTTTTTCCACTTCAGGTTCATGGTGTTTCAAAAAATCATACAACAAACCATATGGAGCATCATGCAGATTCTTTGTTTGACGAACAAATGTCACATATTTATGCCAATCAGGGCCAAGACTACCAACAAATTTGGAGTTCACAGCGATCCTTGGTACTGTGATTTTGTGACGTTCCAGATCATTAACCACATTTGTGAAATGATGATAGTAGGATTCAAGTGACTCTCCTGGTTCAATTATGATGTCAGTGTATTCCATGTAAAGTTTGGATTCCATGTCATCTTTGTTGAATTGAGTGCCTTCCATAAGGAGATGAACGTGTTCCCACATAGCTTTAGCTGTTTTCTGAGCATCGACACTTCGATAGATAGGATTAGGTATACCTTGAAGTATGTAAGCCATTGCATACTCATCAGCTTCACGATGTAGTTTCTGTTCTTCAGTGAGTGCAGATTCTGGAAGAGGTCTATCACCAGGAGGACGTGGAGGATCAGCATGTGGATCACCAGCTTCAAATCTTGTTGGCCACTCAAATGGTCCTTCAAGTATCACTTGCTTCAAGAATTTCCCATGAGGTTTCTTTAATTCAAGAAAGCGTAAGAATCGACTTGACCATTGAACATAGTTCCCAGGTGTTAGCATTGGAGGTGTCTCAAGTGATCCTGCCTCATGTCGGGATTGTTGAGTTGTAATAACTTCACACATTCTGTCAAACCAGTGAGGTTGTTTGGAGGAAAACTGAGTGTTTTGTTGTGGCACTTGATATGGTTGTTGTTGAGGAATGATCTGATGTTGTTGCATCATTAGGTAATGATGTAATGGATTATACATTTGTTTTTGAGAAGGTTGTAGATACAATGGTTGCTGATGGTATTGTTGTTGCTGATACTGCTGATGTTGATGTTGCTGAGTATGAGGGAAGTAGTGATTAGGTGGTTGAGACATTTTAGAACACTTGTGTAATAATGGATCTTGTAGAAAGTGTAGAATTAGCCAAGTATCGAAAAAACTTTTGCCCAACTTCAGATTGCGAAATATGTCTTTAACTGTGATTGCGAAAAACAGTGATTTCGAAAATCAATGATTGCGAAACTGCTGATGGGGATTGCGATAATATCAGGTTCTCGAAATTAAGGGATTTCGAAAATTGTCAGGTTTTCGAAATTAAATGATTTCGAAACTTGTCAGAAAGGTTTCGCAAAACTAAGAGGTTTTCGAAACTTTAGAAATTTTCGAGAAACAATGATCGCGAAACTTATACAAGTTTGCGAAATGTGTTATTTCGAAAAAAACTGATGTTTTCGAAAAACACGAAGTTACTAACACAGTTTTCGAAATTGTACAATTTCGAAAACTTTCCCAAAAGTCGAAGTACTTAACTTTCTTATACAAGAAAGAAAATACTGAGTCCACACAAACGAAGTCGAGGTAGCGCACGTAGAGTAGATCTCGAAATAGGTACCAATGAAAGATCTCGATAACTTGGCAGATTTTGTTTTTCGAAGAAAGCAATCCAAAAACTTGTTTTTATTTCAAGATTCTTGTACTTTTATGTATAAAATGAAGAGATCTTTAAGAAAGTTGAAAACTTTAAGAACTTTTTCAAAATTTCAAAAAATTGCGAAAAATAGTACAAAAATCCCTATTCGAATTTTTAAGAAAAGATTGGAACTTTTTGTTTGTTTTGATTTGTATCACAAGTTTGTAAGCAAATATGTGATAAAAACCAAGAAACAAGCAAGAAAGTACTAATACTTCACAAAAAAAATCGAATTTAAAGAACAAGTTTAAGAACAAAATCAATGAAAAACAAAAGCTACACCTTCATATGGCGAATGATACCACTTGTTAGGTCACCATTTAGTAAACACAAGCATAATAATGATAGAAATGAGATGAGAAAAGAGATTGGGTGATTATATGAATAAGAGAAATATAAGTGCAAGAGTTTCCTTAAGAAATCAAATAACCAACCAACTATTACATGATACTAAGGCTTCTATTTATAGGGAAGGAGCTAGGGCAACACTCCCTCTCCTTCCACTATCCAAATCGTGTGGGCTATAAAGCCCATGGACCTTTTGTATAAAGCCTAGTAAACTTGTAACTTAAACAATATTGTAAGTAAATAATTACTTAAGCAACCTATTATTACAAATGACCGAAACTTGATAAAATAGTGAAAACTATGATCCCAACAGAGAGTTTCTTTCACTAGTCAACAAGCTCCTTTCACCGGCGGAGAAAACCTTACACGTTTACCGACACTAAGCTAGATGTCGAGTTCTTTTACAAGGGTACAACCACTCCCGTTAGTTCTTTTACAAGGGTACAACAACTCCCGTCACAGTTTGTATTTTGAGGACTAAAATACTAACCGATCACTACTGAAAATACACAATCAAATGAAGTGTAAACTACACAAAGTCTACACGATGCTAAGCTAACAAGTCTTGCAACGTTGTGTTGAATACTTGTAACTTTATATGAACTTGTGAACTTCTTTGCTACAAAAGAAACTTCACATAGAAATGAGATGTTAAAGGGTTAGATGAAAGAATGAATGTATATGTGTGAAAATCTAATGGGGAGTGATCAAGCCAAAATTCAAACATATGGCTTTGTATTTATAGCAAGACCTTCTGCAGGTCTGGCGGATACGGCGAAACCCTTAGATGGGTTCCGCCCGTACCCCCAGGGTTCCGCCGGGCTTGTAGTTGGTTTTGCAATAAATCATTCAAACCAACCAAGGTCACATCAAATAAAAACTAGTCAAACACAAACTTGTGTAAGAAGACTTATGGTTAGTCAAGCACACAATCTTTCTTTAAATGTATATTGACAAACTTACCATAAATGTGATGTAACATTTCTATTTAAAGAAATAAAAAGTATTGTGTTTTATGTGAAATGTAAAATGTAGCAAATGTCTAATTATGCAAGTCTTTAAACTAAAATTAAGTTTTACTTAGAAACTAAAGTTTACATTTTGTCGTTAACAAAACTTAGTAAAGATCGTAAAATATAAATAACGTTTTTAGGCGATATTTGTATTAACAGTTTTCATATATTGAACACTTGCTTACAAACCAACCACCACCACTAACTCCACCATCCTCACCTATTATTCCACCACCACCATCCTCACCCATTTCTCCACCATCACCATCATGCTCTCCAAATTAAGCATATGATATGCTTAATAAATAAATTTCTTACCACCCTTTTGTTTGCAAGCTCTATGAAGCCCATTTACTCTTTGCATGATGGAGTACCATTCTTGTTGTTGTATTTTCTAGTTGTTCTTCTAATTGTAATCTCTTTTGTTGTTACATGTATTGTTGTGTTTTTACACAACTATTGCTTCTATATGAATGCCATTATTTATGTAACACCCCCAATTCATGGATGCAGCGGAATTCAAACTGGGTGTTACTCGACGGCACAATAGTCACAATGATAGAAAACAAACTCTAATTGAGTCGTTTTAAAAGATTTATCATTCAAATTATATAAATATCAGAGATTACAAAATGAGGTCCCAGATGGTTCCATGTTTACAATTTACATTAAATGAGTTTTTGAATGATAATAAAATTTATAGCCCTTTTGAATATCCGTGCCCTTCCGTGCCATCCTTGATCATCATGGACCTGAAATACATGCTTAAAACAGTCAACACAAAGGTTGAGTGGAATTCGTAGAGTTTGTAGTTAAATCGTTGAACACAATAATCGTAATGTGAGGTAATTAATCACACATTCATGGTTAGAAAACAAAAGTCGTTATTATTTCACTAAGCTCATGCAACCAAAGCATTAACATCGAACCAAAAATTGGCATTGTAGAAGCCCTACCAAGGTAATATTGCCATTATACCTCAAACTATCAAATATAGTGCATTTGTTTGAACTCGTAGTTGTTCAACACAAATGGGATTCGTCAATCCCAATAGATCTATTCACAATATTCGCGCTCACTATAGCTAGTGACTAATGGTTCATGATATAGGGACTTCGAACATGGCAATCGTTACTTAGTGATAATAAAACATAGTCGGGTAGCATACAGTAGAAAGCATTGTGTTCGAGTAGAAAAATAATAGCATGTATCCCCCCCCCATGGGTTTGTAAAATAGTTAAACAATAGAAAGTGGGGCTACGAACTCACCTTAAGTTATGTAGTAAGTAGTGAATGTGATGGTCGAATCGCGAAGGTTTCTACGAGCAACCTATAATAGAATGTTGCGACTTAGGATTGGAGTAAAGAATATGAAGAAGTGCCTATATATATGTCTTGCATTTAGTCCATGATGTGGTACAAAGTGTAGTGTAAGTCTTTGAAAAGAAATGGTTCATGAAACATGTATAGTTTATATATCATTTACTACCATTCGGGCCGACATAATTCAGAAGTCATGTTAGTAAACGTTCGAGGAGCCAGGACACTTTAATTCGTAAATCCACAACTCATCTCGACGGCTTACATAATGAACTCCTCACATGAGGCTCCCTACTATTGTAGTAGTTGATAATATATATATATATATATATATATATATATATATATATATATATATATATATATATATATATATATATATATATATATATATATAAGTTTTGATCCGAAAAGTTACATGTCCAATATTTGAATAAACTTAGGAAGGTTTATCTTTACATGAAGATTGTTATTAGGGTAAGTTTCTTAAGTCTTGTATGACAAATATTTGTAATATCTCATGATTCTTTAGATGAAGTAGATCCAAATTGTATGTTTAAGTTATCGCCAAATCTTTAGCTCATGTTTTCGCCTAAGTAAGTTTATATGGTCATTTAGTCATGGCCTTGCCATGACCTTTGGTCATTGTTCCATGGTCTTGAGACTCAACCTTGGCTCTAGCCATGTTTGTGGTCTTGAATCTAGGTCATAAGACCTCTTGGTCTTTATAAACCATAACCATTATATAGTGACATATATATGTAAAATGGCTGTTAATAAACTAAGAAAAATCTCATTCGTTATTGGTTTTCTGGAGACGTGCTCTTGAGTTTTTAAAGAAAACGTGATTCCGGACAACTTTCGTGTTTTAACTTTTTCATTAAACGGAACAGAAAGGCCTCTTTTTGCGTGTTTTATGTTCTGTCACAGAAACTATTTAGGCAGTTTTGCCGCAAAGTTTTGGTAACTTCAAATGGTCATAACTTTTGACTCGTGTACTCGTTTTAGGTGGTTCAAATTGCTATGGTTTCCTTGTTAGGTCCTCTACTACAATATGTAATGAACCAATATCATAATTTTACCATTTTGATCAGATTTCACCAAGAAAGTCACTAGTTTACATGTTTAAATAACTTAACTTAACAATCATTTATAATAACTTGTTTTACTCATTTTTATACATCATGGACATGATCACAAGACATAATATAGCATGAATGATATGTAAATAACATGATTATGATATTTAACAAGAAGTATGTTAGGGTTTGGCTTACAACTTTTGGCTTTCAATTAAGAAATAACATGTAAAGTAAGGACTTTGATAGACTTTAGCTTCACCCTACTTCACTTCATGCAATCTTTCTACTCTTGTATTCTTGAAAGAGAGATGATGAAAGTTGAGGTGACTTGAGTGGATTCAAACTCAAGAGAATCACCAAAGTTTATAAGGGTTTGGAAGTAGTTTTGATGAATCAAAACTAAACTAGTGTTTCTATGTTGTTGTAGCACTTGAATCTTGGATGAAACTTGGAGTAAATTTGCTAAGGAAAGGGTGTTGGTGTGTATGATATGGGACGTACAAAGGAGGGGGAGGAGGGGTATTTATATGCCTTTGAGGAGGTTAGAACTCATGACTTTTCAAACCTTGGAGACCAAGGTTAACACATGTACACATCTTAGAGTACATAGCATGAAATCAAGCCACATGGTGATGACTCCCCCCCCCTATGGCGGTTTGGAAAACTTGAGGAGGAAGTGTTGGCTTTTGATGATATTATCCAAGCTTATGTAGTTAGTTTTGACTCCGTAAAGTGCTAACCGTAAGTTGTTACGTCACAAAATGTAAAACCGGGTATCGTAAAAATACGAAACTTGGAAGAATGATTAAACATGTCATTATAATCCATAATAAAATATAAAATGAGTGGTAGGTTCCATTGGGGTGGTAAAACCCTGCTAAAACTGGAAACACGGTCTAAAACGCGTAATACGTAAAACGTCCGAATATTGTGTAAAATTGAGAAAAGTAAAATGTTACTTTTCTAATAGGATAAAAATGATTTAAAATGACTTATAATGTATAGACTGGGCTCAGTCTAGTGTCGGATGGTATTAAATGTCTTTTAGACATAAAACCGTAAGCCTAAAAATCAAGGAATGATTTATATAATCAAGGAATGATTTTTGGTCAAAGGAGGACGGAAAAATATGTTGAATTTTTCCAAAAATGTGAAAACTCAAATCGTCTTAGAAACGCGGTGCAGGTATAGGCTAAGGTTACGGCTGAGTAAAAACGCTTAAAAATCAAAATTCCAGTTTTTCACAGCCGAGGTTTATTTGGTCATGTTTTTCATAGTCATGATTTATTCTCAAATAAATCATGAGTGTATCAAACACTTTTCTGATACGGGGAAAATTAACGCGGTCGAGTTTCGTTGTGCGTAGAATTTTTGAATGACGTTTTACCCTAAAACGTGTAATTCCTTAATAACTTTCACAAAAATGATCTGATGAGTGTCAAACTTTTAATTTGCTATGGAAATGATTTATCGCTCGAGGCCATGAAACAAAAATCAAATTTCGGGAAAATTTCGGGAAAAATGAATAGTAAAAGTAAATAGTAAAAGTGAATAGTGAAATTTTCCGGGAATAGTAATTAACCTGAAATTGCGAATTGTTACAATTTAATGTTGCTTGCTTATATTGTTGTCACTTTATATATGATTGCATGTATATACTTGTGCTTCTAATATTTTTGTTTTGCGAGCATTCCATAGCTCGTCTCCTTGGTGCCCCCGAACGAGGGGGAGTACACATCAAGGGGGAGTTTTCATCCCGTCAATTTTTCACGATTGAAACTTGTTGGCATAATCTTTTTGATTTTACAAAAAGGGGGAGAAGTAAATATAAGCTCACTAAATTACTTGTCTAAAAAC
The DNA here is from genome assembly GCA_030686995.1 of Artemisia argyi. NCBI lineage: Eukaryota > Viridiplantae > Streptophyta > Magnoliopsida > Asterales > Asteraceae > Artemisia > Artemisia argyi. The sequence continues at coordinate 174,165,136 of CM060682.1, read as the reverse complement.
TAATTTTTGATTTAATGAGTTTAAGTTTTGTAATCATCAAAAATGGAGAGATTGTTGATATAAATAATGCTTAAAAACGTTATTAATATTCTTCAATAACTTTACATTTTGATAATTACAAAAGCTAGATTAAATCAAGATTATGAAGTAAACAAGTATTTAGTGACAAATATTTACTTCTACAACTAATATCACTTAAGGTATGTATAAACAAAGCATTTTATGCATTACATGATCAAAGGAACATTTTCTTTTAATCACTAGATTTTTATAAAATGTCACTAATCATTTTATATCTTTTATAAAACATTTTTGGAATTAAAGGAATATGTTTAATTCATTATAAATATATGAATTCAAATTTTCAACCAAAAATGGCAAATTCTATCCAAAAATATTTTCTTCACAGAAGGACAAAACTGGGCAACGTTCAGGAGGGGGCGGCCCCCTTAATTATACTAGGCAGCCCCCTTAATGATTAAGGGGACCGACCCCTAATTAAGGGGACCGGCACGCTCCAAAATAGTGTTTTTTGGCCCTTTAAATACTGGTTCATTCCACATATTTTTTTCACATTTTTGCACTATAAACTTTCTGATCCTATCTCAATCTTTATTTCATTACATTACAATACTTGCATTATTAGATTATACTTGTTTAGACTTGCTCACACTTGTTGACATTTGAATTCACGTAAGATCGAATCAAAGTTTTTATAAATTCTAAAAGCTTTTCAAAACTAACAAAAAAAGAACGTAAAACTATTCAACCCCCTTCTAGTTTTCCACAATCCAAATGCGTTCTTTAACCCGTTTGCACCGGATCCAACAGTTTCTGAAATAGCTGAATCGTCCACATGCAATTTGGATCCCGCTAACATGCGAGACACCTATCAACTTCACCCTTCGACACACAAATAGACTTATGAAAACTGGATTGAATCTATGCAAGAGGAATTTCAGCAATTCAACAGATTAGAAGTCTGGGAATTAGTTGAAAGACCCGACGGAGTCTTTGTCATTGGGCTAAAATGGATTTGGAAAAATAAGCTGGATGCAGAAGGCACTGTCATACGTAACAAATCACGCTTGGTAGACAAAGGATACTTCCAAGAAGAAGGAATTGATTTTGAAGAATCTTTTGCTCCAGTAGCTAGACTTGAAGCTGTTCGGATCTTTCTGGCCTATGCTGCTCATCGGAACATGATTGTTTATCAAATGGATGTGAAAACGGCATTTCTGAATGGTGAACTCCGTGAAGAAGTTTATGTCAGCCAACCAGAAGGCTTCGTTGATCCTGAGCGTCCCAATCAAGTTTACCAACTCAAAAAGGCTCTCTACGGACTCAAACAAGCCCCAAGTGCGTGGTATGATAAGCTATCTGCTTTCTTGCTGGCCAATAAATTTTCTAAAGGTTCGGTGGATCCAACATTATTTACAAAAACAGACGGGGTGGACTTACTAATTGTTCAAATATATGTCGATAACATTATTTTTGCTTCAACAAACAGAAGTTACTCAAATGATTTTGCAAATTTAATGAAAGAAAATTTTGAAATGTCCATGAGGGGTGAACTTTCGTTCTTTTTAGGACTACAAGTTCATCAATTACCTCGTGGAATTTTTCTAAATCAGTCCAAATATGCTTTGGAAATTTTAAAGAAACATGGAATGATGAGTTGTGATACTTATAATACACGAATGGCCTATACTACAAAACTAGATGTTGATATACATGGGACTCCTGTTGACCCTACCAAATACCGAAGTATTATTGGGTCACTCAAGTATCTCATAGCTAGTAGACCTGATATAGTATTTGTTGTCTACATGTGTTCTCGTTATCAGTCCAAACCAACTGAAAGGCACCTCAATGAGGCTAAAAGAATCCTTCGATACATAAAGGGAACCATTAACTTGGGAATCTAGTATCTGAAGGATTCTGGTTTTGAACTAATTGCTTTTTCAGACGCTGACCATGCAGGATGTTTAGACACACGCAAAAGTACATCTGGTGGATTACAGTTGCAGGATGTTTAGATACACGCAAAAGTACATCTGGTGGATTACAGTTTCTCGGAGATAAACTTGTGTCTTGGCAATCTAAGAAGCAGGACTGCACATCACTGTCATCAACAGAATCAGAATACGTAGCTATGTCTGCTTGTTATGCTCAAGTCATTTGGATGAGATCACAGCTTAAGGACTACGGCTACCTATTCAATAAGATTCCGATCTACTGTTACTCCAAAAGTGCCATTGCTATTTCCTGCAACACAGTTCATCACTGGAAGTCCAAACACATCGATCTCCGCTATCATTTCATCAAGGAACATGTCGAAAAGGGTACAATTGAATTATATTTTGTGGGAACTGAATACCAATTGGCAGACTTACTCACTAAAGCATTACCTCCAACAAGGTTTGCTGATCTAGTCCACCAAATTGGTATGCGATGTTTGACTCCAGAAGATCTGGAAAAGTTTTTAAAACACAAGTGATTGTCAAACATCAAAACTATCTTTGTAAATATTTTTCAAAAACAAAATACAAAAATATAAAACCATCAAAAACACAAAAAGACTTTATCTTTTTCAAAAAAAAAAAAAAAAGCAAGTACAAACTTCTGTTTCAACAATTCGTTTCTTACAAATTTCAAAAATATTTCCAAAACAAGTGTTGAGGGGGAGTCATGGTAATTTTAAATATTTTCAAAACATTTACATCGTACTTGAATTTTACCAAAAATATTTTCTATTTCAAATATTAAATGTGTTGCTTAAAAGGTCTTTCAGGTTTCTCTCCTTGACTATTGAAATAAAATTTTCAAATTAAAAGGCATCGATCTAAGGTCAAGGGGAGCATATTCTACAAGATTGTTTCTTTAAAATACATGGTGTAACTAACATAAGTTAGATTGTGAGTTAGAAGTGTATTTAGTTTGAGATACTACTAAGGTTAAGGAACTAAAAATGTCAAATGCATAAAATTATATTACCCCTAGTCATTACACTTTGACCAACCACATTTACTATACCTGCAACCACTTTTACTACACTCACCAAACTACATTGACGGCTCTCATTCATTCTACAAATCCATACGCTTATCATCAAATCTGTAACTGCAAAATGGTTTTGATCATGATTATGAACATTGGTTTTCAATTTTATCATGATTGATCATGATTATGAACATTGGTTTTCAATTTTATCATGATCCAACGGCTCAATTTGTCAATATCGTTAAAAATCTAATTAGGGTTTGCGTATAATTTGAATATGAGATTTAGGGTGTTAGTGTGTGAATTAGTTGGTGGGATATGATCCTAGATTGATATTAAACAAGTTCTTGAACTCCAATCATACCCAGAAACATTATTGGTTAAGAATCTAAGTTAAGGTTCATACGTATGTTTTAGGGCTTTTTGATTGATGATGTTTAGTTGCAATTAAATGCTTGGGATAGTATTTGTATGAGATTAGGAACATGTTTTATTGGTTTAATTGTTTCAGAAACATGTATGGATCTTGAATCATTGAGCTAGGGTTCATGTGACACGAGCAGTTTTGATCTTGAGTTCTTGTGGTCAAAATGTGTTAAAACTTGGTCAAAATGTTCATTAGCATACTACCATCACTCGCCTAACATCAATTTCAACCCAGAAATGTTTTAAAGAATGTTGTGATTTTGTGTTCATGCGTATTTACGCATAAGGTTGTTTGTAGCACGTCTATGCATAAGTTTTTGTGATAAAAGTGTTTGGGATGAATTTGGTTTGTGTATTGATCAGTGGTTGTGTTTTATACTTTTCAGGAATCAAAGAAACATAATTTTTGAAGGTGATTTTCAATCAGAACGTTCTTACACAAAAGATGACTCATCTTACACGTAAGATGAAATCTTACGCGTAAGATTCGACCCTTTGAAAAACTTGTCTTGGATAAGACAATGTTTACGCTCTTATTCTTACGCTTAAGTTGGATCTTACGCATAAGTCTAAACTTACGCCTAAGTAATAACTTACGCATAAGATTCAATCTTTTGCATAAGCTCAAATCTTACGCGAAAGATTTATCTTTACGCATAAGACTTGGCCTACGCATAAGATATGAGTTACGCGTAGAGTTTTATCTTACGCCTAAAATAATAACTTACGCAAAAGGAAATGTTATGCGTAGGATTCTCAAATCTTACGCGTAACATTGTTGATTCCATGCATATTATTCAACACATGTTTTGCTTTGATGGTAATCAAATTCCATTGATTGTAAACATCACATACACAAGTAAACCATAACATAACATTTGAACACAAACATCCACTGATCAATCCAATTCTGCATAAACCAGAAAATGAATAAATGTGCTAACAAATTATATTACTGCAATGTCTGTGTTTGTGTATGATCAATTCAGATGGCTCAACAAGAAAACATTCCACAAGAACAAGAACCAGAACCAAAACTCACTTGGGAAGAAACTTTTCCCGAAGATTACACCAGAGATATTGGAAAGAACAACCTAAGGGTCAACTTCAACAAAATCACATGCAATGAATCTTCATGCATAGTAGCTGTGGATGCCCTACTCTATCACCCGTACAAGATCCTGCTCACTAAAACTGCATCAATGGCCAGCTTCTACATTCACCAATTTTGGCACACCCTTCAACTGGACCTTGGTGAAGAATCTTTCACATATATGCTTCATAAAAGACAAGTCACTGTGGAAAAAGATACTCTTCGTTCCGTTCTTGGTTTACCCGAACTAGGTCCAGATGAACCGTACCACCCAGTCCCAAATGAAGAAGAACTAATTGCATGGTTACGGGATATTGGATATGATGAGTCAGAAGAGGTAGTGACTAGACACTCAAAGGTCAACACTAGATTTCTTCCACAACCATGGAGAACTCTTTACATTCTCATTGCCAAGTCGTTATCTGGCAGAGATGTTAGTCACGAACACCCTAAACTACAACATCTCAAACTCTTCTGGGCTATGGCTAATGTCAAATTGGTGGACTTTGCTAGTATTATCTGGGAAGATATTGTTTGGCAAATACAACACAAGTCTGCAAAGATTCCATTTGTTCATTTTACCAAGTTGTTGATTCAAAGCTTCCTCCACGAGTATGATGACATTCCTCCAAGACTGGATGATGAAGACAAGCACACATTCAGAAATGAGTCCACTCTCAAGCAGATTAAGAGACTCGACACCAGCACACGAAAGCAAGGAATGGAACTTCCCGCATGTCTTCTGAATGATAAAGTAAAGAAATGCAAGAACTACAAGTATTACGTTCAAGCTCTCAAAGAAGACAAATTAGGGTTCTTAGACGAAGTTCCTCTCCCTTCTTTTATGAAGAAAAAAGGAAAGAAAGGTGGCAAGTCTGGCAGCTCCGAAAGTTCAACCAAATCTACTCAAAAGCCTCACAAGAGATCATTTAAGATCAGAATACTAGTCAAGAAACCAGTTCCTGAACCAGTTCATGAACCTACACCACCATCTTCTCCAAAATCATCTGATTCTGAGACTAGGTCCGATAGCGGTCCAGTTTACCAGGAAGCTTATGCAAGCAGCAAACAGGATGAGGATCAAGACATCACTATCGAAGATTGGGACAGAGACATCGATGAATTTGTTGAAGCAGCAGAAAAACAAGCTACATTCATCCAAAGACCATTGACCGAAGAAGATGCAAGATTGGAAGAAGAACGGTTAAAGGGTGAAAAGCTGAAGAAACCTATGACTGAAGAGCAAGAAAGACAAGAAGAGGCTCATAATAACCTTGGTCTATCTGTGGAAGAAGAGAATGAAAGAGCTCTCAAGTTAGGTATCCTCCACAGCAAAATCGACTCCTTCCAAGCTGATCAACCTCCACCACCTCTGTTTACTCAAACAAGCGAGGCTGGCAGATCTAGCAGTATTCCTGAGTCCACTCCTGTTAGCCAAACTCAGGAAACAGGAACCAATACTGAAATTATCATCTACGAAACTCCCACAGTATCACCTGAAGACGTAGAAATGCAAAATGCTTCAGAAAGGGGAGAAGATGATGAGGAGGACCATATAGACACAGATTTTCCACACCTTATGACCATGGAAGAGATGGAGAAAAGAGAAAAGGCTCAAAAGGAAGAACTTAAAAGAAAACAAGAAGCTGTAGAGGCAAGGCTTCAGGAAGAAGAACAAGCCAAACCAGAAGAAGCAATAAGAATGGAAGAAAGCAGGAAAGCTGAAGAGGCAGAAAAACTAGCTGAAGAATTAAGGCTGCAAGAAGAAACTAGAAAAAGAACAGAAGAAGAAGCCAGACTAGCAGAAGAACTAAGGCTAAAAGAAGAAGCAGATAAGCTAGCAGAAGAGCAAAGATTAAAGGCTGAAGCAGACAAAGTGACTGAAGAGACCAATGACAAACCCGAATCACCAAAAGGAGATGATAAAGATACCTCCACTCACATTGAATCTTCTTAATCATCACCTCCAGCATCACAACCAAAACCTTACGAATCAATCAAGAAACCTTCAAGTCTTGAAGCCTCAGCTGCATCTAAGTTGATAAAGAAGGCGGTAAAGAGAGTTCGTGAAAAGAAGCAAAGCATACTAGAAGATAAAGTTGAATCACTAGCTAGTCAAGTTGCTGAATTGACAAAGCAAATGACTAATGTTCAGGAAATGCATGACATGGTGGATGCCTTCTTAGCAAAAGATGTGCAAAAAGACATGGAAGCTACTTTGGCTGCTCAAGCAAATCAGTACATGGACCATGTCACACCCCCAATTTACCTGAATGGCAGCGGAATGGAATACCTGGAGGTGACGGTCATAGCACCACAGTTACAGTTATATTGAACGACCTAAAGTGTCGTTTGGAAAATACATCGTTTGATTTATTTAAAAAACATTCAGAGTTACAAAACATAGGTCCCAAAGTATTTAAAAGTTGAAGGAAATAAGTTTGGTACAATCAAACGATAATATATAAGTGCATGAAAATCCAAAATGAGACGCGTCATCCTTGCTACTCACTAAAATAACTCCATGCATGCCATGAGATATACCTTAGTTACCTGAAAATACATTGCTAAAACGGACAACATAAAGTTGGTGAGAAATCATAGGTTTATAAGTTAAATAAAATGTACATTAGCCATAAGTAAAGTAAAGTGACAAAAATGTCATAAAGAAAGCTAGATTGACTCTTAAGCTCATGACCCTGAAGCTAGACATAGTTACTTGGCCCCAAATGAGTGTTTACCAGACACTCTAATATATTAGACATGAAATGCATTCGTAATTCTGTTGGAGCAACCCAAACACGGATGGAGGAGTCACCCTCAATAGATCTATTCACTCACTCTCGCCCGTACTTTAATTAACGGTCCATGATAATAAAGGGGACTTGTCAATACGTGGTAATAAGGCAACTTAAGCAATGTAAGGAATTTAACACTTAGGCATGTACAAAAAACTAAGTGATGCAATGTATTCTCCCCCGTGGGATTTGAAATCAAAATACAGTATTAAAAACGGGGCTATGAAAACTCACCTCGAAGTGATGATGTTATGAGATGAAATGATAGGGACAACAAGGAACGAAATCAACCGCAACCTATGATGAATGAATACGATCTAATTTAGATCATGAAATGATGTAGAGAATATGCATGCACATGATACCTTTACGACTCATAACTTGAAAATACTAGTTATAGTCATATTAAAATATATTCCATACTTAAGAAAAATAAGTCTTAACTAGACTTGTAAAAACTAGTCGTAGTGTATCGTATATAGAATGTTAGTGTTATAATCTTCGCCTTGAAAGCCTTGAAGTAACGTCTAATAGTCGTAAAAATAAACTTGTAATCACTAGTACTTCATTAGTTATGAATTTGGCACTTTGGTAGTATTTCTAGAAAATCTAGGATTTAGTACGTAGAAGTAGTATTATTATTATTTCTAGTTAAAAAGCTGTCAAAATATATATAGTTTTGCCGATATTGAAACGTGAATATCTTAGTCGTTATAAGTTCATTTTCTTCGTTCTTTATATCCACGGATTCGTCTTAGTATGTACTAATATATTTTTGATAACTCGGCTTCTCTAGGTTACGTCTAACGCCTCGGTTTGTCCAACGAAAATCGTCCAACAGCTTATAATTTTCAGAAAAATAGTTTTCGTCATTAAACTTGCAAAAATCATATCTCCTTCGTTATAAACTCGTTTTAGTCCGTTCTTTCGCCAAAATTTTCGTTTTTGAAAGTATTTTCTAAATCTTTGATTGAAAATCTCCCCTGAATTCCTGAGTTTTCCAGAATTTTCATTTTGGGACAGTAGGTTTGTAAACATGTTCTAAACTCATTTCCAATGTTCCAAACTAGTTTCTAATCCACCCAAATCACTTCCAATCACCAAAAATCTAGTCTATTCCTACTATACACCTTCTTAGGGTGTCATGGGTTCTTAAACAACATCAAGCAACTAGATCTAACAAGGGTTTCCATTTCTAGGGTTTCAAAGACATAAGTATATATAATGAGTGGTATAAACTAACATATGCATGAAATCATGTATAGAAATCACATGATCATAAGGATAACTTGAAGAAATGATGAAAATAAATTTTGTAAACTTACTTTGAATGATTATGAAGCTTGGATGATGAAAACCTAAGGATCCTTGAGTTTATATTGCAAAACCCTAACAAGCATAACTATATAAGCTAGATTTGAGTTTGATCTTGGAAAAATCTTGGTTCTTGCTCCTTTTTGGTCTTGGCCGTGGGTTTGGAGAGGAGAGGAAGAGAATGCTTTTTGATTTTGGTAAAAATGTATAAGTGTGAAAAGGTGTTTGTAGTTTTAGATATTTACTAGTGATGATTTTAGATAAGTTAAGTTCAATCAATGCCAAGGGTTAAGGGGGGGGGGGGGGGTTGTGGCCAAGGAAAAAGGGGAAAACATGTTTTGATTTAATTAGGATGTGTAGTGGAGGATTGGTATTGTTTTTAGTAGTATAATTTAGGTAGTTTTAGTTAGTTTTAGTTATAATCGGGTGTCGGATTTGCGAGAAATAAATTTTAACGAAGTTAACCGGGACTTAATAAAGTCATAAAAATGATAAAAATATGTTGGGTACAAAAATTGAGCGTTTGGATCATTATCGTTTAGTTTTCACGAAAACCGTCGTAATTATATTAAACTTGCGATATAAATTTAATAAATTTCCAAAATACCGGGTAAATGAACTTTATAATTTTTATGATGTTGTAAGGAGTTTAAAAATATATCGGAACTATTGTGGGGATTTTTAGATATGTTAGTTATATTTATTAATCGCGTATTAACGTTTAATTAAAATAAATATACGTAAAACGTTAAATATACCAAAAATATTAATATGAATATTCTACGAGTGGTATAGTATGCAATTGCTATTATGATGATATGTAGACTATTTCTAGTCCGTATAAAGTGTCCCTAATGATAATGTATGAATTCGCACCTGAACCAATACGGTTACGCGAATTTAAATACCCGTAAACTAAATTTACGATGAAATGAGCAATGCACGTGAATAGTGTTTTCTTTCCGGAAATGAATAGTGTTTGGTGAATGGTAAAATTTTTAAACGCTTCTCAGAATATCAAACTGACCTCAAAAATGATGAATAGTAAAATGATGAATAGCGTTTTGATGAATAGTGATTTATGAATAGTAAATTGTCGAAGTTTGGGAAATGACCTGAAATGGTGAGTTGTGACAGTCACCCACCCAAAAAGGAATTCAGTCCCTGAATTCAGCTAGTGTTGGTCTCGGTAATAGGTTTAGTGAAAAGATGTGGATACTTGCGTTGCATTTGGTCTTCTCGTTCCCAAGTAAACTCGGGTCCTCTTTGAGAATTCCAGCAAACTTTCACGATCGGAATTCGACTCTGCTTCAACTGTTTGACCTCTCGGTTCATGATCTCAACTGGTTCTTCCACAAAGTTAAGCTTGTCATCTAGTTGAATTTCTTCTAGTGGTATAACGGAAGACTCGTCCGAAAGACATTTCTTGAGGTTTGAGACATGAAACGTGTTATGTACATTGCTGAGTTCTGATGGAAGTTCAAGCTTGTAAGCTACTGGACCAATCCTTTCCAGTATCTTAAATGGACTAATGTATCTCGGGTTCAACTTCCCGAGTTTCCCGAATCGTACCACGCCCTTTCAAGGCGAGACTTTCAACATGACTTTGTCTCCGACCTGGAATTCCAATGGTTTGCGTCAAACATCTGCGTAGCTTTTCTGTCTACTTCTAGCTGTTTCAAGTCTTTCTCGAATCTGGATTATCTTTTCTGTTGTTTCTCGAACCATCTCCGGGCCAGTACATTGTACATCACCGACTTCGGCCCAACAAACTGGAGATCAACACTTACGACCATAAAGTGCCTCGAATGGTGCTGCTTTTATGCTTGAATGGTAGCTGTTGTTATAAGAAAACTCGATCAAAGGCAAATGATTAGCCCAACCATTTCCAAAGTCAATCACACATGCTCGCAGCATGTCCTCAAGAGTCTGAATAGTTCTCTCACTCTGACCATCGGTCTAAGGATGGTAAGCAGTGCTCATGTCTAACTTGAATCCAAAAGAATCTTGTAATGACTTCCAAAAGTTTGAAGTAAAGCGACTATCTCTGTCAGAAATAATGGAGATTGGTGCTCCATGTCTTGAGACTATTTCCTTGACATAAAGTCTGGCAAGTTGTTCCATGGAATAAGTCTCTCTAATGGATATAAAATGGGCTGATTTGGTAAGACGATCAATAATTACCCAAATAACATCGTAACCTCCTGACGTCTTGGGAAGTTTAGTGAGAAAGTCCATTGTAATACGCTCCCACTTCCATTGTAGAATTTCTGGTTGTTGAAGTAATCCTGACGGTTTCTGGTACTCAGCTTTCACTTTAGAACAAGTAAGGCATTTACTGACATAAGTAGCTATTTCTGCTTTCATGTTCGGCCACCAATAAAGCTTTTTGAGATCCTGATACATCTTGTCAGAACCTGGGTGAATAGAGTACTTCGACTTGTGTGATTCATGCATAATCAATTCTCGTACTCCACCATAGAGTGGTATCCAACTTCGGTCCTTGAAGCATAACACTCCATCTGCTCTCTTCACAAAGCCATTTTTGTTCTCTGGCATACCATACAGTTTCTCCTGTGGTCGATTTTCTTCCTTGAGAGCCTCAATCTGAGCTTCTAGAATTTTTGATGGTAATGGTGAAATGATAGTCATTCCCAATGACCTGACTCTCAAAGGTTTGAGTCGTTCTTTTCGGCTAAGTGCATCTGCTACAACATTTGCTTTTCCTGGGTGATATCGGATTTCACAATCGTAATCACTCAGCAATTCTAGCCAACGACGTTGTCTCATATTAAGTTCCTTTTGATCACGTATATGTTGTAAACTCTTGTGGTCGGTAAAAACTACGCACTTGGTACCATAAAGATAGTGTCTCCAAATCTTGAGTGCAAAAACTACAGCACCCAACTCCAAGTCTTGTGTAGTGTAATTCTTCTCGTGTGTCTTAAGCTGTCTAGATGCATAAGCTATCACCTTCTCATTTTGCATTAGCACAGCTCCAAGTCCTTTATGCGAAGCATCACAATATACCACAAAGTTCTCAATACCTTCTGGTAGTGACAAAATCGGTGCACTACAAAGCTTCTGCTTGAATACCTGAAATGCAGATTCTTGCTTCTCTCCCCATTCATACTTTTGATTCTTTTGTGTCAGCTTAGTCAGCGACTTTGCTATCTTAGAAAACCCTTCAATGAACCTTCTGTAATATCCTGCAAGTCCTAGGAATTGACGAATTTCCGTAGGAGACTTGGGCGTAGCCCAATCTTTCACTGCCTCGATCTTTGCTGGGTCGACTTGTAATCCTTGGCTATCGATGACATGGCCAAGAAATTGAACTCTTTGTATCCGAAAATCACACTTTGAAAATTTGGCATACAATTGCTCCTTCTTGAGTAGTTCCAGAATTGTTCTGAGGTGTTCTTCGTGCTCTTCCTTACTCTTGGAATAACTCAAGATATCGTCAATGAATACGATCATAAACTTATCAAGATACGGTTTGCACACTCTATTCATGAGGTCCATGAATACCGCAGGTGCGTTGGTTAATCCGAAAGGCATTACTTGAAACTCATAATGACCATAACGTGTTCTAAATGCCGTCTTCGGAATATCTTCTTTCCGAACTCTAAGTTGATGGTAACCGGATCTTAAATCAATCTTGGAATAAAAACAGGAACCTTGTAACTGATCGAACAAGTCATCGATTCTAGGGAGTGGATAACGATTCTTCACCGTTAACTTGTTCAGCTCACGATAGTCGATGCACATTGTGAAAGATCCGTCCTTCTTCTTCACAAACAAAACCGGTGCTCCCCAAGGCGAGGAACTCGGTCTAATGAATCCTTTGTCTAAAAGTTCTTGTAACTGGTTCGACAATTCTTGCATCTCTGAAGGTGCAAGTCAATACGGTGCTCGCGCAATTGGTGCGGCTCCTGGCACTAATTCAATTTGAAACTCAACTTGGCGTGTAGGCGGAAGTCCTGGCAATTCTTCCGGAAAAACTTCTGGAAATTCCTTAACAATTGGCACGTCTTCAAGTCGTTTCTCATCCGACTTCTTCTCCGTGATGTGAGCCAAGAATGCATAACAACCCTTCTTTATGTACTTCTCGGTTTTAATGCACGATATAATACTGAGTCTAGTTCCACTTCGCTCTCCGCGAACAACTAAGGTTTCATCACTGTAAGGAAGATGAACAACCTTCTCATCACAAATAATTCTTGCACGATGACGAGACAACCAATCTATACCGATAACAACGTCGAAACTTCCAAGTTCTACGGGCATAAGGTCTATATTGAATGGATGGTTTAGGAAATTGATTGTGCACCCACGGACAACGGCGTTGGTGTTAACTAAAGATCCATCGGCTAGTTCAACGATATAGGGAATGTCTAAGGTGGTTGGTTCTATGTTAAGTAAAGGTGCAAATGCAGTAGAAACAAAACTTCTATCCGCTCCTGAATCAAATAAAATGGATGCATAACGATTATTAACGAGGAACGTACCCGCAACAACATTCAGGTCCTCTCGGGCATCTTCTCCTCCCATAACATAAGCTCTTCCTCGAGCCACTCCACCTTGGTTTCCAGTTCCTTGATTCTTCTTCTTTGGGCACTCACTCCTATAGTGTCCAATTTCTCCGCAGCCAAAACATGTTACTGGTAGTTTCTAATTGTCACCCAAGATTGGAAACCTGCAATCTTTGGCGTGGTGACCAACCTTCTTGCAGTTGCCACATAAATCTAGGCAACGTCCTAGGTTATGATGCTTCTGACACTTATCACACTTGGGTAGATTACCCGCATCTCCTTTCCCTTCAGTCGGCCCTGCAGCATAGGCCCTTGCCACTTCCTGTCTCTTAGGTGCTGGCTGAATAGCATTCCCACCTTGGTTGTAGTCAAACCTCCTCTTGTTGTTGTTGTTATTGTTTTGGTTGTTGTTTCGGTTATTGGGATAGTTGCGGTTTCGATTGTTGTTATAGTTGTTGTTGTTTCGAGTGTTGCTGTAGTTGGTGTTGTTTGAATGGTTATTTTTGTTGTTGACAGCAGACTTACCCTTTACCACCTGAACCATAAGTTTCTGAGTTATACGAATAGCCTCTTCCATTGATTGTGGGTCGAAAGACATCACATCCCCTCGGATGCTTTCAGGCAGTCCACCAGTGAAGTTCCCCATCTTTTTCTCATCATCAGGAACCATAGTTGGACACAGTGCAGCCAACTCCTGAAACCTCCTGATGTAGGTCTCGATGTCATCACCTTTTGTTACCAGCTCATAGAATTCTGTCTCCAGTTTCTTCACCTCGGTACGAGGGCAAAACTTCTTAGTCATCAGCTTCTTGAATTGATCCCAAGTGAGCTTGTAGGCATTCTCCATACCAATAGGCTGAGCATGAGAATTCCACCATGACATAGCTTCATCCAGAAGCATACCTGTAGCAAATGTTACCTTGCTGACATCAGGACAACTACACATGAGGAATACATTCTCAGTCTTTTCAAACCAGCGGATCAAAGCAACCGCTCCCTCAGTGCCCTTAAACTTGACGGGATCACGAATCTTGAAATCCTTCCAAGTGCATTCACGCCTAGTAGTGGGTGGTTCAACCGCCCCAGTATTAGGAGCAATCTCAGCAGCCCTAGCAGCAACCTCAGCTCTCTCAGTCTCTAGAGCTTCTGCTATACTATCCCTGACCAATTTGCGGATAGCGGCTTGAGTCATAGCTGGTGTTTCTGGTGCAGCCTTTCCTTTCCTTGGTGCCATACTTCTGATAAATCATAATGGACAACAACCATGAGAAAATCATAATAGAAATAGTCATTGTACCAAAGATATTCACCCACAACATGTATATATACAACCACAACAAGTATAAATACAACCACGACATGTACGATTACAACCACAACCTGTATAAATACAACCATGACATGTATAGATACAACCACAACAAGTATAAATACGATAACAATAAAGAGCAACCACGAAACATCATAAATATAATCACAACACATGAATATAATACATGAAAATTTCGGCCTACATGGACCGATATATATATATATAGCATAACCATTCCAACATAGTAGAGTCATACTTGATATATTTGTTTGTACAACAACCAAAAGAGTACAAGTTCTTGAACTATATCCCACACCTCGGGACTAGGAAAATAGTAAAAGCTAATACAATAAAAGTCTATGTCTAGGCTCCTCCGGGTGTTCTAGATGCTCCAGGTGCTCAAGATCCTCCAGGTCCTCCCCTAAGGCGGAAAATCTCACGATCCATCGCAACAACAATCTCCTCCAAGTGCTCAACTCAGAGCTAGAGGGCAGCCTCCCTGGTCTCTACAGCTGTCATCCTCTCCTGAGCTACTGCCAACTGGTGTGCCTGCTCTCCCTGAGCCTCCTGTGTCATCTGAGCTCTATCCCGTATCTCAGGTAGCTCATCCCTAAGCTGATCAATCAGCTCCTGGTGTCCCTCCTGTCGTGCCTCAAGTCCATGATAAGACACGTCAATGCTAACCCCTCAAGTCGAGTAGTGATAATCGCATCTACCCTATAACCCAAACTATCAACCTGCTCCTGTTGAGCCCCTAACTGATCATCTAAAGTAAAAGTTGTAGGCCCTCTAGCAGTAGCTGCTCTCGAACTCTCACCTATATGGTATACTGGTGGTGGTGGAAGGTCAGAAGTCTCAGTAGTAGGTGAAGCTGGGGTAGTAAACCTTGCACGCTTCCTGAGCGGCAAAAGTGAAGTAGATATAGAAGTAGTAGTGGGCATAGCTGGTGGTGTAGGTAATGTAGGAACAGTAGGAATCTTAAAAGTAGAGGTAGTAGTGCATACGCTCTTCCTAGCACCTATGGTTGTCTTGCTACGAGGGAACATAAGTTTTGGTTCTGAGGAAATAGAAGTGGTAGGAGATGATATATCAGTAGGTACACGGGTAACATCAAGTGGTGCAATGGGAGAGATATGAGGAGTAGGAGCAATCTCTTCCTCCTCAAAAGGCTCAGTATCCTCACCTGATGCCAAAAGTTGCAACACAGGTACTGGAGGAATGGGTGGTGAAACAGCAGTGGAAGACATAGAGCCCTCAACGTCAGAGTCTGAGATAGAGTAAAGTATGACAATGTTCGGGTCTGAAGACATGTCTCTGTGATAATCAAGGTGAAATGAAATGAAATGAATAATCCGTACAGTGAAATCACCTAAAACAATGAATATGCACTTATGATGTAATGATGAGATGCTATGATAATGTGGTTATAGTCTAGGGTCTATGATACATCCTAGTTCGCTATAACCGTAGCTCTGATGCCAATCTGTCACACCCCTAATTTACCTGAATGGCAGTGGAATGGAATACCTGGGGGTGACGGTCATAGCACCACAGTTACAGTTATATTGAACGACCTAAAGTGTCGTTTGGAAAATACATCGTTTGATTTATTTTAAAAAACATTCAGAGTTACAAAACATAGGTCCCAAAGTATTTAAAAGTTGAAGGAAATAAGTTTGGTACAATCAAACGATAATATATAAGTGCATGAAAATCCAAAATGAGACGCGTCATCCTTGCTACTCACTAAAATAACTCCATGCATGCCATGAGATATACCTTAGTTACTTGAAAATACATTGCTAAAATGGTCAACATAAAGTTGGTGAGAAATCATAGGTTTATAAGTTAAATCAAATGTACATTAGCCATAAGTAAAGTAAAGTGACAAAAATGTCATAAAGAAAGCTACATTGACTCTTAAGCTCATGACCCCGAAGCTAGACATAGTTACTTGGCCCCAAATGAGTGTTTACCAGACACTCTAATATATTAGACATGAAATGCATCCGTAATTCCGTTGGAGCAACCCAAACACGGATGGAGGAGTCACCCTCAATAGATCTATTCACTCACTCTCGCTCGTACTTTAATTAACGGTCCATGATAATAAAGGGGACTTGTCAAGACGTGGTAATAAGGCAACTTAAGCAATGTAAGGAATTTAATATTTAGGCATGTACAAAAAAATAAGTGATGCAATGTATTCTCCCCCTTGGGATTTGAAATCAAAATATTGTATTAAAAACAGGGCTATGAAAACTCACCTCGAAGTGATGATGTTATGAGATGAAATGATAGGGACAACAAGGAACGAAATCAACCGCAACCTATAATGAATGAATATGATCTAATTTAGATCACGAAATGATGTAGAGAATATGCATGCACATGATACCTATACCACTCATAACTTGAAAATACTAGTTATAGTCATATTAAAATATATTCCATACTTAAGAAAAATAAGTCTTAACTAGACTTGTAAAAACTAGTCGTAGTGTATCGTATATAGAATGTTAGTGTTATAATCTTCGCCTTGAAAACCTTGAAGTAACGTCTAATAGTCGTAAAAAATGAACTTGTAAGCACTAGTACTTCATTAGTTATGAATTTGGCACTTTGGTAGTATTTCTAGAAAATCTAGGATTTAGTACGTAGAAGTAGTATTATTATTATTTCTAGTTAAAAAGCTGTCAAAATATATATAGTTTTGCCGATATTGAAATGTGAATATCTTAGTCGTTATAAGTTCATTTTCTTCGTTCTTTATATTCACGGATTCGTCTTAGTATGTACTAATATATTTTTGATAACTTGGCTTCTCTAGGTTACATCTAACACTTCGGTTTGTCCAACGAAAATCGTCCAACAGCATATAATTTTCAGAAAAATAGTTTTCGTCATTAAACTTGCAAAAATCATATCTCCTTCGTTATAAACTCGTTTTAGTCCGTTCTTTCGCCAAAAGTTTCGTTTTTGAAAGTATTTTGTAAATCTTTGGTTGAAAATCTCCCCTGAGTTCCTGAGTTTTCCAGATTTTCCATTTTGGGACAGTAGGTTTGTAAACATGTTCTAAACTCATTTCCATTGTTCCAAACTAGTTTCTAATCCACCCAAATCACTTCCAATCACCACAAATCTAGTCTATTCCTACCATACACCTTCTTAGGGTGTCATGGGTTCTTAAACAACATCAAGCAACTAGATCTAACAAGGGTTTCCATTTCTAGGGTTTCAAAAACATAAGTATATATAATGAGTGGTATAAACTAACATATGCATGAAATCATGTATAGAAATCACATGATCATAAGGATAACTTGAAGAAATGATGAAAATAAATTTTGTAAACTTACTTTGAATGATTATGAAGCTTGGATGATGAAAACCTAAGGATCCTTGAGTTTATATTGCAAAACCCTAACAAGGATAACTATATAAGCTAGATTTAAGTTTGATCTTGGAAAAATCTTGGTTCTTGCTCCTTTTTGGTCTTGGCCGTGGGTTTGGAGAGGAGAGGAAGAGAATGCTTTTTGATTTTGGTAAAAATGTATAAGTGTGAAAAGGTGTTTGTAGTTTTAGATATTTACTAGTGATGATTCTAGATAAGTTAAGTTCAATCAATGCCAAGGGTTAGGGGGGGGGGGGGGGTTGTGGCCGGTTTTTCAAAAGAGGAAAAAGGGGAAAACATGTTTTGATTTAATTAGGATTTGTAGTGGAGGATTGGTATTGTTTTTAGTAGTATAATTTAGGTAGTTTTAGTTAGTTTTAGTTATAATCGGGTGTCGGGTTTGCGAGAAATAAATTTTAACGAAGTTAACCGGGACTTAATAAAGTCATAAAAATGATAAAAATATGTTGGGTACAAAAATTGAGCGTTTGGATCATTATCGTTTAGTTTTCACGAAAACCGTCGTAATTATATTAAACTTACGATATAAATTTAATAAATTCCCAAAATACCGGGTAAATGAATTTTATAATTTTTATGATGTTGTAAGGAGTTTAAAAATATATCGGAACCATTGTGGGGATTTTTAGATATGTTAGTTATATTTATTAATCGCGTATTAACGTTTAATTAAAATAAATATACGTAAAACGTTAAATATACCAAAAATATTAATATGAATATTCTGCGAGTGGTATAGTATGCAATTGCTATTATGATGATATGTAGACTATTTCTAGTCCGTATAAAGTGTCCCTAATGATAATGTATGAATTCGCACCTGAACCAATACGGTTACACGAATTTAAATACCCGTAAACTAAATTTACGATGAAATGAGCAATGCACGTGAATAGTGTTCTCTTTCCGGAAATGAATAGTGTTTGGTGAATAGTAAAATTTTTGAACGCTTTTCAGAATATCAAACTAACCTCAAAAATGATGAATAGTAAAATGATGAATAGCGTTTTGATGAATAGTGATTTGTGAATAGTAAATTGTCGAAGTTTGGGAAATGACCTGAAATGGTGAGTTGTGATAGTCCAACACTTAATTACTGAATTAAAAGAGTTGCTGAAGCGGATGAAAGATGAACTCACCAAGATAGTTGAACAAGCAGTCAAGAAAGTGATCAGAACTACTTCATTCATTCTCCGAGCTCAAAACACCTTTACCACAACAAGAGATGACATTGGACGAATTAGAGACTCGGATCTTCAACAAATTGACAAGTAAGTTCACCATGACACCTGATGAAATTAAAGTTTGGGAATCTCTACAAGCCAAACTGTCCAAGGAATCATGCAGCACTAAAGCCGACAAGTTGAAGCGTCAAAGAGATGATGAAGACAAAGATCCTAACTCTCAGGAAAAGAAGCAAAAGAAAGCCGAAGGACCTTCATCTCAACACAAAGAACCTGTCATTCCTCCAACAACAACATCAACTCAACAACCAAAGGCATCCGGTTTAGGTCCAAAAGTCCAAGACCACTTCGAGTACACCGGCGGAGATGATTTCCCTCTGCCCGATAACATACCCGAACCATCATCAACAAAGAAGAAAGAAAAGAAACGCAAACATCCTCAGCACAAACCTGACACCTCTTCGAAAGGCCAAGAACCTAAGAAACCCAAAAAAATTCTCAAATGGCTGGACGAAGACAAAACTGTTGAGTACTCCTGGTTTGATGAAATGGTCAAAGCTCAACCACCCCTTGCAGTAAATTAATCACCACTAGATGGCTGAACTGTAGAATATGCACAACTTCTGCAACGGGACTATGGTTTAAAGGAATTGAGCAATAAAGAGCTGAGGAGAGTAAAGAATGCTGCATTCAACTTATTGAAAGACTGCTCTGCCAACTCTGTTGAACTCGAGTATCAGTTGGAAAACATTGCCCGAGCAATGTCAAACGACATAGACTGGCTCAACCCCGAGTCCAACATTGATTATTACTCGAAGAATCAAGGGCCTTACTACACCGATTGGACCAAACCTCTACCACTGGTTGGGAAGCCAAAGCAAGAACGAATTCCTTACAGATTCTTATTCAATAATGACTTGGAGTTTCTACAACACGGAAGCAAGATAGAGACGAAGTATGCCACATCACTCACCTTCTCAATCCCTGCTACTAGATACCTCAAGAACGCCATCGAAGAAGAAGCCTCCGACTTGTTCGTGGATGAAGTTGTTGCCAATGACCGGAATGCACTCTACGGGATTCACCATTGGCCAGAAAACCGGGCAAAATACTATCGAAGCAGTAGACTCAGTCAAACAATGGGAAATGTGATGAGTGAGTTGAAGATTGTCTCCATTCATTATATCTCTACAATCACTCACTTTGGGTACTCCTTTCTCAACAAGATCATTCTCAAAAGACTAGATGAAAAAGAGTACGTGATTTCCGAGTCAGACTTTCCACGACTGCTCCTCAATGACATCGAAGACATGTATCTACTCAAAGTCCAAGGAAAGCTGTGCAACCAACCTAAAGAAATGCAGCTTGCTTTCATCACAGCTCTTCTCATCTTCATGCGACACATCGTCATTAAAGAAAGAGTTAAAGATCTTCAACTAGGAGTAGAAAGTTACCAAAAGAAGTTGAATCTCACAAAACCAAACCTTTACAATGTTCCCAACCTTCAACACGAATCTCAATACACCTTGATCAAGCAGCCAGCATTCGGATTCACCTATCGCAGTGTCAACCGACGCAACTGCTTCATGGCATATGATGAAATCCACAAGTTCTGTGATGAAACACTGAAGTTTGTTAGAGATGGAATCAAAGGCCGACTAGATGACATTGCATTGTACAAGTCCAAAAGGTGGAATACCGATGAAGCCAGACAAGCTCGTAGATTCATCACAAGGATTGAGAACCGGCTAAAGCATAGGGATCAGATAAGGAGATTTGAAAGCTATGTGGGAGGAAGACCAGGATTTCCAATGTTGACATTTCAGAGACCCGAATGGTAGATGTTTGTAAGATCTTGATTTGATTTGTCAATATTTACATTCATTATGGCTTGTGCACGCATTACAGTGTACAACCCGAACTTGTAAAGAAAGGACCCTCTAGTACGCAGCAGTGCGTCAATCCTAATATAAGGAGCGAAGGCTTCTTACTTTTGAGTAGAATTAATCAAATGTTTTATGATTTTCATAATTCTGCTCAAAAGGACAAGTATTTCACCTCAATAAGAACTAATCACTTTTTGAGGGGGAGCACTTGTCAAACAAAACTACTTCGTTCTTAAAAGCTAAAAGTTCTTGGTGAATCTCCCCATAAGACTCAAAAAGGCATATTTTAATCTAAAAGATTATCAAAAACATCATTTCGTATGCTATTTTTGAGGGGGAGAAAATGTAAAAGTGGTCAAAAAGCTAAAAGTTGTATCTTGTGCGAGCTAGACTCAGAATTGACCCAGGAATTGACGAATCATGAAAGTTAGTAATCTCGAAAAGACTTATCATCGACGGGTAATAACATCAAGTTAGTTACTAGAGCTAGTTGTCACCTAAAAGCTGACAATGAAACTTTCTAACTAGCCACGTAAGTGTGTCTCAAAAAGGATTTGTCTTAGTAGAAATGTACTGTCTCGAGAAACTTTCTGTGGACTTGACCAGGCCGGGTAATAACTTCAAGCTAGTCTAACTAGTGATGTAAGCGTGTCTCAAATCGGTCTTGTTCACTGAAAGTGGATCAATTCAAAAAGTGTTTGCTCCTCCCGCATATGCAAATTTATTAATTACTTATGAGCACATGTGAAGAGGGAGCCCTTCAAAAGTAACAAAACTCTCAAAGTGTTAAATAAAATGTTTGATGATCACAAACACTTTGAGAGATTTTCAAACAAAGGTTTCATGGCAAACATAGGATAATCATGGAGTTATAAGGTGATTAAGATAGGAAAAACCGTCCTATGATCCGCCAGAGCCGGAGGGATCTACCCAAGGACAACTCCAATAGTTAGAATTAGAAGTCCTTAGGTATGATACGAAAAAAAAAGGAGAAAAAGAATGAAAGGGGAAAGAAGGAGTTGAAGAATTAAAAACAAAAGTAAAGAAAAGGGTGAAAAGAAATAGCCCTCCATATGTTCAACCTTAGGGCAGACACCGGGTTCAACTCGTATGCTACTGGTTGTTGGAAAGACAACACTGGTATTGAAGATCAAGACGTCATGGACCCAGTGACGCAATGCGCTAAACCTTCTTAACCACTCAAGTTCTCTTAAAAGAACTTGTTTCATTCTCACGGGGAACCAGTGTAATCTATCAACTTATCTCTTAAAGATGGTTGATATTGAAACAGGAGACCCCTCCCTAGTCTCTGCATAGGAAACCTAAGTATACACTTATCGTGTCTAGAGCCATGAGATACATCAAAGATCTCTTAGGAACACTTAGTATTTCTATAACTGGTGTTCTACGTCAATGGACACCAGCTATAAATTATCGAGTCCTTCGCAGATCTTAGCAATCTGCCGAGAACGTTTATGAGAGAATTACAAAAGTATTTCTCAATGATTGAATGGAAATTCCTGCCAGGGTCAACATCAAACAGCCTGACAGCAGGTCACTTCGGTAACCCTTCACGGGTTACTCTTAGTGTTCGCGGTGGTTCCATAGCAGTCTACAGTTGTGGAGTGATCCCCAGCGACTCACCCAGTCATTGAGCTACTAAGTAGGTCCTGTAAGCTCCCTCGCGAGTATCTGACATGGGAACGGCCTTGATAAGGGTTAGAAGGAGTCTTCACAATATGCTATTGACGATCTCTAATTCCTTATCTGTAAGTACCGGTTGATTATTGCTAACTGTTTACCTGCAGGTACACATCACCTCCATGATGGTAGATTCCAGCATGCTCATGCATACATCTTGAAGTCATTGAAAGCTCTCCCAAATATCTAAGAACCACAAAGTTCAAAGAAAGATTCTACGGCTAAAGGAAGAATCTACAAAGTATAAAGACCAAAGATCAATGTAAATGTAAAGGAACTTCGTAAGACAAAGTCCTAAGATGTATGAGCATGTTGGAATGGCGCACAACCACCAAAGACGATGAAGTGACGAAAGGTAGATGACTACACAATCACTACATCATCACCAAAGAACAAAGTCTAAGAGCAAAGTACATTCATCTAACTACATTTTTTTGAAGATGTCAAAAGTTATACTAGTCAAAAGTCAAAGACAGAGATGAAGACGCCCAGCAACCGTGATGACCGACCCTTAGAGGGAGATTGTTGGGAACATACTTTTGTATTTATTCAAGTCTCGGTCATTACATTTTATAATAGGTTGCTTTAGTATTATTTTTCTTTATGTTTAAGCTGATGGGCAACATGTAAAAGCCCATAAGGCTTACAAAGCCCACGTTGAATGAAAGGAAGGGACTAGGGAGTGTTGCCCTAGCTTCTCTCCTATAAATACAAGGCTTATGTAACCTTAAACTTTGTTGGTTATTTTGTTATCTTAATGAAACTCTTGCACTTTCACTTTTCATATATCATATAATCAATCAATCCTTATATCTATCTCATTCTTACTTGTGTAACATCAATATGGGCACCTAACACCTAAATTCATTTCCTGTGCCTTGCAAGACTTGTTGGGGTCCGAGTATATTAAGCCTGATGGCGTAGGCTTTGAGCCGGAGGTCTTACATAATACCAATTACTCTCGTGACCCCACTGAGGTTACACCTGTCGCCCTGCCCACATACATGCTAACTGCTATCCAGGGTGACAACAAGATTTCACCCGTTCCCTCTCCCACCAAGAAGGTGAAGAGGAAGAAGGGACAGGGGTCCAGGAAGGTAGCTCAACCCAAGGCACTCGCCACTGGTACCTCTGTCTCCAAGTCTGAAAAAAGGAGGTAACCACAGACCCTGACTGCGGACACCCTCAGGATTATTGCCGATTCACTGACCCTAAAACAACCGCCAATGGAGGGTACTGAGACATCACACTCAGTGTCCTCGGTCAAACCCATTCCCAAAGGCTCTGCTAACATACACAAGTCAGTGGAGTTGGAATCAAGTCAACCTCCACATCCTGCTAAAGGCTCTGGCAAATCACAACCAGGGTCTCAGGGAGAAAGGGGTCCTATATCCTCGGTGGAGCAGCACTACTCCACTGAGACAGGGACCCACACCCTTTCACATCCTGCTAAAGGCTCGGGTAAATCACAACCCAAGCATCAGGGAGTAAACGTCCCTAAATCTTCGACAGTCCAGCACAAGCCTGTTGGAAATGGGGCATAACCACTCAGGTGCCTGATGAGGATATTCGCAAATCCAAACTTTTGTTTGAGGGCACAACTACTCTTCCCAAAGACTCAGAGGGACTTACACAACCCGCTGATAGGGACACAACATTCAAGATTCCTAAGGATGGCACTAAAGAACACCCACCGATATGGAACCTAAACCCACTCCTGGCGGTGCGTACAACTTGGGAACTGGCTCTAAGGACCAGGCAGATAAAACCCAGTCTGCTGGATTAGAGGGGTCAGGACCTGGCCAAAACTAAGGAGAGTCTTCTTATGAAGAGGAGCCGGCTAACCAATTTTTGCAGATTCAGTCCATGGCTGATATTTAGGCAGCTTTGTTCTCAGATGATGAATTCCACAGTGACTAGGAGGTTTTTGAAGCCAGAGATGACATGGATATTGAAGAGCAAGTCCCTGAACCAATTCCTCAGTCTCCTCAATCTCCTATCCATGAAGTTGCTGAGTCTCACTCCGAGTCTGAATCCTCTGATGATGATCAAGCTCCTCTCACTGAGAAATTCTTCACCAAGTTCATCAAAAAGGCCACCAACGCCTTATTCCGAGGGGTCACTGTTGAAGTTTTTGACATGCACACTGAACAAGCTGCTCATTACTTCAATCTCAAGGATGTAGTTGAAGAGTTTAATAAAGATGTCAGGGAATAGAATTCCTCCGTTAACTTCTCCCCGACACAGATGGTCTCACACCTCAACCTGTTCCTTGAATCTCTCAACAAACTGAATATAGGGGTCCAGTCAATTCAAGAATCGGTTAAGGATGATCCTGAACTCACCAGGAAGCTCCTTCAGGCATCAGAGACCTATCAGCTGAACTCTGTGCATCTTACTGAGCTACTCAACCTGATGAAGTCTTCTAATCTTCTGGCTCTCAGTACTTCAGTAGAGTCTGTCAAATCCTCCCTCGCTGCCTTGGAATAATCAGTGGCAGCTCAGTCTCAGAAGTCAACCTCTATAGCTTAGAGTTTTGGTTCACGAATGACTGCAATTGAAAGTGCTCAGGAGTCACTTGAAGCCAAAGTGTCTACCATTCAGCAGGACACCTCAGATATCAAGACTATGATGACAGAGATCTATTAGGCCTTCAAGGGTTCCTCTCCCTCTGCATCAGTCGGTCCAACTCTTGCCATCACCTCAGCTCAAGCAACAGTTGAGGGGGAGAATGCAACTGACGCTCCCTTCACTAAAGCACAAGAAGCCTAAATCAGTCAACCAGAGGCTACTGATGTTGCTTCAAGAGGACAACCCTCTCACACTGAGGGGAGCATGTCACTGAGGCTACTCCCATCTCCTTATTTCAGCCTCATGAAGCAACAGTCTCCTCATCACTCAGGCAGGACAAAGGCAAAAACATACTGACAACATCTAAACCTGAAATAGTGCTGGTGCCTGCTTCCACCTTAGTCAGACGTGATCCTGATGAGCCCATCCGAGTTCCCTTTGAAATTAATGATGTTGTACTTTAACTCACTGAAGCTGAAATACAAGCTTACATGGAAAGAGATGAGATTCTGAAGAAGGTGGCTCAGGAAGAAAGGATGAGCAAGCCTACCCTTATAAAGGTTGTGCATGAAGAGGCCGAAAAGATTGGGTTGGATACCAAGACACTGGCCGATGGGCAAGCTGTTGCAGTCTTCAAAAAGGCTCAGGAAGAAGAGTTGAGTGCCCTTAAAAAGGAAATGGAAGATAAGCTCAGGAAAGATGCTCAGGTCAAAAAAGAAAGGATTGAAAGGTACACCTGGGTGATGAAAGAAAGACTCAAGCCAGAGACCATCAGTGACATTCAGATTCACCGCAACACCAAACCTGCCATTGTCACTATTTTTAGGGGATCTGATCAAAGAATACTTGATATTCACAAACCATTCAAGTTTTCTGATTTTGGCATCACTGAGCTAGATGAGCTTCGACCTATCATTACCAAGAAGCAAAATGTCGTAGTCCCTGAACTTCAAAAGTCACTAAAAGAGAGGTACGACAGACTGAGGAAAATGCATGAAGCTTTTGGCATCCCCTCGCTTCTTCCTGCTTCATCAACTGAGACTGCTCCACCAAAGGCTTCTAGATGGAAAAGAAAACAAGCTGAACTGGAGCCTGAGATCAAGGTCCCAGGGCTAGATTGTGACAGGTCTCTCCCTAAAGGAATCACCTTTGTGAACAACATGGTTCTTGAAGCTCTTGAAAGAGGCTTGTGCTTCACTGATGAATATGGGAACCCTGCTTTCCAAAGATGGTCTGACATGGATAGGGCTGGAATTAAAGCGATGCTTATGTACCTCATGTTGGCATCTCCCATCAAGTGTGCTGAAAATATGAGGTTATGCCTGGACCTGAAAGCCATGATTGAGGAACATCCTGAAAGACATCTACTGAGATCCAAGAAGGTAAAGCTTGAAGCTCTTGGTTACCATCTGAACATCTGAATCTGAATCAACTATCTTTTTATGTTTTTTGTAATTTTCATAGTATCTGTAATAGTTATTAATGAACGATGATGTTTTTTTAAGTTACCAGTGTCCTAAGTAAATTACATTAACACTCACTGAGAGATGAAGACCCCTGACAACTCACACTGAATCATGACACACTTAGGCTACTTATATATCCAAATAGGGGGAGATTGTTGGGTCACTGAATTCCCCAAGCTTCCTCTTTCTAGGATTTAAACATAAAATAACCTAAGTGTTTAAATATCCGTAAATACTTTCAAGTCACTAAGAACAGTTGCTAAGTGAGTCATCTTCAGGATGCTCAGACAGAGCCTAAGAAGAAAGGTTCTCCAGTCAGTGAGGTGGAACTCAGTGAGTGGCATCTAAGCCAAGAAGAAGATGATGGGTTCAGTGACGATGACAATAACTCATTGAACCCCAGGACTCCTCAACAACTACTGAAGACTGAAGACCTGAAGAATAGGCGGGACAAAGCGGGAAATGTTTGAATGTCTGAACATGTATCCCTATCGACCTGAAGGCAAACTTTCCCTGAAAGGCATCAAGTTAGGATGGTGTCATCATTGTGCACTAGAAAGGCACATTATCTTTTACCGAATATAGTCTATTGTAACAGAGACAAAATACGCAAGCATTTTGTCTCTACTAGCTTAGGTCATCAATTTGTCTTTTTCAGTAAAGTTGTAAATCAATTGTGTATAAATAGATAGCATAAGTGAGGAGCAAAAGTTGACAAGTTTGTGCAATTAATGCTTAGACATTCACAAACCTCTTTTACTCCTCCAAAGAACAACATAGTCTTTGAGATAGCTCAGTAGGACCTTGTGGTTGTCACTCAAACTTTGTTTTGGTTTAGAGAGGAGTCATACCACACTTTTCGTTTTCAATCCCAAGTGTTATTCC
This sequence comes from Artemisia argyi, assembly GCA_030686995.1. Classification (NCBI taxonomy): domain Eukaryota; kingdom Viridiplantae; phylum Streptophyta; class Magnoliopsida; order Asterales; family Asteraceae; genus Artemisia; species Artemisia argyi. Next base: position 174,137,550 of record CM060682.1, on the reverse strand, counting down.
GCAAACACTTGGGTATAATTCTTTTTGATTAACTTCTAATAAAGAATTAAACGCTGAAAAATATTATCTCTTTATCTTTACGTTTATTTGTTGTTAATCACTTTCATCTTTGTTTAAAGTCATGGAGCTTGGTTAGTTTAACTCGTTAGTTACAATTAACCAAGTAAACGGGACCAACAGTTTTTGAACAGGACATCAAAGGAGGTTCAAAGGCATCTTCAAGTGCAGCTAATGTTGCTTTTGTTGGACAAGGCAAGACCAGTACTAACAAAGTTAATACTGGTAGTTTTAATACTGGCATCTATGCATCCTCTTCAAGCAACACAAGAGAAAGAGATGTCCCTGCTGGATTTGCTGATGAAGTCGACCACTCTCTTTTTGCAAAGAGATTAGAAGATATGGAACTTGTCCACGATGACCTTGACCAAATCAATGTTGTAGACATTAAAGAGATGGACATAAACTGGCAGTTGGCTATGATTGCACTAAGGATGAAGATATTTTTCAAGAAAACTGGTAGAAACATCAGGTATAATGGAAACAAACCAGTTGGATTTGACAAATCCAAGCTTCAATGCCACAAGTGCAACAAAACTGGCCACTTTGCTAGGGAATGCACAGTAAAAGTAACTTTTGAAGATGTGCAAAAGACGGAAAAGAGTCAAGTTGGTCTGCTGAAAATAGATGATAGTGTTTTTGACTGGGGAGAACACACTGAAGAGGATGAACAAACCAACCATGCTCTTATGGCCATAAGCTCCAACTCTGAGGTATCACTATGTTCTAAACTATGCACTGATTCATACAATCATATTAAATCACTTCATGATGAACAATTAAATCATATAGAAGAACAGGATGTTAAAATACTTGCTTATGATAATGTTGTTAAAACCTTAGAGGCTCAAGTTAAAAATCTTCAAAAATAGCATGCAAGCTTAAATGAAAAACTAACTTTTCAGGCAAATAAAATCTATGAAAAAGATGAAAAACTGAAAAAAAAAATATAAAAGAATTGGTGAGAAGGCACTAAAAGATAAAGAATATCTACAAAATATAGTTGACACATGGGAAAACTCAAATAAAAATCTGTTTAGACTAATTAATTCAGGAATGAGTTTAAACAGTAAAATAGGTTTGGGTTATGAAATAAAATCAAACAGTGAGGTTTTAAGCTATGAAGAGGAAATGGAAAACACTGTTTTTGGTTGTAAAGAGGAAGATTTTGTAGATAGACCTGTATATAATAGATTTGTTAAAACTGACAACTTCAAAGGAGTTCCACCACCTTTAAGTGGAGATTATACTCCTAATCCAGGACCTGAAATTGATGACTCCTTATATGTTTATGGAAAAAGGGGACCACAGGTTCCTGAAACAAGTATTTCAGATGATAAAATCAGTGAATATTCTACCTATCAATCTAATGACAGTGCATGATCCATTGAAAAATCTATGAGCATTATGACTCAAAACCAGAAAGTGTCCCTAGTGCAGAGTCAAAATCTAAATCAGTTAAAAGTAACAAATCTGTTGTGTCTGAAGTTAAACCAGAAGATGTTGAACCTAGTTTTGAGTCTCACTTAAAATCTCCTAGGCAACAAGAAAACAAACTAGAGATACCTAAAAGAGAGAAGAATGTGAAAAAGGATAGAGTGTTAGGAGGAGGTTATGTTTTCACTAAGAAAATATGCTTTGTTTGTGGTAGTATTCACCATTTAATAAAAGATTGTGATTTTCATAAAAAGAGAATGGCTAAAGAAGCTGAATTAAAGAAACAAAGAATGGTTAATACTGGTAATGTTATGGCTAAACCTGTATGGAACAATGTGAACAGAATTAACTATGCTAACCAATTTGTTCCAAGACAAGTTCAACTCAATGCTAGTAGAATACATGTTAATTCTGCTGGTTCAAGGGTTAATTCAGGTCATTCAAATGTTAATTCTGTTGGGCAAAAGTTTTATACTGGTAGGAACTATGTTAAAACTATTGGGCAAAAGGTTAATCATGTTCAACCCATGGGTAATTCTACGTATTATAGACCAAAACAACCAGTTAAACCACAGGTGAATAAAATAAATCACAGAAACCATTTTTCTAAATCACATTCACATGGGTGGAGACCCATACCACAGGTGAACAGATTTAATCAAAGAAACAATTCTAGAAAGCCAAAGTCACCTGTGAAAAGACCCATTGTGAATATTGTAGCAATAAATTCTTTTGCTGCAAAGGGTAAAGGGGGTCTCCTGATAAGGACTTAGATTATTGGAAATGGGATCCATTTAAAAATGAGCTTACCTATAAGTCCAAAAGCAGCATTGATGAGGCAAAAAAGTGTACCACTTTTAAGGGGTCATTTAAGCCCGAATTCGTGATTATTTGATCAATTATTGCCCTAAATCGTTCCTTTTGTCATTTTAGGTACTTTTGGAGAAAAATCTGGAAAAGGAAGCATTTTGGACGTTTTTGGAGCATAAAAGTGAAGAAAATGACAAAGTCTCAAATTCCTTGCTGGGAACTGTACCTGATGACATCAAGCTACAACACATTACGGCGTCAAGAGTGGCAAAAGAGGTGGATGTGGAAATTATAACGTGACGGCCTAGAGTGTTTTCAGTGTTATTGACCTGACGGCGTCACCAAGGCCGTCAGGGTCCAAACACTAGTGAAGGCCTAGAGCTTATTTCTACATGACGGCGTCAGAAGTGGATCTAGGCAATACGAATTTCATCTTGGCGGTGAGTTGACGGCGTCAGAGGTTAATACATGACGCCGTCAGGATGCTTAGTCTATATATATCTTTCCAATTTTTCATTGTACAGTGTGGAACAAAGTGTGGAACAAGTTGTGCAAAAACCCTAGGTCGAATTTCCTGCATATTGAAGGGGTTTCAAACCCTTCTTTCTTCCATGTTTCAATAAGGATAAGTACTTCAATAATAATTCAATATGTCTATGTATTGTTTGATTCTATCTTATGTTTATCTTTCTTTTAACATGTTAGGCTAGGTTTTTATTGTGTTTGCTTAGATGTAGTGAAACCTAGATATTGATTATTGGTTGATTGTTGGTTTATAATTGTTACGGATGATTGCATTCGATGTTAGGCTTAAGAAAACTGGCAGACTTTCATTGGCAACTTGCTTGAACGTTTTAAGAAACATGATCGGAGGTGTACTACGATTTTTTGTTGTATTTAATGCATAAGTGAATTCTAATGATCCCATGTTAGGAGCTTTTAATCGGCTCGACATAGGAGTGAAGTAGGATATTATAGAGTTAGGGAATATTGTACACGGCCCTACGACTAGTATTAAGGAATATAACCCATCATCCATGCAATTGTAACAAGCTAATCAACCGGTAAAAGATATCTAGGGAGTAATGAAATCTAAGTAAACACAACTTTTCTCATTATTGTTTCCACCACATTAGTAAATTAGTTTAATTTTCATTTCTTTTATTTTATTTTGATTGCATCTTTAGTTAATTGGGTTAGTTGGCTAGCAACTAATTCCGCCCACTCCTTCAAAACCCAAGATTTTACTTGCTTTCCATAAAATATAAAAATACAAAAAGAATCATACCTCACTTCTAGACCTCATTTAGTAGGCTTTCTAATCCTAGCGACACTATTCCTGAGCTGAATGATCAATCCCCCGATACTTGTCACTATACTATACTACAACGATCAGGTACACTGCCTGGTGGGGGTTGTAAGCTTCTCAAGATCCCTTGAGAGGTAAAACCTGTTGCGAGGGCGCAATTCCCACGTATCAAGTTTTTGGCGCCGCAGCCCGGGGAATAGTTATTGTCTAGGTTAGAATTTCTTTTTATTAGGTCTACTTGCTAGATTCCTTTCTAGTAAGGTTTTATTTTTATTTTTAGGTTTTCTTTAGTCTATCTTATTTCTTCGTTTCTTTGTTCGTAACCATTACCATCCGACATCATGGAAGGTGGTAATATCTTTGATCCCATCAACCCACCACAACAAAACCACCCACAAAACCCACCATTAGCAAACTAACCTCCCAGACCCTGAACTTTAGGAGAGTATTCCCGTCCTAGCCACCAAGGCTATCGAATCACCATTGAGCTCACTCAAGGAGCCAATGTGTCCCCCTTGTGATCCGACAGCATCCGGTTGGTGCAAATCAGATGTGCATTCCATGGACTTCGTTCCGAAGATCCTAATCAACATCTCCAGGATTTCCTAAAAATCGTAGATTCCATAGACCTTGATGTTGCAACTAGAGAGTCGACCCGATTACGTCTATTCCAATTCTCTCTACGTGATCAACCTAGTCAATGTCTTAAACGTTTTCCGGTTTCCTTGCTCAATTTTTCCCACCGGGGAGAACTACGAAGCTTAGAAATGATATCTTGATGTTCCAACAACGTCAAGGTGAAACTTTCTATAAAGCATGGACTTGTTTCAAGGACTTACTCCAAAAAGTCCCTTATCATGGCATAAATTTTTGCCTATTAGTTCAAATCTTCTATGACCATGTCGACTTTCACACCAAACGCACCATTGATCGAGCCGCTGGAGGCAGGTTGCGTGATAAAAATGCTGAGGAATCTTGGGAAATTATTGATGAGCTTGCCTTCGACAATCGTGAGTTATGGGAAGTTACGCATGTTATAAACTCGGCTATCAACACAATCTCGACACCTGGGGAAACCACTCAAATCTCCGAAGAACTCCTTTGCAAACTTGAGAAAAAGGTTTATTATCTCATGGAGAAACAAAAGAGACCTTTAAGTCCTAGACGGGCAGCAGTCAATTCTGTCTCAAATATGATTCCGACACCATTGTTTGAGTCACCTCTTAGAGAGAATGTCGAAACCTTTCAAAATTATGCTCAACCTTATTCACCTCCTCAAAACCTCAGCCCGGAATTCGAAGCTCGAATGAGAGAGTACATTGCAACCCATTCTGAGCGGCTTGCTAAATTTGAGGAAGCCGTTTATAAATAAAAGGAAGAGATGCAAGAGAAAATGAAGGAGATGATGAGCCTAGTGGAAGAATACTCAAACAAAAAAAAAACCCCAGAAATGATGTTATTAAGAAAAGAAAGCATTACCCCCACTACCCAATTTGTTAACTCTATCACAATTATCTATGAGGGTAATGAGGAGAAGGAAACCTCTAGTGAACAAACCATTGAGGAACCGCCAAAATCCCAATCACTAGGTTACTACCTAAAACATGATATAAATAAGAGTACCATAACAAATTGGATAAAGGGTGACGGGCGTAACCAATCCTCCAAACAGGTTTCAAAAAAGGAGAAAGAGGGGAAAGATTAGTATGATACATTACCTGGGGGACCGGTATTCGAGAAGCTACTTATATAAAAAGTGGCTACTAAGCAGATGGCTTGTGGGAACTTTGAGATACCGGCCAGCATTGGGAAGTTGCAATATCTGGACGCTTTCGCCGATCAAGGATCGGAAGTAAATCTTATGCCTCTAACCATTTACACCTAACTAACTATGGAAATGCCGGCCACCACCCGTGTTAGGCTATCCTTCGGAGGTCACTCTTATGTATACCCTTTGGGAATTGCAGAGGATGTACTGGTCAATGTTGCAGGGTTCATGTATCCCGTCGATTTCATGATCATCGATGATAAAGGAGGTGGGTGCATGCCAATAATCCTTGGAGCACCATTCCTCACCACCGCGAGAGCTATCATTAGGTATGAAAAGAGGGAAATTGAACTTAAGTCAGGAAAAAGAAAGATTAGCCTTCCAATGACCCCACGATCTGTGCAAGAAAGCCTGCTGAAAAGAAAGCTCAAAAACAACAATGACACATCGCCTAATCATGTTCAAGAAAAAATCCTCGCATGGGAAACAAGAATCAAAAGCTACAAAGAAACTAAGCCTGGGAGAGGCAAAAGCAGCAATAAAGTTCATATCAAGTTTGAATGTAGTCAACCGACGGAGAATCATGTACCGTTTGCAGAAGGAGACTTGGTAATCTTAAGGCATTCAGAGATAAAAGTACCTCCCGAGGAGCCGAGTCCCTGGTGGTACGGACCATTCACAATTGAAAGCCTACGCCAAGATGGGATAGCTACCTTGAGCAGTAAATGAGGAGGGGAGGTGACTGCAAGTGTCGAACAATTGAAACACTACCACCCCGATAGCGAGGATCATAATTATATGGGATACGTCATCTCAAGAGATGAGGTCACGTAATTGCCCATGACCTTGAGTCTAGCTACAAGACTCGTAAATAAAGAAAAGCGCTTCTTGGGAGGCAACCCATGCTTTGTGTGATTTTATTATTTTGATTATTATTTGTTTGATGTTATTTGTTTCTGTATGCATGTTTTATTTTTATTGTTGGTAAATCATGTTTCAAACTAAAATTGTGAAAATGCTTTATTTTGTTGTTTAACTTCGTCTTAACTTCATATAAAGGTATTTTGCAAAAGCTAAGTGTAAGGGAAACCCAAACTTGTTTATAAGAACGAAAATGATCATGATTCGCCACAATATTAAATGAACATGTATATTAGTAATTGTTTGAGTCAAATGCTTGTATCGAGTCATAATGATGTTTTGCAGGATTTTCCAGGAAATAAGGCATAAGTTTTTCCAGAAACTTAACATAAGATTTTTTCAGGAACATTCTGACGGCGTCAGGAGTTACAACCTGACGGCGTCAGGCACCAAAATTCTGAAAAATTTTGCGAGTTTTGTTTAAACCGGAGTCTTAAAGTTTTTGTTGATTCTTTAGTTTTATAAACTCCAGGAAATCTGCAAACATTCATTCCACAAGCATTATATCCTTATATATATAGATTGCCGCCGATTTTATGCGAGGTTTGCCTTGATTGTTTTCTCAGGTTTAACAGGTTATATATGACAAGAAGATGATTTATATTTCTGGAGGGAAGCTTTCAACGTTCATTTTCTTGGAGGAAGATCTAACCTTGTTGACACACTATCCACATCGAACGAATCAGGGGAGTATTTGTTTTCATTCTTTTACCTATTTTACTTTTACATTCTTTAATTGAACATTGGGGACAATGTTCATCCTAAGTGTAAGGGAAGGGTAAATGATGATACCTTATAGGATTCACTTGAGTTTGTTCGTTCGATAGTAGGTGTGTAATAAAACTATGAGAAATACTTGTTAGTGTAATTTTAGCATCAAATTTAAAATTTTTTACAACATTTAGGAGTGAAACTTTAGCCTTAACAAGCGTCTCATGGATAGGAGTTGTATGACTAGCACAAAACCATACCATTCAGAAAAATTTTCCACCTAAATATGTGAGGTTCGCCTTTAGATTTGATAGGAAAAGCATTCATTATTAGTGCTTATGAGTGTACCGGTAGCATTTAGATTCTAGAACTTGCGTTAGTGATGCATCCCGAGACCGCTAGTGAGACTACATTCATGTAGTAGGATTTACTACATGATAAGAGGCATTAGGATCACCCTTGTGCTTAAACTCGTATCATAATTACTTGACCATTTAAGTCATATTACTTGACTAATGAAGTCGATTAATTTTTTCCACACCTTAGCGTTGTACTCATTTTTAGTACACGATACCCCTATTACACCCCTCCGAGCCTATCTTTTCATTTCTAACTTTAAGCATTCTACTTAAAGGAAGAATTTATTACAACCCACCCAAATGTGCAACCAAGTTGCCTTAGTCTTCCGTGTATGCACTCATCTTTAGTGCATTATTGTTTCATGTTTAAACCCTTAGTTAATTATCTAATTGATTACATGGTTGCTAAATCGAGTCATATCTTGTACATGTTGTTTTGGGATGATTGGGACTCATGGGTAAAGTACTGGTGTTATGGAGTAATGGGGAAGAACATCAAATTATTAACCCCCCCCCCCCCCATATGTGCGTTAATCTTAAAAAGTACTCCAAGTGTTTTGATTATCTTGATTCGAGTCATTAGAGTAGTTTATTGTAAAGTATGTAAAAATTCAAGTGTAAGGGGAATGTACATTCCCTATGATATATTATTTTGGATTGTAGGGTAAAAGTCTATGCAAAAAAAAAAAAAAAAAAAAAAAAAAAAAAAAAAAAAAAAAAAAAAAAAAAAATCGAAAAAAAATCGAAAAAAGAAAGAAAAAGAAAAACAATAGAAAAAGAAGAAAAGAGAAAAACATACGGACTACCATCCCGTTTCATTCTATGTTTGTTTTATGTTTTAGTTATTTCTGATTCATTAGCTTAAGTCGAGTCTAGTCTTGGCTTAGCAACGCCATATTGTACATGTAATTAACCAAGATGATTAACTCGCCACCAGTGAATATTTCCTTTATCCAACAAAACCGTGTTTTCCATATCCCTACACCTAACGTTATAACCCTTTAAAAGACCTCTTTGATAGTTTATCCTAGGTGCTTACGCCAAGTGCTGGAGGTTTGATCCTTTCCCAAGCCTATGGTAATCTATTTGCTATGACAGGTAGTGAGAGATGTTTTCCATTTCCATATTGTGATATATACTTTATTACACCCGAGAGATGTGAGTATCTAAACACTATTTGTGAGGTGCTAGTGTATAACCTTCGTGCTTGTTTTTGGTTTTTAGTGGAACGATTATTTGTTGTAATTACTTTTATATTAGTGTTAAATGACCCCTAACTTGTATTTTGATTAGAATAAAAGTGCATTTGCTTGAGGACAAGCAACTCTCAAGTGTAAGGGTATTTGATGAGGCAAAAAGTTACGGCTTTTAAGGGGTCATTTAAGCCCGAATTCGTGATTATTTGATCAATAATTGCCATAAATTGTTCTTTTTGTAATTTTAGGTACTTTTGGAGAGAAATCTGGAAAAGGAAGCATTTTGGACATTTTTGGAGCATAAAAGTGAAGAAAACGGCAAAGTCTCAAATTCTTTGCTGGGAACAGTACCTAACGACGTCAAGCTACAACACATGACGGCATCAAGAGTGGCAAAAGAAGTGGATGTGGAAATTTTAATGTGACGGCCCAGAGTGTTTTCAGTGTTATTGACCTGAAGGCGTCACCAAGGCCGTCAGGGTCCAAATACTAGTCATGGCCCAGAGCTTATTTCTACATGACGGCGTCAGAAGTGGATCTAGGCAATACGAATTTCATCTTGGCAGCGTCAGAGGTTAATACATGACGCCGTCAGGATGCTTAGTCTATATATATTTTTCCAATTTTTCATTGTAAAGTGTGGAACAAGTTGTGCAAAAACCCTATGTCGAATTTCCTGCATATTGGAGGGGTTTCAAACCCTTCTTTCTTCCATGTTTCAATAAAGATAAGTACTTCAATAATCATTCAATATGTCTATGTATTGTTTGATTCTATCTTATGTTTATCTTTCTTTTAACATGTTAGGCTAGGTTTTTATTGTGTTTGCTTAGATGTAGTGAAACCTAGATGTTGATTGTTTGTTTATAATTGTTACGGATGATTGTATTCGATGTTAGGCTTAAGAAAACTGGTAGACTTCCATTGTTAACTTGCTTGAACGTCTTAAGAAACATGATGTACTACGATTTTTGGTTGTATTTAATGCATAAGTGAATTCTAATGATCCCATGTTAGGAGCTTTTAATCGGCTACACATTGGAGTGAAGTAGGATCTTATAGAGTTAGGGAATATTGTACACGGCCCTAAGACTAGTATTAAGGAATATAACCCGTCATCCATGCAAATGTAACAAGCTAATCAACCGGTAAAAGATATCTAGGGAGTAATGAAATCTAAGTAAACACAACTTTTCTCATTATTGTTTCCACCACATTAGTAAATTAGTTTAATTTTCATTTCTTTTATTTTATTTTGATTGCATCTTTAGTTAATTGGGTTAGTTGGCTAGCAACTAATTCCGCCCACTCCTTCAAAACCCGAGATTTTACTTGCTTTCCATAAAATATAAAAATACAAAAAGAATCATCCCTCACCTCTAGACCTAGTTTAGTAGGCTTTCTAATCCTAGCGACACTATTCATGAGTTGAACGATCAATCCCCCGGTACTTGTCACTATACTATACTACAACGATCAGGTACACTGCCTGGTGGGGGTTGTAAGTTTCTCAAGATCCCTTGAGAGGTAAAACCTGTTACGAGGGCGCAATTCCCACATATCAAGCATCAGTGGATCTTGTTCTTACAAGACACACAAGTATGTAGATCCACAAAATGGACCCAAGCCTACTCAGGCCTAAGTCATTAAGAGAAACTAATCTCTTACTTTTTATGTGCAGGATCATCCACTCAAGAACATGGGTAATAAAGATACATTTGACAGTGGATGCTCAGAGCACAAGTTGGGTTATAAAGAACCCTTGGCTATGTTTAAAAAAGAAGTGTATATCAATCTATTTCTAGTAAGAATTGAAGATTGGAGGATCAGCAGAGATAAATGTTGTAAAGTCTGGAAAATAATTAGAGCTGATGGAACATCTGAGAGTTACAAGAACATGGAAACATTAGTAAAGTCTTGTGATAGAGAAGACTTAGACACTTTATGGAAGCTGGTTCAACTGGACTTCATGATTCCAGGGAATGCTGATGTAAAGGCACAAGAACTATTTGTGGAGCTCAAAAGATTGTATGAACCAACTCCTATAGATGTGTATTGGAACTTTCCAAGCCAAGATAGAACTCTCTTATGGAATTTCTATGCTTCATGTGGTGTTCATCATCTCTCAACCAAAGGTGGTGTTGACATGTTCATGCTTGCTGATATTTTATATCCTCTGAGTACTGAAGTGCTCATTGGCATGATGTTTTCCAAGCTTTAGTGTGAAGAACAAACTGATGCAGTTGACAATCTCATTATCAGCATAGGTGGTCAATTGCTCAATAAGATCTGTCAGGAGCTTGATGGTGGATCTCGGGCAAAGAAGAGAATAAGACATTAAAAATTGATAAAGCATTCACACAAGGTTATTGCATCATTTTAAGAGACTTGCATTATGATTGAATAAGTCATATATTGTGGCATGTTTGTTCATGGATACTTGATTTTTTGTTCTGCAGAAACTAAGTTTTATTTCATATTCCTTGTTTTGGTTTTGAGACTTTCATGCAGATTTCTTCTTTTAACAAAAGGTCTTTTGGTTACTTAAAATTTATTTAGCATAGTAACCCATAGCTACATTTAAGGGGAGGTTAAATTTATAATTAATTGGGCTAAAATTGGTAAGATTTTAAAGTAATTCAGGTGATAGATATGCATTAAGTCTGGTTGCATCTATGAATAGATATCTTTTCTTTGTTTTGGACTAATCTTTCTAGTAAGCATATGGATTGGAGATACATGGAAGCTTTGCTAATAATATTGGTGTGTACAAATCAAGATTAAGTTTGACCATCAGTTAAGTCTGGTGATTCAGCTTTAATAATGGTTGACCAATATTAAGTCTGGTAGTGTACTGTTAGTGACCGTTAGTACTGGTCATCGATGCAATGATTTTTAATACCGTTACATCATTTACTGTATTCTAGAGTATATAAAGATAATATTTTAAGTTTCTTTTCATACTTATCTTTGATTTCCTCTCCAAAATGGTGTAACAAACAAATAATCTACTTTCGGCAAAAAAATCGTATACTCTGTTTTCATCTCTACCACTTAAACCCTAGCCAGGCCTTTTCTCTCATTTTATTCCATATCTTTTTCACAAAGCAAATGGCCAGAATGTAATACTGTGATAAACACAATCAAGTAGGGTTTTTGAAGCAATCCAAAGAAACACCTGCCTTCAATGAGATCATGAACTTTCTTAAGGGTTTTTAAATTAGGTATGCTTTAACTTGTAACCCTACTATCTATGACTCCCTAGTCAAACAGTTTTGGCAAACTGCTACTGCCCAAACTCTTGCTGATGAGATTCAAGAATTAAGAGCAACTATAGATAATATTGACTACTCAGTTACTGAGGCTTCCATTAGAAGTAGCTTCGTTTAAATGATGCCTCAGGAATTACTATGTTTCCAAAAAAAAGATTTTGAAGGGTATAAGTAAAATGGGATATCTTACTGATGGTACTTTAACTTTTTGAAAATCCCAATTCACACCAAATTGGTGATTTTTGCTTCATCATTTGCTTCACTGCTTAAGTTCTTAGAGTGATGGATGGGATCAGTTTAGTAGCAATCTTGCTTTTGCATTGATATGTCTCTCTACAAATAAGACTTAGAGTTTTTCAAAAATGATCTTTGATGCAATGGTTGGAAATTCCAAAAGTACCACTAAGTTCTTAATGTAGCCTGATCTGAGAAGTGCTAATTCGGTTCGGATAGACTTCATTCAAGAACGCCGGCGCCCCTAGAATCAATAAGAAAACAAGTGCTAAGTTTCAGATCAGTGAATAAACCGAAACGAAAGAAGAGACCTTTCTCACTCGGCACCTAAAGCGCACTATGCTCCGCTTCAACAAATGAGAGTTTTCGGTGGAACCGGTGAACCACGCGAGCCGGTTAATTCAAGGTTTTTACAAATGGTGTTGAATGTTGAAACACAAAACAAAATTCCTTACAGGGTTGTAGCTTTTAAAAAGAAAATTTTTAACAACATGAAAAGGAATTTTAAGGGAACTTTTAAACCTCTACTCCCTGCTATGTTGCCTGGTGGTTCTAACAATCATTGGTACAAAAACTACCTTTCGTCACACATGGTCGATTTTGAACTGTCACACTGTAACATATTTACGTGACTAAATGTACGAGAATAAAATAAACATCCATACTCGATCCGACTTGAGTGACCATTTCGGAAGATATATGTCACACATTTGTGTATTTATGTGACTAGAGGGTAACTGGTAAATATTTTTTGATTATTTAGTCACTTTTAATTTGGGACGTGTGACAGATACAAATCAGCTTTAAACATTAGTCACACTATAGATATACATATGTGACAAATATATGTCACACAATTGAAGAGTGTGACCAAAATAGATATATGGTCACATGAAGTAATTGTGTATGTGGCTAAATTATATATTTAAGTTTGTCACACATTATTTAAACGTGACTGCTATTCTTTGCTGAATATCTAGCCACATATGAATTTGAAATGTGTAACAATTGAAAAGTAAGTTTGAAGCGTTAGTCACGATATGCATTTAAAAGTGACAAATATATGTCACACACTTGAAGAGTGTGACCAAATGTCATATATGGTCACACGAAACCATAGAAACATGATTAAGTGTAACCAAAATTCGATACATATGGTCACGTAAGTTAATATGTGTATCTAAAGTTTAGTGTGTGTTTGCTTGCCAATTCCTAATGTGTATAGTCACATTTAATTGAAGCATGATTATGTGACTATAGGCTTTACAATAGTCACACCATATCACAAATGCGTATGTAAATTATGTTTATTGCCACATTATAAGGGTATTATATGTGACCAATATATTCAAAATAGTCACATTGTGAAATATTTATGTGACTATTATTTATAGCAAAATGTGAACTCAGTTATCATTAACCTTGCTATTAGTCACATTGAGTGTTTGTTTGACTAAATTTAAGATGTTATATATGGTCACATGAAGTATTTATTTTGGTGTCTAAATCATAGAGTCATATTTTATCACACATTATTTAAGTGTAGTCACAATTCGATACATATGGTCACACATTTCTGATAACTTATGTAATTTTGAGGGGTTAGATGTTGTGATCATTGTTCATATGTTATGGCTTGTGTTTTCTTTGTTTTTAGATTAACATTTTGCAGAAAAGGCAAAGAAAAAGCTGTTTGGATTGGAATTTGGGTGAATGCTAGTAACTCAGAACTTAATGCTGCTTGGCATAACTTAATGCTGCTAGGCATAAATTAATGTTGCTAGGCATAAATCAAGCTTAATGAATAGATGAAAGATAGCGTTTATCACACAGAAACCGCTAACAACATTGCACATGCCCTCTTGAAGTGCTTCATCGTATTTGTGCATATCAATCTTCCTAATGATGCATAGGATGCGGTTTGCCTAGCTAGTGGAAACTGAGTATTACAAAAACATAATACTATACATTGAGATAAAAAATATATAAAATTCCACAAAAATAAAACGATTCATATTCAGTTCATTACTTGCATTAAATAAATAAAAAAATATAAACATAACAATAGAAATAACAAAACAATCCAAAAGCTAAACTTATGATCCTTCTCTTGATCATAAGCAAGATGAAGATTGTCATAGTCAATGTGATCTAAAGGATCATCATTGCTGACAGTTTCATCTTCTTCAAGTTTAGCTTTCTTCTTTCTTCTTATTGTAGCCTTGAGCTTGTTTGCTTTGTACTTCTTCCTTTGCTTCTTTTCATTCTTCTCTCAAGCCTTCGTCTTCTTCTTCCTCGTTTGGTCTAATTTTGCAATATACCAAACTGCAGGATGTTGTGGTGTGGATGGTGCCACTATAAAACATAAAGCAATAAAACGATTAGAAATGGACCAAAGAAAATGATGTTACATATATCTAAATACAGATGTTTGTAGAGATTTTATAAAACTGGTAAATATGTGTAAGAAACAAAAACGACAAACCTGCTTGATCCATTTGCAGATTAGAAAGTACAGTATGTGTTAATTAGAAATTGTTTGAGAATGATGAAATGCAGTAAAAATGTTAAAGTTTTATAGGCCTAGTAATCCGACATAAATTAATTGTGGAATTTGGAAGGTTAAAATTTGAACTTTAACCATTAACTATTAATGCAGGTTCCTCATCTTCATCTTCTACAAGTGATACTTCATATCAACCAAGAGATGACACAGAAGAACCTACTACAGAACCTGGTTCATCTAGTTCTCCTGAGCAACACCAACTATCACCTACACCACCAATACCATCTCCAACACACCCACCATCTTCACCACCCCAATCCCAGATCCCTGCTCCAACCAATGAAGAGAACCAGCAATCAATGAATATGGAAACCTTAACAACATTAGTTCCTAAACTCCTTAAAAGGAATACAACTTTGGAAGGCAGCTTTCAACGATCACAAGAATCTATAGGGAACGGTATTAAACAGTTGAGCGAGAAGGTTCAAAGGTTGGAGGGGATTTTGACAAAGCATGGGATAGTCCTTAGTGAGTCAGATGGTGAGGAACCAAAAAATTCTCCCAAATAGAGGAGGAAAACTACTGCAGATAC
Organism: Artemisia argyi; assembly: GCA_030686995.1. Classification (NCBI taxonomy): domain Eukaryota; kingdom Viridiplantae; phylum Streptophyta; class Magnoliopsida; order Asterales; family Asteraceae; genus Artemisia; species Artemisia argyi. Next base: position 174,122,378 of record CM060682.1, on the reverse strand, counting down.
TGAGGGAAGGAGATTAAGATTTGAAGATGAAAAAGGAGATGCTGATATAAATGTGGATTTAGGTGATGATCAATGTCAAGAGCAACAACAACAGCAAGATACTGCTTTTGATACTGCAACAAGTCAGTTCCAAGAAAGTACTGCTGCAACAACACTACCAGTACAAACAGAGGAAGGTACTACTAGTGTAACTGAGGAAGGTACTGCAGAAGAAGAGTATCAAAAGAAAAGAAAGGAGAAAGGCAAAGATCCTATGACTGCAGAAGAAGTTTCTCTTTAATCAAAGAAAGTAAAGCCAAGGATTATAGCTCAAATTGATCACGATGTAGAAGTTGCAAGAAAAGTTCAGGAAGATGAACTTGCAAGGAAGAAGGCAGAAGATGACATTGCAAGCTTCATGGAAGCTCAAAGACTTCAAAATGCTCAAATCTTGAATGAGCCTACTATGGTTTATACTCCAAGTGAAGCATAGATTGAGCACATGATTGATACCAACCCAGAAGTCAAAGCTAAAGCCCTTGAATTACTTGCAGATAGGTCTCTCAAAGTGGAACAAAGATCTGCTCAGTTAACTGATTTCATTTCAATGAAGAATGACAAAGCTCTTGATGAAATGATTAGTTCTATCAAGAAGGGACAGAAGAGACCAACACAACCAACAGAAGCTCAAGTAATCTATGGGATGAAAATGTATTTGTGTAATCAAGGTGGTTGGAAGATGAATCAGTTCAAAGGAAGATCTCATGAAGAAATACAATTGGAGTATTATAGAGTTTTCAGACCCAACAAAGATTTTGTTCCTATGAACTCTAAAGAAGAAAATAGAAGATTTTTTAGATCCTTAAAGAAGTAGAAGACTAAAAATCCAAGGAAGGAGAAAAGCTAAGTGAAGAACAACTCAAAGAGAGGATTGAAATCATTGATTCTGATCCAAGTATTATGGATATAGAACCACTTCAAATAAGACATCCAGTGATTGATTGGGAAGTTCATAATGATGAATTCCAAGCTGCTTGGAAGATCACCAGGCTTGGAGGAACAACTGGTGTCTACAATGATTTCGAAGATTTGGTGAAAGCATGTGATAGAGAAGACCTTTATACCATTTGGAAAATGGTTCAAGAGAAATCAAAGAAGAATGAACTCTTTGATGTAAAAGCTAAGGAATTATGGGTGCATTTCAAGAGGTTATATGTACCTGATGCTAATGACAGGTACTAGAAGTTTGAAGGTAGAGACCTCAGCACTACATGGTCTTACTATGACTCATGTGAGATTCACCATGTATCTACTTAACAAGGAGTTGATGCATTCATGCTTGCTGAAAAGAAATATCCTCTCAGAGCTGGAACTTTGGAAATAATGTTAGCACAAAGGCTAAGAGTTCGAGAGGATACTGAAAAAGTTAGAGAGTTGATTCAGAGAATACAAGATCAGAATAAAAGAGCTAGTCATGATTTAAGAAGAAGAAGGTAAAGTGTTGGAAAGAATTTTCTTTGCTGAGAGGGTGTAAGTGGGGTCAATGGGATTGAGATAAGTAACAGTTGGTGAAGGTGCTTTGGACTAACACAACAAATGGTTATCAGTCCACCATATCTAACTCACATAAGGACTGGCTAATCCAAGAGCAAACGGCTCTAGGTAAAGATATCTCAAATCCGTTTATGGCTGTCAATTTGCCAAAAATTGAATGGTTATCAACTCACCATATCTGATATAGTGAAGAGTTGACTAGCCCACAAGGTTATGGCTTGTAGTAAAGGTTGTGGAAAACCATAATTGGTAATCAACTCACCAAGATAATGTCTGCATCAAAGAGTAAATTTAATAATAATAATAATAATAATAATAATAATAATAATAATAATAATAATAATAATAATAAAGACATGCTTATATATAATGTCACGATATATTAACAGTTTTGTTAAGTTCAAAGTCTAGCTTCTAGTCAAGGAGCAGAACTGGCAAGAAACTAAATACTAGAAGAGATTGTGTACTTTGTCGGTTCTCATCGCAAGATCTTTCCAACTGCAGATTTAGGTATTGCGTTGAAAATTTTCACATTTTGAACTTTCTTCTTAGGTGTGACTTGTTTTGAAACAAAATAAATTATTTCAGATTGTGAAATTTCCGCTTCAGGTTTCTTCACGATAGATGAGACTGGAACCTCTCCGGCTTCTTCATCCATGTCCCTGAACAATATTTGGAACCTGAAAATTATTATTATGCAGAGAGATAATTGTCAATAAATTGGCCTCTAGTGATACCACTTAAGCATAGACTAAAATTGTCTGTAAATCTATTTACTAGTAATTTAGGTGTTACTGAAACCTTTCAGAATAGTTTATTTTTTCTATAGAAAAAGGTCAAATTATCTCCCACATATTTTTGGTCACTATGGATTGCCGATCATGTGGATCAGTTAGTAACCCATTATCTAAAGCCTGTCACAGTGTAATTTCAAATATTAGAAACTTACAGGCTTCTTTTACTCAACATTCATATATAAAGTTATATTATTGTAGTAAATGTTACAAGTCAACCCATCCCATCCCAACCTGTCCTGTTTCGATCCATAACAAAAATTACCCGCTTTAACCTCCAATTTTCCACCTCTTTTGGGAATGAAGAAAACATACCTTTTTGATATCCACAGAACCTCCATTTTTAGTCTCCACCATTGGTAAACATACGCTGTTGCCGGTATATTTAGAATAACAGATCATGTTAGATCATGTTCTAAAGTAAAAAGATCGTTTTGACACTTTAAATGTATGAAATTGACTCTATCAAGGACTGATAACTAGTGTTAAGATAGTAAAGAACCTCAATCAAAGTGAGACCAAACGGCCCACTAAATGCTGGATTAATGAACACACCCTACAAGCAAATAACGAGGTGAAAATCTAATGCTGCAACGACTTGGATAAGTATGTACACTTTTATTGACATTTGCAGACACACAAAAGTGTAAATATTGGAATAAACCATTTTCCAAAAGTTATCAGCATTTTTCCATTCAAATGGAAGCGTGAAAGTTTTTTTAAGAATTTTTTATATATCTAGTACAGTAGTAGAATACACATTGAACATTTTCCGAACATGTGATGTAAAAATCCATGTAAAAATTTCATATTCTATGATGCTCAAACAATTGTATAAAATAAGTGATAATACAGTAACAAATCTTATAGCCGTATTGTCAAAAAGTGTAATACCTTCGCTCTTGCTGCAAGTCGATATAAATATGGCACTTCAGCTTGTTTATATTGTTAAGGATAGGAAACATGACCATACATATCATCTATGATAAGTATTCTAAAATGCCACAATGAAATAAACTGATTAAAGTGTTGTAAGAAATTACTACCACCAAATTATTCAAAGTTGTGACTTAGTTTGAAAAGGGGGCAAATAGAAAGAAGTTTCACCCACATCTAAATTTTGATGGATCTCCGTATTGGTTTGGCTTTTGGTGCTGAAACTTCATAGCGCATATACGGACTACTTTATTTTATTTACATCCTTAACTAAGATTCACCAATTAAAAATCTTTCATCTGCAAATAAATAGTAGCGTTTAGTACACATAACATAATCTCATATTCCCTGTTTTGTATGTGAAGATTATTACAAAACAATATAACATCAACTCATATTAAACCAAGCATGGTCTTATTAATCATATATATAGTCTCAAAATGTAATAATGATATCAACTAGACGTTACAGTGCTATAAGCATCATCACATTCATTAACCATCTTCCATTAGAAAACTAACATAAACAATTAGATGGAACATTTTAAAACATTTTGATTTTCCAGTACCAATTTCAGTAGTAGAATAAAACTTAATTACCCTTTCAACAAATACACACACATACATTAAGCCTACAATTAAACCTAAAATTGACACATCCACACACATACATCAAGACTTTAGTTAATCCATAAATACATATACATAAACACGTACAAAAATTAAATTTAAAAATAACCATAAGTTTCGATAAACATGGGAGAACGGGAGGCAGATGAATCACCATTATCGATGGCGGCGGAAATATGATGCGTACGAGAGAGACCATGAAAAAAAATACGAGAAGGAGAGTTTTTTTCGTCTAAAAAAGATGGGTGGATTGAATTTGTAAACAAGGGGCTTTTTTTTTTTTTTTTTTTTTTTTTGAACAAGTAAACAAGGGGATTTGAATTGGAGAAAAAAATTAGCGGGGGTGAAAAAATTTTGGGGGAAAAAAGAGCTAAATCAAAATTTTGGTTTACGACCTAAAATTAATTATTTATTGAGGCAATGATGAGAAATACTTTTAGGGCCCTATGGGTGTTAAAAAAATTTGAGAAACCGACAAACCGAGCCGACCGCTCAATTCGAAACCCAAAAAATCGATAACCAAAGAAACCAAAATCGAGTAAATCCGAAACCAGAAAAACCCACTTATCACGGTTTGGTTTTGGTTTTTACTTTAAGTTATCAGCAGTTACCCAAACCGAATCGTGTGATCATTTGCTAATGTCCATGGATTACATACAAATTAAAATGTATATACATGTAGATTTCAATAAAATATTCATTAAAATGTATTAACAATATTATTACACTACTTTTATCGTATAACACATTTTTACTCGCCTAATGTGATCATTTACTGATGTCCATGGATTACATACGAATTAAGTGATCATAATCTATAAACGTCAAATAAAATAGTATTATTTATTTTGTTACATATGATAAATTAGATGTTTTTATTGTGGCGGAACAATTTTACTATGATTTTAATTTCTTCAATCTTATTTAATTTTACTACAATACATAAGTGTTGCAAAATAAGGCTTACAAGGTCGATTAATCACCGCCTATGCGCAACTGGGCCACCAACCTTGTTGATTTGTGTAACTGGGTCAAAAAAATCGATCAACGACAGTCAACGACGGTCAACAGTGGTCAACGATTGTTAACGGTGGTAAAACTTGCCGAAAACATGCAAATCTCATCGGAAATATCCAAAACTTGTCGTTAACAAGTTTTAATCACTTATATTTGTTGTTTTTATCTATTGCAAGATGTCTTTTAAGGAAAGTCTTGTCGGGAATACCCAAAACTCGCCATAAATACCCAAAACATGCCAAAAATGTCAATCTGATTAAGTTAATTAAAAACTTATGCTCATCGGTCCAAAACCGGACCGGACCGAGACCGAATCCGGCAAAAGACTTATACCGAGACCGGACCGAATATGGTCGGTCTGGTCTCAGTCCGGTCCGGTCTCGGTCCAAATAGGCTAAATGTCCGATTTTTAAGTCGGACCGGACCGAGACCGGAATTATAAAAAACCCTAGACCGTTCGGTCCGGTCGATTTTGTCGGTCGGTCCTGTCCATCCAGTCCGTTTACTCACCCCTAATGGCAAGAGCTAACAATTATATATATATATATATATATATATATATATATATATATATATATATATATATATATATATATATATATATATCTTATAAGACTACCCAAAATTGTCACGCTCCATCACTTTTCACATCAGCGCTACATTACTATTTACCTCAACTTTCACACGTAATAGTCACCACTGCTCTCATAAAATACCCATTTTATAAAACATACCTCACAAAATATCCACACACACTCACAAATCACATAATTAATAATAAAAAAATCTCATGGAGCCCACTTATGCACAAAAAACAAGTAGCCAAAGGCCCACCGTTCGCGAGGTCACACCACTACGAGGGTAGCGCATGATCTGCGTGTCTCACGGATGCTCACGAGCTACCATTGTGAGTAGCCTAAAGCATTTAGGGATAGCATAGGGCGAGAAAAACCCATAACTAACCATTATGAACGTCATAATAAACTCGGGAAATCTTTTCATGTATCATTGGCTCATTGCACGTTCCATATTATACATCCATGTATTACAATTCATCTCTTCCAAAAAGGGCTAGCGGCGCAACTTGTTGCTTATTTGCCTTCAACCACTATGTAAATTCTATTTTGGTGAAATAAAATCTCTTCAAATTTGAATCTCAAATGTAAAAATCATTGCTCTTTACTTCTCAAAATAATTGTTAACGTACATAAAATGCACTTTAAAAAAAAGTGAAATCATGTTACCAATAGAAATTTATCTCTGCATTTCTAAATATTTATTATAATTAGTTGAAATCTAAAATGAACTATTATATTTTGATATATCAAAATAAAACCCGAAAATTAATGCTAAATAGAGATTAGCAAAGCCCGCCCTCGTCTGGTGTGGTGAGGGCTTTAGACTGGGCTTTCTTGGACTTAAGAGTGATAGTAGTAAGACCACAAATAGTCCCGCTACATCAGTGATAGTAGTAGGACCACAAATAGTCCCTCTAAATCAGCGGCAACTCACTTTTTTTCTCTTCTAGACCAAATGTTCGTAGTAAGAGGACCTCACTCACAACTAAAATCATAGCCTACAAAATAAAAAATAATAATAAAAATAATAATAAATAAATAACAAAAAAAACTCACACACACAAACCATCTCAATTCTTTCGGTCCATTGATAGATCGATTTTTATTTTTTAGTTTTTTATTTTATTTTTTATTTTTTTTGTTAAGGGACGCATTTGGTATGGTGCTTGTAGGGGAGAGGATGCATCTTGAATGGGTAGACCGACCATTTCATTTGGTCCTATTATATTTAGTCTAAGCTCAAAGTCTTTTTCTTTTAGAACTTAAGATGGTTTTTGATGTTATTTAGATATAGTAGATGGTATTTTGGAAGTTAAAAAAATTAATAATAATAAATAAATACATAATCACAATTAACTTCATGATGATTTGAAAATGTTCTAGGAGAACCCGCTGATATAATTGAATACAAAATATGTGATTTTTTTTCCTTTTTTTTGAATGACATATTATTGATAAAAGGAAAACTAGCAATGCGCTATAAAACCATAACAACTTGTACCACATCACAAATAAGCAACATTCTCTTTATCTTGTACCACAATAGAACACTCATCACAAGAGGTCAACCAAACACAAACCCTTTAAGTAGGGGTGGAAACGAGCCGAGCCGCTCGTGAAAAGCTCGAGATTGGATCGGTAAAAAGCTCAAACGAGCCGAGCCTAAACGAGCTCGAGCCCGAGCTCGAGCCTATATTAGAGCTCGTTTAATAATCGAGCTCGAGCTCGAGCTTTATATACAAAGCTCGTGAGGTATGCACATTTTGGGGAAGATGTAATGCACATTTTGTACAAGTGCTTGGCTGCCAAAGAGGTATGCATTAGATGTACTCTTGATAGGCTGCTTGAAGTAAGTGAACCAGACACTTCAGAAGATTTATGTTATGTGATTTTTTTTTTTTTTTTAAATTCCTTCCCGTTAGGAGATATTTATTATGATACTTTGAGGTATATGGACGAGACGAAATGAGCGTTCTCATGGCCAACTTGACAGAAGAGAGCGACATGTAGATGTTGTTGCAAAACATCTATCATTAGAATACCAGGTGGCTAGCAAAAAAGAGCTTGCAACAATGTCAAATGAAATAAAGGAACAAGGTTCAGCTGGATGGGTGAAGCCACAACTCTAACAAGTCAAATTTAACAGTACTGATGCATTGTGGACAAAACGAAACGGGTAAGGCAGATTTGAGGCTTGTTTCTCAAAATCATAATGGGGATTTGTTATTATCATGTGCTCGAGTAGAATGTTATGCGGCCTCTCTGTTGGAATTCGAAGACAAAGCTATCATGTGGGCTATGACACATGCTCGAAGTAGAAACTTCCATAATGTAGTTTTTGAATCAGACTCCATGTGCCTAGTTAATGCACTACGCAATCGATATACTCTTCGTCAAATATTGTGCATGTTTTCTCAAATTTTAGTTACTTCTCAAGCTTTTAGTACGTGTAATTGTTCGTTTGTTAAAAGAGAGGGGAACATGGATGCTCATAGCATATCTACATGAGGAATAGGGTGCAATGACGAGATAGTCTTAGAGGGTAGAGTCCCAAATTATACTTTTTGTTTGAGTGACCAACGATGTACTCTTATCTCGTGATTGAATGAAATCTTTACTTCTATATCAAATAAATAAATAAATAAATCTAACTGAACTGCATGACCAACAACGTCACCGTACTTGAATCTCTAATATTATCGGAAAGAAGTGACTAGATCACGACCCTAAAAAGAAAATGCCTTAACTTGCTAGAAAAGCTTGAAACTTTCTGGAGAACTATAAAAGTTAAAGGAAAGATGCAGGGGACAACAGAAGACCGTTGGACCACCGACCAAATCAATCTATAAATCATGAAATGACAACAGATGCGTGTTTAAAATTAGTGTTTGGGGAGGAGATGAATTTAGGGACAAGAGGTTGATACATAACTAACGTGTTCGTAAAACCTTCACGATACTAAACATGAGAATCTAACTTTATTAATGAGTGAATGCTTATTAATTATACTGAAGCAAAATCTGAGTAAATTATGTACATTTGAATCAATATCCGTGTACCTGTGATAACCATAACTAAAAAATTCTCATATATTTACCCATTTTAACATAAATAACATCATGAAAGGATTGTGTGCAAAGAATAACGTCTTTAACGACTAGTCTTCACAGAAATGTCGAAGGGACATACCGGTGCACACTAAATAGAACACGCTAGCGGAAATAAGAAAAGAGTGATGGGTAGAAATAGAACTAAAGAGGAAATGAAAATATTGTTGAATTTTCATATAGAGGTAAAACGGTAACTAACTAAAGTATATATTTATCGAGAGAAATGTATAATTAAATGTAAAAGGAAAAATCCCAAACCCTAATAGTTATGGGATTTGGCCGAATACCCTATGTGGTATTATATGGATTAAGTTTGACAAGTTATCAAACTTAATAAACTTAATGTTAATTAGAGGCTTTCCTAATCCTACTAGGAAGCTTCCATGGTATCCTATAAATACCAAGAGCTTCTTAAAGGATTCATTCTTAAATAAACTCTCCCTATCCCTCTCCTTTTAGTTGACTGGTCAAACAAAATGGATAAATCTCTTTGTCCAATTTAATTCGACTCCCAAAAGTCGACTAGTTACCCGCGATCCGTACTCTCTAAACTTGCATATATTTGTAGCCCTAGTTTTTCTTGTGCAGTATTGGTGGATAAATGACGCAATCTAAGTGGTGATTCTCCCTAGAAATCCTAAAGTATTCGTGTAGCATCAAGACAAGAAGAAGGCGTTTCGTGCAAGACAAGAAGGTCAAGAAACTTACATTATTGCAGAATCAAGTGAGCAATTCAATAAACACGATTCTTACGGAGTAGTTAGGAGTTCTGTCTATCAAGGTTTTTAGATGCATGGCCCTACTTGTTTATTTTTTGCTATGCATATTTTATAGGCAGGCGGTTTACCTCCAATACCTTACACATCCCATAAATGTTCAAAAATATTAAGGATGTGTTTGTTTTGAGCTCTTCGAGTTATGTCTGGGGATTGCAAGTAAAAAAAGGTTGTGGTTCTAAAGATATTATTTTGGATGATATTTTAGGAATAAACAAATTGAACACGTTTTCTGATTTCTTTATTTAAAAAAACATTTTATGCATAACATAATTTTTTTTCCTTCAACTAAATGCAACCTTATACTATACCACTAAACTGAGCATATGTTGCCTTATTTTTTTTGCTCTATTCTCAATCGCAAACATAATCTAATGATTTCACTAAATCAGATATAAACACAATTGTCAAAATGAAACAAGAGGTATTCGATCAGAACTCGTTTTTTTTTTTTTTTTTTTTTTTCCAATGAACCTTGCTAATAGTTCGGAGATAGTGGAATACTAATAATTAGTTGAGGTACTACTTGTGTAACATTCAAAATGGTCTGAATAACCATTGAACCGAGTCCCTATATATATTTCCCCTCATCTATAAAATATTTTTAAAAGCGTATGTTTGCATGCATTCGTGTGTGAATGTGTTATATATAACTAGATGCGCAGCCTGCAGGAGACAATATTTTTTTTACAAATTCAAAGAAATCAAACTTTTAATGGCGTTCTTGTATCTAGCCTTTTAGATATCAAACAATATTTTTCTTACCTATACTGATTCCACACAATTTTAGACCACAAATGTTGTACCCTACAAATTCCAATTTCAGGTACCCTTTTAGCCTTTTCATAATATTTTGGAATTTCAAGTTGACGAAACTGTTTCACTCACCTATAAATGCCACAGTTGCTTCTTCACTTACATGTATAACAAACAAAACAATCAAGATTAATGGACCAACGTGGTGGCACATCCAAAAACCACCATAAGGACACTAGTGTTGGACAAGATGAGGTTCGTTATAGGGGGGTTAGGCGTCGTCCATCAGGGAAGTATGCAGCTGAAATTCGTGACCAGGACAAACAAGGTGTTCGGGTTTGGCTAGGGACATTTGCTACTGCCGAGGAGGCAGCCCGAGCTTATGACCGGGCCGCCTATAGTATGAGAGGTCATATGGCGGTTTTGAACTTTCCTGCTGAACACCCTCCAACATTTTCGGCTGCTGCTTACAGTAATGCTTCCACTATGGGTAATGCCTCTTCGTCGTCTTTGGGGCCACGTGAAGTGTTCGAGCTTGATTGCTTGGATGATAAGTTGTTGGAGGATCTTCTTGATCATGAGAAATATCAAAATTCGAAGTGAGATGATGTGATATTGGAAAATGTTGTCAGGTTTGGTCATCTTATAAGAAAATAACACAGCTTTTTTGTTCTTTTTGAGAAATGTTGCATGCATGATTGCTTAATTTCATGCAAAATAATTGGTATGGCTTGGAAGTGTCATAACTACTATAAGAATATACGATTTGGCAAATTAAGTATTTCTAGAATAATACAGCTCCCTCTTCTGATAAGAAGTGCAGCAATATTCGATGGTGTGTTTGTGTGGTTTGTACGTTTTGTTTGACTTATAAATGTCAAAGCTTGAAGATATTGATAAGGAAATTTGACTATTTTCAAGGGTATACAACTATACAAAAGTACGGGCTCATTACTTTCATCACTTTTTAAGTTTATTGAGATTGCCGACTTTTTTTTTTTTTTTTTTTTTTTTTTTTTTTTTTTTAACGGCGGCAATTTTATTAAAAATAACTCGCAAAAGTTAGAAATAAAACTTGCTAGCTAAAGGGTTTTGCAACCACCTAACCCAATTAATTTAAACTTTGGATTTTTAGATGAAATCCAAAAAAAATAATTGATAAACAATAGAATCCCAAAGCACCGCCTTCTTAAGAGAAGGATTAGAGAAAATCATACGATTGCTGAAGCTCCAAATAGACTACAAGGGCGTCCCTCCCACACCTTCAAAAAACGATCTCTAGCTTTTGTATGTTTTTTTTATAATAAAATTGTGTTCAATATTCTTTTAGACGACCTCAACCAAAACACATTTTATAGTATTATGATAATAATATAAAGTGTTTTGGTTGAGATTCAAATGTAAAACATCTTAGTTGATTTTTCCTTCTTTATTTTTTTATATTTTTTTTTTCTTTTTAGAAATGCAGCAATATATTGGACAGCAACAAAAACAATACAACCAAACGACATTCCTCTTCTCCAAACAAAACGATTAAAGAAAAAAGGAACCCGAACAAGAAAAAAATACACAAAACAATCCAACAAGAGCTCGGACTAATGGTATAAAGCAAATTCAACACTAGCAAATTCAAATTAATCACATATCCAACAAGTCACTGTCATACGACAGAAACTCATGAACTGACACTTTCTACTATCATGAAACCATAGTTGCCAATTATTTTTATATTTTTACTAGATCGTGCAATCCGCTCGTAACTTTTTAATTTAATGTCTTGAACGATTCTATTAATGCTAGATACTTTTTTACCACAGACGGGCTTTGCTCTTTTTTCAAATGAAGTAGCTGGTAAACCAAATAACCGCTTGCCAAACACTAGATATCATAGTAGGGACATTAACATTTTTTGTTGATTGATTACTCATAGAGCAAATTTTCTTTGATAATATTAAGAATTTTTTAAGTTTTGAAAGGATTTTTAGGTGTTTTGAAAGGATTTTTAGGTTTTTTTCAATTATGTGGCCTAATCTAGTTTTGATTTGCAAGCCATGTGTGCCTTTATTGTTAATAGATCAATTAGAAAAGTATTTAACTTGACACGTTTTGTAGTTTTTTGTAGCCTACTATTTGTTTTGCAAATAGCCAACTTTTGAATTCGGTATATTCCGTGTACTTGGTGACCGACCAACCTTCTAATGTCTTCATGGAGCGGGTCTTTTTCATGTAAGCATAAATATATACATTTTTTAAAATAAAACTGTAAAGTATGTTGCACACAACTGCATGGAGTAGCAAGTTAAATATAGACCAAATATTATCATCTTACGAAAATGCTCTAAAAATAAAATAAAATAAAGGAACTTAGAATTACCTCATATGGGTTGTGGGATATTGACAGTTATGTGACATATGAGCAATGTTTTCAAAACCGGGTTCGAAATCGACCCGGTCGAGTCACCGGGTCAACCGGTTCGACCGGTTGGACCGCCGGGTCAACCCGGTTTTCAATTTATTATTTTTTTATTTTTTTGACCGGGTCAACCGGTTCGACCGCCGGGTCAACCGGGTCGACCACCGGGTCAACCCGGGTTTTTATTAAAATATTTTGAAAAAATGAAACCCAGGCGGGTTTTGAGAACCGGGTTGACCCGGGTCACTCAAAACCCGGCGGGTCAAACCGGTTAACCCGGTTTTAGAAACCCGGGTTGTTTTGACCCGTTTTTTTGGCCGGAACCGGTCGAACCGGTTAACCCGGGTTTCAAAACCTTGCATATGAGTTATGTCAATGAATATGAAAGAGTTTGAGTCTTTGAGAGGGAAGTGTAAAGGTGTTAGTGGGGGAGATCAATAGGTTGTGAACTGAAGTGTGTTAGTTTTAGGGGAATATAAGAGATTTTTGCTACTCGTATTTACAAAAAAAGAATAGAACCTTGATAGATGGACCTAATATATGGACCTAATAAGAGACCTAATGCTTAAATAACTTGTACAGTGCACTGTACAAGTTATTTAAGCATTAGGTCACTGTACAAGTTATTTAAGCATTAGGTCTCTTATTAGGTCTCTATATTAGGTCTATTAATCATTTCCCAAAAGGATATAAAGATTAAGCTTTGACCCGACCGAGTTTACAAAACTGGGTCATAAAAAAACCGCTGGTTACCCGTACATCCGGGCCGGTCTCCCACTGGTTCCAAGTTCAACCGATTGAATTGTTAGGTCAATCTGTGCTTTAAAATAGGATAGAGATCCAAACTTTAGAGGATCTCAATCCTTTAAAATATTAGTAATAATTTCTCCTTCAATTCATGTGACATGGGAGAATGACGCAAGAATACATGATATCATTTTTCATACGTCGAACGGATGCAAGAGTGACATTGTCATATGCTTCAAATCCTGCCTACGTATCTAATTATTAATTTAATCATCAAAACAAGAAGTTGACGTACGTCAATTATTAACACAGTAAAAAGGACAACAATTGTGTTTAAGAATGTTTGATATTAATCATATTATAATCAGTATCCTTCTCGATAAAGAATAAGTATTTGTCCAATACTAGCTACAATTAATTTATAATAAGTAAAAGGGTGCAACGAATCATGATTAACAAAAGTAATATGAAGTATATTTGTCAAAAATATATTATATAGTCTAGATTCATTCAATTCAACATAGTGGTTTCAACTTGCATTGGTTTCAGATTAGATGTTATCATTTGACTGGAGGCTTGATTTATTCCCGGCCCTCAAATTTTATAAAACTTTGGATGTTATTTCATCTTGGTTCATATGCATATCACTTGAAATCGATTATTTGTTTCATGTTTTTAAATTACGTAAGTGATTATACTTATCTTTCGATCTGTATTATGCATGTATTAATTAGGATCATATACCAGCATACAATACAGCATCATTTAGTTTAAGAAAAATGATTGATCATTCTAAAGCTTGTGTCTAAAAGTCTTTGTAATTATATGTGTAAGAATTTGACTCGAGAGTGAGAAAATAAGAAAATGAATCAATTATTTCGAAGTATGTAGTATTGAAGTATGTAGTATTAGAAAGATATGTAGGAATATGTTTAGGAAGATCTATCGATACTCTTAATTTTAACATGAGAACTGATATGTGTTTCTACTTAGCATCATACTGATCCTCTTACTTCTAAGATTTCGATATGTGCAATTGATGGTTTAAATAAGATAAATAATTAGTAAAAAACACATGTCATTTACTTACGGGTTTTGCTAATGACAATCATTAAACCATCTTCAACCACATACTCTAAACAATCTTTAAATTCGAAAAAAAAAAAAATTATACTCCTCTTCTAAAAACTTGTACGTTTTCTTCAACCATATCCTCCAAACTTTAACTTCAAAACATTTTACAATAAACGAGTTTAATTGTAACCAAACTCCGACTCCGAGTTATCGAAAAAGGCAATCGTCTTGGAATTAGTCAGCTCGTAAAATTGAGTCGGAAATCCTAGTAACCAGAAAAAAAAAAAAAAAAAAAAAAAAAAAAAAAAAAAAAAAAATCTTAAACTTTAGGCCACGGCTATGTTTGGCGCAGAGCTTTTTGGAGCTTTTTTGGGCGATGAGCGGTGAGAAATAAGCTTTTTGATTTTAAGTGTTCGTTTGGCAAAAGAGCGGTGAACTTTTCTATTTTTTAAGAAAACTCATTTTCTCAATGCTTCTTTAAGAAGCTAGGAGCGGTGAGCAGTGAGCTGTGGCTACAGCTCACAGCTACTGCTCGCTGACATTGCTCGCTGTCACTGCTCACAGCTACTTTTGTCAAACATAGCCTTATTATCCCCGCAAAGCAACCTAGGATCTATGTTTTGTCATGCTAACTGCGATTTTGTGACCACAGTAAATCACCCATGAATGATGAAGTCACTTTGGTAACGTCACCATGTTATATTTTACTACGTACCACCGGTCCTCAAGAAAAAGTCACCGTATTTTAAGTTTGGTCCCCTTCACATCTTTAATACTTATACTTCACTATCTTTTTTGCTATAAATCATAATAAATCATAACATTTTTTTTTCTTAGCTAAATACTAAACACAGCCAAAAATAAATAAATAAAATGATAAGTTTCAAAGCTTACAATAAATGTTAAACAATCGACTCGCTATAATTACCACTTGTCACAATTTTAGTTTTAGATA
The DNA here is from genome assembly GCA_030686995.1 of Artemisia argyi. Classification (NCBI taxonomy): domain Eukaryota; kingdom Viridiplantae; phylum Streptophyta; class Magnoliopsida; order Asterales; family Asteraceae; genus Artemisia; species Artemisia argyi. The sequence continues at coordinate 174,107,060 of CM060682.1, read as the reverse complement.
TACTTTAGAAACATGAATCATTTACCTAAGAATTTACAACATTATTTGTTTAACTCAATTGATTTATGACCATATTCTTAAACAATATGGTAGATTATAGGTAAAGGTGTTGATTACGTTGTACTAACGTATGGTTGATTATGTAATAAAACAGTGAAAAGTCTCACATCACCACACTTACATAATCAAATCAAATCTCTAGTTCATGTTACTTGAACCATTATTTATTAGTTAATGGGTATAATTAATTAATTACCCCTGGCTACATTTGTCATGCTAGTAGGAAATTGGTGATCATTCTTAATCGTCATGTAGATGATGTCATCATATATATATGCTATCATGTTAGTTTAATGCTGGCCCAACTGTTCTTAACTTATTCTTCTTGATTGGAATAACCATTGGACCAAGTCGCTTTCTTTCTTTCTCGTCTGTGTGTGTCGTATCTAGCTAGCTTATACGTAGTATATATTAGTAGATCGATGCTAAAAGGCCATTGCTTTTTAATTTCACATTTCTTTACAAGATTCAACGCAATAAATCAAAGCAAACTTTTCACCTTGTTCTTCGATCAGTTCTTGTATCTCAACCCCTATACCACCTTAACCTATTAGATTCCACAAATTTCCAATTTCAGGAACCCTTTTAGCCTTTTCATAGTTTGTCCAATCAATGAAACCTGTTCAATTTCATTCAACTATAAATGCCACACCACATTCTTTAATCACATGCAGAACAAGAAAACAATCAAGACTAATGGACCAAGGTGGTGGCACTTCAAAAGAAAATCGTAAGGGTGCCAGTGGTGGCCAAGATGAGGTCCGTTATAGAGGCGTGAGACGTCGTCCATGGGGGAAGTATGCTGCTGAAATTCGTGACCCTAACAACCAAGGTGTTCGGGTCTGGTTAGGGACATTTGCTACCGGTGAGGATGCGGCCAGAGCATATGATCGGGCCGCATTTCAAATGAGAGGTCATATGGCGGTTTTGAACTTTCCAGCTGAATACCCTCCTATGTTTTCGGCTGCCACTTACAATGCTTCCGCTATGGCCAATGCCTCTTCGTCGTCTATGGGGTCACGAGAAGTGTTCGAATTTGAATGCTTGGATGACAAACTCTTAGAGGATCTTCTTGATTATGATAATTATGATCACAATAACAAGAAATGAAGTTATATGAGACAATGTTGTATGGTCTGGGTTATCATATATAAGAAATAAAATAACACATAGTTTTATTATTAATAAAATGTTGCATGAATGTTTGATTTCTTGCAACAGGGGCGGAACTAGGAGCCAAGTTTAGGGGTAGCGAAATATGAAAATTTGTTTAGGGGTAGCGAAAATTTGTTTCAGGGGTCGCAAAATCGCCAAAAAATAGCCAAAAATGGCCAAAAATCGCCAAAAATTTCACTACCGGGTAAAAGTTCAGGGGTAGCGACCGCTACCCCTGAACTACATGTACATCCGCCCCTGTCTTGCAATATATGGTTGTTTGAAAGTGTTCTACTCCAATGACTAATATGGAGTATCAGAATATACGTACAATGTGATATATTAAGTATTTGTAGAATAATACGGCTCCTTTTTTCATAAGAAGTGACGCAATGGATAGTGTGTTTTGTACTTTTTGTTTCACTTATAAATGTCAATGCTAGAATAAATGGATATGAAAGTTTGACAATATATTGGGTCTACAAAGTAATTGACTAATTACTTTCATAACTTCCAATGTGTTATGATGAACATATTTTGATATATACATGGTCTTTATCTAAAAATGGGCTATATATTTGGAACATAATTCACATGACTAGTTGAAGACTTGAAGGCATTGTTTTTTCTTTTTACCGCCGCCGCCGCCACCAACAACAACGATAATGATAAATAAATAAATAATAAAAAATTAGAGACTAGCAAAATGCTATAGAGAATTACAAAGGAAATGATAAAGCAATGCAAGAGTCACAAATCCACTCTATTCATTTTGATGAGTCTTTCTTTTCTCTCTACAAGTAAATCCAATTCTAAGTTGAAAGCTTCACGTAATCAAAGATCAGACACTTGTTGGGCCGCTTTGAGTTGAGGACCACTTCATTTTGGAAACGATATATATGTCAAATGATAGATTGAACAATTGTGTCTGCAGGTTGCTGGAACAGGAGCCCTTTTGGCAAGGCTGGTAACGTCTTGTTGATTTGCTAAGTTGATGTCGCTTACACAAGGTACTCGTAAATTTGTTATGACCCTAGTAGAAAGTAATGCGCTAGTTTGAACGAGGGTTTCAATTATCTTATAGCAATGAGTTTCTATCAATAAATGTGAATTTATTCGTGGATAGATATGGCTAGCCCGATTGTAGGTTTAGATCATATCTATCCACTATTAGAATTATAATTATGATTAGATGATGGACTTTCAAATAAATTTCTATTTGATACATACTTACAACAATGTTTAATTTAGATCAAACTCAAAATTCATTTATAAACTTATATTATAGTTTTGTCCGATACACAAATAACATTAAATAGAAAAAGAAAAAAGTTGTTTCAATGAAGGTTTCAACCCACAAGGGTTCGAATCTGGAGAAGGCAGGATTTACTTCAATTAAGTGTCGTGCCTTCGGGTGGCTTAAGTTGAAGGTTTTCCCCCCATCGGGTTTCAAATTGGACATGGATTTCCCTTGAAAGAAAGTAACCGTTCAAAAAAAAAAAAAAAAGTAAAAGATAATACTAGTAATCTCGTATTGAGAGAAAACCACCTAAGCTAGCAGTATAATTTACTTATAAAATAAACTAAACATTATAATTATAAAAGTTACGAATTGATTAGCTATGATAATCCATCTGACATATAGAATGACGTGAAAGTGTGTGAGATCATATTTCATGCGTCATGCCACCAATGCTTGGCCATTGTCATGTTTCCTAATCCAACGTAATTAATAGTTTATTCACCTTGCATCATGCACCTATAAATAGTTGAGGGACTATTTGCTGGCCCAACTATTTTTAACTTCTTATTGGTTGGAATAACCATTGAACCAAGCCCCTTTCTTTCTTTCTCGTGTGTGTGTGTTGTCGTATCAAGCTAGCATATACTGTATATATTAGTAGATGCTCAACGGCCATTGTTTTTAAAATTCACATTTCTTTACAAGATTCAAAGCAATTTAAACAAATTACTTTTCACCTTGTTCTTTAGTTCTTGTATCTCAACCCCCTATCCCACCTTAACCTATTAGATTCCATAAATTTTTGGTCCGCAAATTCCAATTTCAGGTACCCTTTTAGCCTTTTCATAGTTTTTCAAATCAATGAAACATTTTCATTCAACTATAAATGCCAAACCACATTCTTTAATCATCTGCAGAACAAGAAAACAATCTAATGGACCAAGGTGGTGGCACTTCAAAAGAAAATCGTAAGGATGCCGGTGGTGGCCAAGATGAGGTCCGTTATAGAGGCGTGAGGCGTCGTCCATGGGGAAAGTATGCTGCTGAAATTCGTGACCCGAACAAACAAGGTGTTCGGGTCTGGTTAGGGACATTTGCTACAGCTGAGGATGCGGCCAGAGCATATGATCGTGCCGCATTTCAAATGAGAGGTCATATGGCGGTTTTGAACTTTCCAGCTGAATACCCTCCTACTTTTTCGGCTGCCGCTTACAATGCTTCCACTACGGCCAATGCCTCTTCGTCGTCTATGGGGTCACGAGAAGTGTTCGAATTTGAATGCTTGGATGACAAGCTCTTAGAGGATCTTCTTGATTATGATAATGATGATTACAAAAACAAGAAATAAAGTTATATGAGGCAATGTTGTGAGGTTTGGGTTATCATATATAAGAAACTTAAATAACATATAGTTTTATTATTAATAAAATATTGCATGAATGTTTGATTTCTTGCAATATATGGGTGTTTGAAAGTGTTATACTCCAATGACAAATACGGAGTATCAGAATATACGTACAATGTGAGATATTAAGTATTTGTAGAATAAAACGGCTTCTTTTCTCATAAGAAGTGAAGCAATGGATTGTGTGTTTTGTACTTTTTGTTTGACTTATAAATGTCAACGCTAGATTATATGGATATGAAAGTTTGACAATACATAGGGTCTACACTCTACAAACACAAAGTATTGACTAATTACTTTCATAACTTCCAATGTGTTATGATGAACATATTTTCATATACGCTCACAAATAGACCGTTTATAGCGGCAAATAATTATATTTACGAAATCGTGATTTTGATTCAAGCTTAGATGCAAAGCATGTATTTTTTGAAATACAAAACGTGTATTTTTTTTAAATTAACATAGCGTGTGATTTGTAAAAGTTGTCAAGTTTAGAGTTGATCAAGATTAATTTGTATTAAAAGATACTTACGGGTAATTTAGGCAAACGATATTAATTTAAGTTTTCAAGATTCAAGATTTCAAAAATAAACATTCACTATAAATGGTCTCTATCTAAAAATGTCCTGTATGGAACACATTCGACATGACTAGTTGAAAACTTGAAGTCATTGTTTTTTTTCTTTTATATAGCCAAAATAAAACAAAATAAAAAATTCGAGACTAGCCAAATGCTAGAAAGAATTACAAACGAGATGATAAAGCGTTGCAAGAATCATAAATCCACTTTATTCATTTTGATGAGTCTTTCTTTTCTCTACAAGTAATCCAGTTGTAAGTTGAAAGCTTCACATAAAATTAAGGATCAAGTGCTTTTTGGGCCGCTTTAAGTTGAAGACCACTTCATTTTGGGAATGACATGTATGCCAAATGATAGATTGAACAATTGTGTTTGCTGGTTGCTGGAACAGGGGCCCTTTCGGCAAGGTTGATGACGTCTTGTACGTTTGCTAAGTTAATATCGCTTAAACGAGGTAGTCGTTAATTTGTAATGACCCAAGTAGAAAGTAATGCGCTAGTTTGAACAAGGGTTTCCATTATCATGCAGCAATGAGTTTCTATCAATAAATGGATTATGTATATGAATTTACTAGCAGGGTACCATCGCGATGCGGCGGCGGGTATCCTGAAATTAAAATTTTGGCGAGCAACATTTTCTAGCTATATGCGTTTTGTGACAATAACTTTACAAATAGCGAGATTTTAAGTAAAAAAAAAAACTATTTTTATACAAAAATTGTAGGGTGCACATGTCATACTTTTAAAAATATAAAAATGATACACCGTAATATTGTGAAGATAGTTAGATAAGCCCAACCTCACAATTAATTTAACAAAAAATTTAGATTTAGCCCATATTAACTAAAAATTCGCAACCCAACTTTAAAAAATCCAGCAAGCCCATAATTATTATCTAATGTCCAACTCAAATCCACAACAAATCCTACACCCCATAATTATTATCTAATGTCCAACCCAAACCCACAACAAATGCTACACCCTTTAGAATATAAGTTCTTCATTATGGAAATCTAAACACACATCGCACATTCAAGGTCCCCATCCAACCTTCTCTCTATCTAAAAAAAACTTGCAATCACCAAATATCTCCTTCTCAAAAATAATACGCATATTCAATCTTTCCAACCTTATAACTCCTTAACAAACGAACACAACACATCAAATAAATCTACCCTTATATCTCCATGGCAGTCACACACCTAAATAGCTCGTCTTCCTACATATAAAAAACGCAACATCATAATAACATTTATTCCATCTCCTTATCACAAACGTAACATAAACCTTCTTTATTTCAACCGTAACCAAGCACACTATGTTCGTCAAGATCTCATTAAAGAGGTCTTTGGTAGGTTGTTTGTTTTTGTCCTCTAATTACTTTCAAGATCTATGATGGTTTACTCTTATACTCTTGTTTTAACAAACAAATTTATGAGTATTAAAGAGAAGACTTATATTGTTCTTTTATTTTTATTTATTATTATTTTATTTTTTTATTATTATTATTATTTTTTTTTTTTTTTTTTGTAATTTTCAAGTTTCGGTTGTTTGATAAAGAGTAGCTATTGTGTTGTGTTGACTGTGGTTCTTTCTTTATTTTCATTTTCGTCTCGGTTGTTTGATAAGTAGTAGTTATTGTGTTATGTTGACTGTGGTTCTTCTTTATTTTCATTTCATGGCTTAAGGGTGTATGTGGATAGTACGTAGGATGTTGATTGTCTGTTATTGATTTTGGATTTGTAAGATTATTGTTGACTTTAGTTGTAGAGATTTTTTACTGTTGAATCATTTAGTATAAATACTGGATTTTAGATTTATGTTTTGGAAGGTTAATATTTTGAAAGCTTAATTTGATTGTACAATGCGGTAAAATGGTTGTGTATTTTAGTGAGAGGGTAAATTAAATAGTGTATTAATTATATGTGTTGGATATTATTTTTTAGTTATCTTTGTGCTTTAAATAGTTGTAAACAATGTTTGATAATTTGTATTTTTTATATAAAGGGTGTTTTAATAACTACCATTTAATAGCATTAATGTTGTTTAATAGTATTTTGGTCTTAAAATGACACCATGCTTGTTTTTGTTGTACAACATGCTTACTTTGTTGTAATTCTGAAAATTGAGTGCATTAAAGTGTTGTAAACCATGCATTATTTCTTGTAAATCTGAAAATTTTGAAGAGAAAGTGCTTCATGCATTATAAATAGTACTAGCAGGGTACCCGCGCAATGCGGCGGCAGGTACCTGTGACTAAATTTTGTAGCGAGCAAATGTTATTCATTTATACGTTTTTTTTCTAACAATAACTTTACGAAAGGTATTATAATTTTTAATTAAAATAACTATAACCTATAACAATTCAAACTATTTCATATCCAAATGTAAAGAAGGATAAAACGATATTAAGGAACATAAGCAGCATCTTTGAAACATAAGTTAAAATAAACGTCATTATCAAATAAAATGTCATTTGGCATAAACACAAATATGCCAATTATTAATATGCATCATTAGCCGCAACGTGTTTATCTGTAAATAATTATCTTTTAACATTCATAGTGAATCTTGAAAAAATATTTATCCCGATCTCGTCAATAAAATATAACCCCAAAAAATTAATTATCTAAGTTGTTGTATTCCTTGATTTGTTGACTTCATCTCCATTAGTTTTTCTATTAGATAAAATAGATTATACCAATGTTATAACTTAAACAATTGCTAGCATGTTACTGAATTTGTTCAACACAAAGCCCATTCCAAAACCTTAATGATGTCCAACACAATTCTTTTTAAATTTCGGCCGAAGTAAAATTACGAACAAAAGTCCAAACAAAGATAACCCTAATTCTTTAGAATATATAAACTTACTTTTATACCTAAGAGCCTTAGGTATTGTCGCACTCAAAAGTAAGCCATTTGAGCCTCAATGTGTGCCACGTAATTTCAACACTCACACATCAAAATACACATTCAAATATTCAATCACAACTAATTTCAACTTAGCCATTTAGACCCCATCCACTCTCAATTATATTTTCTTTTTCATTTTTTTAAACAAACTTAATTTCATTTATTTAAATAAAAAAAGTAACAAATAAGTGGTAAAGGTCGTCTTAGGCCCAATATTAACAATAACACTTTTCAGCTTCAATCTGTAGGACCATAGAACTAACCATTTCACATGAGAATCATGCGAGTTACTTTGAGAGAGAGAGAGAGAGAGTAGAAACTTTATTAATAAAACATAACCTTACACTCTTAGCTTTCTCCTAAGCAACCAACCTCTCAAGTGAGGAGGTGTGAGGGTATTTATAGTGTTTAAAATATAGTTGGACTTTCATGAGCTTTTGCTTATGGGCTTGGTTTACATCTTTTCTAAATCTTTATAGACCGGCCCATTAAAGATAACACAAGTCCTGCTCTTTAAGACATTAAGTAGCAAAGGTTGTTTTAGTCCTAATATTTAACCTTATACCTAATTTTTCTCTCGTTCACCCTAATTTCATTCCGGTAATACACGCCTACCAGTCAAAACTTTTACAGCCACCAAATAATTATAATCTTCTTGTGCAGTCACTCTCTCCCTAGTCCCTACAAACCTACACAGCCACAAAAAAGTCTTATCGCTTTCTTTCTTTCAACACACCCAAACACACAGTTCCTTTATCTTGTGTTTTTCTTCAAATCAATATGGTTTCTTAGATGCTAATAGCTGAACATAAACACACTCATATTTTGCTTCAAGATCCTTGTAAGGGTATCAGGTAAGGTTATACATGTTTTTGTTTTAACCGAGCAAAAGTAGGAATGAAACAAGCTTGTGTTTTGTTCGTACTTTAATCTATAGTTTCAGATATTCAAAGAAGTTAGCCTTAAAAACGATCTGTGATGATTTTCTTTTATACCTTGTTGTTAAGAGCAAAGTTGTGGGTATTAAAAGATAAAACTGAGATCTTGTTTAGTTCTTTAACAGAAAGAACGAAATGATGAAACAAGTTTGTGTTTTGTTCTTTCTTAATTTTTTTTTGTTGATAAAATAGGTTGCGATTTTGATAAAAAGTTATTATTATTTTTAATATACAGACGGTCTAGTTTTTGGTTTGTTTGTGAAGTGTAATATTGACCCCTAGCAAAAGTAAGTTGGAATGAAATAACGTTGTTTTGTTCTTGCTTCTAAATAGATCTATGAAGATTAATCTCTTTTGGCTTTGTCTTTGGACTAAATCTTTGATTAGAAAAAGAGATAAACTGAGATTTAGGTTATCTTTCATTTTGTTTCGAGTCGAGTCTTGTTTAGTTGAGGAGATGGGATTTGAGGTTGTGACGCGAGGAGTTAAATTGTAACAGGGATGTTGGAGTTGGTTTTGTTGTTGATGGGTTGTTCGGTTTAACTGTTGTGCATGTCGTCTTGTTTGACGAATATGAGATCTTTGATGTTTTCTTCTTATTTGAAGTACTCACTGGTTGGTTTTTGTTTTTTCCTACCAAGAGAGTATCCAAAAGTGTTGTTAGAAACAAAAGATGAAAAACCACCGCTCGGCTATTTTGGCATATATGGCGACGGTCAAAGTGGCGGTAGTAAGTGATGGTTAAAGGAGAGAAGATGAAAAATGAATTCATAGTACTGAGTCAGTGTTTTGTTTTGTTTGGTGTGTGGGTGATTTATATCCCTTTGTGGTGTTAAAAGTTAATGAGCTATTACAAAACGTATGGACCATTTTATTACAAAACGTATTGACCATAAAGTTGCAAATAAAGTATTGACGATAAAGTTGCAAATAAAGTCTCTTAACATTTACTCCGTATAAAACGTATTGACCAAACACATTTGGAACAACATTTACTAAATGGTTTGTTATTTCTTATTTGGGAAATGTTTTTGGTCTTAAAAATTTTAAGACTTCCTCATTTAGAAGTCCTAAATGCATTAGTATGTAGTATAGATAGATTAGTGGATAGATATGGCCGACCTGATCGTGGATTTGGATAATTTCAATCCACCAATAGAATTATAATTATGATTAGATGATTGACTTTCAAAAAAATCCAATATGATACATACTTACAACAATTTGTAGTTTAGATCAAACTCTAAATTCATTTATAAACTTAAACATTATTACTATAGTTTTGTCCAATACGCAAATAACATTAAAAAGCAAAAAAAGTTGTTAAGTAAAAGATAATAATCTCGTATTGATAGAAAGAGAGTGATATATCATTCTACTATTTGTTTCTACTTATATTCTTACTTACAGAATTCTGACAAGTATCATAACTGACGGTTTGGATACAGAGAGATAATAAGCAGAAAAAAAACATATAATATTATTGTGTGTATAAGAGGATTAATAGAAATATATTGTAGTAGGCTTTAGGAATACTCTTGAGAGAAAACCACCTAAGCTAGTAAGAATAATTAACTTATAAAATAAACTAAACATTATTATTAAAAGTTAGGAATTGATTAGCTAAATGATAATCCACATGACATACAGAATGACGTGAAAGTGTGTGAGATCATATTTCATGCGTCATGCCTACCAATGCTTAGCCATCGTCATATTTCCTAATCCAACGTAATTAATACAGTAGTTTATTCACCTGCATCATGCACCTGTAAATCGTTGAGGGATGCTGGCCCAACTAAGTTTAACTTCTTATTGGTTGGAATAACCATTGAACCAAGTCCCTTTCTTTCTTTCTCTCTCGTGTGTGTGTCATATCTAGCTAGCTTATATATATTAGTAGATGCTCAAAGGCCATTGTTTTTAAAGTTCACATTTCTTTACAAGATTCAAAGCAATAAATCAAACAAACTTTTCACCTTGTTCTTTAGTTCTTGTATCTCAACCCCTATACCACCTTAACCTATTAGATTCCACAAAATTTTGGTCCACAAATTCCAATTTCAGGTACCCTTTTTAGCCTTTTCATAGTTTTTCAAATCAATGAAACATATTCATTCAGCTATAAATGCCACTCCACATTCATTAATCACCAGCAGAACAAGAAAATCCTCAAGACTAATGGACCAAGGTGGTGGCACTTCAAAAGAAATTCGTAAGGATGCCAGTGGTGGCAAAGATGAGGTCCGTTATAGAGGCGTGAGGTGTCGTCCATGGGGGAAGTATGCTGCTGAAATTCGTGACCCGAACAAACAAGGTGTTCGGGTCTGGTTAGGGACATTTGCTACTGCTGAGGATGCGGCCAGAGCATATGATCGGGCTGCATTTCAAATGAGAGGTCATATGGCGGTTTTGAACTTTCCAGCTGAATACCCTCCTACTTTTTCGGCTGCTGCTTACAATGATTCCACTCTGCCCAATGCCTCTTCGTCATCTATGGGGTCACGAGAAGTGTTCGAATTTGAATGCTTGGATGACAAGCTGTTAGAGGATCTTCTTGATTATGATAATTATGATTACAGTAACAAGAATTGAAGCTATATGAGGCAATGTTGTAAGGTTTGGGATCATATATAAGAAACATAAATTACGCATCGTTTTTTTATTAATAAAATGTTGAATGAATGTTTGATTTCTTGCAATATATGGGTACTGTTTGAAAGTGTTATAATCCAATGACTACTAATACGGACTATGGAGTATCAGAATATACGTACAATACAATGTGAGATATTTTTTTTTGAACAATATACAATGTGAGATATTAACATAGTGTTTGGTATGTTGTAATTAAAGCCGGAATGAAAAGATTATTACGATGTAATTAAAAAATGTTGTTTGTTTACATAATGAATAATGTAATTATTCATTACAATGAATGGCTCATTACACGAAAATCATTCCTTAGGGTTTTTTTTTTTTTTTAATCTTTTAATGGAATCAAAATTATATAAAACTCAATCATTAACTAACGGCATTAAATAATCTTCCTATCATCAATGGGTATTTTAGTCTTTTTATTATCGATTTCATTACGTCTTATTATACAAACCAAACATGATTAATAACGACAATAAATCATTACGTTACACTATTTGTTTAATTATATCGTTTATTCAATTCATTTGACATTTCATTTTGTCCAACCAAACGAACTCTAAGTATTTTTAGAATAATACGGCTCCTTTTATCATAAGAAGTGAACAAATGGATTGTGCGTTTGTACAATTCGTTTCACTTACAAATGTCAACGCTAGAATATATGGATATGAAAGTTTGTCAACATACTATACAGGGTCTACAAAGCATTGACTAATTACATTCATAACTTCCTATGTGTTATGATGAACATTGTAAACATTGTCTTTGTAGAAACGTAGAGGGATGAGTGAATACGTTTCTGTTTAAAACTTAAAATCTTTCGTATTAAATTTCCAATCAAGTGTGACTAAATATAAATAATGGTTATGTTACTCATAACAAATATATATGTCACGTAATTACATGTATACAATTAATCACATAAACATAAGCATAACACGAGGCTAAAAGTATTAAGCTACTTCTGATTGCATTGGAGACAGTCTTCAATATGTACGGATGGTGTCATATATATTTGAGACCGCCGCCCTAATTAAGAGACCGTCGTTAGTGGCGAGTTTATGACATGCAATGAAGTTTTCATATGTTTTGCATTTTTAAGTTAACTAGTTAATATCACAAGCATGATCACAATACACGCAACAAGCAACACAAATCTAAATGTAATGCAAGTATAAATTTAAGAATAGAAAGTAAAGAGATGGGAAGAGAAAACGCAAACCGGACACGATGATTTATAGTGGTTCAGCACGAAGCACCTCTTCACCCTACTCCACTCCCCAAGTATCACACTCGAGAGTTACTTCACTAGTCAACAAGCTTCATTATGGCGGAACAAACCGTACACCAAAGCTTACACCAATTTAACGACACTAAGCGGAATGTCGAGTCTTAATCCTAGCTAGAACCAATCTACACACAAGCCCACGTGGCCACACGGATGATCACCCCATCCACTTGAATCATCACCCAATCTAAGTCTTTACGGACCTTCACCCGATCCTAGTCTTCACAAGGACAATTACCCCATCCCAATCTTTACACAGACAATCACCCCATCCTAATCTACACACGGATGATCACCCAGTCCTAATCAAGAAACTATTGCAAGGACTACACACTTTGTCATAATCTACACAATCATCCATGGACTTACACTTTGTCCGAATTTACGCTTACACACCTAATCACGACTCACACACAAGTCGGATACACTAATGTACAAGTGAGTGAGTTTGGAGGAAGAAAAGAAACGTAACACAAGTTACGTGTGTGTGTGGACTACATTATAACAATTCGATTCTTGACAACTTCGAGTGTTCTTCTCTTGAACTTGAGAAAGAAACACATACCGAAGAGTTATAGTGATCAAAGAAGGAGGAAGAAAGAAACAACAGATTTTTCTGCAAAGAGGGTTAATTTTTCTGAAGAAATAGTGCAGTATTTATAAGCACCAAGAGGAGCGGGGATGGTCCCTTAAACCTTGGACGGTCCCTTATATATATAAGGGACCGTCACCTATTTACGGGACCGTCCTGACAGACGCTCATCTTTTTGTCCTTTAGTGGTGAAAACTATCTAATTTAGGCGGGAAAAATAACTGTTAGGAATTTAAAATTAAACTTTCAAATTCAAATTTATTTTTCTTTAAAATATTTCTTAATAAATACAAAAATAATTTATCTAATTTTTTTTAAATGTTTGGTCACATTTATAAAAATGTGAGGTTTAAGGACAAAATATTTTCTTTGATCACTTAACAAAGTTGGTATGGTGTTTGTTCATACCTGAAGTGATGAAGACTTGAGCCGTCGAGAGACGTAGATGCGTGCATGCATTGATGATTTGTGTAAACGAGTAACTTGTGCACTTTATGTTATGTATTACAAGTAACACGTTTGTCATCATTAAAACATGAAGACACTGTATAGATTAAACGTTTCTAAAAATGCTCTATTACTATGTTATAAATTTATTGTAGGAAATGACACCGTTTAGTACTGCTCTAAAACGACACCGTTTTAATTTTTGTTTCCTCTTTAGTTTACTTAGAACGACCCAGTTTCGTGTTTGGATATAACATTTGATGCAAATAAGGTCATTTTGTAAATTAAAAGAGGGGTACGTGTCTTTACATAGATAATGCATTACACATGTACAAAATCTAATCTACGACACACAAAACATTTTTCGGACATGTCGCCCTTCGTCCATGGTATGTGACGATGATGATGGGTGTGTGATGATAGTGAGCTTAGGTGGGTGGTGGGTTTATTTGTTCAAAAATTAGGGCTTCCTGATTCATCCGATTAAAGTTGAAATTGTTTTAGGATTATCATATTATGTAGTTTCGGTGGTTCAGTGTCAAGATAGAAGCATGACTACCATCTGATTGGTTAACATATGGTATTTTGTTATTTATTTATATTTTTATTTTTTATGCTATTAGTAGATTGGTGTTTGTTGTTGATTTTATATGGTTTGCATGTGTGCTGACTTTTTGCAATTTGTATAATATGTGGTCGTAAGTGCTTCGTAATATCCTTTAAAGCCTAATGTATGGTTCTAAGTGTTTATTTTAGACACTTTGCACAAGTTGTGCTCTTAATTTCTAATTTTTTAAGTGTTAGAAGCTATTTTTTGATTGTGCAAAATAAGTGATGACTAATATCATCTAAAGTCTAATGTGGTCATACGTGTTACGGTCATAACTGTAAAAAAGGAAATCTAGTTTTCGTTCTAGATGTTGCTTATTCTTGCTATCATGCTAAAACAATCAAATATTTTGTATAAAGTATGTTCTTGATGCTTTCCTGCTAATCACTTATAGCTGCGGATATGTATTGTTATTACCATCTATCACCACTAGTTATGTTTCTTTTCACTTCTAATACCATAGCACTACGCGTGTTTCTTTTTCACTTTCGTTGCATTGTGTGGGTACATTGCTTGTTATTATCATAGTATGTCTTAGTTTAAAATTTGAATTCGAAACTACCTTAGTTATTAGCGAACAGACATATTGTAGTTAACTAAGATAAACCTCATTGCTTCAGCTCGAACAACAAATTATTAAATGTAATTTTTCAAGCTTGTGCATGAATTTTGCTCAAAGTAATTCATAGAGTGTTCGGTACCATAACGCTCGCCAGGCGTTATGGTCTACATGGCAAACGTTATTGGGCGTTATCCACTCTAGGGGTTCAAGCGTTGAGCTCGCGTTATGTTCAGCGTTGCAACGTGGGAAGTGACAAAAATGAACTTACACAAACACCCCCGGTGAAGAAGATGAGTTGTGTTTCTGGGTTTGCGTTTTTGTGTGTGCTTGTGTTTAAGTGTGTTTCTGGGTTTGCGTTTGTGTGTGTGTCTGTGTGTTTAAGTGTGTGTGTGCAGGAGAGGAGACGAAAAAGATGATTTTTTTTTTTTTTTTTTTTGGTTAACAGTGGAGAGAAACCAAATATCAATTTAATAGGTTGCATGGGTGGGCTGGAAACTATTAGACCAAATATCCTTTTAACTTTTTTTTCTTATTTTAGTTTTGTATTTTTTTTTTTTTAATTAAAATGTTATTTGTATATTAATTTAATGTATGAAATATTAGTTAAGGGTTTTTAATGAATGTAATTGTTGATGGTAGAATTTGTAAATTGTAATTTTTTTTAAAAATAGGTCATAAAAGGTAGTGTTATTAACTGGTGATTTTTTGGTGTTATGTTATTTGGTGTTGAAATGATGTGGCGCTTACGGGACACAAAAATGAAGGTGTTAACATGTTATAGTACCGTCGCTCTTAGTGAGATAATTAAGGCATTGATGTAGGTTTCATCATCATCTTCTTCTTCGTATATCTCATTGTGAGAGATGTAGCTACATGTATGATGATCACGTTCATATTCGTAGAAGTGTTTAATTTCTTTCACTACTATAAAAAGGAGCATCAAGACCCCCATATGGAGACCGGATACTAAAGAAATGGGTCTCAAAACCAGGAATCCACCCCTCCAAAAATAATCTGGACCGGTTCTTACCAAGAAAACTGATACGCGGGAATTGCGCCCTCGCAGCAGGTTTTTCCTCTCAAGGGATCTCGAGAAGCTTACAACCCCCACCAGGCAATGTACCTGATCGTTGTAGTATAGTATAGTGACAAGTACCAGGGGATTGATCGTTCAACTCAGGAATAGTGTCGCTAGGATTAGAAAGCCTACTAAACTAGGTCTAGAGGTGAGAGATGATTCTTTTTATATTTTTTTTATATTTTATGAAAGTAGGTAAAATCTCGGGTTTTGAAGGAATGGGCGGAATTAGTTGCTAGCCAACTAACCCAATTAACTAAGATGCAATCAAAATAAAATAAAATAAATGAAAATTAAACTATTATACTAATGTGGTGGAAACAATAATGAGAAAAGTTGTGTTTACTTAGATTTCATTACTCCCTAGATATCTTTTACAGGTTGATTAGCTTGTTACAATTGCGTGGATGACGGGTTATATTCCTTAATACTAGTCGTAGGGCCGTGTACAATATTCCCTAAATCTATAAGATCCTACTTCACTCCTATGTCGAGCCGTTATAAGCTCCTAACATGGGATCATTAAAATTCTCTTACCCATTAAATATAATCAAAAATCGTAGTACACCTCCGATCATGTTTCTTAAGACGTTCAAGCAAGTTACCAATGGAAGTCTGCCAGTTTTCTTAAGCCTAACATTGAATACAATCATCCGTAACAATTATAAACAAACAATCAACCCATAATCAACACCTAGGTTTCACTACATCTAAGCAAACACAATAAAAACCTAGCCTAGCATGTTAAAAAGAAGACAAGTGTAAGATATAATCACACAACACATAGACATATTGAATGATTTGAATAAGTACTTATCTTCAATTGAACATGGAAGAATCAAGGGGTTGAAACCCTTGAAAAAGCTGTAAAATTCGTCTAGGGTTTATGCCCTAATATCCCACACAAGGTTCCACACTTAATGAATGAAAATTAGAAAACTATATATAGATTTTACACCTTGACGGCGTCACGTTATAGTTTGTGACGCCGTCAACTCGCCGCCATGATGAAATTCGTATTGCCTAGATCCACTTCTGACGCTGTCATGTAGGAATGAGCTCTGGGCCGTCACATGTAGCTTGCTCTTGACGGCCTTGGTGACGCCGTCATGTACAAATGCCTTGAAATCATTCTGGGCCGTCACGTGTATTTTCCACTTCCACCTCTTTTGCCACTCTTGACGCCGTCATGTGTAAGCCCTTGACGTCGTCAGGTACTGTTCCCAGCAAGGAATTTTGAGACTTTACCGTTTTCTTCACTTTTATGCTCCAAAAACGTCCAAAATGCTTCCTTTTCCAGATTTCTCCTCAAAAGTACCTAAAATGACAAAATGAACGATTTAGGGCAATATTTGATCAAATAATCTTGAATTCGGGCTTAAATGACCCCTTAAAAGCGGTACACTTTTCGCCTCATCAAAAACCGGTCTTGATTGAGGAAACAAACCTAGATCGGTTAGTCTTATGAAAACCGGTCTAGAAAAAGTTAAATGAGACCGGTTTTCTGTTTAAAACACGTTTGGATTATGTATTCAAAGGAGACCGGTTATTTTATAAAAGACCGGTCTATAAAAAGTTAAATCAGACCGGTTTTATGTTTAAAAACACGTCTGGATTATGTATTGAAAGGAGACCGATTATTTTATAAAAAACCGGTCTCGATACAAGTTTGAAATCCTGCCATTGGATTCACATGCTTGATTCACGAATTTTATACCCAAAAACATATTCAATGCTATCTTAAACTCACAACTTACCTACTCAATTTCTTTCTAACTTTCAAACACAAATTTCATATGTATTAAATGCATCTCATTTATCATCAAAGACATTAAATACATCTTATTCATTATCAAATTAAAGGTGTTAAATACATCTTAATTATCAAGTTTTAATTTAGATTAGTATTTTACTTTCTTAGTTTTGAAGCTTGTTCATTTCTTTGAATCTTCTTTCATATGTGTAGGTTCATTTGCGGAAATCATGTAAGCCGAACAAAACATTTTTAAGATAGCTTGACTTACGATTCATTGAAGTAAGGTATTATTTCCAATTATCTTTAAGCAAGCATATATATTCTTTTAACATCCATGTAGTACAACTAGGTAAAAAAAAAAAAAAACATAGGTCAATATATAGTTTAACACCCGTCTGATATTAACCTATTAGAGGTTAATCTTGGATTGTCCCCATTTGGGACTACTTTTATAACATATTGTTTCATTTAGGATGTGAATGCTTATTATTAGATTGAGTATTATTTTAGAAAAAAATTGATAGCATTTTTCCCTTACTCCTACGAGTATGCACTTATACGTATACTTGGGGAGTTAAGAGGAAATGTTGTCGATTTTTTAAAAAAAAATAATACTCAATCTAATAATAAGCATCCATATATGAGACAATGTGTTATAAAAGTGGGTTAGGATTGACTAAACGAAAACAAAATCGTACGTAATCATTAGATGCATACATCTTATTATATATATATATATATATATATATATATATATATATATATATATATATATATATATATATATATATATATATATGGGGAAAACATAGCTACAACACAATGTAGCCAATTGGCTACATTTCCTTTGAAAAAAAAGGTGAGGACAGGGGGAAAATATGTGTCAGGGTCTAACCGCAGGGACTGAACTGTACATTATTAAAAGTTTTTTCAAAGGAATTGTAGCCAACTAGCTACAATTAATTGTAGCTAACATTTTCCCTATATATATATATATATATATATATATATATATATATATATATATATATATATATATATATATATATATATATTCCAATTGTGTTACAAATGGATCGTTATACATGGATGTACAATATAAAGCGAGCTACCCCCGAATACATGGAAAAGTTGTCCGAGTTCATGAAAGCCGCTGAGGATGATCGGGTGATGAGCGGAAAAGATTAAATTTTTTGTCCTTGTAAGAAATGTAGAAATGGTGTATTGTATGAGAGCGCTAAAGATGTTAAAATGATATGTAAGAAATGTAGAAATGGTGCATTTGAACGCTCTAGTATTTAAGTTAAGATGATATGTACGAACTACTTTTTTGTAAAAGGCATTTTGGAACGTACATACGTTTAGTGCTAGAACTCGTTATCATCTAAGTTAAATTCTGGAATATATGTATTGACGTTTATGGTTTATTAGTTAAACTTGGAATGTATGATGTATTTGGTAATTTATGGATTAAAAGTTGTTTATGTATTGCTTGAAACTGGAATGTGGAAATGGAATCTGGAATTGAAATACGGGATTCTGCTGGAAACTGGAATCTGGGATTGAAATCTGGTGCTGGAAACTGGAATAATTAAAAACATTTCTTTTTAAAAAAAAAAAGAAGGTAATAGACAGGTTTATTCATAGAAACAGGTCTCTGTATATGAAACAAGACCTGTGAAACACTCGTAAACAGGTCTCGGTAATGAAATTTGGACCGGGTATATAGATAGAAACAGGTCTCGATTGTGATAACAAGACCTGTTTTTAAACCGATCTAGACATGGTTTTCACATAGAGAGCCCCCCACTTAGAGACCTCATGTAAAACAGGTCTCGACGGATTCTACAACAGGTCTCGAAAGGACTTATTGTAGTAGTGTTTGGATTACAACTTTGTTTATTCTTGTTAATGCATTTCTTAATTCGAAGAACTAGCTTATGACCAACTTAAACATGAACGTAATTGATTTAAACACATCTATTAAGTCATTTGGCTCACAGATTTTGCAAAATTTAGTAATTTTTAGTTAGAATTTGAAGAACCGTAGAGGGGGTGAATACGGTCTTTTCGGCTTCTTCAATGTTTATTAACTTTAAGCCTCAAAGATCACCAAGTTTTTATACTATAATAATCACAACCACAAACACAAACAAAGTATATAAAGCATGTAAAGAGACACCACGATATATATTGTTTCGGGATGGGGGGTTTATACCATCCGTACGTCCAGTTACGAATCCACGACACCGATACTATTACTCTAGTATAATCCTTTCGGTGGATTACAAAGTCGACTTTCAAAATTCGCCCGGAACCATACAGTGTTCTGGCGCGTCACCCATGCGTTGACGCGCAGGCAGCGCGCCAAGAGCAGATATGGGCTCCGGCGATTTTGAGCTAACGTTTGTTATTTTATGTGTTTCGATGGTTTATTTGTCATCATTAAAATATAAAGAGATATTGATCATGTTGCCTCAACAGAATTATTGTAAGTTGTGCACTAGATCAAATATACTCAAATTTGCTATATTTGATCGAAATCAGAAAAACTCAACTACAAAATTATTCGCCTTATTAAATTACGAGTAGTAATTAAAGAGCATATATTTGGACTTTGTCAAGGACCCATATGCCAAATAATCCTTTTTTTTTTAAATCCCACTTAATATTTAGCATGTAATAGAAATGCTGGCATTTGATTGGCCGTATTATTTATATATAAGCTTTAAAGCATATAATATAAGAATTTTTGGACCCCATAACTAACCAAGTCTCAATATGACACATTACAATATTACATGACATCAATGTCAACTTGCAATATAATTGATTAATTTTCCCGGATCCACTGCAACTAGTCCAAAACCATATCTTTACATCTATCGCCCTAATTTTTCATATGTACGAAATAAAAATAGCTAGATATTATTTTCAAGTACAAAAAGTAAATATTTCAAAAGCCACCAACTCAAATTCATGCATCTAAAGAGTCGATTCATAGTTTCATTTGAATATTTTGTGTTCATCTAGATGTTGTCTTCTCTAGAAGAACTTAATTATAGTTTTGATAACACTAAAGGTGATGACAATTGACAATGTTTTGTCACGTGTTAGAGTTAATTTCAACTTAAGCTGTCAATTCTTTTGACCTAAAATCCCATTTAGAAACCGTAAAACTTGAAGCATTTATTTTCAAAGTGTCGGTACTAGAAAATACATCTTCACTATATAAGATGTGTTTTGCTAAACATTGCCTAGTGGGCAGTTTAAGCCACATTAAACAATCTATTCTTTTTATATTTAAAGAATTTATGCATTTAATACACAATTAATGAACACAAAAATTAACTTAAATATATTCATTTTTTATTTAACAAACTCTAAATTTCCTTATTAAGCTCAGTTAACATTGTTTAGCAAAACTCACGCTAGCATGTGAATGACGTCATCAAAGACTGTGTATTTACTATCGTACTACTTCATGCCCATAGGAAAAACATATTTATAATTACAATTATTCTTTTAAGTAGTCATATGATTTTGATGGTTTCCTACTAATCTAGGGTTTTGAGTTCACTGCTACATACATTCTAACTTGGTAAAACCTTTCATTTTTTGAAGGTTGACATTGATCGCTTAAAGATTGTTTGTACTAAATTATAATTAAATTTGAAACATCTTACATTTTAAAGATAATACTACCTCCGTCCCATAAAAACTGTCCAGTTTGACTTTTCAGAGTCAAACTGGTTCAACTTTGACCTTATTTATTTTTGTGAGTATTATATAATACTTTATGAAAAATATATGAATGGATTGAGTTTTAATTGTGTTTTTCATTGGTATAATTTTTGATCAAGTATTATATAACACATAAAAAATATTTAAGGTCAAAGTTGAACCAATTTGACTCTGAAAAGTCAAACTGGACAGTTTTTATGGGACGGAGAGAGTAGTTACAAGCTTTTTTACCACTTGAATACTATATTTACGATCATCGACTACTTACTTCTACGTACTTCTCGAAAAGATTGCATACAAAGAGTAATAGGTTACGTACAACAACATTCATCTACGTGCAGAGCGCGGTTCATTTATGATTCAAGCAGCCTCTAAGCAATGATATGGTTCTTTTCTTCTTTGGTTTCGCCCAAATACATTTGTTTGACTTCCACATTCACACTTGCTTGAAATTCAACACCACTCGTCAATTAATATGACATAAAGGAATGACGCAAGAATTTGTGATATCATGTTTCGTACGTCAAACAAATGCAAGCAATGCCATTGTCATATCTTCTAAAGCCACCTACGTAGTGTTTACTTTAATAGTTTAATTATCTCGACAACAAGTTGTCACATTATAATTAGCAAAACACTAAAAAGGACAACGAGAGTTTTAAAATGTTCAAATCATAAATTATAATTTATAAACAACTTAACACCTTTCTCGATATAGAATAAGAATTAGTACGTCATTAGCTAAATTACTACCAATAGATTCTATAACAAATTTTTATTCTAAAGAGTGCATTGAATCAAGAAGAAAGGCAACATGCATTACTTTTTTTATGAACGATTGCTAAGAGCCTAAGATGCTATAGTAGTAAGCATAATATATGTCAAAAAGAAGTTACAAAGTCTGTGACATCCGACAAGATGGATATATTCATTGATCTAGATCTATTCCCTCGACTTTCATAATCTTAGAGAAAAGAAGAAAAACAAAAAAGACAAATTTACAGTATCAGTGTATTACACACTTGTTTTACGTAAAATTTGAATATACAACAGCTAACCATCTGTTTTAATGTTTTATAGATATCACGCACGCATACGTTGATAACGCAAGGTTACGATTGTTGTTTGTTACTATAACATTTTGAAGTTTTTTTTGTCTGGTATTATACTTTTATTGTATAACAGTAATATTCTGAGTTTTTTTTTTTTTTTTTTTTTTTTTTTTTTTTTTTTTTTTTCGAAAAGCAATAGTATATACAAAACCACATGAAGCTACAGAAAGTTGACCCATTGCCTACGAGGCACAGACAACAGACCATCAAATGAAAAGCAAGAAAGCTACAGAAAACTAAAACAAAGTTACAAACAAAACGCACCAAAAAACCCCGCCAGAAATGGCCCATTACAGATCGGCCATGAACTCGAAAAATCACGAAAAACACAAGCCTTTGCACAAATCTACCCAGCTAATTCCAAGTTTTTTTAAATCTGTGTGAAATTCAAAAGAAAGAAGTCACCTGAATCTAAAAAAAACATGCATATCAAACCTTGCTATTGCATGCTTTCCATATAAGATACAAAGAAGAACTCTAAATGATGGCTTGTCACGCGCTCTCAAGTTTTGATGACATCGCAAAAGAACATCAAACCAAAATGTGATCAGTTGTTTCAATGGCATTCTCGCAACATGGCAATAACGTGGAATGTAAATCTATCCCAATATGATCAAGAAGAGATCTTAACGGGATCCGGCCACATTTTAATCTCCGTATAAATACATTTACTTCCCGAGGCATGAACTTGCACCAAGACGTTTCTTCAATATAAGCGACCGACCGAAGAATTTTCTCATCTATTAACTCTCTAATAGTTCTTTTGTCAAATTAATTCTTAACTAAGCGGAATTTCATATTTAATTAATAAATCATCCGTACAAAATTAAATATTTGTTTTCATATGTATAGATACTAGACGATTACATGTGAACAGCGATGACAGTGTATAACAGCGTTGATTGTGTGTGCAAATTTTTATATAAAAATATATGAGTGTTGAGTAAGTGAGTCTGAAAAAAGTTAATGGTTAAATAGTACAGTTATTAAGTATATAAATATTTAATAGATTGTGCATGTTGCCTTTTATAAAAAAAATGTTTTAGTCTAACGCATAGTTTTGAAAGGCTCAAGGCGCACTAAGGGCGCAAAGGGGGGCAAAGAGCTTCGAGTCAAAGCGCATTCTAAGGCACGGGATTCATGAATGCGAGGCGCACTAAATACATTAAGATTTTTATAACATATGTGACCATTTATATAGCTTAAATAACACAAAATAGCATTAAAATACTAATACATGACATATATTGCCATTATAAAGATTAAAATGGATCATTTGTCACTTCTTAAACGGATCAACTCTTTCGTTTGATGACTTATATAAAGATTAAAATCCATATCAGACTAAATATGCTTGTATCCTACACTTGTAGACTTACATCTAACAAAGCTCACAATTTAACCCAAAATATCAACCAAGCAACGTATTAATATTCAAGGCACAATGCCACATTTTCATGATAATATGTTGTTAAAAAAATACTTATTGAAACAAAGTAACTTCTTAAATAAAATTTCAATCAATAAAATAAACATAAAATCAATTCAAATTCACAAATCATGGTTGTCAGGATCTCGATCCTGATCTTAGGATCTTACGATTTTACGATACTTCAAAGCAAAAACGATCCCGATTTTACATAGGATCTTTGAAAGCTTAAGATCTTATGGGATCTCGATCTTGACCATATGATCTTAAGATCTAATCCGATCCGATCCTACTTTTCTCGGATAACAAATTAAAAAATTGCAATTTTCTGGATTATTTTTTGTAAAATTTAAAAAACAACATGTTAATATTATTAAACATTTAATAATCATAATTTAGGACAACATTTCGATGAAACATTCATATAATTTTGTGTTTATGATATATAATACTTTGTAAATTAGTATACTAAGAAAATGACGTTATAGCAGGATCTTAAGATCCTGATCCGATCTTACGATCACGATCTTGCAAAGACGAAAACGATCCTGGGTAGGATCCCGATCTTCAAAAAGTACTCACCATAGGACTTAAAAGGCCCATGCATATAACTTATAAGGCCCGTGTATCTTATCTTAATATTTAGAAAAAAAAAGCCCAAAAACCCGTTACATCTCCGAGGCGCAAAAATCCCCAAGGCGCAAAGACACAAAAATCCACAAGTCGCGCGATTTTAACGCCTAGGCGCGCCTTAGGCGCGATTTTTAAGACTCTGTTCTAACGACATTACTTATTTTTTAACTTTTTATGTTTTAAACAAATGTGTTTCTCTTTATATGTCATATAAATTTATGTAAGTGTAAATGATGAGGCGAAAAGTGTACCACTTTTAAGGGGTCATTTAAGCCCGAATTCGAGATTATTTAATCAAATATTGCCCTAAATCGTTTTTTTTTTTTTTTTTTTTTTTGATGTTTTAGGTACTTTTGGAGAGAAATTTGGAAAAGGAAGCATTTTGGACGTTTTTGGAGCATAAAAGTGAAGAAAACGGTAAAGTCTCAATTTTCCTTGCTGGAACAGTACCTGACGGCGTCAATGCTCTCCACATGACGGCGTCAAGAGTTACAAAAGAGGTGGATGTGGAAAATACACGTGACGATCCAGAGAGTTTTTGTGCATAGGAGATGATGGCGTCACCCAAGGCCGTCATGGTCCAAGTATGCCCAGAAGAAAATCCTACATGACGGCGTCACAAGTAGATCTAAGCAATACGATTTCATTATGGTGGCGAGTTGATGGCGTCAAAACTTAACACATGACGCCGTCATCCTGTAAAATCTATATATAGTTTTCCAAATTTCATTCATTGGTGTGCAACTTTGAGGGAAAAACCCTAGGTCGAATTTTTCAGCTTTTTCAAGGGTTTCAACCCTTTGAATCTTTCATGTTCAATTAAAGATAAGTACTCTTTCAAATCATTCAATATGTCTATGTGTTGTTTGATTATATCTTACGCTTGTCTTATATTTAACATGCTAAGCTAGATTTCTCTTGTGTTTGCTTAGATGTAGTGAAACCTAGATGTTGATTATGGGTTGATTGTTTGTTTATAATTGTTACGGATGATTTTATTCGATGTTAGGCTTAAGAAAACTGGCAGACTTCCATTGGTAACTTGCTTGAACGTCTTCAGAAACATGATCGGGGGTGTACTACGATTTTTGATTGTATTTAATGCGTAGGAGAATTCTAATGATCCCATGTTAGGAGCTTCTAACGGCTCGACATAGGAGTGAAGTAGGATCATATAGAGTTAGGGAATATTGTACACGGCCCTACGACTAGTATTAAGGAATATGACCCATCATCCATGCAATTGTAACAAGCTATCAACCTGTAAAAGATATCTAGGGAGTAATGAAACCTAAGTAAACACAACTCTCTTCATTATTGTTTACACCACATTAGTATAGTAGTTGTATTTTCATTTCTTTTATTTTATTTTGATTGCATCTTTAGATAAATTGAGTTAGTTAGCAAGCAACTAATTCCGCCCATTCCTTCAAAACCGAGATTTTTACTTGCTTTCATAAAATATAAAAATACAAAAAGAATCATCCCTCACCTCTAGACCTAGTTTAGGAGGCTTTCTAATCCTAGCGCCACTATTCCTGAGTTAAACGATCAATCCCCCGGTACTTGTCAATATACTATGCTACAACGATCAGGTACACTGCTTGGTGGGGGTTGTAAGCTTCTCAAGATCCCTTGAGAGGTAAAACCTTTTGTGAGGGCGCAATTCCACGCATCAAGTTTTTGGCGCCGCAGCTTGGGGAATAGTTATTGTCTAGGTTAGGATTTCTTTTTATTAGGTCTACTTGCTAGATTCCTTTCTAGTAAGATTTTATTTTTATTTTTAGGTTTTCTTTAGTCTATCTTTTTCTTTGTGCCTTTGTTAGTAAATTAAATTCATTGACTATTCCGTTGGCCATTATGGAAAATGCGAATCCACCCCTTTCCCCTAGTGAAGTGGCTTTGTTGCGTGAACAGATTGAGAATGAGATTAGGGAACTTAGGGAGCTTAATAGGTTAATTAATGTTGAGCTCGATCATGCATTTAGTGACCTAGCGATCGCCTTGTATTCAAATAAGGACCTAGGATCTAATGATTTTGAGGATGTTGTTGAGGAACTTGAGGAAGGGGAGATAGATCCGAAGCCGGATGACTATTTCAATCTATATCCCACTAAGGAGGAGATTGTGTACTATAATAATCTTATTGATAATCTTCGACCTCCTTTCACTAGAATTGACCCTAAGATAAAGAGAGGCGATCCTAAGAATGCTAAGATACCATGTATGATTGGGTATAAGCACATTGACAACGCTTACATTGATTTTCAATCCCCAATTAACATTATGTCCTCAAGTGTCTATAATGATATAGTGAAAACAAGACTTGGACCTAGAAAAGATCCCAAATACCGCGGTGGAGTTTGTAACTTTGTCAGGAGAATTAAAGGTCTACATATCTTTGTTGGGAACTTTACTTATATCGTTGACTTTATGATTGTTGAGGACCTCGCTAGTGTTATTGATTGTCGCTTATCCCATGTTGTGTTTGGTAAGCCATTTGTTGAAGAATCCAAGTTAGAAGGGACGATCCGATTTGCTAGTGAAACTGACAGGATCACATATAAGATGCCTAATAGAATGAAAGAATTTCGTTTTGTGCCTCGATTTAATATGGATAACATTGGTGCCTTCGAGGACATCAATAAAGAGGATAAGAAGAAGGGCATGGACTATGTATGGGAGAAGAAGAGCCTTTTCTATAAGGATTGCTTGGCTCTAGGACCAAAATATAAAGTTGATAAGGAATTTGCCAATAGGGTTATTGGAGCAATTGAGAAAAAGGTGGTTGGTCTCTATAAAGAACATTTACAATCGGGTCCGGAATACAAAATTAAGATTGGAGATGACCTAGAGAATGAGACCAATGATGAGGTCACGTAATTTCCCATGGCCTTGAGTCTAGCTACAAGACTCGTAAATAAAGAAAAGCGCTTCTTGGGAGGCAATCCATGTTTTGTGTGTTATTTGTTTTATTTGTTTGATTGTTATTTATTTCCGTATGCATGCTTTATTTTTATTGTTGGTAGATAATGTTTCAACTAAATTGTGAAAATGTTTTATTTTGTCATTTAACTTCATCTTAACTTCATATAAAGGTATTTTGCAAAAGCTAAGTGTAAGGGGAAACCCCAAATTTGTTTATAAGAACGAAATTAATCATGATTTGCCACAATATTAAATGAACATGTATATTAGTATTTGTTAGAGTCAAATGCTTGTATCGAGTCATAATGATGTTTTGCAGGATTTTCCAAGAAGTAGGACATAAGTTTTTCCAGAAATTTTCCGGAAACTTAACGTAAAGATTTCTGCAGGTCACTTCTGACGGCGTCAGGAATTAACACCTGACGGCGTCATGTGTAAAATTCTAGAAATTTTACGAGTTTTGTTTTTCTAACGGAGTCTTAAAGTTTTTGTGAATTCTTTAGTTTTATAAACCACAGGAAATCTGCAAGACTTATTAATATATATAGATTGCCGCCGATTTTACGCGAGATTGCCTTGATTGTTTTATCAGGTTTAACAGGTTATATATGACAAGAAGATGATTTATTTTCTGGAAGGGAAGCTTTGAATGTTCATTTTCTTGGAGGAAGATCTAACCTTGTTGACACACTATCCACACCGAACGAATCAGGGGAGTATTTGTTTTCATTATTTTACCTGTTTTACTTTTACATCTTTTAATTGAACATTGTGGACAATGTTCATCTTAAGTGTAAGGGGAGGGTAAATTATGATACCTTATAGGATAAAATTGTACTTGAGTTTGTTTGTTTGATGGTATGTGTGTAATAAAACTAAGAGAAATACTTATTTATGTAATTTTAGCGCCAAATTTAAAATTTTTTACAACATTTAGGAGTGAAACTTTAGCCTTAGCAAGCGTCTCATGGATAGGAGTTGTATGACTAGCACAAAACCGTACCATTCAGAAAAATTTTCCACCCAAATATGTGAGGTTCGCCTATAGATTTGATAGGAAAAGCATTCATTATTAATGCTTATGAGTGTACCGGTAGCATTTAGATTCTAGAACTTGCGTTACTGATGCATTCCGAGACCGCTAGTGAGACTATATTCGTGTAGTAAGATTTACTACATGATAAGAGGCATTAGGATCACCCTTGTGTTAAACCCGTATCATAATTACTTGACCATTTAAGTCATATTACTTGATTAGTAAAGTCAATTAATTTTTCCCACACCTCAGCGTTGTACTCATTTTTAGTACACAAAACCCCTAGTACACCCTCCGAGCCTATCTTTTCGTTTCTAACTTTAAGCATCTTACTTAAAGGAAGAATTTGTTACAACCCACCCAAATGTGCAACCAAATCGCCTTAGCCTTCCGTGTATGCACTCATATTTTGTGCATTATTGTTTTATGTTTAAACCGTTAGTTAATTATCTAATTGATTACATGGTTGCTAAGTCGAGTCATATCTTGTACATATTATTTTGAAACGATTGGGACTCATGGGTAAAGTACTTGTGTTATGGAGTAATGGGGAAGAACAAAATATATTACCCCCATATGTGCGTTAATCTTAAAAGTACTCCAAGTGTTTTGATTATCTTGATTCAAGTCTTTAGAGTAGTTTATTGTAAAGTATGTAAAAATTCAAGTGTAAGGGAAATGTACATTCCCTATGATGTATTTTTATTTTGGATGGTAGGGTAAGAGTGTATGCAAAAAAAAAAAAAAAATAGAAAAAAGAAAAGAGAAAACCATAAGGACTACCATCCCGTTTCATTCTATGTTTATTTTATGTTTTTGTTATTTTTTATTTATTAGCTTAAGTCGAGTCTAGTCTTGGCTTAGCAACGCCATATTGTACATGTAATTGACCAAGATGATTAACTCGCCACCAGTAAATATTGCCTTTATCCAACAAAACTGTGTTTTTCCATATCCCTACACCTAACGTTATAACCCTTTAAAAGACCTCTTTGATAGTTTATCCTAGGTGCTTACGCCAAGTGGTGGAGGTTTGATCCTTTCCCAAGCCTATGGTAATCTATTTTGCTATGACAGGTAGTGAGAGATGTTTTTTCATTTCCTTATTGTGATATATACTTTATTATACCCGAGAGATGTGAGTATCTAAACACTATTTGTGAGGTGCTAGTGTATGACCTCCGTGCTTGTCTTTGGTTTTTAGTGGAACAATTATTTGTTGTAATTACTTTTATATTAGTGTTAAATGACCCATAACTTGTATTTTGATTAGAATAAAAGCACATTTGCTTGAGGACAAGCAAATCTCAAGTGTAAGGGTATTTGATCAAATATTGCCCTAAATCATTCTTTTTGTCATTTTAGGTACTTTTGGAGATAAATCTGGAAAATGAAGCATTTTAGACGTTTTTTGAGCATAAAAGTAAAGAAAACGACAAAGTCTCAATTTTCTTTGCTGGAACAGTACCTGACGGCGTCAAGAGTTACAAAAGAGGTGGATGTGGAAAATACACGTGACGATACTGAGAGTTTTTGTGCATAGGAGATGACGGCGTCACCCAAGGCCGTCATGGTCCAAGTATTAGTGACGGCCTAGAAGAAAATCCTACATGACGGCGTCCCAAGTAGATCTAGGCAATACGATTTCATTATGGCGGCGAGTTGACGGCGTCACAACTTAACACTTGACGCCGTCACCCTGTAAATTCTATATATAGTTTTCCAAATTTTATTCATTGGTGTGCAACTTTGAGGGAAAAACTCTAGGTCGAATTTTCCAGCTTTTTCAAGGGTTTCAACCCTTTGAATCTTTCATGTTCAATTAAAGATAAGTACTCTTTCAAATCATTCAATATGCCTATGTGTTGTTTGATTATATCTTACGCTTGTCTTATATTTAACATGCTAGACTAGATTTCTCTTGTGTTTGCTTAGATGTAGTGAAACCTAGATGTTGATTATTGGTTGATTGTTTGTTTATAATTATTATGGATGATTGTATTCGATGTTAGGCTTAAGAAAACTGGCAGACTTCCATTGGTAACTTGCTTGAACGTCTTAAGAAACATGATCGGAGGTGTACTACGATTTTTGGTTGTATTAAATGCGTAGGAGAATTCTAATGATCCCATGTTAGGAGCTTCTAACGGCTCGACATAGGAGTGAAGTAGGATCCTATAGAGTTAGGGAATATTGTACATGGCCCTACGACTAGTATTAAGGAATATGACCCGTCATCCATGCAATTGTAACAAGCTATCAACCTGTAAAAGATATCTAGGGAGTAATAAAACCTAAGTAAACACAACTCTCCTCATTATTGTTTACACCACATTAGTATAATAGTTGTATTTTCATTTCTTTTATTTTATTTTGATTGCATCTTTAGATAAATTGGGTTAGTTGGCTAGCAACTAATTTCGCCCATTCCTTCAAAACCCGAGATTTTTACTTGCTTTCATAAAAGTATAAAAATACAAAAAGAATCATCCCTCACCTCTAGACCTAGTTTAGGAGGCTTTCTAATCCTAGCGACACTATTCTTGAGTTAAACGATCAATCCCCCGGTACTTGTCACTATACTATACTACAACGATCAGGTACACTGCCTGGTGGGGGTTGTAAGCTTCTCAAGATCCCTTGAGAGGTAAAACCTTTTGAGAGGGCGCAATCCCACGCATCAGTAAATTACTTGGTGTATCTATGAAATGTCATTTTACTTTTTAAAAACTGTTTCATTTTTGTTGAAATTTAGGGTGCGCTTAGTTCAAAGAGAGAATGACAATAACCAAAGTAAAGGGAATACAATGGAATATAAAAGAATGAATAGAGATTATCATTATCTTTGATATTTCTTGGTTCAAGAAAAACACATTAACGTCCAAAGTGGTGGTGGTGGCTACTGGTTGTGGTGGTGGTGGTGGCTGCTGCTAGTGGTGGTTGATGAGACGAAAAGTATAACGCTTTTAGGGGCTCATTTAAGCCCTAAGTCAAGATTATTTGATCAAATATTGCCCTAAATCGTTTCTTTTTTTATTTTAGGTACTTTGGAGAAGAAATCTGAAAAAGAAAGTATTTTAGACGTTTTTGGAGCGAAAAATGAAGAAAACGGCAAAATCTCCAAATCAAGCTGGAAACAGTGCTTAACGGCGTCACATATTGCATGTGACGGCGTCACGTTATGGCAAAGAGGTGGATAAAAAGTATAACGAGACGCGCCATAATGTTTTTGGAATTTAACACGTGACGGCGTCACTAAGGCCGTCACGTGTAATTTGCTTTTGACGGCCAAGACTGAATTAATACATGACTGCGTCAGATCTGGATCTAGGCAATACGAAGATTTCTTTGGCGGCGTGTTGACGGCGTCAGAATCTACACGTGATGCCGTCAGACCCTAAAATCGATATATAGTTTTCTAATTTTCATGTATTAGAAAGGAGAATTTTAGAGAGACTTTTGGGAGAACTTGTGGGGAAACATAGGTCGAATTTTACAGGGTTTTTCACCCTTTTATCATCCATATTCTAATAAAGATAAGTCTTCTAATAATCATTCAATATGTCTATGTGTTGTTTAATTCTATCTTATGATTGCCTTTACTTTAATATGCTAGGCTATGTTTTCTTTGTGTTTGCTTAGATGTAATGAAACCTAGCTATTGATTATTGGTTGGTTGTTTGTTATTAATTGTAATGGATGATTGATATCGATGTTATGCTTAAGAAAACTGGCAGAATTCCAATTGGTAACTTGCTTGAACGTCTTAAGAAACATGAATCGGATGTGTACTACAATTAATTGGTTATATTTAATGCATGAGTAACTACTAAGGAGTCCATGTTAGGAGCTAGTAGTCGGCTTGACATAGGAAGAGGTAGAAGCTTATAGAGTTAGGGAAGATCGTACACGGCCCTACGAATGGTATTAAGGAATATAACCCATCATCCATGCAATTGTAACAAACTAATCAACTAGTGAAAGATAGCTAGGGAGTAGTGAAATCTAAGTAAACATGTTTCTCTTATTATTGTTTTTTCTTCACATTTACTTTCTTGTTATTTTATTTTCTTTGCATTAGTAGATATTTGGGTTAGTTGACTAGCAACTAATTCTGCCACTCTTCCAAAACCCGAGATTTTCTACTTGCTTTCTAAAAAAACTATAAAAATACAAAAAGAATCATCCCTCACCTCTAGACCTAGTTTAATTAAGTTTTCATCCTAACGACACTATTCCCCGAGAGAACGATCAATCCCCCGGTACTTGCCACTACACTATACTACATCGGTCAGGTACACTGCCTGATAGGGATTGCAAGCCTCTTGAGATCCCTTGAGAGGTAAAACCTTTTGCGATGGCGCAATCCCACGCATCAGTGGTGGCGGTTGTTAATGCTGGTGGTGGCTGGTGGCTGTTGGAGGTGGTGGTGGGTAATCAGTACTTTTCCTTCCAATTTACTGAGTAATGCCCAATTACTCACTACTAAATATTCCTTACTTTTCGCATGTTTATTTATTGTCTTTCCCATTCCATATCCCCCAATATCCCCAACCAAGCACTCCTCAAAATTAAGCACAATAATAAAAAGATAGATGTTTAATTTGGGGGGAAAAAGTATAGAATATTCAATTTAGTCTCTTGTATTCCTTGGTAATAGTTATAGATGATCAGTTTTTTTTTTTTTTTTTTTTTTTTTTTTTTTTTTTTTTTTTTTTTTTTTTCATACATTAGTTAAGTATAATGTATTTTTCATATTATGTGCTATATCTTTCAGCTCTTTTGTTTGTGTGAAGTAACTATTACCAATGGAATTTTTCCAATTATATATATACTAAAGGATAAGAGGTTACTGTAGCAAACAGTGTAGCTGCTACAGTTGTTTCTACAGTAACACTCTTTTTTGACACTTTTAGCCCCTGACGTTATAGATAAATTGCAAAGTTAGTCTTTAACGGTCGTTACTTAATAGTTATGGATTAAATTTGAAACGATCCAATAATTTCAGGGACATAGTGTTATCTACAGTACAGACTTGCTTACCAAATTTAAAAAACAGTCCTTGCATTAGCGATAAATTACACAGTTAGTCCCTAAGGACTAACTTTGCAAAATTCCGATAACTTTAGGGGCTTTTATGTAAAAAACTATACTATTTCCAGAAATTATTTATAAAAATAGTACTCGCGGTTATCGATCTTTTGCATAGTTGGTCCTTCAAAAAAAAATAAAAAAAATTGACCGTTTCGTTTCGAGTTTAGATTAAACACAACATTCCCGCAGCAGAGTTGCGATCCCCTAAATAGGTGATCAAAATTAAAAAGTCTAAAAATGTTTCTAGCCACTAAGCTAGTGCCATGTGTCCCCCACCCACTCCCTCATTTTTTTCTTTAATATTTTCGGTTATAGGGCATTTTAGTCATTTGACCCATTTTTTTAATTCCACTTTAAATTTCAAATGCAAATAACTTTCAAACGACAAACTTTTACAAAAAAACCGATTTCACCATAATTTTTAAAATTTAATCCTCTTTAATTTGGTATAATTTTTTTTAATTTTTTCGAAACTTTTTTTTTGACATATTCATTGGGTCATGAATTTCTTGAAAATTTTAGCATTTTCGACTCTAATTTTTTCTAGTTTAAAGGCCGAATTTTGCAAAACTTAAAACACGAAAGTTGTAGCTTCTTTGCCATTCTTTACCCAGAAATTTGAATCACTCAAATCCAATATGATATGAGTGAGATATCGTATGTTAAAGATGATGTTTTACTCATATTTGTTGCACACAACGTGTTTGATGAAATGTTTAGCTTAGATTTTTAGTCTTAAAATCGAGTTAAATGCACTAATTTTTGTACAACAATGCACCTTTAGTCATTTTATTAATGTAAGATTCAAAAAGTTTTATTTTATTTTTGTTTTTTTGTTGTTTTTTTTTAACTGATGAACCTTATTAACTGATTTTTAAAAAAGACATTTTGTTCATCAGTTACTTTGGTTGAACCATATTAACTGATGAACCTTATTAACTGATTTTTAAAAAAGACATATCGCGCGTTAAAGATAACGTCTTAGTCATATTTAGTGCACATAAAGTGTTTGATAAGATGACTAAAAGAGATTTTTCATATAAAAACACATTTAAATGCACTAATTGGTCAAGTTATTTTCAATTTAACAAAACTATCAGTTTGTTTTGTTAAATAAAATTGATGAACCCAAACATTTGATCAAATTGATGAACCTGAAAAAATTGATGAACCTGAAATTTGATGAACCTGAAAAGAACTGTGATCAATTTGATGAACCCAAACATTTGATCAAATTTGATGAATCTGAAATTGATGAACCAGAAAAGAACTGTGATCAATTTGATGAACCAAAACATTTGATCAAATTGATTAACCTGAAAAAATTGATGAACCTGAAATTTGATGAACCTGAAAAGAACTGTGATCAATTTGATGAACGCAAATATTTGATCAAATTTGATGAACCTGAAATTGATGAACCTAAAAAGAACTGTGATCAATTTGATGAACCCAAACATTTGATCAAATTGATTAACCTGAAAAAATTGATGAACCTGAAATTTGATGAACCTGAAAAGAACTGTGATCAATTTGATGAACCCAAACATTTGATCAAATTGATGAACCTGAAAAAATTGATGAACCTGAAATTTGATGAAACTGAAAAGAACTGTGATCAATTTGATGAACTCAAACATTTGATCAAATTTGATGAACCTGAAATTGATGAACCTGAAATTTAATGAACCTGAAAAAATTGATGAACCCAAATATTTGATCAAATTTGATGAATCTGAAATTGATGAATTTGAAAAAATTTATAAACCTGAAATTGATGAACCAAAGTAACTGATGAACAAAATGTCTTTTTTTAAAATCAGTTAATAAGGTTAATCAGTTAATAAGGTTCATCAGTTAATATGGTTCATCAGTTAAAAAAAAAACAAAAAAAATAAAACTTTTTGAATCTTACATTAATAAAATGACTAAAGGTGCATTGTTGTACAAAAATTAGTGCATTTAACTCGATTTTAAGATTAAAAATCTAAGCTAAACATTTCATCAAACACGTTGTGTGCAACAAATATGAGTAAAACGTCATCTTTAACATACGATATCTCACTCATATCATATTGGATTTGAGTTATTCAAATTTCTGGGTAAAGAGTGAACCAAAATCTACGACTTTCATGTTTTAAATTTTTCACGATTCGGCATTTATAATGGAACAAAATAAGGTCAAAAATGCCCAAAAATCAAGAAAATTAACACCTATTTTGTATGTAAAAAAAAGTTTTGAAATTTTTAACAAAATTTATACCAAATTAAAGAAGATTAAATTTTAAAAATTATGGTGAAATCGGTTTTTTTCTAAAAGTTTGTCATTTAAGAGATATGTGCGTTTGAAATTTGAGGTGGAAAAAGAAAAAACGAGTAATTTTACTATTTTGCCCCTATTCAGATTTTTTAAATAAAATAAAAGGAGGACACGTGGCAACACCAAATTTCTTTTTAATCTTTGCAATGTTTGAATACTTTGCAAGGGATCTCACACCTCCCGCAGCAATGCGCGGGTACCAAACTAGTATTTAGTAAGAAGTGTGTGAACCAACTACTCTGTGTCGATATAGATATTAATCATATTATACATTACAATAATAATATCTTGATTCTTTACAAAGATTTAATGGATGATTTATTAACAAACGTTAAAAAATCCAACTTTTCACTAAAAGCAATATATATATATTTTTTTTTGAAAGGCTAAAAGCAATATAAATAAAATAAAATATATATATGGAAACAAAAAGGTTCGAAGTACCCGTACAAAAGAGTAATCTTTATTTAAATATTGAAATATTGATCAACTTGTCATATAACTTTTCACTAACAGTTTTAAAACTTTTTTTTTTTTTTTTTTTTTTTTTTAAGATGAAGCACGTGACATATATATTGAAATATTGATCAACTTGTCATATAACGAAATCATGTACGTGTATCCATTGCAGCTCGTCCAAAAAGCTTATGTTATCTGTGTTTAAATATTATCCTCAAAAATAATAATAATAATAATAATAATAAATAAATAAATAAATAACAAATAAAAAAAAAAAATTCTTTGATTAAATTGTAGGTTTAGTTCTTTCAACTTTGAAAATGGAAGCTTAATCTTTATTTGAGAACTATTGCAGATTGATACAACACATCTATGTACTATAATTGCACAACAACGGTTTTCACAGAACTCTTACGTGCACATTCAAAATTGTAATAACTGCGCCTGCAATTTAGCCGATTGCAATTTACATTATTAACAACAACAAAAAGCATGACTATATGTACCTTAGTACCTACAACAAACATAGAACAACTAACACATACAAAGATACAACGAACCAAGCATGTTTAGTCATAAGATGGTAACTAACTGTAACTATCTATAATTAATTGCTTTTAACATTATGCTTTTATACTTTTGGACCTTTTGGGGGTGTTCGTTAATTATTAACTAAGCCGGAAAATGGAATCTTGATTTGACTCATTCAAGGTCTTAATCAGTTAATTGGTGGTCCAGATCCAATAAGAGTTTAGAAATTTGCTTATATAAAGCATTAGTAACTACTACTAATAAATGATTAAAAATTATGTCTATTTCAATGACACACTTGTTGCTTATAAAAATAGCGTCCGTACTTAAATGATATATTTTTTTTTTTTTTTTTGAAAAGGAGATACTACCTCCGTCTCAAAATTATTGTCCCCTATTGACTTTTTCGGTCTTTACTTTTCAACTTTGACCTTAAGTATTTTTGTTTATATAACATAATACTTGATACAAAATATATGAACGAATTGAGTTTTAAATGTATTTTCATTTGGTATAATTTTTATCAAAAATTGTATAGCACAAACAAAAATATTTATAGTCAAAGTTAAGAAAAAAAGACCGAAAAAGTCAATAGGGGACAATAATTTTGGGACGGAGGGAGTAATATTCAACAAGGGAAGTGTTGACCGCATCCTCCCTACCAGGGGGGTCCACCTACTTTTAGTCAAAATGTACAGGTTTTAATACAGACAGTACAAGCGGCGGCAGCTGGTCAAATAGGAAATGTGTGGCTTAGGGAGGGTGTGGTTAACTCATG
This sequence comes from Artemisia argyi, assembly GCA_030686995.1. Taxonomy (NCBI): domain Eukaryota; kingdom Viridiplantae; phylum Streptophyta; class Magnoliopsida; order Asterales; family Asteraceae; genus Artemisia; species Artemisia argyi. The sequence continues at coordinate 174,069,703 of CM060682.1, read as the reverse complement.
CCTTCAACAATATTGGCTTATTTACATCTACAATGACAGGAAATCATAATTAACAGGAGGTGATAGTTTGACAGATTTAGAATTATTAGATGATGTTATTATATTATATTTAACTATTAAAACGGGTAAAATAGTTAGAGTAACTTTTAGACGAAAAATATGAGCAACAAAAATGGAAAGGAGTTGAGAAATGTAAATTGGGTTTGTTTGTCGGAAAGTTTCTAACAAGACAATTAGCATTTAATATTCTTATTAAAAGATCTTTCGGAAGGAAGCAAATAATATTTATAAAACTATAAAAACGCTTGTTTTTTCAATTCTTTTTAAATAAGTATTTAACATTTAGCATTATGTCATTTTACATGTTAAAATTACAGCTACTCTATCAAACGCTTTTATAAATTAAATTGCTACACTAACTGGTACTACTGCTTACTGCTACTGATAGTTTTAACAAACACACCTTTAATACTGGACAAAACAATGTCTTAAAGAGCTAAACTTTAATAATTTATTGTAGACTATATACATAGATGAGATATGTTATTCGTACCTTCTGGCCCACCCTATTTTGTCCTCTACCCTTGACTCACTTGTTTACAATATAACATTATTTTTTTTATCAATTTTTGCTTCGTATTTTCTGTCAGTTTAATATTTTGACTTCTTAAACTTTATATTTTATGTTATGTACTTTCAGTTTTATAGTTTTTTAATATGAAAATAAAAATAAAATTGAAGAACTTAGGGGAAAGGGGGAGGGGGGAGGGGGGTTATGAATAACTTGTCCCAAGATAGATTCTTTAATCATGTTTAACATATTAAATTATTAGTTAATTCTCATATTTTTGACGAAGTTAAAAAAATTCAATATGTTAAGTACTTACGTCGTTAAGATATAGAGCGGCCCACTAACCATCTTTAATCATGTTTAGAATATTATGTTTAATACTTTAATTGATGGTTCATAGCTGTATACTTGCGTAAGCCCACATTAATGACCCGGCCCATTACTCAAGCCTGTTCCTTGCCTAGTATAAGCACACTGCACAGTGCACACCGTTACGTAGTTATGTATCGAACAAATTTCTTTAATCAAGTTTGGTAAATAAAATAAGGGCTATTGTCCTTATATTATAGTTATCATGGTTTCTTTCTATATGTATCGAATAAACTTTTTTGTTATGCTATATACTAAACTTGATTTTTCGATAATTTTGTATACTTTATTACCATTTTGCCCCTCATTTTATTAATCTGAGAGGGGCAAAATGATCATAATGTACACAAAAAAATACTAAAAAAATCAAGTTTAGTACATATAATAGCAAAAAAAAAATAAATAAAAAATTGTTTGATACTTATAAAAGAAAATCATGACAATTATTATACATTATTGTGTAATTATGAAATGCGTAAATTGATGGGCTTTGCGAAAATAGGGTTTACTACCATAACTACACTTTTACTAATAGATACATGCCGCCAAAACTACACTTTTAATGTATCAAACAAGAGCATCAAAGAAAATGGTTCCTTTCATCTTTTTCTTTCATTTTGGATTTACAGTTTCAAATCATTTACATTTTACAGAATTCGTTAGACTCAAGGTACGCACCTCAGTTTGAGTGGGTATGCGCTCTTTGTAAACTCATGAATAAAAGCTTCAAAGTCTATTTTTTTACACTACGACGAGGATTCACAGGATATGCAGGTGTATACCTTCTCGTAGCTTTAGATTCCCCCAGGTCATACATAGACAATGAAGCATGGTCCGACTTCACATAGGGAAGGAAATGAGGCAGTGGGCACAGCGGCGGAGCTAGAAATTACAATCACATGGGGCATCAAGCAATAAGAGATTTTGTGTAACTTAGAACAAGTTGGATTAGGTCAAATTATGGCAACAAAACTTTTCTTCGATGCATTCGACTCTTATTTATATGTGGGTGATAAGGTAAAAGTGTTTATAAAACGAGACAGCATGGCCCGTGCGATGCACGGGCTTTGTTCATCATGAACTATAATGAGTAAACCGGTGCATTTAAATGTTGTATACAAAAGAAATCAACGTGTCAACACAACCCGAACACTTTTTACCCGAAATACAAGTATGATTTAATCATGGCAAACAAAGCCCGTTCATATCATCTCCATTATAAGTCTATTCTATCTATTATCTTATGTATTTTTGTTAGAAGTAAAAATTGGTAATCACAGATTGTTTATACATATAATATGCATCATCTTTGATTCATTTTCTGGAAGTGTAATCTAATGTCATTTAGCTATTAATTTTTTCTTTTTTTATTTATATTTTTCTTAAAGTCAAAGCTCTTGAAGCTAAACAGCATAACCACAATCATAGTTTTAGGGCCTCATGCTATATTTCATTGTAAACAACACTTCAGAGTGAGCATGCACCACATTCAACATTTAGCAAAAATGGATCCCCAGTTTCTAAAACATGCCCAGAATAATGAGATAAAACATACATATTTATACCGTTTGTTTCCACAAATCAATAATGTGAATAACACATTCTGAAAATTTAAACCGATAAATGTAAAATACGCGCCAAACACAAACAGAAATATAGGCCAAAATTCTCAAATACTCTTCCAAACCTTCAACCAAAAACTGGAGACCACAACTTTTGCAGCCTCCAAGGCTACTATTGTTTGCATTTGGGAGGTTGCTCTTCTCCGCCAGCGCTTGGGAGGCCACCGTTCTACAGTTCAGATGTAGTGACTAACTTATTACAAATCTTACCCACTTTATTAATTATATTACAGTAATACCTTATTCACCAAATCTCACCCTCATTCCATAAATTTACCTGTGTACATTACCTCTACACCAAAGTCAAAATGATGGTGTGAATGCCAGAATTGTTAGCATTTTTCTTGAGCATATCATCCCCTAAATTTCCCCATAATGTGACCTTTACTTTACACCCTCTATGCAAAGCAAATAATTCCAGAATCAGTGAAAAGTTGGGGCTGGAGAAAACACTGGATAATAATCTGTACAGTATAGTTTTTATATCAAATTTTCAATTTAAAATTTTCGTACTTATAAGCAAAAAGCTTTAATCGTGCATTTTTTATTTACTCTTTCGTAACATACATATTTCTCAGAACTTCAATATCAATTTTATTGAAGTTATATTTTCATGTTATTAGTGTACAAAGACAAACCTGTGTACATCCTTTTTGGTCACAAAGCTCCACCAATCCCAACCTGCTTCAGCCTATATAACGACACATTCAGTATTACTAATACTTACAATCACAACGTTGTCTCACACTTCTACCAATAATCACAACATACTACAATATAATATCAAGTTAATTAACAAATATCAACATGTATCTTTTAGAAACTCATTTTAATCGCAATCCAAAACAACTACTTTGAAAGCAACTGTTTAAGCAAGAAATCCCAAACAACTCCTATACCATAGTGAAGTAAACTAAAAACACAATAAAAAAAAGGGTACAATCAAGTTACCAAAAAGAAAGTAACTTGGGAAATATCGATAAGAAGTTAGTCCTAGGACCAAAGTGAAATATCAATATGGACACTGGTTATTTCCCTAAGATAATTAGTCTGGATATGGTTCAAACGATTATTTGGCCCACAATTTAAAGATAATCCAAAGCACGATACTTTGTCCAAACATAAGAATTGATAATTGTGACTTCAAGTTACAGTAACCAGTTTAAAATTTTAAATCCTAGGACTGAACTGAATGTTAGAAAAGAAATGTATAACTTTAAATTGTCTTACTTCGATTGGTGGTGGTAACAGCAGCTCCTCCAAAATCACAACTGGTTGAGACCTGGTTCTTTTGGAATAAATGTTAAAGGTATACGAAGCATGATTCTTAAGGGCGGCTGGATAGTTTGAACCATGCTGAAAAGTGACACAATCAAATCCGCCAAATCCATACGCATAATCAAGAGTCGATTGAAGTGCTTCCTGTGATGCTCTATTTTTTGCTATGCACAAGCTTTGTCCTCGACCCACGGAAGCATTTCCTGCAGATCATGTCATACACCATAATTAGAAAGGAAAAAAAAAAACAATTTTGATGTCAATTCTTTTTACGTTCTGGCCAATAGATTAAGGGGTTGTTTGGGTTGTTATTGAACGGCTTATCTGTTTATATAAGCTATTGTGTATATTTTAAATTTCGTTCCAAGTTGCTTATTTCAAGAAGCTTAATTCACTAACATAGAATCTGATAAGCAGTTTGGATAGGCATCCCAAACACCCTAGACACGAACATAATCAATTGATGAACAAATAACGCAATCTTAGATGTTTCAACTCATTGGCAAAAACTGGGTTCCACTAATAGGCTATCTGGAAGGTTAGTTCTATTAGAGTGAATAAGGCGTCTAACGAATAAATGTTACCTTAAGGCAAAACCTTGTTTTATCATAGTAAGAAGTATTCTATTAGTGAATGCTTAATACCTTAAGGTAAAACCTCAACCTCTCTGCTTAAGGCAAAACCTCAACCTCTCTGCTTCTTTTCATTTCCGCCTTATTACCTTCTCCTATAAACACACAAACAAACAATCACCACGAAAATCAATTACAACAAACAAACACTTGCACTACAAATAATCTCAATACCAATATCACCTGTTCAAAACAACTATACATAACTAATACAACAACTAACATGGAACTTCATTCATACAAACAAACTGTTTGTCATACACAGCAAATTTTTGGTATTTAACCAAGACAAACTATTTTACACTATATTCTTGAAATAAAAACAAAAAAGAAATTTTTACAAATTCATATTTACCTATAAACACATTAAAAATTTGTTAAATATTAATAGATCTAGTAAAAAAAACTCGAAAAATACCTTAAAACAGCGGCGGCGCGGCGACAACTTTTTCGGCTAGTCAATAACAGCGTCGGAGTCTCATGGCGCGTGGCTGATACAACAAAAAAACGCAATATAAATTAATAGAAACCCATATCTATATATAAACATCAAGAAAAACTTTCATAATTTTAGATCTATTAAAATAACCTTAGATATATGAAGAAAAGCCTTCGGTGGTGGTGGTGGTTTTCGGTGAAGATGACGTTCGGCGGAGGTGAGTCTTGTGGAGGTGTGGCCTGTGGCGGTGGAGTGGTGGTGATGTGTGTTTTTTTCATGTAGTGTGTGGTTGAATTGTGGTGTGGTGGTGTTGTGTGTTTTATTGTATCCCAATTTACTGATCGATTAATCTTCATTATCAGTTATTGATCTTCATTACCAGTTTTTATAAAAGTCTCTTGCTACAGACTTTGTAAATTCTTTGAAGCTCAAATTAATTGCATATTCTTTACTGACCTTGTATCGCATAATAGAGTCAATTGATTGCATAATGAAGTATTGCATTAAATGAGTTTATGAGTGACTTTGCATAATCGATTTTTGTTAGCTGATTAATGCAAGAGCAGATGAATGTACATTTCATCTTGAAAGTTCTTAAAAGCTGCAGAAGAAGCTCAACATATTGTATTTTCATTAGCTTAAACCATATATTTGAGTTTCTTGGCTTGTGACATAAATGCTCACATTGAATAGGAGGAACTCATTCTATATATATATATATATATATATATATATATATATATATATATATATATATATATATATATATATATATATATTTCTTTTGTAATTTCAACTAGTTTTTCCTAAAATCATGACGAGTTGAGTTATTTGTTATAGGTCAAACACAAATACTTTGAAAATAAAAAAGAGTTAAACATAGCGTTTAATTTTTCGAAACCATGACTAGAAAAAGTTAAAAAGATCTATAACGTTAGAGCTGAGATAGAATTGAAAATCTAAGGGTGTGTTTGGTATGAGGGTGTGGCAATAAAGGAATAGATTGATTCATGTTATTAATTGTTTGGTTCAAATTTTTGGTAATAGAAGTGAGCCCGAGAATCAAAGATTGATTCATGACATGTATAGTGATTTTGAAAAATAATTGGACCCCACATCTATATTCTCTCTCACAATCTACATATAAATTAATTATTAAAAAATAAAATTATCTCTTTTTCTCTCCAATAAATTATTTATCAATTTGTAAATAAACTTTTTAATAAAATATTATTTTTTTCTCTTACCTCATTTTCTTTCTTTATTTTAAACCAAATTCAAATCCGATTCCAAATCCTTTTACAAACTAAACGGCCCTTAAAAAGTCAACATAATCATATTAACTTTTACATATACACAAATTATATGAAAAAAAAAAAAAAAAAAAAAAAAAAAAAAAAAAAAAAAACCCCTTAAAGGTCCTACATTAATGACCATTGTGAAAAAAAAAATCCAAATCTCATAAATTATATTTAAACAGAAATTACATCATGGTCCCTGCAATTTACCCAAAATTTCATCTGTCATCCCTCAAAATTTTAATGTTGCATGGACAGTTTCTATCTTCACGAAAAATAACAGTCGTGGTCTTCTTTTTTAAAATGGTGTTAAGTGGAATTTGTTATCATTTACACGTTAGCCCTTTTTGCTAACGACCGTTGCATCGTCTATCCTTTATAAAAACGGCCGTTTATAATTTAAAATTTTATAATTATTTAAAGTATTTCAATTTTTACGTATGGTTTTATAAAAAACATAGTCGTTTTTTTTTTTAAAAAAAAAAAAAAAAAAAAAAAAAAAAAAAAAAAAAAAAAAACTTATTCGTTTTTAAATACGTTTTTATACACTTTTATATTCAGTTTCATATACGTTTTTATACATTTTCATATGTTTTCATCCATTTTTATACGCTTTATACGTTTTTTCTTTTTTTATCCGTTTTATACGTTTTTTATACGTTTTCTTACGTTTCATACGTTTTTATACGTTTAAGCCCGTTTTCTTACATTTTCATACGTTTTCTTACACTGTCATATGATTTTGTCCGTTTTTATACGTTTTCGTAGTTTTTATACGTTTTTCTTACATTTACATAAGTTTTTATACGTTTTCTTACGATTTTATCCGGTTTTATATGTTTTTATACGTTTTGGCCCGTTTTTTTTTTTTTTTTTTTTTTACTTTTCATATGTTTTTGTTCGTTTTCGTCCATTTTTATGTTTTCTCAAACGTTTTTTTATCCGTTTTCTTACGTTTTTATATGTTTTCACCCATTTTCATCCGTTTATACGTTTTCGTTTATTTTATATATTTTTCTTACGTTTTTATCCATGCTTATTTGTTCTCATTTATTTTTATACATTTTCATTCATTTTTGTACATTTTCATACAAATAAAAACAGATTAAAACTTATGAAGTTGTATGAAAACGGATAACCACGTATGAAAACGTAAGAAAATATATAAAAACGAAGAAAACGGATGAAAACAGATAAACACAGATAAAAACGTAAGAAAACAGATGAAAACGTACAAAACGTATAAAAACGGATGAAGACTTATAAAAATGGACGAAAACATATACAAGCGGTTGAAAAATGTATAAAACGAACGAAAACATATAAAAACGGATAAAAACGTATGGAACAGAATTCATTTAACACGTCGAAAAACTTTAAAGTATAAACAGCCGTTATTATAAAGGAGAGACGATGCAACGGTTGTTAACCAATAAGGCTAACGTGTAAATGATAACAGAATCCATTTAACACATTTAAAAATAAGACCACGATTGTTATTGTTTGCAAAAATAGGGACTGTGCATATAATTATAAACTTTGAAGGATGATAGATGAAATTTTGGGTAAACCACAGGTACTATCCATGTAAATTATTGAAGAATTTCATACGTTAAGCAATGAGAGATAAGACTGGTGTTATCCTTTTTCTTATTTTTACTACATAAATAACTTAAAATTTATTGAAAACTTTTTGACACCCTCTTGACCACTTGTGACTAACCACCCATTCCCCAACACAATTTATACTTTCCAAGTTCCCATGTTCATAGGTTCTGCGTTTTCTCCATATATTCCGACGAAGAAAACTTAAACCACCACAAAACAAGTTTCATTGAAGAGGACTCATGATTGTTAATCTCACATAGTGCCGAGGCACTTAAATCCTTTAACTGAGGGTACTGGACTTCTTTTCGACCAATTTAACTTTTTTTTTTTTTTTTTTTTTTTTTTTTTTCTATAGATTTTGTGTGTGTCCGCCGGAGCTTTGATGGGGGCAACGCCCCCACTACTTAACACGTGGATCCGTTTGTGTTGGTCATGTATACTTGTATGTCGCACGAGTCTTTATACCCATAGTTATCATGGGAGATCATGATTTTTCGATTTTTAAGCTGATTTTTACTACTGATACAACCAAATACGAATAAACACTCGACTAGTACCAGCAATGTGCAAGTCTATACTGTCATTAAAAACTCTTATTAATACTTACGGAGTATATATGTATTTCTCTAGGGCAATATAAATTTGTTTACTTTTTATTTTATTAAGATAGACTCATAGACTTGAGCTTATAAGCTTGCTCTTATAACATAGTTGATACTAAATTTACATGACTTCAGCTTATTTAGTAACCAAGAAGCTCTTCCAACAATTTGTCATCCAAACACTCAAGCTCAATTAATGGCATCTTCGCTTTCTCCGATCTTCCGCAATTCTTTTGGGTAGATGTTCCCTCAACAGACGAACTCGATCCAAACACCTTACTACTACCCTCACAGTAATGCCCTTCATTTGGAAAGTTAAGTATAGCTTGATGACCCCTTAAAGCATAAGCGGCCTTATCATACGCCCGTGCAGCATCTTCAGCAGTGACAAAAGTTCCTAGCCACGACCTTGCCCCATTCCTAGCGGGATCACGTATCTCGGCTGCAAACTTCCCCCATGGTCGTTTCCTTATCCCCCGATACTTGTTATCTCTCCTATATTTTTCAACATTTCCAGTTTGTTTGTTTGCGTTCATGGTTATGCATGGAATGTATTGATCAAATCAAGTGCAATATATATAAAGTGTCATTTATAGGTTAATGGATAAAAGGAATTAATGTGGGTCGTATGTTGTGGATTGAATTTTTTTCAAAGATATTCTAGGAAACATTCAATGTACTATGAGTTCTGCATGCAAGGTACGGTGTGCCACGTGTGTTGGTCATAAGACGTTTCTAAAAGGGTAAATTACACAGATCGTCCCCCAAGTTGGCCTCGTTCTCACGGTTGGACCCCGTTTATATGTTCTTGCATGTTTAGTCCCCAACGGGGGGTTTTCTCTCTTGTTCAGTCCTCAGAACTCCGTTATGTGTAACACCACTTAGTTTTCCTCGTTAGTTGACTTTTCAACATGGGTATATACAGTGGCGGAGCCAGGAAATATAATCACGGGGGCATCGAATAACAATATGGGTTAATTAACATGTCGAAAATGTTTTTTTTCATGTAACTTGAAAAGTCGGGCCGGGTTTAACAAAAAAGGCAACAAAAGTGCTATAAACATTCATAGATCAAATATTATAGTTGACAAAATAATTTAACATGTCAATTATCAAGTTCGTAAAAATACTAAAATGCTTGTGGGTTTATACTCTAATAATTTAACTAAAAAATCATAAGTATTATACTACAGTCATTATATAAAGAATGTGACTAATAACACACACATGAAAGAAATAAAAAACTACAGTGCTATTAAAATAGCTATGCTAAAGTCGTATCTAGTTATAGTACCAAGGTGCACTGTCAAGTATACACAAATAGACAAACTCTAGTACAAATAATATTAAATATATTCCCTTCGTCTCAAAATTATTGTCACAAGCAATATTGTAAAAATCTTGAGTCAGTCGTGAGGCGGTTGAAGACCTTGTAGCAACTAATAACCGATTACAAGGCCGAGTTGACCGATTTTTGCAACACTGGTCCGGAGACAAAAAAACACAAAGTTTAATAAAAGTGAGACCACTTTTATTTTCAACTACTAAAATAGAATATTCCAACAATATATTCTCTAGTTTTTACTAAAAAAGAAAAGTGGACAATTATATTGAGATATCCCGAAAAGGAAAAATGGACTATTATTATGAGACGGAGGGTGTAATAATTTTATCATACACTCATCCACTTCATCTACTCTGTCACTTCCCTTTCTCTCTTTTCTTCATTACTCCGGCGAAACTAAAGGTCAAAACCACCGGATAATACTTATATGAAACTAGAGAGCACTTAAATTGTTGACAAGATAAAAACGACGAGGGCACTCAGAACTTTTGGGTGAGAGCACTGGACTTTTATCCCATCAATTTTATTTTTTTTCCTATATGTTTTGCGTATCCTCAAGAACTTGGTTGGGGGCATGTCCCCCCACAACTTAACACCCCGCCTTTTCGGAGCGTTAAACCCTCTTACTTCCCTTATATCAGCGGAAGCGTCTACTCTTATCCGGTCTCAATCAATCTCTTGATTCCTAAATCGGCTTATCGGGGTTGCAAAAATTTTAAAATAGTTTTGGGTCAGCCAAAGGCCTAGTAAGAATTCATAGTTTTCACGTACTAACAACTCATAATATCAAACACTTTCTAAATAATATCAAACTGGTAAAACGATCATGCAAATTATTCAAATATCATATAAGAACTATTTAATTTAACATAGTTCTTATTCAAACCACTCATACAGACAATTGCTACTATTAGTGTTTTAATTGAGTTCATGTGACATTATAAGACCTTGGACTTTTATTGGTTTATATAATATGAATTGGCTTGTATAAAATGTGGCTGGAAGATATACTTATGCGGCGGGAGTTATGCATAGACATAATTGGTTGTGGAGAACTTAGCACTTGAAACATGTAATATGTATGGTCACGTTTGCTTCTGTATGCTAGCTCCTAATTTTCCAACAGTATGTCGCACGAGTCTTTTATACCCGTAGTTGTCATGCAAGTTCACGATTTTTACATTTTTAAGCTGATTTTGAGTATCGATATAACCAAATACGAATCAACATTCGACTAGTAGGTGCAGTGTGCAAGTCTATAATTTTATGTCAAACTATGTCATTAAAAACGATCTTAATACTTACGGAGGATATATATATGTATTTCTCTAGAGCAATATAATTTTGTTTACTTGAGTTTATTCTTAAACCGTATATTTACATTAAAACTGTGTGTCTTTAGATTTATTAATCACCAATATTTATAGAGTACGTAGAAGAGATCAAACCTACCAATAAACCATTATGGACTCAAACCCACAAGCCGGGCTTTGGGCCACTCTAATATATTATACCGGCTAATACTTATAAGCTTGCTCTTATAACAAAGTTGATACTAAAACATTTAACATTGTTATAAAGAAAATTAAGACGCTTAACTAAATTTACATGACTTCAACTTATTTAGTTTCCGAGAAGCTCTTCCAACAATTTGTCATCTAAACACTCAAGCTCAATTACTGGCATCTTCCCTTTCTCCGATCTTCCACCATTCTCTTGGGTACACGTTCCCTTAACAGAAGAACTCGATCCAAACTCCATACTACTACCCTCGCAGTAATGCCCTTCATTTGGAAAGTTAAGCATAGCTTGATGACCCCTTAAAGCATAAGCGGCCTTATCATAAGCGCGTGCAGCCTCTTCAGCAGTGTCAAAAGTCCCTAGCCAAGACCTTGCCCCGTTCCTAGTGGGATCACGTATCTCGGCTGCGAACTTCCCCCATGGTCGTTTCCTTATCCCCCTATACTTGTTATCTCTCCTATTTTTTTCAGCATTTCCCGTTTGTTTGTTTGCATTCATGGTTATGCATGGAATGTATTGATCCAATCAAGTGCAATATATAAGTGTCATTTTAGGGTAACGGATAAAAGGAATTAATGTGGGTCGTAAGTTGTGGATTGAATTTTTTTCAAAGGTATTCTAGGAAACTTCAATGTAACATGAGTATCTGCATGGTACGGTGTGCACGTGTGCTGGTCATAGGAAGTTTCTAAAAATAGGAAGTCTTTAATGACCGAGACTGAGTGACTGACTGGGTCTTTCGGTCCCCCGCTAGTGGCATCTTCATTGACTGTCACGGAACACTATGTAAGAATAGGAAGATAATAGAATTTTATTTATATATATTGTTAACATTAAAATTTAGAAAAACAAAATACGTTATATATCAGAAAGTTAATTACTACTACATACTATTACTACTATATACTATGGCACACAGCCTCGACCAACGCGCAATTAAAAAATAAAAAAATTTACAAAATACACCCTGAACTTTTTAATATTTACGATTTTTTTTATAACAAACTTTATTTGCCAAATATTTAACAGATACCTACTGATTTATTGAATAAAAAAATACTGGCAAAAAGGCTTTTCGATAACGAACAAACAAGACCAATATTGATATACTTTTGACGTACGTATGATTTTATAAAAAACGTTGAAGTTTAATATATATGCGTATTGTTTTTTTAAAAAACATCCTCAACCTATCAAATAACATTAAAAATTATTCTAATTTTTTTAAAACTATAAAAGTCCAAAATTAGCCCCGCGCGCAAAACACTGTTGCCCCACAGAATACGACAACTTCAAATATAGCTTGACACAACATTTATTCCAAACAAATACAACATGTGTCGGCAAAAAACATACCACGATCTTACAACGAGAAGCCCGCCCAAACATTATTCGTAAATGATTATCGAAAAAAAATTCCCAAAATTCCTGCTGCAACGCAGCGGGCGCCTTCTTACTTGTTTGTTATATAATAAAAGAAATTTTGAAAAAATATATATAAAATAAAAAGATAAAATTGAAGATGTCACTCCCACCGACTAAATTTGATCAAAAGAAGAGCTTATTTTAAAATCAAACATTCCTATTTACCAATAGAAAAATCATAATTGAATTGAACTAGTCAACATCCGTAATTTTTCTTGTATAGATCAAAACTCTGCATAAAAATACATGTATCAAAATTGTTGAAAGAAAAAGATAAAAAAAGACGCAGTTATTTTCATAAATTTTGTAATTAATTTTTACTATTAATAAACACGAATTTTGTAATTCGATGGAAAAAATAAAGCATAAAATCAAGTGTAAAGTGGAAATAAAAAAAAAAAAATTAAAGAAAAAGACGGTAACTAATTAAGCTTAAAGAGTTGAATTTAAGATATGCTTATATTCTAATTGATTAATAATTTGCATTTAAGCCCAAAACTTTTTAAAGATATTTAATCTTATATTTTATATTTTATATGTCATTTGTTAATGGATACCCATTGGGCATTTTTTTAAGATGTGAATAAATGAAAAGTTTTAGTGTATTAAATGAAAAATCATATTTAATATAGTAATTTAAAAGTTTAATTAATGCTTATTCAATGCATTTTTTGTTTAGAATAGAAACTCTGAGTTTATTAACATGTTAAATATATTTTTTATATTTTATAAGGTGCCCGGTGGGCAACCGTTAGAAAATCCCATTTTATATAACGAATACCCTCGTTGACTTTATATTTGTTTTTTTTAAATGCAACATTTATTTTTCTTGTTGTAATTTATAAATATCATTATTAGATTAAATTAATATATATGCATGAAATTATAAATATCAAAATGAAATCACGAGTTACTGTGATGTGTAAAAGAATACACAAGATTCTACATATTTATATGACTTACGTAATTCCTCTATAGAGTTTAAGTAATGATATCTGGAACTTTGTGATAACCTTCCTTAACGAACTTTTTGTATGTTGAATGAGGCGGTAGAAAACTTTATATCCAACTTAAATTTATAATTGCATATATATCATTTCAAAAGCTCAAAAATTACACACACACACACACACATATATATATATATATATATATATGTATATACATATATGTATATATATATATATATGTATATATATATGTATATATATATATATATGTATATATGTATATATATATATATATATATATATATATATATATATATATATGTATGTATATGCATATGTATATATGTCTATATCTATATATATATATATATATATATATATATATATATATATATATATATATATATATATATATATATATATATATATATATATATATATACACACTTTCTAAACCTTCAGAATTAAATATCCTCTCTAAACTTTTAATATGTCATATATTTCAGAATAACTTTTTAATATAAGTTTAAACTCTAAATTATTGTAATTTTAATCTCATAAATAACGACAACAAATTTATTTCAAGTGTACGATTTCCCGAGAGTCCAAATGAACAACATGACCAAAAACAATATATCAATACCAAATTTAACCATGAAGTCACCTTATTTCATATATAATACCTAATAACCCATCATAGATATTAAGATTGTTATATATGTATAATAGATAAAATATGTTAGAACTGAGCAAAATCAACTGAAAACGGCCTGACAAATCGAGCCAAACCGGGCCTAACTGAATCAAACCGACGTTATTCGGTTCAGTTTTTCGGTTTGTATAATAATTTTGGTTTTACTCGGTTTGGATCGGGTCAAAACACAACTATTCTATTTGAATTAGCTAAACTGAACCGACCTTATTCTCATTTTCCGTTTTGATAGGTTTTACTCGGTTTGGTTTTCGGTTCATGTTTTGCCCTTAATCGATTTTCGGGTCGGGTTTGGCTAGTTCGAGTCGGGTTTGACCCATTGATCAACCCTAAAATATGTTTTACAAGGTAAGCTTTATATTACTGCCATGTTTATAAATAAATAAACGTGATAATTAAAAAATATATAATTATAATTGTCATGTATTTTTAAGTTGTAAATTTAAATTAAATTAAGGTTTAGTAATGATATATATGTAATCATAAGTTTTAGTTAGGTATATACAGTAAAACCTTTATAAATTAATACTCGATAAATAAATAACCTCGATAAAATTAATAATTTTGTCTAGTCCCAACTTGGGCCCAGTACAAATTTGGACCCCAATCGTTAAAATAATAAGATAATAATTTTTTTGAAACCACGGTGTATATATGTTAGTCCCAACGAAACTATAAATTAATAATTACTAAAAATTCCATATATATGTGTGAGAGAGATACCCTTCAAAATCCTAAAATTGTTTAGTAAAAAATGAAATTCATTGCCACTTGTTATTTTTTTGTTGAACTTCAAATCTGTATTGAGTTTATCTCAAAATCTCCTTATTGTTGTAAAGTGTTGGTGTTTTTTCTTCTCTTATTGCAACAAAAATTGTTAATTTTATTTTCATAAAGTGTGAATATGAATTCATAAAATTTGAATTGGAACTTGTTTTTCAAATTTATTTTTCATTTCTAACGATTATACATTGTAACTAGTATATTACACTTAAACATTTAAATGCCATATATAAAAACCTCTTTAAATTAATAAATTATTAATTTATCGATATAATAATATCTCGCTAAATTAATAAAATATCCCGTTTCTATCTCTATTAATTTATAGAGGTTTTACTGTATACAGTTGCTGAGCTTTTTGGAGGATATATAGCAATTATAAGACTAAGTTTGATATATATGCTATTTTGATTTTTTGAAAATGATATACATGGAATTCTTCCTTAAATAGTATATTCATGTTAATATGATTTATGTTAATACATCGTGCTTGCACGAGTATCCAAAACTAGTTTAAGCTAAATTAGGATAAGATGTGAAAGGTAATAAAAGTGTTTCATTAATAATAAGATGGACAAAATTACAAAAATAACAAAAAAGGGTGAGAAGAAATTCAAATATAGTAATTTACAAATTTATTTAATGTGTATTTAATGTATTTTTTGATTAATCAAGAAATGTTGTATTTATTAACTACATCTTAACCTCTGCTCAGTGAACACTTGTTAGTAAAATCATATATATATATATATATATATATATATATATATATATATATATATATATATATATATATATATATATATATATAGGGGGAAAACATAGCTACAACACAATGTAGCCAATTGGCTACATTTCCTTTGAAAAAAAAGGTGGGGACAGGGGGAAAATATGTGTCAGGGTCTAACCGCAGGGACTGAACTGTACATTATTAAAAGTTTTTTCAAAGGAATTGTAGCCAACTAGCTACAATTAATTGTAGCTAACATTTTCCCATATATATATATATATATATATATATATATATATATATATATATATATATATATATATATATATATATATATATATTCTGTTATAGTTCGGTTCGGTTATCTTTTTGCCAAATCTATAACCAAAAACCGAATATTTATTCGGTTGGATTCGGTTTTAACACATTCGGTTCAATTACAAATTCGGTTTGATTTTTTTTATTTGATTCAGTATCAATTTTCAGTTAATGTGGATATTTCCCGAATTGTGAACACCCCTAAGTCTGTGGTTTAAACAAAGGCTTAGAACGATGTTTTCTTTTAGAAGACCGGGCCTTAGATGCCATAGAACTTTCAGCCATGTTTCCTTATACGAAAGTGGGCTCCATTTCTTCTATTTCAAAATCCTCAACGGCTAATAAACAATATATTTGCCATTTTTTTTTTAATTTTTTTTTTCAAAACCTTCATTTCTTATCTGAAAAAAGCCCATCAAATGATCAAATTTCCAATTTTAAGTTATAACTAAAGGTATTAAGCACTAACTTATACTTACTTATTATCATATAGTTTGGCATATGAATATTTGTTTTGTTAATCTGTAACTTTTTCATATTTTTAGAAGCGTTTGCAGAAATTGTTTGTGTCGTCTGAAACATACTACTAGTTAGATTGATCCGTGCAAGGTATATTTCGATGACTTTCGAACCACTTATAATATCCATGTGACATTCACTTAATGCAAAGAAAGTATAAATCATTCTCCCATAGTAGAATACACGTTTGAAATTAATTAAATAGAGTTATAACTAAATGCAAAAATGCATTGATTTTAGAGGTCATTTACCTCATTATTTCATGCACTTCGCCCTTATTTTTGCTTAAAATTCTTCATATCTGTTTTTTAGGTCTTGGAATGCATTTAATTGAAATGTACAAGTTTTAAGATCATTTGGACGAAGTTTGGAAAGAAAAGGCAAAAGTTTCAAAGTGTCGTTACTAGAATTGCGCAAAAAGTGAAGTTATGTAATTTTTCGTGACCGGTCAATGTGTGGAGACAGGCATGGTGATGCCGTCCCAACCCCAAGGTGACTCCGTCACGACCTAGAAGTTGATGACATCACATGAAGTCGGTGGAAAAAACCCTAAACCGATGACAGCGAGGTGACGGCATCACAACCATAAGCTGACGTCATCACACACCGAATTTTATATTTATTGCGTTGTTCTCATAATTAGTGAGAAACTTTTGGGAGACAAATCCTAACCAATTTTATGGATATTTTCAGTACTTTTTATCTTATGAACTCAAGGGTATCATCAAGATAAGTTATTAGATTAATCATTCAACTATTTTTATCATTAATTGTTTGATTAATTTGGTAACCTATGGTTTCCAATAATAATTTTAGCATATTCTTAGCAAAGTTTGCACATTATAAAAAATAACCAAAACTCTAAATCATACATGGAAACAAAACCTGTTTGCATTCAAGAAGACCAGTCTAGGTAAACCTAATTTCGCAATTTACATGACAACAAATTAAGGTTTTCACGTTGGATCTTTGATACCATTGTATCCTCATAAAGTTGACTCCTTTAGGGTTTAGAAAACCCTAATGGATCGATCCTATGTGATCCAAATATATAAACCCTAATTTAATCACCAAAGTGATTAAACCATAGTTGTCAACAAAAGCAAAAACCCGAAAATCACTAACTGCATAAATCGACCAAACGAAAAATCAAAGATTCAATTTTTATGACAATAAAACCAATTACTAAGAACCCTAGCTAGGTCATATATGATTAGGGTGGCTCTGATACCACTGTGGGGTATTGATGGTCACCCGCATGGCTTATAAAACATGCACAACAAAACATAAACACATAAAGGCCATGTAGACCAAACCTCTAATACGAAATCTCCTAATCGATGATATAAACTAAACCTAACACGTATAAAGTGTGTACATAGAACTACTTACTTATACTAAGGTAAGGTAAGCTTTTAAACCTTTAACAGCTTGCATGAAATTGTCTTCTTCTTGCTTGATGCTTCACACAAACAAATTAGGGTTTATGGGGAGAAAAACCACATTGGTTGCATCAATTATCCATCGGTACTACACATGTAGAACTAGGGCTAAGAATCTATGCAAGTTAGGATAGTACGAACGGGGTAATGTCAACTAGAAGTCGACTAGTCGATTTAGGGTCTATCAAACCCTAAAGTCGACTAAATATAAAGAGAGGGGTATGGAGATTTTAGGGTAGGGTTTAAAGGAGTGGAATGATTTATAGTTTAGGTTGCTTTTGTATTTATAGGGATACAAGACCAGTCCTAATCCAACTAGAAGATTCTAGATTTATCCTTAAGTAAATTAGTTTGTTTAGGAAACAAACTAATACCCGATTTCAAGGTTTCAGCCGAACCACTAACAACCCACAGGGTTTTTGGTTTTGCCTTTTATTTGCCTACACATTTATCCCTGATAAATATATACTACCTGTATAATTGTTGTTTTACCCTTTTGTGAGAATATTACCGTATTTTCATTTCCTCTTTACTTATATTACATTTCGTCACTATTTTCTCATTTCCGCTTACGTGATCTTATTAGTGTACAACAATGTGACCCTTTGACATTTCTATGAAGACCATTTGTGAGAGACTTTGTTCTTTGTACACTAATCCTTTTAGACTCCCACTTGTGCAAAACAACAACATGATAACCATTCTTATAGTACCAATAGGTTACTAGCAAAATATTGAAGTACCTAGTTCACAAAAACCGATTCAATACCTGTGTAGTGATTTACAAAAAACACCAACAACACCTCAACTAAGTCTAGATATATGACTATATTCCTTTGCACTTTGTGATATTTCAGAAAGTAACGGACATGAATATGTTGAACTCACAATACTTTTGTTCTTTCTTATTACCGTGAATGATTAGTTCTCCCAAAGTGTTCTTAGACACTTGTCGCAAGACCATGCTCTCAAAAACCATCTCACCCAAGGGCCTAGGAAAAATATCATCTCCATTCTATTTCAACTTGGTGTTGCAAATTGCCATCTCAATCATTAAATCATTTATCATTACCTCCTACTGAATCCAGCATTAGAACACAACTTTACGCCTTCACGCGGTAACTAGAAACTAAGACAAAACCAGTGAAAGACAAAACTAAATTACCTAACAATTCAGTTCATTGGGATAGTACGCCACGATCCGAGAACGACATTAACTGATTAATCCATGTGGTCGCTTCTTGAACTTGGTCACATTTATGTCCAACGTTTGCCTCGCACAATGTATATGAAATTTCATACGCTCCCCGCAGTAACATAGCTTTCACAATAGTTGTTCAACTTATCTCGGTATCCCTCCATGATAAGCAACTATGGACCCTTTTAGAATGAAATGTCTTTAATTCACGGATTCAAAACATCTAAATGAAATCTCATAGTAATGTACTAACGTCTCGTCCGATTTGCCCCAATTTCTGGCGATTGATTAAGCTCGTATCAAAAAGTTTTTGGAGTTATCCCTACTTTAATCTTTCTAAAGAATCCTACCTCACGACCCTTGAGCCTCACTTATCAATTTTATCATTGTCTTCCTGTCAATGAATCTAAGTGAGTCTGGTACCGGTGATTTAGTCATACTGGATTATTTATAGACTTAGCTAAATCACGACACACTCGAACTTAGAATTCAACGATGCATTTAATTCTTCACTTAAGTAAAATGAAACAAATAATAATCGTGACTCCTTGTTACTGATTCTCCTAAGTCCATAAAAACATCAGTACAAGCCCTATAACTGTGATGTAGTAGCGTGTTTCCTGATTTAATATGTGAGACATTAAATCCTTTAAATCACAAGGCTTCTTTTTTTCTTTACAACAACTCAAGATCTCTACATGGCAAACTGTCTTGCCTCTAGAGCAATGTACATTTGTCCTAGATTTTGATATCTCTCACTTAATTTTGCACTACTAGAAATTCTCCTTTCCAGTAACAAAAATCTACTCCGTATTAGATTAGACGACCATAATTAATATATTATTAACTATATATGCATTACTAAATTAACAACCAACGTTCATAAGATAAGATGCGGTGTATGGGTGTACAAAATTTATCCTTCCAAGTTTTTCAGGACAATTCACCTTCAATTATATTTCTTTGTATATATCATACAGTTGTGAAGGGTATAATAGGAAATTGCACTTGACGGTTGCACTCTGGCCTACAAATTAATTATCTACGATTTAAGTTTTTTAAGTCAAGTGGATTCCCTAATAACCTATTAATTTTGTCAATATTTGTCACTACAAATCTTAAAATGATGCCTTTGCATCTGGACACACACGTACTATTCTGGTGACTTGGTAAGGTTAATAGTATCTATACCGGGCCGTCAACATTCTCAACGCAAGTTGTTATATTTAGTAATTTTGTTTGGAGATTTAAGATAAACAGTAGTTGTTCATACGGCATTGTATATAGCCGGAAGAATTTTGACGCACGTTTGTCATTAATGAATGTGAAAATGCTTGTTTGGATTCAATGAATGCTAATAATAGACCTTTATAACTTTATTGCTTAGTTCTTAATCTTTGAATAGTTATCCCTTCTCTAGAACATTGCTAGAGCTAATGTGGGTTTAATTTATTCCCCTTTATCTTAACTAAGCTCTAAAGGTTTGTGTGGTCCATTTTTCTTAGGACATTAGGCTCTTTAGTTTTGGAATTAGACTTTATTAGGTAACTTTGATAGACCGTAATCATATGTAGGTTTTAGTACATTATCTTTGAATATAAGCTTTGTTTATTTTGCTAACTATTCTTGTTAATTATTACGTATATGAATATCATTATATGTTAATGACAACAGACACATGATATTCGTTAAAGAGATAGTTGAACTTGGTATGATGAATATAGGCAGTGCGCCATTAATTTAGGTTATACGGTATAAGTATTACATTACCACATTATGAAACTACACATTCGTTTAGACAAAAAAAAAAAAAAAAAAAAAAAAAAAAAAAAAAAAAAAAAAATTGATGCGTGGCGGGTTCATGGCTAACAAAAATAACATATAATATATCATAAGATGAGAAGAGTACATAACATTCTACGTACTCCGTTTTATTGATCTTCAACTAGCTAATTAGAGTCCTAATTAAATAATCCTAGTTTATATATATCCCACTTGTCTTGCTGATGGACCTGCCTAATTACGACGTCCACGTTGGCACACACCCTACCATCTGAGTTGGACCGGCCGCCTTGCGTCACGTGATTTATTTTAACCACCCTTCATACCATTAGTCCATTATTAAACAACTAATCTACACTTATTGCTTTAATCCTTCTAAAAATCACTAAAATACAACCAAAAAAAATCTCATTTATTTAATATTTCTTTAAAAGCATTAGACTTTTTTAAAAGGTGTATAAAACCAGGACCAACCACCATTAAACTCGATCACTTTAACACATTAGTACCATCATCACCACCACCACCATCGTTATCCACCGCATCCACCAAGAGAAATGACTACTTCTTTCATGCAACTCGAGCACTCCACACCCGAATACTTATCGGAATCATCGTGTTCTTGGGATGAACTTCTCTACCAACACAATGCACACCCTTTTAATCTATTCAACTCCATCGACACATTCTTTCCAATAATAGAAAGCCCTATAATATCAAATCCAACCCTAAAAAAGGAAGAAACCACATGCAAAACCCCTAAAAAAACCAAGTCATATCGCGGTGTAAGAAAACGTCCATGGGGCAAATTTGCAGCTGAAATAAGAGACTCGACAAGAAATGGAATTCGTGTATGGCTCGGGACATTTGATAGTGCTGAAGCAGCCGCTATGGCTTATGATCAAGCCGCATTTTCGACAAGAGGCACACTAGCTGTATTAAATTTTCCTCTTGAGAGAGTTAAAGAATCATTAAAAGAAATGAAATATGGGTTCGAAGAAGGGTGTTCTCCTGTTATGACACTCAAGAAAAGACACTCTTTGAGAAAAATAAGAAAACCGAAGGCCGAAAAGCAGAAAGTAACGCCTGAGGAAAAACCTACGGTGGTGTTTCAAGATTTGGGTGTGGATTATATGGAAGCTTTGTTACTTTTTAGTGAGTCATTAACACCATAATCTTAAAAATGTCACTTTATTTTTAATGTTTGCTTGTTTTTTTGTTAGATAATACATTAGAAAGATTGTATAAACAACCACCTCCAAAAGGGTGAGTTTTCAGTGTGTACGTTAGGAATTGTTTTCGTTTGTAAATTTGTTAGATATTTGTGATTTTATATCATATCTCGGTGTAACATTTTTATTTGATGGGTCTTTGTCGATATATTACAGCATAAAAAAAATAAGATGTCATCTGTAAGTGTTGGAAAAACTGATTTTTCTCACACGATTAGTGTTTTATGAAGAAAACAAAATTATCAAATTAGTTAAAATATCATCATACATGATAAAAATTGTTGCATTAACTATCGTGGCTCCTTGGACACGTGAAATAATTTGAGTTTTTTTTATGGACCGTGGTCTTTCTAAAACTTATTTATAAGAAAATGAGCACTTCTAAATCTATTTAAGATAAAAAGCAATTTTTTAGAAACTCTTTGGGAAAGCTACTTTTAGTTCCTTTTAATCTTTAAACATATCGTCTAATCTTTTTAGTGGCACAATACTCTCCATAGTCATCAATATAATCATAATTTTTTCAAAAATGCTAAAGCCTCCTACTAAATATTCCTACAAAACTTTGTACGTACTCACATGATCCTGCAAAGTGACAGAACTGACGGTTTGAATGTAGAGAGAGAATGAGTGAAAAAAGCTATTTACTATCGAGCGTTGTGTTTGACCCGTCTCCTCGACTGACGTATATGTTGATGTCAACTATACTCGCGTCTTTGCAGGGTGAGTTTTACGCGCCCCATTAAATGTGCTTTATCCCAATAGGCTTTTGCCAAGTGTAATCCGTTGATTCGTTTTCTTTACCAGTAAATAGGGCTAAAAAGGTGGGAAAGTTACAACTTGAGGTGAACAAAATTTTTTTCCTCTTCCCTTTTCCTAAACACTAAAAACTTATTTCGAAGACATATTTCCGTAGGCTCTTCTTGAATTTTACGAAGGCTAGTTGTCATTCTTTGTATAAGAAGAAACACTTCTTCGGTTTGTTTCAGTGTAACTGAAGGGTGGGTGTTGGTCATGGTGATGGAGAAGACATTACTGTTTTTCTCGCATCATTTACCTGTGTGCGGAGGGTTAGATGTGGGGATGTTAACCCCTCTTCCATTATTGTCTAACATTGTTATTTCTTGGGTTCTTGTTGAAAATGGTGGAATTTTGCAAGTGAATGTTGGAAAGAAAGATGTGGAGGGTCTTGCCTATGATCCTGTGCCATTTTTCCTAAGTACCATCAAGGTAAATTTGTTCATCCTTACGAGAAATTTAAATGTTACACCATGTAGTCAAGGTGAACTTGGTCACAGTGAGGTGAAACTTAAATGTTTCACCGTACATCCAAGGTGGGGTCGCTCGACCGCCTTGGATGAGCCCTCCATTGGCAAGTATTTGTTAGACATTGGTGTTCGTGTGTAGGCCTTTGATCCCCTGAAGGTGACTGAGGGTCACCTTTGAGGTGAACGTCCATGGATTAGTTACTCCTGAAGGGCATCCAATTTTCTACTACGGTAACCATGCTAGCGTTGTTTCTTGTGTTTATTTTGCCGTTTGAGGCTGTTTTGTGATTTATTATTATTATTACTGCTACTACTACTGCTGCTGCCGCTGTCGCCCGTCACCACCACCACCACCACCACTACCACTACCACCACTACCACTACCACAACTACTACCACTACCACTACCACCACTACCATTACCACTACCACTACCACCACTACTACTACTACTACTACTATTATTATTATTATTATTATTATTATTATTCTTTTGTAATCACAATGGGTGGCCAGTTGCCATATTTATTAACTTAAACCCATTTTTTCATCTTCTTCAAATTAAAAACACACATAAGACCCATTTTTGACAAAACAATGTTTCTTGATGAATTGGGTGCGATAAAGATGACGTTATTAAAAAGAGATTTTTGTGTTTTTTTCTTTTTTAAAGATGAAGCAATGATGTTTAAGTTGTAAAAATTGGGAAGTGAGTTTTAATAACAATAGTAATAATAATAATAATTAAAAAACAAAAATAAATAATAAAAGAATGGAAATATAAAGTTTTAAAAGTTATAATAACAACAACAATAATAATAATATAATGTTGAATATAAAAAGTTTAGAAATTATATATATATATATATATATATATATATATATATATATATATATATATATATATATATATATATATATATATATATATAGGAAGACTTTCTTACGAGAACCATCTTATCTGCGAGAACAGAGAGAACCACAAAAAACATACATGCACGCCTTTTAAAATAAAATAAAAATACATGCAAATCATCAATAATCGTAAGTATTCACCTATGTTCTTCAATATCATCATGAATTCATCATCTTTTTTTCATAAAAACCTTACACACGGCCGCAATATTGTTGTTGCACGTTTTATAAGAACATACATGCACACCTTCAAAGAAAAATTTTGTACTTCCAATTTCTTATCAAATTCTTTAGAACAACTATGTTTTTTTTAAAAAAACATATATGTTGTTTTTAGAACATATGTGCAAAACTACAAATATTGAAGGCATGCATGTATGTTTTTGATGGTTCTCTCAGATAAGATGGTTCTCGTAAAAAAGTCTTACTATATATATATATATAGTAAGAAAGTCTTACTATATATATATGATGGTTCTCGTAAGAAAGTCTTACTATATATATATATATATATATATATATATATATATATATATATATATATATATATATATATATATATATATATATATATATATATAAAGTAGAAATATAAAAATAAAATTAAATAAAAATTAAAATAATAATAAGAGTAAACTGCAAAATACATCTTCAATTTTTTAATTAAGAAAAACAAAAATACCCTCATGTTAATGTTAAAACTACGTTACTAGATAACGGAGAAAACATTTGCATCGTTCATCTATTAAGATGTTTGTCTAACATTTATTAACGGATGAATGTAGACACTTAACTTTCTCATAAAAATGTAAACCGTGAAAATTAAAAACTAAATAAATGTATTTTGAAATTTAGTTTTTTCTTAATGCATTATTTTCTATATAAAATAGTTTAGTAATTTACATATGGACGTACATGCATTACTACATTTTAACCGATCATTGTACCCATCAAACAAGACACCGCCAAATATATACAAAAAACTAAGAATTAACAAATGTTAATATCAATGTTTTGAAACCCGGGTTGACCCGGCCTGGTTAACCGGTTCAACCGGCTCCGGAAAAAAAACGGGTCAAAAAAACCCGGGTTTCTAAAACCGGGTTAACCGGTGTGACCCGACGGGTTTTTAGTAACCCGGTTCTCGAAACCCGGCCGGGTTTCGTTTTTTCAAAAATTTTTAATAAAAACCCGGGTTGACCCGGCGGTCGAACCGGTTGACCCGGTGGTCAAACCGGTTGACCAGGTCAAAAAAATAAAAAAATAATAAATTCAAAACCGGGTTGACCCGGCGGTCCAACCGGTCGACCCGGTCCCCGGTGACTCAACCGGGTCGATTTTGAACCCGATTTTCAAAACATTGGTTAATATATCGTAATGACAACGAATAATGAATATGCATTTTCAAGTATTCTTTCTCTTCCCACGTGTTTCAAATTGAATTTAAATATTAACGAGAATGGCATTGGTCCGCCACGCTACGGGCGGGCCTGTCTATTTCTGTCGTAGTCATTTATTATTATTATTATTATTATTTATAAAATATCACTTTCATTAGAAACAAAACTATAGGATTACAAGAAATTAGTGGGGAGCCTCGAAACTATCTGGGCCCCCACACCTTTAGCGATGACAAAACTAATCCTATTGAAGATATGAATAGCAGCACGCGCTCCAATGTCTTGAGTAATGGAGAACTTCCGGATCCGTTTTAGTAAGGTCATCGCATCAGTCTCAAGTACCTAGAGAGGAAAATGAGAAGGGGAGGAACCCATATCCAATCTCCGTACACTTAGCCCCATACTTGACACGTTTACGTTGTGCGGCGTCAGACACCACACGACATGGCACAAAATCAATTATACCAGTTTGCGTCAAGGGAGACGACCCCGTCAAATCGACGCAAACGTCCTTCCCCTCGTCCCAAGAATAAAGCAATACATCAGCTGGACGTAAGGCTTGCTCCCCTACCCCATAAAGCCCGATGTCAACCTCTCTACGAGCCGAGACCCCGGAACGAGAGCAAACATCAAATAGGGTATCATGCACCATGTTGTGTCGATGTTTAATGCCAATGATGCCAGAGCACGATACCGCATGGTCCCCGTAAATATCCCCTGAAAAAACCTTGGAACAAGCTGAGCACGGTCTCTGAACAGAAAACAATGGAACACCTAGCCTATAACATAATACACACCGATAAGTTCTGGCGTTTATAGTCTGTCCCAACCCAGCGATCGGAACCACCCGTAACCAATCTGAAGTATAGTCTTCCTTTTGCGATCTCCAGAGCGCCATCTGTCGCGTAGATAGGCAAAAGGTAGATTCAGCCGTTTTGGTAACACGTGTGAAATATATATCTGCCAGTTTCTTCATGAGTTTAGGGGCAGCGATCTCATCCGGATTACTCAAAAGGTTGATCTCCATTTTTGCATTAAAAGCACACAAGGCCTCTTCGAAACAAGGTCCAGAGGTTATAATCCCAGAGTGTCGGAGGAGCTTAGTTTGTAAGTTGGCTGATTGGAGTCTGGACGCGAGAAATGCATAATTCAAGGCATCACCCGCAGAATACACACCAAGCCCCCCAAATGCAAAGGGCATGGTGGCAACCCTCCATTGCCAATCACCAAAACCTGGTCCAGAAGCAGTGACAATACGCTCGAGGGAAGAACGAAGTGCTGCATCGAATGAAATGTGAGCCTGCTCAAAGACCTGGGGAGAACATGTGCGCATAGAAAAATAAAGCTTGGAAATGCCAGCACAAGCTCGAAGGAGCAACAACTCGCATTGGGGGTCGTTAAGCTTAGCGACAGCATCCATGAGCTCAATGGTTTTAGCAACCCTTTTCATAATAAGCTCACTACTAAACTCAAGGTCCATACTAGCAGGCCCACCTAACAATTTAACACCATGTAGCAGTCGAGCAATATTAGGCGGAAAGACACCTGTGATTATGCTTCTGGAGTCTCCTTGTGGCCAAAAAACCTCTATTTTCTCAACATTGAGGTGTAGACCACGATGTGATCCATCTGTCATAATAAGGTCTAAAGCCTGCCCCATAACCAAAGTGTCTCCAATAATAGTGCCATCATCTAGATACCAGGCATGAAGGGAAAGACTGAAGGAGTCCCTAATCTTACACACCAAAGGATGTAATACTAGAGCAAAGAGGAGAGGTCCAAGTGGATCACCTTGTTGTACCCCTTGGTGCGACCATGACGTGTGTTCACCATAATATAATCTAGCTAGCCTGGAGTAACAAAATTCCACCCAACGTGAAATGGCAGGACAATGAAGGCGAACTTCCTGAAGCATGACTTCACGGTCCACTAAGTTGAAGGCATTTTTGAAATCCACCAGTAACATCGAAAGACCTTCCTCACCACCACTGTCTTCAATAAACCTATTAACGGTATGAAGAATAGCCTCCCCTCCTCCAGGTACCCCGACATCAAATTGAAGATCATTTAAATAACCCGTCTAAAGGAATGGCCGATCAAGGAAGCACCAACCTTGGAGACTAAACGTCTCCAAACGGTCCCCACAGCAATAGGACAGATGCCACCTCCAGGTTTGATCAGCGGTGTGAGAGGGGCACTAGCAATATACTCACCCAACGCCTTAGGGCATTTACCATCGAGGAAAAGATTTACCACATGAGTGATAGAATCGATTAACTCATCGGAAATAGCCACAACAGCACCACTAAAGCAATCCAACAAGTGTTGGGCTCGCAAACCATCTCAATAAAAGGTGAAAAGGTGTGGGCGATTATGGCGATTCTACCTTCGTAATGGTCCATCCTCTACCTTCTTAACCACTGATTCAACGATCCTAGTTGGATTTGTGGTTTAGGTCTCCTGTACTTCTTCTTCTTTTTGTTTCGGTCCTCGGTTCTGTGGGAATTTGCTCCTCCAACACGCTGTTGGTTTGTAGGACTCTGGTTGGTTCTCTCAAACAGGTCCTCTGGTCCCCCATACATATCTCGGTTGATTCTCTGAACCGTTCCTTTTTACGGTTTGGTGTTTTGTTCGTCCGATCATAGACCTGGGGCACGATTTGCCGGTGGGGAAAGAAAGGTTCCGTTCTCGTCCTGTAGTTACAAGAAGGGTGCGATTTGCTTGGTGGGCCCCTGGCAGTGTTGGGATTTGTTGGTTTGTCATCTTTTGGAGACAGCGTTGCTGGTTGATTAACTAAACAACGTACTGCGGCTGCTGGTTGATTAACAAAACTGTATTGCTTTTTGTTGTGTGGGCCCCTCTTATTTTAATTGCGCCTTGTTTTTTGTGGATAAGAGTGGAGGCATGTCTTGCTCTTGTGGAAGGGGATAATTGTGATTTGCTACTTTGGTTTTCTGATTGCTTTTGGGCTATAGGAAGGGAAGTTGTTTTTGAGTTTGGGCCTGTCTGGTTCCTTTGGGCCCGAATGGTGGACTTTGCTATTTGATTACCAGTGTTTGCGCTTTGTCCTTTGGATAGAAAGAAAGTACCAAGAAATCAAATACGATCAAGTATGGAAAAAAGGAAAAACTAAACGGAAATAAATAGACATCATTGCAACGAAACATCTAGAAAAAAATGTTGAATAACCTTGGGTCGTTGAACGTGTACGTCTATGGTTCCTTTGTGAACTGTTATAAGTTGTTTCTACTTGTTCGTGCATTCCTAAAACAGTAACGACTGTCAGTATATCAATATCAGCTAAGTCATGTTATTTAAATGAAAGAAAAAGGTCACATATTTACAATGAAGCAATTTAACTGTGCATGAATGCGTAAGTTAACTTGACCCCGGCCGACGATTGTGTACGGCCATTATCTCCACGCTAATTACCGCGGACATTCCGCAATGGTTCATTTATACCTACCAAAATAATAGAACGTCAAAGGTTAAAATTACATAAACCAATGTCTACACAACATATACAACAGTTTTGAAACATAGAACCGTAAATGTACTAATTTTTGAAAGATCTGAGTTCATCAGCAATGGCTAATTTCGTTACCAATATCTATGCAGAAATAGTTTTTTTTAAGTGCATTTAAGGAATCTTTTCGTCCAAGTAAACCTACATCATCAACAACTATGATTAATACTTTATTACTACATTCACCTGTACACTATTTGTTAAGAGTCAGTCACATTATATGGCTGGATGTTTTTTTCTATCATTCACGTTGTTAGGTTTTTTTTTTCTCTATGATTCACCTTGTTCAAGTCATTCACATTCACTTGTATACGATATGTATCATGTATTCCAAGTGTTTCTTGCCTGATGTGGTTCCCCTACCTGGTACCAGTGGCTGCAAATAAGATAATGTATCAGAAGCATACAGTTATTTAGCTACCTAGTAATGTTCAGCCTACAATTAAGGAATCACATCATTACTAAGTTTAGCTAATATAATATGATTGTTTTGTAAAGATATACATGAATACAAATGTCTAATTATTCTACAAAAGATTCGATATCAGTAAGAATGCAAACGAAGATCAGATATAATTTAAACATAGAAATTTTGGTTACCTGAAGTTTTAAATGTCGTTGTTGTGTTTGTTTACTTTTCTTTTGCCTTTGGCATCTGGAACAGTCATTGGATGATGATGGTCTCTTGCATGGTAGGTTGAAAATCGGAGAAACAGATTTTGGTTTTCGTCAACAAAGGTCCACCCATTTGGGTCCTTTAGCTGTTTACTTGCAACAGCCCACACATAGCTGCACAAAGATCAGAACCTATCTTTGTAACCACAACGGAAAAACCAGAGTATTCCTTTTATGATTACACAAATCAGCACCCAGGTTCCACCCATTGGCAGTCATTAGTGATCAAATGGTACTAGGTGATAGGTAAAAAGGTACGCATTTGTACTGGTTAAAACAGGTTTGCTTGGGTTGAACCATGGCTGATTCAGTGGATATGCATGTAACCCATTATGTCTTGACAGCTTGCGTTACAACTTACAACTGTATGCCTTTGACCCTGGTTATATTATATGAGTGGTGGGTTTTTGAGGGTGTTGGGCTCAAAACAAAAAGAGGGAAGGGAGTGGGCTTGGTGTTTGCTTGGACTGGATTGGATTTGGTGTTGGCATATATTAAGGGTCCGGTTTGGTATTGTAGCATCACAAGGACCAATTTTGTAATTTGGCCGAAAGTGAGGTGTTGGTTTTGTAATTTTCCCTAAGTGTTTACAAGGGTATTTTCTGCCAAGTGATGAATAGTACATGGACCTTAGATGATTATTCCATTTTAAATTTCCCAAGGACCAAATCTGCCAACATTTCAAACTTCAGGGACCAAATCTGTAATTTCACCAAACTTTGCAACCAAGGACCATTCCTGCCATAAATGAGAAGTACAAAGACAAAATTTGTTTTTCTCAAAATTTTAATATCCCAGGGACCATTTTTGTCAATTTTCAAAGTTCAGGGACTAAACTTGCAATTTTGTGAAACTTTGTACCAAAGGACTAAATATATCATTTTGTGATGTAAAAGGACCTTTGGTGACTTTTCCAAGTGTTTAGAATAACCAGGGACTAGATTTGACAACTTTTGAAAGATGAGGGACTGAAACTGCCAATTATGCAAACTTTGTTCATTTTTCATCTGTTTTTGATTATTTTGCATCTGAAACATATAAAACACATTCCTGGGATATTTTCATTATTTTGATGCATTATTGAGTGTTTTTAGATGTTTTGGCAGCTCAGAATAAGTAAAAATGATGAGTGTTTGAGCACTCATCAGCCTTCTATTTAGCATTAGCCATGGTCAAATCATACAATAAAGACGCGTATCTACTGATTCAAACAGTTAGCTTTGGAATGTGTACCGAGAAAATTATATGCATTAAAGTAAGAAAGAAGGCTCAGATTTTTGAATACATCTACACGACCAAAAACCCGTCATGGCTGCAATATCAGCCTCGGTGTGGCTACCAAGGCAAGATACAACTAGGGTAAATTATGCGAAGTAAACAAAAAAATATCATCACCGCCTATAAAAAAAGAGAACAACATTTCAAACGATACTTGATATCGGGTTTTCTAGTATAGGGATAGGGTACGAATTCAGGGGGAAAAAAACCGTATACACCCGCCATGGCTGCAACCTTAACAGGTTGCCCTGCCAAGATACTGGAACTTTCACGTTTAACCGGACCCGGTGAAACTCATCACAGCCTCAGAATATTATACATTGATTAAAAAAATCCAAAGAAATGTTCCAATCTGCAACGACTACATAGACAGCAACAATACCATCGCCAAACATGGTCCATGGTTGCAACCACCAAACACAGTGGTTGCCTTGCCAAAAGACAAACATGGCAACGACATTTAATAAATGTAGCAATACCGGCCATGGCTGCATAGACAGCAACAATACCATCGCCAAACATGGTCCATGGTTGCAAGTTGCAACCACCAAACACAGTGGTTACCTTGCCAAATGACATACATGGGCAACGAAATTTAACAAATGTAGCAATACCTTGTCAGCGACATTTAACCTTATTTTTGCACGGAAGTGTTCAATCATTTCCACTGGAGATAGTCCAATAACCTAAAACCAATTGTTACCCAACAAATCAAAAACGCTACTATCAAATTAAGTACACAAAGATTCAAGGTTTCGTTTTAAGAAATGTGACATGATTATGTCATGATCTTTTAACATCTCATAATGATTTCTTGGTTACCAATACTTTAATGTGTAATCAATCAAATTCAATATTGTGATGAATACTCTTAAAGGTTCATTATATCTTGACCGTTATACTTGTTAGCATTGATGGACATGCTAACCTAAAAGCCATATATAAACTAGTCCTTTCCCTACCCTAAAAACACACAAGTAGAATTATTAGCTATCCATTAAGCTCTCTACACTCAAGTGGATCAAGGGAGAGAAACTAGTTTATGCTTAAGGTGTTCCAGATATAACGTCAACATCCGCTTCCGCTTCGGGTATGTTTTACTTGTTCATGTTAATTATGTGGTTATTATCGTATTCTAAGATCATTGTGGCATAATAGTTTAATGTGTTCATCATGTATACTTGATGCTAATGTTTACACATTTGAATGCTTACATGTGGTATCTAGAGCCAAGGTTTTGAGTACGATAATAATCCGTATTATAAACGATCTCATATTGCTAGAAAATTGTGAACCGTAAGTTAATTTTGTCATGGCGAACAATTTATTCTCGTCTTGTTTGTACCTTCTATTAATTTATGTGATGGACTTGCATATTTTAATTGGTTGATGCATGGAAAGTAAAATGATAGAATACAACCTGTTGAAGAGATAACATAGTTTAATTTATGTTTTCACATGGACTTACTTTACCATAGAATACGTTTTGTTAACATATTCATTCTTTTTGTCTTATGCAATTCACTTATTTATGAATCTTGATGTTACACCCTTACTGCTCTAGATATTTTCATATGCTCGAAAACTAGAATTATCGTTACTGCTACCGCTTCCGCATAATATATATTTCGATGTATAATAATAACAAGGATTTAAGCCCGCGCGTTGCCGCGGGGTTTTTGTATGTGTTAGTTGAGTCAGCAAATCAAAATACAATATGAAACAAACTAACATCTTGCACATCTTTATCAAACTTACAGTTGTTTATAACATTTCTTTTCGGAGAACTTGAAATCCATGATACAAATAAGATATACTGTTAGAGCTGTCTTTATCTTTAGAGATATCCAAATGTGCTTCAATACAGCCATCTGGCCTTGGCAGTTCAGCAACACATTAATTGATACGTTTCTTGCTTTGGAGCATTTTCCCGCACCTCTGCTGCTTGCAATAGGGCCTCGTCTCCACCATATTTATGTTGCGATATGCAATATACACATTAAATTTACACCAATGTTTTACAGTATTTGTACGAATATATATGTCAGCATATATCAAATTGTGGGCTTACCAATTAAATCAAACGTATCACTTCAGAAGGTTTGCTTTCCTCGTATCCGATTTCCATGTGTTATTGAAGCGGTTGTGATCTGCACAGAACAATGGACTGCAAGTTCGCTAATGTATAATGTGTCAATTTGGGTTATGGTTTATCTATAATCACTTGAATGTGTAAAACAAACAAATATAGCCTCAAAGGAAATAGGTCAAAGTGGTCGAAGGTGACCAAAACTGATATAACTCAATAATTAAGTTATTGGTAAACGGTGACAACCCTTTCGAACTGCAGATTTGCAGCAGGCCCAAATAGTCATTAAAACGACCCAAACACCCTTAAAACGACCCAAACACCCTTGAAACTGCAATCATCCCACAAACACCAAATATATACCAAACGCACTTAAAATAAACATGACCCAGAATCAGAAAACCTATTAATTAACATAACCCAGAAA
Source organism: Artemisia argyi (assembly GCA_030686995.1). Classification (NCBI taxonomy): domain Eukaryota; kingdom Viridiplantae; phylum Streptophyta; class Magnoliopsida; order Asterales; family Asteraceae; genus Artemisia; species Artemisia argyi. The sequence continues at coordinate 174,035,749 of CM060682.1, read as the reverse complement.
TAAAATCCATTTAACCAATTTAAAAAACCTCATAGACACTATATTTGAGAAGGCGAGAATGATTTACCTTGTTGTTTGTAAGGATTCAAAAATAAATTTGCTAACATCAACTTGAAGAGCCGCACGACCAGCTGCTTTTAAATGATTATCTAACACCTCGTGATCTATACAAATCACATGCTGCGCTTTTCTGTATTGTATCAGTTCTAACGCTTGAAGAGTTTGTAAGATGTCTCGTGCCCTAATGGCCGCCATGTCACTAAGTTCCTGCACCAACATGGGGCATATTATTGCTGGCATTAAGATAAAATGGTTCATTTGACTGTATTAGTCCCTCGCTATCATTGTATGACCAATATGAGTACTCTGCTACACCCTTAATACACTTACCATTTGTAGTTTTCACCACTGTAATCGAAGTAGTCGCTGATTAAGGGATGGTGTTTTGAATAATCACTTATCAAATATTAGAGGGGGTGTTTGCCATTGTGCTATACCAGATAGCGTTTATAACTTTTATCACCCTAAGAATATGATTAAGGGCTTGCCAAATAAGCTTAAACAATCACCTCTAAAAAGTGTTGTACGTTAAAGGTGTCGCAAGTTTGTGTCATTTTGTTACAGCAGTGTTGGCTACAACTATACCTTACTCAATGACCAAACACACAAATTTGTGAACGAAAAAGTTTCTTACCTATTGTCGTCTCCAAATATGATATTTGCAAGTGCTCTAACGCCAGCTTCTTTGAGGTAACTACTAAATAAGTAGACCAGTGGAAAGAAACAATCAAACAACCTTTTCAAATTTTTCTCATATCTGCAAACCATCACATAGGCCAAAAAAAGTTAGGTCATGAATTTTCCGGAAGGATTTAAAAATTGAAAACTTTGTAAAGATACCCTAATCCTAGGCAGTCGGATCCTCCTGAGATATCTTCCTAACAGCTTGCAATGACTGTTAACACGAAATATCACCATTAGCTCAAATATTGTAACATAACGATTCAAAATTTAAGGGAACGTCAAATACTTGAGCTAAAAAAATTACACAGACCTGTTCAGCCAAGTCCATATAGTTGTTCGTAAGTAACCTCGCAACGAAGCAAGACACTATCCAACTTAGCCATGTGACTCGGAATTATAAAATGTCTCGGCCTTCCTTCTTGCCTAGTCTTATACCCTTCACACTCCAGAAGCATTTATAGAAAAGTAAAACAAAAAATTGAAGTCAGTGTTTTTTCTCTTTTTGTGAGTGAATCAACAAAAAGGGTAAAAATAAGTAGGTACGCACCTGAAATTTTATGCACCTGCAATAAGGTAATTAGCAGTTTTTAATAGCAATCTAAACACCCCTATAGTCTTATAACATCAAAACTATTGAAAATCCTAAAGTTTAACCCTAAACCCATTTCAGAAACTCACTTATATCACCAAAAAAAAAAAAAAATAACTTATACACGTTAAGCAATTTCAATAACAATACCTCGTGGACCATGTTTGGAATCCATCATTGAAGCTGTAACAAAGGGGGAAAAACTCAAAAAAGGCTTATAAAAAAATATAAATTAAACAAAATTAAACCATAGGAAGACCTATTTCAACCTAAAAAAAACAAAAGCATCCGAAAAATCTGCGTATGTTTGTGGATCTGTTTGTGGATCTGTTTGTGGTAGGCGTATGTGTGTGTTTGTGGGAAACGGGAGAAGCTTCAGGACTCTGAGACGTATGTGTATACACACGTGATTATAAGAATGGTCCAAATCCTTCAAACCGGGCTTGCCAAGCAACAAACCTAACGGGTGCCTGGCCCAACAATTTCCCTGCACTGTTCCTAAGGAGTACTGTTCGTAAGGAGTACTGTTCCTAAGAAGACGGGATTTATACTTTAGTTATAATAACAGATTTGTTAAAAGGTGTCAACATGCATCTCCGTAATTATCTTTGCGTAAATGTTTTTCTAAACATTTGACCAATAACCTTGTTGTTTAAGAACAATATAATAATGTTAGGTTTTATTATTCTTTAGACATAATGAAGTTCGGTTGAGTAACTTAAACCATTTGTATATTGTTACATGTTTATGATTCATGATAATTATTATAGTAATGTGTTTATTAATAAATGATATGGTACTGGTTATTATTATTATAACGGATTAACAATCATTTGTTATTTTGTTTTTAACAAATTGATTGTTTCTCATCTATACTACATATAATGCACAAATGAATCTCTCTCCAAAATTTTCAGACTTACAAGAAATAAAGCATAGTTTACAACACTTTAATGCACCAAATGTTGAGAATTACAACAAAACAAGCATATGGTACAACAAAAATAAGCTTGGAGTAATTTTCTGACCACTTTTCTATCAAACAACATTAATGCTATTAAATAGTAGTCATTAAAATACCCCTCAAGTGAAAAATACTACCTTATAAGCATTATTTACAAGGATTCAAAGCACACATAAAATTAAAAAAATAATACTCACCTAATACAATTAATACACTATTTAAAACACCCCTTCATCAAAAAAATACAATTTTTTAACCACAAAGTACAATATAATTAACACATTATTCGAGATCCAGCAGCAGCCTAAAATATAAATATGTTACTTTTGCTTTACGAGTGGCTTATGGTTTAAATTTATACAAATATCATAAAAATTACGAAACAAAAAAGCTACAATAAAAAAAATACGTTGGCTAAAAATCAACCCTGCTGCAACACGCGGTATAAATGAAAAATATTTACTCGTCACAAAATTAGTCACCAGGTACCCACCGCCGCATTGCGCGGGTACCCTGCTAGTTATGTTTAATAACTAAATTGGTTGCCATATTAAAGTAATTGATGACATTTTGTAACTCTCATATATTTTAAATCTTCATTACCTTTAAAGCCATTTATTTATTAGTATATAACATTAAGTGAGATTAATTTGTTAATAACCAAAGTGATTTCAAAATTATTATTATATGACATTAAGTGATTTGAAATTTGTAGTCATATAACTTATGTTGTTTTATAGCATGCTATTACGGATTTATTATTAGTTGATAGAAATTATGTATTTTTTCCAAAGAAAAACTTATTCTTCTATAACTAATAAACTTAAAGATGAAAATTAGTATACTTTGTCATATTTATATAGTTATCTAAAGATATGTATATATTTGACGAAGTCTATTTTATTTTCTTGTAAAGTTTATTGCATTCTAATAACAATTTAAAGCTATTTATATATTATATGACATTCAGTGAGATTAATTTGTTAGTCACAAAAGTGGCCAAGTTAATTTCAAATTTGTAGTCGTATAATTCATGTTGTCTTAAAGAATGCTATTATGAATTTTTCTTATTAGTTGATAGAAATTATGAATTTTACCCAAAGGAAAAATTATTTTTCAATAACTAATAATGTTAAAGATACAAAATAATAACTTTTGTCATATGTATATAGTTATCCAAAGATGCTTATATATTTGATGAAGCCTATTTATTTTCTTATAAAGTCTCATTGCATTCTAATAATGGTGAGGATATATTGTTGTGTTTACCCAAAGGAAACCAATAATATATATTTCATTAAGCATTTACATTTTCCGCAATTAACCTTCACTCTCAAGCTTCTTTAGTTACCTTGTTTACCGGTGTGAATTTCTCCGAATGAAACGAACAAGCCACTTTCCATTTAGGTGCTTTGGATATTAACTTGGTGCTATTGGAGGATAGGCCTAGTGATCTTACTGATGCTAGTACAAAGGCTCCAAAATCACACCATAAGGCATGGACAAGGTCTAATAGACTATGCTTGAACTTTATGCGGATGACAATTGTCAACAACATTAAGTCTTCTCTTCATGGCATTGAGAATCAGAATGCTAAAGATTTTTTTTTAAGCTTGTGGAAGAGAAGTTTCGTTCTGCTGATAAAGCACTAGCAAGGACACACATAGCTGAACTCACCACCATGAAATTTGATGGTACAAAGAGTATGCAGCAACATGTCCTTGACATGAGCAGTATCGCAGCAAGACTTAAGACACTGGGTATGAATGTGGATGACTCTTCTTGGTGCAATTCATAATGAATTCACTTCCTTCTGAATATGGACCGTTTCACATCAATTATAACACATTAAAGGATAAGTGGAATATTGATCAACTGTCCAGTAAGCTTATTCAAGAGGAAGCAAGATTAAAGAAACAAAGAGTTCACTCCGTTAACCTGGTGAATCAAGGAGTTGACAAGAAGCTCAAACCAAAATCCAAGAACTTTAAGAATAAACAACATGCTACAACCTCAAAGGTTGCTAATGGTAAAAAGAAGGAACAAAAGGACAACAAATGTAATTTTTTGCAAAAAAGATGGACATTTCCCAAAGGATTGTCCTAAACGTAAGGCTTGGTTCAAAAAGAAAGGTATACAATATCTTTATGTATACTTTGAATCAAACTTGTCTGAAGTTCCTTCTAACACTTGGTGGTTTGATTCTGGTGCTACTACTCATGTTTCCAATATTATGCAGGGATTCCTTACATTCCAAACCACAAGCCCAACTAATAACTTTCTCTTTATGGGGAACCAAATGAAGGTTCCCATTGAAGGCGTAGGGACTTACAGACTAAAGTTAGATTCCGGGTTTCACTTGGATCTAATGAATACTCTATATGTACCTTCAGTTTCTAAAAATTTAATTTCTGTTCCGAGACTTGATGTTAGTGGGTATACTTTTGGTGGTGGAAATGGTCATTTTAATAAGAATAAATACTTTATTGGTTATGGTATTCTTATTGATAATTTATATAAATTGAAACTTGATGATGTTTTTTTTTTTTTTTCTGAATCTCTGTTTACTATTGATCATAATGTTGGAATGAAACATAGTACCGTCGATGAAAATTCTGCTTTCTTGTGGCATAAACGTTTGGGTCATATATCCAAAGAAAGATTACAAAGATTGGTGAAGAACGAGATTCTACCAAATCTAGACTTCACTGATTTTGGCTTATGTGTGGAATGCATTAAGGGTAAGCAAACCAAACATAGCAAGAAGGGTGCCACAAGAAGCAGTAATCTCCTTGAAATTATACACACTGATATTTGTGGACCATTTAATATATTTTATCACCTTTATAGATGATTTTTTCACGTAATGGATATGTCTCTTTGCTGCATGAAAATTTTCAATCTATAAATGCCTTTGAGGTGTTTGTAAACGAGGTTGAGAGGCAACTTGACATAAAAGTGAAATCATAAGATCTGATAGAGGTGGTGAATATTATGGAAAGTATGATGAATCTGGACAGTGTCCTGGTCCCTTTGAAAAGTTCCTCGAAAGTCGTGGCATATGTGCTCAATATACTATGTCGGGCATGCCACAACAAAATGGCGTGACAGAAAGGCGAAATAGAACATTAATGGAGATGGTTAGGAGCATGATAAGTAAATCCTCTTTACCCAAAAGTTTGTGGATGTATGCACTTAGAAACGCATTGTATCTGTAAAAAAGAGTTCCTAGTAAATCAGTTCCAAAAACTCCTTTTGAGTTATAGACTAGAAGGAAACCTAGTCTGAGACACCTGCATGTTTGGGTTTGTCCAGCAGAAGCACGACTTTACAATCTACAAGAAAAGAAATTGGATTCTCGAACCGTTAGCGGTTACTTTATTGGTTACCCAGAGCAGTCCAAAGGGTATAGGTTTTATTGTCCAAACCAAAGTTCTAGAATTGTTGAAACAGACAATGCCAAATTTCTAGAAAATGGTGAAGTTAGTGGGAATGTTGAAAATCAAGTTGTGAATATTAATGAAATAAGGGATGATGATCCATCACTCATGAATACTTACCAACTCAAACAAGTGAACCCGTTGGAATAGCATTAATAAACATGCAAGGGTTAGAAAGTCAGCTATTCTTTATGATTATATAGTTTACTTGCAAGAGAAAGATTTTGATATTGGCATTGATAATGATCCTATAACTTTTTCACAAGCCGTAGAATGTGATGAGTCTGAAATACGGATTAATGCTATGAAAAAAGAGTTACAATCAATGGCACAAAATAAAGTCTGGGATCTCGTAAACTTGCCAGAAGGTTTTAAACTAGTTGGTTGTAAATAGGTCTTTAAGACCAAACACGACTCTAAAGGCAATGTTGAAAGATATAAAGCTAGACTTGCCAAAGGTTATACTCAGAAAGACGACATTGATTACAACGAGACTATTCTACCCGTCTCAAAGAAGGACTCATTAAATAATCTTGGCATCAGTGGCTCATTTTGACTTAGAGCTACCTCAAATGGATGTGAAAACCGCCTTTCTGAATGGAAATCTTGAGGAAGAAGTTTATATGGAACAAACTGAAGGGTTTTTTCATTGATGGTAAAGAAAAGATGGTGTGTAAATTAATGAAATCAATATATGGACTTAAACAAGCTTCTAGGCAATGGTATATTAAGTTCAATGATATCATTAAATCTTTCTGTTTTGAGGAAATCATCATTGATCGATGTATATACCGCAAGATCAGTGGGAGCAAGTTTATATATTTTTGGTTCTATATGTTGATGATATTTTACTTGCTACTAATGACCTTGGTTTATTGCATAAGATTAAAGAATATCTCTCTAAGAATTTTGATATGAAAGATATGGGTGAGGCATCCTATGTGATTGGAATTTAAATATTTCGTGACAGTTCTGAAGGTCTATTAGGACTGTCTCAAAAAGCCTATATTGATAAGATTCTTGAGAGATTCAATATGAGCAAGTGCTCAGACGGTATAAGCAAGCCGATGAAAGTTTGTAGCTTGTTATGAGGCTACTATTCATGTATTATGGCTGCGGAACTTTATTTCAGGGCTTGGGGTTGTCGACACTATAAGCAAGCCGCTGAAAAAAATTATTGTAATAATTCTACAGCAGTTTTCTTCTCTAAGAACGATAAGTACTCTAAAGGTAAAACACATGGACATAAAGTTCCTTATCGTGAAAAGAGGAAATTCAGAAATAAAGAGTGTAAGGGTTTACCACCAAAGACATTTACGCAACATGTTCCGAGGATGGCTCTTGGTTGTATTGATAACTAATTATGATGTTCTAAACACTCTTGAGCTCAATAAAATGTTTCTGATTTTGTTTCTTATTCATTATGTTATTATGCATGCATTTGTGTTTGAATAAGAAATTTACATGTATTATCATAACAAGTATGTGGATTGTATGTTGTTTATATATACTTATGAATCTAGCATGATGAGCTCATGGTGTTGTGATATATGGAAGGGAGTATACGAGTATACTGTGTATGACCGCCATAATCCTCACTATGTAGTTTGTTGTGTCAAGATACTTATGAAGTTAACGGTTAATAAGATTTAATTTGCTAGCCTTATGTTATACCATTAAGAAATATCACGTCAAGTGGGAAAATGTAAGAAATGTGACATGATTATGTCATGATCTTTTAACATCTCATAATGATTTCTTGGTTACCAATACTTTAATGTGTAATCAATCAAATTCAATATTGTGATGAATACTCTTAATGGTTCATTATATCTTGACCGTTATACTTGTTAGCATTGATGGACATGCTAACCTAAAAGCCATATATAAACTAGTCCTTTCCCTACCCTAAAAACACACAAGTAGAATTATTAGCTATCCAGTAAGCTCTCTACACACAAGTGGGTCAAGGGAGAGAAACTAGTTTATGCTTAAGGTGTTCCAGATATAATGTCAACATCCGCTTCCGCTTCGGGTATGTTTTACTTGTTCATGTTAATTATGTGGTTATTATCGTATTCTAAAATCATTGTGGCATAATAGTTTAATGTGTTCATCATGTATACTTGATGCTAATGTTTACACATTTGAATGCTTACATTCGTCTGTTTGCACAAATTATCAAAATACCACAAATCATATCACTAATTGAACACAAAGAGTAAAAAATAAAATAAACAAATCAAGATTACGTGGAATAACTTTCATGTGAACACCTTTTTGTTGGAGAAAATCCATTTGTTCTCTACCTCTTCCAAAGATCTACAAAATACTAAAATCCATTTCACCAGTTAGCAACCAATCCGAATTGCAATATGTTGTTTGATGGGTTGCATTATTTTTGGTAATGCAAAATCAGCGTGCGTTTTTTGTTGTTAAAATTTGATTCTAGAAGAGGATACAAAATACAACTAACCTTGAACTCGAATGCAGCCTACAGGTCTATTTTTTTAAAGCGAAATTGTTCAGACTCATCACAGCCTGGAAAAATTTACGTTGCTATCACCCATGTATCCACCATACCCACAACATACCATAACCAAACACCCATTTAGGAAGCAACAACCCAAAACGCAAACGATACCCGTTTTGTTCGTATACATTCACAACTGCATAAAATCAACAAAACAATATTAAATTCTGTATTTGCATAACATAAAACTCAATGACTAGAACAAAAGTGATTTTTAAAATAGTATAAATAAATCATAAAAACATAGATACCTTGTCATTTCAAATTCACAATGGTCCTACACTAACACGCTTACTAACAATCGTCTTATAACATTTCTGCCATATATTTTAGTGTTATAAAAGATGACACAAATTCTGTAATCCTAATCGTAGTCTCTTACACTAGAGAGTTTATCTACCAAGTCAAATACACACCGCATACCTGATAAAAATATCATGCTGACTCCAGCAAAGTACGCCCGTCATGGCTGCAACGTTAGCATGTTGCCATGCCAAAACGTAGGCAATCTTGGCTTTAATGAAACATGCTCACATGCATCACAACCAATCCTCATCCACCTACCTAAGACCAACATAAGCCCTAGCGGCAAAACTTAGCCCACAACAATAAACATTATTTTAATCCGAGTTTAGCCGGTAAAACAACAATGTTTTAAATCACCACAAAAATGATACCGATATTTTTAAAGGAGGCTTAGATATGTTGTATTCAGATCATCATGGGCTAATAAGCCATGGCTGCAATTAGGGGTGTTATCGGGTCGGGTTATCGGGGTTGTCGGGTTTGTCGGGTCGGGTTGAGTCGGGTTTTGAGTTTTTATAAAGTCACCCGTAACCCGACCCGATAAGTAATCAGGTTATCGGGTTCGGGTTGGATTCGGGTCGGGTTATGTCAGGTCGGGTGATTCGGGTTATCGGGTGACCCGATTAAATAACAATAAGTAAAAAACATAAATTACAAAATAAAAAAAAGAAAAGTATATAAGTAAAAAAAATGTACAACAAAATGGGTAGCAGTAGGCTTTGCAAACACAAAAAAACACATACAACACTGTTATGCAAATTGATACATAAACAAGAAAACTAATTCAGTCCAAATTAAAGATGTAACGGTAGACGTAATTCAACAAAAAAATCATAGTAGCAGACTACTTTGCAAACAAAGCACCTTCAGATTTCCCTTAGATAAAATTATGGAGTAAAACAATATATATTAGCTAGCTAATGGACCATCTTTTAAATAAAATATAGGCAAAAGTGACTAAATAAAAACTAGTTTAAGGATTTTCGGGTCTTATCGGGTTGACCCGATAACCCGACAAGATAAATAATTCAACTCGAACCCGACCCGACAACAATATCGGGTTATCGGGTTCGAGTCAAATTAACCCGATAATCATTTTCAACCCGATTAGACCCGACTCGATAAGACTTATCGAGTTCGGGTCGGGTCAACCCGACTCTACTGACACCCCTAGCTGCAATCACAATTGCAAATGCCACCTTTTCAAGTAGCAATTACCATCCTGAATGCCTAGACAAGATACATATTGTTTTACCGGTTCATTCACAAACCTTTTTTTTAATCAAAAACAGACTAAAAAGACCAAAAATTGATCATAAATGCAAAATATATGATTGTTTTTGTGTTTGTGCATCTGCAGGTACCGGATATGAGAAAAGGACAAAAATGATGACAAAACGGATAAAACCGAGCACGAGAATGGAAAGAGCATGAAAAGCCGGAGCCGAGATTGAATTTATATTTTTTGGATCAAGCCTTAAACATAAAAACACCAAACATAACCCAAATGTCAAATCAATTTCATCATTGGTCCCAAAAAAAAACCTTTGCACTGTTAGTCCAAAATTTGCAAAATCAATCCCTAATTTAAAACCCATTAAAACATATATATATATATATATATATATATATATATATATATATATATATATATATATATATATATATATATATATATATATATATATATATATATATTCAACCTTTTATACCAAAAGCCCAGTCCAATAACCAAAAACCCGACCAACCCATTCCCTAAACCCGAATAAAAACCTAAGTCAAGCATGTTATAACCCGGGTCAACACAAATAAAAAAAGGCGCGGTTTACTGTTTATCTTCTTCAACCTTTTTACCCTCACCTTAATTACCCCGGCTTAAGTACAAATTCCTCTTCTAGAAGGATGATAGACTGACATGTCAGAAGATGTGACGCATAAAGAGGCCACCTTGGCGATCCTTAGTATTCTGATTGGTCGAGACAACAAAGCACGCAATCCAAGGGCTCTGGATTGTACTTCTGAGTGAGAATCTAATCAACGGCTATGATTAAAGATTGAGAAGCTCCCCTAGAAACCCTAGATGCATCCCTCAGCTCCTATAAATAGAATGCCTCACTCCTTACACAAGAGAGTAGTTTTTGGAGTCTACTGCAGTTTTTAGCATAGCTTTTAGCTTATTAATTTAACTTATTGTCTTTTAATATTGTAATTTTCCTTTCAAGTATTATAAACTTCTTTATTATTAATAAAATTCGGGTTTTCTTTAAATTCGAATTCAAATTTCCTTATAAGCTTTGAAATATGTTGTTTGTTTATGGTTAATAAGCTCTTAATAAGTTTACATAAGCTCAATCAAGGTTTTCTATAGCTTGCTTAAGCTGTGTTTCAATTTAAAAGCATTTTAAGTTAAAAATCTATTTTTAAATTTCAAATAAGCTATTTATGGAAGATAAGCCATGGAAGGGCTTATAGATCTTTACCAGCTTATCATCTGATAAGATGGAGCTTGTAGAGTAGCTCATCGGGCTTATTTGATCCTTATTGAGCTAGGATCAAGGTATTTTTCATTTATTGCTTTTAAAACTACTTATAGCTTATCATCTTATTTAGTTATGCTTATTTCTGCTTAATATTTGTTTCTTATTGCTTTATTTGTGCTTATATTGTTAGATCTACTTGTTTTAGTCCTTATTTCATAGTTTAGTAGTAGAATTTAGCTTTTATATACTCTTTTAACTTTCACAATCACCAATAAGCCTTAGCTTATTGGTGAGTGCTTAATGTTAATTCATTTATGTTTTTTATAAGTCTTTCAGCCATAATATTCAAGTTTTAATCATTCTCATAAGCTTTTAGTCTAAAACTATTTTAAAAAGCAAATATGTTTTTCTAAAGGGGTGTTTGGATTTGGAATTTAGACAAGGTTAAAAACTGTGTGCATGAGTTTTGGTCATAAGTTCTATTTGTTCTAGCTTAATTTCAGTCCTATTAGTAGTTATTAAGCTGATTTAAGTAATTCTACCTAGAGTCATAGCTTTTTAATTAGTTTTCCAAGTTTCTTAGTTTAAAACAGTTTATAACAGCTCATTTTGATAAGTTTTTCATTAGGTCCTTTAAGGTGTTATTTTTTTAATGTCTAAGTGTGTTTAAATTACATGTTTTAAGTTTTGGTTTAGTGTCAAAATGTTTTGAGTCTTGTTTTCAAGTTTCTGTCAAAAGTTTTTTTTTTTTTTTAAAAAGTCTCCTAAACTACTTGTTTATCATATTAGATTAGTAGCTTAAATCTTTTTCAAAAATACTCAAAAACTGTTTTTATGTGTTCTTTAATGGTAAAACTATATCTATTTTTAGTTTTTGAATACTAGCTTATTGGTCTTGTAGCTGAATTATTAGCTTAAAAGTCCCTATTCAGTCTGTTGTTTTCAAAAGTGTCTGAGTAGCCTTCTTATCAGCTTATTTTTAAGCTCAATCCTAGTTCAAATTGTTTGAAATTTGTCTTATAAGGTTTTTAGTTGGTGTGCAATGCTATTTTATGGTTTTTAGCTTATTTCAATAACCTTTCATAGCTTATTTTAGTGTCTAAAAGTAGTGGGTCAGTCTTTCTTTAAGTTTTTCAAAATTACAAAAAGTGTCTTAAACTGACTTATTTTCAGCTTCTTTTTAAGCTCGAATTAAGTTCAAAATTGTTTGAAAATAGTTTTTCAAGGTCTTTGGCAGTTTAACTTTGATGCTTTACTAGTTTGAGCTTATTCCATAAGCTTTTGGTAGCTTAAATTGTAGCTAAGAAAATGCCTTTTAGACTCTTTTAGTATCAGCTTTTGGTTTTGGATTAATTCAGTTTTTAGCTTGTTGGCTTATTAGGACTTTTTAGTTTAGATTAGTTTTAGCTTATTAGGTTTGCTTTTAGGACTTTAGTAGCTTATTAGGTTAGAAAAGCTTGTGTTCCATTTTCGTTTTGAGCTCATTAAGCATTTTAGCTTTTAGCATAACTGTTAGCTTAAAAAGCTTATTCTGGCTTATTTTCAAGGTTCTAAAAAAAATTCTTTTACAAAAGTTTCTTATTTTTTAGGTGATTAAAAAGTTGTGTAAAAAGTTTTGCAAATAAAAATAAAAAGGGAAATTGGGAAGTCCAGAGTGAGCCAGAGGTTCGAACCCTAGACCTCAACCAATCTCAACCTTCAACACAACACACTCACCAACTGCCCTTGGGTCTTCTTCGTGTATTACCTTGTACAATTTTTTACTTAACACTTCTTTTCATATTTAGCTTATTAAAACTGTTTGACTTATTTTCCGCTTATTTATAAAAGATGTCACTCCTACATTATTTTTCCTAGGATTCTCATCATCTTAGGAACTTTTTATAAAATTTTCAGATTTTTCTCTTTTAGTTTAGTATTTTTTAGAATTTAACTAGATTAAAATTGCTTTTAATTCATAATAAATAAAATAAAAGTCAAAAAAATATAATTCTTTTTTCTAAAATTATTTTTAGTCATTTAGGACTTTTAAAAAATTAATTTGCATTTTTATGGTTAAAATTTCAAAATTAGGTTTTTTAAGGCTCGTTAAGTGTAAGTGGGCGTTTTTAGTTTAGATTGCGTTTTTGCTTATTTGTGCTTTACTTTCTCGTCTTATATGCTTATTAATTGCTTTTTAGTTTATGTTTTCTAATTTTAGTCATAAATTCCAAAATACCTCTCACTATTCAAAATCACCTGATCACGAACCGAACCCGATTTTCTATTCACACTTCGTTGGGACACAAAACGACCCGGGAATATCATATACTTACGGATATATTGTGGTTTGATTTTCTTTGACCTTTTTGGTTAACTCACTCTTGGTTAGAGAAAGAGTTGGCTAATTGGTTGGGTTTTTCTCGCTATAATATTATATATAATTTGGCACTCACCACATATCAGCCTCTAAACATCTTTTTGCTGACATTTACATTTCATCATCAACGCCTTCGTTATTTCTACCAATAAATAAAGGATACGAACAAAAGTTACCAAGCCAAGATACATAGATGCTTAGATCTATAAACTTCCAACACTACTGCATAACGCAAGCGAACCCTAAAAGCATGTATATCTATCATAGGTGTGAGTTTAAGAAGCTCACTCTGCAAAAAAAAAAAAAAAAAAAAAAAAGTACCGAATACCTAAATATGCAAGGACACTCGAAAAATCCATTTCGCCAAAACTTAGATACAAACGATATGACCAAAGTAACTTCGCAAAGATTATCAACACCCTTAGCTACAAACAACATAAGCAAGTAAAACCTCAAATCTTCTCAAGAAATTCATCAAACACATGGTAGGCAGCAAATCAAACGACATTTTCAAAAAATAAATAAATAAATAAAAATAAATAATAAAAACATATCTTTATATCAAATAACAATGACCACAATTAAGGGTCGGATCGAAACAACACATACCCATTATACAAAACACCAAATCAAAGCACAAATCAATAATTGAAAGATAGAAAAATAAAATTACCAGGACCATAATCAAACACAATTAAAGCTAACACCATGAAATTCCACCTTAAACAGATTTCAGGAATGAAATCGTAAGTCTTCGTTCTTGATTAAATTCCGCCACATAAAAAAGGCCCAAAATTGAAACCCTAGTTCTTGCGTATCTGAATATTCTGGATTTATGTAGTACAACCAATCGTTTATCATTGGCATAAATGGATTGGATTATCCGGGCCACACACAAAGCAACTTTTTCTGGGCCACGCACACAGGCCTACAGAGCCTAGCAGGTGGGCTGTAATTTTGGCAGGAGAACAGATGCAAAAACTACGTCGTTTTATATAGGAATTAATCATATATATAATTATATTGATTTATTATTCTGAAATTTTTGGTATGTTTCACGAAAAGTACTATTATTCATTTCATATTTTCAATTTGGGAGTTCATATTGACACCATTGATGAGAACACTATAATTATGCACATGATATGTTGTAATATATGCATTAAGGGTGTAATATTGTGGGGTCACAATCAATTTATTTGGTGTCAATATCAACTCCCTTACAATTTACATCCTTCAACTTCATTTACCATCTAAATTTTCGTTTAAACTTATAAAATGTACAACGCCTTATATTTTTTACTTTTGCTTTTCCGATTTTGCATAACATTTAACACTTGAATTTTTACAAATTATAATTTTGCTCATGTTATTTTTTTTCCCTCTGTAACATGGGGCAATGACACCTTGTAATAGTCATACCACATTCATTCTCCGTGATGTACATGTCACCATCATTTCTTTAAATGTTTAGATTGGCGAATTCTAATCGGTGCATTGATGAGTGTCTAAATACTCATCATTTTATACTAATCTGAGCTGCCAAAACATACAAAAACACTCAAATATGCATCAAAATACTTAAAATATCTTAGAAGTGTGTTTTATATGTTTCAAATGCAAAATATGCAAAAACAGATGAAAAACGTACAAAGTTTGCATAATTGGCAGTTTCAGTCCCTCAAGTTTCATAAATTGGCAAAACTAGTCCCTGGTTATTCTAAAAACATGAAAAAGTCATCAAAGGTCCTTTTTAATCATAAAGTTACATATTTAGTCCTTTGGTGCAAAGTTTCATAAAATTACAAGTTTAGTCCCTGTACTTTGGAAATTGACATAAATGGTCCCTGGGATGTAAAAACTTTGAGAAAAATCAATTTTGGTCCTTGTAATAATAATCTTTTGCAGGAATGGTCCTTGGTGTGAAGTTTGGTGAATTTACATGATTGGTCCCTCAAGTTTGGTAGTTTGTCAATTTTAGTCCCCGGGTATTTAAAAAATGAAAAATATCAAAAATACCCTTGTACTATTCACATGTGACAATTTAAACCCTTATGATAAACTTTGGAAAATTACACATCATCCCCTCAACTTTCAGCAATTTGCATTTTTGGTCCTTGTGTAATTTCTAAGAATAAACCAAACGGATCCTTTTATTATTATACCACCAAATCCAAATCCACTACCCAACACACTAATAGCCCACTCCCTTTTTATTTAAAACCCAAGCCCATTTTCCAGCCCAGTCCACCCTTAATAAAAACCCGGTCAACCCTGGTTTTGACCAATACCACTCCTTCTCATTTCCCTCCCAAACCACCACCTCCACCGCTGCTACCAAAACCACCCTCCACCTGGCCTTCCACCTCAACCCCCACTTGCCTAACCACTCTCCTCCACCTCCACAACCCTCCAAAACCCTAAAAACCCTCCCCACGCAATCTACAGTACCCAAAACTGACACTTTGACAAATTGGCGCCAAAAAGCTAATTTAAACGGTTAGGATGAATGCAGCCTTATCAACGGCTGGTGATTGGTGGGAAATGTCAAGGTGGGTCCCACAAACTCAGAAAGTGGCTACAAAAGGAATGGAAGCAGAAGACCAGAAGTATGAGATTAGTTAGTATAGTTTTAGTGTCGACTAGTGTAATTTAAAGCTTCTAAGTAATCAGTTAAGTTGCTTCATTGTATCTTTAAACTTTTGCAATAATTAATTTCAAGTCTCAGTTGCTATCTCAGTTTATGCATTTTCATTAAAATCTCACAAAGCTTGTAAGTTGTTATTTGTTGTTATTATTGAATTCATAAGCTCATATAAGCTCTGACAAGGCTCAAATAAACTTAAGAATACCTTACTTAGCTGTTTAGAATAGAAAAACAAAAATACCAAAAATAATCAATAAAATAGAAAATAAATTAAAAATTAGTGAAAAAGAAGGAATGGAAGCTGAAGCAAGATGAAAATTGGAAGGTTTCTGGTTTAGAACCTTTTGGGAGGTATTAAGTTGGTTACTTGTTCCTTGTTTCATCATATCTCAGTGGATACCAATTGTAAGCAATATTTCAATTTTATGCCTTTTGTTTTGATAATGCTTGTTACTGTTTGATTAGTGTTCTTAAGTGTTTATTGGATACTTGTTAGTTATAATATCAATTAAAATCAGTCACTTGTTATTTGGAAATCATTTGTACTTAAAATCAAAAATCATACAGTGTATAATTCATTTTTGACAAATCTGAGGTATCTGCTTGTGTTGTGATAGATTCAGGTTCATTTGATCTTACAATATCATAATTTAGTGTTAGGAATCTGAGTTGTGGTTTAAACTCACCATTTCCTTTGGAAATCACCAAAACTGCCTAGTAAGGGAGTGTTTGGATCAGTAGAATCCATTGACCTCAAGGGTGTTGTAGTTGTTGTTTCTGGTTCAGTCAATTCATACTAGGTCTCAATAGCTTAGAACAAAAATAAAAACCATAGGTTTTTACTTAAAAAGTCAAGATCACAGTTTATGATCCTACACAGTTAACTGTGTAAGATTTTAGGATTCATACTCACTCAAATCTGTTTCATAGTTGTTAGGAAAGCTTAATTAAGTCTTATTATACCTTATTACTTCATAATCAGTCAATAGAGTAGGATCAAAGTTGGTTAAAGTCAATTTAGCAAGTTTCATCAAAAGTCAATTTTACACTTCTCAGATTTTCTCAAATCTGGTGGGATTTTTGTTGAATTTTGTATTAGGTTCTAGGTTCTGAAACTTTTACAAATAATAGTCTACCAGATCTAGTTTTAGATTCCATATAGCTTATATTTTTAGAAATTTTCCTCTGGGCCCCACTCACCCTCAATCTCACTTGCAGGGAAGACTTCTTCCCCTGCACCAGATACTCAGTCCATCACCACCACTTTGGTGGTGATTTGTGACCACCACAGTGGGCCCCAGACCTCAAATCTTGTTCCATTCAACCCCCCTCCTACCAGGGAGTATTAGTTGACCATTTGTTTGACCCTAGACTCAGTGAACCCCACTTGGATTTGCTTCCAAACTTTGTCCCATTTTCTGTCTCAGTCCACAATAAACAAGTGCTTATTGTGGCTTATTGGCTTATTCAGTGGACCCCTTGTGCTTATTCTTGCTTATACATGTTCAATTAACTCTGAGGAACCAAGTTTTACCATAGTGGGTCCCACACAAGTCAGTTTGAGCTTATTTGCCACTTTGGTCAAACAAAGTCAACTGTGGTAGCAATAAGCTTCCACAGTGCTTATTATTAGTTTATAAAATAGTTGTTTTTACAAAAGTTGTTTATTTTTAAGTATAATTTAGTTTTGTAAAAGAAAAATCCAGAAAATACAATATAAAAATAAGTGATAGTTTCTATTTAATTTAATTTAATTTTAATTTTCATTTTTACATTTTTATTAAGTAATTTGTATTTTTATATTTTTATTAATTTCCTTTTAGGTTAAAGTATTTTTAATAATTTTCTCAGATTTTTATTTTGTAATTTGATATTTATTAGAATTAAAAATAGTTTTATTAATAATTAATCAATAATTAAGTTATAAATAGCACAATTAATTTTTATAAGGTAAGACCTAGTTTTTATATTTTTTATAGCTTTTATAAGTCATAAAATAGTTTTATAAATTTTTCCATAATTTTCTAAGTTGATTTAGTATTATTTGTAATTTAAAATAGTTTAATTAGTATAATTAAGATAAATAGTTTTTAATTAATAAAAAGCTCATAAAAAGACAAAAATATTTATTTTTATTTTTTATACCTTCTTCAAGTTCATTTTAAGTTTTAGAAATTATTTTTATAAATTTTTAGTTTAATTTGTAGTATTTATCATTTTTAGTTTAATTTAAATTAGGTTTAATTAAATAGTTAATTAGTTTTTAATTAAATAATTAATAATAAATAATAAAATAATCTAAGAAATAGTTTTCTTTTTAATTAAATTTTATTTTAAGTTTAAGTTTATAGAATTTTCATTTTTAACCCTTGTAGTTTATTTTTTTAAAAACTCACCTTTTTCTCAGTACGCAGTCGCGTCTGATTTTAATTTGGTGTACGTTTTAAACATTTTAGATATCTAGGTTTCACGTAATCGTTAAAATAGTTTACCTAAGTTATTTTGTTTTATAAAACCTTAGTGTAATCACTCACACACACTTTTATCCTTTCCTGTTCACATTCACTCGATCACAGATTCGTTTTTAATATCATCACAACCTCGTTGGGACATTACGACCCGGGGAAACACTGTATTCCACGGAAGCATTTGCCTCAGCTGTTTGACTATTATACTTGACCATTCACAAGTGGTTGACCAATAATTATCTGACCGTTTGAGGCGAATCATGCATCATTTCCAATACTTTTGATTATTTCTCGACAATATCAGCCTAAATGAGAAAAGTGGTTGATAGTGATAAAAATAAATGTAGTTTACATTTTTTTTAGAAAAATAGTAAGTGCATAGTGTGGCTCGTTATACACGCACGCTTGTTCTGGTGCGTTTTGGTCTTGTGGCACTGCCATACCGTACCCCGCGCCATAGGCACTCCACTAATGTGATAACGGTTGTTTTTGTGTGTAATTTTTCTTATTTTACGGTAAAAATGTTCAAAACATAAGAAGAGATACGAACAAAATATTGATCATAGTGTAGATTGATTTAGTTTTTAAGTATTTGTCGTATCGTATTTTACTTTTGTTGGAACTCGTATTTTTAATATAATCCTATTTGAATTTGAATTTAAAAATAAGTTTGTTTAAAAAAAATTAGCCCTTGGAATATAACATGTTATGGGGATGGAGAGTATTTATCATTGTGTGTGTTATATGAATTCTATATGGTAAAAGCTAACGTAACGATGCTTATAATAACATTCCACGTCAAGTGGCGAAAAGACAATGGTATAATCGATGTAAAAGCTTTATAAAACTCATTTGCATATTTACGTTGTCATTTATAAAACCTAAGACGCAACGTTACATTTTAGGTTGCTCCTAAGAGCATGTGGTAAGGTAACCATGCGTTAAAACTTAACGCACTGCCACCTCAGCGCCTCATCAGTTTTTCTCTTTTAATCTTAACTCTTTACTTTCCACCCCGGTAACATAACTCACCTTAACTCACCTCCACCCCAAATATTTTCAATTTCAACCCCAATTTTTAACAAATACTTCATTTAAATAAAACATAAACATTTATAAAACACAAATTACATAAAACATCTTAATTAATAAGCGAGATATTTTTGAATTCAAAATTCAAACAGAAGACGGGATAAATTTTAAATTCAAAAATTAAATACAAGGCGGGATCTTTTAAACACAAACGTAAATTTTTTATTAATAAAAACATAAACGTTACATAAACAGAAATTAAAACATTACAATACTAAATTAAAAACTAAAACTTCAATTATAATCTGGGTGATCCCAGGTCTGCGAGTTGTCGGAGCGGAAACCGTCGTCATACGGATCAAAGCTCGCAAACCTCTCTGCTTCGATCTGAGCTTCCAACCTGCTCAGCTCCCACTCGTCCTCAGAGTTCCAGCCATCATCAGGTTGCTGTTGTTGTGGCTCAACAACTCTTGGTGCAGGTGAACTTGATGCAGCGTGCACATTCTCTTCAAAACTCCAACGTATCTTGTTGGATTTTTCGTTCTCTATCTTCTGCACACAACCCCACAATGTTTCAACAATATCAGCGTCTTTGCGAAACTCATTGTACAAAAACTGGTCGATCATATATTTTCTGTCGACAGAGATATCTTTGCATGCTGTGTATCGTGTTCTCAGGCGTTCTTTGCGTAACTTCGCCAACTCAAACTTCTTAATAACTTCGATAATTGCATCTTGGCGTTCCTTGTCATCAATTTCGACTTGTTTTTGGACATAGTTTTGAACTTGTTCCACAGTGTGGGGAAGTTTACAAGCCATTTTTTGTGTTTGATTTGTTGTTTGAATTATGCTAGAAAGTGTGTGTTTCAAAGTGGTATTTATAGTGTGTGTGTGTATATATATATATATATACTCAATGGCTATAAAACGTTTAAATTTTATTTATTTATTTTTTATTTTTTTTAAGTCACAACGGCTATAAAACGTTTAAGTTGTGATTTGATTTTTAAATCGTAGGGGTTGAATTTGTAATTTTTTCATTTTGGTATTCAAAAAAGGAACTAATATTACAAGGGCCAAAAGTGTAATTTTTTTTAAACATGCTGCTTTAACGCACGTTAAGCACTTAACGTGCCGAGTTAACGTGCGTTTGCCTTTCTGTCGCAGTAAGGTAACTCGGTCCAAACTAGGGGTGCGTTAAAAGTTAACGTGGGTGACAAAGTCACCTTACCGTTAGCTCTAAAACGCAATCGTGGCTGCTTCTTCTTGCTATGTTTGGCAGGAAGTCAGGAACACAACTATATAATTCATGGTAAAGGAACAAGGTCCCCTCTAATCAAGTGACGAAGATTGTTGGTGATCCGTCTCAAATTAGCGTGTACACAATTTAAAAAGAAGCTATCCGTGGAGCACATTAGTGATGGATGACTTTGGTTGCTGCTTAATTGGTTCTTATTGTTTTATGACCTCTTGTTTGCATTTTTTGGTTGTTATGCGTTGAGTATGTTCTATGCATATTGTTTTTAGGTTTAAGGGTGGCTCATTACCACCCTCCCATGTAACCTAAACTTTATTTCATTCATTAATATATTCATTAGGTATAAACCCTTTACTCAAAAAAAAAAAAAAAAAAAAAAAATCATTCACAACTCATTCGCAACTCATTCATATGAAGCAAGCAAACAAATTCAGCTAGGTAATCAACACCAATGAACACGACTAATATGTCACATGCATATGTCATGTGTATCGAATTCGCATTATGTTCGTAATATATTAGCATTGTCATCACTACAAAATTATAATCGAGATGAGAATGGTTAGATTTGGTAACTTATGGATAGCTGCAGAAGCTACAAACGCAGCTGTAGTTAGGCGTTAGACATTAAATAGGTAAAACATACGTGTTTAATAGATTAAAGTACAAAATGATAGGGGTGATATCGAAATATTGAAAAAATGAATAAAAAAATTAAAAAATAAATAAAAAATCTAGTTTTAGCAATACATCAAATAATTTAGTCAAGTTAGAAATAAGTTTCATTTTGATGTTAATTATGCAAATTTCCTCCTATATTTGTGTCTAATCAAATATGTAAATACATATATTTGACACCTGAACATATATGTAGTTATTCAAAAGGAGTAAATTCGTATAAGATACCTATCAAACACTTATGGCCATGAATATGATTTATATCTAAATATATGATACGTTTGTATCATTGTATGTTTCTAGATTTGAACACCTAATCACATAGTCGATTAAAGTGGTTCATGTTCATATCATTTTGATACAAGTTACAAGTATTTACGTGTGTGAATATGCTATATTCGATCTCTTTAAATGTTTCTAAATTTGACTTAGTTGTTGGATAACCGAAAATAATGAGAATATGCTGCTTAATTTTAGTTTAGTCACTCTTTATTACATACTATAAATATACATTTTTGCTACAATTTCTATTAGAAGAACAAGCAAAGGTCAGTTTAAGATTTAGAAGCTCAAATTTTTAACGTCTTTTGTTATAACATTCTATAGCTATTGATTTCTTTTTTGGTTTCTCGTATCGTAGCAAAAGGTGATCTATGGAGTCTTCGAACGGGAATTTACAAGTTTTGAACGCGCTAGATGGAGCGAAAACACAATGGTACCACTTCACCGCGATTGTGATTGCGGGGATGGGGTTCTTTACGGATGCATATGATCTCTTTTGTATCTCACTTGTCACTAAATTGCTAGGCCGAATTTACTACTATAATCCGGGGTCGCCAAAACCGGGTAGTTTGCCTCCTGAAGTCTCGGCCGCGGTGAATGGTGTTGCTCTAGTTGGGACACTAGCTGGACAGTTATTTTTCGGGTGGTTAGGTGATAAATTGGGACGGAAAAAAGTGTATGGTATCACACTTATGCTAATGTGCCTTTGCTCCATTGCTTCGGGTTTATCATTTGGTAGCCACCAGAAAGGGGTAATGACTACACTTTGTTTTTTTCGGTTTTGGCTAGGGTTTGGGATAGGGGGTGATTACCCGTTATCCGCTACTATAATGTCAGAATATTCGAACAAGAAAACTCGTGGTGGGTTTATAGCTGCTGTCTTCGCGATGCAAGGGTTTGGGATATTGGGAGGAGGTATTTTTGCAATTTTTATATCCGCAATTTTCGATAGTAAATTTAGGGCTCCGTCTTATGAAGTAGATCCCATAAGGTCGACGGTTCCGGAAGCTGATTATGTTTGGAGGATTGTATTAATGGTTGGAGCGATTCCCGCACTTTTAACTTACTATTGGAGAATGAAAATGCCGGAAACTGCTCGGTTTACAGCCCTAGTGGCGAAAGACGCGAAGAAAGCAGCTTCCGACATGTCTAAAATATTACAAGTCGATATAGAAGCCGAGCAAGAGAAACTTGATGAAGTGGTGGAAAGTTCGAAACACTCATTCGGGCTTTTTAGTTCTGAATTTCTTAAACGTCATGGGCTTCACTTACTCGGTACCACTAGCACTTGGTTTTTACTAGACATTGCGTTTTATAGTCAAAACCTCTTCCAAAAAGACATTTTCAGCGCAATAGGATGGATCCCACCCGCAAAAACCATGAACGCGGTTCAAGAAGTTTACAAAATCGCACGAGCACAAACTCTTATTGCTCTATGCAGTACAGTCCCTGGATACTGGTTTACGGTCTTTCTAATTGATAGAATGGGACGCTTCACAATCCAACTAATCGGTTTCATCATGATGACAATATTCATGTTCATTTTGGCATTCCTTTATAACTATTGGATTCGTCCTGAAAACAACATAGGCTTCGTGGTAATCTACTCGTTAACATTTTTCTTCGCAAATTTTGGCCCAAATGCCACTACATTTGTAGTCCCTGCGGAGATTTTTCCTGCTCGTTTAAGGTCAACCTGCCATGGAATATCAGCAGCCTCAGGGAAACTTGGAGCAATAATTGGTGCTTTCGGGTTTTTGTACTTGGCCCAAAACAAAGATCCAGCTAAGGCGGATCACGGGTATCCAGCTGGGATTGGAGTGAAAAACTCATTGATTGTGTTGGGTGTTATTAATCTGTTGGGAACATTATGTACTTTTCTGGTACCTGAATCGAAGGGGAAATCACTTGAAGAAATGTCTGGTGAAAATGAAGACGAAACAGGTGATACAAGAGCGTGATGTTTGCCGTATCACACCTTTGTCTTCATTTTAACGGTGTTGAAACCTTAATTGCTGTTTTTAGCTTCTTAGTTGATATTACTGCAAGATATTTTGGTTTCTAGACTTATTATACAGCTTATTTTCTGTTATTTGTGTTTCAGTTTCATGTAAGAGATTGAAACACCCTTTTGAGTACCGTTTAACTTGTTCTTAATTATATTATAGTTTATGACTTTATTCATTTAAACTTGATTAAAGTAGCAGTTTTAAAATCCGAGAACACAAAGATTTTGCTAAACGTAAAAATTTAACGAAAAACAGAATCCAGAATAACGTATAAAACAAAAACAAGATTACATTACAGATAAACAACAACAACAACAACAAAGCCCAATCCCGCCGAGGCAGGGTATGGGAGAGGTATAATGTAGATAGATCCTACCCCTACCCAAGATAAACCCGGAAGTAATCATTATAAACCGTTGTCTGTTTATAATGATTACTTACATTACAGATAAGTAATCATTATAAACAGACAACGGTTTCATATTTTCGTGGAACGTCAGTATTGGACTATGTAAACGCCAATAACACATTGTCTCTACACTTATTCTGTTTCCGAAAGCTTAAAAGACAAAACACCAGATAGAAAATGTCAACGCCTCAAGAAGATGACTCCAAAGATGCCGGCAACATTAAACTTCTGAATCTTTAACAAACAAATGCAGCAGACAAAAAACTTGCTGTATACATTGAAAATCACGATTATCAAGAAAACCTCAGACACATCAAAAAGCATATGCTGGAATATGTTGTTTCTTTATATACACTGTCCGTTTAGTGTAACGGGTCAGTGTTAGCAATGGCAGGGGATCAGCTTCAAGTGTTACATGCACTAGATCTTGCTAAAACACAATGGTATCATTTCACCGCTATAATAATAGCAGGAATGGGTTTCTTTACTGATGCATATGATCTATTTTGTATATCACTCGTCACTAAATTGCTTGGTCGAATATACTATCATGTAGAGGGTCACCCAAACCCGGGCGTATTACCCGCAAATGTAGCAGCAGCGGTTAATAGTGTGGCGTTTTGTGGGACCCTCACTGGTCAACTCTTTTTTGGGTGGCTTGGGGATAAAATGGGAAGAAAGAAAGTGTATGGCATGACACTTATGATTATGGTGATTTGCTCCATAGCTTCCGGACTTTCGTTTAGTGATGACCCAAAGGCGGTTATGGTTACTCTTTGTTTTTTTCGGTTTTGGTTAGGATTTGGGATTGGAGGTGACTACCCACTTTCCGCTACTATTATGTCTGAATATGCAAATAAGAAGACTCGTGGTGCTTTTATTGCAGCAGTTTTCGCTATGCAAGGGTTCGGAATTTTAGTCGGGGGTGTTTTTGCAATTATTGTATCTATATCGTTTAAGGCCAAGTATAATGTTCTTCCCTATGAAAAAGACGCGTTGGGCTCAACCCCACATCAAGCCGATTACATATGGAGAATTATTTTGATGTTTGGAGCCATTCCTGCGGCTATGACATATTATTGGAGAATGAAGATGCCTGAGACGGCTCGATACACGGCTTTAGTTGCCAAGAATGCAGACAAGGCGGCAACTGATATGGCTAGAGTTATGCAGGTAGATATCGAAGCAGAACAAGAAAAAGTCGAGGAAATAACCGAAAAGGAGTCGAACTCATTTGGCTTATTTACAAAAGAATTCCTTCGACGTCATGGACTCCACTTGCTTGGGACCACAACCACTTGGTTCCTACTCGACATCGCCTTCTACAGTCAAAATCTCTTCCAAAAAGACGTTTTTAGTGCAATCAAGTGGATCCCACCTGCCAAGACTATGAGTGCAATCGAGGAGGTTTTCAGGATAGCAAAAGCTCAAACCCTAATTGCACTTTGTAGTACTGTTCCCGGATATTGGTTTACGGTTGCGTTTATTGACAGAATGGGAAGATTTGCTATCCAATTGATGGGTTTTACTATGATGACAATCTTTATGTTCGCGTTAGCAATCCCTTATGATCACTGGACTAAAAAGGACAACAGAATCGGGTTTGTGGTGATGTACTCACTGACTTTCTTCTTTGCTAATTTTGGTCCAAATGCCACCACATTTATCGTGCCGGCCGAGATTTTCCCAGCGCGATTAAGGTCCACTTGTCACGGGATATCAGCAGCATCAGGGAAGCTTGGGGCAATAGTGGGTGCTTTCGGGTTCTTATATTTGTCTCAAAGCAAAACGACCCCTGAAGCAGGGTATCCTAGAGGTATTGGTGTTAAAAACGCACTAATTATATTGGGTGTTGTTAACCTTCTGGGGGCTCTTTTTACCCTTTTGGTACCTGAAGCTAAAGGAAAATCACTCGAGGAGATGTCAGGTGAGAATGATGATGATTATGATGCGGTTAAGCCTGAAGATGTATCTAAGTTAACCGGAGCTGTGGAGCTTAATGCTAATTCAGTTTAAAATAACTCCACATACCTATTTGTTTTTTGTTGTAATTTGTACTTTTGTTCTTCATAAAGTTGCTGTATTTTTTATTAACAATTATCTTAGTATTGAATATTGATAAAGATCGCTACAATATCTCATTTCATACCATAGACATAAGAGTTATTTGCATAGCATATCACCATGCCTTTTATTTGCACCATTTTAGTTTTCGTGTCTGTTAGACAACCGATTCCTGTAAGGTGACTTTGTGTCTGTTGAGCATTTGAAATGATTCCTTTATATAAAAGAGTACATGCATAAAAAAATTGTCAGCTTTACATATATAATGTTAACTTTGGTATAAAAATGTTAACATTATGAGTTAAGAAAATTGACCCGAACTGGACAATAAAGGGCATGAAGCCATAGTTTAATGACTCGAATGCACACAAACAAGCACTTAGCTAGTGGGACAAATATAAAAGTCTGTTACTCTTTTATCAAAAAAAAAAAAAAAAAAAAAAAAAAAAAAAAATCCCTTTAGAAACCTGTGTGTTTGATCTCTAAACTCATAGGCATTTAATATTTGCTTACACCACTTAAATAGCAATAAGACAACGATATAATCATAAGGCATCTACATAGATATGCATTGACGGGTAATTACTAGATACATAATAATTGTATGCGGAAATAATTGGATAATTCTTACAGTAATCGGTTGAAATATAGAGTTATTGTCATGCAGGTGCCATTTATTTTGGAAGAGGCGGAAACCAGTTTGCATCTTTAGGTAGGTGGAGACACGGGCTCAAGAAAGACAACCGATTAGTATACACGTTCCTTGAGCACATCAAGCTCCATTTCTGTAGGGTCAGTAGCTTGAATCTCGTAATGCACACCATCGAGCTCGCGTCTGAGCCTGTCTTTTGATGTTGCATATAACATCTTGGCTCGAATCCTAGAGGTTGCAGGAGACCTAAACAACATCCAAGTATAAGTTCAAGATTTTACATTAGAGTATGCAGTAACTTAACGTATTTTTTTACACTAAACAGAAGACATTTTCACATGAAATATTCGTGACTGTTTTTCATTTGTCTCATTAATCATTGTAATTCAAATTTTTTCTATTAATTGCATATCTGAGTTACTAAAAGATAGTTTTGTGTCCTGTTTAAGCCATTTTGTAGCAAAATAACCGAAACAGGACAACCTGCAATCATTTAATGTCACAAGCGTACAAAAGATATACAATGACAAATTCGGAACAAATTGTACGTACAAGGATCGGTCACTTAACTCTAATGTTTAGAAAATGACACGAGATAAAAATGCATTAAATTAAATTATAAAGAAAGCTAACCAGGCAATGAAGAAGATCTTGCTCTTTTGACAGTTGTCCGAAGTGACAAAGTCAAAGTCATAGACAGCGTATCTACAATCATTTTCGGGTAACGCTAATGTAAAATCTTCATAGCTTTCAGCAGGAGTACCAGTTTTATCAACCACCACTTGGTTTTTCTTCTCATCAATTTTAAAAATCACATAACGGTGAGCCTTCTTCCGTTGAAGTTCCAAGAAGGTACCTTTACACTGATCAGCGACACCCATACCAGAAGAAGCATTCGCCTGTGAATCATAACCAAGTTCATCAATTGGTGATAGGTTAGAGGAGTTACAAACCACATAATATGCACATACTCAATTTTATACCAGAGATACATGACTTCATAGTTACTTTAGGGGGTGTTTGGGATTGCTTTTTGGATCTGCTTATCTCCTTATTACCTAATAAAATAAGTTGCTTTGAATAAGCAGTTGCTGACGGTAAAAAACAGCTTACCAGCAATCCCAAACATCATCAAAACTGCTTGTATGTTGTATCACAACATAATGAACCTACAAGCAGATTATTGAACTGCAATAAAGGACGAGCAACTATGAAAAGCAACCTAAACCACAAAAACTAAACACCCTCATAACTGCTTATACGTTTTGCTTTATCAAAACTCCAGAACCAAATATGCAATCCTAATTAACTTAAAAACTAAGCTGCTTATTCTCTTTCAAATAATTGGTCTAAACAGCTTACTGAAACAACATAAACAGCTGAGCTGCTTGGCTATATCCAAGAGGGTGTTGGAGATTGCTTATATTATATGCTCATCTGCTTAATTTGGTGCAACATAAGCCGTTTCAAGAACCAAGAGCTACATATCCAAGATAAACTTACAATGATTCAAACCCCCATATAAAACCTATAACCCTACGCCAAGAAAATAATTAAGCAAATCCAAACACCCCTTAAGTTGTGTCATTATTTCTCTATCTACTTACTGCATTTTTTACAAATCTTTTACAGCATAAGCAAATTCAAACACTATTTCCGAAGTACTAAGGGGGTGTTTGTTTAAGTGAATTTTTGGGTTTATAAGCTTATGTAATTTCACCTAATGATTCATAAGCTCTTTTTTTTTTTTTTTTCGTCTTAGTCTAACAGTAATGAGCTTATAAGCTTATGAATTGGGCTTCTGCTTATGTTATATAAGCGGCTTATGGCTTATATATCTTGAGCTCATAAGCCTTTGCTAAGCGTTTGACTTAGCTTATCATAGGTTAAAATGACAAAAAAGTACATGAACTTTAAAAGAGTGTAATTGTTAAATGAGGGTATAAAAGTCTTTTTATATAATATCCTTAAATAAGCCCAACCCATTCTCAAATAAGCCCAAAGGCTTATTAAAACCCCTTTATATAAGCTCATAAGCCCAAATGCTTAGTTTAGGCTTATTTAACATATACTGTATAAGCTAATAAGCTTATAAGCAGCTTAGCCAAACACCCACTTATGAACAGAAATCAAATAAGCTTGTAAGCCCAAAAATAAACATAACAAATGTGCTGATAACAATCAATAGATCACAATCACAGAAACATCTAACAACAAACAAAAAAACTCATAATTCATAGCAAATCAAATACTGAAAACCAACTTAATATCATAATGAAAGTACAAATATACCCCTCCTCTGAATCTAAAAGACATGATGATGATGATCTTCAATATAAAACCAAAACCAAAGTTGTAAAACAAAATGGGAAATTGACTATTAGATGTTTTGTGGGCTGAAAATGGGTTAACCACAAATATTGGAATTGGAATAAAATGGTTAGAAATGGAAATTGGATTCGATTACGTAAAGATTTTTAGAGATATTTTTGGGGCGGTGCGTAGATTCAACGCTGATTTCAGTCGCACGTGTGTAAAGTCTTTTAAGGGATTTTTTTTTTTTTTTTTTTTTTTTTTTTTTTTTTTTTTTTTTATGTCGGGTTTCATTAACGGCTCTATGAAAAACACTATCGACTCACCGCGTCCCTTAAAACATGATTAACCTTTTAAGGTTGGGAGAATTGCAAATATACCCAATAAAACTCAAAAACTTGCATATTTCCCTAAAATACAAGTTTTCAATGCATGATGTACAATGCAAATTAAACATGTGTTGGGTATATATGCAAATATGCAAGTTTTAGTGGGTATATATGCAATTGCCCCTTTAAGGTTTTGTTTGGTTTAGAAAAATAATTTAAATATGATTGGTTCATTTAAAAAATTAATTGTTGAAATGATGAAAAAAATGTATCACATTTGTTAAAAGATACATGAAGTGGGTCTCATTATTAGACTTATATATTACTGGTTTAATTATGATGATTTGCACGCGTGTCATATTGATTGGTATACAATACAGTATACAAACTCATAAAACAAGATGAAAATATGATACAATGGGTGATGATTTGCACAAAATGATTTTTTCTTTGCACACATCAGTATACGAGTAGTTAATGCACATTATAACTAATGTACCATTGTTTAATGCATAGAATAGAGTGTGCCAATAAAAAAATAAGAGTATGCAAATTAATTCCTATAAATAATTGATGTGTATAAATCAAGAGTCGATGTAAGTTTAGTGTTTGGTTAATTGGTATGGTTTTTGAAAGAGTTATTAAACAACCAGAAAATAAGCGGGCTCAAATCCCGCAATATACACATCTGGTGGTGGCAAGAGAGGTTGGAAACAGTCATAGTGATACCTCATTGTCTAGATTAGGCCGTATAGATATGTCTGTCCTCTAAGATAACTAGACAAGAACAATATGATTTGGGTTCAAAACCAAAACCAAATCAAACTAATTATAAAACAGAAAAACCAAAACCATACAACCTTAAAATTCGGTTTGGTTTCAGTTAAAACCAGGGGTGGAAATGAGCCGAGTCACTCGTGAAAAACTCGGGATCAGATCGGTAAAAAGCTCGAACGAGCCGAGCCTAAACGAGCTCGAGCCTAAGTTGCAACTCCTTTATTAATCGAGCTCGAGCTTTACATACAAAGCTCGTTTGGGCTCGTGAGCCTAAACGAACCTAAATGACATTATGATATTTGAAGTATTAAACATATATACGAGCCGAGCTTAAGCTTATTAACAAACTCAATAAAGATATATTATGAGCCAAGCTCGAGCTCGAGCCAAGCTTTAACTTTTCATGGCTAAATCTTATAAACGAGCCGAACTTGAGCCGAGCCCGAGCCTATATAATATACCACGAGCCGAGCTCGGGCTCAAAATTTAAGACTCAAAAAGAGCCAAGCTCGAGCTCGAGCCTTTTAAAATTTAAACAAGCCAAGCTCGCGCTCTGGCAGGCTCCGGCTCGGCTCGACTCGTTTCCACCCCTAGTTAAAACCAAGAAAACTAAATTCAAGTAAACTTAATAATCTAATCTAAAAGTTATAAATAAAGACTTAAAACTTCAAAAAAGATTGACAAATCAAACATGCCACCCCCCCCCCCCCCCCCCAAACACACACACACACCCCTTTTGGTCACGTCATGCCATATTTGCTTTAACACAAACATCATTCACACTGCCAAAATCACCCCTCCCCCGTAACATGCCTTAACATCTCCTTTTAGGACCCAACATTATATTTATTAGATTTCTTAGAAAAGTTTCGTGTGTTTGTTTATCACGTAATTACCTAGGATTTTCTTCGTTGTATAGTGCATCTTTTGATCCAATTACATTGTATATTTGGTTTCAGACTAATATACAATCCGTAGAATTCACTTATCGCAAAATTTTGATCTTTCAAAATCATTTATGCAATATGATGCAAGTGTACATTATTTTATCTAGCTTTTTGATAGTTTAAGTACGCGATGGTTGCTGTATAATTCCCTAACGTCCTTTGAGGACACCAAAAGCACTTTCAGCATCATCTCTTGCACTTTGTTGTCGTCTCTTATACAATATATGATTCTCTTCTCGTACCACCGTAAATGATTTGACAAAAGTAGCCCATTGTCGGTAAATCTCGTCAGCTATGTAATACATTTTTTTCATATGTAACTCCATTTACTTCAAATGGAACCACCAAGGCGATGTCATCAATAAGTTTATCAAATTACAAAGAACAACTTAAAACATTAAAATTGTAACCCGCTACACTTGAAACGACATGCCAAATTATCCACAAATCGTGTGTCGCAACAGTTTCAAGCATTATAGTTGAGTATTTTTTTATTTTTTATCACCTTTTGCAATTCATGCTTTCAAGCAATCCTGAAAACTCATGAAAAATCTCATTGGTAGCATATATATTTTGAATGTCATTAAATTTTGGTTTCCTTAAATATTCATACATGTAAAAACCAATAATGCACATACACATAATGATCATTAGGTACTCGTACAATATTGGCAGTTTGCCTTAACTGTTTGTACATTTGACTATATAAGTGTGTAAATAAAATGTTGAAGCATGCAAATCATCTATTTTTTTTTGAGAATTGATTTGCATACATTACAAATTGATTGAGACACTCCAATATATGCATTAAATATTTGTATAATATTAACATTTTATTTTAACTATTTATATATATGAGTGTACAAATAAAAAATTAAAGTGCGTAAAATCTTTCTTTTTGTTAGATGTCTTTGAAACTTTCAATGATCATTCTGTATTCATTATGTCAGTGAAAAACTAGGAAATTTCTAGAAAACTTCTTTATAAATTGCTAAAAAGAGAAAGCACATTCAAAACGAGTACAATCGGGAATTTCTATGTTGAGAACAGAAAACGTGTCTTCAGTTTTTATAATTTTAGTAAAAGAGTAAAGATCATTTGAGACCAAACTTTTTTTACATACTAAGGGACTAATCTCCACCCTTCATATTCCCTCCATCTTTATTTGATCTAATGGATGAGATTAATCCCAACAATTTAAAAAACCCACTTTCATCCTTTTTTTTCAAATATTAATATCTTTCAAACCGTTAATAGTTAAGCGAAAAAAAATATACCGTTACGACGAGCATTTAATTATCTTTCTATAGATAGGCTAATTGATATATTTTCGAAAAAAAAAAAAAATCATTTTTTTCACGTTTTTTTTTCGTGTCCGAAAAAATCATATATGATATTACATATAATATCATATATGATATGTAATATCATATATGATATTATATGTAAAATCATATATGATATTGCATATCATATATGATTTTACATATAATATCATATATAATACTATATATGATATTATATGTAATATCATATATGATATTAATATCATATATGATATGCAATATCATATATGATTTTTTTTCGGACAGGAAAAAAAAACGTGAAAAAAACGATTTTTTTTTTCGAAAGTATATCAAAGTGTCCGTCTATAGAAAGATAATTAAATGCCCATCGCGATGGTGTAATTATTTTCGCTTAACGATTAACGGTTTAAGAGATATTTAAATTATAAAAAATTGGTGAAATAATAAAATCCTTTTAATCTCAACCATTGATTTCCTTTTTAAATGAATGGTGGGGATGAGTCCCTTGGTATGTGAGGAATGTTTGGTTTGTTGAATAACTCGACTCTTAGTAAAATCCAAAATTCTTCGGTCTCAGAAAGTTTATGGCCACTAAATAAAAATAGTTTTTAGGAAAACTATTTCATTTTACAACTTCTGTTGTAACTCTCTTCGATTGTTGAAAACACATATTAGCTTCTTGCTAGCATATGATTTATACAAGGGTTTTGCTAAACAATGTCCGGTAGGTAATGTTTAAAATGAATATAAAAGGAAATTTAGACTTAATTAAATTAAAAATCGCATATATTTAAGTTAATTTTTATGTTCATTTATTATGCATTAAATGCATAATTACTTTAAACATGAAAAAAAAAATAGATTGTTTAATGTAGTTTAAACATTGCCCAGGAGCAGTATTTAGCAAAATTCTTTATATAAAAGTAACGCCAGTAAAAAATAAATAAATAAATAAAACAATTTCTATAACTAAATCCACGCTTACAAAAAATTGTATTTATCAGGACCTCAAGAAAAATACCTACACTTTCTCTTAAATAAACAAAAAGGAAAAAGCCATCAATATTGGGCCCTCGTCGAAATAAACAAAGTAAAGACGGCCAAGTAGGAGACGTACCAATCTTAAATTTTACTCATGTCGGTCAATGTCCCATATCTACATCACAATACCTGTAACGCATTTTTAACATTCTTTCGTTCAAATTTGTAACGTTTTCATGTATAGATTTCTAAGCAAATACAATTAATTAAAATTAGTTTTAACTTTTAATGTCTGTGTATGTACGGAACTTCCTGTTTGTTTAATTTTTTGATTAAGTCGTGTTAATTAACAGATGATTTAATGCAGACAACCTCAGTTTTATTACTTAATATTTTAAGTTATCTTTCTCTATTAAGTCACAAACAAACAATTTTTATATAACTTAATTAATTCAGTTTTTTTCATATTAAGTTAATTAAGTCGAAATCAAACACCCCATTAGACATAAATTTTTTAATGAAGCATTAATTTTGTAAACATAGTCTTAGGGCGTGTTTGGTTTGTAGATGGGTTTAGATTAAAATTTGAATTTGAACGTAAAGTTGTAGATTATAATTTGGATTTGGATTTGATGTAGAAGAAAGAAAATAATACTTAATAATATTAATTATTTTATATAATATTTTTGTAATATATTAAAAATAAATATAAAGATAAATGAGAGTAGAATTGTAAGTGGGGCTTATAAAAAACATAAATATTAATCAAATCCCACCTTTCCCCCCTACTTTTCAAAAGTGTGGGACGATTGAGATTGAGTCCCAATTTTAAACCCCATAAACACAACCAAACATATGATTTGCATTTATTAAATCCAAAACCCAAGCAAATCCTACATACCAAACGGGCCCTTAATTGTAGTTTGGTGTACTTAGAAGCATTATAAGGATGCATGATGCATATCATTAAATAGGTTTGGTTTGTGTGCCTCGTATAAACTCAAAATGCTTGGCTTGTGTTCAACATGTCACATTTGATAGTAGGCGAACATGTATAGTAATATAGATTTTGTGATTTGTCATCTAAAATGCATGATTTGCATGTTATAAGTTCAACCATTAACTTATGCTAACACATATTTTATCAATAATCACCCGGAAAAACAACTTATGTGCAACTGATCAACATAAAAATAACTCGGTCATTAGGGAATATGTCATTCGCACACGGCTATTGCCTACAATTATTTAAAACGTTATATGACTACCTCAAATACTATACTTAGAATATATGTCACACACGTCGACTCTTGCACACTTATGCTCAAATGAGTCATAGGCGTCAATTAAGAATAACAATTCTTATTGCTCAAATTGGAGAGAATGCTCAAACGGGTCTTACATTAGTCGGCATTGATCTTTGAACTTCTTTTTAATCTTGTTGAGTGAGATGATTCTTCCTGTCCTGCTGGATGAGTATTGTCACAAAGGCCGCCCCTGGACCTCATACACTAAACGGATTAGAAGAAAATTAATAAAGCATAAATGACGACAGAAGGTGTATTGATGCGTGGAATTGCACCCTCGCAAAAAGTTTTACCTCTCAAGGGATCTTGAGAAGCTTGCAATCCCCACCCAGGCAGTGTACCTGACCGTTGTAGTATAGTATAGTGACAAGTACCGGGGGATTGATCGTTCAACTCAAAGAATAGTGTTCGCTAGGGTTAAAACTCAATTAAACTAGGTCTAGAGATGAGGGATGATTCTTTTTGTATTTTTATATTTTATAGAAATCAAGTAAAAATCTCGAGTTTTGAAGGAGTGGGGGGAATTAGTTGCTAATCAACTAACCCAAATAACTAAAGATGCAATCAAAATAAAATAAAATAAACTTAAACTAATTATGGCGAAAACAATAATGATAGAAAATGTGTTTACTTAGATTTCATTACTCCGTAACTATCTTTTACCGGTTGATTAGTTTGTTACAGTTGTATGAATGACGGGTTATATTCATTAATACCATTCGTAGGGCCGTGTACGATCTTCCCTAACTCTATAAGCTTCTACCTCTTCCTATGTCGAGCCGACTACTAGCTCCTAACATGGCCTCATTTGTAACACCCCCATTTTTTACTGATCGCAGCGGATAAAGTGTTTGGGGTATTACTTCATAGAATCACAGATACAGTAATAGAAAACGACTCGAAAAGACACGTTTTGGAAATTTAGTTATCATTCATAATTATCAGAGTTTTAATTATAAAAGATATACTTTTATTTTTGATGAGGTCCCAAAAATCTAAGAGTTAGGTTGTTGTGTTTGAATGATAACCATGAAAAGTCCTCCGAGTTCAGTACCTCCTTCTGCCATGGGTCCATAGAAGTAATATACCTAAATACATGCTTAAAAAGTCAACACTAGGTGTTGAGTGAGAATCATAGGTTTAGGGGTTAGTGAATACAAGTTCCCTGGGTTCAGTTGTTACACCCATCTGGGAAAATGCAAGTTTTGTGATAATTGCATGCACAATTATCAGGAGTTTAGTATGTTGCACTAAGCTCATGAATCACACCTTAACGATCTGGGTCATGTGGGCGCAGACCCAACATGAGGGGATGGAAGGATAACTTGCCAAAGTTATACCTTGAGTGGATTCAAATATAGTACTTATTGGTACCACCTAGTGGGGTGTTAATACCAATGGGAGTTGTCAAACTCCAATAGATCTATCAACTATATTCGTGTTCGCTTGGGTAAAACGTCCCAAACGATTAGATTCATGAATTTTGGTTATGTAGTGGTGGCAGTTAGTTTACTCGTGCAAACAACCAAAGAAAAAGACTTGTATTCGATTTTAAGTAAAGCATTTAGCATGTATCCCCCTCACAGAGTTTATAAAGCATTTAGAGTGAAAGCATTTTTAAAAAGTATGAGGCTATGAGAACTCACACGGTATTTAAAAAGATATGAGGCTAAGAAACTCACCTGGGTGTAGAGTAATCTAAGTGATGCAAATAGTGACTCGGGAACTAGACCGCCTTACTCACGTATCCTAGTGTGTTGTTGGTTTTGTATGTATGTCAAGCTTTAGTTATCATGTTTATGTTTCTCAAGTTATTGTTTTAAGGTTTGTTAATGTTTTATATATATAACATAACACCGTTCAGGCCATTGTAATCCAGAAGTATATGACTCCTCACATGAAGCTCCCTACTATTGTATTATGTTATCAACATAATACCGTTCGGGCCATCATAATTCAGAAGTTAATACTCCTCACACAAAGCTCCCTATTATTGAGTTATATTGTTATTAGGGTTTAGTTATAATCATATCACCGTTCGGGCCATCATATCTCAGAAGTATATGCAATAATCGTTCGAGGAGTCAGGGCACTTTAATTCGTAAACCCAACAAACTCATCAAAAACGAAATATCCACATAGTACTCCTCGCATGAAGCTCCCTAGTATTGTGTTATGCTTCTAACTTTATTTAGGTTTTATACTTATATGATATTTTCACTTTTTACCCTTATAGTTTATATATTTACGTTTTCTACCCTAAATTTATATTACTTATATTACTTATACTAATAACTATCTATACTTGACACAACTAGTCCCTAGACTTCTATATTTTATGTAACTAACCTAAGACTCTTAAGTTTTCTATATTTTACCATTTAGACCTTTAACTTTATACTATTTATGTTTTTAGTCCTTTTTAGTTTATACTTATTTTATTATCTATCCTAGGGTTTTAATATTATGCAAAACTAGTCCTTACTAATTATAACTTCTAGGAAATGTCAAAAACAGTCCCTAGACTTTATAATTTTAAGAATTTACGATATATACCCTTATGCATGTAAAGTTCTGCAAAACTAGTCCTAATATGCATGTAACTTATATTTTATCTAGTAATTAAGTTTTCTAGCCTATGTTTTACTTATTTTAACTTATCTAGGTTATGTATAACTACTGTACGACCTAAAAACTGAAGACACGTAATATGACTTAAATGGTCAAGTAATTATGATACGGGTTTAACACAAGGGTGATCATAATGCCTCTTATCATGTAGTAAATCCTATTACACGAATGTAGTCTCACTAGCGGTCTCGGGATGCATCACTAATGCAAGTTCTAGAATCTAAATGCTACCAATACACTCATAAGCACTAATAGTAAATGCTTTTCCTATCAAATCTAAAGGCGAACCTCACATATTTGGGTGGAAAATTTTTCTGAATGGTACGGTTTTGTGCTAGTCATACAACTCCTATCCATGAGACGCTTGCTATGGCTAAAGTTTCACTCCTATATGTTGTAAAAAATTTTAAATTTGGCGCTAAAATTACACTAACAAGTATTTCTCATAGTTTTATTACACATCTACTATCAAACAAACAAACTCAAGCGAAAGTGTATCTGTAAGGTATCATCATTTTACCCTCCCCTTACACTTAGGATGAACATTGTCCCCAATGTTCAAGTAAAGAATGTAAAAGTGAAATAAGTAAAAAGAATGAAATCAAATACTCCCCTGATTCGCTCGGTATGGATAATAAGGTGGCCAGGTTAGATCTTCCTCCAAGAAAATGAACAATCAAAGCTTCCCTTCCAGAATATAAATCATCTTCTTGTCCTACATAACCTGTTAAACCTGAGAAAACAGACAAGGCAACCTCGCGTAAAATTGGTGGCAATCTATATACGCTAATAAAACCTAAAAAGCAAAGTAAGATATAATGCTTGTGGAATGATGTTTGCAGATTTCCTGGAGATTATAAAACTAAAGATTTAACAAAAACTTTAAGACTCCGTTAGAAAAACAAAACTGGTAAAATTTCTAGAATTTTACACGTGACGCCGTCAGAAGTGACCTGCAGAAATTCTTATGTTAAGTTTCCGGAAAATTTCTGGAAAAACTTTGTCCTACTTCCTGGAAAATCCTGCAAAACATCATTATGTCTCTATACAAGCATTTGACTCTAACAAATATGAATATACATGTTCACTTAATATTGTGGAGATTCATGATCGGTTTTGTTTCTTGAAAACATATTTGGGGTTTCCCCTTACACTTATCTTTTGCGAAATACCTTTGAATGAAGTTAAGACTAAGCCAAACAACAAAATAAAGTATTTGCACCATTTTAGTTTTGAAACATGATATACCAACAATAAAAATAAAGCATGCATACGGAAGCAAATAACAAACAAACAAAATAAAAATCACACAAAACATGGGTTGCCTCCCAAGAAGCGCTTTTCTTTATTTACGAGGCTTGTAGCTAGACTCAAGGTCATGGGTTACTACGTGACCTCATCGTTGGTTTCACTCTCTAGGTCATCTCCTACACCAGTTTTTTATTCCTGACCTAGTTGCAAGCATTCTTTGTAAAAACCAAACATCCTATTCATCACATACTCTACTCCTCTACGTCTATCCTCATCATTCCTATAGTAAGCTGCTTGTTTGTGTTCCTTTTCTATGTTTGACAAGAGGCGGTACTGCTCAATCTTGTAGTGCATTTGGTAGGCAATCTCATCATTATCCTCCTTGAACCTAACTATCCCTAGAGTCGGATCATAACTCATCTTAGTGGTCTCAACGAATGGTTTTCCAAACACTACTTGACTTAAGCAAGCATCTATCACCGGACGAGTATCCTCTACTATCATAAAATCGATCTCATAAGTGAAATTTCCGACAATCACATGCAATCCTTTCACTCTTCCTACAAAATTACTTATCAAATTCTTATTGGGCATCATCATATAACCAAGTTGTTTCTTCATTACCCAATTATAATAAGTCCTAGTCATGATGTTTATAGGAGATCTAGGATCGATATAGGCTTTCCATATATGCATATGCCCAATGTTGCATGGTATGTTGATGTTAGAGGGGTCTCCCATTTTAATAAGGGGTGTGCCAATGATATATGATGTCTCAGGTCCATCGAATAAATCCTTATGATATTCCCGTTCTTCCTTGGTGGGCAACTTATCAAAGTACTCTTCTATAGTCTCTACTTCCTCTAACTCTTCTCCCTTATTAATCTCAATTTCCCTAATTTCATCCCTAGTCTCAGTTTCTACTCCAACTTCATCCTTGTCACTATCTTCTATATCCTTATCAATTGGTTTAATGGTGACAACATTGACAAAGTGGACGTGTTTGGATGACGAGGGGTCCTTAGTTTGGATTCCGCCATTGGCATCCCTATTATCCTTCCTAGGTGTAGTTAACGTTTGGTTGTTGAGGGCTTTCAACAAGTTGTCAATTTTATTGGTCATCTCCGTTTGTTGTAGGTTGAATTCGGTTTCAAACCTAGCTATGCGAGCTTCTTGAGATGCCATAAACTTGGACATTAATCCTTCAAGATTGTTGGTACTACCATAATTGTTGTTGAACGTACGGTTGGAGGGTGGACCGTTTGGTTGGTAACGATTAGGCGGATTAGAAGAATTGGCTTGGTTTTGTTTCCACCTAAGGTTTGGGTGATTTTTCCAAGAAGGGTTGTAGGAATCACCATAAGGGTTTAGTTCGGGTTTGAAAGTGTACCACTTATCTCCCGCTTCGTTGGTACGCGAGGATGCGCAGTCCGCAAAAGCTGTTCCGGGGAGTTCCACACAATCACGAGTGTCATGGGGACCACTACATAATTCGCATGAAGAAGTGATTTTGTTCACTTGGCTTGAAGGCTTAGGAGCTTCGTAAGATTTCATGAGAAACTTTACTTGGTCCTCAAGTTCCATGATCCTACGGTCGGGAGTGCTAGAATTGTTCGAAGGCAAAGATATTGCCTTAACCATTTTGTTCAAATCACGAGGATCATTCCAACATCTGTTGTCATAGAGAGCAAGATCATCTATGAGTTCCCATGATTCTTTCGCACTTAGATCACGTAGCTTACCACCGGCCGATTGGTCAATGGTTCACCTTGTGGATAGATATGGTCATAGAAGATTTGGACTTGGAGCCAAAGATCTATGCCATGATGAGAGACTTTTTAGAGTAAGTCCTTGAAACGAGTCCATACTTCATATAGAGTTTCACCTTGACGTTGTTGGAACATCAAGATATCATTCCTAAGCTTGGTAGTTCTCCCCAGTGGGAAAAATTGTGCAAGGAAATGAGTGGTGAGATCATCCCATGAGGTGATGGATCCCGCGGGTAAACGTTCAAGCCATTGACTAGCTTGATCACGTAGAGAGAATTAGAATAGGCGTAATCGGGTTGACTCTCTAGTTGTAGCATCAAGGTCTATAGAATCTACGATTTAAAGGAAGTCCTTGAGATGTTGATTTGGATATTCGGAACGAAGTCCATGGAATGCACATCCGCTTTGCACCAACCGGATGGTGTCAGATCGCAAGGGAGACACATTGGCTTCTTGGGTGAGCTCAATAGTATTTCGATAGCCTTGGTGGCTAGGTCGGGAGTACTCTCCTAGGGTTCGGGGCCTAAGAGGTTGGTTGGCTAGTGGTGGGTTTTGTGGGTGGTCTTGTTGTGGTGGGTTGATGGGTTCAAAGATGTTACCATCTTCCATGATGTTTGATGGTAAAGAGTTACGAACAAAAAAACGAAGAAATAAGATAGACTAAAGAAAACCTAAAAATAAAAATAAAATCTTACTAGAAAGGAATCTAGCAAGTAGACCTAATAAAAAGAAATTATAACCTAGACAATAACTATTCCCCGGGCTACGGCGCCAAAAACATGATGCGTGGGAATTGCACCAGGCTTTACCTCTCGAGGGATCTCGAGAAGCTTACAACCCCCACCAGGCAGTGTACCTGATCGATGTAGTATAGTATAATGACGCG
This sequence comes from Artemisia argyi, assembly GCA_030686995.1. Taxonomy (NCBI): domain Eukaryota; kingdom Viridiplantae; phylum Streptophyta; class Magnoliopsida; order Asterales; family Asteraceae; genus Artemisia; species Artemisia argyi. The sequence goes on along the minus strand of CM060682.1, from coordinate 173,994,337 downwards.
TACCGGGGGATTGATCGTTCAACTTAGGAATAGTGTCGCTAGGATTAGAAAACCTAAAGACTAGGTCTAGAGATGAGGGATGATTCTTTTTGTATTTTTTATGTTTTATGAAAAGCAATTAAAAAATCTCGGTTTTTGAAGGAGTGGGCGGAATTAGTTGCTAGTCAACTAACCCAATAACTAAGATGCAAGCAAAATAAAATACTAAAAATGAAAATAAACTAAATTATACTAGTGGTGTGAGCAATATGTTAATACAAATATCGCCTAAAAACGTTATTTATATTTTACGATCTTTGCTAAGTTTTGTTAATGACAAATGTAAACTTTAGTTTCTAAGTAAAACATAATCTTAGTTTTAAAGACTTGCATAAACTAGACTTTTGCTACATTTTACATTTCATAAAACATAACACTTTTTATTTCTTAAAATAGAATTGTCACATCACATTTATGGCAAGTTTTGTCATTATACATTTATGGAAAGAAATGTGTTTGACTTACTAAGTGGTTGCTTGCAAGTTTAGTGTTTGACTTGATATTATGAGATGTGACATTGTTTGGTTTGCAAGGAGTAATGAGATGTGACTTTGTTTGGTTTGCAAGATTTATTGCAAAACCAACTGCAAGTCTGGCGGTACCCTGGGGATACACGGGCGGAACCCTTCTGAGGGGTCCGCCTGATCCGCCAGACCTGCAGAAGGTTTTGCTATTAATACCAAGCCACAAGTTGAATTTTGGCTTATCACTCTACATCATATTTTACACACACATTCATTCTTTCATCTAACCCTTTAACATTTCATATGTGAAGTTTCTTTTTGTAGCAAAGAGATTCACGAGCTCATTAAAAGTAACAAGTATTCAACACAATGTTGCAAGACTTGTTAGCTTAGCATTGTGTAGACTTGTGTAGTTTACACTTCATTTGATTGTGTATTTTCAGGAGTGATCGGTTAGTATTTTAGTCCTCAAAATAAAAAGTGTATCGGGAGTAGTTGTACCCTTGTAAAACAACTAACGGGAGTGGTTGTACCCTTGGTAAAGAACTCGACATCTAGCTTAGTGTCGGTAAAAGTATAAGCGACGTGTAAGGTTTTCTCCGCCGGTGAAAGGAGCTTGTTGACTAGTGAAAGAAACTCTCGAGTTGGATACTCGGGGCGTGGACGTAGGGCAAGGAAAAAGAGTCCTTGTAGCCGAACCACGATAAATACTCGTGTTGTGGTTTGATCGTTTCTTTCATTTACTTGCATGTTATATATTGTGTTTGTGCATATATCTTTGATCAAATGGAAAGTTTCAAAGCTAACTTAACAAGTTAAAAAGTTTTTAAACGGTAAACTATTCAACCCCCCTTCTAGTTTTTCACAATTGGCATCAAGAGCTACGTTACTCAAGCTTTTAAAATATATTGTGTTTTAAAACTTGAAACGATTCATGGATTTTGAAAATTACAAAGAAGGGCAATCTATGCAAAGACCACCACTCTTTGAAGCAAATGTTTTATATATTGGAAAAACCGTTTTGAAACTTACGTGAAATCTAAAGATATAGATTTATGGTATATAATCATTGATGGTGATAACGTAGTTACTAACATTAAAGATGATGATCAAAAGAAATTAATTGGTAAAAATAATGAAGCTAAAATGATGCTTTACAATGCTTTGCCTAAGAAAGAATATGAAAGAGTCTTTTTGTGTAAAACCGCCAAAGATATTTGGCAATCGTTAATTGTCACTCATCAAGGAAACTCACAAGTTAAAGATAAGAAAATTGATCTTCTTGTTCAACAATATGAACAATTTTTTATTTCCGAAGATGAGATTATTGATAATGCTTTTGCTAGGTTTAATACTATTATTACTTCACTTAAAGCACTTGATGAATCTTTTTGTAGTAAGAACTTTGTCAGGAAATTTCTTAGAGCACTCCATCCGAAGTGGAGAGCAAAAGTGACGGCAATTGAAGAATCCAAAGATCTTCCAAGCATGTCACTTGATGAGCTAATTGGAAACCTCAAAGTTCATGAAATAGTAATGGAAAAAGATTCGGAACTAGTTAGAGGCAAGAAAGAAAAAGTTAAGTCCATTGCCTTGAAAGCTAGAGTCCAATTAAGTGATGATGAAGAATCTACTTCGGATAGTGATGATGAGGAATATGCTATGGCCGTTAAAGACTTCAAGAAGTTCTTTCGTAGAAGAGGAAAGTTTGTAAGGCAACCTAAAGATGACAAGAAAACTTTCCGAAAAGATCGTGATGATAGGAAAGGAATGGTTGAAAGAAAATGCTATAGGTGTGGAGACACAAGTCATCTTGTAGGAGAATGTCCAAAACCACCCAAGAGCAAACATCAACAAGCTTCTGTGGGTGGTGCTTGGAGTGACTATGAAGGAGATGACGATAAGCCAAATAATGATGATATTGCTCTCATGGCTCACAACTCAAATGAGGTATTCTCCGACTCATCTTACTCCTCTATTGATGATGACACTTTACAAAAAGAATATAACAAACTTTGTGAATTGAGCTTAAAAATCATAAACAAAAATAGATTTTTGAAAACTAAAAAGGAGTTTTTAGAAAATGAAGTTTATGAGTTAAAAGAAAAAGCTAAGAGATTAGAAAAGAGTAAAGGTATTGACACATCTTGCAAATCATGTGAAGAGCTTAAACTAGAAGTTGAGAAACTCAAAATTACTCAAAATGATCTAATAAAACAAACCACAAAGTTTAAGAAGTTCGATAAGAGCATTTCTTGTGCGGATGAAATTATGAAGCTTCAAAAGTCACCCTTTGATAAAACAGGACTAGGATTTACGAAAATAGAAAGTTCAAAGGGTCAAACGAAACAAGAAAAGACTGCACAAGAAACAAAGAAAATTGCTACAACAGCCTGCGGATCAGACGGAACCCAATCCAGGGTTCCGCCCGTTGCACCCGAAGGTTCCGCCAGGTCTGCTGCAGCAGTAACTCCATCCACATCGGATCGTTCAAAATTTGTTAAAGTTACATACAAAAATGGAACAAAACCTGTGTTTAAAACTGGAATAGGACTTAGTAAAAATGAATTTAGAGCTAAGACTACTCAACCAAGACCTAACACTGTGTTCTCAAGTTGAGTAAAAGGAAGGAAGGAAAGTGAAAGTGATAAAAATTGTGTTCTCCAGTTTTGCTTAGGAAGTAAAGTGAGTGAAAGTAAGTGAAAGTGTTAAGATTTTAGTTATAAAACTTTCACCCCACTTTTGGGGTGAAAGTGACTTTACTTACTCTCTCTTACTTTACTTCTTATTTCTTTCACTTTCTTCATTTTTTTTTCTTAAGAACACAGCGTAAGACTCCAATTCCCAAACGCCCCTTTCCAAAGAGCAATTTCAACGCTCGACCAAACTACCAACATGTTTGGAACCAAAACACTCCTAGACATTACCAAACTCCAAATTACATGTCATGGAACCCTTATGCTCTATTTTCATACTTGTAACAAGTTAATGGTATGCTTAACCAAAATGGACCCATGAGAAATTGGGGACCAAATGTTTGAGTGTTTTTCATAAAATAGGTGTGCCTCAAAGTTTGTTTGGAACCGGATGAATGGATTAAAGATAGCGGTTGTTCAAGGCACATGACTGGTAACAAAAGCCTCTTCACTACTTATCACAAATGTGACGGAGGTAATGTTACGTTTGGTAGTAAAGCTAAGAGCAAAATCATCGAAAAATGTACAATCTCTCATGACTCCCTTTTTATAGATGATGTAGCTCATGTTGATAACTTAGGTTTTAATCTCCTTAGCATTAGTCAACTTTGTCGTAATAAGTATAATATCCTTTTTAGTGAAAACGGAAGTAAGATACTTAAAGATGGTATAACCATAGCCAAAAGTGTCCTTAAGAACAACGTATACCTCATTAGATTAATCTTCAACTTTATGGCATAGACGTTTAGGACACGCTAACATGAGACTAATTCAAAACCTCTCCTCCAAAGACTTAGTTCAAAACCTACCTAAGTTGAAATACGACCAACACTTTTGTGATGCTTGCAAAGTCGGTAAACAAGTCCATAATAGCCATAAGGCTAAAAACTTGGTTTCTACATCTAGGTGTCTAGAACTTTTGCATATGGATTTATTTGGTCCATCCGCTCTACAAAGTTATGGAGGTAAATTCTACACTTTGGTCATAGTTGATGATTACTCAAGATATACTTGGACAAAATTTTTGAAAAGTAAAAATGAAGCTTTTGATAAATTTGAAATTCTAAGTAAGAAAATTCAAAATCAAGTAGGGTCTAATATTGTGTCTATTAGAACGGATCACGGTCGTGAATTTGATAATGAATTTCAATTTGGAAACTTTTGTGATAATAATGGTATAACTCATAACTTTTCGGCTCCACGTACTCCTCAATCTAATGGTGTAGTAGAACGTAAAAACCGGACATTGCAAGAGATGAGTAGAACAATGCTTAATGAACAAAAAAAATTAACAAAAGTTTTGGTGTAATGCCGTTGACACATCAACGTATATTTTAAATCGAGTCTTAATTAGACCATTTTTGAATAAAACTCCTTATGAACTATATAAAGGTAAAAAGCCTACATTAGGATACTTTAGAGTGTTTGGGAGTAAATGTTTCATTCTTAACACCAAGGATTATCTCACCAAATTTGACCCAAAGTCTTATGAAGGTGTATTTCTTGGATATTCATAAAATAGTAAAGCATACATTGTTTTGAACAAAGAAACCTTAAGAGTCGAGGAATCGTTGAACGTAACATTTGACGAGAGTCCACCTCCCTCTAAGACATCACCTTTGGTAGATGATGACTTAGTTGAAAGCCAAGCAATAGAAAATCAAGAAATTTTAAGTGATGACAAGGAAGATGAACTATTAAACAAAGAACTTGTCAATGTCAAAGAATCTAAAAGTCATCCATTAGATGGTGTCATTGGAAACATTAACGAAAGAACACTAAGGTCAAAAGTTCAAAATGAAAGCAACTACTTTTGTTTCGTGTAAACCATTGAACCTAAAAATATTAATGAAGCCATTAAAGATGAGTCTTGGGTAATTGCAATGCAAGAAGAGTCAAACCAATTTGTTAGGAATGATGTATGGACATTAGTTCCTCAACCAAAGAGTCAAACTATAATTGGAACAAAATGGGTATTTCGTAATAAAATGGATGAAAATGGAATTGTGTCTAGAAACAAAGCTAGGCTAGTTGCATAAGGATATAACCAACAAGAAGGCATTGACTACGATGAAACTTTTGCTCCGGTTGCTAGGCTTGAGTCAATTAGAATCTTATTTGCATATGCATGTGCACATAATTTCAAACTCTTTCAAATGGACGTCTGATGAGTGCTCAAACACTCATTGTTTTTGTCGTATTTAAACTGCCAAAACATCCAAAAAACGCTCAGAAATGCATCAAAATACCAAAAATATCCCAGGGATTGTATTTTATACGTTTCAGATACAAAATGAGCAAAAACAATGAAAAACGAACAAAGTTTACACAATTGGCAGTTTTAGTCCCCCGACTTTCAAAAATTTACAAAACTAGTTCCTGAGCATTTGTTTTAAAAGGAAAGTCAACCTAAGGCTTTTAAAAGTCAAAAATAATCAAATTTAGTCCTTGGGTAAAAACTTTTGAAAAATTTCACTTTTGGTCCCTGGAGTTTAGAAATTGGCATAATCAGTCCCTGGGGAATTTTGAAATGGAAAATATATTTTTGGTTCTTTGGTAATTGAAATGTGGCAAGATTGGTCCCTGTATTAACTATGGATGGTTGGCAACTTTGGTCCTCATAAAATCACCAAATTACAAATTGGTCCTTGCAACTACAAACGAACCCTTGTGTAATTTTATTACCAAAACTAAACAAACCAAGCTACTCCTAAAACTAAACACCCCAGCCCATTGTTACCCTGGTCCAAATATACCCTCAAGGCCACTCCCAAATCCCAACCAAGCCCCCTAACCCTAAAACGTTTATTAAAAATAACGCCCCCCCCCCCCTCACCATTTACCAGTCAACGAAATTTCATCTTCCCCCAAACCATTCCACGTTTTACCCAGGGAACAACCTTCACCACCACCTCTCCTTTTATCCACTAAACCAAAACCCATCTCCACTCCACATACCTGCTACACGCATTCCCTCCCCCTCCTCAAAAACCCCATCCCACTAATACTTCATCTCCTCACAATTCGTACCTAACACCCTCATCTCCTCCAAGGTAGAAGTCACGGGTTACCCACCTCCAGGTCACCCATCTACAATATCATTGAGCGCCAATCAAGAATGAAGGGTTGTGATGATTTGAATCTAATCCAAGGGTTGAGAATAGAAGCCACGTTGCACAAAGTGAGTCCCAAGGAATAAAAAAAGTCACGAGCCAGTGGTATCCAAGAAAGCTAAACAAGAAGGCACAAGAAACCCTAGTAGTTATTTAGTATAAATAGTTTTGATGTATAGCCTTAAGAGGCAGGTTTATTTTAGCTAAAAATTGTCAAGGTACTTTGTATTTTTAATTGTAATCACTCTTAATTTAATTTGATCTTTGTTCTCTATTTTTATTTTTAATGTTGGCGTATATTGCTTAGTTAAGTTTCTGTATGCTCGATTTTTTTATGATGTTCTAAACCTTTTGTGATAAATCTGAGATGGAATCGTTTTCTTTTATGTTTGGGATAGACTAAGTTTAGTAAAGATATACTGTGATTTACTAGTTAGTATAGCTTGAGTTGGTTTGGATATTCATAAGCTGCTTTTCGTAGGGTATAGATTGTTTGGAAGTTAGAGTTGGAAAATGCAAGCATGAGGTTAGAACTGCTCGTATAAACCCATTTAGCCCAAGCTTATTTGATCCTCATCTTTGATTAAGTTACATTTTAAATGGTGTTGGATTATATGTACCAAGTTGGGTATGTTTCATGGCAATTTTAAGGAGTTAAGGTTTTAAACAAACTGCTACTTATTTAACGTTTGCAGCCCTCATTGAGGACATGTTTTTTACTGCTTACGTTTGACCACCTAAGTCACCCTTTTTAACTATTTTGACATTTGTCGCCTGCTGTCCAAAACAGCCCATATCTTAGTTGATTCTTGAGCTCTTATGTAATTATTGTTGTTTTGTTAAATCACAAGTATCAGTTTGCTATATCTTGCCTTTGTCTACACTTAATTACAAATTGGCAGCTTAATTTCGCCTTTAAAGTTGTCCATTTTGGGACTGATGTTGCTGAATGCGCAGCTCATATTGAGCTTGCTTGATTATGCCTCTGTTTGAAGTTAGACGTTAAAACTTGTTGTTGATATGGCTGTTATTTGTAGCTATTGAGTACGTGCTTAAATAGGCTTTCATAAGCTTTTTAAGTAATTGCGGTTTCAGTTTGTATGTGTTGTGTTAGCTTGCAAGAAACAAGTTCTAAAAACTTTGATCTAAACCTGTTAAGGATTCGAATTTGGAATGGAGTTTGTTTAAGTTTTGTTTGTGAAAAATCTGTTTTCCAAAAAGATTTGTCATTGTTTTTGTATAAAAAAAAATGAATGAGCAATCAGAAAGTTTAAAAAGAAAATAACTTCGCAAAAAGGGTTTTGGCAAGGTTTGAACCTGTGCCATTCCCCTCACACGAACACACCACACACACTCCAAACCAACTGAGCCCGTGGTCTTTTTTGTTAATAGCCTCAACATTAATTCTTTTATATAGTTTCTAGTGTAGTTTGCTTATTTTCTTAGTATTGCTTATTCAGCTTTTCAGTATAACTTTTTCACAATCTTTTATTTTTCTTAGATTAGTTTTAAGTTAATTTAGTTACCAAAAAATTTTCAGATTTTTCCCTATAGTTTTAGTATTTATTATAATTTAATTAGAGTAAATTAGTTATTAATTCATAATAAATAGAGTTTTTATTGAAAAATTAATTTTCTTTTTTCTAAAATTTTCTTTTGTAATTAGGATCGTAAGAAAATTATTTGGAAACCCGTAGGACTCGCGTAGCTCAAAATTCACGTTTTTATTTGTGCGTTGACGTTTATTTATGTTTGTGTGAAATTTGTGATTTTTAGGATTCCCGATACCTATTTCTTGTTTCCCATAGCATTTTAGGTTATTTTAAATAGTAATTAGCATTCCTTAGTTTAATTTTCCATTTAGGTTATGTTTATTCCACTTTCGTTCGTTAATTCGTAATTTTCGTTAATTTAACGTACAACAAAACCAAATAACCTTTCCAATCATACAAGATTTTAATCCCAATCTCACTCGAAGCTTTCCATTCACACCTCGTTGGGGTACGACCCGGGAAATCACTTCCCGGTCTCACAATTTGAATATCACTTTCACAAGTTTTACGAGGTAATCGTTTTCCTAAACGGTTTACTTGTATACTTCACGATTGTTTGTCTCACGACAAATTGTTGATATTTTTGTAAAATTGTTGTTTGCACACACCAAAACACAACGAATCAAATGGCGCCGCTGCCGGGGAGGCTGTGTGTCGAAAGTTTCGATAAGGTTTAGACAATTAGTCTTGTAGAACCTTCGCAAGAAGTTACGCTTTTATAAAACTTATAAAAAACCAAAAATATTTTTCTTTTGTTTCTAGTATATGTACTATATCTATATAAGATAAAGAAAAACACAAAAAGATTTTCCCGTTTCTTTGTTTAATAATAAAAACGTTAAAATCTTACCACCGTAAACCAAGGCAGAACACCTACCAACTGGGGGTGTGACCATAATAAGTTCCCAAACAAAAGATCAAAACTTGCCTTTGTATCACTTGCGTTTTGGAAAACTTTTAAACGAGAAACACACTTTAAGAGGAGTCGAAACGGTATGTGGCGATCCAATGAACTTCGCCCAGTGAGAAATCCATTCTTCTCTCCCGCTCCTTTGTGCGTTTTTCTTTAGAAGTTAACCTTGCGTTCTTTATTATTGGTTTAAGTTCCCTTGTCTTTAAAGTGGTATTGTTTTAATTGATATTTTTGTGGTGCATGCGCACACGTTCGTCTACGTCAACAAGTCCTTTGCAATCGCTAAATAACATTCCGAGAAGAAGGCGTAATCGACGACGTACCAATCGAATAGTCGAACCCGAGCTTCATACTATTCCAATCATGGCGGCCGAGCCCACTATGAATGAGCTTCTCCAAGCACCCATCGAGGGTTACGGAGATGCTATCATCATTCCAGCCATCGTGGCTGACAATTTCGAGCTTAAGACGGGGTTGATTAACTTAGTCACCTCGCGTCAATTCTATGGTTTCGAGAGGGACGATCCTCAAGATCACATTCGATGGTTCAACAAAATCACGTCGACCATCAAATGCAAAAATGTCCCTGAGGAAGCTATCAAACTTCTTCTCTTCCCGTTTTCCCTCGATGGGGCTGCCAAAAATTGGCTAGACAAACAACCCCCTCGATCGATTGAAACGTGGGAAGATTTAGTCAAGAAGTTTGTGAACGAATTCTTTCCTCCATCTAAAATCACCGCCCTCAAGAATGAGATCATGAAATTCACTCAAAAATTTGATGAATCATTCGGTGAGGCATGGGATCGTTACAAGGACATGCTTCGTAAATGTCCTCATCACGGTTTTTCCGAGTTGATGCAACTCAACACTTTCTATAATGGTGTGAGCCAAGTCGATCAAGACTCTCTTAATGCCTCCGCGGGAGGTAATTTCTTGAATCGCACCACCAAAGATGCTTTGATGATCATTGAAAACAAATCTAAGGTCCGCATTCCATGAAGCAAATCGGTTGTTTCACAAATTAATGTTGGTCCTTCTTCCTCATCACCTGTGGCTCAATCTAGCACCGATGCTAGACTTGAAAAACTCACGGAAGCTATTCATGCTTTGGTTCTCATCAAAACAAAGAAAGTTTCTTCTCAACCTGCTGAAGTCAAAAAGGTTGACACTTGTGTTACTTGTGGTGGTCCACACGCTTACTACAATTGTACTGCCACCGATGGCAATCCATTTGAAGTTAATGCTATAGCCGGTAGTTCTAACCAAGGAGGTAACCAATACCTTCCTCAAATGGAACCAAATTACCGTGCTAACAATCAAAGTGGTCCACCCGGTTTTTCTCAACCGAATAATCCAAATCGGTTCAATCAAAATCAACAACAAAGAAACCCGAATGTTCAAAACCAATTTCAAGCCCCTATGAACCAATATCACAATCAAGGGGGAAATTACAACCAAGGTTCTCACAATCAAGGAAACTTGAATAGAAACCAAGGTTATGGTAATTTCAATCAAGGAAACAATTTTCATGGTAATCAAAACCATGGAAATTTTCAAAATCAAGGTTTCAATCAAAACAACCGAGCTCAAAACTTTCATCAAAATCAAACCATTGCTCAACCTCAATCATCAACCGATGAATTGTTGAAGCAATTTATGAAAGCTCAAGAAGAAACTAACAGGTTGTTGATCGGTCAAACTTCTGAACTAAAGAAGTCTTTAAATGATCGACCTTCGGGATCGGGAACGCTACCAAGCAACACGATCGCCAACCCGAAGGGCGATGTAAAGGCGATCACAACCCGTAGTGGAGTTTCTTATGATGGGCCCACAATTCCTACTACCTCATCTTCTCCTCCCGAGGTAGTGGAACGTAAACATGAGGCTACAAAGGATAAGGTGCAAATCACAAGTACACGAAGTACCGCACACGTCCAACCTCATGTTGTCCCAAAAACCAAATCAAAACCGGGAATTGTTTTTGAACCCTCGGAAAATCCCGTTCAACCAAAAGCTTCAATACCATATCCTTCGCGTCTAAATGATCAAAGACTCCGCGAGCAAACTAATGATCAAATGAAGAAATTTCTTGAAATTTTTCAAAAATTGCACTTTGACATTAGTTTCGCGGATGCTCTTCTCTATATGCCCAAGTTTGCTTCCACTGTCAAGAGTCTTTTAAGTAACAAAGAGAAACTATTTGAACTCACCAAAACTCGTTTAAACGAAAATTGTTCGGCGGTTCTCCTAAAGAAACTTCCCGAAAAATTAGGGGACCCCGGAAAATTTCTCATTCCATGTGATTTCCAAAAGCTTGAGGAATGCTTCGCCTTGGCCAATCTTGGCGCTAGCATAAACCTCATGCCTTTCTCTATTTGGCAAAAACTTTCACTTCCCGAGCTTACACCAACACGAATGACTCTCGAGTTAGCAACCCGTTCGGTTACAATTCTGAAGGGTATTGCCGAAGATGTCTTTGTGAAGGTTGGCAAGTTCCATTTTCCTGCCGACTTCGTAGTCGTTGATTTTGATGTCGATCCTCGTGTCCCCCTTATCTTGGGAAGACCATTCTTAAAAACAGCTCGTGCATTAATCGACGTCTTCGAAGGAGAAATGACTCTTAGAGTTGGCGATGAGAAGTTGGTCATAAACATTGAAAACACTTCAAAAGATCTTCTCGACCTTGAACGAGAAGAAATTAATCGACTTGATGTCATCGATTTTGCATGTGATGACCATATTGAAGAAGTGTTAAATGTGCAAGGATCAATCAATCCTTCCAATGATGTCTCTCCCCCATCTCTTACTCCATTTTTGGGTGGTGACTTCATTTTGGAAGAAATCGAAGCTTGTTTGTCGTGTGATTCTCATGTTGATTATGATTCTATCAATCCCGAGGAAGACATACTTCTCCTTGAGAAGTTGCTTAATGATGATCCATCATCTCTTCCTCCAAAAGAACTTCATAATGTGGAAGTCAAAGATGTTGAAAAAACTGATGACTTTCCTGATGTCGAACTCAAGGAACTTCCTCCTCATCTCGAGTACGCGTTTTTGGAGGGTGACGATAAGTTTCCCGTCATAATCGCTAAAGACTTGAATGAGGAAAACAAAACCGCTCTTCTCAAGGTTTTAAAGTCACACAAGCGAGCCACTGCTTGGAAACTTTCCGACATCAAGGGTATTAACCCAGAATTTTGTATGCACAAAATTTTGATGGAGGATGACTTTAAATCGGCGGTTCAACAACAAAGACGGGTAAATCCTAAAATTCATGAGGTTATCAAGCAAGAGGTCATAAAACTTCTTGATGCCGGTTTAATTTACCCTATTTCGGATAGTCCTTGGGTGAGTCCCGTTCATTGTGTGCCCAAAAAGGGTGGCATAACGGTTGTCAAAAATGATGATAACGAGTTAATTCCGACTCGATTGGTAACGGGTTGGCGCGTTTGCATTGATTATCGAAAATTAAACGACGCCACCCATAAAGACCACTTTCCATTACCTTTCATGGATCAAATGCTCGAAAGATTGGCGGGAAACGAGTACTATTGTTTCCTTGACGGTTTTTCGGGTTATTTCCAAATTCCCATCGATCCTCAAGATCAAGAAAAAACGACTTTCACGTGTCCATACGGAACATTTGCTTATCGACGCATGCCTTTTGGCTTGTGCAATGCTCCGGGCACGTTTCAAAGATGCATGATGGCCATTTTTCACGACATGATCGAGAAAACAATGGAGGTCTTCATGGATGATTTTTCGGTCGTTGGGAATTCATTTGAATCGTGTCTCTCCAATTTAGACAAAATGCTTCAAAGGTGTGAAGACACCAATCTTAGTCTAAATTGGGAGAAAAGTCATTTCATGGTCAAGGAAGGAATTGTCCTTGGCCATAAGATCTCTAAAAGTGGGATTGAGGTTGATAAGGCTAAAATCGATGTCATTGCCAAACTTCCTCCTCCCACAACCGTTAAAGGTATTCGGAGTTTTCTCGGTCATGCCGGCTTCTATCGTAGATTGATTCAAGATTTCTCGAAGATAGCTAGGCCTATGACCCGACTTCTTGAAAAAGAAACTCCGTTCGTTTTTTCCGATGAGTGCATCGAAGCTTTCCAAAATCTTAAGAAAAAGCTTACCGAAGCACCAATTCTAGTTGCCCCTGATTGGGACCTACCTTTCGAACTTATGTGTGATGTAAGTGACTTTGCAATAGGTGCGGTGTATGCGTTTGAGAAGCACAACGGAAAAAGAATTACTTGCCATGGTGTATGCGTTTGAGAAGTTTCGGCCATACCTAATCTTGACTAAATGCATAGTGTACACGGATCACTCGGCTCTCAAATATCTCTTTGCCAAGCAAGATGCTAAGCCGAGATTGCTCCGTTGGGTTCTCCTCCTACAAGAGTTTGATATAATCATTCATGATAAGAAAGGAGTCGAGAACCTCGCTGCTGACCATCTTTCCCGATTGGAAAATCCTCATCAAGGTGTCCTCGAGAAAAAGGAAATAAATGAAACGTTTCCTCTCGAGACACTTAATGTGATTTCTTCTCGTGGTGATTCTAGTACCCCATGGTTTGCCGACTTTGCAAACTACCATGCGGGGAATTTTGTTGTCAAAGGGATGTCATCCCACCAAAAGAACAATTTTTTCAAAGATATGAATCATTACTTTTGGGACGATCCCTATTTATTCAAAATTTGTGCGGATCAGGTTATTCGAAGGTGTGTTCATGGCCAAGAAGCCATGGAAATCCTAAAGGCTTGTAATAATGGACCCACCGGGGGACATCATGGCCCGAACTACACCGCTCGAAAAGTCTTTGAGTCCGGTTTTTATTGGCCCTCCATTTATAAAGACGCCCATGAACTAGTCAAATCTTGTGACTCGTGTCAACGTCAAGGAAAGATCACACAACGTGATGAAATGCCTCAAAACGTCATCCAAGTGTATGAAATCTTTGATGTTTGGGGCATAGACTTTATGGGGCCATTCCCGTCTTCACGAGGGAACAAGTACATACTCGTGGCCGTTGACTATTTGTCAAAATGGGTCGAAGCAAAAGCTCTCCCAACCAACGATGCCCGAGTAGTCGTAAACTTTTTGAAATCGTTATTCTCAAGGTTTGGAACCCCCCGCGCTATCATAAGCGATCGCGGTACTCACTTTTGCAACGAACAATTTGCAAAAGTCATGCTCAAGTATGGTGTCACTCACCGACTTGCTACTGCTTATCACCCACAAACGAGTGGGCAAGTGGAGGTTTCAAACCGAGGTTTGAAAAGAATTCTTGAAAGAACCGTAGGCGAAAACCGTGCCTCTTGGTCGGATAAGTTAGACGACGCTCTATGGGCTTTTCGCACGGCTTATAAAACACCCATCGGGTGTACTCCTTATAAGCTTGTGTATGGAAAAGCGTGTCATCTACCGATTGAGATCGAGCACAAAGCTTATTGGGCTTTGAAGAATGCAAATTTCGATCTCAAGTCCGCGGGTGATCATAGGAAGGTTCAACTCAATGAACTTAATGAACTTCGTGATCAAGCGTACTGATGAGTGTCTAAATACTCATCATTTTATACCAATCTGAGCTGCTAAAATATCCAAAAACACTCAAATATGCATCAAAATACTTAAAATATCTTAGAAGTGTGTTTTATATGTTTTAAATGCAAAAATTGCAAAAACAGATGAAAAACGTACAAAGTTTGCATAATTGGCAGTTTTAGTCCCTCAAGTTTCATAAATTGGCAAAACTAGTCCCTGGTTATTCTAAAAACATGAAAAAGTCATCAAAGGTCCTTTTTAATCATAAATTTACATATTTAGTCCTTTGGTGCAAAGTTTCACAAAATTACAAGTTTAGTCCCTCAACTTTGAAAATTGACATAAATGGTCCCTGGGATGTAAAAACTTTGAGAAAAATCAATTTTGGTCCTTGTACTAATAATCTTTTGCAGGAATGGTCCTTGGTGTGAAGTTTGGTGAAATTACATAATTGGTCCCTGAAGTTTGGTGAATTGATAGAAAAGGTCCCTAGAAATATTAAAATGGAAAATTATGCAATTTAGGTCCTTGGTTTATCACATATGGCAAGACTAGTCCTTATATTATCTTTGGAAACTTGCCAAATCAGACCCCTTAACTTTCACTTAATTACATTTTTGGTCCTTGTGATTTAATACCTAAAAAAACCAACCGGATCCTATAATAAATAACCAAACAAACAAACCCAACTTACTATACCAGCCCACCCTTTTGTTTTTGTGATCCAATCCACCAGGCCCAAAGTACATAAGCCCACCCAACACCCCTTTGTATTAAAACGGGGTCAAACCCGTTTGACCCTTCCCTCCCAAACCATATCACCACCACTGTAGCATCAATACCACCATGGTATCTCCACCTCAGCTCAACCCCACTTGCCTACCCACTCTCCTCAACCTCCACAACCCTCCAAAGCCCTAAAAACTCTCTCCACGCAATCTACAGTAACCAAACCTGACAGTTTGACCCTTTGGCGCCAAGTTACCAATTTGAATGGCTAGGATTAATCAGACCACATCAAGGGCTGAGGATTGGTGGGAAAGTCTCACAAAGCTGCAAGGAACACAGATGATATCTATAAAGAGAGAATGAAGCAGCAGAGATGAAGTATTAGTGTAGAATTAGGAGTAGTTTAATTAAATAAATCGTATTAGTGTAAAACTTAATTCCAATTTAATTTTATGCTTCCAAGTGTTGTATCTCACATTCTCAGTGTAATCTTAAGTGTTTTTAAACAATCAATTTAAAGTTCCAGTTGGATATCTCAGTTTATGCATTTTAATTGAATTTCAAAAATCACCAATAGTCTAATTGTTGTTTCTAGTTGTTACTCTGGATATATAAAGTTAACTTAAGCTGTGACAAAGCTTAATTAAGCTCTTATATACCTTAATCATCTGTTTAGTTTATAAAAGAAGAAAATACTAAAAAATCAAATAAAATAGTGAAAAATAGAAAAATCAAAAGAAGACCAAGAAGGGACTGAGCAGGGTGTGAATTTTGGATTGTTTCTGGTTTAGAACCTTTTGGGAGGTGATAGGATTGGTTACATGTCCTTGGTTCATTGTGTCTCAGTGAAAGCCATTTGTAAGTTTTTGAATTTATTTTACCATTTCATTGTTCAAGTAATTTAGTTGTTTCAATCTTTGTATTTTTATGTTTCAGAGGTTTGATTAAGTGTTATTATTAATTAAAATAGGTTGTTTGCTCATTAGATTAACTTGGTGCTAAAAATTCAAAATCTCACAGTTAAAAAACTCAAACTTGACAAACTTGTGTTATATGCTTGTGGTGTGATTGATTTTTTCTTAATTGTTCTTAAATAATCTCAATATAGTGCTAGGAATCTGAGTTGTGGTTTAAACTCACCATTTCCTTTGGAAATCACCAAAACTGTTTCATAAGGGAGTGTTTGGATTGCCCTGAAAGTTTATGTTCAGGTCTGTTTCAATAGCTACAATTGGTTCACCTAAGTTACTTTATATCATACCAGCTTAGTTTAGTCATAATACCTCAGTGTTGTTTGCAGAATAGTCAAAATAGGTTTTAATCTTCCTTGTTTTGTTGTCTGTTAGGATTTAGAAGTTCAAGTTCATCATATTAGTATAAAAGTTGATAATCTAGCTTAATCTAGTCTTCTTTCATATTATTTAATCATAATCAGTCAATAGAGTAGGATCAAAGTTGGTTAAAGTCAAAAATTCAAGTTTGAGCAAAAAGTCAAAAGTCACCATTCCAGAAAATCTCAAATATTGAGTGAATTTTGTTGAATTGTGTATTAGGATTTAGGCTTTGAGATTTTGTGGACTTGTTGTCTACCACCTCTACTTCAGTATCCCACATAGCTTATAATTTTAGGAATTTTCCTCTGGGCCCCACTCACCCCCAAACACAACTGGAGGGAGGAAAGCCTCCCCTGCATCAGCAGCTCAGTTCACCACCACCACTTTGGTGGAGATTTGTGACCACCACAGTAGGCCCCACACCTAAAATCTTGTTTCTTACAACCCCCTCCTACCAGGGAGTATTAGTTGACCCTTTGTTTGACCTAGCAACCAGTGGACCCCAGCTGTAATAGACCCAAAAGTTTGTCCCTGTTCTGTGTTGCTATTGAGTTTTGGATTAGTTTATTTTTGCTTATCAGCTTATCTACTGAGCTTATTTGGCAAAATTGAGCTTAGACAAGTCCAATATACTTATTAGAACCAGAATAATCCATAGTGGGTCCCACATAAGCTCATTTGAGCTTATTTGCTTATTCAGTCAACAAAAGTCAACTGTGGAGGTAATAAGCCCCCACAGTGCTTAATATTAGCTTATAAATTAGTTGTTTTCACAAAAGTTGTTTATTTTTAAGTATAATTTAGTTTTGTAAAAGAAAATCCAGAAAAGACAACATAAAAATAAGTGATAGTTTCTAATTAATTCAATTTAATTTTAATTTTCATTTTTAGATTTTTATTAAGTAAGTTGTGTTTTTATATTTTTATTAATTTCCTTTTAGGTTAAAGTAATTTTGATAATTTTCTCAGATTTTTATTTTGTAATTTGATATTTATTAGAATTAAAATTAGTTTTATTAATAATTAATCAATAATTAAGTTATAAATAGCATAATTAATTTTTATAAGGTAATATCTAGTTTTTATATTTTTTCTAGCTTTTAAATGTTATAAAATAGCTTTATATAATTTTTCATAATTTTCTAAGTCATTTTAGTATTATTAATAATTTAAATTAATTTAAATAGTTTAATTAAGATAATTAGTTTCTAATTAATAAAAAATCCATAAAAAGACAAAAATATTTATTTTTAATTTTTATACTTTCTTCAAGTTCATTTTAAGTTTTAGAAATTATTTTTATAAATTTTTAGTTTAATTTGTAGTGTTTATCATTTTTAGTTTAAATTAAATTAGGTTTAATTAAATAGTTAAATAGTTTTTAATTAAATAGTTAAATAGTTTTTAATTAAATAATTAATAATAAATAATAAAATAATCTAAAAAATAGTTTTCTTTTTAAATTAATTTTCTTTTAATTTTAAGTTTATAGAATTTTCATTTTTAACCCCTATAGTTTATTTTTCTTAAAACTCACCTTTTTCTCAGTACGCAATCGCGTCTGATTTATAATTTGCTTTACGTTTATACGTTTTAGATAACTAGCTTTCACGTAATCGTTAAAATAGTTTATCTAAGTTATTTTATTTTATAAAACCCTAGTTTAATCACACACACTTATACCCTTTCCTGTTCATTTTCACTGATCACAGATTCGTTTTTAATAAACCATCGCACACCTCGTTGGGACATTACGACCCGGGGAAACACTGTATTCCACGGAAGCATTTGCTTCAGACATTTGACTTGGTTGACCATTCACAAGTGGTAAACTTAGTTGACCGTTTGAGGCGAACCAAAATTTGGCGCCGCTGCCGGGGAGGTTGTGCGCTTATTCTAAACGATTTTGCGTATTAGTGAACCTGAATACACGCTTATTGTATATTTACCCATCCTTGTTCATATTATTATCATATAAAAACAAAACTGTTCCTGAAAACTTTTTAAAATCAGTTTTCAACGAACACAAAAAACCAAAAATATTTTCCTTATTATTATTACTACAAAAAATTTCAAAAATTTCAAAAATATTCACCTTTACACTCTTACCTATTTGATTCTTCATTTCTCATCCCCTAAACCCTTTGATTCTTTCTATGTCTTATTCTCACCCTCTTGTCTGTCAATGTTGTGGTAGTCCTTATAATGGTGGTAATTGCCCCAGTTGTGGCATGGTGGAGTCAGGAAACGGGTCTGTCTATAACCAGAATCCCTATTCTTACCCTGACATGACTGATTCATTCCACCAGCTTCCACACCATGAGACTCAGCAGTTTAATTGTTGTGAGTGTTGTGGTGGTTCACACTACAGTTCTGATTGTCAATCAGGAAACACGCTTGTCTATGAGCAGGTTCCTGATAACAATTATGACTTAAGCACATACGACTCACAGCCACATCAGTTCAACTGTTGTGAGTACTGTGGAGGTCCTCACTTTAGCTCGGATTGTCAAACAAGGAATCCATTTCCTTGTAACAA
The DNA here is from genome assembly GCA_030686995.1 of Artemisia argyi. Taxonomy (NCBI): domain Eukaryota; kingdom Viridiplantae; phylum Streptophyta; class Magnoliopsida; order Asterales; family Asteraceae; genus Artemisia; species Artemisia argyi. Next base: position 173,975,406 of record CM060682.1, on the reverse strand, counting down.
TTACGACTATTCGTTTCAAGACCCACCTCCACAGTACCAAATGAACCAAGCAACTCCTCAATACCAGCAAGACCTTTGTCTAGAGGTTCTTGAGAAACTTAAAGACCTTAAGGAGGAGTTGGCTAATATTTCGTCTCACAATGCACCAACTTTTTCTTGTGTATATTGTAGGGGTCCTCATGATGATTTCAAATGTCAACCGTATTATAAACCTGAACATTGTTCTAGTTCTAATACATCCGGTTTTGACACATTCACACCCCCACAGTTTCCACTTATTCCATATTCTCGTGATAAATCTATCGCAGAATTACTTGCTGAAGAACATGCTGCTAGAGACGAAAGAAGCATGGAAGAATTACTAGTCTTAGAACAAGCAGCTATAACACGTACCAAATTTCAAAATGCTGCTCTTCTCGATGAAGATGATGAAAGTGATGATACCTCATCAAGTTCATCAGTTGAGACTTCTTCCTTGGATATACAGGGAGAAAAGAGTATGGGAGAATTACTAGCAGCTGAACAAACGGAAATTATGAAATCATTGTATGCTAGTCCTTCTCATCTCCCTGAGTCTACTGTTATCACACCCGAGGTTCCCACTCACTCTCTGAGCATGGGGGACGAGCATCTTGACACTGTTCCTAATAAGGAATCGGACGAATTCATAAAGTCTAGTGTTGAGAACCTTGTCTTAATCCTAAGTGAGTCACAGGGAATTCTTGATCATATGTGTAATATCCCTCCCCCTCTTGTCTTTCCAAATGATCATATTGAGATGTTCTCTGATTCTGATGAGAACTATTCTTTATCTTGTGGAGACATAAGTTATATGGGGGAATTACCTTCTGAGCTTGTCAACTCAGAAGAAGAGAATGATGAAGAAATAATCCAAGACGAAGCTCTTCGTCTTACATTATTAAATGCTAATCTTCTCATTTCTAGAATCGAGGCTTTTAATGAAGAGTCTATTTCATCTCCTATCCCCGTCAAGGATAGTGAGCTTTTGATCAATGATTCTATTCCGGAATTGCAAACGTTCCATTTTGATCAAACGGAAGAGAAGATAAGTGGTATCACCACTTCTCATTCTTATAATTCTCTTCCCGTTTATGAATCATTTAGTTTTTAGGAGTTCCCCAATGAATTCACTCTAAACAATCCCGAATACGAATCATTTACCTTTGAGGAGTTCTCCGGTGAACTCACTCATATCATATCTCCTCCGGAGTATGATAATTTCTATTTTGATCTAGACATACCCATAATATGTCTTGATCAAATGAGCTTAAAAGAGGAGATTCATGAAACAATGAATTCTCCTATTGAAGATGAGGAGTTAGTTATGATTTTCATCATGACTTTCTTTCTTTTCTTCATATATCCTGTGGCCTATCCTGTTCTTCACACTTTCGGGAGTGAGGACATTATCTTTGACCCCGGCATTCTCATTTATAAATTATGAGCCGGGTACTTATCTCATCGGTGTGGAACTTTCACGTGCTTCAAATGTTTATCCAAATATCTTGAATGAAAGTCCGATGCAGATTGTTTCTTCCACATCATGCTTCCCCAAGGACAAATAAATTCGGGGTCGAGTCAAGCTAGCGACTCGGTAAACAAAAACAGTAGCATGCATTAGGGTTTTCACCCTAAGTGTGGGGGAGATACTAACCCACATGCTGTATATATATATTCTAAAAAAAAAAAGAAAGAAAAAAAAATGTGTGTACATAAACTTAAATAAAGGCTAAGGAGTATTTTCTTTCTTACGTTTTGTCACACCCCGCCACGGCGGAAACGCGCGGGTGTAACTTCATGGATATCATCACAACACCCGGTGTCAACATAGAGAACAACTACATGCACATAAATAGAGCAATGTACCAACACACAGTGTTGTAACAATACCCAAAGATAAAATAACCAAAACAAAACATAAATCCAAATATAGATGATAAACCACTTCAAATGCAACTAAGGTCTCGTCTATCCACATCCTGCTATCTTATCCTTAGAAAGCTCACCTGAAAATGATGCTTAAAACGTCAACATAATGTTGGTGAGGTTCATAGGTTTAAGACTCAACACACAAGGCAACCGAATTTACTGTGATTACAAAATATACCTGGACAAATAAATTATAGTTATCATATAGCTACATGCATTTGCAAGTTAATATCCACACATACGTCAACAACACTCATAAGGCAACCATTGGGCGGAACGTGCCCACCGATCCAAAGTAGTACCCATCAACATATCATCAATTAGGTCGCATGCGCGAGCAACAGGGTAAGCACCCTCCCAATTGAATCCTAAAAACCGGTAACGAGTAGGAGTATTACTCTCCAATTGGATACTCCCCCCCAATTGGACCTCACAACATTATCATCACATTATCCAATCCACATAGTTTGGTACAAGCAGGAGTATTACTCTCCAATTGGATGCTCCCCCCCAATTGGACCAAACATATATATCCACACAAGCAAATAATCACACATAGCATACATACGACAACATTATAAGTCCAAGCTCTTTAATACCACACACATAATCACAGTAAACCAAAACAATTAAGACAAACATCATTCCCATCCCAAGTTTAAAACAAAGTAAAAATATGGGACTATGAACTCACCTTAAACTCCGCAGCTTCCACAAAAACAATCCACAATCTATAGCACACAAAAATAATCCACATTACACAAGGTCAAGCTAAAAGCTACAACCCATGTAATACACATATTATGGATGTCTAAGACTCATATGACCCACCATGGATCTCCTAGACACCATACTAACCACCACCATAACCTAACACTCACTAAATCCCTTGCACTCTAAAACTCAGAAAACGCAGAATTTTTTGAGTACATTCACTCACATGAAATCTTGACAAATAAAGCTCAACAACTCACACCAAAAATTTACCATGGTCTCTCATAAGCATAGAAGCTAATCCCAGAAGGCCATGAACCAATAACACACACAAGTACTCATAAGAAATTCAAACTTGTCAACTACTCAAATTCGGATCTGAATGCACACTAAAAAGTTTTGATTTTTAATAATTACTTCCACAAGTTTTTATCGCGAATCCTCTTCGTGGTAATCTAATATAACTTAAAACTTAACTATTCCAGAATACCAAGTCAAAATACCACTTTTACAACCACATGCCAACCTCAAACTTTTACCCAAAATCTGTCCCGGTTTGACAGCTTTGACACCTTAACAAAGAAAAATCAAAAGACCGACTTCCCGACTTCAAAATTTATCGTGGCTGGACTTTTTAGAAAGCTCTTTCATTATACTTCAATTTAGACTTAAAATTCGTGACTTAACTCATCACCATCTGTTATATACTCTCACATCTTTACAGCCTTACAAATCTGTCCAAACCCTAACTCATAATCTAACGCGTTTAACACTCAATTCCCTTAACCATTACCCATAATCTTAACATCTAATCATCCTAACATGTTTTACTTCAATAATTTACAGAAGTTTACAAACCCTAGATTCCATCATATTAATTATTACATGAATCATAACAATAATTGATTAATTACACATAAGGGTTAAAGATTTTACCTTGATTCTTGATTATTGCTAGACAATTATGAAACCCTAATTTTTCCCCTCTTGATTCTCCATATGTCGACCCATATTTGCAGAAAAAAAGCTTTAGGGGTGTTTGGTTTGGTATATATATTAATTAGGGATAATCCTTGGGCCTAAGAGTCATATTTGGACTCAAATTGGGTTTCCTTTTTCCCCCTTATCCCTTAAATCCGAATTTTACCTATATAAAATATATATATATTTTTTTATTAAATTTATTTATTATACTCAAAACCTCATACTTTTCATATTTTATATATTCCCATATCGAAACCTAACGTCTTACGCGATAAACCTTAATTTTACGATAAACCGGAAATATATCATTTTCAAACACAAAATTTCCAAAAATAGAATTTCACACTCTTTTTGAAATATAACACATAAAAACAAACTCCTCGTAACTTACTAACGCTCAATTACTTGAACGAAGACTCGTTACGCAAAAACACAAAAACACCAAAACTACACAAGTCATTTCTACACCACAAAGGTGATCAAAATGAACTTTCCCAAATTACAAACTTTCCAAATCACAATAAAACCACTTACGCAAAGGGATTTAGTGCTAAAACTCACCTACATCACTCATATATCACTTCAAACACCTAATACACACCAAACAAACGTCAACCAAGTCAAGACTATTAGTCAAACTAACCTGCCAAAACCACGGTTGTTACATCATCCCCCACTTAGGGAAATCGCGTCCCGAGATTTCAACTACTCGTCTCACCAAAACAGCAGCAAAAGAAAATTTATGGATTTTTAGGCGGATAAATACCACACCATAAACTCACAGAGAAAGAATCGCAAAAATGTGAACCGACTAAGTACCCGAATTCACACGATAGAAAACATATCGATACTTCCAACAATACACGAAAATAGATACACTACATCGATCAATAATACCAAAGATCCGAACGACTTCTCACAGGTAGGTACGATACTCTCGAACCAAATGAAAAACCAAATGATAACTGAAAAACGCTGATGAGTGCTCAAACACTCATCATTTTTATCGTATCTAGACTGCCAAAACATCCAAAAACACCCAAAAACGCATCAAAGTACACAATTTATCCAAAAAGTGTGTTTTATATGTTTTAGATGCAAAATGTTTAAAAACAAATGAAAAACGAACAAAGTTTGCACAATTGGCAGTTTCAGTCCCTCAAGTTTCAAAATTTGGCAAAACTAGTCCCTGGAAGTTTAAAATGAAAGAAAAGTCAACCCAAGGCAAAGAAAAGTAAAAAAATTATCAAAATAAGTCCTTGGGTGAAAAAGTTTGAGAAAATTACACTTTTACCCCTCAAAATCCAAAATTGACATAAATGGTCCCTGGAATTTTAGAAAATGGCAGAATTGGTCCCTGGTGGGGTATTTTTGAAAGGAAAATCATTTTTTGTCCTTGGAAAATCAAAATGTGCCACAAATAGTCCTTGGGAGGAAAAGTTTGAGGAAATTACAAGTTTGGTCCCTCATGTTTGGAAAATTACATAATTGATCCCCGGGAATTTGAAAAAAATGGAAAATGATCATTTATGGCATCTTATGTCCTTGTATTATAAAAGTTTAGCAAAAGTGGTCATTATGAGTACTCTTGGTAAATTACAACTCAAGTCCCTCTAATTTGCCAAAATTACAAGAATGGTCCTTGTGATTTGTTAAGTTAGAATACAAACGGACCCTTTTAATATCTAAACCCAAAAATCCAAACCTGCCAAGCCCATGTACCCTTCCCCAGCCCACCAAAGAAACCAGCCCACCCCCTTACCTGTTTTAAAATAATACTCACTCCCCATGTTGACCTGGTCAACCTCACCATCTTCCACCTCACCCCACTCCCCCTGCTACTTCCATCATCACCCCTACCCTCATATCCACTGCCACACTCTTTCCCCCCCCCCCCCCCCCTTGCCTAACCAAACAACAATATCAGTCCAAAAACACACCCCTGGCATTAATTATATCCAAGAAAACTCCAAAAGCAAAATTGGCGCCAAAACTAATGAATGGCCAAGATTAAAAATACATGATCCATTGGCTCAAATTGGTGGTGGGAATTGATCAGAGGGTTCCCAGAACCCTAATTTATGGGTATAAAAGAAGAAGAAGCTTGGAGCAGTGGTGTGTAGTTTTTTATCTAAAATTTCAATGTATTTCCAATTTATGTTTCTAGTTTAATTTAGTCAGTGAAATTTGTAATCTCAGTTGTACTTTGAAGTTTTCAATAAATAAAGAATCCAAATTTCAATTTACTCTCAGTTTATGAAATTTCATCTTATTTCAAGATATTCAAGTTAGCTCAATTGTTGTTTGTATTTGTTTACATGGACTTGCTAGGCTCATATAAGCTCCAATAAAGCTTATTAAAGCTTTTAGGTACTCTAAAATTCTGTTAGAATCAAAAAAGCAAAAATACAAAAAAATTCAGAAAAATAAAAAATTAGAAAGAATCTGTGAAGAAAGCTTGGAGCAAAGCTATTCTGGATTGCTTTGGTATTAGATCTTTGTGGAAAGCATATAAGTTTGGTTCTCAGTCTTTGGTTCTGTGTGTTCATCTCAAATTCAAGTTGTAAGCATTACTTCTTGATTTTTAGCATTTACTGTTTCTGTTCTTATTTTAGTGTAATCTTTCTTGTTTCATGCTCAGTTGGTGTTGGTTAGTGATAATATAGATAAAAATTGGTAGGTTGTTAGTTGGAAATCTCATTTGCTAGTTGTTAAAATTAGACAGTCAAAATAGCTTAGTTGTGTTACCTAGGTAATTGTGGTTAAAATCTGTTTGATTGTGCTTTTTTTGGTCTGATATCATCATAAACAGGTGTAGGAATCAGTCTCATGTTTTAATTCAGTATTGAGTAACACTAATCAAGAGATAGTCCTTGCTAAGGGGTGTTTGGATCAAGCTGCCATATTGAGTATATGCATGTTAATGTTGATGATACTTGTTGTTGTATGCTAGTTTAGGTCATTACAGTCCATATCAATCATAATAAGTAGGTCTTATTAGTGTAAAAGTCAAAATTAGTTGCAATCCTATCTATCTGTTAAACTGTTAAGTAAATTAGGTCCATAATCACCATACTAGCTTAAAAGTTAATAACCTAGCTTAATTTCAACTTATTATAGCTTATAATAACATATTCAGTTAAATAATCTAGTCTCAAGCTCATAATAGTCAACATAGTTGTTAATTTAAAAAGGTCAACTTGCAGTCACAACTATTTTTTTGAATAATCTTTGGAATTTAATTGTGATTTTGTTAGCTGATAATAGGAACTGAGCTTGTAGGTTTATATTCTCTTGTTGCTGTTCTACATGTTACTATTTTTTATAATTTTTATGCTAGCTGATTAGAGTGCTTATTTGGTGCTTATATTTAAGTGATTCTTCACAAGTCTCCCCTGAACACAGATTAATAAGCCAACTTATGAAGCTTGCACAAGCTTCATAAGTACTTGCTAACCTGTGTAATTTAGATATTTGTGATGCCCTTGTGGCTAGTCACTTGAGTGAGTGCATTATTTGCCTTTAACTGCTTATTTGGAGTGCTAATTATTGCTTAATTTTGTTCATCAAAAAAACCAAACCACTGGTCACCCAGTGAAGTCAAGCAACTTCACAAGCTCATCATAAGCTCATCACTGAGTTTTGGCTTGTGAATTTTGGCTCTTTAAGTAGCTGAGCAATCCATCTTCACATTTCAAGTTTATACTTTCACTCACAAGCCCTTTTACTAGGGCTGCAATCAGCTTGAAGCTTGTTTCATATACTCAGTTAACTGAGTGAACCAGTCCACACCACCACCTTTGTGGTGGTTTTCTGACCACCTGAGTGGGTCCCACACCCCATAAGCTGGTTCTTACAACCCCCTCCTACCAGGGTTGACTTTTTGAGCTTTTGTTTGACCCCTAGTCTAGTGGACCCCACCTGTATTTGGTCCTAAACCTTGTCCCAAAACTGTTTCAGAAACCAATAAGCAACAGCTTATTTTCTGAGTTATTGGCTGATTAAAGCTTCTTGTTTGCTTAAATCTTGTTTATTCTTGTTCATTAAACTCAGAGGAACCATTTTCATCATTGTGGACTCCACACCTTCCCATTTGAGCTAAAAAACCTCCACAGTCAACAAAAGTCAACTGTGGCATCAATAAGCACTCCATGTGCTTATTTCTTGGGTTAAAATAAAAGTGTTTTTATTAAAAGTTGTTGTTTTTAGTTTATAATCAGTTTAGAAAAAGAAAAAAACCAAAAAACCAACTTTAATATTAGTGATAGCTTCTATTTAATAGGATTTATCAATTTTATTTTTCTTTTTAGCTTATTTATAAGTAATATATCATTTTTATATTTTTAGAAATTCTATTTTAGGTTAAAATAATTTTAGAAATTTTTCCAGATTTTTATTTTGTCTTTTAGTGGTTTTTCTAATTAATTTTAGTTTAATTTAGTTTTAATTAATATTAATTAATTAAATAGCATAATTAGATTTTATAAAGTATAACCTAGTTTTTATAATTTTTCTAGCTTTTATTTTAGTTAAAACATTTTTATAAATTTTTCTAGAATTTTTACTGTTCATTTTCTATTTTTTTTATATAATTAGTTTAATTAGAAATTAATAAGTAATTAGATTAATAATTAGTTAATTAGCTTAAAAATACATAAAATTAACTTTTTATAATTTTTTAGGATTCCCATGATGGTTAATTAGATTTGTAAAATTTTTCTTAATTTTCTAAGCCTTTTTAGTATTTTTAATAATTCTAATTAGTTTAATTAGTAATAAATAGATAATTAGTAATTAATTAATAATAAATAATTAAATAGTGTAAAAATAGTTTTTATTTTTCTTAAAATTTTATTTAATTATTAGAATTGTAAAAATATTAAATTTACACTTTTAACCCTCTCCGTTCATCAGTTGTACTTTTTGTTCTGTTCGTCTGTATACGTTTTTTAATTAAAACGTACGTTTTTAGGTTTTAGCTCAAATCTTTGTAATCTAAATTCTCGTAATCACTCACGTAGCTTTCCTAAGCTATATTTGTTAATAATTTCCAAATAATTCTGATTATAACCCTTTTCTGTGAATAATCACCCGATCACGAATACGCTAAAGTTACAATTCACACTTCAACGGGACTTAACGACCTGGTGATACCTTATATTACCCGGAGCATTGACCTAGGCTATTTGACCTTGTTGACCATTACTTGGTCAATATAAGTTGACGGTTTAGCATCAATCAAATGCACTCGCAAATAACAGATATCCATAAAACAAACATTTATGAATACCCGCATCTAACTTCCACGATCTAAAATCCAACTTCAAACGATCTACTTCACCAACCACATCAACAAACAAATTTTGGGTACTCAAATTTCATCGGATCCTCACGTTCCCATGTAAACTCAGGACCACGCTTAAAATCCCACCGTACTTTTACCAACACTATTTGACCACACTTCAAACCCTTAACATCTCGATCCATAATCTCAATAGGTTTCTCGACAAAACAAAGAGTCTTGTCAACCTTAATCTCATCTAATGGCACATCCAGACTATCATCTGCCAACCATTTCTTTCCATTAGATACGTGAAACGTATCATGCACTCTACTTCACTCCTCAGGAAAATTCAACCGATATGTCTCAAATCCAATCCCTTCCGTAAATCTCAAATGGTCTTACGTATCTCGGTGCTAGCTTGTCTTTCTTACCGAAATGCACCACACCCTTCCAAGGAGATACTTTTAACCTTACAATATCACCAACACCAAACTCTAAGGCTTACAGCAATTATTCGCATAACTCTTTTTGGCGATCTCTTGCTGCCTTAAGTATTTCTTTAGTCCGTAAACCTCATTCGCAGGCTCTCGTCCCAGTTCAGGACCAATTAGTTGGCTTATTCCAACCTTTGCCCACAGAACAGGTGACCTACATTACCCTCCATGAAACTTTTCATACGACACATACTCAATACCAGAATGATAATTGTTGATATAGGAGAACTCAGCTAAGGGTAAATGTATACCCCGACTTCCTCCAACATCAAACACACCCATGCTCTCAGCTCACCACCCAACGCCTGATTTGTACACTCACTTAGTTCACTCATTAGAGAATGATAAGTCGTACTCATCTACATACGCGTTCTCAAGACTCCATAACACGTTTACCACTATCTCGAAGTAAGTATTTCATCATGTTTCTTGATGATCAACGTGACACCCCAGGTCTCTCTACCAACTCATCAAATGAAAAGTCTCGCCTACTCCTCCATACATCTCTTGCAAAGGTAATGATATGTCTTATCCATTCTCGGATGTATCAAATACCTTGCATGATTGATGTCCTTACGCTTCCTCTCAATGAAACCAATAGCTGGTCCACCAAATACATTCCTCCATCCTCGTTCCTTTCCATTTACTGGTCTAAACCAAGTAATCATTCTTTTTACATGCTCTCATTCTTTAACCTCTCTCTCTAGGATGTCAATATCATCCTCTTAACTCTGAACTGAATTATCATAATCATTGCTCACAAACATCCAAGTTTCTCTCGTTCACTCCCGCTCAGTGCTCTTACCATGATGTCTGCCCTTCTTTTACGGTGGCGAATCAGACAATCGTAGTCACTGAGAAATTCCACACCAAACTTCTCTTCAACATATATTAACCTCTTGTCAAATATATGCTAAATATTCTTATGATCTGGATAGACCACACTCTTTGCTCCATAAAATATCATCTCCAAGTTTTACTCCCCGACTTTTAATCACGTATCACACAGTTCCTCTTATGGATCTTCCACCTTCGCGATGCCTACGCAATCTATAGAAAGATAGAAATGAATCGTCAATAGTACCTGCCAATCCTGAGGACAATCGTCTCTCAGATGGTGTCTCAGGTACTTTCCACGCTTCACTACTTTTATCTTACTAGTGTCTACGAACACTCGCTATCGTTGACCACCTTCCTAAAGAACGTACATCTTAAAGCTACACATCTCACTTGAACAACTTGGCAAACATCCTCTTCTTCTTCAACGAACAAATTGATAATCAAAACGACAATCTATCCTAAGTAAACGACACGAACCATGAAACCGGTCGAACTAAAATGTATATCAACGAACTCAAAAAGGGGTACGAATTACCGACTAACGAAGTAACGAACATCAAAATCAAAGCTAGAAAACACAATGAGAAATTTTCCCCCAATAAAAGTAAACACGGATAAAATGTTCATGAACATCCATACAAAGAAAATATAAAATACACGTACCTATAAAACATCCGCAAACGTACCTCAACGAAAGAAACACTCGATGAACTAATTACATAATAAGTTTGGTAAATGAGAACCATAGATAGTTCTTATTCCGGTACTCGACCTTCCCAAAAATAATTGAACACCGTTTTTCACAAGACATATATTAAACTTATACATTTTTTTTCAACACTTCATTTTCACCAAAAAAATACTAGTTTCCATCAAACGACCTTGAAATACCCAAAACGAATTTGTAAAATACCATAAAGACTCTAACACAACCTCGTAATCGAACGCGAAAGACATTGAAGAATTCCGTAATCAAAATAATCCTCAAACGAACTCATACCAGTGAACACTCACGCAAATGCATTGCAAACCAAACGAAGAACGAAAAGACTTATTCGTACAACAATCAAACCAAAATCATAGGAAAAAACACCGATACTAACAGGTCACAAAAACATGTCACGAAATTCAATTGATGTGTGTAAATGAGGGATTCAAATATCCACACCAAATCGTCACGAACCAACAATACTCAAAGAACAATATAATATTCATTCACAGAATGAATGCAAGGGATAACAAAAGAAACGAACTAGTATCCAACGAAACGAATTCGATTACCCAACACCTTTCACGACGTCAAATAGAAATATTATGGCATCTGTACCATCATGGTACGAGTAGCAATGCCAACCAAAGAATTAGGTATACAAACGGAATGTCTAGCAAAGGAATCAACTTAAATACCACAACATAAGTACCCACCGATAATTGAGGTATCAACATATGATAGGTAGGATGGAATCTCACCACCTACACACCCCAACATATAACGACTGCCCAAACGGTTAAGAGAATACTTCTCTAACCATACAACCATCACCAACGTTATATCACATACCATCTACCACAACATATAACAACTAACATCAATCAATGCAATATTGGTCACAAGTCCACATGTGTGATACCCTTATAATTATGTTCGCGACCATAGTTATAAGCCTACTCCACACGCATACTTACTTCCAAAACCACACATCTCAATGATAACGCACATATACCACATAGCACCTAATACACCATGCAATCCATGCTATCAGACTTGCAAGTCCACTTGTGTCGTGACGCATGTATAACTATGTTGGCCACCATAATTATCTATGCCCCCTTTCATAAGTGTACTCCCTCCCATGACAACACATCATGCAACAATCACGCAAACAAAAACAAAAGACGTCGCAAACAATCATCTCACATGGAACAATTCCAACGATCACGTAAACTCTATAATCAAAATCACTTGGATAAGGTCGATCCAATATCCAAGAGTAATCACGATCCAACATGGCTCCAGACGGCAAAAGACAATATACAAATTCCAAAACATAACACAAAACAAAAGACGTTGCATAATGGCTCAAATTCCACTCTCGCACTTATCTCCCTACTCAGATCAATTAAACTTACTACTCGTTGTGGACTCTAGATCCGAATCCACACCATTCCATCCTAACTCCCTTTAATCTTTATTCAACCACCCATTCATGTTTCCTACATGTTGGGATAGTCGACAACATACAAAACTATTTCTATTCTTTTCTTCCAATTCCTCATGATTCACAAGCGCATACAAATCACGAGGTTTAGACTAAACCACATCTCCTTCCTATGTGAAGTGAGGACACTACAAAGGGTATTTGGTAATGGCTCCATCTCCAGAAGTCACCGTGGTTCCAAACCTCTCCACTTCTTCTCCACCAACGTTTCCATAAACGTCCTATCCTTGTCCGAACATAGATACATGCTATCGGGAACTCGGATTCTGCGGTTAGTCCGTTTCATCCGATCACTTCTCTCGCATCCGATAGCGACAACGGCAGTCCAACGAAGCATCTTAAGTGCGGAAGATGATATAATAAAGTCGATATATACAATACTACGTATAGGGGATAAAATAGACGTCCGAAACTCAATAAAACATCTTATAAATATAGGAAAATAGACTTATAAAATACTATACTTACACATAGATCCTAAATGCAACTATATGAGGGACTCCTAGGTTATAGTCTAGGTTCAACCACCTACTTCTCTATAACCTGGCTCTGATACCAATCTGTCACACCCCGCCACGGCGGAAACGCGCGGGTGTAACTTCATGGATATCATCACAACACCTGGTGTCAACATAGAGAACAACTACATGCACATAAATAGAGCAATGTACCAACACACAGTGTTGTAACAATACCTAAAGATAAAATAACCAAAACAAAACATAAATCCAAATATAGATGATAAACCACTTCAAATGCAACTAAGGTCTCGTCTATCCACATCCTGCTATCTTATCCTTAGAAAGCTCACCTGAAAATGATGCTTAAAACGTCAACATAATGTTGGTGAGGTTCATAGGTTTAAGACTCAACACACAAGGCAACCGAATTTACTGTGATTACAAAATATAGCTGGACAAATAAATTATAGTTATCATATAGCTACATGCATTTGCAAGTTAATATCCACACATAAGGCAACAACACTCATAAGGCAACCATTGGGCAGAACGTGCCCACTGATCCAAAGTAGTACCCATCAACATATCATCAATTAGGTCGCATGCGCGAGCAACAGGGTAAGCACCCTCCCAATTGAATCCCAAAAACCGGTAACGAGTAGGAGTATTACTCTCCAATTGGATACTCCCCCCCAATTGGACCACACAACATTATCATCACATTACATAGTTTGGTACGAGCAGGAGTATTACTCTCCAATTGGATGCTCCCCCCCCCCCCCCCCAATTGGACCAAACATATATATCCACACAAGCAAATAATCACACATAGCATACATACGACAACATTATAAGTCCAAGCTCTTTAATACCACACACATAATCACAGTAAACCAAAACATTTAAGACAAGCATCATTCCCATCCCAAGTTTAAAACAAAGTAAAAATATGGGACTATGAACTCACCTTAAACTCCGCAGCTTCCACAAAAACAATCCACAATCTATAGCACACAAAAATAATCCACATTACACAAGGTCAAGCTAAAAGCTACAACCCATGTAATACACATATGATGGATGTCTAAGACTCATATGACCCACCATGGATCTCCTATACACCATACTAACCACCACCATAACCTAACACTCACTAAATCCCTTGCACTCTAAAACTCAGAAAACGCAGAATTTTTTGAGTACATTCACTCACATGAAATCTTGACAAATAAAGCTCAACAACTCACACCAAAAATTTACCATGGTCTCTCATAAGCATAGAAGCTAATCCCAGAAGGCTATGGACCAATAACACACACAAGTACTCATAAGAAATTCAAACTTGTCAACTACTCAAATTCGGATCTGAATGCACACTAAAAAGTTTTGATTTTTAATAATTACTTCCACAAGTTTTTATCGCGAATCCTCTTAGTGGTAGTCTAATATAACTTAAAACTTAACTATTCCAGAATACCAAGTCAAAATACCACTTTTACAACCACATGCCAACCTCAAACTTTTACCCAAAATCTGTCCCGGTTTGACAGCTTTGACACCTTAACAAAGAAAAATCAAAAGACCGACTTCCCGACCTCAAAATTTATCATGGCTGGACTTTTTGGAAAGCTCTTTCATTATAATTCAATTTAGACTTAAAATTCGTGACTTAACTCATCACCATCTGTTATATACACTCACATCTTTACAGCCTTACAAATCTGTCCAAACCCTAACCCATAATCTAACGCGTTTAACACTCAATTCCCTTAACCATTACCCATAATCTTAACATCTAATCATCCTAACATGTTTTACTTCAATAATTTACAGAATTTTACAAACCCTAGATTCCATCATATTAATTATTACATGAATCATAACAATAATTGATTAATTACACATAAGGGTTAAAGATTTTACCTTGATTCTTGATTAATGCTAGACAATTATGAAACCCTAATTTTTCCCCTCTTGATTCTCCATATGTCGACCCATATTTGCAGAAAAAATGCTTTAGGGTGTTTGGTTTGGTATATATATATTAATTAGGGATAATCCTTGGGCCTAAGAGTCATATTTGGACTCAAATTGGGTTTCTTTTTTCCCCCTTATCCCTTAAATCCGAATTTTACCTATATATATATATATATATATATATATATATATATATATATATATATATATATATATATATATATATATATATATTTTATTAAATTTATTTATTACACTCAAAACCTCATACTTTTCATATTTTATATATTCCCATATCGAAACCTAACGTCTTACGCGATAAACCTTAATTTTACAATAAACCGGAAAAATATCATTTTCAAAACAAAGTTTCCAAAAATAGAATTTCACACTCTTTTTGAAATATAACACATAAAAACAAACTCCTC
Organism: Artemisia argyi; assembly: GCA_030686995.1. NCBI lineage: Eukaryota > Viridiplantae > Streptophyta > Magnoliopsida > Asterales > Asteraceae > Artemisia > Artemisia argyi. The sequence continues at coordinate 173,960,055 of CM060682.1, read as the reverse complement.
GTAACTTACTAACGCTCAATTACTTGAACGAAGACTCGTTACGCAAAAACACAAAAACACCAAAACTACACAAGTCATTTCTACACCACAAAGGTGATCAAAATGAACTTTCCCAGATTACAAACTTTTTAAATCACAATAAAACCACTTACGCAAAGGGATTTAGTGCTAAAACTCACCTACATCACTCATATATCACTTCAAACACCTAATACACACCAAACAAACGTCAACCGAGTCAAGACTATTAGTCAAACTAACCTGCCAAAACCACGGTTGTTACACGTTCTAAGTGTTGGTTTAACACCCGGTACTTTGAATATTGAGGACAATATTCAGTTCTAAGTGTGGGGGGAGATTCGTTATTCTAACGAATTTCAACACATGTTCCATCAAGAACCCCCATTTTAGCCAAAATTTTAAAATTTTTTCTCACTTAGAATGCAATAAATGGTTATCAGTCCGCCATGTCTAACCCACATAAGGATTGGCTAATCCAGGAGCAAACGGTTCTTGGTAAAGATATCTCAAACCCGTTGATGGCTTGCAATTTGCCCAAAATTGTATGGTACCTCAACTCGCTATATCCTAAAAAGCGAATGAGTTGGCTAGCCCGCAAGATTATGGCTTGTGGTAAAGGCAGTGGAAAAACCATAATTGGTAATCAGCTCACCAAGATGTTGACTATTCCATCAAGAGTTGGCTAGTCCAGAAGCAAACGGCTTTTGGTAAAGACTAATCAAATCCGTTGACAGCTGGTGGTTTGCTCAAAATCACACGGTTATCAGGTGTGCCACAGTTCTTACACCTGGAAACTCCAGAAGTGATGGCTTTTGGTAAAGAGTTTTTCAAATCCATTAAGTTTTTCTCAAAAGATTGCTAGGGACTAGCAATAGTTTAGTGTGTGGGATTGATGAGTGTCTAAATACTCATCATTTTATACCAATCTGAGCTGCCAAAACATCCAAAAACACTCAAATATGCATCAAAATACTTAAAATATCTTAGAAGTGTGTTTTATATGTTTTAAATGCAAAATATGCAAAAACAGATGAAAAACGTACAAAGTTTGCATAATTGGCAGTTTCAGTCCCTCAAGTTTCATAAATTGGCAAAACTAGTCCCTGGTTATTCTAAAAACATGAAAAAGTCATCAAAGGTCCTTTTTAATCATAAATTTACATATTTAGTCCTTTGGTGCAAAGTTTCACAAAATTACAAGTTTAGTCCCTCAACTTTGGAAATTGACATAAATGGTCCCTGGGATGTAAAAACTTTGAGAAAATCAATTTTGGTCCTTGTACTAATAATATTTTGCAGGAATGGTCCTTGGTGTGAAGTTTGGTGAAATTACATAATTGGTCCCTGAAGTTTGGTGAATTGACAGAAAAGGTCCCTAGAAATATTAAAATGGAAAATTATGCAATTTAGGTCCTTGGTTTATCACATATGGCAAGACTAGTCCTTATATTATCTTTGGAAACTTGCCAAATCAGACCCCTTAACTTTCACTTAATTACATTTTTGGTCCTTGTGATTTAATACCTAAAAAAACCAACCGGACCCTATAATAAATAACCAAACAAACAAACCCAACTTACTATACCAGCCCACCCTTTTGTTTTTGTGATCCAATCCACCAGGCCCAAAGTACATAAGCCCACCCAATACCCCTTTGTATTAAAACGGGGTCAAACCCATTTGACTCTTCCCTCCCAAACCATACCACCACCACTGTAGCATCAATACCACCATGGTATCTCCACCTCAGCTCAACCCCACTTGCCTACCCACTCTCCTCCATCTCCACAACCCTCCAAAGCCCTAAAAAGTCTCTCCACGCAATCTACAGTAACCAAACCTGACAGTTTGACCCTTTGGCGCCAAGTTACCAATTTGAATGGCTAGGATCAATCAGACCACATCAAGGGCTGAGGATTGGTGGGAAAGTCTCACAAAGCTGCAAGGAACACAAATGATATCTATAAAGAGAGAATGAAGCAGCAGAGATGAAGTATTAGTGTAGAATTAGGAGTAGTTTAATTAAATAAATCGTATTAGTGTAAAACTTAATTCCAGTTTAATTTTATGCTTCCAAGTGTTGTATCTCACATTCTCAGTGTAATCTTAAGTGTTTTTAAACAATCAATTTAAAGTTTGAGTTGGATATCTCAGTTTATGCATTTTAATTGAATTTCAAAAATCACCAATAGTCTAATTGTTGTTTCTAGTTGTTACTCTGGATATATAAAGTTAACTTAAGCTGTGACAAAGCTTAATTAAGCTCTTATATACCTTAATCATCTGTTTAGTTTATAAAAGAAGAAAATACTAAAAAATCAAATAAAATAGTGAAAAATAGAAAAATCAAAAGAAGATCAAGAAGGAACTGAGCAGGGTGTGAATTTTGGATTGTTTCTGGTTTAGAACCTTTTGGGAGGTGATAGGACTGGTTACATGTCCTTGGTTCATTGTGTCTCAGTGAAAGCCATTTGTAAGTTTTTGAATTTATGTTACCATTTCATTGTTCAAGTAATTTAGTTGTTTCAATCTTTGTATTTTTATGTTTCAGAGGTTTGATTAAGTGTTATTATTAATTAAAATAGGTTGTTTGCTCATTAGATTAACTTGGTGCTAAAAATTCAAAATCTCACAGTTAAAAAACTCAAACTTGACAAAGTTGTGTTATATCCTTGTGGTGTAATTGATTTTTGCTTAATTGTTCTTAAATAATCTCAATATAGTGTTAGGAATCTGAGTTGTGGTTTAAACTCACAATTTCCTTTGGAAATTACCAAAACTGTTTCATACGGGAGTGTTTGGATTGCCCTGAAAGTTTGTGTTCAGGTCTGTTTCAATAGCTACAATTGGTTCACCTAAGTTACTTTATATCATACCAGCTTAGTTTAGTCATAATACCACAGTGTTGTTTGCAGAATAGTCAAAATAGGTTTTAATCTTCCTTGTTTTGTTGTCTGTTAGGATTTAGAAGTTCAAGTTCATCATATTAGTATAAAAGTTGATAATCTAGCTTAATCTAGTCTTCTTTCATCTTATTTAATCATAATCAGTCAATAGAGTAGGATCAAAGTTGGTTAAAGTAAAAAATTCAAGTTTGAGCAAAAAGTCAAAAGTCACCATTCCAGAAAATCTCAAATATTGAGTGAATTTTGTTGAATTGTGTATTAGGATTTAGGCTTTGAGCTTTTGTGGACTTGTTGTCTACCACCTCTACTTCAGTATCCCACATAGCTTATAATTTTAGGAATTTTCCTCTGGGCCCCACTCACCTCCAAACACAACTGCAGGGAGGAAAGCCTCCCCTGCATCAGCAGCTCAGTTCACCACCACCACTTTGGTGGAGATTTGTGACCACCACAGTAGGCCCCATACCTAAAATCTTGTTTCTTACAACCCCCCTCCTACCAGGGAGTATTAGTTGACCTTTTGTTTGACCTAGCAACCAGTGGACCCCAGCTGTAATAGACCCAAAAGTTTGTCCCTATTCTGTGTTGCTATTGAGTTTTGGATTAGTTTATTTTTGCTTATCAGCTTATCTACTGAGCTTATTTGGCAAAATTGAGCTTAGAAAAGTCCAATATACTTATTTGAACCAGAATAATCCTTAGTGGGTCCCACATAAGCTCATTTGAGCTTATTTGGTTATTCAGTCAACAAAAGTCAACTATGGAGGTAATAAGCCCCCACAATGCTTAATATTAGCTTATAAATTAGTTGTTTTCACAAAACTTGTTTATTTTTAAGTATAATTTAGTTTTGTAAAAGAAAAATCCAGAAAAGACAACATAAAAATAAGTGATAGTTTCTATTTAATTCAATTTAATTTTAATTTTCATTTTTAGATTTTTATTAAGTAAGTTGTGTTTTTATATTTTTATTAATTTCCTTTTAGCTTAAAGTAATTTTGATAATTTTCTCAGATTTTTATTTTGTAATTTGATATTTATTAGAATTAAAATTAGTTTTATTAATAATTAATCAATAATTAAGTTATAAATAGCATAATTAATTTTTATAAGGTAATATCTAGTTTTTATATTTTTTCTAGCTTTTAAATGTTATAAAATAGTTTTATAAATTTTTTCATAATTTTCTAAGTTATTTTAGTATTATTAATAATTTAAATTAATTTAAATAGTTTAATTAAGATAATTAGTTTGTAATTAATAAAAAATCTATAAAAAGACAAAAATATTTATTTTTAATTTTTATACTTTCTTCAAGTTCATTTTAAGTTTTAGAAATATTTTTATAAATTTTTAGTTTAATTTGTAGTGTTTATCATTTTTAGTTTAAATTAAATTAGGTTTAATTAAATAGTTAAATAGTTTTTAATTAAATAATTAATAATAAATAATAAAATAATCTAAAAAATAGTTTTCTTTTTAAATTAATTTTCTTTTAATTTTAAGTTTATAGAATTTTCATTTTTAACCCCTATAGTTTATTTTTCTTAAAACTCACCTTTTTCTCAGTACGCAATCGCATCTGATTTATAATTTGGTTTACGTTTATACGTTTTAGATACCTAGTTTAATCACACACACTTATACCCTTTCCTGTTCATTTTCACTGATCACATATTCGTTTTTAATAAACCATCGCACACCTCGTTGGGACATTACGACTCGGGGAAACACTGTATTCCACGGAAGCATTTGCTTCAGACATTTGACTTGGTTGACCATTCACAAGTGGTAAACTTAGTTGACCGTTTGAGGCGAACCAAAATTTGAGCGTACGAAAACTCTTTAATCTACAAAGAGAAAACAAAGAAGATCCACGACTCAAAAATCAAAAACCGCGTTTTTAACGTTGGTGACCGAGTCCTTCTTTTTAATTCTAGATTGAAGATCTTTTCGGGTAAGCTTAAAACCCGCTGGACTGGGCCTTACACCGTTGCCAAAGTTTTTCCATATGGTACCGTCGAGTTATCTCAAGACGACAGTCCAAATTTCAAAGTAAATGGGCATCGGTTGAAACACTATTTTGGAGGGGACATACCACCTATTGTCCCGGACCTCCAAACTTTCCCCATGGACCAATGAATTCGGGGATCGAGTCAAGCTAGCGACTCGACAAACAAAAACAAGTAACAACAAACATGGGTTTTCACCCGTGTCTCTCATTTCCTTCTATTTTCTAACACCTAAGTGTGGGGGAGGGGCCACCCCCCGCAATTGTTTGCAATGTATATATCTTATTCAAAAAAAAAAAAAAATGAAAATGATGAAAAAATGTGTTGTTGTATAAATAAAGTGAAAAATGAAAAAAGACACTTCCACAATTAGCTTTTAATATTTTCTTCTTACGTTCAAAATTTCGGCATAATACCCGGGAATTTGAATATTGAGGACAATATTCAACTCTAAGTGTGGGGGAGGGGAAAATTCTAGCGAATTTTATCAAACTATATCGTCTAGTACCCCCGTTTTTGGCCAAAATTTAAAAAAAAAAATCACTTTATTTCAAAATTTTTGTGGTAATCAGTCCGCCAAGTCTAAACGACAAAAAAGATTGGCTAATCCAGGAGCAAACGGCTCTTGGTAAAGACAACTCAAACCCGTTCATGGCTTGCGATTTGCCAAAAATTGTATGGTTCCTCAACTCCCGATTATCCTCAAAAGCTAATGAGTTGGCTAGCCCGCAAGATTATGGCTTGTGGTAAAGGCTGTGGAAAATCCATAATTGGTAATCAGCTCACCAAGATGTTGACTATTCCATCAAGAGCTGGCTAGTCCAGAAGCAAACGGCTTTTGGTAAAGACAAATCAAATCCGTTGACAGCTGGTGGTTTGCTCAAAATCACACGGTTATCAGGTGTGCCACAGTTCTTACACCTGGCTACTCCAGAAGTGATGGATTTTGGTAAAGAGTTTAAAATCCATCAAGTTTTCCAAAAATATTGCTAGGGACTAGCAATAGTTTAGTGTGGGGGATTGATGAGTGCTCAAACACTCATCGTTTTTATCGTATTTAAACTGCCAAAACATCCAAAAAATGCTCAGAAATGCATCAAAATACCAAAAATATCTCAGGGATTGTATTTTATACGTTTCAGATACAAAATGAGCAAAAACAATGAAAAACGAACAAAGTTTACATAATTGGCAGTTTTAGTCCCCCGACTTTCAAAAATTTACAAAACTAGTCCCTGAGCATTTGTTTTAAAAGGAAAGTCAACCTAAGGATTTTAAAAGTAAAAAATAATCAAATTTAGTCCTTGGGTAAAAACTTTTGAAAAAATTCACTTTTAGTCCCTGCAGTTTAGAAATTGGCATAATCAGTCCCTCGGGAATTTTGAAATGGAAAATATATTTTTGGTTCTTTGGTAATTGAAATGTGGCAAGATTGTATTAACTATGGATGGTTGGCAACTTTGGTCCTCATAAAATAACCAAATTACAAATTGGTCCTTGTAACTACAAACGAACCCTTGTGTAATTTTATTACCAAAACTAAACAAACCAAGCCACTCCTAAAACTGAACACCCCAGCCCATTGTTACCCTGGTCCAAATATACCCTCAAGCCCACTCCCAAAGCCCAACCAAGCCCCCTAACCCTAAAACGTTTATTAAAAATAACGCCCCCTCACCATTTACCAGTCAACGAAATTTCATCTTCCCCAAACCATTCCACGTTTTACCCAGGGAACAACCTTCACCACAACCTCTCATTTTATCCACTAAACCAAAACCCATCTCCACTCCACATACCTGCTACACGCATTCCCTCCCCCTCCTCAAAAACCCCATCCCGCTAATACTTCATCTCCTCACAATTCGTACCTAACACCCTCATCTCCTCCAAGGTAGAAGTCACGGGTTACCCACCTCCAGGTCACCAATCTACAATATCATTGAGCGCCAATCAAGAATGAAGGGTTGTGATGATTTGAATCTAATCCAAGGGTTGAGAATAGAAGCCACGTTGCACAAAGTGAGTCCCAAGGAATAAAAAAAGTCACGAGCCAGTGGTATCCAAGAAAGCTAAACAAGAAGGCACAAGAAACCCTAGTAGTTATTTAGTATAAATAGCTTTGATGTATAGCCTTAAGAGGCAGGTTTATTTTAGCTAAAAATTGTCAAGGTACTTTGTATTTTTAATTGTAATCACTCTTAATTTAATTTGATCTTTGTTCTCTATTTTTATTTTTAATGTTGGCGTATATTGCTTAGTTAAGTTTCTGTATGCTCGATTTTTTTTATGATGTTCTAAACCTTTTGTGATAAATCTGAGATGGAATCGTTTTCTTTTATGTTTGGGATAGACTAAGTTTAGTAAAGATATACTGTGATTTACTAGTTAGTATAGCTTGAGTTGGTTTGGATATTCATAAGCTGCTTTTCGTAGGGTATAGATTGTTTGGAAGTTAGAGTTGGAAAATGCAAGCATGGGGTTAGAACTGCTCGTATAAACCCATTTAGCCCAAGCTTATTTGATCCTCATCTTTGATTAAGTTACATTTTGAATGGTGTTGGATTATATGTACCAAGTTGGGTCTGTTTCATGGCAATTTTAAGGAGTTAAGCTTTTAAACAAACTGCTACTTATTTAACGTTTGCAGCCCTCATTGAGGACATGTTTTTTACTGCTTACGTTTGACCACCTAAGTCACCCTTTTTAACTATTTTGACATTTGTCGCCTGCTGTCCAAAACAGCCCATATCTTAGTTGATTCTTGAGCTCTTATGTAATTATTGTTGTTTTGTTAAATCACAAGTATCAGTTTGCTATATCTTGCCTTTGTCTACACTTAATTACAAATTGGCAGCTTAATTTCGCCTTTAAAGTTGTCCATTTTGGGACTGATGTTGCTGAATGCGCAGCTCATATTGAGCTTGCTTGATTATGCCTCTGTTTGAAGTTAGACGTTAAAACTTGTTGTTGATATGGCTGTTATTTGTAGCTATTGAGTACGTGCTTAAATAGGCTTTCATAAGCTTTTTAAGTAATTGCGGTTTCAGTGTGTATGTGTTGTGTTAGCTTGCAAGAAACAAGTTCTAAAAACTTTGATCTAAACCTGTTAACGATTCGAATTTGGAATGGAGTTTGTTTAAGTTTTGTTTGTGAAAAATCTGTTTTCCAAAAAGATTTGTCATTGTTTTTGTATAAAAAAAAATGAATGAGCAATCAGAAAGTTTAAAAAGAAAATAACTTCGCAAAAAGGGTTTTGGCAAGATTCGAACCTGTGCCATTCCCCTCACACGAACACACCACACACACTCCAAACCAACTGAGCCCGTGGTCTTTTTTGTTAATAGCCTCAACATTAATTCTTTTATATAGTTTCTAGTGTAGTTTGCTTATTTTCTTAGTATTGCTTATTCAGCTTTTCAGTATAACTTTTTCCCAATCTTTTATTTTTCTTAGATTAGTTTTAAGTTAATTTAGTTACCAAAAAATTTTCAGATTTTTCCCTATAGTTTTAGTATTTATTATAATTTAATTAGAGTAAATTAGTTATTAATTCATAATAAATAGAGTTTTTATTGAAAAATTAATTTTCTTTTTCTAAAATTTTCTTTTGTAATTAGGGTCGTAAGAAAATTATTTGGAAACCCGTAGGACTCGCGTAGCTCAAAATTCACGTTTTTATTTGCGCGTTGACGTTTATTTAGAATAAACGTCACGTTTGTGTGAAATTTGTGATTTTTAGGATTCCCGATACCTATTTCTTGTTTTCCGTAGCATTTTAGGTTATTTTAAATAGTAATTAGCATTCCTTAGTTTAATTTTCCATTTAGGTTACGTTTATTCCACTTTCGTTCGTTAATTCGTAATTTTCGTTAATTTAATGTACAACAAAACCAAATAACCTTTCCAATCATACAAGATTTTAATCCCAATCTCACTCGAAGCTTTCCATTCACACCTCGTTGGGGTACGACCCGGGAAATCACTTCCCGGTCTCACAATTTGAATATTACTTTCACAAGTTTTACGAGGTAATCGTTTTCCTAAACGGTTTACTTGTATACTTCACGATTGTTTGTCTCACGACAAATTGTTGATATTTTGGTAAAATTGTTGTTTGCACACACCAAAACACAACGAATCAACGCCAAAAGTGTTTCTAAACAGAGTCATAAATGAAGAAGTGTATGTTGCTCAACCACCGGGCTTCATCGATTTTGAAAAACCAAATCATGTTTACAAACTTAAAAAGGCTCTTTACGGTCTTAAGCAAGCTCCAGAAGCATGGTATGATCGACTTAAAACCTTCCTAGTTGACCATAAGTATACCATGGGCTTAGTTGATAATACTCTCTTCACTAAGAAGAAAGATTCACATATTATCATAGTCCAAATCTATGTTGATGACATTATATTCGGATCAACTTGTCAAGAATTATGTGTGGATTTCTCAAAAATCATGCATGACGAGTTTGAAATGAGTATGATGGGAGAACTCAACTTTTTCTTAGGACTCCAAATTAAACAACTAGAAGATGGTATCTTCTTTAACCAATCTAAATATATTAAGGACATGCTTAAGAAATTTGGATTAGAAGATTCGAAACCAATCAAAACACCCATGTCCACGGAAACTAAACTCACCAAGGATGGAGGAAAGTTAATCCATAGATAGCACTAAATATAGAGGTATGATTGGTAGTCTACTTTACCTAACTGCTAGTAGACCCGACATTATGTTTAGTGTTTGTCTATGTGCTCATTTTCAAGAAGATCCTAAAACTACCCATCTCGAAGCCGTTAAAAGGATTTTTAGGTTTATTAAGGGCACTACACATTTAGGTTTATGGTATCCCAAAGGAACGGGAATAGACACCATAGTGTATGCCGACTCGGATCATGCCGGTGACTATGTCGATAGAAAAAGTTCAAGTGGTATTTGTACTTTTGTTGGACATTGTCTCACCTCATGGTTCTCTAAGAAGCAAACGGCTCTTGCTATCTCAACAACGGAAGCCGAGTACGTTTCGGCCGGAAGGGCATGTCAACAAGCTCTTTGGATGAAGCAAGCTCTTGTCGACTACGGAATTCAACTCAACGACATCACAATTCTTTGTGACAACAAAGGTGCCATTGATCTTAGCAAAAACCCGGTTCAACATGCTCGTACCAAACATATTGAAATCCGTCATCATTTCCTTCGTGACAACGTTCAAAAAGGAAATATCTCAATTGAGAAAGTTTCTTCCGAAGACAACATAGCCGACATTCTTACAAAACCCCTTAAACGTGAACCTTTTAACCTTCTTAGGCTAGGCTTAGGACTCTTGGAACCTACATTGTAGTTCTGGACATTAGACAAAAATCACAAAAATCAAAACAAACCCATAACTCTTTTTCTCAGCAGGGTCGGCGAAACCCATTTCAGGGGTCCGCCGTGTCCGCCGACCTGCAGAATCATTTTTTTGTTTATATTAAACCAAACACCCATTATCTCATACCACCACTTCCAAACTGCTACTATTCACTTTACCATCCATCCATACCTACGAATTCTTGGTCTTCCATTCATTTACATTGCAAATCAATCATCATTGTAAGTATTCTAAACTTGATTACAATCCTGATCTGAGTCTAGGAATTCTATTTTTGCACAAAAACAAAAACTTAGGGTTATGCATTAACTTGAGAAAACTCATGCACAAAATTAGGTGTTTAACAAAACTAATCATGTTCCCCATAGTTAGGAATTGCAATTTTAATTAGTATAAACAAGTTTGCTAAAACACCCCATGTCAAATCCTTTCAAAAATTTCTCACAAGTAGGACAAATATTTTTTCGTCTCTCATTGAGAATACAAAATCAAAACGTTATGTTTAAAACCTCACTTGCATAATGTCTCTTGAATGCTAAAGGGAATACATAACCAATATGTATTTTCAGGTACATTCAAACGAAGCTACATTGAACTAGGAGCGTTTGGATTATCTTTTGTTTTATAACAAAACTTGCATTATAAAACGATTTTGAAGCATCAAAATGAGTCAAGATAACCGCACCTCCACATTGTTTTCATATAGGCACACACTAGAACATCCACATTATAATAGTAGTTTACGTAAACTAAAATGTGAAATTTTGTTGTTCTAGGAATCATCATGCCTCCTCTAACCCACTACGACCACAAGGACACCATTAAGTACCTACCAAAACACCACAAAACCAAAGGCCTTACCCCAAACCAAGTCAACATTTTAAAAGCCTTAGAAAAACACTATGTCCATGAGGGTAGAACCATTGACCCGTCTTTCCTAGAAGGCACAAACCTTTACGCCGAATTTGCCACAATCAACTTTGAGTGTCTTTTGAATATCGACGAGCCTATTTGTCCTAGATTCATTCTAGAGTTCTATGCATCCTCCGTCCTCTCCACGGATGATTATGGTCATATGTCTATCAACTTTAGGGTTAGTGGTCATCAATACTCTGTTAGGTCACCATTTTGTAAACACAAGTATTATAACAATAGAAATGAGATGAGAAAGGAGATTTGGGTGATTATATGAATAAGAGAAATATAAGTGCAAGAGTTTCCTTAAGAAATCAAATAACCAACCAAATATTACATGAGACTAAGGCTTCTATTTATAGGGAAGGAGCTAGGGCAACACTCCCTCTCCTTCCACTAACAATTCGTGTGGGCTTCTAAGCCCATGGACTAAAATGCCTTAAGTCTAGTAAACATGTTACATAACATAAATGTAAGTAAATAGTAACTTAAGCAACCTATTATTACAAATGACCGAGACTTGATAAAATAGTGAAAACTATGATCCCAACAATCTCCCCCTAAGGGTCGGTCATCACGGTTGCTTGACGTCTTCATTTTTGTCGTTGACTTGTGACATGTAAAACTCTAGACGTCTTCAAAATGGTTGAATGATAATGGATGTACTTTGCTCTATGTCTTTGTTCTTTGGTGATGATGTAGTGATTGTGTTATGAAGTAATCTGCCGTTCGTCACTCCTGCGTCTGTGGTGGTTGTCCGCCATTCCAACATTATCATACATCTTTGGACTTAGACTTTCACGTACAAGAAGTTCCTTTTCATACATTGAGATCTTTGTCTTTATACTTTGTAGATTCTTCTTATTGGTGTAGAATCTTTCTTTGAACTTTGTGTTGCTAAGATCTTTGGGGGAGCTTTCTTTGACTTCAAGATGTATGTATGAGCATGTTGGAATCTACCATCATGGAAGTGAGGTACCTACGAGTAAACAGTTAGCAATAAATAACCGGTACTTACCGATAAGGAATTAGAGCTCATCAACAGCATATTGTGAAGACTCCTTCTAATCCTTATCCAGGCTGTTCCCATATCAGATACTCCCGAAGGAGCTTACGAGAGCTACTAAGTAGGTCAATGACTGGGTGAGTTACTGGGGATCACTCCACGACTGTAGACCGTAATGGAACCACCGCAAACACTAAGCGTAACCCTTGTGAGGTTATCGAAGTGACCTGCTGTCAGGGCTGTTTGATGTTGACCCTGGCAGGATTTCCGTTCAATCATTGAGAAATACTTACGTAATCCTCTCATAAACGTTCTCGGCAGATTGCTAAGATCTGCGAAGGACTCGATAGTTTACAACTGATGCCCATTGATGTAGAACACCAGTTGTAGAAATACTAAGTGTTCCTAAGAGATCTTTGATGTATCTCAAGGCTCTAGACTCTATAAGTGCACACCTAGGTTTCCTATGCGGAGACTAGGGAGGGGTCTCCTGCTTCAATATCAACCGTCTCTAAGAGATAGGTCGATAGGTTACGCTGGTTCCCCGTGAGAATGAAACAAGTCCTTTTAAGAGAACTTGAGTGGTTAAGAAGGTTTAGTGCATTGCGTCACTGGGTCCATGACGAATTTGACTTCAATACCGGTGTTGTCTTTTGCAACAACCAGTAGCATACGTATTGAACCCGGTGTCTGCCCTAAGGTTGAACATATGGAGGGCTATTTCTTTTCACCCTTTTCTTTACTTTTCTTTTTAATTCTTCAACTCCTTCTTTCCCTTTCATTCTTTTCTCCTTTTTCGTATCATACCTAAGGACTTCTAATTCTAACTATGGGAGATGTCCTTGGGTAGATCCCTCCGGCTCTGGCGGATCATAGGACGGATATTCCTATCTTAATCACCTTATAACTCCGACAGTAGCCAAGAAACCTTTGATTGAAAATCTCTCAAAGTGTTTGTGATAAATAATTTTGGTTAACACTTTGAGAGTTTTGTGTACACTTTTGAAGGGCTCCCCCTGCACATGTGCTCATAAGTATTTAATAAATTTGCACATGCGGGAGGAGCAAGCACTTTTGAATTGATCCACTTTCCGTGAACAAGACCGATTCGAGACACGCTTACATCACTAGTTAGACTAGCTTGAAGTTATTACCCGGCCTGGTCAAGTCCACAGAAAGTTTCTCGAGACGGTACATTTCTACTAAGACATATCCTTTTCGAGACACGCTTACGTGGTTAGTTAAAGAGATACATTGTCAGCTTTTAGGTGACGACTAGCTCTAGTAACTAACTTGATGTTATTACCCGTCGAGGATAAGTCCTTTCGATATTACTAACTTTTATTGTCTCGTCAATTCCTGGGTCAATACTGAGTCTAGCTCGCACATGATACAACTTTTAAGCTTTGACTTCGAATATTTTAAACACTTTTTCATTTTCTCCCCCTCAAAAATAGCATATAAAATGATGTTTTTGACAATCTTTTAGATTAAAATATGCCTTTTGAGCCTTGCGGGGAGATTCACCAAGAACTTATAATTTTGAGCAAAGTATTTAGTTTTGACAAGTGCTCCCCCTCAACAAGTGATTAGGTCTTATGGAGGTGAAATACTTGTCCTTTTGAGCAGAATTATGAAAAATCATAAATGTTTGATAAATTCTACTCAAAAGTAAGAAGTCTTCACTCCTTATATTTAGGATTGAGGCACTGATGCGTACCTCAGGGTCCTTTCTTTACAAGTACGGGTTGTGCACTGTAATACGTACACAAGCCATTATGAAAATAATTTAATCAAATGAAACAATTGATATTAAAAAGAATAACCAAATGTACCAAGTTAATCTTCGTCAGGAAGTGGAGCATCAAAGTCAGTGAACTTAGGTTCTGGTCTTTCGAAGAGTCTGATAGGAAACGATGGTCTGACACCGATATAACTTTCTAGTCGTCTGATTTGTTCCCGTCGAAATAACCTTTCTTCAATCTTCAAGACAAAATTACGAACTTGTCTTCTTGAGCTGGATTTCCATCTAGGTTGTTCCCCCTTTGCTATCTTTCGGCGATCGTCATTCAACCTTTTGACAAGCCTATCACAAACGGATTTAAGTGTAACATCACAGAATTTGTGTATCTCATCGAACCTCATGAAGCTTTGTAGCTTTTTGCTGTTGATGTAGGTGAAACCAAAAGGTTCTTGGTTGAGAGTAAACTGTGACGTTTGATAGATTCCATCAAATATGAATTGCGGCTTTGTCAAATTGATCTTCTGTTGGTAACTTTCCACTCCAAGCTGAAGATCTTCCACTCTTTCTTGAACTATCAATCGTTGGATGAATAGAAGTAGTGATGCCATGAAGGTGTACTGAATATCTCTATCGAATCCACGCATTCTTCCTTGAACCTTTTCGAGATACATATCTTCAATGTCATTAAGATTAAGGTCTGGAAAGTCAGCTTCGGAGAATTTGTACTTCTTTTCATCTTGTCGCTTAACCACAATTTCACGCATGAACGTGTAGTTAAACCGTTTCGACTCTTGAATCTCCAAGATAACAATGATCTTAGATTTATGCTTCATGTTTTCCAATGATTTCTCTCCTAATCTGCTGGTATAACCAAGACGACGACGTTCTGGCCAGTGTTGAATCCCGTGTAGAGCATCTCTGTCGTAAGCTACGATGCAGTTGCTGAAAACTCGAGTAGTCTCTTCAATGGCAGGGATTTCGTATCTTGCGGCTGGTACTGAGATTGTGAGTGAGGAAGCATATTTCGTCTTGGAAGTTTCTTGGGTGAGTTGGATGTTACGAAGATCTTTGTTGAAGAAGAAGCTGTAAGGTATCTTGGGTTTATCTGGAAATCCTTTCAAGGGTAATGGTTTGGTCCAGTCAGTGAAGTAAGGCTTTTCATGATTTTTGGAACTGAGGTCGATGTTCACTTCAGGATTTAGCCAGTCAAAGTCGGCAGACATTGCACTAGCTATATTCTGCATATGATACTCGTATTCCACTTTGTTTCCGGATCTGGACTTAAGGAATTCTTGTGCATCCCTATTGATTCTTCTAAGCTCCGTCTTTGTGAGTTTGTTGATCTGAAGATCCTTCATTATGACTTGGGTGAACTGTAGAGTGTTACCAGGAAGGGGTTCTTCTTCTTCGAGAGGAGGTTGAGCTTGAACCATTTCTGTCAGCCAATCATTCTGAGGAGTGTCATGATTGTCGAGCCATGAATGACGTCTTTTCTTCTTTGATTTCTTGGACTTAGATGTAGCATCTTTGTCTTTAGCCTTGGATGGTGACGATGGTTCAGCATGAGAATCGGGAATAGGTGAAGCACGATAATCGGCGTCAGGTTGACCCTGGTAGTCATCAGTAGGTTCCATGAAAGTTTCTTCCTCTTCAGTTTACGTTTATCGACCAAAGGTTCAACGATTGGTTCGTCTTCATCTTCATTAGGCTCATTAATAGTGATCCCTTTTCTTTTCCTTGTCTCTTCTTCATAAGTTTCTAGACTTTGTTGTATGGCGATCTCTGTTGCAGGAAATCCTTCATCAGGAGCTCTTACTCTCAGTTCATAGTCTGATTCTTCTTCTTCAGATTCCGTGTCGAACTCTGATTCGCTGTCAGAAGGTGGAGGTGTAGGTTCATCCTGAAGGATGTACGCAGGAGTTACCTTCTGCTTTGGCTTGGTTGCTGGTTTGGGTTTGGATGTTTGTTTAGGTTTGGTGGAAGTCTTGGGTTTTGTCTTGGGAGCGGTCTTAGACTTAGTCTGAGGTGAGCCAGTGGTGCTTGCAGTACTCCCAGACTTCACACCTCCTTTGCTACGAGTCTGAATAGTAGCTTCTTCCTGTACCCCTTTGTAAGCATTATCATAGTACTTGTAGTTCAAACTTTTCTTGATCATGTCATTAAGAAGGTATTCGGGAAGCCTCATTCCTTTGATCTTGGTAGAGGAAGTGGTAGTCTTGATGAATGAGGTGGTGAAGTCTTCCTCGAAGAGGTGCTTCGGCTCATTAGGATCAGCCATCCTTTTGATGAATTCTGGTGTGTCTTTGCAGAAATGTTCTATGAGAAGTTTGGTGAATCTTGTGAACGGGATCATTGTCTTCACACGTTCGGTTTGAATACTGTAGACTATATCTTTCATGATAGGAACTGCAAAGTCCATAGGTGTCAGAGTCACCATTCCCCAAAATGTTTGCAAATGTTCAAGCCTAGGATGTTCATGACCACTTTTTCTTCCTGATATCGATCTTACAACCAACAGACAGAATGTTCTCCAAGGCTGAGGGATATTCTTGGCATTGAATCGGGAAAGCTTGACTAGCGGTACGTCATCATCAACATCATATCCTAACTCAATGAAGAAGTCAAGAAGATCCAGTTCAGGTAGTATAGGAGCAAATTCGTTGTCAGTTTGAGGTAGGAGAAGGGCTGTACGAAGAACGTCGTGATCTACAGTGTAGACTTGGCGATCCAATGTAACAGTAAAAGATTCATCATCCAAGTTAGCCTTAGCCGTAAGCCAGAACTGATGAAGGTAGAACAGAGGAACTGAAGTAGAACAGATGAGCAGATGTTTGCATGGATGTGCAAGTAGAATATCTTTGACAATCATGCACGATTTCTCTGTAATTCTCAATTTGTCGAAATCAACTCGTGGATTGTTGTTGCCAATCGTGACATTGTAGTTTTCGGGAGTGATGTCATCCATGGTGAGTAATGGAAGAGCTTGTTCAGGGACATTCTCGTTGTGTTCAGCCATGTTAATCTGAAAAGTATAATCATAAACCAAACATCCAGATTTGTTACGTCTTAGCACAGTTTTGAGTTTGGTTATAGATATCTACTTAAGACAATTAAGCACGAATGGTTCATTATGTTATGTGTGAAGTGACGTATGATGCATACATGAAGAACATTGGTCATTTTATCTCACTTAATCAATTTAAGAAAAATTAGAGCACACACTTAAGCACAAAAATGATCCAAGTAGCATATTTACACATCATGCGACAACAAATGATGATTACAACACAATCACAACATAATTACATGTTTGCGAAATTACAACAAGCCATCATCATATTTTCGCAAAATTTACTTATTACGACTTATCGCAAACATATATAAACCATTAAGTTTGAAATTTCGAAAACTTAAAAAAATTGTTTTCGCAAACTTGTAAAGAGACTGATTTCGAAAAAATTACAAAGTGTGTTCTCGATAAAGTATTTATCGAGAACATGCTTATATGTAAAATTTTCGAAATCATTCATCATTTAGGATTGCGAAAGTTTTTCTAGTTTTCGAAGACTATTATCGATAAAATTATTTTCGCAATCATACTAGAACAGGCGTTTTCGAAATAAAATTCAAAGTAAGCATTCTCGAAACTGAAATTTTTCGAAAATACAGAACCTTTGAAAGGCAAAATTTCGCAAACACAAGTTTAAGTGTGATTTCGAAAATAATTCCACCAAGAATGGTGATTGCGAAAAATCGTGTTCTCGAAAAGAATTCTTATACAAGATTTTTTCGAAATGAAGTCAAACGTACGTTTCTTTTGAAAATTTAGTATCCAAAGATTCAGACCTGTCATTAAGAATGATATATCACAGTTAGTCTACTTCTATACATACGTTAGCAGTGATTACGATAAACACCAAGAACATGTTCTCGATAAAAATGAAAACTAGAATCTAAAGAAGATGATTGGTTCCATTATATTACTAACATGTATAAGAAGCATAAAAAACATGACAAACAAGACTTATGAGCACAGAACAAGAGATGCCTATGTATGAACGAGATACCCAAGTTATCGAGAATCATGACCATATCGATGTGGATCAAATTCAAATGCACAATATTGATACATATACTCATAGCAACATATCCCACCAATAACATAACACAAACAACCACAGAATCAAAAGAACCCAAATCGAACTAAACCCTAGTTTTCGAAAATAACACAAACATGTATTGGGCAACGATTAAATGACATAGGAATGTTAGAAACATGTTATAGAACAAAAACCCTATCAGAAATTAGCCACCCAAACATGTATTGTGTCATCCCAAAATTTACGAAACCCTAGGTATTCAAATCGATAAATCTTGAAATCTAACCGTTAGTTTTGCAATTAAACAAAAACCTTTGTTTGTAATCGAGTAAGGATCACGTAGAAACTTACAGTTTGAATATTGGTTGCACGGATTTTTCGTTTGAATCTATGCCGTGGATTTCGAAAGAGGGTTTAAGGTTTTGAGAAATTGTGAGGTTTTAGACAAAAAAACGGTTTGTTTGTTTTAGTTATTTTGAAACTTTTGAATTTTAGTCACTTTTGGTCCCTAAACTATTGAAATTAATTGTGAGTCCAAAAGTTAAATGGCAACTAAGTGAAACATAAAGATATACTCCTAACCGCCATTGTGAATGAAACCTTAATCGAGATGAGACGAGGGAATGAACGTAAGACTTCCACAATAACCGAAGTACCGCATCTTTAGAAAATATGCAAGTATATCAATTTTGAGAAAAGTTGTGTAGCAGTTGAGCTTATCTCCCCCTCAACACTTGTACAAAATAAGAGAAGAAAAAATGACAAGATGTTGAAGAGAAGTGATATACTTGCATTTTTTTTTTTTAAGAAATCAAAAGTATGAAAATCTTTTTGTGTTTTGATTGGTTTATATTTAAGAAATATTTACAATGATAGTTTTGATGTTTGACGATCAATTGTGTTTTAAAAACTTTTCCAGATCCTCTGGAGTCAAACATCGCATACCAATTTGGTGAACTAGACTAGCAAACCTTGATGGTGCTAAGGATTTGGTAAGTAAGTCCGCCAATTGGTACTCAGTCCCAACAAAATACAGTTTAACGGTACCCTTTTCAACGTGCTCTTTGATGAAGTGATATCGGAGATCGATGTGTTTGGATTTGCAGTGATGAACTGTGTTGCAGGAGATAGCAATGGCACTCTTGGAATCACAGTAGATTGGAATCTTGTTGAATAGGTAGCCATAATCCTTAAGTTGTGATCTCATCCAAATGACTTGAGCACAACAAGCGGACATGGCTACATATTCAGATTCTGTTGACGACAGTGATGTGTAGGCCTGCTTCTTTGATTACCATGACACAAGTTTATCTCCGAGAAATTGTAATCCACCAGATGTACTTTTGCGTGTGTCTAAACATCCTGCATGGTCAGCATCTGAAAAAGCAATTAGTTCAAAACCATAATCCTTCGGATACCAGATTCCCAAGTTAATGGTTCCCTTTATGTATCGAAGGATTCTTTTGACCTCATTGAGGTGTTTTTCAGTTGGTTTAGACTGATAGCGAGAGCACATGTAGACAACAAATACTATATCAGGTCTACTAGCTGTGAGATACATGAGGGACCCAATCATACTTCGGTATTTGGTAGGGTCAACTGGAATCCCATGTAAATCAACATCTAGTTTTGTTGTATAGCCCATTGGTGTATTATAAGTATCACAAGACATCATTCCATGTTTCTTTAAAATTTCAAGAGCATATTTGGACTGATTTATAAAAATTCCACGGGGTGATTGATGAACTTGTAGTCCTAGAAAGAACGAAAGTTCACCCATCATGGACATTTCAAAATTATCTTTCATTAATTTTGCGAAATCATTAGAGTAACTTCTTTTTGTTGAGGCAAAAATAATGTCATCGACATATATTTGAACAACAAGTAAGTCCTCCCCGTAGGTTTTTGTAAATAGTGTTGGATCCACCGATCCTTTAGAAAATTTATTGGCCAGCAAGAAAGTGGACAGTTTGTCATACCACGCCCGTGGGGCTTGCTTAAGTCCGTAGAGTGCCTTTTTGAGTCGGTAAACGTGATTAGGACGCTCAGGATCAACGAAGTCGTCTGGTTGACTCACATACACTTCTTCACGGAGTTCTCCATTAAGAAATTCGGTTTTCACATCCATTTGGTAAACAACCATGTTCCTGTGTGCAACATAGGCCAAAAAGATCCGAACAGCTTCATGTCTAGCCACTGGAGCAAAGGATTCAGCAAAATCAAGTCCTTCTAGTTGGGAGTATCCTTTTGCTACCAGACGTGATTTGTTACGTATGACAGTTCCTTCAGCATCTAGCTTATTCTTCCAGATCCATTTTAACCCGATGACAAAGACTCCGTCAGGTCTTTCAACTAATTACCAGACTTCTAGTCTTATGAATTGCTGAAATTCCTCTTGCATAGATTCAATCCAGTTGTCATAAGTCATTGCATCTTTAATGTTCTTAGGTTCTTCGTGACAAACTGTGAGTGCATAGATACAAGTTTCTCCATCCGTGTGAAGTCATTGTCTTGTCATAACAGGTGCATCTGGATGGCCAATAATATGAACTAGTGGATGGTCTCGAGTCCATTTGTGTGTTGAAGGGTGTAGTTGATAAGTATCTCACATGTTAGCAGGATCCAAATTGCGTGTTGACGACTCAGCTATATCAGGAACTGTAGGAGCTGGTGCAAACGGGTTAAAGAACGCATCAGGATCATGCTCTGCGGGTTGTGGAACGGATTGTGGTGTGGGATCTTCAGCTGAATGGCGGGAGTTAGAAACAGTTTGTGCTGCTGTAGATGGTGATGCAATTGGAGGACCGTCTCTCTCAACACTTGTAGTAGTTTGTTGAAGTGAGTCTGGTACTGGAATGTTTTCAGGTTGAGCAGCGGAATTAGGTGAGACCTCAGAAGAACGGTATTCAATTGTATCATCAAACAGTGGAGCAAACAAGGTTTCCAATTCTTTGCGGTTGAGTGGTAATGGTTCAGCCGAAGATGCCGGAGAGTTAAGACGGTTGAATTCGGGTCCTAAGCTGTGTTGCTCAGAAGCCATTTGTGTGAGTTCATCAAAATTAGCGTGAATGGTTTCTTGAATTTATCTTGTACGATGATTCCATATCCGAAAACCTTTTGAATTTTCACAGTATCCAACGAACACTCCGATGTCAGCCTTTGCTTTAAGTTTACCTAAATCATCACGATCATTTTTCGGATAACAAAGTTCTCCAAATACATGAAAGTAATCGATATTCGGTTTTCTTTTGTGAACAATTTGATAAGGTGTTTTACGATGGCGTTTTGTTATCATGCAACGGTTTTAGGTATAACAGGCGGTTGAAACAGCTTCAGCCCACAAGTAATCTGGTAATTGAGCATTAATCAACATAGTTCTAGCAGCTTCCACTAACGTCCTGTTGCGTCTTTCAACAACTACATTCTGTTCTGGGCTTCTAGGAATAGATGTTTGATGTTCAATTCCTACTTTCTCATAATATGACCTAAGTGTCTGATTCTTGAATTCAGTTCCATTGTCAGTTCTGACCATTCGTACAGTGTTGCGTAACTGAACTTGAATTTTTGTGAGAAAGGTAATGATCATGGAAGGAGCCTGATCTTTACTTCGTAAGAAGTAGACCCAAGTCCATCTTGAATAATCATCCATAATTACAAGAATGTAGCGTTTACCGTTGATACTTTGAACACGCATCGGTCCACACAAATCCATGTGTAGCAATTGTAAAACATGATTCGTACTGTGCTCAGGTTTTGAAGGAAAATGAGCCCGAGTACTTTTTCCTTGTTCACAGGCAGAACATAAGTGATCTTTGGTAAAACGGAATCTTGGAAATCCATCAACAAGTTTGTAACGAGCAAGGTCAGTCATTGTTTTGAAATTCAAGTGCGAAAGACGTTTGTGCCATAACCAAGATTTAGTTGATTCTGCTTTGGAGAGAAGACATATCGGAGATGTAGCAATCATATCTGACATTGATATTGTATAAAGGTTAGAACCACGTGAGCCAGACATTAGATCGTTTCCTTGTAAGTCACGAACAAAGCAAGTTTTCTCACGAAATGCAACTTCTAGATCCCCATCGCAGAATTGACCAACATAGAAAAGGTTGTGTGCAAGGCCTTCCACATAATACACACGACTGATTTCAATGTTCCCGCTGACATAGTCACCATATCCCATGATTAGAGCGTAATGATCATTCCCGAATCTGACAGTACCAATGAACTTTGAGACAAAGTTGTGTAACAGTTTGAGATTGCCTGTCATATGTCGGGTGCATCCGCTATCAACAATCCAGAGAACGATCTGTACCACCTGCATCACAAGAAGAAGACACGGATGGAACAGAAGTAAGGGTGGAACCCAAAGACAGTGCGGGTTCCTGTTGGTTAGAAACACAATTATTCAACAATTTAGGAATCCATTTAAAGTCTGGTTTGTATTGTAACCAACGTTGCCAGTTCCAACTAGTTTTTGCTTTCTTAATGTTAAATGCACTAGTAGTTGGCTCATTCCTAGATTTGTTCTCGGCACCTATGGGGGTAAGTTCAACTTCATTAGAAGCCGTAGAAGGCGGCTTTCCTAAATTAGACTTAGAGGCAGTAGTGGGCCTAGAAGGAATGCGTGTCCTACGTT
This sequence comes from Artemisia argyi, assembly GCA_030686995.1. Classification (NCBI taxonomy): domain Eukaryota; kingdom Viridiplantae; phylum Streptophyta; class Magnoliopsida; order Asterales; family Asteraceae; genus Artemisia; species Artemisia argyi. Next base: position 173,937,337 of record CM060682.1, on the reverse strand, counting down.
TCTTATGACGATTGAGAAGAGAATTAGCTAAACATTTTGTATGATCACCAGACGATACGCTTTTACGACAAAACACACAAGATGCATTAATATTCAAAACATTCAAAGGTTCATCATTCGTTACATTTAGATTTTGATTGCAATTTGCCAGATTAGAATCTAAATCTGACGCAACATGAGTATTATTCAAATTCCTAAGTTGATCTTCTACTTCTTGAGCTTCTAGTTGTCCCCTTTTACGCTGCAAGATCCTATTCTTCTTTTTACTTTTTCGCTTGGGTCTGCTAACGCTAATAGTGGAGACTAATCCTGTAGAAGTGGAGTTATCAACATTCGTGTTTTGAATGACATTTTCTTTAGCAGTTTTGTTTAATTAATACATTCCTGGTGCTATCACCGTGGTGTCAACTATCTTTCCTTTTTGAATTAGCTTAATTTTCTCTTTCAAATCAATGATGATGTGATTTTTATCCTGAATTTAAGACTCAAGTAAACCATTGTAATATTTGATGTCATCGCGGTTTTGTTGCCATTCGGCGTTTTCAATTTTTAAATCCGCAATTTCTTTTTCGTATCGGAGACACAGACTTTTTAACTTCTCGTTGTTTTTGCAAATTTGACAAGAGTTTGAAACATTTTGACTTTGAAGCTTCAATTCCATTTCAAGACTTTGAGCTTGACACCATTCAAGCCTTTGTTTGAGTTGACAAATTTCTTTTGAAAATTGTTTTGTCACATCATCATTTTTACTTCTCAGCTTGTCATTATCATGTTTAAGTGTTTCAATTTCCACATTCAACAAGTTATTATCAACACAAAGATCATCCATAAGCATAGAAGTACCAGATTTATAGAGATCATTCATGATAACAGACAAAATATCAGCATTGAGAACTTGTTCCAAGAGTCGATCAGCATCATTTTTTAAAACTCTATTTCTTTGCTTTTGAACCAAAATCTCATTTTCAGTAGAATTGAAGACGTTTATCATAATTTTGACCTCGTTTTGAAGTTCCTGATCCCAACGTGTAGCACAGAGACGGAGGTGTTTGACAATTGGCAACATTTGTTTTTGAAAAATATCTCTCTTTTCTCGCTCGTAAGCGGATTGAAAAGTTTCAATTTTTATTTCAGAATTGCGTTAAATTGTTTCCTCCAAAATTTCGATGTCTTCCATAAAAGTTTTGAAATAATTTAAGACACGACAACTTTTTGGTAAAGGTGTAAGTTCACAGGATGATGGTAAAGGACCATTAACTTGTGCTACAGTTTGGACAGGGGCCGCATTAGAGGATGAAACATATGATTCTGTGACATACCATGATTTCTCAGGTAATTCCTTTTGAGTCACAAAAGATTTAGAAAGAGGTGGAGCTTTTGAATAGTCATATGGTGTCCAATATTGAACATTACTCATTTTTTATTGACTCTCGTCTTCAAGTTCTTCTTCTTCCTCAGTATCAAAAACAACAGCACGCACAATCGTATTATCAAGCAAATGGTCCATACTGTAAATTTTAGGAATTTCTTTGAATGCCGTGTGAAGAAACATTGAATTGTAATCACCAAGTGCAAAACCTTTATCGGGTCTCGGTTTTAAAGTAAATTTCTGAATTGTTGTGACAGAGTTCCCGTGTTTGTAAACAATGTTACGAAATTCTTTGAGTTGTTTTTCAAGATCAACAATCTCACCGAGTAAGTCATCTATATACTTCCTTTTTCGTATTTTATGTTCACAAAAATCCTTTTTACAACTTGACAATTCTGTTTCTGTTTTTGAAAGTACTGTTTGAAGACGTTCAACTTGCATTTTCAATTCACACTTTTCACTTTCGAGTTTCGAAATCAACTTTCCGTTTGACTCAATTAAATCTTGCATTTTGCGTTGAAGATCTTGTTCTTTGTTGTAAGAATCTTGAAAAGCTTTTTCAAAACTTTTTGTATGTTTAATCTTGTCTTCCTGATTTGAAAGCTGAATTTTATAACACTCAATATCTCTTGCAAGTGACGCATTTTGTTCTTTTAAAACTTTGTTTTTCTCGTTGCATTTTATGATTTGCAATTGTTGAGCATCCAGTTGTTTAGATAACAATATTAGGTCAGGGTCTGGATCAAATGATGGTTCATGTTGTTCTAAATGATCATGTTTATCATTCTCAATAGGATCATCAAATGAAACAGCTGTGTCATCATCAAATATGACAACTGTGCTTATTTGTTCATCTGTTTGAGAAGATCAAGATGATTTAGATGGAACAACTTGCGCCGTATCTGATTCAGAAGCAGAGGGTGAGGCTATTTCATGTATTAAGCAGGCTTTTTGGTCATGTACCTGAGACAAGCCGTCAATGTCATACACTGGACTTGAATCATTAAACTGAAGTTCCTGCATGTTGGCCATAAGCATCACAGCTGCATTAGCTTCCAGATCTTCCATGTCATCATCATTGTTCACATTTGCCATGAGGTTGTTATCATGTTCAGAGAAATGTCCATCTTTTTCATCTTGAAGAACCATGAGTAATGCCTGCTTGTGAAACTTACTGCCCTTAGTTCTCGGTTTGGGACATGTTGTCGCTATATGACCTTGTTCATTACAATTGTAGCACCATACTGCACTCCCTGAGTTGGAGTTCCTTGTTGCAACTGGTTCAGACCTTTGCTGAGAAGATCCTGAGTTGTTCCTGAACCCCGCATTGTTACTAAACCTCTGACCATTCCCAAAGTTTCCTGAAGAACTTCCTGAACCAGATCGACCATAGCTACGATTCTGAATTTCCAATCTTCCATCATTGACAACAGCTTGATTCCTTGTGTTATAAGATGAACGTTGACGGTTATTTGTCTTGTTGGAGAATTTGCTAAAAGCACGAGCAATAAGAGCAAGTCCCTGATTCAACGTGTTAAAGTCATCATCGTCATCGTCATTGGAATTTGAGTAATACACTGCATCATTGTTTTTTAATGGAACAAGATGAGTAGAAGCATTCTGTGGAGATGAATCATAAGGGACCATTTGGTTCGAGGTAGAAGACTGTGGATAACTGAAGTAGTTTTGCTCTTGAACATATGCATGATTTGACATTGGTGGTGGAGCATAGGGAGATTGAGCTACGAGAGCCAAAGAATTTGGTGTTAGTGTTGGTGTGTATCCTCCTCGTAGAGCTCGATCTTTTTCCACTTCAGGTTCATGGTGTTTCAGAAAATCATACAACAAACCATATGGAGCATCATGAAGATTTTTTGTTTGACGAACAAATGTCACATATTTATGCCAATCTGGACCAAGACTACCGACGAATTTGGAGTTCACTGCTATCCTTGGTACTGTGATTTTGTGACGTTCCAGATCATTGACCACATTTGTGAAACGATGATAGTAGGATTCAAGTGACTCTCCTGGTTCAGTTGTGATGTCTATGTATTCCATGTAGAGTTTGGATTCCATATCATCTTTGTTCAATTGAGTGCCTTCAATAAGGAGATGAACATGTTCCCACATAGCTTTGGCTGTCTTCTGAGCATCGACACTTCGATAAATTGGATTAGGTATACCTTCAAGTATATAAGCCATTGCGTACTCATCAGCTTCACGATGTAATTTATGTTCTTCTGTGAGTGCAGATTCTGGAAGAGGTCTATCACCAGGAGGACGTGGAGGATCAACATTTGGATCACCAATTTCAAATCTTGTTGGCCACTCAAATGGTCCTTCAAGTATCACTTGTTTCAAGAATTTTCCATGAGGTTTCTTAAGTTCAAGAAATCGTAAGAATCGACTTGACCACTGAACATAGTTCCCAGGTGTAAGCATTGGAGGTGTTTCAAGTGATCCTGCCTCATGTCTGGATTGTTGAGTTGTAATAACTTCACACATTCTATCAAACCAGTGAGGTTGTTTTGAGGAAAACTGATTGTTATGTTGTGACATTTGATGTGGTTGTTGTTGAGGAATGATTTGATGTTGTTGCATCATTAGGTAATGATGTAGTGGATTAAACGGTTGTTGTTGAACGTGTGATTGTGAAGGTTGTTGATACGGTTGTTGCTGATGGTATTGTTGTTGCTGATACTGCTGATGTTGCTGTTGCTGAGGATGAGGGAAGTAGTAATTAGGTGGTTGAGACATTTTTTAACACTTGTGTAATAATGGATCTTGTAGAAGGTATAGATTTAGCCAAATCTCGAAAACTTTGCTCAACTTCGGATTGCGAAACTTTGCACAACAGTGATTGCGAAATTTGTCTTCAACTGTGATTGCGAAAGTTTTCTATGACAGTGATTTCGAAACTTGTAGGTTATCGCAAAACAAGGGATGTAAGTGAGTTTTCGAAACTTTTACAAATTTTCGAAAAAATAGTATTTTCGAAAAAACACAAAAATCACGAACCCACTTATCGAAATTGTACAATTTCGAAAATGTACCAAGAGTTGAAGTACTTTTCTTTCTTATACAAGAAAGAAAATACTGAGTCCACAAAAAACGAAGTCGATATAGAGCACTTAGTGTAGATCTCGATAAAGGGACTAAGCACTTTCTCGATAAGCTAGGCGAATAGTATTATCAAGGAAAGCAAACCTAAAACGTGTTTTTATTTAAAGATTCTTGTACTTTTAGTTATAATATGAAGATTTCTTGAAGAAAGTTGTAAACTTTATGAACTTTATCCAAAAATTTTAAAATTTCGAAAAAAAGTACAAGAAGCCCTAAATCGAATTATTGAGAAAAATTTAGAACTTTATGTTTGTTTTGATTTGTAGCACAAGTTTGTAAGCAAATATGTGATAAAAACCAAAAGACAAGCAAAAAGTACGAAAATTTTAACAACAAATCGATTAAAAAACAAGTTAAAGGAACGAAATCAATGAAAACACAAAAGCTACACCTTCATATGGTGAATGATACCACTTGTTAGGTCACCATTTTGTAAACACAAGTATTATAACAATAGAAATGAGATGTGAAAGGAGATTTGGGTGATTATATGAATAAGAGAAATATAAGTGCAAGAGTTTCCTTAAGAAATCAAATAACCAACCAAATATTACATGAGACTAAGGCTTCTATTTATAGGGAAGGAGCTAGGGAAACACTCCCCCTCCTTCCACTATCAATTCGTGTAGGCTTCTAAGCCCATGGACTAAAATGCCTTAAGTCTAGTAAACATGTTACATAAAATGTAAGTAAATAGTAACTTAAGCAACCTATTATTACAAATGACCGAGACTTGATAAAATAGTGAAAACTATGATCCCAACATACTCCTTCACTCTTGAGGAGTTTGCTCAAATCCTAGGTGTCCCAAACCGTGGTACTTGCCTCTATTCCGACTTGCACTCCCTCTCAACTCTTGACAACCTCCAAGACCGTATCCATCCTTATGACACACCCCTTGTCTCAAAAGATGTACTCCATGACCACCTCTTTGTTAAGACCACCAACACTAGGAGAACCCGTTCGGGAAATGAGGTCGATAAGGACCCATATGGAATGGAAATGAATGAACTAAAGCCCTAATTCAAGAAATGGGAGGAAGTCCTTAGAGCCAATGTCATTAGCACGATAGGAAACCGAGATCATATCAACCTTTGCCTTTGCTACATGCTCTACTCCTTGTCCGTTAGGCAACCTTTCAACCTTGCCTACTACATGGCCAAGAGAATGGCCGACATTCCCATGCATGGCACAACGGCTATGCCGTATGGAATGCTCTTGACCCGTCTCTTTAGGTTCATCTCACCCATTCCACCAACTCCAAATGGTTTTCGTGTTGACTACTCTCTCATTCCACACACCTTTGTTCCACTTAGTGATAAGAGAGTGTACAAAGCCCAAGGAAAACATCCTTGTCCTCCTACCTCATCATCGTCTTCCTCAATGAGTGAAGATGACAATTTGCCAAACTCTAGGCTCCCACCTCTCGAATACCTATCCCAACTTCCGGATATTCCAAATGAGTCGGCGGAGTTCAAGCAAACAAAGGGGATGTTTAAGAATCTTGGAAGGTTCCTTGGAAAGCTCAAGAACAAGATTGACCGTCAATGAGAGCGGGTGTGTAGGAGTGTTTGGAATTAGGTGATATGTGAACAAATTTGGTCGTTTAAACAATATTTGTGATGTATTTGTGTGCTAGTACAATGTTTGATACAATTTGGAACATGTAGTATCTAACTTTGATGCAGGTAGACAACTCTTGGCAAGTTGTCAAATTTTCAAGCTTATGATATTTTCACTAAGTATAGTGAAATTCTCGACCTCAAGGTCAAAGTCCTATGATATGTGTGTTTACGTGTCTATTTTTTGCATTGCCTAACCAGAAATGCCTTATCTTTTTGATTTTAGGAGTTTTCGAAAATTTTGAAAATCGTCTCGCGGGTCAAAAACGCGGACTGCCTAATTTTTGAGCACTGGCGGATCTGGCGGTACCCAAAATTGGGTTCCGCCAGTGTATTTTCTGGGAAACCCATAAATGGCCCAACGGACCAGGCGGGACCCTCAAATGGGTTCCGCCTGTGTATTCTGAGGGGTCCGCCAGCTGCCTGCAGAATTTTTTGTTTTTGTTTTCAACATTTCAACATCCAAACACCAAAATCCAATCCTTTTGTATAGAAACCCATTTCCTGCAATGTGCTTAGCATAATAGGGTACTTCTCCTTCCATAAACTTAACCAAAACCATTTCCCGCCAAAATTCAAAAATAGACATAACAACCTCAAGGACCCTTCACACATAAAGGAAAGAACCCTTTTAAAGGTTCCTTGAAATCCCAGAGATTTATATTTCAACAAATCTACCAAAACCACTAAGCATTTAGTGCAAAACTTGTCTTCTCACTTCACCATTTTCATTGGATTGACTTTCATGATATGACAACCCACAATTAGTTTTCCAAATCATTAGGAACCTCCATTTTTGTATGGACTAACATCAAATCCAAACACTCCTTTCCACAGTCCTTCAACACTATAAATTAAGCCATCCTAAACACTATCAAATCACACCTTCTTCATCACAATTTCTGAACTTCTAAACCATTTTTCACCATGACTAAGTCAACAATAACCTCTCGACCATCACGACCCATCCGGAAAACTGCCCAGATAAGTGTTAAACCACTATGGTCTAATCAATCCATCAACCTAAGCTCCTCATCTTCGGATGAATTCACCTCACCTATAAAAAATGAACACTTTTTGAACCTTGCATCTCCATCACCATCACCAAATGAACCCAATGAGCTCACTCCACCACCTACTAAATCACCAATTGACCCAACTCCACCAAGTGCTCCAACCCAACCATCCAAAACTTCATCACCATCACCATTACCCAAAATTGAACCTATGGAGTTATTTGGGTCTCCTCCCACATCACCACACCCTTTTGTCCAAGATCTAAATGATCTTCCACCAAGACCTTCACAACCACCACCTTTTTCACCAAGGTCATTCTTGACCAAAATGAGCTTTTTAACCACACTCAACCACCACAACAAGTGTACCATCAACCCAAACCATTGTTGTTTCACCCCATCTACCATGACATCCATGGTCCTCTTTATGGAGAACCAAACTTTGAAAACCATGATCACCCAACTCCACCACACTCTCAAGCCCAAACCTTCGAGTCTTTCTTTCCTTCATATGAGGATATACAAAACATGGTTGAGAACCACCTCCATCAAGCAATGGAATTTCAAACCACCTTGCTTGACTCAATACCAAACCCATCATCCACCCAAGAACCAAAAACCAACCAACCCTCAAACCAAGAAACCAAAACCAACCCATTTCCACCCACTCATCCCCATGTTTGCTCAAATTGTGAGTAAATGGGTTCAAGCATCAAAACGTTGCTTCACCAACTCCAAGATGAAACCCGGTTTGCATTCCAACATGTCATAGAACGTTTGGATGCTCTTTCCCACCCAAACAAATCCTAGACAACCATTTGGAGGCCGTTTGCCCCAATTTAGGAAAATAGGGTTTTATTTTTCTTTCTTTGTTATTTTTTAAGTTTTTAAAAGTAGAAGAATATTTCCCATTTCTTGTGCGTTGACTTTTATAAGTCAAAATTTTACTTGGAATGCTATTTCTTTCTACTTACTTTCATGCATTGTTGGTTGATCATTTTTATGTTGTCATTGTGGTTGCAATGTGTGTGGTAACTACAAGCTTGGCTATATATATCACCAACTAACCATTTTTTTGTAGGATCAAAATCCATGTTTCCCATCTTGGCACTCCTTTTAGGGGGAGTAACAAGCAAGGGGGAGCAAGTGCATATTTCCGCTTCGCTACTCTACTTTTTTGTTTCAACAAAAAGGGGGAGAAATATATTAAACTTTCAAAACTTAATTTGAGCTTCATAACTTAAGTAAAACAAGTTTAATATTAATTTTTTTTAAGTCTTAAAAACCAAGATTTTGTGAGTTACTTAAAAACAAAGTTTATGTTTTGTCATCAACAAAAAGGGGGAGATTGTTAATACAAATATCGCCTAAAAACGTTATTTATATTTTACGATCTTCGCTAAGTGTTGTTAATGACAAATGTAAACTTTAGTTTCTAAGTAAAACATAATCTTAGTTTTAAAGATTTGCATAAACTAGACTTTTGCTACATTTTACATTTCATAAAACACAACACTTTTTATTTCTTAAAATAGAATTGTCACATCATATTTATGGCAAGTTTTGTCATTATACATTTATGGAAAGAAATGTGTTTGACTTACTAAGTGGTTGCTTGCAAGTTTAGTGTTTGACTTGATATTATGAGATGTGACATTGTTTGGTTTGCAAGGAGTAATGAGATGTGACTTTGTTTGGTTTGCAAGATTTATTGCAAAACCAACTGCAAGCCTGGCGGTACCCTGGGGATACACGGGCGGAACCCTTCTGAGGGGTCCGCCTGATCCGCCAGACCCGCAGAAGGTTTTGCTATAAATACCAAGCCACAAGTTGAATTTTGGCTTATCACTCTACATCATATTTTACACACACATTCATTCTTTCATCTAACCATTTAACATTTCATATGTGAAGTTTCTTTTTATAGCAACGAGATTCACGAGCTCATTAAAAGTAACAAGTATTCAACACAACGTTGCAAGACTTGTTAGCTTAGCATTGTGTAGACTTGTGTAGTTTACACTTCATTTGATTGTGTATTTTCAGTAGTGATCGGTTAGTATTTTAGTCCTCAAAATACAAAGTGTATCGGGAGTAGTTGTACCCTTGTAAAAGAACTAACGGGAGTGGTTGTACCCATGGTAAAGAACTCGACATCTAGCTTAGTGTCGGTAAAAGTATAAGCGACATGTAAGGTTTTCTCCGCCGGTGAAAGGAGCTTGTTGACTAGTGAAAGAAACTCTCGAGTTGGATACTCGGGGCGTGGACGTAGGGCAAGGAAAAAGAGTCCTTGTAGCCGAATCACGATAAATACTCGTGTTGTGGTTTGATCGTTTCTTTCATTTACTTGCATGTTATATATTGTGTTTGTGCATATATCTTTGATCAAACGGAAAGTTTCAAAGCTAACTTAACAAGTTAAAAAGTTTTTAAACGGTAAACTATTCAACCCCCCTTCTAGTTTTCCACAAAATATATGGGAGAATTGTGTTTACTTAGGTTTCACTACTCCCTAAATATCTTTTACAGGTTAATTACTTGTTACGGTTGTGCGGATGACGGATTATATTTCTTAATACCATTCATGGGGTGGCGTACTTATTTCCCAATCCTATAAACTCCTACTTCACTCCTATGTCTAGCCGGCTAAGAAGCTCCTAACATGGGATCACTAGAATTTGCTCATGCATTAAATACAACCATAAAAACCTAGTACACATCGGTTCATGTTTCTTAAGACGTTCAAGCAAGTTACACAATGGAGATCTGCCAGTTTTCTTAAGCCTAACATTGAAATCATTCATCCATTACAACTATAAATAAGCAATCAACCTATAATTAACATCTAGGTTTCATTACATCTAAGCAAACACATGATAGATCTAGCCTAGCATGTTGAAATCAAGACAAGCATAAGATATATTCAAACAACACATAGACATATTGATTCAATTGAAAGAGGACTTATCTTAATTGAACATGAAAGGTTTCAAGGGGTGAAAACCCTTGAAAATACTGTTACAAACGACCTAGGATTTATTAGGTTCGACCCTAGTATTCTCCACACAAGTTCCTCTCTTAATGAATGAAAAATAGAAAAGTATATTTAGATTTTTTGAGGTGACGGCGTCAAGAGTAAATTTCTGACGCCGTCATCTCGCTGCCAATAAACTCCTCGGACTGCCTAGATCTAGATTTGACGCCGTCACGTGTATTCCATCTTCAGGCCGTCACCAATTTAACTCTTGACGCCCTTCTCTGGACGCCTTCAGGTTTTCACTGGGTCGTCATGGATTTTACTCCTGACGCCGTCACAATTTCCTTCTTGACGCCGTCAGGTACTGTTCTCAGCATGGAAAATTAAGTCTTTGCCGTTTTCTTCAATTTTATGCTCCAAAAACGTCCAAAATGCTTCCTTTTCAGAATTCACTCCCAAAGTACCTAAAATCACAAAAGGAATGATTTATGGCAATATTTAATCAAATAAATTCAATTCCGGGCTTAAATTACCCCCTAAAAATGGTTCATTTTTTGCCTCATCAACAACTCAACCAAGGTCTAGCTACTCGACTCCTACTGCTTCTAAAGACTTAGTACTACATAAATGTGAGGTAGAGAGGAGGGGAACAGGTGTGGAGAAGAAATGAGGGAGAAGGAGGGTATTTATAGGCCCGTTAAGGCGGTTTTGGGTGGTACAGGGTATTTGGGTATCATAGAGGGGGAGGGGTGAGCAAGCAAGGCTATAAGGTGATGTGATGAGGCTACATGGTGATGAGGACGAGCTAGGAGTAGCTAGGGGGCTACCTAGGCCGGTTGTGGTGGAGGATGAGCCGTAGAGGCGGTTTAGGGAGAAAGGGTGACAAGTAGCTTACACACCTCCTAGCTTGGTAGCTTAGAGGTGCTTGTAAGCTGCTTAGGGTGTTTAGGGATGGTTTAGGGTGATTAGGGGTGGATTAGTGGTGGTTTAGGGTGGATTAGTGGTGGTTTAGTGGTAGATTAGTCGAGTATTTGATGCACCTACTTGGGTGTGTGCTTATAGGTGTTAGGGTGTGTGCTTGGGTATGACTAAGGTGTTAGGGTGCTAGGTTGAGGTGTTTGAGGTGCTTATGTTTAGGTTTTACTTGTTTTAGTTAAGTTTAGACCTAGTTTCTACTTATTAAGTGTTTAAAGTTTTACCTAAGGTTTAGTGCCTAAGTTAAGTTCCTAGGTGTGTCTAGTGACTAATCCTAAGACCTAAAGGGTTTATTCTAAGTGAGGGTAACTTATGGGAAAGGTTTGGGAAGGTTTGACCTATTTTTGTAACCTAAATGACCTAAGTGTGTTTAGTGAGAGACTAGGGTTTATCCTATGGTTTAGTGCCTAGACTAGTGTCCTATGGGTGTCTAATAACTATTCCTAAGTTCTAAAAGGCTTATACTAAGTGGTAGTGATCTATGGGGAACTTTTGGGATGGTTTAGACCTAATTCTAGTTATCTATGACCTAGTTATGGTTTAGGGCTTAGGGGGTTTGTATCTAAGTTCTAAAGGGTTTATTCTATATCCTAATAGTTCTAACATATCCTAATATTTCAAAGGAAACTCATACTTAAGCCTTGGACATACCTGGGGTTTATATTGGTGAATTACTTATTATGGTGTTGTTATGATTTTATTTTTGACATACCTAGGGTTTATAGGATGTGAGTGTTGAGTTATTTGGCTTGTGTAGATACGTGAGCAGGTCTAGTGAGTCATGCAAGTAATAATGTATATAAAAAGCAAAAAATTACCTGTGAAATACCCACTATAGGTATTTGTAATGGGAATGATAGTAACGGGTGTTTGTGGGTTGTTATATCATTAGTAGTTACCTATGCATTAAATACAACCAATATATCGTAGTACACCTCCGATCATGTTTCTTAAGACGTTCAAGCAAGTTACCAATTGGAAGTCTGCCAGTTTTCTTAAGCCTAACATCGAATTCATTCATCCACAACAATTATAAACAAAAAACCAACCAATAATCAATACCTAGGTTTCATTACATCTAAGAAAAAACAAATAAAACCTAGCCTAGCATGTTAAAGAGAAGACAAGCATAAGATATAATCAAACAACACATAGACATATTAAATGATTTGATGAAAGACTTATCTTCAATTAAGCATGGATGAAACAAGGGTTTGAAACCCTGAAAATATCAGTAAAATTCGTCTAGGGTTTTCTCCCTTCAAAGTTTCACACAATGAATGAAAACTAGAAAACTATATATAGATTTTACATTCTGACGGCGTCAAGATTAAAGTCTAACGCGTCAACTCGCCGCCAAAATAATACTCGTATTGCCTAGATCCACTTCTGACGCCGTCACTCTTTGTAAATTCTGGGCCGTCTCTCTTTGTGATATACGTGACGGCCTTGGCGACCATAAAGGGTGACGCCATCACGACTCCTTTGGAAAACTCTGTGGCATGTCACGTGTAATTTTGTTTATCCACCTCTTTGTCAAGTCTTGACGCTGTCACTAGCAACCTGTGACGCCGTCATGTACAATTTTCAGCATGATTTTGAGACTTTGTCGTTTTCTTCACTTTTTCGCTCCAAAAACGTCCAAAATGCTTCCTTTTGTAAATTTCCTCTCAAAAGTACCTAAAATGACAAAAGAAACGATTTAGGGCAATATTTGATCAAATAATCTCGACTTTGGCCTTAAATAACGCCCCAAAAGTGGTACACTTTTTGTCTCATCAAATACCCTTACACTTGAGATTTGCTTGTCCTCATGCAAATGCGCTTTTATTCTAATCAAAATACAAGTTAGGGGTCATTTAACACTAATATAAAAGTAATTGCAACAAATAATCGTTCTACTTCAACCAAAAACAAGCACGGAAATTATACATTAGCACCTCACAAATAGTGTTTAGATACTCACATCTCTCGGGTGTAATAAAGTATATATCACAATATGGAAATGGAAAACATCTCTCACTACCTGTAATAGCAAATAGATTACCATAGGCTTGGGAAAGGATCAAACCTCCACCACTTGGCGTAAGCACCTAGGATAAACTATCAAAGAGGTCTTTTTAAAGGGTTATAACGTGAGGTGTAGGGATATGATAAACACGGTTTTGTTGGATAAAGGCAATATTTACTGGCGGCGAGTTAATCATCTTGGTTAATTACATGAACAATGTGGCGTTGCTAAGCCAAGACTTGACTCGACTTAACCTAATAAAAACTAATCAAAAACATAAGACAAACATAGAATGAAAAGGGATGGTAGTCCGTATGTTTTTTCTCTTTTCTCTTTCTATTTTTTTCTTTTTTTCTTTATTTTTTCGATTTTTTCTTCATACACTCTTGCCCTACCATCCAAAATAATACATCATAGGGAATTTGTATTCTCTTTACACTTGAACTTTTACATACTTTACAATTAACTATTCTAATGACTCGAATCAAGATTATCAAAACACTTGGAGTACTTTTTAAATATTAACGCACATATGGGGGTAATATATGATGTTCTTCCCCATTACTGTATAACAATAGTACTTTACCATGAGTCCTAATCATCCCAAAATAATATGTACAAGATATGACTCGACTTAGCAACCATGTAATCAATTAGACAATTAACTAAGGGTTTAAACATGTAACAATAATGCACTAAAGATGAGTGCATACAAGGAAGACTAAGGCGATTTGGTTGCACATTTGGGGTGGATTGTTAACAAATTATTTCTTTAAGTAAAATACTTAAAGTTAGAAACGAAAAGATAGGCTCGGAGGGGTGTACTAGGGGTATCGTGTACTAAAAATGAGTAAAACGCAAACGTGTGGAAAAATTAATTGACTTTACTAGTCAAGTAATTATGACTTTATTGGTCAAGTAATTATGATACGGGTTTAACACAAGGGTGATCCTAATGCCTCTTATCATGTAGTAAATCTTAATTACACGAATGTAGTCTCACTAGCAATCTCGGGATGCATCACTAACGCAAGTTCTAGAATATAAGTGCTACCGGTACACTCATAAGCACTAATAATGAATGCTTTTCCTAACAAATCTAAAGGCGAATCTCACATATTTGGGTGGAAATTTTTTTTTAGTGGTACGGTTTTGTGCTAGTCATACAACTCCTATCCATGAGACGCTCATTAAGGCTAAAACTTCACTCCTAAATGTTGTAAAAAAAATTAAATTTGGTGATAAAATTGCCCAAACAAGTATTTCTCTTAGTTTTATTACACACCTACTATTGAACAACAAACTTAAGTGCAATTTTATTCTCTAAGGTATCATTATTTACCCTCCCCTTACACTTAGGCAGAACATTGTCCCCAATGTTCATTTAAAGGATGTAAAAGCAAATAAGGTCAAAGAATGAAAACAATTACTCCCCTGATTCGTTCGGTGTGGATAAATGGATAACATGATTAAATCCTCCTCCAAGAAAATGAACGTTGAAAGCTTCCCTCTAGAAATATAAATAATCTTCTTGTCCAATATAACCTGTTAAACCTGAGAAAACAATTAAGGCAAACCTCACGTAAAATCGGCGGCAATATATATATCTAAGGATATAATGCTTGTGGAATGAATGTTTGCAGATTTCCTGAAGTTTATAAAACTAAAAGATTAACAAAAACTTTAAGACTCCGTTAGAAAAACAAAAGATGCAAAATTTTTCAGAATTTTTACACCTGAAGCCGTCAGGTTATGATCCTGATGCCGTCAGAGTGTTCTGACAGAAATCTCATGTTAATTTTCCGGAAAATTTCTGGAAAAACTTACGCCTTAATTCCTGGAATTCCTACAAAACATCATTATGACTCTATACAAGCATTTGATTCAAACAAATACTAATATACATGTTCAATTAATATTGTTGTTGTTCATGTTCAATTCCGTTCTTAAAAACAAATTTAGATATCCCTTACACTTATCTTTTGCGAAATACCTTTTTATGAAGTTAAGACAAACAACAAGGTAAAGCATTTTCACAATTTATTATGAAACATGATCCACAAACAATAAAAATAAAGCATGCATACGGAAACAAACAAAATCAAAAAAAACAAACAATCAAACGAAACAAATAAAACTAATAAAACTTGGGTTGCCTCCCAAGAAGCGCTTTTCTTTATTTACGAGTCTTGTAGCTAGACTCAAGGTCACAACCTACCGTGTGTCGCTTATGCTCACATACCCGAGTGTGAGCCATCTAATTGTTGCCTCATCTTTCTTATAGTCATCACTTAGCTCTAAACATCCGCGATAGTACCTTTTATTTTTTTCCTGAAGATATTTAAGCCTTTTCCTTTTATCATTCTCACTTAGCATATCGAGAGGTGGATACCTATTACATTTCTCCATAGAAAAACCCTTGAACCTAGGGTGTGCACGGGGCATTTGGTAAACAAAATCTTCATCCCCATCCGAGAATGTAATCAACCTTTCCATAAGTTTTTCATCTAGTTTGGTTAACCTTTTGAAGGGTTTACCAAACACAATTTGGGTTAAGTTATTATCGATAAATTTTCCTAGATTTTCCATAACCATGAACTCAACCAAATAAACAAAGCTTCCTACAAACACATGCAATGTCTTTGCCCTAACAACAATATTATCTCCATTGTATTCTAACTCATTTACCATAATTTTATTGTATTCACTACGCGAGATTATGTTCATTGGTAAGACGAGTTAAGGTAGGCATCAAAGCTGCTAAATCCAATCTTACAAGGAAACTGCATATTAAATGAGCTGTCATTCTCAATCCTTGTCCTAGGGTCGACATACCTAAGAGGGTTCATCTCATCTTCCATCCTATCCTCATTAATTACATCACCATCATTTAGGTCCTCATCGGAGTCTGAATAGTAAAAAGGACTAGCCCTATGGTCATTATCATGGTCAGACCCCTCCATCTCATAATTATTGTCAAAGTGATGGTCAGGCGAGAGGTTAGGTAGGTTCTCATTTTTCACTAAAGGGATTGGGAGGGGTAGTTGGAAAATCCTACGAAGAAAGACATGAATAACTGGAATCAAACGATCAATGCTATTGTTATCCATCGAGATAGTTTACGAACAAATGAAAAAAAATAAATAAGAAAGACTAAAGAAACCTATAAAAATAAAATAAAAATCTTACTAGAAAGGAATCTAGCAAGTAAACCTAATAAAAAGAAATTTTAATCTAGACAATAACTATTCCCCGGGCTGCGGCGCCAAAAACTTGATGCGTGGAATTGCACCCTCACAAAAGGTTTTACCTCTCAAGGGATCTTGAGAAGCTTGCAATCCCCACCAGGCAGTGTACCTGACCGTTGTAGTATAGTATAGTGACAAGTACCGGGGGATTGATCGTTCAACTCAAAGAATAGTGTTCGCTAGGGTTAAAACTCAATTAAACTAGGTCTAGAGATGAGGGGTGATTCTTTTTGTATTTTTATATTTTATGGAAAGCAAGTAAAAATCTCGGGTTTTGAAGGAGTGGGCGGAATTTGTTGCTAATCAACTAACCCAAATAACTAAAGATGCAACCAAAATAAAATAAAATAAACTTAAACTAATTATGTCGAAAACAATAATGAGAGAAAATGTGTTTACTTACATTTCAATACTCCCTAGCTATCTTTTACCGGTTGATTAGTTTGTTATAATTGCATGGATGATGGGTTATATTCCTTAATACCATTCGTAGGGCCGTGTACGATCTTCCCTAACTCTATAAGCTTCTACCTCTTCCTATGTCGAGCCGACTACTAGCTCCTAACATGGCCTCATTAGTAGTTACCTATGCATTAAATACAACCAATATATCGTAGTACACCTCCGATCATGTTTCTTAAGACGCTCAAGCAAGTTACCAATTGGAAGTCTGCCAGTTTTCTTAAGCTTAACATCGAATTCATTCATCCATAACAATTATAAACAAACAACCAACCAATAATCAATACCTAAGTTTTATTATATCTAAGCAAACACAAAGAAAACCTAGCCTAGCATGTTAAAGAGAAGACAAACATAAGATATAATCAAACAACACATAGACATATTAAATGATTTGATGAAAGACTTATCTTCAATTAAACATGGATAAAACAAGGGTTTGAAACCCTCAAAATATCAATAAAATTCGTCTAGGGTTTTCTCCCTTCAAAGTTACACACAATGAATGAAAACTAGAAAACTATATATAGATTTTCCATTCTGACGGCGTCAAGAGTAAGGTCTGACATCGTCAACTCGCCGCCAAAATAATACTCGTATTGCCTAAATCCACTTCTGACGCTGTCACTCTTTGTAAACTGTGGGCCGTCTCTCTTTGTGATATACATGACGGCCTTGGCGACCATAAAGGGTGACGCCGTCACGACTCCTTTGGAAAACTCTCTGGCGTGTCACGTGTAATTTGGTTTATCCACCTCTTTGTCAAGTCTTGACGCCGTCACTAGCAACCTGTGACGCCGTCATGTACAATTATCAGCATGATTTTGAGACTTTGTCGTTTTCTTCACTTTTTCGCTCCAAAAACGTCCAAAATGCTTCCTTTTGTAAATTTTCTCTCAAAAGTACCTAAAATGACAAAAGGAATGATTTAGGGTAATATTTGATCAAATAATCTCGACTTTGGCCTTAAATGACCCTCCAAAAGTGGTACACTTTTCGTCTCATCATGTATGCACTTACGATGATTCTAGAGGTGGTACGGTCAAAGACGTTGGATAATAATTTTTTGACAAAAATACACCGTTGGTCCCTGAACTTTCCCCAAAAACATCGTGGGGGACCAAAACACAGAAAAATCATCGCCAAGCGTCCAAAACATGATTTTTTTAGGCTGATTGCGTCCTTTAACCATTTTGGCCACGGTCAACGCAAAGTTTTAGTTAGATATGCAAGGGTATAATAAGCAAATCATTTTTGTGACTACCTTTAGTTAATCAACCCAAGAATGATGTACCTATGTCATTGGGTTTCATGTTATAAAGGGGTGTTTGTTTTAGGTGATACGAACAATGCACAAAATAGGACAATACAAGAAGATTAAAGACATAGATTTATATATTCATCATAGTGGCAAATAGACTACAAGAAGTCAAGAACAACCTTAAAATCCAAAAACAAGAACCCAAGAGACCCTATTTGCCTACCCCAGGAAATACCCAAAAGACTACATTTCACTAATTATTTTCAGCCATTTTCTGAACATAACTTTCCTGCATGCGGATACCATCATCTGCTTCACCATACACGATGATCAAATGAGCAAGTAGGTCGGTGTACCTGGCCTGAGTTTTTCTTAATGCATCAAAATATTCAAGCGCCACACCACGCTCTCCCAATGCTTCATTTTCAACAATCAATTCCCTACGCTTTGGTATCAGCCTCATGAGATAATCAATAACGGCACGAATAAGGTTTTTAAAAAACCCTTCTTCTACAGCTTCTTGACTAAACCACAGTCTCATACGATCATTTAAACTTGATGAATCGGCAACTTCCATAAGTTTATTCAACATCTTGAAATCTTCCATTGGGAAATGTGTGAGTTAAAAGTCGTGGTTGGGGTTATTGGTTTACGCGCAAAAGTTAATACCGTCTCAGGGAAGAGACGGTCAAGTGGTTAAATAACATTTTTCATTTCATATTTGGTCCCTAATATTGTCTACATTGCCGTTGCCATACTTAAAATTCCCGCGCATTATTAAGTGACGTGTTCATAAATTTTTACATTGAGTTGACAAACTTAGGGACCAACGGTGTAATTTGTGTAAAATTAATCGCACCCCATTAAATACTTACCCACCCCGTTGAAAGTCAAACGCATATATTAATTGCTGAAAATCCTAAAACACTGTCAAACACACACACACGCAAAATAAAGCCAAATAAAAAAAAATATTATTTTCATACAAATCATATCCAAACACAAGTCGTATGTATTGTGTAAAAGTTTTTTTGTACAACATTTGACTCCCAAATGGCATTAGCAAGTTTGTATCTAGAAACTTAAACTAGAAATGGTAAAGGTCACAAACCATTTTCAGTTTGACTTTCTAAAGTCAAACTTGACAATGGTATATTGGAGTTTTTGAATAATGTTTTAGCAAAGTTTGACATTAGAAACTTAAAATTGAACATTCTAATTTGGGTCTTTAATAATTGATTGGCAAGTTTGACTTTAGTCAGTCAAAATGCAAATGCTAAATAACCTTTATCATTTTCAAGTTTGACTTTCTAAAGTCAAATTTGCAAATGCATGTGTCAAACAATGCTTTTTTTTTATGCAAGGCATGTTCTCATTTACCACTGTTTGGCGACCAAACAAATGCAGAATATAAAGTAAACATTCGAAGTAGAAACATATTGACAACCAAAAAGTAAATAGCAACATACTTTATACAAAAATAGTTGTCTTAGGGTATTCAATACATACATAAACTAGAAACAGTAAAATAATTCTACCCCAGCTATGGGGAAGCTCGATGAAGTTTCAACAGCCTTTTTGCCAACTCTCAGTCCATCTTCATGTTCTCATACTCATCATGAGTCAAATTGCAGTCATGGATATAAGTTTTCTTCAATAAGGGTGAACATGCAAGTATGAACTTTAATATGGCTATTTCATTCTCTGTTCTAGGGAAAGAACGAAACACCACACGCTCATGTTGCCTCGGGCTCATTGTGTTGTTGTCTAAATCAAATGAATCAATCTTCAAAGGTGGAACACTAAGCATGTATATGGCCTGAAAAATGAGAGAGTATTTAGATGCACAACCATTGGAATTTAAGATGATGACTTTCATACATATGCATTCCACTTACTCTGGTTTCTAGCATTTGCATCTTTGGAGACCGACGAATCATTTGAATGATGAATGAAACCATTGCATTATTCCCAAAATCGACCCAAGATAACTCAATGGTCTTGAGGGATACAAAGGACACAAGGACATTCATCCAGGAGGTACCTTCTGCCAACAACTACAAAAGTTCGAATTTTCTTTAGTTTCAAAGATATCATTTTACAAATTATTTTAAAATTCAGTAATTTTAAGTGTAAAACTAAAATAGGTTTTACTGTACACTCTTGAAAATTCAAGGTAAGGGTCTCAAGTTTTGGAAGAGTTGACAAGTGAAAGATATTGGAAGTTATGATTGTCATAACATGGTTCCAAACACCGAATGGCAAATTTAACTTCTTCATATTGCTAAGTATTGCAAGATCCCATAGTCTCATCTCGTTTGTAGTAGAACGATCCATTTTAAGAGACTCAAGTAAGGGACAACCAACAACAAACTCCCAAACTATACCGCTATGAAAATTGACAGAAATCAATTCTAAGCTGAATTGATTTGGAAAACCCTTAAAACTTGTCAAAATGGGAAAAGTGCAACAATGAAGTTCGAGATGTTTCAACTCCATACGTGAGGAAAGTTGGGTTGGCAACGTAACTAGTTCACCATACCAGTTTTGAATTGCGACCTCCTCAACTCCTACCCGAGCCAAAATCAAAAGCCAATCATAAATCTCTTCGTAACTCAAGTCGTCTTGTTCAAAAAACGTTTTGGGCTCTATGGTGAACACAAACCTTCTTACGGGATCATTTAGCTGAAGTAAAAGCCTAGTAATATGCTTCCCATCAAACTTACTTGTTAAATAGTAAAACAAATCCTCATCAACTATGACATTAGTGCAAATTCCACTTAAACCTCCAGCTTCTCGATAAAGTATAGGTCCTCACCGCATCTTTTAGTGGCATGCGGTTCATAATATTAGTGGTCACATTATCTGGCATGTTGCTGATATATTCTACCATATCAATGATCACATTATCTCCAAAAGACATTGTATTGTTGGAATTTGAGTTGGGTCTTTGAGTACTAGAAATGAGTGTTTGGTTTTGGTTTTTGATTTCCTGGTGTTGGTCTCGATAAGGGTTTGTGTAATTATGGTGTGTAAATGGGTTTGGTTAGTGGGTTAATTGGTTGTCGCGACAATAATAACTTGCGTATCAGAGAAGATAGGCTCAATTTGCGAAATAAAGTTCACAGTTGGCCCCTAAAGTATCACTCTTGGGTTTATTAACTAAAGTGTAGTTATAAAAGTGATTTGCCTATTATACCCTTGCATATCTAACTAAAACTTCGCGTTGACCATGGCCAAAATGGTCAAGGGACGCAATCGGCCTAAAAAACCATGTTTTGGATGTATGGTGATGATTTTTCTATGTTTGGGTCCCCTGCAATGTTTTTGGAAAAATTCAGGGACCAACGGTGTATTTTTTTCTTTCTTTCTTTTTTTTTTTTTTTTTTTTTTTTTTTTTTTTTTTTTTTTTTTGAACGACATTGAATAATAATTGGCTCAACCAAAAAACCTAGTTTGTCAACGGTTACCACAATAAGTTTTTGAATAAGATGATTATGAAGTACTCTATAGTATTCTTTTGGATATTGTATAAAACATCGACTCTATACCATCTCATTCATGGCACTAAGTGCATACAAAACATAGGATCTAAAAGTTACAAACTATACCTAGAGACCTGCCCAAATATTTTTCAAAGATATCTTACAGGGTTGTCTTATAGATTTTGATGCCTTTTAGCGATAACCGAGAAATAAACCCCTTTAATCATGAACAAGCTTCAAAAGATGTAAAAAAAATATATAGATACTACGGAACTTTATTCTTTACGTCAAAATAATTATCAAAACCCCATTAATGGATACTAGAATGATACCCGCGCAATGCGGCAGTGGGTACTGTGTAATAACATTTTGCGTTATTTGGTTACACGTTTAGTTGTCTTCATGTTTTATAAGTAGAGATATTAGAGATTGTTAAGCCAAATAATTTTAGTTTGAACAACAACCAACAGCTTCCTAACAAACTTCCTAACCAACTTGCTTGCTAGCAAATTAATTTTGAAATTTTCCATAATAATCAAGAAAAAAGTCTGAATTTTAAGCATTTCTAATTATATAATAGTCTCAAATGCATTATATATTAGTATTGATATAACCTATACCCGCACATACACCCGACAATAGTTACATGTACATTCATATTCATTGATGGATTTTTGGTCTCATGCAAACCAAGCAACTATAAGCTAATGAGCAAGTTAAATATTTCAGTCATGCATGGTCGCTCTTGTCTAGATAATATTAGCGTGTCCGTCTGTCCGACTTAGATGTACTCCGTATATTGCATAGTCACTTTTTAGAGAGTCAAAAGTTGACTTGGTGAAAATGTTAAAGAATACATATCATGGGAAATTTCATCATGTCTTTCAAAAGTTAACTTGTTGAAAATGTTAAAGTATACATAGAAAATTTCATCATGTCTTCCACAATATAGAGGATACACATAATATATTTACTAAGATGCCACGATTAAAATGTTGATAGCCAATTTGAAAGATTTAATGAACTAAAAAGAAGTGTAAAGGAATTCAACGACGACAGGTTGGACACAGAAAGGGAGGCTATTGACCTCCATTTTATCTGTCACGTCAACCTTATTTCTCTGACGATCTATAAACGATTTTTTACCACACTACAAAAACATACCCTACAAAAATATATTTTATATTTAATTAAATACATAAAAACACACAAAAGAAACACACGACAAAGGTCGTCCCTATGATTATTTAATTTAAAATAGCGATCGACGACTATTTTTATAGCACAATAAGGACGATCTATTGATTTGTAGGTCGCACCATGCAGCCTAACAAAATAATCGAAGGGGTGAATTCTTTTTTGGTAGATGAATGGTGATTGGTTTGGGTCCCACTTTTTCTTATTTACTCCGTAATTTACAACTTTTTGGTTCAAAAGTATAGACAAGAGCCGTACATGTTTTGTTTTGTTTTTTTTTTTTTCCCCTTCTCTCTCTCCCCCTCCTCCTCCGTATATGTGCCATTTAAAAACGACAATTGATTAATTTTGACTAAGCTATTGTTTAATTTTGACTTTTATAAGCCAATCACGTCTCATGATTTTGTCACGTGTCAAAATCAAATGATATAGTTTATCCATTTTCTTCTCGATAAGATTATTTTGGCAAAATAGTTTTGAAGTGATGTAATTTTTTTATTGTATAAAAGATATAAGTATAATTAAGGTGCGTTTCGTATGTTGTCATGAATAATAATTGGTATAAGTATACGTATAACGTAGGCCCTTCAGAAATGAAAGATCAATATATTTTTTTGTGATATGAAGCATTGAGCATATCTATATTTCATTCAAATATTTGAAAGATTTACATCTTAAACAAAAACATGATTGGAATGAAAATTCATTCCTTGATTCTTATTCTGGGATACCAAACGCACCCTTAATTTATGTATCAACATCTACACATATTAACTGGTCAACACTTGTAACTAATGTAATCTTTAAAACACTCTTGTAATAAAAAAATATCATTAGTAAAACACCATGTACAAAAAATCAAAGCTGCTAAATACCTTTTTTTTTTAATTTGTAAGGCATTTCATAATACAACCTACATATATAACATAAATTTATGAAACACAAAAAGTAACAGATTCGTATCTTACGGGGAGTTCTTATGCCACAAAAATAACAAAACTACCTTCAAAATGCATGGTCTCTTATGTTCGCATTTTAAGAATAAGAAAATAATAAAGAGTTGTAAGTGACCTCAAATAAGATATCATCTGCATCAGAACTTCAATAGTTTACCATGCACGTAAAAAGAATTTCACCGTCTTTAAAGTAATTGTCACTGTAAAATAATACTAATAAAAAAATATTGTTCGTTGAAAATTTCAATTACAAGATATCCGTCACCGCAACGCTCGAATACCCTACTAGTCATGCTTAATGATTATTCTTTGATTCATTGAACAAATTTTGTTTTACTTTCCAAAAAAGCACAAACATCATTATGTTAAATGTAAGACTCGCACTCTATTTTCAAGTCCTAAAACAAAGGGAAAAAAATTCAT
Organism: Artemisia argyi; assembly: GCA_030686995.1. Classification (NCBI taxonomy): domain Eukaryota; kingdom Viridiplantae; phylum Streptophyta; class Magnoliopsida; order Asterales; family Asteraceae; genus Artemisia; species Artemisia argyi. The sequence goes on along the minus strand of CM060682.1, from coordinate 173,913,209 downwards.
AGAAAAAGAAAAAATTGGAAAAAAAATGTTGGTTCATATGTTTTTAAATAAATTTAAAAATAAAAATAAAATTAATCATAACTCATGTTTTGAAACACCCCTTGCAGAACCTTACACGTCTTGGCACAACTAATGATGGTGTTAAAGGGGAGGATATCTTCCCCTTCGTTCAAAGGATTTCAAGATATTGGATTTCGGCCTGTTGCAACTCGTCCGCTTCCATTTGGGGTTGCTAGATTTCTAAACCTTTTGAGATATTTTTGTAGTTATGATTTGGTGCTTGTATGTGTTTGGCGCTTGTTTGTATGTTTGTGTGGTTGCCCGTTGTTGTATATTGGACATGATGTATTCTTTTTAATGGCTTCCTGCTCGGATCCACTTCTCATTTGTTAATATATGCCAACGCCCCTTTCGATGATAATAATAATAAAAATAATAATAATAATAATAATAAAATGAGAGAGAGAGAGAGAGTGAGAGAGAGAGAGTACTCATGTTTATAAGTTTGAGGAAAAGAAAACAACTTATTTATATTACATGTATTTCATTTAATATTTATATTCTCAAAACTTTTAAAAGGGGCATATTGGTCACTAAACAAAACATATCAATGTTTCCTTTTCATTTCCTTAGAAACAAAAAAGATAACATGAAATTTTTTAGAAAAGTTTCTCTCATTTTCTTCTCTAATCTTTTATTCTCTTAAAAATAAACTCACGAACACAAAAAACATTCTTTTTTATTTCTTTCCCCATAAATTTTAACTAAAGAACGATCAATTCATTTTTCAAATCATGCTGCAGCTGCACGAGCCCTTCCTACATGCCACAAATGCCCTATAAAGAAAAAGAATCCTAGAACAAAAAGATAAGTAACTAACCAACTTTTAGGAGACACATAATTGACTGCATTGATCTCGGTAGCTATTCTACCCACGGAATTTAAAGAATCCAAAGAAGCATGGGTCATATATTCTGCGGAACGACGTTCTTGCCAAGGTTGTATGTCTTTTTTCAGCCGACTCAAGTCCAACCCGTTTGGACCCCTTAAAGGTTCTAACCAAGGAACACGCAGATCCCAAAAACGCTTAGTTTCTCCTCAAAAAATGACTTCTCCAGTCGGAAAACGCACTAAATATTTACCTAAACTAGTAGGCCCTTAAGTGGATCTCACATTAGCTCCAAGACGTTGGTCTCTAACTAGAAAAGTAAATGCTTGGGCTTGAGAAGCTTCTGGTCCAGTGGGTCTGTAAAACTCACTAGGATAAGCCGTATTATTGAACCAAACAGAACAACAAGCTGTTGGAGTTTATGGATATATATTAATAAACGTATATCTAGAATCGAACTCGAGACCTCGGGATTGTACACGTTACGAATGAGTATTAAGAAATAATAATTAATATATTTATATATTTATTATTATACACAAGTATGTAACGATCGTTGATATTTACCGTTAATGACTAACGACCGTTAGACGCAAATAAGGAAAGAATTATGTTTATACAATTAGGAAACAAGAGAAGGATCTAGAACCCCTCCTTGGGCTCTAGATCGACCGGCCATGGGATGGGGAAACCCAAACCCTAGCTTTTGCTTCAAGTTTTCTATTTAGTATAAATATAAACACATAGGGTTATTGTTGGGGTAATCTTTTGTACACACAATTATCTCTAAGTGTTTTTCTCTTGTTCTTTGCCTATAGCCGATCGTACAAACCCTTTGGGTTGTGGGATCGAATTTTTGTTCATCAAAAATTGTTTCTTGTGTTGTTACTAGCATCACCTTAATACGGTTTAATTCGTGTGTACAAGAACGAGGTAACAACATACTTTTGTTGTTATCAAGGGATCGATTAACAAAATGGTAAAGGGTTAATCATTGATCAATATAAACCCTAATTAGGGTTCTTCATATTGTTAAAGACAATTGCTTTTGATTCTTGTTCGGGCTAGAATCACCACGGTACATTCCTATTTAATTTATGTTAATCTCTTATGTGTTATAGATGTTCCTACGCTTCCGCATATGTGTTTACCTATTTTATGATTGTCATGATTCTAATATTCTAACAATGGTATCACGAGCTTGCTATAACATGTAATTGATTACATAAAACACATAAAAAATGAATTTTGATTGTTTTAGATACATGTTTTGGATCTAGGGTTTTTGTTTTTTTTTTAATTTTTTCAAAACCCTAACCCTAATTTTGGGGGGGGGGTCGATTTATTCCATGAACCCTAATTAGGGTTTGTGGTTTTATTAATTAATTGGATTAGAAACCCTGGGTTGCCTACAAGTTTATGTGTAATTTGGGCGTATCCTTGACCTAATTGCTAATTGTTATGCTTTGATCCGTGACGAAACATGCATGTTAGTCATGGGTTATTAATTGTTTATTAATTGTTAAGCTTTTCACATGTTTAGATAGATCTAATATTGGGGAAGACCCCATAATTATTAAAATCAATTATGTGCTATGTGGTATGTGATTAGCTTTGGCCTACGCAATTGACTTGTCAATGTATGTGACTCACTTCCATTAAGAGGTGAATGCCTTAGTTAATTATATGCATATAAAAACCTAGAATTGATTATGTTAGGATCTTTTCTAAAAAGATTGCATGTGGCTAATTGTTTCACCTTTATAATTGTTATGTTATTAGTTGTTTTGATTTGTCTTTATTACTTGTTTTATTGTTTAATTGTTGGACACGTTTGTAAGCAATAAAAGGGTAATTTTTTCATAAAGAAAATAATACGGACTAATAATGGTAAAACCCTAAGTGATAAAGTAAGAATCTTGCAAGGTCTTAAGTGCCGCTAGTGGTCCGATTCGCACGGTAATCAGCTCCCAGGCGAAACTAGCAAAATTCACACTTTATTACATGATTTTGAGATTGAATCCATAAACTTTTGCTTGATTGATGTTTTGTACAAATATGCTTTTAAAATTAAGTCCTTTAAGACGATATTCATAACCGTGATATGAAGGCTTAGAAAAGAGCCTTAAAGTCTGCCTTGGTTATCACAATCTTGAATATGTCTTAAACGAATTACTTTTAAAATCATAATTGTAGAAAGTCATCTTAGGGTTTATTAAACCTCAAGTAAAACTTTGTGTATTAATTTCACGAATTGGTAAATTAAAAGTTTTTTAAAACTTATGTTATAAAGATGAGTGCATGCATTTTTATACATGTTTTGATTTTCACATCAAAAATTTATACCCTAAAATTTAAGTTACATGCCATCTAACTATAAGAAACACTTGAAGTTATTATTTAGTAAACGTGAGACACATGCTAAATTTTAATGACAAGGTAAATTTCCGAGTGTGCGTGAGACCACACATGGAGAATTTACAGTTTCTAAGATTAGACGACTTAATTAAGTTGATGCGTGAGACCTAGAGCTTAAGGCATGAGATGGGATGAAACATGCTTACATGACAAATTGATGAATCAATTTGATGTAAATCCCATAATGATCTAGGAATTGGAAAAGTGTTTGCCAATTATTGTTCGACAGATTACCATCTTTTATACTTTCATCACTAGCAGATCAACTGATGTGGTGGAATCTATGTAAAGTTGGATCCTAGATTTTCAAGAAAATAAGTTGGTTATATGAATATAACCTTGGGTATTATATTTTCTTGGAAATATAAATTATCGAAAATACTAAAAATTGAATTTTGTAAATTCTTTAAATGTATTAATGCAACTCAAAAACCGTAAACGCAGGTTATTCTTTTAATTGATCTACACCCGTTTGGGTTTTTGGTTAGAGTCAATATTTACAAAAAGAATAAATAAAGTCTTCTTTCCATTAGAAGAAGTGTGAGACTTAAATCCTATTCATGAATGAGAAAGGAATAATAGGATGATTAGAATTGTCTAAGTTCTAAATACATAACTCATAGCAAAATTTAATAGTAAGACCATTTGCACTTTATGAGTTATTAAATTAGAAACTAGACTGAGTACTGCACAATGGTGAAAGACGAATTAGATTATTTTATCTAGTTGTTTTAGTTTGACCATTTATAGATACTTCATACAATTGTTGGAATAGTAGATCTATACAGGAAGAAATTGCATGCCCAAGCTTTTTCAAGTTAATAATTTGGAATGTGATGAATCACATTTATGTAGTAGATTACATCCTTTTATAACCTATATAATTGTTTGAATGGGTTTTCTTAAAAGATGTAGGAAAGTAAACAAGTACACTATTTCCTTTCACTGATTAATGAAACATTTACAATGTTGTAAAATTCAGTGGGAGTATTGTGTTCTTATGGCTGAAGAAGGGATTATCATAATGTTCTCTAATTCAGTGGGAGTTACAAGACTTATTGTCTTGATTGTAACTTAGATTATCTTTTGAATATATCTCAAGATAATTACTTTCCAAATATAGACACTAACATTTTCAAGAATAGTCATGTACGTTTCCTTGATTGATTGAGTAAACTCTATATCTACTAAGTTATGTTAATGACACAAATCATATTGTTCACATTAACAAACGCGTGCGTGTTGTTTATGTGGTACATGGTGTTGTACCATGCACAAGTGGGAGAAATCTTCATTATGTGCAAAGTACAACACATAAGAATATGATTTAAAGCATTCTCTTAACTGCAAAGTAAGAGAGTATAATTCTAATTAGTTTAATACATCTAATCTAAGAAACACTTGGTGTTAAAATTCAGTAAACGTGAGACGCAGACTAAATATTAACAACAAGGTGAATTTCCATGTATGCGTGAGACCAACGTGGATAATTTACTGGTTCTAAATTAGACATCTATCAGAACATATGTGTCAAATAAAAATACTACTTCAGCTTTAATATTTATGTATTATTGGAATGACATAAATGCATGAAGTAATATAATACTACTTCAATAATTATGTATTCTTAGAATGACATAAATAAATAAAGTAGTGTGTTAACTTGAAAATATTATTGAAACCAAATGATGGTGTTCATGATTACTTTAATTATACATGTTTATACTTTATTGTACAGTTATAAATATGAAGTCTTCTAAGTATTACAAGACTTATAATTAAGTAAGACGTTAGCTTGTTATGGTCTTTTAATTAAGACATATACAAGAAGTCATTGAGTTGATCAATGATTAATAACGTATAGTGGGATTATAACAAGTTTATGTTGTATAAGACATAAACATGAAGTGACTTGATTAATAAGTACTTGGGTTATAAAGCATGCAATTGGCTTGAAAATACTATTATACCATTAAGTTGATTTAGTTGGTAAATAGGTATGCCAACAGGAATATGGTTATCTTATATATATTGTTAGATCTTCTTACAATATTAATTCTAATTGAAATACCACATATAGATGGTATGTTCAGTTAGGGAATCAAACTCTTGTTAGATTGTTTGATTGAAGATAACTATGATTTCTATTCTTCTAAAAGTTATCAAGGTTAGAAATTGAGTATGGCTTGAATATACTCAATTAGACTCCTAGAAGATTAATAAGACGTTATTGAATTATGAAATGTGATGAATCACATTAAGTCTTAAAATTGAAGTTCTAAATTTGTTAAGTTACTTATGTGAAGGTTATTAACAATGAGCTATCAATGCGTATTTGTAAAGTCCTAAAAGAAAAAATTGGATTGTTGCTCTAATTGCTAAGTACTTATATTCTATATAATGCTAAAGGCAAGTGGGAGTATTTTATCTTGAAAAGATAGAATTACAAGATACATAATCTTCTAAAACTACACTAGTTAAAATCATGATGAGGCTTAACATGTAAATGATAAACCTCAAGATGATGGAATTATCATTCATAGATCCACTTGGATATCTCATATATTTAATGAATATACTGACGATTATATGATGTAGTATTACCAAAATAATGAATTGGGTAAATTGCTCATAATATGAATGTTATAGATGCTGTTCATAAAGATATTCAAACTTAGAAAATTTGGTTTATCTTAATTCTTAATAGTTAGAGAATGATGATGAGTTTATTCAAAGATAATGCAACCCTAGTGGTTTAAATCTTTGTGAAATAATCATATGGACAAAATTGTACACATATCTTAATGCATGTCTTATGACAAAATTATTAATCATACTTAAGCAATTAACTATGATTGAATACTCTTTCCTAAGCACATTAAAGATACAAAGATGGTAAATTGTCATATTTATATGAATATGAAATTTGACAATGAATATCAAAACCTCTTTCTTGAATAATTACTTGAGCGAGGACGATAAGTAATCAAAAGGAGTTTATGAATTCAAGAAAATCTTTGGAAGTGTACAAAGTGCAATAATCCATGAATGGATAAATGCATGCATCTAGGAAATTATTCTTATGATAAATTATTAAATCTATGTTTAGGTTTATAATTAAAATAAGGTAATTTCTAAGTATTCCTGAAAGCTAGTGGGAGTATTATGTTTGATTTACTAAATCATATATGTCGTATAACATATAAGAAGTTACATTCCATATAAGTGAAATGTTAAGACTTAGTTTGGAATGAAACTGTAAGTGAAAGATTTAGAAAATAAAACATACAACCTTGGAACAAAAGTTTATTATTTAATAAACATGTGCGGTAAATGATTCTAATAGAATATGATATATCATTTAGTAAATGGATACACATATTTGTAAAGATAGTACATGAATAAAATCTAAGTTTGACTGAAGGATTTTCATGTGCATTGTATTATTGTTATATCATGCTTAAGTGCTTAAATGATTTGACAATATTTGATATTCAATTAAAGGTTATTATATAACTTGTGTAATAGATATTCTAATGGAAAATGTTTGAAATTAGAATAATGATCCTCAACCTGGAATAGCTCCTAAACATTACACTATGGATATTAAGTTTACGGAAATTTTAAAGAGCATATTGTGTTTAATATACAATGATGTTGGTATAATTGAGATGACACTCAATAACTAGTCATGAAGGATTTCATGAGAACTAGTTGTGCTCAACTAAGAGCATAGTTGCATTAAACATTAAAAGAATTAGAATACTTTAAACTTTAAAAGGTTTGAAAGTTTGATTGTCATAAGTTGGTGATTGAGGATATCACACCATTTATGAAAAATTATGTAGCTATATCAAGATAGTTGGATTTACACATACAAGAATTTTAATTATTGAATTCTTGAAAGAAGTATTCTCAAAATTCGGATAGATCATAGTTAGATGAAATAAATGCCTTGTCAACAAGTATGATTGTCATTACTTGAGGCATAATTGTCAACAAGTTATTACTTGAGACAAAATTCATTAACTAGAATTATCATGCATTGATCTATTTAGTATTTGGATAAAGGACATTAAGCAATTATTATTTATAATGAATTAAAGTACTTTGTACGTTTGTTTTCATTAATAATAAATTTTGTCATATATTTGCATGTTTAAATCCGTGAATAACTTTATGTTATTCTAAATTGTCCGTTGTCGATTAATGATATGGGAATATCATTAAAATAAGACAAATCTGAGTAATGGTTAAGGATATACTTGAAAGTATATTGATGCGTTGACATACCAATTTCACATGATATTTGATGAATTGAAGAATTGAATATAGGACTTATCCCAACTACATGATTTTACTTTATGGATCTTGTCAGTAAGTAAATCATGAATTTGTTATCCTTAGACTTGAGATACCAGATAAGTGTCATGGATGTAGTGCATTTTTGTGAAGCAATCTACCGCTCACCGTAACAGGGAGTTATAAGGGCTGTTTTCAGAAGTGTTGCAAAGTTCATGGGTTATTCTTGTAGTCAAAAGAGAATTTGTTCCTTCTGATTTGTTCAGAAGTTTAATACTGCTGGGCCCCTTGTAGGGTTGTCAAGATGTTTGCGTGTGCACGCCCAAAGTCTATCTGAAATACGTTCAGATGTTTTGGTAATCTTGCTCAATCATAAACAACGAGAAACAGAATTGTTAATTAAAGAATTACTAAAATCTATATCTTTATTAACGTGGTATTAGAAACAAAAGGATGATAATAATAATGATGAATCATTATAGGTTTTTCCAGGAAACCTTCCTCGAGTTGATCTAGGGGCATTGGCGTGTTGCTAGACGCTTACCAATGTCATTATGTTATTAATAGATATCCAAGTGGGAGCTGTTGGAGTTTATGGATATATATTAATAAACGTATATCTAGAATCGAACTCGAGACCTCGGGATTGCACACGTTACGAATGAGTATTAAGAAATAATAATTAATATATTTATATATTTATTATTATACACAAGTATGTAACGATCGTTGGTATTTACCGTTAATGACTAACGACCGTTAGACGCAAATAAGAAAAGAATTGTGTTTATACAATTAGAAAACAAGAGAAGGATCTAGAACCCCTCCTTGGGCTCTAGATCGACCGGCCATGGGATGGGGAAACCCAAACCCTAGCTTTTGCTTCAAGTTTTCTATTTAGTATAAATATAAACACATAGGGTTATTGTTGGGGTAATCTTTTGTACACACAATTATCCCTAAGTGTTTTTCTCTTCTTCTTTGCCTATAGCTGATCGTACAAACCCTTTGGGTTGTGGGATCGAATTTTTGTTCATCAAAAATTGTTTCTTGTGTTGTTACTAGCATCACCTTAATACGGTTTAATTCGTGTGTACAAGAACGAGGTAACAACATACTTGATTAACAAAACGGTAAGGGGTTAATCATTGATTCATATAAACCCTAATTAGGGTTCTTCATATTGTTAAAGACAATTGCTTTTGATTCTTGTTCGGGCTAGAATAACCACGGTACGTTCCTATTTAATTTATGTTAATCTCTTATGTGTTATAGATGTTCCTACACTTCCGCATATGTGTTTACCTATTTTATGATTGTCATGATTCTAATATTCTAACACAAGCAATGAAACCAAAGATAGATATAGCCGCTAAACTATAAGATAAGTAAGTCTATCCAGACCATACAAATAGAACCTAACCATACAAATGTAAGCGTAATAGATTGACATGTCTTGTGTCTTGTTGGCACCCAACAACTCGGCCATCAACCCACTTTGTGCACACTCGGTCTTGAAGACGACAGAGTTTTGTATGTGTGTGTAGGTGTATTGTGGGGTTTGTTCGTATTTAAGTGGTGTATTTTTATTTCGTAATATTAATGTTCTTATAACATTTTTTTTATGATGAACTGAAAAGTGCAATGTGACACTGAGTTGACGATTCGTTGGTCATTGTTACACCTAGTTTAAACCGAAATTTTGTTTTCTGTGTGATATGTATTTTAAATGAAAGAACGATAATGATTAGAAATTTTATAATTATATGATACTTTTTGATACTCCAGTTTTCGTCATCTAAAAAAAATGATATAATTGACTAATATGTGATAATGGTTAATATGATTAAATTTGTGAATGTGTAAAGAATATTTTTCATAAATAATGTCAACTCTTTTCATACAAATCCAAAATACAATAAGAACTGTATTTTGTTGAATGAATTAACTACAACATGACCATTAGCTACTTGTTATAAAATAAATATGATCCATTGATCAGCTTAGGCTTGTTTAAACTGTTAGATTTCATCACGATCACATTTAATACTAGAGTTTTAATCGTAAAATATATCGATAAATTGACTATAACGGTTTTGTTGTTCCGAGCATGCGTTCTAAGACATCATAATTAGAATAATGTTGCAGTAAGCCGATAAGGATTGTTGAATGATCCTAACTCTAATGGGACACACCGAAAATTAAATGTACAAAGATACGTAATCAAACTTACAAAACCAATAAACCTTGAGCATATATAAAACGGTACTACGTGACTAAAAGAAAGATAATTACGGAGTATATAATATGTACGTACGACTTGTAATTAATTACTTATCAAATGCAAAACTGCTCAGGTCCTTATGTTTGAAGGAAGAAAAATAGTTACTCACCTTTAATAAAGTTTCCACTAAAGGTAAATTTTGACACGATATTAAAAGTGATGGCTTTCATAAAAGTCGATATATGGACACACCCTGAAGCATATATGTAAATCTGACCAAGTAGAAATGTTTAAGTACGACAAACCATCCCTAAGCTAATGGAACGAGAATACTTAAAAACGTAAGTATTCGTTTTTTTTTTGAAAGGCTAAAATTTTTATTAGAAGAGGCTTCAAAGAGGAAGCCAAAAGGATACAAGAAATATACAAAAAACCAAAACAGAAACTAAGAACAGATGCTAAAAGTTATAGCACCAAACCAAAAGCATGAGAACCAAGATTACACGAGAGTAAACAAATCAAAAGGGCGGGATATCCAACAATTCCAATTAGCGGGTCTGGAAGAAGCACGAGCAGAAATCCAAATCTTGGATATCCTCTGAATGGAAGGAAAGATATCCTCCTCTTTGATGCTATCGACACGATCCTGTTGAGCATTAATGACTTTATTCCTCCATTTCCATATTGCCCACAAAGTGCTTTGGAACACACCATGAATGGCCTTGTTAGACAACGAGCATGTATTCGAAGTAAACGTACCCAAAGCAATATCCTTGATATCAAACGAGGGGAAAGTATAGGGAGGAGGTAACTGCCACCAACTCCAAACTTTTTTCCATATAGGCAACACACGAGGGCAGTTTATAAGACAATGATCTAAAACTTCCTCCTCATTATTGCAAAAAGGGCATAAAGTTGTCGCCACTGGAACCCCACGAGAGGAAAGATTAATACGCGTGGGAAGCCTATTTAAAGAGCCTCTCCAGACACATATGTTAACCTTTCGAGGAATCCACGAGTTCCATTTGTGGTGAACACCAAGACTGCAGGCAGCGAGTGATATGGATTGAATAATATTCGAAAGAATACTAACCTTATAGACACCAGATGCGTCTTTAGACCACGCCCATCTGTCGGTAGAGGTTGTGGATAGAGAGAGGTTACCAATTGTAGAAACTAAGTCCATAACATCGCCAATAGCCCTGCCACGAGGCGGGCGTCTCCAATCCCATTTTCCACACCAAGAGCCATCAACAAGATGCCATCGATCACAAGCTTACAATCTTGGAAGGAATCAAGAGCGTACAACCTAGGAAATAAGTCCATTAACCGAATCCCATTTTCACACCACGTGTCTTTCCAAAACGACACATTAGCTCCATTTGAAACTTTTATATGAAAAGACTGTTTAAAAGTGGGATCAATGATTTCTATATCATCCATAGCCTTTATAATATCGCACCAAATGCCATTGGGCCCAGAAAAACCTGTCAAAGACCCGAAGCCACCAGAATCCCCATAAAACTTCTGAATGACCATTCGCCAAAGGGCTTCCTTCTCCGTGAGGAAGCGCCATTTCCATTTTCCGAGAAGACTAAGATTCTTGGCGAGAAGGCTACCAACTCCCAAACCACCCATGCTTGGCTTTAAAAGGATACTATTCCATTTCACCCAAGAAATACCTCGTTGATCATCTTTGAATCCCCAAAAGAATCGACATCTAATGGATTCGAGGAGATTGATAACCTTTTTCGGAGCTTTGAATAAGGAAAGGTAATATATTGGAAGACTACCAAGAATTGATTTCACAAGCGTAAGCCTCCCACCAATTGATAGAGCCTTAGCTTTCCAAGCAGAAAGCCTTTCTCTAAAACGATTTATCACGTCATTCCATCCATCACATAATCGCATCTTCTTACCAACCGGGAGACCGAGATACATGAATGGGAGGGAATCATGAATACATCCCAATGAAGATGCAACCTCCTCAACCTCAATGTTTGGAATGCCAATCCCGAAAAGTCTACTCTTAGAGAGATTCACTTTAAGCCCCGAAGCATTTTCATAGCATTTAAGAATAAGTATGAGGTTTTTAACGTTTAAACGCGACCATTCACCAATAAAAAGGGCGTCATCCGCGTATTGTAGAAGAGAAAGATTTGCACCCCCATCTGCTAAAGTGATACCTTTAAAAACACCCTTACTACAGGCTTCTAAAACAGCGATTTGGAGGGCTTCAGCAACGATAAGGAATAGAAAAGGGGAAAGAGGATCTCCTTGCCGAAGACCTCTTTCCATTTTAAACTCCTTAGATGGTGAACCATTGACCATGACAGAGATAGAGGCCGAGGAAAGGCAAGCATCGATCCATTTTCTCCATTTTTCACCAAACCCCATTTGCTTCATAATTTCATGAAGAAAATTCCAACTAACACTATCGAAAGCCTTCTCGAAATCGACTTTGAAGATCATGAGATTAAGATCTTCAATATTAGCCATACGTATAATCTCATTTGCAACTAAACAGCCGTCTAAAATTTGCCTTCCTTCTATGAATGCCGTTTGATTTGGGCCAATGATCGAAGGAATTACCTTAGCTAATCTTGCGGAAAGGATCTTAGAGATAACTTTATAAACACAACCTATTAAACTGATCGGGCGATAGTCTGAGAATCCAAGGGGGTCAGATTTTTTGGGAATTAATACGATGAACGATGGGTTACACCCATTAGCAAACTTGCCGGTGGATTCAAAATATTTGACACAACTTAAAAAGTCGTATTTAATAATCTCCCAATAGGATTTAATGAACTTGAAATTGAAGCCGTCCGGCCCCGGGGCCTTAGATCCATCACAGTCCCAAACAGCAGATTTAATCTCATCCATGGATATATTTGCTTCTAGAAGGTCCGCATCAACCGTAGACAACCTTCGAAACAAAGAACTGTTGAAAGAAGGACGAGACCTGTTACATTCTGTGAATCTAGAAGAGAAGTGTGTAACAGCTGCTTGTTTTATCAAGTCGGGAGATTCACACCAAATTCCATCAACATGAATTCCTTTGATGTTGAAGTTAGCATACTTATGCTTGATAATGGAGTGGAAGAAACGAGTGTTTTCATCCCCTTCCACAGCCCACTTCAACCGACTCTTTTGCTTAAGATCATCCCTATGCAGTTGATCTAAATGATTTAAGTCCATTAACCATTCTTCTCTCTTTTCAACATCTATGTAATTGACTTGCCCTGCTTCTGCTTTAATGTCCCAATCTATGAGAGAACACAAAAGGTCCTCCTTAGCCTGCTTCTGTGCCGTGATTTGAGATGACGTCCAGGATTTAATAGCCAACCTTAAACTCTTGAGTTTATTCTTTAGCATAAGATCGGGGGTCGCATACCCAAAATTAGAAGCCCAAGCATTAGTAATAACCTCGAGAAAGCCCGCATCTCCAATCCACTTATCAAAAACTTTGAAAGGTTTAGGGCCGAAGTTTTGACGCCCAACTTTTAAAAGGATGGGGCAGTGGTCGGAGTGAGTTCGACAAAGAACAGAGACTGAAGCATCATTCCAAAAATCAAAGAAATTATGAGAAACCAAAAATCTATCCAATTTGCTAACCTTATTACCATCCTTGCTAAACCTTGTGAAGCGTCTACCGCTAAGAGGCAGATCAAATAAACCAGCCCGTGAGATGAAATCATTAAAAGCATTAGCCTCAACTTCATCGAAATGGGAGCCCAATCTCTCGTCGCGATTTCTCACCGCATTAAAATCTCCATAAATAATCCAAATAGCCTCCATAGAATTAATGAGAGACTCAATGGAGGCCCATAAAGCTGCCTTCTGGGAAGAAGGCTGAGGGGCGTAAACATTAATAAGACCCACCTTCACCGAGACTCCAACCCATGTACCAAGGACACACAGTAAGTTCCTATCAGCGAATTTCTGATCAGCACTGAAAAACCGCGAACTCCACATTGTAAGAATTCCACCCGAAGCACCTATTGCACTGCTAAAATCGAATTCAACATCTGAGTGAGGCCAGACTGACCGAATAAAAGAGAGTTCAAAGAACTCGAGTTTAGTTTCTTGAACACCTAGAAACATAGGGGAATCCTTCTCAATCATATTTCTAATCCACGACCTTTTATTATCCGCACCAAGACCATTACAATTGACAGAAATACCAATCATTAAAATACAAACAACACCTACGAAGAACCAGAGCAAGATCAATGGGATCTTGACTGATCCATTGAGCCATCTGCTTTCCTAAAATAAAAACCAATATTTTCACCAATATTTTGAAGAAAGATTCCAGGCCTCTAGTTTGATCTCCCCACCTCCATATGATCAAAAAGAGGATAAGGGGTCTGACTCTGAAATTGGATCCGTCTTCGAGGAGGAGGTCATCGGTCCGTCAATGGTGTTTGAGAATGTTGGAATCCCCTCCGAGGAGCACCAACCATTGAATACAGAAGACATGTCATCGACACCAGTTCATTGTCAAACTTCGAGTCCTGGTGTCTCTCACTCTGTCAATAACGGTACAATAAATTCATTTATTGAAGAGACGGTGAATGTTTCTTTGTCTCTTGGTCAGGGTTGTGCCGATGATTGTATGGGACCATCTATAGGAATAAAATCAGCCCATACTCCAAATGGACCCCCGCCATCTATGGCTTTTGATCAGGACCAAATATCGTGTCCTGCTGTTTTGGTTGAGCCGATTGAAAATGTCGTTTTTAATGGGACACGTATTAATGAAAGGAGTATTAGGTCAGTCCCAGACCTCAACATTCCTATAGTCCAAGAAGGTGAAAATGTCATTCAAGATGATCCTGAATTAGATGAACTTCTTTCAAGCTTTCAACGACTTTCCCAGAAGGCTAATGATTGTCCAGACAAAGGTGAGAAAAAAAGGAAATCTAAGCCTAGAAAAAAGAATCTGGTTGTCGGTGGTGCTTCATGTCCCCCACCTTTGGTCTCGCAATCTGATGATGCTGGTTTTGTGGGTTTAGCTGACGTAAGTATTCGTTGAAAATTCCAATAATTCATTCGTAGAATGCTATAAGTCAAATATGTTTATAAAATAACTTTATTTAAGCAAATATAACGATCTGAAACAAGGAACTCGCTACGTGTTTTTCAGTTGCTGCTTATTTTACCTAAATATTTTCAGAATAGTTTGGATATATCGGCTTAAAAATAAGGAGAAAAGCATAAAAGAAAATTTAATATAAAATCCCAAACACCCCTTAAATCCATTTTCAAACAATTATAAGTTTATAACAGTGAAGTGTTGGAGTGTTTCACGGAAAGTGCAATCGGTATGCAAGTTGAGTTGTGTCCACTGTTTTTTAAAAACTACTCCCGACAAATAATTGTTTGCAAGTACATAGTCTTTGAAAGAGTGTTTAGTTTGCCACCTAAAGTCAAAATATGCCATATCAATTTGCATACTTTTAGTTTAACTAGAAGTGTACCTGCGTAATATTACGACGAATATTCGGTGACTATTTTTGTGACGATTAAATAATTTTCATTTTAAACTTTCTTTATTTAGCATATTTCAAATACTTACTTTATAAAGTAGTAGATATATGTTTCTCAAAAGTAAAATATCTAAATTATTAATAGTGTAAATACTTATTACTATTATTTTTCAAATTTTATCATTAAAGTCGAGATGACACACCCTGAAGGCTTGAAACATGTATGTAAAGGTTTTTTATTTTATTTTATTTATTTATTTAACAATTTTATTACAATATATCATAATTAGAGGGGGTTATTGTATAATTTAAATGAGACTTACATTTTCAAATTTTATATAATTTTTTAATTTTTATCTTATAGTAATATTTTTTGTTTTAAAAATTAAGACTTTTTTTTATAAGAAGTTTCAATGCTTTATAATATAGTATAGATTAACACGTCAATTAATGCATTAGACAGCTGTAGCATATCTATATATG
This sequence comes from Artemisia argyi, assembly GCA_030686995.1. Taxonomy (NCBI): domain Eukaryota; kingdom Viridiplantae; phylum Streptophyta; class Magnoliopsida; order Asterales; family Asteraceae; genus Artemisia; species Artemisia argyi. The sequence goes on along the minus strand of CM060682.1, from coordinate 173,897,398 downwards.
ATGCTTTAAATCATCTCCATTACTTAAATATTAGAGAGTAGTAATTAAAAACCATAATACCTTGTTAAGTTGATTACTTTCTAATGGATCAAAACCTTTTCAAAAACAAATTCTTTAATAACTAATTGAAACAATGTATATATTTTTAAATATTGGTTAAGTCAAATTCTGACTAAATTATCCTTCGCAAGTATTTAAAATTTAAATCAGCCTAATTTAAAGATAGTTCATCATATCAGAGACCCAACTCTCTTTCTGATATAGCCGACACATAAACCAAAAAGCAAAGTTTACCCCTTGATTGAATGATCAACACAGCTAATCATTATCAGCTATCCAAATAACTCAAAGGTAAACCACCTTGAGTGAACCTCAGAGAAGTCAGAGTCAAAAGCCACTGAAGGGAAGAACAACGGTTCTAAATGACTCAATGAGTTCACATGTCTGAGGATAACATATGTTGTACATCTTCTTAGCTAAAACAGTCTTGCTTTGCAAAAGACAAAGTCCAAAACTGAATGGAAAACTTTGTAACCTATTAACGGAGTCAGCTAAAAAAGGGCAGAGAAGTGACAAACCCATGAGAGCTAAAGGAGTGACAAATGTCTTTAGGTCTCTAAAATTGACTTGTCATCTTAAGCCATGCAGATGAACCAACTACACATATCTGATACACTCAGAGTATTTCTTCAACATACTTGCAAAGTGTATCTGATTGGTGGTAAATAGTCAGAAAATATCAACCAAGTAATAGTCAATAAGTCAAACAGCCTAAACCAATACTCCGTGGAGTGTAGTGTTTCCCCGGGTCGTTAGATCCCAACGAGGCGTGAAATCTGAAATAAGACGACTCTGAGATCAGGTGAAATGAACAGGAAAAAGGTTCAAGTGATTATATTACTGAAATATAAGTGAAAATAGCTTTGATAAACTATATCAACTAATACGTGAAATCAGATAATCACAAATTTAAAGGAACTGGAAAACGCGTACGTTTAATATTTAAACGTAAACATATGAAACAAAAACAATTTTAACTATAGTAGGAATTTGCATGCCTTAGGGGCTTAAATGCAAATTAAATAAACTTAAAATATTTGTTTTATAATTACTAATTTATTTAAAAGTTAAGAAAACCTAAAAATGTAAAAAGATATAAAAATGTACGTTTAAATTTAAATAAACGTAAACGTACGAAACTAAACGTGAATTCTGACAAATATAACTCCCACAAATGTGAAAATTATATTTTTGGAATCCCAAAAGTATAAGAAAATTATTGGAAATTTAAAATTATTTTTATAACTATTTAATTAATTATTATTATTTAATAACTATTTTTAATTATTTAATAATACACTAATAAATAAGAAATTGTAAAATAAGTCTAGAAAAATAAAATTAAAACTTAGAAAAATCTAAAATATTATAAAACTAAAATTATATTTTTCACACTATTTATCTAATTATTATTTAATTATTAATTAACTAATTAAACTGATTTAAATTATTACAAATACTAAAAAGACTTAGATAATTAAGAAGATTTTTATAAATCTAATTAACCATCACAGGAATCTAAAAAATTATAAAAAAGTTGGTTTTATGTATTTTAACTTTTTTATTAATTACTATTCTAATTATTAATTAATTACCAATTAAACTAATTATATTCTAAAAAATAGAAAATGAACAGTAGAAATTCTAGAAAAAATCCTAAAAATGTTTTTACTTATATAAATGCTAGGAAAATTATAATAACTAGGTGTTACTTAATAAAATCTAATTTTGCTATTTAGTTCTTTAATATTATTTAATAATTAATTAAACTAATATTAATTCTAAATATCACTAAATGACAAAGGAAAAATCTGAAAACATTTATTGAAGTACTTTAATATAAAAGAGATTTAATAAAAATATAAAAATGCAAGAGTGCTTATAAATAAGCTGGAAAGAAAATTAAAAAGATAATTTCTATTAAATAGAAGCTATCACTATAATTAAGTTTGACTTTTTCTAAATTTTATTTTACAAAACTAATTTAATACTAAAATTAAGAGACTTTTTTAAAAACAACTAGTTTGGAACTCAAAAATAAGCACTGTGAGTGCTTATTAGCTTGACAGTTGACCTTAGTTGACCAAACTAGGAATTAAGCTCAAATGAGCTTATGCGGGGTCCACAAGGGTGGATTCTTGTTCACTTAAGTTTTTTTGGCATGTTTAAGCTAGATTAAGCAATTGGGGTCCACTAGATAAGCAAATAAGCCACAATAAGCAGTTGCTTATTGATGGACTAAGACAGAAATGGGACAAGGTTTAGGGGTGAATTAAGGTGGGTCCCAGGGAGCATAAGCTCACAAGCCTGCTCAAAACAGGAAGGTAGCCAGGAGGGGGGTTGAAGGAACCCAATTTAGGCCTGTGGGACCCACTGAATTGCTCAAAAATAACCACCAAAGTGGTGGTGGTGGTGGATGTCTAATGTGCACAGGGGAGGTACTTCCCCTGCAAGTGACTTTGAGCCTATATAACTTGCACACAAAAATTCACAATAATATTTTGATAATGGGATTCAGTAGTCTAGCTGGGGGGCTACTACTCCTAAGAAGTATAAGTCCTGAATCTAAATACATAAATCAAGAAAAATCTTGCAATTTTTGGTATTTTCTGCTAAAGGTAAAATTTGACTTTTTACTTAACAATAGTAGGTTGACTAAAATGAACTTCTAATTAATCCTAGTTACTAAATAAGTTGTTATATGTTGTAATTAAGCTAAATTATCCTTTATTACCAACTTATACAATGAAATGACTAGATTATACAATCCAAACCCTAACAGTGAACAAGTTATGAGGATCAAAGGGTGATTTTGACTTTTTACTAAATAAGGTATGGTTTTTATTATTTAACTAAGTCATGTGAACCTAATGAACATGAATCGACAATAATTAACAACAAAATTCCACTACAACACAGTGAACACCACTGTGCCAAACACACCTTAATGAGATTGGATTTATGAGTTTAGATGTTTAACACAGATTTAGACCAAGCTATTGGTTTCTAACTCATTTTTAGCCTATTATAAGATCAATTGAGCATAAATAAACACAAACACAAGCATATATCACACTAATCACCAAATTTGCAATTTCAACTATGAAATCAAGATTTTAAGCAACAACTAATTTCAACAAACAACTTAACTATATTATGCAAGATTATGATTAATTAGTACAAAGGAAGCATAGAAACACATATATCAACAATAATAACCAATTTATAGTGAACAAGAAAAATTTATCAAAAGGCTTACAAATGAGTACCAAGCTGAAAACTTAGAACAAGGACCAAAGGATCAACCTATAAGCTCTCCACATAACGACTAACCCAAGGGCAATCCAAAATACATCCTGCTCCTTGCTTTCTTCATCACTTCACTAATTTTTTATTTTATTTTCTATTTTCTTTGATTTTTTAGTATTTTTCTGTTTTAACACTACAACTTGATTTAATGTTTCTAAAAGCTTATCTAAGCTTTGTCAGAGCTTAAGTGAGCTTAATAAGTCCAGATAATCCACTACAATAACATCAAAGAAAAATTGAGAATTTGAGCTAAAATAGTAAGAATCTGAATTTGTACTAGAAACTTGGAATTTATTATTGAAAAGAGTTAAGGTTACACTGAATTAACTATCTTTAACACTAAAAAGCTTGAACATACACTGGAATTGAAAGATTAACTAAGTACGAATTTGAGAAAATACAAATTACACTAGATAAACATTACAATGCCTCTCCTTGCTTCTTTATAGATTTTGATTGCTCCTTGTCGACCTCTGAATCTTTCCCACTTGATTTTGGCCATTGATTTCCTGTAATTCATCCTAGCCATACAAATGGCACTTTTGGCGCCAAAATTGAAACAGGTGGCTAGGGGTTGTTTCAAAGTAATTAAAGAAATGTGGAGTCTTGTGGAGGTGGAAGGAGACAAGAAAATGTATTTTTCATGGGTTTGGGGCTAGTATTCCACAAAAACAGGGTTTGTGAGTGGAACAGTGAAAGGTGAATGGTTGGGAAGCATTTATGGCAAAATGGGTGTGAATTATGAGCTGGAAGGAGTAGGTGGTGAGCTGGGGAGGACAGGTGGTGGAAGAGAGGTGGCAAAACCACTCTGGTTTTGGGTTTGCAGGGGTGGGGGAGACGGGTGTACAATGTTAGGCGGTTTTGGGAAAGTCAAACAAGGTCAAACCCCGTTTTATTAATAAAGGGTGTTTGTTGGGCTTGGTAAGGGTTTGGTTTGTTTTTTTTATTTATTATGGGTCCGGTTTGGTTTTAATATAAATAAGCCCAAGGACCAATGTTGAAATTTTGGATTTTATGGGGACTGAACATGTAACTTTCCACAAGGTATGATAAGGACCAATTTTGCCATATATGAATAGTACAAGGTTTGTTTTTAATATTTTTCCATTTTTAAAACCTTGAGGACTATATTTGACATTTTTTAAACTTGAGGGACTAAAGTTGTCATTTTGCAATTTTTAGCTTTAAAGGACTAGTTTTGACAACTTATGAATCCCTAAGGACCTTTGATGATATTTTACATGTTTTGGATTACCAGGGACAAGATTTGCCAATTTTTCAAAGTTCAAGGACTGAAACTGTAAATTATGTGAAATATTTTGTTTTTCATCGGTTTTCAATCCTTTTGCACTTGTAACTCATAAAAACACAATTTATTGATATTTCATATATTTTAAAGCATATCTGTATGTTTTCAGATGTTTTGTAGCTTAAAATGTGAACGAAATGATGAGTATTTACACACTCATCAGTATCCTTAGAGCTGAATGAAGATCTCAGACACGCTTAGGCTGGAGTAATTTGAGCTGAAACAAATCGGGAAAACCCTTGGGAAGATAAGGATCCATCAAGAGCAGGGAAAGCAACTTTCATGTACAAAAGTTGTCAGCACAGTAAAGCAACCCTAGCTACACAAGTGCACGTGTACCTTACTATTCTTGTAACTACTAACAGTGTATCTCCCTTGGCTATAAAAGGAAGGTTAGTAGTAGTGATAGGTAACAGATTTCACCACTAGAAAAACTTCCTCTTCTAAGTTGGACATTCCTCTTCTTAACTTTAAGAGCAGCATTTGTCATTACTAGGGATAGTATTCCACAACTATCCCTCGTACAACTTTCATCTCAACCCAGCCACTGTCGTGATGTTGATAAGGCGAAAAGTGTACCGCTTTTAAGGGGTCATTTAAGCCCGAATTCGTAATTATTTGATCAATTATTGCCCTAAATCGTTCCTTGTGTTATTTTAGGTAATTTTGAGAAGAAATCTGGAAAAGGAAGCATTTTGGCGTTTTTGGAGCGATTAAGTGAAGAAAACGACAAAGTCTCAAAATCCTTGCTGGGAATAGTACCTGACGGCGTCAAAGCCATACAAGTGACGGCGTCAAGCTTGGCAAAAGAGGTGGATATGGAAAATACACATGACGACCCAGAACAATTTCAAGGCAATTTGGCCAGGCGGCGTCACCAAGGCCGTCAGGGTCAGAATACATGTGACGGCCTTGAGTAAAATTACACATGACGGCGTCAGAAGTGGATCTAGGCAATATGAATTTTATCTTGGCGGTGAGATGACGGCGTCACAAGCTATAACGTGACGCCGTCAAGGTGTAAAATCTATATATAGTTTTCTAATTTTCATTCATGAAGTGTGGAACTTTTGAAGAACTTCTTTGTGCAAACCCTAGACAAATTTTCTGTAACAACAAGGGCTTCAACCCTTGTTCCATCCATGTTCAATTGAAGATAAGTTTTCCAATAATCATACAATATGTCTATGTGTTGTCTGATTCCATCTTAAGCTTGTCTTCTTTTTAACTTGCTAGGCTAGGTTTTTTCTTGTGTTTGCTTAGATGTAATGAAACCTAGATGTTGATTATTGGTTGATGGTTTGTTTATAATTGTTGTGGATGATTGTATTCGATGTTAGGCTTAAGAAAACTGGCAGACTTCCAATTGGTAACTTGCTTGAACGTCTTAAGAAACATGATCGAAGGTGTACTACGATTTATTGGTTGTATTTAATGCGTAGGAACCTGCTAGTGATACTACGTTAGGAGCTAGTAGTCGGCTCGACCTAGAATGAAGTAGAAGCCTATAGAGTTAAGGAATATCACACACGGCCCTACGACTGATATTAAGGAATATAACCCGTCATCCATGCAATTGTAACAAGCTAATCAACCGGTAAAAGATATCTAGGGAGTAATGAAATCTAAGTAAACACATTTTATTTTATTATTGTTTCCACCACAAATTAGTTTAAGTTTTATTTTATTTTATTTTGATTGCATCTTTAGTTAATTGGGTTAGTTGGCTAGCAACTAATTCCGCCTACTCCTTCAAAACCGAGATTTTTATTTGCTTTTATAAAAATATAAAAATACAAAAAGAATCATCCCTCACCCTTAGACCTAGTTTAGTAGAATTTTAACCCTAGCGAACACTATTCCTGAGTTGAACGATCAATCCCCCGGTACTTGTCACTATACTATACTACAATGATCAGGTACACTGCCTAGCGGGGATCGCAAGCTTCTCAAGATCCCTTGAGAGGTAAAACCTTTTGTGAGGGCGCAATCCCACACATCAGATGTACAAATGGGTATTATTAGTTGATTCAGGTCAAGATTGTGTAACCATGCTTCCCTTTATAATGAACCTAAGTTATTTTCATTTGCTCAAGCTTTTGTTTATACAATTCATGGTGTTGCACAAATATATCGGACCAACAATATTTGAGCGAATGAGCTCATCACTGTTTCTCGCTACTTTTACTACTAAAAGAACATTCTGAAAATCATCATTGTACAAGTAATTTGGGAACGTGAAGCTTTGCCTCATATGTACGCGGTTTAGGCGAACTATCCCCGTGATTGTTTCTAAGCCTTGTTGTGGCCATCCTAGATTATGTACTTAGTAATGTTTGAACTTTATACCTTTGCCATTATTTGATTTGTTCAAAAAAGAAATGAGAGACAAGAAAACATCTTTGATTCGTAGGGGTGGAAACGAGCTGAGCCCGAGTCTGCCAAAGCTCGAGCTCTGCTCGTGGTATATTATACAGGTTTGAGCTTGGCTTATTTTTACAATGCGCTTATAAAAAATAAAACATTGGATCGAACTCTGCTCACAGTAGATCGATTTTAAGCTCATTAATAAGCTTGTTATTGCGATCGACAATAAGTCCGCCTATAATACAAATGCATAACGTATTATATATGTTTAATATTAAAAATATCCTAGCGCTGTTTAAGTTGTTTAAGCTCACGAGGCCAATCGAGCTTTTTATATAAAGCTCGGGCTCGAGCTTGATTAATAAATGAGTCGCGACTTAGGCTAGAGCTCGGGCTCAAGCTCATCTCGTTTGAGCTTTTTACCGATCCGATCTTAAGCTTTTCACGAGCGGGTCAGCTCATTTTCACCCATATTCACAAGAACACTAAAAGATACAAATTTGATCTACACATGAAAATTAAACGGTGCGTAAGCAACTCTGATACCACTGATGAAAAACCGAGTGTAGCAAGTAGTAATTTTAAAATTTAGTTAAGCATTATACAATTCATTAATCAGATCAAATACAAATAGCGAAAGATTTAATTAAAATTGCTTTTACACATATTGGGGTTTTCCCTGTAAACCATATATACGAACATTTAATTAATGACGTATAAATAGTAAATTGCATACCTTATGCAAACTAGCAAACACGAACAGTTGTATATCTTGATCAGCATATCACAAATCAAGAACCAATGACAAGTATTTCAGATCAATAATGTGATCTAACTGATAGTTACTCCACACTAACATTCAAATGACTCCCTTTAGTTACTAAGGATAATTACAAATCTTATGATATCATAAACAGGTTATGATCAAATCAAGAAGCACAAACACGCACAAACTATGTGTATGTATTTGCCAAATGGTGGAGGAGGGAGGAGAATTAAGATTTTCATAAAACTTGTTTATCATGTTAAAAACCTAACCCTATTCTACAAACCTTAATAAAATATTCTTGAATAATCTATTATATTAGGAAAAAAATATCTCATAATTAATTATAAGATTTAATGAAAAACCTAGAAGACCTATCTTTAAGAAACTATATTATTTTAATTAAAAGATTTATCGTTATTAAATTGAAATATTTTTTCTTTCTCCGTAAGATTGACCCTAACTGAAAATCCATAGGGGATTTCGTTCATCAACGACCCATTGGGATTTATGTGTTTTGGAACAAATCTATTGGCCCAATGTTTAATTATTAACTAAGGGTGCGTTTGGTTCGCAAGTGGGATTGGAATTGGATTTGGATTTGGGAAAGGTTTGAAAGAAGTGGGAAAGATTTGAGAAAAAAATAGGAGAGAGAAAATATATATAATTTATAATTTAATTGAATATAAAAATATTTTTTAAAGATAATAATATATATATAATAATATAAAAGAATAAAGGTACACTAAACTAGTGGTTGAGAATTCGGATCAAAATGAATTGTCAGAGGATTCTACCGATACCCACTAAATTGTTGTGGAATGAAAATTGTTGTTGACTTTTTTATTGATTCCTAAAAGTAGGATACCAATCAACTCATTTTTTCTTTCATTCTATTCAAACAGTGCGACACCCCAAAAACAAACACGTACTAACTTAATTAATCCTAATTACTAATTAAGCCCATTTAGTAATTAACTTATTTCATTTCATGTTTAACATTGTAATCACTAATTTATATACAATATAATTAGCTAATCAGAAGTCTTGTGTTATATGTGTGACCCTATGGTCTTATAAGTTATCGCTAATGTAAGTCTATTTTAATACTTCGTACACAAAACCAACAATAACTAGGTGAAACCAACCTTTTCTCTTGAGGTGTTTTGGGCCGTAAAACATAACCTAACTCTATCTATTTTGGTGTATAACGGTAATTACAACTTTGGAGTATAGTGGTGATACGTAAGAATATAACTTGACTAAGAATACAAACAACAAAACACAAATGAATATAGCACTTCTATTGTTCTTTCCTTGCTTGAATTGATCACTATATATGAACTGAAACTAGGTAATAATCAAAGGCTTTATGTATGAAAAGATTAGAGTGATGTACAAAGTGACACTTGATATGTGTTTGCAAGGGGTGGTTTGAATGGTGGCCAAATGAGTTGTTTAGGCAAGCCCTTTGTTCACAGGCACCTACGAATCCATGGATCCCTGCAAGATCTGTCGCTTGTTTAGGTACCATAGGTCTACAGTTCTAAAAGAAGTTTATGGACGTTTTAGAATTTCATTCAACACTTGTTATTTTATTTCCATTCAAGATTGCAGAGAAAAAAGTTAAAGAGAAGCATGTCTAATGCCTTCCTAAAGTGTTAAACACTTAATCACCAAAATGGCTAAAGGCAAGTTTAATGCAAAAACACATTTGACATTTTCTCTTTTGTTTGATTATTACAAGAATTGCTAATCCTTATTTCAATAAAATATGAATTAATCCCTAATTGGCAGATTCTTGCTAGTAGCAAATTCATAACATCAAGAACACAAAATACAAAGTTCAAAATGATAAACTGTAGATTTTTAAACGTAAGCTCTCCAACCAAATAATTGTAAGTCCAAATTCAACTTATGATATTTGAGATAAATTTTAGGTGTATAAACATGTGAGATATATAATTTTCGTTAAAAATAATATGTGGCAAATGATATCAAGGGAAAATAAACTAATTTGCAAAATTTTAAATATAAATCTAATGATTAACCAAAGTTAAAGGAGATAAATTATAAAATATAGGATCGATAGTAAAAATTTTAATAATTGATATTAAAATAAGATAAACATGTTAATGAGGAAAAATTGTAATTAGTAATGTTTTTGGTAATTTAGAGGATGTAACGTTAGCTTTTTTTCTTTTTTAAACAAAGATAGGCTGCAACCATAAAAAAGAATAGATGTCACTTCTCGCAATTGTGAAAATTTCAACATGAAAAATTACATCTTAAATGATGTTTATATGAGAACTAAAAGCTATTGTAGTGACATGATGAGCCAATAATTACATTCGCATTTACCCATGAGAAAGAGAGAACAAACTGGGATTCTCGTAGCTTAATGTCATCAATAATACAATTTCTAAACAAGCATATGATATAGCCAATTTGGAGTCCGACTCAATGTTGCATTTTGCCAACTTTGCGGGATAGTTAAATGACAAGCGATTCTAGTGGCTAAAATCTTAGCCATGAGAGGATCAAACACATACCATATCTCGGTAGAACATAACAGAATCAATCATGTGGAGTCACGGGCAATGACACCCCAAGCTGCCCGGTGTGGTTTATGTGATGCATCACAATTAAGTTTCACACAAATATTGGGGTGGGTGGGGGTGCGTGTGTGTAGGGGGCATGGGGGGGATCTACCTAATTGAACTCTCTTAAGGAACATCATGATTAACCAAAGTAGAATAAGTGAGAGTCGTCAAACATTAATCGAACATAAACATAAAATTCTTTAATTTTTATTTGCACATTAACATTTTTTATCAGATATTCCATTATGCATATTAGACAATTATACTTTATATAATATGCTTTAACCGATTACATACTATAATGTGTAAATAAAAAATAAAGTGTATCAATCATCCCTTTGATAAAACTCTACAATTGCACGCACATTTGTAACGATTGAGAGGACGTGACCTTAATTAAATATATACTTAATTCTTTATTTTTTCTTGAAGAAAACCCTTGATAAAACTCTACAATTGCACGCACATTTGTAACGTTAAAATAATGATTTGCAAGTTTAGGGAATGTTGTTCTACATAAGAAAGTGACAAAGATGTCCTCATGTGCATGTGTTTGACTAAATATGGTCAACGCAGCTTTGTTGCTGTGTCGTACTCAAGCTCACTCATCACCAGGAACCATCGTCATATATATTCATGCACCTTCGTTCACACCATCGTATACGCAAAAATACAAAATCCTAACAAATAAAAAAATATAAATACAATGAGGTTAACCCTTTTATCAGCTTGTTGACCCAAAATATATAACATTACATCAATATACAATATTTGACTGCAATAAATATATACTGAGGTTGTAATACCAAAACGTGCGTTTTGGCAATTATGAACTATGTTTTTTAGTCGTTTTCAGAAAAAAAAAAATATAAAAATAACAAAACGATTCTACATTGTATATATTTTTTTCTTTTTAAATATTTTACAAAGACCATAGGGTTCTACATTGTGTATTTCTATTTTTATTTTTAAAACTTTTACAAAGACTATACGATGAGATATCATTTACATACTAAAAATTTCTTGCATATCAATGTACGTACAAATCTCAAAAATTCATTTTTTTTATTGAGAAAAAAAGAGATTAATTAATATTCCAATTAAAATGAAGTTACACTCCTTTTATTATTTAAATAATTCATGAACAATTAATCATTACATAAAACAAATTATACCGCCGCGACATATATTTTATTATCTTTCAAATACACTAGCGTTTTTATATACTTTCGACGATTTTTTATTCTAATTTTATTTTAAGTTTTTAAATTCACATGACATATCACATATGATTTATCACTAATATGGAAGTTTAAACGATCAAAAAAGTGTACTATAATTGGCATAAGTATCGAATCAATGACTTACCCCATTTTGTTAATGGAATGCACACATTCATGGCTTTTTATCCATATATCACATAGTGTATTAATTGACGAGCATTCATATATACTTTCGACAAACTATTTTTTCTTTAGTGTGTGTGTGTATATATATATATATATATATATATATATATATATATATATATATATATATATATATATATATATATATATATTTCGAACAATAAACAAGTGTATTAAATTAGCATAAGTATCGAATCAAAGACTTACCCAATATTTTGTGGGTAAAAGAAGATCACCCTGATAAATATATTACTAAAAAAAAACATTTAAGTACAACAGATGAGAGTGGATCTCTCATCTCGGCCCGTTACATGGGTATAAAACAGCACCTATTGTGCAACAACCAAAACAGTACATAAGAAAGACATGCCAATCTTATAACCTACCAAAAACAAAATTGCTTCCTATGACGACCTTGAAGCTTGATAGCATACAAGTCATAAAGGTATCCAATTGCCCTGGTAAATCGTAGACCTGATCCACATAGTAATCATAATAATCTTCAAGCTCGTGACCACCGCCTGTAGATGCGAGAAACTTAGCCATAGGATTATTCGGTTCAAGCACCTCCTCATCATCACTGTTAGAAACAACCACATCCCCCACCTTAGAAAATAGGTTACTTACCATGGTAGAGGAAGTATACGGAGAAGAAGAAGAACTAGACTTAGAAGCCTCAATCCGCTCCTTCTCTTTCAACTCACTCACAAGCTGATCTTGTGACTCCTTTCCGGTCATTTGAAACCCATCCACCTTTATAAGAGGATTATCGTTATCATACACAAGAGTAGCTTTCCCATAAATAATTAGATTTTCAATCTTCATAGTTTTCTTAATAATAGGAGTAGCACAAGGAATACCACCCTCATCAGTATCTTCCATATTAAGAGCAACAAAAGGGTTTGATTTAGCAACTATCGTCCCACTCGTACTTGCCTCTTTAGCGATTTTCTCATTATTAGCATCCACCTTCTTGGGCACAGTAGGAGTCGCTTTAGGTTGATAACGAACCTTATTACCTACAACAGGTTTTGTAAATCCTCCTTTACCCAGTATACTTTCACCTTTAGCCTTACAATTCTGAACCTCAATGAAACCACCTTTAGACTTATCCAAAGTAGGAACATTAGGTGCCACATTACTTTCACTACGAACTGCTTCCTTAACACATTTTAGGCAATTAATACGATCAAGCCCAAAAAATTTACACACATCACAATGAGGAAGCTTTCATTCATATTCAACTTTAATGATCTCCGTAGTAAAACCAGTATCCTCCTCATTAGGAATAGCCATTGAAACTTCGCTTTCAAAAACAGAATCCAAGCTTAGTTCCATAAGAGCAGGAGCAAAACTAATACGCCCCTAAGAATCCACAAACAACAAGCTTGTAAACGCATCCAACATAATGAGTTTCCTACTTGAGTTGCAATTAAGCTCAAACCGTCTTTCGAATATGCAAGTAAAGGAACATTATGCAATTTAATCCAAATCGGAACTTTAATTACCTCATTTTTGGTTAAGGACACCTTCGAAGTCCATTTATTAAGAATGAGAGATGAATTACAGATTAACCAAGGGCCACTTTGTAAGACACGATCAACACCATCTTTAGAATCAAACTTAAAGAGGTACACACTAGTATCATTCTTTATAAGCTTTTTCAAGCCAAACTTACCCTACGTATTGGTAACATAATTTTGAACAATGGGGAATGCAATAGTCTTGCCTAGAAAGTACCCAATAAGAGTATTATCATACTTGCTTAATGCGCTCTCAATAGCAGCCTTAGGTAACACCGTATCATGGTTTCCAACATGATTCTCATTAACCGATGACCTGAAATTAATCTTCAAATTATGACCATGATTCAGCATGTTAGCAAAAGAAGTAGACGGAACCACCTTGGGAGCTGATCCCGAACCTACTTAAGCTTTAGTACTTCCATCATTAGTAGCTTGATCATTAGATCAAGTAGAAGCAGCCTTTGGATCTATATTACCCGATACATGACTCACTTGGCATAAACGAATCAGGAGTTAAATCACATCAACTTTTATTCAACACACCACCCTCATTACCATTAGGATCATTAGTAGCATTGCTAAATTCTTTCCTATCATTCTTACTACCACTCAAAAGATTATTCCCCACGTTAGAACCCCTACCAACACTATCCTCAAAATACTCATTATAACATGTAGTAGCAACAGTTAAACTCCAAGGATTAGATGATTCAACCCCATTTGTAGGAAACAGTATGTTAGGAGCAACCACAGAACCAATACTAGTTCCAAATCCACTTGAAGTTGGCGCATCAATAGGAGCAGAATTCTCTACATTAGCAGCCAAAGATTCAAAAACACCATCAACACCACTACCATTAGGCACAGGTTTCGTACCTTTGGTCGCATTATTAGCATTCAAAAAACCCTTTTCCATCTCTCCCTAAACCCACGTACAACAAACAACCTTAATGTCAAGAGAACCAGCAATATAACTCCATCATGCAAGCATAAACAATAAAAATAAAGTAAACCCTAACTAAGAAGTTAGAGTTTTATACGCTGAGAACCAATCACTAAACTTCACCCATCATAATGATCGTACCTTATATATGTTAAAACGATTTAAAACCGGCCCCTAACACCAATAAAGATATATAAGGAAGACACAAACTGACTTAAATCCAAGTAGAATAAGTAGCGATCAATAAAATCAAAGTCGGTTAAGAAAACCCTACAAGTCGATTATCAAAGATCCACCAAAAACGAATGAAACTAACAAAAATTCTGTAGAGAAACTAAATAACAAAAATGCTAATTAGTAACTAATACAAATCGGTGCAAGAATGAAAAGTGATAGGAGAATGATTACAGAATGTTTAGGGTTTTTGATCGCCAAAGAGAATCGGTTTAGGATTTTTTTATGCTAAGAGTTGTACAAATATTTTAACTTACCCAATATTTTGTAATGGAAAACACACATTCATGGTTTACCAACTATATATCACACAGTGTATTTGAATTATTGATCATAACAATTCGTTTATAAAATTCTTATAATTGCATGTAAAGTGCCCGTTTATTGAATAATTATTAAATGTTCATCGTGATTGTGTAATTTTTTTCGTTTAATAATTAATGATTTAAGAGATATTAATTTTTGAAAGAAAAAGGATTGTAAATAAGGTTGTTATTTAATTTAAAAAATAAATGTGTTAGGATGAATCCCCAAGTATATAAGAAACTTTTAGTTTGTATATGAAATATTCACTAATATTTTTTCGATGGTTAAAAAGATATTGAATATTTGTTTCTGATGTCATATTATTTGAAATGCTAAAAAAAAAGCTAATAATAATAATAATAATAATAATAATAATATATTATTTAAAAAGTATGACTAAAACTATCTCTGACAACAATGTATTTAAAAAAGGCACAAGAAAGAGCTTCTTCTAAATGACAAATATACTTTTTCACTTTGATATCTAGTTGGTGAAACAAAATATTTTAATGTGCTTTCCTCGGGGTCGCACTTTCTATTTCTAGGTAATTATGTTCTCCTCCACCTAGCTACCTAGCTCCTTGCGCGCTAATGTTTTATTTAATACAAATTGATGTTCAAAAAAGGAAAAACAAAAGTTATCCATTGACATTACACATTTACAACATTCCGTATTATTGGAGAAGATTTTTGACAGTGTTGAGAAAAAAGATCTACAAGGTCGATTAATTACCGCTTAGACGCTACAGGGCCATCAATCTTGCCGATTAGTGGGTCTAACAAATAGATCAACGACGGTTAATGGTGGTCAAACTTGCCGGAAACCCACAAATCTTGCAGAAAGTACCCACAACTCACCGTAAACTTATTTTGATCACTTATAGTAACTGTTTAAATCTTTTACATTGTGTTTTTTAGAAAAAATCTTGCTGAAAATACTTAAAACTCGTCGGAAATACTCAAAAGTTGCCGAAAATACCCAAAATTTACCAGAAATGCTAATCCGATTAATCTCATGTATACCGATTACAAGCTACAAGGTGGCCGACCGCCTCACTACCGATTCACGATTTTTGCAACCTTGCTTTTTGAGATTCTTGGCTAGGGAGACTTAGGGGGTGTTTATTTTTTCTGTTAGCTAAGGAATGCTTGAAACCCCATGTGGGACTCATAGCTGTTAGTGAGTCTGGATGGGGAGAGTTCCCTTATATTATTCATATGAGAATAGAGGAAACAATGGCTCAAATGGACCCCACTTAAAAAAAATATTAAATAGATTGACTCCACACTTCTTCCTTTAGCTAAAAAAAAAAAAAAAAAAAAAAAAAAAAAAAAAAAGAAAAAAAAAACCCTTAGCCAAAAGTCTTCGCCAAAAAGTTATTAAAACCCATGATTTTTGGTCAAACGCTATTTGAGTTGCCCAATAATCTAAAGGTTGTTGCTTCAAGCCTCGCCGGAAGAATTGTGAGATAGGTGGTATTGTGTGTGAAAAAAAATTGTTGTTAATAATAATAATAATAATAATAATAATAATAATAAAAGAAAACAAAAAAAATCCTTGTTAAAAGCTGGTCGCTAAACACTTTGGCGACAACTCATTTTGAATTTTAGCGATGATTTGTGGGGCCCACACATTTTCTCCGTCTAAGTTACTCACCCGGGCCATCAGTAGGTTCTCTCTTTTCTTTACTTTATTTTTAAATAATTTTTTATGTAATATATTAATAATTTGGTTGTTAAAAGATATTTCTTATGATTCCATACTCCGAAACAGCAAAAAAATAAATAAATAATTAATGTGAATATTTTATATGGAATGATGATCTATATCTCCGGCTCCGTATAAGTTCTTATTTAACTCCTCAAGATTTTTCTCTGAGACCTTTAACACATTCAAGTTATTCTCCGAGACCTTCTAGATCTACACCAATAAAGTGCTCACATTACAAGGTCAAAGATCTAAAGACGCTGGACAATGGAGGCAAAACTAAAGATGCAGGATGCAAGAATAGAAATAGAAAGGCATCCTGATGACCACGCATGTCAGTTAACTGCAATATTTCATAAGCTTTTAGATGAAATGGAAAATCCTCGTGTAGAGTAGTAATTCGTATGTTTATTCTAATGTGTTAATCTGTATGTTTATTTTAATGTGTTAATGTTTAACGTTTAGTTATTTGAGTTCTTATCGATAAGTTCTTATCGAGAATCCTTATTTTGATAAGATTATATTAACCAGATTATATTGATCAACTAATGAATGTCAATTGATGAATTAATGTTAACCATGAGCCATGATCGAATGTTAACTAGATGAATGTTAATGTATCGAGCGAATAAATCTAAAGAAAGGATTATTTTAAAATCATTTATTTAATTGAAACAATTTTTAAAATCTTTTTAAATTAATTTTAAATCATTTTAAAAACATTTATAATTATTTTAAATCATCTATATTTAACTTAAATTATTTATAATTAATTTAAATCATTTTTAAATTATTTTAAATCATTTGTATTTAACTTAAATGAATTATAATCAATTCAAATTATTTTAAAATCACTTATAATTCATTCAAATCATTTATATTTAACCTAAGTCATTTATAGGTAATTTAAATCATCTTAAAATCATTTACAATTTATTTAAATCTTTTTAGAATTATTTATAATTACTTTAGATTCTTTTTAAATTATTTTAAAACATTTTTAATTAGTTTTACACTTTTGGTGATGACACGTCTTCGCCAAAAGCTACCACAATATTTACTGATCACCAAGTTTATGTTAATCACTAGTCAAAATTTTGGTCAAACCCATTGGCGAGAACATATCTTTGCCATCTCATAACAAATTAACATTCAGTATTTATTTGCAATTATTTTTAGAAGATAAAATATTAAACACGTTAAAATGGTCAGGTGATCAGACATATAATACCTTTAAAAGATGTGTAACATATAATACTCGTACACATTCAGGGTGACAAAAGAATGATTCAAAAATGATCACGACCATCCTAGTTTAATTGAGTTTATATGAGTCAAAAACTCGCGCTTTCAAATATTACGAAAGTAAACTATGTCGATATGTCACAAATGTCGTGTGCAAGGTCATACAGCATTAAATGAAGCCTAATAGTCTTTACAGTAGATCATGTGCTTGTGTACATTAGTTTCGCATGTTCATATATATGCATAGAATGAACAATGATTTAATGTCATATTCATATTAAAATGATGTTATACAACCAATAAGTATGATATATATCATAGTCAACAAGGCTGGCTACATATTGGCTGCGCCTGGACCCTCACTCCACTTGGCCTCTTTCGTCGTGTTCCCTCTAACCTCCTATATAAACAATCCATTCCTTTCTCATTTCATATCACCAATTCTAACATTCAATACTAAAAACATCATCATCAAAAGATTCAAAACACATATATTAACTTGAACAAAAATGGGTAGAGCTCCATGTTGCGAAAAGATGGGATTGAAGAAAGGTCCATGGACTCAAGATGAAGATCGAATCCTTATTAACTATATTAACATCCATGGTCACCCGAATTGGCGCGCTCTTCCTAAGCTAGCCGGTAATTACTAAATTAGAACACTTAAAACGATTTTTTTTTTTTTTTTTTTTTTTTTTCAGTAAGTTTAAATAAAATTTAAGAGCTAATTTTTGTGTTGATTTTTTCAGGTTTATTGAGGTGTGGGAAAAGCTGTAGACTAAGATGGACTAACTATTTGAAACCCGATATTAAAAGGGGTAACTTTAGTAGAGAAGAAGAAGAAACGATTATAGAATTACATGCTGCTATGGGAAATAGGTGTGTGCATGTTTTGATCAAATGACTCCTTTTATATCAAGTTCATTCATTTATTTTTATTTAGTGGTTTTATCTTATCTCTTTGCTGATTTTGCCATGTGTCGTGATCTTTCAGATGGTCAGCTATTGCTGCAAGATTGCCAGGACGAACGGATAACGAGATAAAAAATGTTTGGCACACACATCTTAAAAAGAGAGTAAACCCTAAACCCAATGCAAAAAAATCCGAACTTGAACCAAAAGTCGAAGAAACGAAACAAGACCAAGAAGAAGTTGTTGAATCATCATCACTGGACACGAATTCGAGTAGTCAAACTAGTTACAATCAAGTTGATTCACCACAACCTTCGAGCACAGATACTACTTCTTCGGTGTCTACTATTGAGAATTTTGGGATGGATGACATGGTTTTGGAAAACTTCCCAGAAATGGATGATGAATTTTGGTCTGAGGTTTTTTCGGGTGATAATTCTGATGAGTTTCCTATAGTCCATGAAAACATTGGTCAACTTCCAAGTGGATGTGTTTACGAGTCAAATTTGCACGATGACATGGACTTTTGGTTCAACGTGTTCACAAGAGGAGAAGAATTACCACAAATATAAAATTGACAAACATGGTTATTACTTTTCTTTGTTTTACTTTTCTTTGTAGTGTAGGTTAATTTACAAATTATTTCATTATTCTTAACAAAATGTATTTGTATATTTGGTGAAGCAACCATTGTACTTACCAAGTTACCATAATACAAATACAAATTATTCAATTCAAACTTAAATTGAGCATAGATTATTTGACTTTGTAATTAACGTTCTTAACATAGTGACATATCTATATACATATATCATAGCGTAACCCAAAAAAGTAAAACCAAAGCATTATAAGTCTGTACTGAATGATTTTGTATCAGCAGAGAAGTTATGATTGATGAATAAATCGTAATATGATGTAGAACCAAGCTTCATTTCTTGAGTACATTTTGTTTATCGCTGTAAGTAAACTAGTTCGTACTTGATCAACATACGTTAAGAATCAATATTAATGTCAACTATGTGGTGCTTACCATGGAATAAAAAGGTTCATAGTGCTAAAAGATATCATGAACCGCAAAATATCTGATTTTTTTTACTTGCTCTGATTGTGTATATTGAAAGTAATATATTGAACCGTACTTATCTAAATTTCTTACATATCTATCTAAACTATTTTTAGGCACGACTGTACGAGGTATAAGCTTACCCGAGCAATCTTGTTAACACATATTAGGTAAATCTCGAACTTCACACACACACACACACCCCATGAGACCAACGAAGACGGATAAATCACTAGCTTACCGTAATTTTAAATTTTTATAATGGACATGCATGTGATATCATTAGAAAATTATACACACTTTTTTTTACACTTTCAAAAGTACGTAAAATTTTATTAGCTTATTAACACTTGATAATGTGTAAAAACTGGTTACATTAATAGATGTGGAAAAAAAATGTAAAAACGATAAATTTTCTACACCTTATAATTATTGTATAATAAATAAATAAATCAATAAACTTAAAGACTTAGCGGTATTTTTATTTTTATTTTTTATTTTTTTTTTCTTTTCCTTTTTTCCAATTCAGTATTTACTAGGTATTCGTCTTATGGGTAAGTCTTTCCAATATTGTTTTATGTGTATTTATGTTTGTACGTATCATCTACCTTCTTGCTAGTTCTATTAGTATAATTTGTTGTTAAAAAGGAATAAAAAAAATAAGATGGTTATGTTATAGCGAAGTAAACAAGAGAAGTCTATTAACATAAGGCTAATATTTGTCTTAGATATTTCATCTTAACATGTACGGAGTAATATATTATCGTAAACAAATACTATGTAATAACAGCGGGTTACATCTCACTTGGTCATTTTTTCTATTGAAGTAGAGTAAGCAAATACTTACTTGTAGGCTTGGTAAGTCAAAGTTGGTGTATTGTAATTTGTAAGAGCATCTACAATGCATCAAGTCTTTAAAGACTTGATGCATTTAATGCAATAAATGCATACCACAATTAATAACAAAGACTTTGAAGAATGATTTGGAGTTTACCAAGCTTTTGTAAAAAGCTTTTCAAAAAGCTTTGAATGCAATGCTAAAAACCACTCTCAAAAAGCTTTTTAGAATAGTAAAAAGCTATTGTTGGTTTTTGCATTGGAGATGCTCTAATGATGAAAAGAAAAGCAGCAAAAGGGGTCGTTAAAGTAAATTTCAAGTGGCAAAAACAATGTATAATGTTGAACATGCATGGTTAAGTAAAAACTTTTTTTAAATTGCAATTTGCTTTCTATATTCTTTTTTTATTCTTTAATGGTCATGCTTTTCAACTTAAGTTGACATCTATACTTTTTTATGTTCCATGTTATTACTAAAGTACTAGCAATAATTAAATTAAAGAATAAAAGCCAAGTCTATAGACTATAGTTACAATTAAAATGTTCTCAAGCTTTGTTGGCTTATATTGAATGGCATACCCGATGCTTGCAAAATATATGCATTATGTTTCAGTAACAAACGCCAAATTTTGTGGAAAGCTTTAGTATGATTAATTATATTTTGGTTTCATGATGCAGACTTGCAGAGACGGAGTCGAAAATTATTTTTAATGAAGCAAACTTTGATAACTTCGGTTTTACTTACGTTTCTTAATTGAACGATCTAAGTAACCGTAGGTTATAATGTACTAGAAAGGTGCTCGCGCGATGCGGGGGCGGATTATTGGGGTGAAGAGGAGGGAGGTGGGGTGGTAGAAAGTGGTTGTTGAGGTGGTTATAAATTGTTGGGGGTGGTTGTTGAAGTGGTTATAAATTGTTGGGGGTGATTGTTAGGGGTGGTTGTTTCCATAATTAGTAAGTAAAAGTCTGAATTTTTAAGTCTTTCTAATTATATAATAGCCCCAAATACGTTATATAGTAGTATAAATTATTAGACAATAAACTTTAATGGATCATCCAAGGCCATACAATCGGACTTTAGGCATATCCGTCTGCTAATAGTTAAGATTATAAACACTTATGTTATTCTGGATATGTAATGTTTAAAAATAGACTCTCAACTTTGATTGTGAATTTGTAGTGATGAACTTTCAACTGATATTTTAGTGAATTTAACTGATATTGGCTGCTTTGTTCCGGAGATATATCCAATGCGATGAAGATTCGAGCCTTGGGTCAGTAGACCGGGGTTCGAATCCGAGCAGCGTCGGGGTTTTATCCGACCGTTTCTCTAGCAGGGTAAAATCTGTGTAGAGGCGGCACGGTTTCCTCGCGACACCGTAGAGCCACATTCTGTACACCAGCGTGGACCCGGTTAAGACAACATAGTCTGGTCAGAATGGTGGTTAGGGCCCTGGTCTTCGGGGTGGTAAACCTAAGTTGGAAATTTACCTGTCAAAAAAAAACTTTCTCGAATTAAATAATTAAAGTACTTGATTGCCAATGATCAAACTAAAGTTATAAAATGACTTTCTTAAAAAAAGAATCACACTTGCTAAGTTTGCTTTTATAGATGTAAAATCCAAAAATCAACTACCATGTGGTCTAGTGGTGAGTGCTTAACTTGTTAAGTGAGCCACAGAGAGAGTAGTACCGGATGGGTGACCATCCGGGAAGTCCTCTTTGACCACAGGGTTTGTTGATACCAGGCTTTCAAAGTCCTTCAATGAAGGTTTCAACCCACTAGGGTTCGAATCTGGAGAAGGCAGGGTTTACTTCAAATTAAGTGTCGTGCCTTCGGGCGGATTAAGTTGAAGGTTTTCCCCCATCAGGTTTCATTGGTCAAGGATTTCTCCGAAAGAACCGTTTAAAAAAAAAAGATGTAAAATCCAAAAACCTTTTCCCTAGCCATCGTTTTATGTTTTTATATTACTAGCTGGATGCTGAGAACTTCCACAACAATATCTATACACATAGTTTTTTAATTGTTAAATTCCAAGTTGTTTGAATCTCCAACAGTTATTTCAATAATTACATTTTGGATTTGACGTATGAACAAATTTGAAAAAACGCATTTTATGCTATAAGAATTCACATAAAAACAATCCAAATAATCAAGATACACAATAAGGCTCGTATTCATACGAACACTTCTCGACAAATATATTATATATTTCATTATTCTAAATGGTTATGTGTTTTTTCACTTCTTCACATTGAAGTTTTACTTGTTTTACAAAGGGATAATGACTTTTAAATATATCCAACTTGACACGTTTTACTGAGTTATGTTTTGAACTTTTAATTTTGCTAAGTTGAGGTCTAAACTAACTAATCTTTGCTATAATCAAACAACTCACTAGAAGAAGAAGAAGAAAAAAAAAAAAAAAAAAAAAAAAAAAAAAATTGTGCCAGAAAACTAACGAACTCACAAGAAAATGGATAGAGTGTCGAGTGAGGGTTTGTGTTCCTGTGTTTGCGATTTTTTTGTGATGGATTTGGGAGATAAGTGAACATGTGAATTGTTTGTTTGTTTTGTTACGAGGATCTGGGTTTTTGTGAAATATTGGTTATGATCATTTTATTTTGGATCAGTGATGATTTTCGTTTAGAATGAGAGTGGTGGATGTAGATCTAATGAATATAATGATTTGTGTTTGTGAAGGTGGTTGGAGGTGGTGAGTGTGGTGGTGTACGGTGTAAAAAAGAAAAAAAAAAGAAATGGGGTAAAATAACGAGTTTTTTTAATAATGTAACGGAGTCAACGAGGTCCACCTTGCCAACTCAGCTAAATTCTTTACATGTGGGTTGAGTACACAAGATAGCAAAGATTAGAAAGTTTAGACCTCAACTTAGCAAAATTAAAAGTTCGATTCACAACTCAGTAAAACGTGGCAAGTTAGATACATTTAAAAGTCATTATCTCTTTTACAAAAATGATTCGTTACTATGAATGTTCGTTTGGTTTGCAAAATGTTTTAAGCGGAATTAAAATCTGTCTAAAGCATTGAATATGAAGGAATTTGAATGTTAACGAATTGGAATTTACACGATTTAGAACTTGAATGAACTGAAACTTAAGTAAGCTGATGCGTGTTTTGATGTAAGAAAACGGAATGAAATTTAAAAGATATATTATTAAATTGAAATATCAAAAAATATTTTAATATCTAATTTTGATAAAATGAATATCATTTATTAAACATAATATATAATAAAAAAAAGCTATTAAATATAATAACAATAATAATAATGATAATAATGATGATGATATTAATTGTGTTGACAATAATAATCACTGTTATGTAAAATTATATAAATTAATATATTAAATAATTTAAAATTTCTTATATTTAGTTTTAATTTAATAAAATTAGTTATTAATTAAAATTAATAAAGTATACTATAAATAAATATATTAAAATATTTTAATATTTACTTAGGTGTAATATTGATTAAAAATAATATTTTATAATAATAATAATAATAATAATAATAATAATAATAATAATAATAATAATAATCTCGTGCTTAGCTTGTTTCAGGGTTTTTACGGGTGATATTTATGGTAATCATGCTGTATCGTGAGCTGGTATTATTGGTATTAAACATCAGCATAACTTGGTGCGCGATACCCTTGTTAATATATGTTCTCGGTCAGGGATCTCGACTCGTAAAGAAGTTGATATTGGCCTTAGTGGAGAAATGGACAGCTTACAGCCAGCTGATGTGTTGCTATACTCGTGGGATGGAGGACTTGATGTTTGTGTCGATCTGACAGGGTCATCGCCCTTTGACGCAAACAGGTATAGTTGATTTTGTGCCGGGTAGTGCGGTGATTGAGGCAGCACAACGTAAACGCGCCAAATATGAGACTAAGTGCGCGAATATTACATATGGGTTTCTCCCCTTCTCATTCTCTTCTTTTGGGGAACTTGAAAAGGATGCGGTGACCTTGCTGAAATGAATCCGAAAGTTCTCCGTGACTCAAGACATTGGAGCACGTGCTGCTATTCATATCTTTAGTAGGATTAGCTTTGACATAGATAGAGGAGTGAGGGCACAATTAGTATCTCGGCTTCCCACTAACTTCTTTTAAACCTTATGAGTTTCTAATTAAGTGGTGTTTATTAAAATAATAATAATAATAATAATTATAATAATAATAATAATAATAATAATAATAATAATAATAATAATAATAATAATAATAATAATTGATTTTTAATGATAAAACAATAATTCCAATATAATTGTAAAAATTACTTCTATTTTTTGATATTTAAGGTTGAATTCCGCATATGAGATTCTAAAGGATTTCATTTCATTCAATTTGCCTATCAAACACATGAAGTAGTGGAATTCGGATTTCAAATTCTTGCATTCTTTCATCCAAACACGTTATGAAAAAGTTTCAGATTCCAATTCTTTCAGATCTTCAGGATTATGCAAACCAGACAAAAGTTTATTATGCTAAGACAATATATACACTCTCACATCTAAAATAAAACTTTCTAACGAGCCACAGTTGGTTGATAAATCACTGACAAAATAACTATCAAGTGTAAATATATTCATAACTTAAAGAAACCAAACAACTATGATCATAGAAATACATTTGCAAACATCACTTTAATGTTAAAGTTGCCTTCAAACGTACAAATACCAGACTACTACTATGAAAAAATAAGTTCAAACGATGGTTAATACGGTGAGCTGAGGCTAAGTAAAGTAAATCAACAATATGTTGTAACAACGCAACATTAATTTGTTTTTCACATTAAAACTAAAATTGGCTTAACATCTTGATAACATTGTTTAGTTTTAGTAATCATATTAAAACAGAAATAGATGTTATTTTCTACAAGTACTCTTTAAAATACTCACAACTTTGACACTAATTTGTATTGATGGAAATTCAGTGTATTTACCTGATATTGGTTTTGAATAAGATAACAAAAGTATATATGGTTGACAATGACATAATTGGTTAGTGAACAAAAAAGTCACTCTATTATAAGTTTTTGTTCACTTGCATCCCTGATTCCTGTGTTGCTATTCTTGTAACTTGTTCACTCAATATACTACTCCCTCCGTCCCAAAATTATTGTCCCCCGACAAAAAACACACAGTTTAAGAAAAGTGCATTTATTACAGCTTTCTCTTTCTTACTTTTTAACAGAATGACAGTTTTACCCTTAAGTAATTAATTAAGTTATTCATCAAAGTTTGTAATAATATTTTCAATCAAGGGCAATATGGTAACTCAATCAAACTTTTCTATCTATATTTAGTAGGGGACAATTAAATTGGGACATCCAAAAATGGTAACATGGACAATAAAAATGGGACGGAGGGAGTACCAAAAACGTTTATCACTCTCGTTATACTATCAGAATTGGCAAATACTTTTTTTTTTTTTTTTTTTTTTATTATTTTTTTTTTTGTTTGTTTGTTTGTAAGTCAAAACTTTATTAACACAAAGAACAACCAACATATACCACACTCTCATAGGAACAACCCTCCACGAGAAGTAACCCACACATAATCAGACCCTCACAATTATAAATACATCGCAAGCTAACGTACTACCAAAACAATAGTGACCAACATCCATGACACATGAGTTATGTGCAAAGAACAAACCAAATGCACAATAAAAACATATGACAAGCTAATATACCCCACATCCAACCTCACTATACAATACCCTCACTCTGCATTAACCATTTAACCATCGGCCGTACTTATGTTTCTCGCACCACCACATTCCGCTGGTCTCGCCAACCATTTTTCCCATTGAATTTTCCACCTCTTATCCCTCCTACATATCCACTCGAAAGTCTTTAGTTGAATTTCATTGAAGAGTCTTGAGGTGTTCTCAGCCTTCCCTTTAAATACCCGGTTATTCCTATTCTTCCAGACAAAATAACTAGCAACCCGTATAGTCGTTTGCCACAATAATCTACTCTCCTTTCCCATCGAACTCCCCCCTTTATGACACAATAACTCCTTTACCGTGAACACATCAGTTGAACCAACACCCCACCACGAAAAAATCATATCCTAAACAGTAATCGCATTTTCACATAACACTAAACAATGGTCAAGAGATTCCACTACATTATCACACCCCGGGCAAAGAAGAGTATCAAGATCAATACCTTTTTTATTAAGCTCTACACGCACAGGAAGTTCCCGTTTACAGCCCGCCACACGAACACGTTGACTTTTCTAGGCACAAGATTGTTCCACGTAGTCTTGTTTACATCCTCCATGCCCATCATCTGCCTCTGCTCTATCCACCTAGATAACACCTTCATTGAAAAAGTACCCTTTGCATCTAGCTTCCACACCCATTTGTCTTTATTGAATTGGTTAAGCCTAACATTGGCTAGAATCGCTTCAAGTTCTTCCAATTCCCCGCCAGTTCTACCTCTAGGAACTCTAGACCACTCCCAACATCATTCCCACTCCCCATTAACCCATCTTCCTTTATGCCCCACCTTCGCTTCCATGTTAGATTCTATCCTATACAATCTAGCAAAACGATCGCAGAAAGCCACATCCCCTACCCATTTATCTTTCCAAAATGATGTATATAAACCATCCCCGACCTTTTTGGAAAATTGATTTACAAAACCCCCTTCTAACCTATCCAACTTCTTCCCAACGCGGATAATATCAGACCACACACCACCCCCAATTACCCGAGTTCTCCCTACACTACTCCACCCGCCATCTATACCATATATACTTTTTATAACTCTACACCAAACTTTCTACTCTAAACCTCCACCACCACTTTCCTAGTAGTGCCTGATTTTTAACTTTTAAAGATCCTATATTAAGCCCCCCATCCCCGAAAGAAGAAATTACCCTATCCCATTTAACCCAAGCAATTTTATTACCCTTACCCAACCCACCCCAAAAGAAATTTTTTCGAACTCTCTCAAGGGCAATAATAATGCTCGACGAGACACGAAACAACGAGAAGTAATGTAGTGGCAAACTACCAAGAACCGCTTTCACCAACGTTAGTCTTCCCCCGAACGACATCGCTTTTGCCTTCCATTCAGAAAGTCTCGATTTAAATCTATCAACGACCCCATTCGACGCCGTCACTCTTTTCATATTCACCCCAATAGGAAGACCCAAATACATGAACGGAAACTCCCCCACACCACATCTCATAAAACGAGCCATTCTTTCCAACTCATGAGTTTCAACACCAACCCCATATAACTTACTTTTATGAAGATTGATTTTCAACCCCGCCACCTCTTCGAAACACTTAAGGATATTCATTAAGATACAAGCATTTTCTCTACTCCATTCCCCAAAGATAATAGTGTCATCGGCGTATTGTAAATGAGAAACCATGACACCATCTACTCCCACCCGAACGCCATTGAAATATTGCTATCCACTGCCTCCTTCATTAAAGCATTAAGACCTTCTTCCGCTAAAATGAAAAGAAAAGGTGACAACGGATCACCTTGTCTCACCCCTCGCTCCATAACAAATTCCTTAGTGGGCGAGCCATTTACAAGAATCGAAATAGATGAGGAACTGAGACAAGCGGTAACCCACTTGCACCACCTAGCACCGAACCCCATACGCTTCATTATTTCCATTAAAAAACCCCATTCGATGCTATCATATGCTTTCTCGAAATCGACCTTAAAAATTAAGCCTTTCCTCTTCGATTTCTTCAAGAACTCCATGGTTTCATTCGCAATGAGAACGCCGTCAAGAATGAAACGCCCCTCAATAAAAGCATTTTGTACCTCTGATGAGGCGAAAAATGATCCGTTTTTAGGGGGTCATTTAAGCCGGAATTGGAATTTATTTGATCAAATATTGCCCTAAATCGTTCCTTTTGTGATTTTAGGTACTTTGGGAGTGAATTCTGGAAATGAAAGCATTTTAGGATCTTTTGTGTGTTTGCTTAGATGTAATGAAACCTAGATGTTGATTATAGGTTGATTGCTTGTTTATAATTGTAATGGATGAATGATTTCAATGTTAGGCTTAAGAAAACTGGCAGATCTCCATTGTGTAACTTGCTTGAACGTCTTAAGAAACATGAACCGATGTGTACTAGGTTTTTATGGTTGTATTTAATGCATGAGCGAATTCTAGTGATCCCATGTTAGGAGCTTCTTGCAGGCTCGACATAGGAGTGAAGTAGGAGCTTATAGAATTGGGGAAGTAAGTACGCCACCCCATGATTGGTATTAAGGAATATAACCCGTCATCCACGCAACTATAACAAGTAATTAACCTGTAAAAGATATCTAGGGAGTAGTGAAATCTAAGTAAACACAATTCTTCCACATATTGTTCACACCATTAGTTTAATTAGCTTTATTTTCATTTTTATTATTTTATTTTGATTGCATCTTAGTTATTGGGTTAGTTGATTAGCAACTAATTCCGCCCACTCTTCTAAAACCCGAGATTTTTACTTGCTTTTATAAAATATAAACAATACAAAAAGAATCATCCCTCACCTTTAGACCTAGTTTTTAGGCTTTCTAATCCTAGCGACACTATTCCTGAGTTGAACGATCAATCCCCCGGTACTTGTCACTATACTATACTACAACGATCAGGTACACTGCCTGGTGGGGGTTGTAAGCTTCTCGAGATCCCTTGAGAGGTAAAGCCTGGTGCAATTCCCACGCATCAAGTTTTTGGCACCGTTGCCGGGGAATAGTTATTGTCTAGGTTAGGATTTCTTTTTATTAGGTCTACTTGCTAGATTCCTTTCTAGTAAGATTTTATTTTTATTTTTAGGTTTTCTTTAGTCTATCTTTTTCTTCGTGCCTTTGTTAGTAAAATAAATTCATTGACTATTCCGTGGACCATTATGGAAAACGCGAATCCACCCCTTTCCCCTAGAGAAGTGGCTTTGTTACGTGAACAAATTGAGAATGAGATTAGGGAACTTATGGAGCTTAATAGGTTGATTAATGTTGAGCTCGACCATGCATTTAGTGACCTAGCGACCGCCTTGTATTCTAATAAGGACCTAGGAACTAAAGATTTTGAGGATGTTGTTGAGGAACTTGAGGAAGGGGAAATAGATCCGAAGCTAGATGACTATTTCAATTTGTACCCCACTAAGGAGGAGATTGCATACTATAATAATCTTATTGATTATCCTCGACCTCCTTTCACTATAATCGAACCCAAGATAAAGAGAGGCGATCCTAAGAACGCTAAGATACCATGTATGATTGGGTATAAACATATTTACAATGCTTACATCGATTTTAAATCCCTAATCAACATTATGTCCTCAAGTGTCTATAATGATATAGTGAAGACAAGACTTGGACCTAGAAGAGATCCCAAATACCCCGGTGGAGTTTGTAACTTTGTCGGGAGAATTAAAGGTTTACATGTCTTTGTTGGGAATTTTACTTATATCACTGACTTTATAGTTGTTGAAGATCTTGCTAATGTTATTGATTGTCGCTTATCCCATGTTGTGTTTGGTAAACCATTTGTTGAGGAGTCCAAGTTAGAATATGATGAGATAGAAGGGACAATCCGATTTGCTAGTGACACCGATAGGATCACTTATAAGATGCCTAATAGAATGAAAGAATTTCGTTTTGTACCTCGATTTGACATGGATAACATTGGTGCTTTCGAGGACATCAATGAAGAGGATAAGAAAAAGGGCATGAACTATGTATGGGAGAAGAAGAGCCTATTCTATAAGGATTGCTTGACTCTAGGACCAAAATATAGAGTTGATAAGGAGTTTGCCAATAGGATCACATAAGCAATTAAGAATAAGGTGTTTGGTCTCTATAAGGAACATTTACAATCGGTGGATGAGACCAAAGATGAGGTCACGTAGTAACCCATGACCTTGAGTCTAGCTACAAGACTCGTAAATAAAGAAAAGCGCTTCTTGGGAGGCAACCCATGCTTTGTGTGATTTTTAATTGTTTGATTGTTATTCATTTCCGTATGCATGCTTTATTCTTATTGTTGGTAGATCATGTTTCAAACTAAAATGGTGAAAATACTTTATTTTGTTTTTTGGCTTAGTCTTAACTTCATCCAAAGGTATTTCGCAAAAGATAAGTGTAAGGGGAAACCCCAAATATGTTTTTAAGAAACGAAACCGCTCATGATTCTCCACAATATTAAATGGACATGTATATTCGTATATGTGAGAGTCAAATGCTTGTATCGAGTCATAATGATGTTTTACAGGATTTTCCAGGAAGTAGGACAAAGTTTTTCCAGAAATTTTCTGGAAACTTAACATAAAGATTTCTGCAGCTCACTTCTGACAACGTCAGGAAGAAATTCCTGACGGCGTCACATGTAAAAATCTGGAAATTTTACCAGTTTTGTTTTTCTAACGGAGTCTTAAAGTTTTTGTCAAATCTTTAGTTTTACAATCTCCAGGAAATCTGCAAACATTCATTCCACAAGCATTATATCTTACTTTGCTTTCTAGGATTTGTTAGCATATATAGATTGCCGCCGATTTTACGCGAGGGTGCCTTGTTTGTTTTCTCAGGTTTAACAGGTTATGTTTGACAAGAAGATGATTTATATTCTGGAAGGGAAGCTTTGATTGTTCATTTTCTTGGAGGAAGATCTAACCTGGTTACCATATTATCCATACCGAGCGAATCAGGGGAGTATTTGATTTCATTCTTTTACCTGTTTTTACTTTTACATTCTTTACTTGAACATTCGGGACAATGTTCATCCTAAGTGTAAGGGGAGGGTAAATGATGATACCTCATAGGATACACTTTCGCTTGAGTTTGTTTGTTTGATGGTAGGTGTGTAATAAAACTATGAGAAATACTTGTTTGTGTAATTTTAGCGCAAAATTTAAAATTTTTTACAACATTTAGGAGTGAAACTTTAGCCTTAGCAAGCGTCTCATGGATAGGAGTTGTATGACTAGCACAAAACCGTACCATTCAGAAAAATTTTTCACCCAAATATGTGAGGTTCACCTTTAGATTTGATAGGAAAAGCATTCACTATTAGTGCTTATAAGTGTATCGGTAGCATTTAGATTCTAGAACTTGCGTTAGTGATGCATCCCGAGACCGCTAGTGAGACTACATTCGTGTAGTAGGATTTACTACATGATAAGAGGCATTAGGATCACCCATGTGTTAAACCCGTATCATAATTACTTGACCACTTAAGTCATATTACTTGGCTAGTAAAGTCAATTAATTTTTCCCACACCTTAGCGTTGTACTCATTTTTAGTACACGATACCCATAGTACACCCCTCCGAGCCTATATTTTTCGTTTCTAACTTTAAGCATCTTACTTAAAGGAAGAATTTGTTACACCCCACTTATATATACAACCAAATCGCCTTAGCCTTCCGTGTATGCACTCATCTTTAGTGCATTATTGTTATTTGTTAAAACCCTAAGTTAATTATCTAATTGATTACATGGTTGCTAAGACGAGTCATATCCTTGTACATATTGTTTTGGGACGATTGGGACTCATGGGTAAAATACTAACGTTATGGAGTAATGGGGAAGAAAATCATTTTATTACCCCCATATGTGCGTTAATCTTAAAAGTACTCAAAGTGTTTTGATTATCTTAATTCGAGTCATTAGATTAGTTTATTGTAAATTATGTAAAAATTCAAGTGTAAGGGGAATGTTCATTCCCTATGATGTATTATTTTGGATGGTAGGGTAAGAGTATATGCAAAAAAAAAAAAAAAAAAAAAAAAAAAAAAAAAAAAAAAAAGGTCGAATAAAAAAAGAAAAAAAGAAAATGAAATATAAAAAAAGAAAAGAGAAAAAAAAAACATACGGAATACCATCCCGTTTCATTTTATGTTTGTTTTATGTTTTTGTTATTTTTGATTTATTAGCTTAAGTCGAGTCTAGTCTTGGCTTAGCAACACCATATTGTACATGTAATTAACCAAGATGATTAACTCGCTACCAGTAAATATTGCATATATCCAACAAAACCGTGTATTCCATATCCCTACACCTAACATTATAAACCCTTTAAAAAACCTCTTTGATAGTTTATCCTAGGTGCTTACGCCATGTGGTGGAGGTTTGATCCTTTTCCAAGCCTATGGTAATCTATTTTGCTATGAGAGGTAGTGAGAGATGTTTTCAATTTCCATATTGTGATATATACTTTATTACACCCGAGAGATGTGAGTATCTAAACACTATTTGTGAGGTGCTAGTATATGACCTCCGTGCTTGTCTTTGGTCTTTAGTGGAACGATTATTTGTTGTAATTACTTTTATATTAGTGTTAAATGACCCCTAACTTGTATTTTGACTAGAATAAAAGTGCATTTGCTTGTGGACAAGCAAATCTCAAGTGTAAGGGTATATGATGAGGCGAAAAATGATCCGTTTTTAGGGGGTCATTTAAGCCAGAATTGGAATTTATTTGATCAAATATTGCCCTAAATCATTCCTTTTGTGATTTTAGGTACTTTGGGAGTGAATTCTGGAAAAGGAAGCATTTTGGACGTTTTTGGAGCATAAAAGTGAAGAAAACGGCAAAGTCTTGATTTTTCTTGCTGGGAACATCACCTGACGGCGTCAAGAAGGAAAAGATGACGGCGTCAGGAGCAAAATGGATGACGGCCCAGAGAAAACGTGACGGCGTTAGAACAAGGGCGTCAAGAGTAAATGTGGTGACGGCCTAGAACAAGATTACACATGACGGCGTCAGATCTGGATCTAGGCAATCCGAGAAGATTTTTGGCGACGAGATGACGGCATCAGAATTTTACTCTTGACGCCGTCACCTCATGAAATCTATATATACTTTTCTAATTTTCATTCATTAAAGAGAGGAACTTGTGAGGAGAATTCTAGGGCCGAACTTTATAAACCCTAGCCGTTTGTAACAGTATTTTCAAGGTTTTTCACCCCTTGGAACCCTTCATGTTCAATTGAGATAAGTTTTCTTTCAATTCATTCAATATGTCTATGTGTTGTTTGAATATATCTTATGCTTGTCTTGATTTTAACATGCTAGGCTAGATCTTTTGTGTGTTTGCTTAGATGTAATGAAACCTAGATGTTGATTATAGGTTGATTGCTTGTTTATAGTTGTAATGGATGAATGATTTCAATGTTAGGCTTAAGAAAACTGGCAGATCTCCATTGTGTAACTTGCTTGAACGTCTTAAGAAACATGAACTGATGTGTACTAGATTTTTATGGTTGTATTTAATGCATGAGCGAATTCTATTGATCCCATGTTAGAAGCTTCTTGCAGGCTCGACATAGGAGTGAAGTAGGAGCTTATAGAATTGGGGAAGTAAGTACGTCACCCCATGATTGGTATTAAGGAATATAACCCGTCATTCACGCAACTATAACAAGTAATTAACCTGTAAAAGATATCTAGGGAGTAGTGAAATCTAAGTAAACACAATTCTTCCACATATTGTTCACACCATTAGTTTAATTAGCTTTATTTTCATTTTTATTATTTTATTTTGATTGCATCTTAGTTATTGGGTTAGTTGATTAGCAACTAATTCCGCCCACTCTTCTAAAACCCGAGATTTTTACTTGCTTTTATAAAATATAAAAAATACAAAAAGAATCATCCCTCACCTTCAGACCTAGTTTTTAGGCTTTCTAATCCTAGCGACACTATTCCTGAGTTGAACGATCAATCCCCCGGTACTTGTCACTATACTATACTACAACGATCAGGTACACTGCCAGGTGGGGGTTGTAAGCTTCTCGAGATCCCTTGAGAGGTAAAGCCTGGTGCAATTCCCACACATCAACCTCTCCAATAACCTTTGCCACAACTTTCTTCACTCTCTGTGCTAATAGCTTTGCAATAATCTTATAAAAACTTCCTATAAGACTAATAGGCCTATAATCCGAAAGCCCAAGTGGATCCCCCACCTTCGGAATAAGGGTCACAAAAGATGCATTACACCCCTTAGAAAACTTACCTGTCTCCGAAAACCATCTAACTGCCTTTAGAACATCTACTTTTATAACATCCCAAAACCGCTTAATGTATCTAAAATTGAACCCATCCGGACTCGGCGACTTATCACTCCCACAACCACAAACCGCGTCCCACACTTCTTTTTCTGAAAATGGTTCTTCTAAACAGGCCGCACCATCCTCTGGAATTTTTGTAACCTGCTCATTAACGAATCTCGGCCTCCTACCCCCTCTAGATGAGAAAATGCCTTTATAATAGTTAAAAATTTCATTCTTTATCCTCTCTGGATCCTCCCACCAGACTCCGCCATTTAATAAGCCCCGAATAGAGTTCTTGTTACACCTTCGGTTCACCATGGTATGAAAATGGTTCTTCTAAACAGGCCGCATCATCCTCTGGAATTTTTGTAACCTGCTCATTAACGAATCTCGGCCTCCTACCCCCTCTAGATGAGAGAATGCCTTTATAATAGTTAAAAATTTCATGCTTTATCCTCTTTGGATCCTCACACCAGACCCCGCCAATTAATAAGCCCCGAATAGAGTTCTTGTTACACCTTCGGTTCACCATGGTATGAAAGAATCTTGAGTTCTCGTCTCCCTGAATGTCCCATTTAACTCGAGCTTTTTGTCTCAGAATACTAGCCTTCTCATTTTCCTTTACAATCTCCTTTCTAGCATCCATCCATTCTCTTAGCTCCAAGTCACTTAAGTATCTCGTTTCCGCTTCCAATTCCCAGTTCATGGACTCTCTCTTCTGCCCATTTCATGGACTTCTCAATTTGCTGATTAGAATCACCAAATTTAGCTCTACTCGAGCCCTTTAACGCTTCTTTAACACTTTTGAATCTATCGCGAACCACACAATCTGGTTTAGAAGCCCGAATCTGCTTTCCCCATGCAGCTTTAAACACATCCTCTATCTCCTCGTCCTCAAGCCAAACATCAAAAGCTCAAAATGGTTTAGGCCCAAAGTCCAAATCTACATCTTTCAAAACAACAGGGCAGTGATCTGAAAGTTTCCTATCAAGCAGAATTGCCGAAAGATTGCTCCAAATAGCTATAAAATCTGTCGACACCAAAAATCGATCCAATTGGCAAATACTCTTAAATAGAGGCTAAAGAGATTTAAACAAGAATTAAAGAAGAAATCCAATCAAAGAAGCGACTTGACCCGAAAACTGGCCCTTGTTTTATCTGAAAACAGACGATTGAGAAAAGTTATGTACAAGAAGGTGTGAAGAGAGGAAACCTCCGGACAGCCGGCCAAAGCCGACGACGCGAGAAGAAGACGGCGTGGCCGCGGTTGTCTTTGTGTCCAGGGTTCGTTGGGAGAGTTTTTTTGTAGAGAGAAAAATGTGGGTGTGGTCTCGTAATAGTAACATGGAGCTATACAAGCAATTGGATCCACAATTCTCTTTTTTATTTTCTTAAATAGACTATACATGCGCGCAGCGACTACAAAACCGGTAGCATTAATTTGTGTGTCGTCTTTATTTATCTTTTTGTGTGTCCAAGGTGTGGTTTAAAGGAAACAGTCGTTTATGCGTGCGCACGCTTTTTCCTTTAAAGAAAATACTATGACGACCGTCAAGGAGATCGGTGGTTCTGGTTTAGTTTGTTGGTGGTTTAACGATAGTTTAATGATGATAGTTCAGGTGCAAATAGAGGTGTGTTTATTATGTCTGTAATTCGATCTTGTGTATCGTTTAGGCGTTTACTTTTGAATAGTTAAATGGAATCGTTATACGTACTAACGAATCTATACATTTGTGCTTCGTAAAGGTAATGTTATTATAGGTTTCAGTTATAGCCCGTATAGCTTAAGATAATTTTGAAAAGATATCAACGATCATTTTCAGAATCATTTACTATATTGTATTTTTTTTATGTGTCAACTTCTAATCGGGTCTACATAAATTTATTGCACTCACAATATTTCATGCCATGTATATTTTGTAGGGGTTTATAGATAATAGTCTACTACCCGTGCAAAACAGTAACAAAAATAGTTGATTATATTTTTGGTTTTTTACTAGTTTTGGCCGTAAAACAATTTCCCGTGATGGTGGTGCAAAACGGGAAAAGTTGTGGAGCAAGAGAGAGTGAAGGTGGTGATGGTTTATTTAGTGTGATAGTTAAGCTCCTGATCATTACAATTACAACTAGGGATATTAGTCGGGTTAATCCGGTCGGGCTCTGGTCAATTCAGGTCAGTTTGGTCTTTTTGACACCCCTAATTACAACTAAACAAATTACACTCTTATAAGCGGGTCGAAATAGTTTGAAACAGCTGTCAACTCTTGCAAATATGGATCTTTTTGCCATAATAGGAAACTAAATACACACTGTTTTCCATATTAAGCGACTAATCTCTACCAAATACAAAATAAACTAAAAACATATAATAACTAATCAAACCAAATCAATTACAATTCCGATTAGCATCATAGAAACGTTGCGCTATCCCCGCCGCAGTTTCACTAGAAACCATTCCTTGAATAACCGCAGTTTTCACTTCCCACGCGGTGGCCTTTTCTGGTGTAGGAATTGATCAATGCCGCTGTTGATTCCTTTAGTAACTTTGCAAACACGTTATCATTTTCATCATTTCGTTCTGTTGCTTCTAAAAGTGTGAGATCGTAACGGCAACGTTCATAAGCTTGAGCTCCATATACTTTTGAGACTGTAGAGCCTTGTGGTATCATTCTAGGCCATGGTTCGCGTCTGCTGCTCCAGTACCTGTATATGTGAATATGAGATTGTGATTTTTGTTATGGCCTTATGGGTGAGTTTGATTGTGAGTTGACTCGGAGCGTGTACTAGTCAAATCAAATTGATATTTTAATTGTATAAGATTCAAGTTACAAGTAGCATATTGATGCTAACATTTCAAGGCAATTTTTTTTATTAAGGTGATTTCCCTAAATTAACAGACAAGCATTCAAACAAAATTTCACACAATCATTCAAAAACGATAATGTACTTTAGAAAACTGCAAAAAGAACAACAAAATGCAATCCGTTGTTTTAAGGGTTGTTTGGGATGTAGTACGTAGTAATTAATTTGGTTTATGCTTAATGGCTTATAAGTATTTCAAATAAGCATCTCCAGCTAGATATGCTCAATATCTCACAGAATAAGCAAATAAGCATTTAACAATCTGAACACTTTAAAAGGGCTTATTAATTCTTTTAGAAGACGCAAACCAATAAACACTTGAAACAACCAATCCTAAACACCCTTAATAAGCAATCTAAAACACTCTGTCATATACGATTGGAATCCAAGTTACAAATAGAAGTATGAAACCCAGGGACGGACCAAGACACAATTTGACCGGTTGCACTTACAAAAAATTATACAAAACGAGGAACACAATTTTTTTGGGCTAGATGCATTTAGGAAAAATCAAAGTTTTTTTCTAAAAATTAACACTACGTCGCAAAATTCCATCGGTGTCCCGGGACCCACCCTAGCCCAGTCCCTGATGAAACATATGCTCGAAATTTCATTAATTTACGTATTCTTCAAATTTCTACCTATAAGATTTTTATAATTTTCATAAGAGGTCTCAAGTTTGAACTCACTTGTTTAACATCCTAGAGTGGCCTGAGAAAAGATTCCTAGTTAGGACAAAGAAAAGTTTCCTAGCTAGGCCAGAAAAAAGTTTCCTAGTTAAGCTGCGTACATTTAAATCAAAAACTTGCCTTCTCCATGTATCCTAAACGAGGAATACCAATTTACCATAAGTTGCTTAAACTTCATTAGTTTTCTGTTATTAATATGTTGTGATTTTAGGCTATAAGTCTGTAACCATAGTAGATCTACATGTAAACTACAAGGACTCTAACTAAGTAAACTAAACTTTTATTCAAAAAAATAAATAAATAAACAAAAAATAAAAAAAATAAGAAAGAAAGAAAAAAAAAAGCATTTTCCCAAATATTTTTATAGTCGATGGTAATTAATGTAAGGTTTGAACTCATTGATAAAAGTAAAAAAAAATACAAATATGTATAAGATAAAGAGAGGGTTGGTGTTGACCACCACCACCCCCCTCCCCCCTCCCCCTCTTTCTTATTTTTTTATTAATACCAATTTACCATAAGTTGCTTAAACTTCATTAGTTTTCTGTTATTAATATGTTGTGATTTTAGGCTATAAGTCTGTAACCATAGTAGATCTACATGTAAACTACAAGGACTCTAACTAAGTAAACTAAACTTTTATTCAAAAAAATAAATAAATAAACAAAAAATAAAAAAAATAAGAAAGAAAGAAAAAAAAAAGCATTTTCCCAAATATTTTTATAGTCGATGGTAATTAATGTAAGGTTTGAACTCATTGATAAAAGTAAAAAAAAAATACAAATATGTATAAGATAAAGAGAGGGTTGGTGTTGACCACCCCCTCCCCCCCCCCCCCCTCTCTAACTAAGTAAACTAAACTTTTATTCAAAAAAATAAATAAATAAACAAAAAATAAAAAAAATAAGAAAGAAAGAAAAAAAAAAGCATTTTCCCAAATATTTTTATAGTCGATGGTAATTAATGTAAGGTTTGAACTCATTGATAAAAGTAAAAAAAAATACAAATATGTATAAGATAAAGAGAGGGTTGGTGTTGACCACCACCACCCCCCTCCCCCCCCCCCCCCCCCCCCCCTAAATTTTAGACAAGAGCTAATTCTGTAAATAACCCAAGAGTACAAGTCCACTCACCCCATATGCCCCACAAATTTCACTTTTCTTCAAATACCCCAGGGGCGACCCTCTCTTAAAAATTTTTGGGCAACTCTAACATAATTATGACATGTGTCCCTATGAGGTGTCCCCACTAGTACTTTCATGGTACTACTTATCCTATTATTTTCTTGAGCGACTTGCCCCTATATTTTTGGGCGACTGTCCTTGTTTTGTCTTCTACCCAAAAGTATAGTCTTTTTTTATTGTTTTGTGGTACACATTTCTTGGACGACTTGGTCCCACTCATGTGCATTTTTGAGCGACTGGTTAGGTATGTTTTAATTTTTTATTATATAAGTACATAGTGCATACTTTTATACAAATAATGTATTTAAATACAAATACACTTTATTTTTTATACAAAATACACTTCTCCTTCTCATTCAACACCAATATATCATCATCACCACCACCACCTGATACCACCACCACCGGATCCGTCAACCACCACCTAAAATTAACTCAATAACATGTTCCATTAAAATCATAATTCGATACTAATAACTTCAGGACTTATATTTATCATTTCTAAAATTCAATAATTCTTTAAAACCCCCTCTGTACTCTAATTAAAAAAAAAAAAAAAAAAAAAAAAAAAAAAAAAAAAAAAAAAGTCCGTATTCATCATCACTCTATCCTAACTCGAATTAGTAATTCCTTCAGATTTCCTCTTTATCCTAACTCGAATTATAAATTATTAAATCAACAAAAAATAAAATCGATTACTCATCACTCTACAAAAAGATTAAGCATGCTTCATTAAAGTCAAGATTTGCAATAACTTCAATATTTTAACATTATTACTATTTTCTGTAGGAGTAATGGATATGCCTAAGTTTGAAAAATCAACATAAGAGGTCAATTATTTATCATCAGTCAACAAAAGATCCACTACCCACCTAAATCTCAGATCTTGTTCAATTTTTATTAAAACCTTTCAAGATTTTCTAAGTTTGAACAAATAACTCATCATAGATCTGTTAATATCCAAATCTTTCAAGAAAGAACAAAACAGCTTGTGTTTCATTCTTACTTTTCATTCGGCTTGGACAAAAATAGTACCTACCTGAGACCCTTTTAGGATCTTGAAGCCTTATTTTCTTGTGTTCTTCTTGGATAAATGAATTGAACAAAAGGGTGTTGTTTGTGCTCGACTTGTCGAAAAAGAAAACAAGATTATTAAAAGTTTTTTATGTGTTTATGATTTGGTTGTCACAGCAGAAAGATAGAAAATTAAAGAGGTCTTGTATTCATTTGATTGTTGTGGATTAACGATAAGGAATAGTTGTGTGTGGCTGCAAATGATATAAGATTAGGGTTAGTGGTGAGAAAAGTGAGGGCTAATAGTGTTTTATAGTGAGTTATCATTAGGGTTTGGGTGACAAGTGGGCTGGATTATGTTATCTAAATTCGTTGGGCTGTAATTATAGATCTGGTAGTGGTGGTGGTTGACGGATCCGGTGGTGGTGGTGGAAGGTAGTCGCTGGCCGGAAGTATCTGGTGGTGGTGATGATAGATTGGTGTTGAATGAGAAGGAGAAATGTATCTATTTTGTATAAAAAATAAAGTGTATTTGTATTTAAGGACAGTCGCCCAAGAATTTAAGACCAAGTCGCTCAAGAAAATAATATGCTAAGTAGGACCATGAAAGTACATGAAGGTACATAGTGGGGACACATCATAGGGACACATGTCAAAACTATGTGAGAGTTGCCCAAGAATTTTTAAGAGATGGTCGCCCCTGGGGTATTTGAAGAAAACTGAAATTTTTGGGGTACATAGGGTGAGTGGGTTGTACTTGTTGGGTGTTTGTGGAATTACCTCTTTAGACAAAGCCTCCCTAAAATGGGAGGGTGTACTTTTTGTATTATTTTTTTATTTTGTCTTGTAATTTTTATTTATTTATTTATTTTTTAGTTTTAAAGTTTGTAATGTTTTGTATAATTTTTTTGTAATGTTAGTAATGTTTGTAATATTTTTGTATTGTGTTATAAAAAAATATGGCGTTATAAAAAAAGATGAGGTTGACTCATTTGCATTTATAAACTACTACAAGATCAGTGTTTACACATAAACTTAAATTATTTAAAAATAACAACTATTATTATAAAATTAAACGTCAACGTTAACATATTATTTAAAAACAACAATATCTACGACATATGAAGATTATTCATTTCGGTTAAAAGATCATGGAGCCTTACACCCGACTGACAAGCGTGATCCTCAGGATTCCTTGCCAATTCTAACTCTATCTCCAATGTCTTTATTTTTGCTTCAACAACTTGTTCTCATTATCTTTTGCAACGCAGTTTGAGCACTGCGTTGAGGAAGAGGTTATTGAAGAAGAGGCTTAATTAAAATACTCTTCTTCAAATTCATCTTTTCACCTGAAGTATCGACACCCATAGTCTTTTGTACCTGGCTGTTACATGTTAAGAAAATAATAAGAAATGTATTTTTAACAAACAAATTATTTGCATAACTAAGCAAACGTATGATTATTTACCACTGAAAGAGGACATGCATAAAACGGTCGCCCACGACTACCATCTTGCCAGGATTTCCGTTCTATAATAAATCCTCTATCACATCGACACCAGAAAGGATTTCTTCGGCCCACCTGACAAAAGAATTTGCATAATCAATCAATAATGTTATTTACTAATTTAAATAAATATTTAATCATTTACTATATAATACAAACAGTTATTTACAACATAAATCAATAATTATTTACAATGTTTTGTCGGTATAATTATTTACAATATAAATCAATAATTATTTACAATGTTTTGTCGGTATAATTATTTACAACATAAATCAATAATTATTTACAATGTTTTGTCAGTATAATTATTTACAACATAAATCAATAATCATTTACAATGTTTTGTCTGTATAATATTTACTCCATTAGTCAATGTTGATATAA
Source organism: Artemisia argyi (assembly GCA_030686995.1). NCBI lineage: Eukaryota > Viridiplantae > Streptophyta > Magnoliopsida > Asterales > Asteraceae > Artemisia > Artemisia argyi. The sequence continues at coordinate 173,855,101 of CM060682.1, read as the reverse complement.
AGTTATCCATTCGGCTGCAATTGGCTCTCGGAAAAACCTCCATTGTGGGTGGTTACGCGGAAGTGGAAAAGTTGGGTCTAGCGTCGGTAAAATGTAGTGAGCACATGCTCTCTCCCCCACACGGGCAATCACAAAGGGGTCGATTCCTTGTGTGTTGTTTGGCCTAGAAAAAAGCGGAAAACATGTGTTCCAACCACGCTCGGATATAAATACAACCGGTCGGTTTATCATTGAAGCGATAACCAGACCCGTCATTGGCATCACCATCCAGTGATCGTTAGGTGCACCTCCATTGAACCAGTCTATTGTATGCCAAAGAAAGCCAAAGTCTTGTTGCCCCCACATACTTATGTAAGTTTGCCTATGATAATCTAACTCTTGCAACAACATATGTCTGACTTTGGCCCACCTATTTTCGTTTTAAAAAATACTGTGAGCAACGCACCGAAACCCGCAATTCCCATCACCCCTGACATTATGTATACTTATTACGTATGGACGGTAAATTGTGGAATTGCCTCAATAAAACCATTTCTCACAGTATCTCCAACATATAATATGTGGCGTAGACTATCACCCGTGTAAGAACTATGTCTTGGAGGGTCTTGCCGCAAGTTCGAGACTTTCGTAGATCTTGAATTTGTACTTCTTCGGTGATTTACGATTGGTACTTCATTCAAGTCTGGAACTTTTGTAGCCTTGGACTTTTTGTCCTTTGCACTCGGACGTCCACAGGTATTTTCTTGAACAACAAGTTGACGTGTGTCAACAGATTCAGGTTGGTATATCCCTCTTAACTTGTGCAACATATTCTTCTTGACAAACGACGTCGCTTTGCCAAAAACACTCTGGAATTGTCGCACGCCATTTTCAAACTCTCTTGTATCATCATCATCATCATCATCATCATCATCATCATCATCATCATCATCATCATCATCATCATCATCATCAAGCACAAGAGTACTAACAACGGGCTACGGTACAGATAGGGTTCTCCAAAATATATCAAGGCGATCCAATGGAATGGGCACACCTGCATTTATTAAAAGTGAGTTATTTAAAACCATTTAGTGAAAGCATTCCTTGAAAGCATTCATTAAAATTGACTTTAATATACTTACCATTAATTCGATACCAAGTCATTTGACAAAAGCACGGTAGTCCATAAATTGATCGCAACTGATGGCTACAATCCTCTGCGGCGATCTTCGTTTAAAGGAGTTCTTTATGCATGAGTATAAAAGCATATTTGGAAATGTTATACCACAACTCTAAAAATATTGGTATATCACATTTATTTATTTTCTCATTTATGCTTCTATTAAAACTCTCTTGTATCGCGCTCTTTTGAGAAGTAAGAATATTATCAATCGAAATCGACAACGTGTTTAAGTTGGACTGTGTGCCGCCCAAATATAATTTCAACAACCTACTCTACACGTTGTTGTCTGGCCGTAGCTGCGATATTCATCGGTAACACACGAGACAAACATGTTCCCGTAATCTCGCAGCCAGTTATCCAGATACCGAGCAATATCTGAAAAAACGATGAATTAATACAAGGTCAATCGGGTGCATATTTGTTAAATAATAAAAACACTGAATTAATAATTAAGTACCTGGTTTGTTGACCAATTTTTGTTGTAGGCGTCGATAATGTTGCTCGAATAAGGCGCGTGTTTGAGCTTTAACCATCCAATCCCATGTGTGTTTGATGGACTCGTACTCCTCTAACGACCCACATTTACCTCTGCAATGCTGAAGTATATTTTGGGAAATATGCCATCGACATAGTACTTTGTGAGCATGCGGGAATTATGCTCTGCACGCCTTAACCAAGGCTAAAACCCTGTTGGTGACGATAACACGTGGATAGTATCTTTCGTCTATCACCACCTTTATACGTTGCAATACCCATTCAAAATTAGGCCCTTTTTCACTGTTTAAAAAGCTAAACGCCATCGAAAATGTTTTATTTGTTGATGTTACTCCGACAATTTCCAAAAATGGCAATTTAAACAGCGTGGTATTGTACGTGGAGTCTATTAGCCTGATTTCAGGGAACGTACACCATAAAGCGTATGACGTAGGGTGAGCAAAAAATAGTTCCTCAAGCTCATTATTAGGACTTACCCTATCGTAATATGTGTACCCTGATTGCGTCAAATGTGAGTAAAGGACTTGACTTGGAGTTAGATTACTTATTTTGGCTCTCCGGATCTTAACTTGTGCATTATATATAGTTCTAACGCTAGACACGTTATCCGGATTACGACCCTGTATTGTCGCGAGTATTTTACGTGGTTTTACGGTATACTCTGTCAATTCTTTAACCAACTCGAACTCATCATCATTTAATCGCATTGCATATGGCACACCATGCACCGACTCTAACATACGATGATTATGACTATCATCGTTCACTTTCAAAATCCAATATGATCTTCTTTTAAGATATTTCGCCACCAATTTGAATGGATAATCGGTTTTAGAGGTACTGGTATTCCGTTTTCCAGTACCTTCGGGTGAATAAATCCCACCCTTTGTACACCCATAATTGATTTCGTTCATAATACCTTTTTCTGATTTAGTTCTTCTTTTAACAATGACAAAACCGAGTTCCCGAGCTATGTTTTGCAACCAATCCGTTAATTGCTCTTGAGAATCGAACCCCTGAAAAAACATTACGAATTTACCTTTTTTTTAAATACTAACAATTTTTTTTTACAAAACTACTACAATACTTTTATTGTAATTAATACTTTTACAAATGCGTATGGTGACGTTTTTTTTTAAATTAACTTTTTGTATAACAAAATGTTTTTTTATAACAAAATATTTTTTTTATCACAATTTTTTTTACAACTAACTTTTTTGTATAACAAAATGTTTTTTTATAACAAAATATATATTTTTTTAACAAAATACCTTTTTTATTCACATTTTTTTTACAACTAACTTTTTTTATAACAAAATACTTTTTTTTTATAAACTAACTTTTTTTACAACTAACTTTTTATAAAATTAACAAAATACTTTTTTTAACAAATTCTACAACTAACTTTTTTATAATAAATATAAAAAAAAAGAAAAGAAAAAAGTAATAAAAACGCGGGGTGGACAGCTGTCTCACACCCACACACTATTATCACCACAGCTGTCTCACACACCACACTCTCACAAACTCTCTATCTCTCTCTAAGTTATCTACTCTTTTCTCTCTCTATTTTTAGATCTAAAAACGTTTTTAAATCTAAAATCACTAATATTGTGATGTTGTTGGTGATTTGTGAGAAAGTTTGTGAGTGTGTGGTGATGTTGTTGGTGATCTGTGTTGGGGGTTTCTCAAAAATTGGGGGTTATTCAAAAATTAGGGTTTTGTAAAAGTAATTTGGGGGTTTTTCTGTGGTGGTGGTTCGGTGGTGTTTAATTGTGTGTTCTTATGTGATTTTCTCATTATGTGATAGATCTTAATTTTTATTCGAAAATTAGGGTTTCAAAATATTTGGGGGTTTTTTCAATCTGTTTTGATTTACTTCATATAAAGTGTGTTAATTGAAAGATGTATATGTTAATTTATCAGATCTAGATTTTTTTTAAGAAACCCTAATTTTTTGAACTTTAGGGTTTCGTGGTGGCTGGTTCTGTGGTGTTGGTTCTGTGGTGTTGGTTCTGTGGTGCTTAATTGTGTGTTCTTATGTGATTTTCTCATTCTGTGATAGATCTTAATTTTTACTCAAAAATTAGGGTTTCAAAAATATTTGGGGGTTTTTCAATCTGTTTTGGTTTACTTCATATAAAGTGTGTTAATTGAAAGATGTATATGTTAATTTATCAGATCTAGATTTTTTTTAAGAAACCCTAATTTTTTGAAATTTAGGGTTTCGTGGTGGCTGGTTCTATGGTGGTGGTTCTGTGGTGCTTAATTGTGTGTTCTTATCTAGATTGGTGGTTCTTAATGGTGGTTCTGTGATAGATCTTAATTTATCTAGATTGGTGGTGCTTAATTGTATGTTCTTATCTAGATTGGTGGTTCCTAATGGTGGTTCTTAGTGGTGGTTCTATGATAGATTGGTGGTGCTTAATTGTGTGTTCTTATCTAGATTGGTGGTTCTTAATGGTTGTTCTTAGTGGTGGTTCTGTGGTGCTTAATTGTGTGTTCTTATCTAGATTGGTGCTTAATTGGTGGTTCTGTGGTGCTTAATGGTGGTTCTGTGATAGATCTTAATTTATCATATCTAGATTTTTTTTAAGAAACCCTAATAGTGCTGGTTCTTATGTGATTTGTGTGTGAGACAGCTGTTGTGATAATAGTGTTGGTTCTGTGGTGCTGGTTTTTATGTGATTCTATGGTGCTGGTTCTTATGGTTATGTGGCTGTGGGTAGGTTAACACCTTGATCTGCCACTTTTGAGTGGTATGAATACCTGCTCTGGCCTACCCCCAGTCCACAGGCTCTAGTTATAAGCATAATTTTGTGATGAAACTGCTTAAGCAGTTTGTGATGAAACTTGATAAGCAGTTTGTTGTTTTAAAAACATATTTGAAACTTGGTTTTTTTATAAAAAATACCGAGATACGGCAATGATGATTTAAAAAAAATGATTTTGGCGTGGCATTTCCAAATGGACGGCTATAAAAACTTTGCAACATTTGATGTTGCAGCCATATATCATAAGACTTTCTTATGTCAAACTGCTTATAATCTAAGCCAATTGTTATCTTGATGTAATATTGAAAAAGCGTAAAGCTTATTAGTACCTCTTGTGTGTAAAATCGTGAACTAGACATTTCGGTAGCCTTGTTACAATGTTGTTGCCTTTTTGTGCTACTCTGCCCCAACCCTTGTTACAATATTGTTGCCTTTTATGATGCTCTGCTTCTTTGTGAGACTTTGGTTGCTCAGAATTGGTTACCTTGTTGTGATACTCTGCTTCTTTGTGGGACTTTGGTTGCTCAGAATTGGTTACCTTGTTGTGATACTCTTCTTCTTTGTGAGACTTTGGTTGCTCAGAATCGGTTACCTTGTTGTGATACTCTGCTTCTTTGTGAGACTTGTGTAGCTCAGAATTGGTTACCTTGTGATGATTCTCTGTTTCTTTGGTTGGTGGTTATGTGGTATAGTGTTTCTTGATATGGTTGGTTGTAGTGTTTGTTGCAATGCTTGTAGTGTTTGTTGTAATGGTTGTGTTTGTTGTAATGGTTGTGTTTGTTGTGATACTGCTTTGTTGATTGAGCTTTGTTTATAATCTACCAAAGCTGCAGATTGTGGAATCTTACTGTTGAGCTTTGCAGTTTGTGGAATCCTTACTGTTTGGGCTTGTGACAGGCCTGTTTTGACAGCCTTGTTGTGTTGTGATACTGCTTTCTAGTGATACTTGAGTGTGGAATCTGCTGTTGAGCTTTGCAGTTTGTGGAATCCTTACTGTTGAGCTTGTGACATTCCTGTTTTGACAGCCCTTGTTGTATTGTGATATTGCTTTCTAGTGATATTGTGGAATGCGGAATCTGCTGTTGAGCTGTTAAAAAAATAGTTTTTAAAACCAAGGCGATGACGAATGGTTTTTAAAACCGAATGGATGGCGGAGTGATATTTTTATCACTTTCGCAACCTTCAATCCGAGCCTTCTAAAAATATGAGCCTATAAGGCGATGACGAATTTAACATTTCATCCGAGCCTGCAGTTGTGTTTTGTGTTGTCTTTGTGTGAACCTGCAGTTGTTGTGTTGTCTTTGTGTGAACCTGTAGTTGTGTAATGTTTGCACTTTGGACTTGATCACTTTGTTGTGGTTTCTTGTTTGCACTTTGGACCAAAAAAATAAAAAATGCACTTGTGCTTTGACAAAAAAAAAAAATAGGACTTGGCGATGACGAATTTAACAATGATCTGAGCTTGCAATTGTGTTTGTGTTTTGTTTGCACTTTGGACTTGATCATTTTGGACCAAAAAAATGCACTTTTGTGCTTTGACAAAAAAACTAGGACTTGGACCAAAAATGCACTTTTGTGCTTTAACAAAGACTTGGACAGCAAAAAAAAAAAAAAAAAAAAAAAAAAAAAAAAAAAGGGACAAAAGCTGTAACAGGTGGGCCCACTAGGGAGGGTCTGCAGCCTAGTAGGAGTAGACCCCCGTGGGGTTAACAGCACCCAGATAGAGATCATACTGCGGAGTACATCTTCCCCTGCTTCTAGTATAAGCAAATCCAGGACCAGAAGCTGATACATTAACAAATGGAACAAGTACTAACAAAAAAAACAGCCACATAAAAAACAACACTCAAGCATGGTAACAAAACGGGCTAATTACTTAAAAATGTATCAAACTCAAGGTTATAAAAGGCGTAAGGCGTGGCGTGGCCGCGCCTCAAGCCTTATACGCCTTGGCGGAGCTTTTGCATTTCATAAGGCGTCACTAAAGCGGCAAAAAAATATTTATAGATTTATGTATTTATAATTTTAGATCATATTACTCGTACTATATTAGACATTTAGACTACCACTTACTATATAATTACCAGGTTCTAAAAATGGCGTCACGCCTTACCAAAAGGCGCGCCTTTTCTCGCCTTATTTCACGCCTTTTTGAGCCACGCCTAGATCAGCCGCCGAGGTCCATTTCGTGGCGGCGAGGCCACGCCTCGCGCCTTGGCGCGCCTTTTAGAACACTGATCAAACTTGACACTTTTTACCATTGTATGTAGCTATCTTTTTTTTTCCTAATGTGTGACTAAACTTTCAAATTTGGTACATTGTGTGTATCTTGTGACCATTTTACATTTTTACCCTTACATTTTCAAAAATTCGAAAGGTAAAATGGTCATTTTACAAGGCTAAATAGTCACAAAATACACACAATGTACCAAATTTGAAAGTTTAGTCACACATTAGAAAAAAAAAAGATGTCTACATACAATAGTAAAAAGTGTCAAGTTTGATGCATTTTTAAGTAATTTGCCCTAACAAAACATGCTTCTTGCTCTTCATTTTTTTCTTGTATGCTCAATTTCTCACAGAATAAGCAAATAAGCATTTAACAATATGAACACTTTAAAAGGGCTTATTTCTTTTAGAAGACGCAACCAAATAAACAGTTGAATCAAGCAATCCTAAACACCCTTAATAAGCAATATAAAACACTTTGTCATATACGATTGGAATCCAAGTTACAAATAGAAGTATGAAACCCAGGGATGGAGCAGGACACAATTTGACCGGTTGCATTTACGAACAATTATACAAAATGAGGAACACAATTTTTTCGGACCGGGTGCATTTAGGAAAAATCAAAGTTTTTTCAAAACATTAACACTAAGCCGCAAAATTCCATTGGTGTCCCGGGACCCACCCTAGCTCCATTCCTCATGAAACATATGCTCGGAATTTCATTAATTTACGTATTCTTCAAATTCTCACTAGTTTAACATCCTAGAGTGGCTAGAGAAAAGGTTCCTAGTTAGGCCAGGGAAAGGGTTCCTAGTTAGGCCGCTTACATTTAAGTCAAAAACTTGCCTTCTCCGAATATCCGAATATCTTGAACAGGGAATACCTTATCCGTTTACCAATTTACAATAAGTTGCTTAAACATTGAAACTTCATTAGTTTTTTGTTATTAATATGTTGTGATTTTAGGCTATAAGTCTGTAACCATAGTAGATCTACATGTAAACTACAATGGACTCTAACTAAGTAAACTAAACTTTTATTCCAAAATAATAATAATAATAATAATAATAATAATAATAATAATAAAAAAAAAACATTTTCCCAATATTTTTAAGGGATCCTATAGTCAATGGTAATTAATGTAAGGTTTGAACTCATTGATAAAAGTATAAAAAAGATACAAATATACAAGATAAAGATAGATATCATACTGTGGAGTACATCTGCCTCTGCTTCTAGTGTAAGCAAATCCAGGCCCAGAAGCTGATACATTAACAAATGGAGCTAGAACCAACAAAAGAACAACCACATAAAAAATAAAACTCAAGCATGGTAACAAAACATGCTTCTTGTTCTTCATTTTTGTTTAAGTGAAAAGGAGATTTGGATTGCGATTTGTTGGTGTGGTGGGGATAAAGCGCCCGATCCAGATGGTTTTAATTTTAAATTCATCAAAAAGTTTTGGAAGATTATTAAGGCAGATCTGATGGCTGCAACTGTTCTTTTATCACCATTATTCCAAAGGTAGCGGACCCGATTGGCCTTGGAGATTTTAGACCTATAAGCTTAATCGGTTGCTACTATAAAATATTGGCTAAAATTCTAGCGGAAAGGGTAAAGAAGGTTGTAAGCTTAATCGGTTGCTACAATAAGAACTCCATCGAGTATGAATCATCCTTTGATGAAAGCATTTTGAAGGTGGCTAAAATTCAAAATACTTTCATCAAAGGATGATTCATACTCGATGGAGTTCTTATTGAAAATGAAACAGTAGAATTTTTAAGAAAAACGAAAGAAAGAGGCTTAGTTTTTAAGGTGGATTTCAAGAAAGCGTACGATAGCATTAATTGGAAGTTCCTTGATGATATAATGAAGCAGATGGGGTTCGGTAGCAAATGGTACAAATGGGTTGAGAATTGTTTGAACTCTGGCTCTATGTCGATCTTGGTAAATGGTTCCCTAACGAAGGAATTCACCTTAGAGCGTGGTGTTCGACAAGGAGATCCTTTATCTCTATTCCTATTCATCCTAGTAACGGAAGGCTTAAATGCTTTAGTTACTGAGGCGGTGGCAAAGGGTATATTCAAAGGCGTGGTGATCGGTTCTGATAGAGTGGTGGTGTCACATTTGCAATATGCTGATGACAAAATATTTTTTGGCGAGTGGAGTAGAGAGAATGCAAAAGCATTGATGTGTATTTTGAAATGCTTTGAGGATGTTTCAGGATTAAAAGTAAATTTTAATAAGAGTAAGCTATATGGTATCGGTGTAAACTCTAGTGATAGAGATGAGATGGCGAGGTGGATGAGATGTAGTGTGGGGGCATTTCAATTTACATATTTAGGGCTTCCAATTGGGGAGCGTATGACTGGTATTAAAGCGTGGAGGCACGTGGTAGAGAAGTTTAAATATTGCCTAGCTGATTGGAAGGCTAAAACAATGTCTTTCGGGGGATGATTAACATTGGTTAAATTAGTTCCTAGTAGTTTGCCGTTGTATTATTTTTTTATGTTCCGCGTGCCTTCGTGTGTGATAGACAACCTTGAGAGTATTCGTAGGGATTTTTTTTTGGGAGGGGTGGGTGAGAGAAAAAAAATATATTGAGTAAATGGGATCATTTGCTAGCCGCTCACGGGGAGGGGGGGGGGGGGTTAATATCTGGTCTTTAAGGGAAAAAATAGGGCTTGATTGGGTAAGTGGTGGTGGAGGTTTAAGAGAGAGAGAGAGAGAGAGAGAGAGATAGCTTATGCGTTAGAGTTATAAAGATCATATACGGGGAAAATGGAGGGTTAGCTAGTCGTGGTGACGTAGGTGAGGATATTAGCAGCGGCGGTGTATGGAGAGACATCATCAAGGTAGGTAGGGACATTGATGGGGTAGGTATCGATTTTACATCATTTTTTATCTGTAAGGTGGGAAATGGTCGGGATGTCTCCTTTTCGCTAGACAAGTGGATTGGTGACTTTAGATTGTGTGATAGGTTTCCAAGGTTGTTTCATCTTGATAGTAGTTTGGAGGGTAGGGTGGCGGAGAAAGAAAGGTAGTTCGAGGGGTTTTGGAGGTGGGAATGGGTATGGAATAGGGAGCCTAGAGAGGGAGTGAGTAGGGAAATGGAAGGGCTAACGGATCTTTTACAAAATATCATGTTGTCTAGTGATTGTAGGGACCAATAGCGGTGAATCTTAACGAAGATGGAGAATTCACGGTTAAAGATCTAACAAGGATGGTCGAAGAGAGAACTCTACAATTGGAGCTTTCGAGACAAAACACGATATGGAACAAACTTATTCCGAAAAAGGTAAACATATTTGTGTGGAGAGCTTTGAAAAAGAGACTTCCGGTTCGAGAAGAGCTTGATAAAAGAGGTATCGATTTGGATACTGTCCTTTGTCCTTGTTGTGATAATGGCGTGGAATCTTGTGAACATATCTTGGTCTTCTGTAACATGGCCATGGGCGTTTGGGAAAAGATCTATAGCTGGTGGAAACTTTGGGGAGTTAGCGCTTTATCTATTAGATACTTTTTCTATCTAAATGGGGATGTCAGTCTTCAAAAAAACTCGAGACTATTATGGCAAGCTGTTCTTTGGATATCCGAGTATTTTATTTGGAAAGAAAGAAATAATCGCTTGTTTAAGGCTAAGGTCTCAAGCGTTAATAAAATTGTTCAAGATATTCAGCTAAAAAGTTTTGATTGGATTACGAGAAGGTCAAAAAAGAATTCTATTGATAGGCTAGAGTGGCTGCGGGATCCTGGAAAATGCTACATTAAATTCTAAGTTTTGTTGAAGTTTTTGTTTAGATGGTTTGGGTCTGTTTGATTTTCTTGAGCAGTGTGTTTGGGTTATTGCAGCAGTGTGGTTTGGTTTTTATTCGGAGCACTTGGGCAGGTTGTGTGGGATATTGCAGCAGTGTGGAATTGGTTTTTATCTGAGCACATGGGCAGGTTGTGTGGCGTATTACAGCAGGGGGGTTTGGATATTGCAGCTATGTGGAATTGGATTTTGCAGCAGGTTGTTTGGGAATTTGCTGTACAATATAAAATGATATATAATTTGCCATCAGTGTCTAGTGTATGTGGTCTCATCTTGGCTCGTGGCTTAAGTCAATGGGCCTTCTCTTTTTCAGTTCCTTGCGTCAGTTTTATTAGTGTCATGTGTTTGTTTTATCATTTGGTTGTAGCTGTTTTATTCCTTGTTTGTGTTATGTTTTTTTGGGCCTCATTCTCTTGTTAATTATCTTAATTAGTTGAGGTGAAGTGCCATGTTTTGTATCTTATTTCTCCCTTTTTTCAGGGTTCTCAATGATATCTTGCCTTTCTCTCTAAAAAAAAAAAAAAAAAAAAAAAAAAGAAAAAAAAGATGAGCATTTGGAACCGAATCCCAGAACCAAACCGGTACCGTACCGAAACGGTACCGATTCCCGATATACGGTACGGTACCTGGACTACAAAATAAGGTGAAAAAAAAATCGGGACCATTAATTCGGTACAGGACCGGTACCAAATCGGGAAATTCCCGAAAAAAAGGGGAAAAAACCCGATTTCCCGGTACCGATACCGGTACCGATATCCGAATCCTGTTCGATACGGTACCGGTACCACTAATTTTGCTCGGGAAAAAATTAGTATCACTAATTTGGTACGGGACCGGTACCGTGCTCATCTCTAATTCACAATATTTCATGAAATGTATATTTTGAAGGGGCTTATAGATACTAGTCTACTTACCTGTGCAAAACATTAACAACAAATAGTTTATTAATTTTTTGGTTTTTTACTCGTTTTGGCAGTAAAACGATTTCCCATGATGGTGGTGCAAAATGTGAAAAGTTGTGGAGCAAGAGAGAGTGAAGAAAGTCCATATATTAAATTGTAAATAGCTATTTTATTAAATTATGGATTGCATTTCCTTTTATAAATATGGGTATTTTGGTAGATCAATTTTTCTCAGGGATTAGGCCGTACAATAGCTACGTACTTTCACTAATGTATCGTTTTGGTACGTGTACTTATTTCCGTTTCACTTAATGTTGTATACTTCTTTGTTTTGTTTCATTTTGCACCGCTAAACTTGTCTGACCGAAACTTATAACATTAGTAACCTTTAAATGCCGCAGCCTAAACCAGTGAAGGAAAAAAGGAAACCAGGTAGAAAGAAGGCTGGATCTTCATTTGTATTCCCAACTGATGTTATAGGCAACAAGGATGAAGGGACCAGTTGTGCAGCTGTAACTTCTTCAGTTCCAAGTAATTTTGATCCAGATGCTGCAGGTTAGAATGATGCAGGCCCAACTGTTCAAAATCAAACAACTTATGATGATACAGGTTTCATGCATGAGGTAAGATATTTGGTATGTGTAAAAGATAATTGTTGTGTTCCTGTATTAAGTGTTCTAGATCTAACATATAATTGTGTTTCAGGATCAAGTTGAACAATCAGTGACTGAAGATCCTATTGAGGATTCACAAGATCATCAAATTCCTACCCAATAGAGTTGCACAAACAAGCCTGTTGCAAAGAAGAGTGGTGCGAAGAAAACTGGTGCAAAGAAGGTTGTTGCAAAGAAGACTGGTGCACAGATGGTTGAAGAAGGAATAGCTGCAGGTTTGTTGAAGACTGCATCTTTGAAAAGAAGGTGCAAATCTGAAAGAATAGCAAAAAATTCCAAACCATTCAACTTTGACCCAGATGGTGCAGGATCCAGTGCTAGCAAAGCTTGGGATGTTGATGATATGCTTGCAGAACCATAGTTGTTTATGTATTATGCAGACTGTTTTATAACTATTATGAAATATGTAGTCAAACTTTGGGTAATGTAGGTGCAGTGAACATGGTAATGGTCTTGGTAGTGTTACTTTATGCATGCCACTAAACTATGTCTACCACTAAACAATGTCTTGGATAGTGTGACTTTATGTCCACAACTTTTGGTTTGTAATGTATGGAAATGGTCCAAGATTCTTTGTGGTTTATTTCTTGTCAGATTGTGTTTGTAAAGCATTTACATGTGGTCCATTATAATGCAGGTAAACAAATAATGAAATTTATGCAGATGACAACATATATGGTAAACATTTTCCATTGAACAAAACATTACAAACAACATAAGACTACAACTAAAGACACCTAAACATCTCAAAAGACTGCATACTTCTCCATATTGACTTCTGCAAGTCAAATTCCTAAACTACACCTAAACATCTCAAACAAAGAATGATAAACATGAAACCAACAATCTTCCAATAAAACATTAGACTTAGGATCAAATGAGAAGAAAACTTAAAATGAGAAGGATGAGAAATAACTATAACCACACATTTAAGATGCATCGACTTAAATTAGATGCATCCATAATCTTTTAGATGCACCATAATATATTTTCTAGCAAAAAATTAGATGCATATGCATATATTATATGCATTTCATCAAGTTAGACAAATCCTATACATTTTTCGTCCTCTGCTGGTCAAATTTGTTGTTAGTACTACTTTGCATCGTTTTCACTTCAAATCACTTTTCGGAACTAATTTGGATGCATCTAAATGAATAGAGATGCATCTAAATCAAGTCGATCCATCTCAAATGTGTGGTTATAGTTATTTCTCATCCTTCTCATTTTAAGTTTTCTTCTTACTGGATCCTTACAACTTGCTTTTGTTTCTTTCAACTCCTTTTGCAGCTCAAGCACATGCTTCTCCATAGTTGACTTTTGCAAGTCAAAGTCCCTTTCAATGTCTCTCATCCTTCCATTAACACCCTTCATCCTATTTTCTTGATGTTTATCCTTCTGAATCAGCTTGAAAACCTCCTTTTTGTAGTACTCACCTGGCAACTCATCATCAATCCAATAAAAAGTCCTACATTTTGATCCCTTGTAGTAATTAACACATCCAAAAAAACGTCTTAATGCTAAATCAATGGTTTTTGCAGTTTGTTGTATGACTGGTTCCTCACATTCGCACAATGTGGGTGGAGGATCACGACGATGACGGCTATGAATAGAAGATGATGAAGATGCCATTGAATTTGGATTTTTAATTGTATGATTGAATTTGGGGGTTTTAAAATTAGGGTTTAAATCGATTAGGTTTTTTTGTGTGTTAGAATTGGGAAACATATGGTTTTATTAACTTATTTTGGTGAGTGGAAATCCAACGTGTTGTGTACACGTGGCACTGATGTTATCAGTTTCGGTCAAACAAGTTTAGCGGTGCAAAATGAAACAAAACAAAGAAGTATACAACATTAAGTGAAACGGAAATAAGTACACGTACCAAAACGATACATTAGTGAAAGTACGTAGCTATTGTACGGCCTAATCCCTTTTTCTCATTTTGTAAGCTTTTAACTACATTTTTGTCCTTGTGACTTGTCAGGTATTTCAATTTCAGGCCGTTTTTCTGAAAGTACCAGGTTTGGTCCAAAATGAAACACTTGTTACGAGTTTAGCTAAGGGTGAGCAAACGGACCGGATGGACCGGACCGACCGACAAAACGGACTGGACCGGACCGGACCGACCACATTCGGTCCGGTCCTCGGTCTAGCCTTTTTGGCTAATTCGGTCCTCGGTCCGGTCCGGTCCGGACCGACCCAAAAACCGAAAAAACGTGCCAAAATACGCCCAATTGGACCGGACCGACCGAAGACCGGACCGGACCGAAGACCGGACCGGACCGACCACATTCGGTCCGGTCTCGGTCTATGGGTTTTCCGGTTCTCGGTCTTCGGTCCGGTCCGGTCTTGGCCGGTCCGGTCCGGTTTTTGGACCATGCTCACCCCTAAGTTTAGCCCAAAATTCTTAACACTGTTAGTTTGATTATGTTTGACCGTTAAATAAGAGGTCATTTTGGACCTTTCACGAAAACTAACAAAATTGAACAGAAGGACAAGTCAGGTTTACTCTTTCCTCTATCTAAACAACACAAAAACACAGCTACACCCATTCTATCCTCAATCTAAACAAATACCCACAATCTTTTCTCTAGACAAATTTCTCAACTTTTTCTTTATATACGCAAACACATACGGCCACCACGATTTCCAGCCAACCCACCGCCGGCAATGATTGAAATGAAAGGTGGTGATAGTTTATTCAGTATTTCAGTGTGATAGTGAAGCTCCTCATCATTACGACTAGGGGTGTTAGTCGGGTTCGAGTCAATTCAAGTCGGGTTTGGGTCAGGTCCGCCTTTTTGACACCCCTAATTACAACTAACCAAAGTAAACTCTTATAAGCGGGTCGAAATAGTTTGAAACAGCTGTCAACTCTTGCAAATATGGATCTTTTTGCCATAATAGGAAACTAAATACACACTGTTTTCCATATTACGCGACTAATCTCTACCAAACACAAAATAAACTAAAAACATATAAGAACTAATCAAACCAAATCAGTTACAATTCCGATTAGCATCATAGAAACGTTGCGCTATCCCCGCCGCAGTTTCACTAGAAACCATTCCTTGAATAACCGCAGTTTTCACTTCCCACGCGGTGTACGGATAGCCTTTTCTGGTGTAGGAATTGATCAATGCCGCTGTTGATTCCTTTAGTAACTTTGCAAACACGTTATCATTTTCATCGTTTCGTTCTGTTGCTTCTAAAAGTGTGAGATCGTAACGGTAACGTTCGTAAGCTTGAGCTCCATATACTTTTGAGACTGTAGAGCCTTGTGGTATCATTCTAGGCCATGGTTCGCGTCTGCTGCTCCAGTACCTGTATATGTGAATATGAGATTGTGATGTTTGTTATGGCCTTATGGGTGAGTTTGATTGTGAGTTGACTCGGAGCGTGTACTAGTCAAATCGAATTGATATTCAAATTGTATAAGATTCAAGTTACAAGTAGCATATTGATGCTAACATTTCAAGGCGATTTTTTTTATTAAGGTGATTTCCCTAAATTAACAGACAAGCATTCAAACAAAATTTCACACAATCATTCAAAAACGATAATCTACTTTAGAAAACTGCAAAAAGAACGACAAAATGCAGCCAGTTGTTTAAGGGTTGTTTGGGATGTAGTAATTAATTTGGTTTATGCTTAATGGCTTATAAGTATTTCAAATAAGCAATCTCCAGCTAGATATGCTCAATATCTCACAGAATAAGCAAATAAGCATTTAACAATCTGAAGACTTTAAAAGGGCTTATTTCTTTTAGAAGACGCAAACCAATAAACACTTGAAACAAGCAATCCTAAACACCCTTAATAAGCAATCGAAAACACTTTGTCATATAAGATTGGAATCCAAGTTACAAATAGAAGTATGGAACCTATGTTTGAAATTTCATTAATTTACGTATTCATCAAATTTCTACCTATAAGATTTTTATAACGTCCTAGAAGGGATCCTATAGTCAATGGTAATTAATGTAAGGTTTGAACTCATTGATAAAAGTAAAAAAAAATACAAATATGTACTACAAGATAAAGATAGATAACATACTGTGGAGTACATCTTCCCCTGCTTCTAGTATAAGCAAATCCAGGCCCAGAAGCTGATACATTAACAACTGGAGCTAGAACCAACCAAAAAATAGCCACATAAAAAACAACACTCAAACTTGGTAACAAAACATGCTTCTTGTTCTTCATTTTTTTCTTGTTAAGTGTAAAGATGAAGTTGTTGTATGTTAACAAAAGGTTAACTTACTTGAGTTGAAGGGTAAGTGAGATATGGGATCTGAGATAGAGGTAACATGTTTGGGTAAAATGTGGTGTTTTTCTTTATGTCCTCGTGACTTGGGCTTGTGTTTATTCTTTATTTTGAAATGAAGTTGGTTTTGTGCTTTTTCTTGATACTCTCGTCCTTTAGCTTCAAATGGAACCTTTTCATTTTTGGACCATTATACCCCTCGTGGGTGTCGATGATTACTTATGACACTGTTTTCATATAGACTCTATTTTAAAATACTTATTCACCGACAAGTTTATTCTATCTTAATTTTTACAAATGATAAGTTTATCTTTCATTAATTAATTAATTAATCTTTAAAGTTTATAATATTAATTTCAACCAATATGAATAGTAAACTCGATCAAACTTTCAAATCTATATTTAGTATTGAAAAATTAAATTTGGACATTTGAAAAAGTAAATGTGCACTATTAATTAAGAATAAAAGGTGTATCTTTTTTTATTTTATTTATTATTTAGATTCATGTCTTAACAATGAAAATAATCTCAGGGTGATTGCCTTTTTAATAGTCCGAGGTCATCACAAATGAACCTCCATGACCATAAAGGGATAGATACTTTCGCCCTAAAGACCGAGCTTTTACCGTGGGATCACCCATTTTGGTTACAATGTCATATTGTTTAATCAGTATTGAAAATGTTATCTACAGCCGTAATCTTTACTCTTTTGAAAATGTAAACACGATTTTTGTGTGAAAATTTTCTATGTAATTATCGTCCTTTTAAAGAAGTAGGTATGGTAACTTTTTGTTGCGTTATAGGCTAACTTTTTGCTGCGTTAAGCAATGTTACCACACCACCTCACTGCGTTAAGGAGGGAGTTAAGGAGCTGCATTGCCATGGCAACGTAGCGTTAAGGGGTTGAATACAAAAAATTACACATTGGCCCCTTAAACGGCTAGTTACCGTTTGAAAAAAAAAAAAAAAAAAATTAATAAGAAAAAAAAAAAAAAATTGGCCCTTATATGTTATGCAACGGGCAAATGTTTAAAAAATAAAATAAAATCAAAACCTTTTTTTTCACCACTATAAATATCCAATTAACAAACACACAACTTTTTTTTCACACTTCCACAACTCAATCTCATATACATGTACTTCCATTTGCTAAAAAAAATGTCAGGATTTAACAACAAACAAGAGTTTCTTGAACATCATGGGGTGGGATAACCAGAACGCGGGTTCATCTTTAAACCCGAATGAGGGGTCTTCATCAACCAACATCCCTTTGCCTAACCCACTTGGCTTGTCGGTCGAGGAACTTTACCAACAACATCAACTATTTCTAATATGGCAACAAAGCCAAAACATGCTAAACGCCAATTTTCAAAACCTACAATTCGAAAAACAATCACAACCGCTATCCCAATCATCACATACACAAATCGAAACAAATGAAGTATCCGAAGCACCTACATCTCTAGCAAAGCCCAAAATTCGTGGTAAATGAAAGGCCAACATATTCAAAGAACCCAAACCAAGTGGGGAAAATCATGACGTGACCAATACTTCATTACGTTGGCAAGTAAGTGAGGAAAAACTACTTGCATCGTGATATGTGACCATTACTGAGGATCCACAAGTCAGGCGTTCACAACCTAGCGATACGTTTTGGAAACTGGTTATCAACAAGTTCAATAAACTGAATTTTCAACTATGCAAGAATGATATGTTAACAAGCAAGTGGAAAATATTGAATTGTGATTGCCAAAAAGTTCAACTCGGTCTACAAACGTGCAAAACGTTTGAAAAAAGTGGGGAAAATGAGTTGGATAACATGAGACATGCTAGACAAATGTACCGTGACGAGCATAAAGGTGTGCCGTTTAATAACGAGGATGTGTGGGATGTTTTACGTGCTCATAAAAAATGGGACGCGCCGGAAGCGGTTGATTTAACCGGCGATGTCACAAGCCAAACAAACGAGGCGTTATTCAATCATGATGCTCAACCACGTCCGATGAGCAAAAAACGTGCTTCAAAGAAAGCCAAATCCGAGACCACGATGAGTACTGGGGGAACG
Organism: Artemisia argyi; assembly: GCA_030686995.1. NCBI lineage: Eukaryota > Viridiplantae > Streptophyta > Magnoliopsida > Asterales > Asteraceae > Artemisia > Artemisia argyi. The sequence continues at coordinate 173,836,710 of CM060682.1, read as the reverse complement.
AGTCCGTCAAGCCAATTCGGGGACGTTATGACATTCAAGTATAGTATCAAACGGGAAGCGGCCTAAGAGGCGTATCGGGTGGCTAAAGAAAAAGATCAAACAATTCAAAGGTTGGAAGAGATGAAATTTCTCGGTATTGACACTTCCAAAATGGATGTAAATACGACGTATTGGATCAACTCGGAAAAATAAAAAATCATCAAAAAATATAATTTGCAACCACGGCAGTAGATGTATTTGTATTTCGTAATTTTCTTGTGTTGTAGTTTCCTTTATGTCGTGTTTTTTTATTTCGTATTCTTTTTACGTTGTATTTTTTTTTTAATTCGTATTGTAATGTTTAAGTTTTAATGTTATGTTATTTATTAAATGAAGTATGATAAGGGGTGGTTTTTGGGTGTTAAGGTTGAAATGGTAAAACTAATGTGACACTAATGTGTCGGACTGTCGGAGTGTTATGGCTTAACTCAAGGTCATCATACCTTGTGCTCTTAGGCTAGCCACAGTGGTGACCCAAGTCATCTACTGCCATGTCAGTTTTCCCTCTCCGGCGACCAGATATGACCCAAGCGCCATGTTGGGTCACTGAATTCCCCAAATCTTCTAACAAGGATTTGAACGTAAAATCCCCTAAGTGTAAACAAGTCACTGAGTGAACAGTAACTCAGTGAGTCACCTTCAGGATGCTAAGACCGAGCCTAAGAAGAAAGGTTCTCCATTCAGTGAGGCGGAACTCAGTGAAGTGTGATCTAAGCCAAGAAGAAGGTGATGGGTTCAGTGAGGATGACAATAACTCACTGAACCCCAATGACTCCTCAACAACTTAATCTCACTGAAGACTGATGACATGAAGACTGAAGTTTTGGCGGGACTGGGCGGGAAAGTCTGAGCTGCTTTATTAAAGTGCTTTATCACTTTAATGTCAAACTTTCCCCAAATGGTTAAAACCAGTCTGTCATCAGAAAGTGCCTTTTGGATCTAACTCAATGAAGGTTCCTTGCCAGAAGAATAATATCTTTCAAGATATTGTTAAGGAAGCTTTAGGTCCAATGTATATTTAGTTGTTCTATACTTGTGTATAAATAGGAAGCAAATGTGAGGAGTAAAAGTTGACAAGTTTGTGCAATTAATGCAAAGCATTCACAAACCACTTTACTCCTCCAAAGAACAACACAAGCCCCTGAGACAGCTCAGTGGGTAATTTTAAGTTGTCACTCACTTAGTTGAGTTTAGTGAGGAGTCCATACAATACTTGTCAATTCAACCCCAAGTGTTATTCTGCAAACACTTGGGTACGATTCTTTGTGATTAACTTCTAATAAAGAATTAAACGTTGGAAAATATTGTCTCTTATTTTTACGTTACTTTATTGTTAATCATTTTTACATCTTTGTTTAAAGTCATATAACTTGGTTACTTTAGCTTCTTAGTTACTGATAACCAAGTAAAAGGGACCAACAAGTGGTATCAGAGCCTCTGATTTGTAAAACTTAAACCTGTTTTCAAAACTTAAGAGTGCTCAAGTTTTTTAAAATCAAGATCCCACTATGACTGACATAGATGTTTTCCAGCTTGTTGATAAAAAGGGTGGAAGTTATTCAGCAACTGCCCCTCGACTTGAAACTGGCAAATTTAATAAGTGGAAAAAGCGAATGCTTTGCTACTTAACTGGGATGGAACCTTATTACATCAAATTGATTAATGAGGGTCCATATGTCCCAACAACAGCCCAAGGTTTAATTAAACCTGAAGCTCAGTGGACCCCAGATGAAAGGAGGGTGGTCAATCAAGACCAGCGCCTGAAAAGCATCATTATATCATGCCTTCCTGATGATATAATGGAATCAGTGATCAACTGTCCCACTGCCCAGCAGACATGGACTGACCTGGTTCATAGCTATGAAGGGCCTTCTGATACCAAAGAGAATAGAATCATGGACCTGAAGCTTGAATTCAATACCTTCAGGGCCAAGGATTCTGAAAGTCTCTCTGAGACTTATACTCGGTATATGACCCTCCTGAATGAGCTGACCAATGATGGTGTTATACTGTCAAAACATAAGATCAATGTTGGTTTTGTCAATAGTCTCCCTGAGAAGTGGTTAAACTTCTCTCAGGGATTGAGAAATGCAAACCACATTCAGAACCTTGAGCTCCCTGCCATCTATGGGAAGTTTGTCTATGAAGACAATCTTATCACCAGGAGATACCCTGGTAAAGCCCAGGAGACCAAAAAGGCCTTGACAATTACACCCATATCAACTGCTTTCTATTCAAAAGGTGTTGTGCAGGATTTTCAGGATGGATCTGATGATGAGGTTGACCAAAGAACCAGTGAGGAATATCTTAATGATCTTCAAATTGAATTTCATGAAAGAGCACTCCTTGCTAATTCAAAAAGGTTTTTTAAGAAAAACAAATTTCCTTCTAAAGCAAATGACAATACTGTATGCTTTAAATGTGGCAAAATGGGGCATTTTGCTAAAGATTGTTTTTCAAAAACAACTTCAGAACCATCTTTCAAGTTTTCAGGAAACAACTCATTTTCAAGCCCCAGCAAATTTCAACCAAAAATGCTTCAGTCTAGTCAAAGATTTGAAAAAGTCCCTCAAATTGACTTTGAAGCAAAGTACAGAAAGGCAAAAGCTAAGCTTGCCCTTCTTGAATCATCCTCAACAGTGTCTCAGCCTCCTCAGGCTCCAAAGCCTACTCAAGCCAAGAACAAAGGGCTTGTTGCTGAAACGTATGACTGGGATGAGGTTGAAGTGTCCTCTGATGACGATGAAGTTCACATCAATGCCTTGATGGCTCTGTCAGAAGACAACAAACTTGCTGTGGGAAAGAGTCATGCAAGAAATGGTGAATGGGTCAACATCACTATGAGAAAGGTAAATCTTTTACTTTCTATGGATGATGATGATGATTGGAAATCTTACTTAGATTATATTAATGTTGATCTTAAGTATGTTGAAGAGCAAAGACTTAATTTGTTTTCAAAATTTAACAAACTGAGTTTTGAATTAAATCATAGCAGAGATGAATTACTTGCCTTAAAACAAGCCAAGCTTGAAAGTGTTACACTTCAAATTCAAAACTCTGAACTTGTAAAACAAAATCAAGCTCTTCAGGAAGAACTTAAGAAAGAAAAGGAAACTATTTGGAAATGGACTCAGAAAAACCCCAAACTTTTTCAAACACTGAGTCTCTCACCCAGCCCCAAAAAGGCTGGTCTGGGTGATGACCAACTCACTGAAGTTTCTGGGGAGAGTAGCCATTCTACAACTTTTCTATTTACCAACATTCTCTCTAGCAAAGAACTAGCTCCCAAACCCAGTGATTGGATTGAAAGAAACAATCCTGATAGTAAATTGCCAAATTTTAACACTGGAAGAATCCTGGAGCCTGAAAGTCAGGCTATAAAGGAGCTGCTAGGAGTCACTGATGAACTTAGTCCTACTGAGTCCATCACTGAGTCTAAGTCTGATTCACCACTCCCTCCACTGAAACAACTTCAGGGAGCAGAACCCAATTCTGACCTTGCACCATTAGTCTTTCAACCACATTCTCCTAAAGAGAAATCAGGGTTAGGAAGGACTATACTGAAAAGACCTACTCCTGCACCCACTGAACACCAAAAACCTTCAGTAACTACTGAAGTGAAGCCTGAAAGCACTGATTCAAAGGTTGATCAGCTTGCTGAACTTGTCAGGATGCTGAGTGAGAAAATTGAGTCTACTGAGAAAAACTCTGACTCTAAATCTACAAAGCCCTCAGTATCCTCAGGTTCTTCCAAACCAAAAACCACACCCAGACCCTCAGGGAGATGTGAACTGTGCAATTATCCAAATCACAGCACTGATAAATGCTACAGAGTCCTGTTTTGTATGATATGCAAACAAGAGGACCACAGAACTTGTGATCACATCCCCCACACTGCCTCTTTAAAGGCAAGGGGTCAATACAAAACTCAAGGCTATCAGTATGCCACACCTTCCAAACAAAGACTAAAGGCTAAGCCTTTCTCACCATGTCCTCACTGTGGTTTCAATGATCATCTTCCTGATGATTGTATGATGAAAGAATGCTGTGCCATCTGTGGAGATCCCTCCCATGAAACCAGGGGGCATGACAAAGTGATTCAGTCCAGAAGGAAAAACCAAACCAACACTTCTCAGTCACCTGAGGCATCTACCTCCACAAAATGTAAAACATGTGGAAGCTCAGGTCACACAACTTCAGACCATGATTCACTAATTGAGTTCAAAAGGTCCCTGAGGACTAAGCCCACTAGAAGGTGGGTCAACAAGCAAAACTAACCCAGTTTACTGTTTGTGCAGAAACACATCAAGGATCCTACCTGGCATCTAGACAGTGGATGCTCCAGAAGTATGACTGGTGTGAAAAGTTTTCTGCACAAATATGTGGAAGAACCAGGACCCAAAGTAGTATTTGGTGATAACTCATCAGCTCCCACTGAAGGTTATGGTTCAGTAAACTGCAATGGTATAGTTTTCACAAGAATAGCTTATGTTAATGGTCTCAAGTACAACCTGATAAGTGTTTCCCAACTATGTGATGCCAAATACATAGTTCAGTTTGATGACAAGAGAGGGATCATCTTTAATGCCAATAAGGAAGTTGTGTTGATTTCCCCAGGAGGGATGATGTATATGTCCTTGACATGTCATCCCTGACTCAAAATGGGACTTGCCTATTCTCAAAGGCAAGTGAGACAATCAACTGGCTATGGCATAGGAGACTCTCTCATCTCAATTTCAAGAGCATCAACAACCTGGCAAAACAGAACAAAGTCCTGGGCCTTCCATCCCTGGTGTATACCAAAGACAAGCCTTGTTCTGCTTGTGAAAAAGGAAAACACCATAGGGCATCATTCAAAACCAAACAAACCTTTTCCATCAAAAGCTGCCTACATCTTCTTCATATGGACCTTTTTGGACCTGTCAGTCCAATGTCCATTCACCATGAGAAGTATACTCTGGTCATAGTGGATGAATACTCAAGATATACTTGGGTTTACTTCCTGACCAAAAAGAGCCAGGCAGCTGAAACAATCATGTCATTTGTCAGGAACATTGAAAATCAAAATGATGTCAAAGTTAAACAGTTAAGGACTGACAATGGCACTGAATTCAAAAACCAAGACCTTGAGTGTTTTTGTGATGAGAAAGGAATTTCTCAAAATTTCACTTCTCCCTATACTCCTGAACAAAATGGAGTAGCTGAAAGGAGAAATAGAACACTCATTGAGGCAGCAAGAACAATGCTGAATGGCTCAGTCCTCTCAAAACATTTTTGGACTGAGGCAGTTAAAACAGCATGCTACACTCAAAACAGGTCAATCATTGTGAAAAGGCATAATAAGACGCCTTATGAGATATTCAAAGGAAGGATCCCTGACATCATCTATTTTCATGTATTTGGGTGTCCTGTGTTTATACATAATCACAAGGATCACTTAGGTAAATTTGATGCCAAAGCTGATGATGGATACTTCCTGGGATACTCCTTGGTTTCTAAAGCCTCCAGGGTGTTCAACACAAGGAGACAACAAACTGAGGAAACTTATCACATTACTGTTGATGAGAGCACTGAATCCATCAGGTTCTCAAATTCCTCAGTTGAAGAAATTGGTATTGATGACTCATCAAGATATCCTCCTGATGAGTATCATCCTGAGAACAATCCCTCAACCCAATACCAAGCTGATGCTGATGTCTCCTATTACATCATCCCTCACAACCTAACCCAACTACCTATCAGTGAGTTCATAGAAACTCAGCCTGTCTCAAATGAGACTGACACCACTGAACAAATTGTTCAGGAACCCTCAGAACAAATTGTTCCTACTGTTGTCACTGAAGCACATATTGATGAGTTACCTCATGTTCCTGAGTCTGAATCTAATCAGGCTCCTACAAGCTCAAATTCCTATCCCAAACCCCAGGATAGCTGGACTAGATCCAAAATCATTGAGCTTGTGAACATCATTGGTGAACCCACTGAAGGCATGCTCACAAGAAGCAAGGCTGCCAAACTCAAGGCTGCCACTGCCAATATATGTCTTTATGCTGACTATCTCTCAAAAATAGAGCCTAAAAATGTCAAAGAAGCCCTGACTTGTGAAAGTTGGGTTCAGGCCATGAGAGATGAATTGGAACAATTTGACAGAAATGATGTCATGACCCTTGTTGAATGCCCCCAGGGTGTTTTAATCATTGGTATGAAATGGGTCTTTAAGAACAAGACTGATGAGAATGGCACAGTCATCAAAAACAAAGCAAGACTGGTTGCCAAAGGATATAATCAACAGGAAGGTATAGACTATGAGGAAACCTTTGCACCTGTTGCAAGAATGGAAGCCATCAGGATCTTCCTTTCCTATGCAACTTACATGAACTTTAAAGTTTACCAAATGGATGTTAAAAGTGCATTCATGAATGGTAACATCAAAGAAGATGTTTATGTGCAACAGCCTCCTGGTTTCGAAAGTAATGAATACCCCAACCATGTCTACAAGCTTAACAAAGCCCTTTATGGACTGAAACAAGCACCCAGGGCATGGTATGAAACTCTTTTAGCCTTCCTGATCCAAAACAAGTTTGTCAGAGGAAGAATTGACAACACACTGTTCATCTACAGAACAAAGGATGATGTCATTCTTGTCCAAGTATATGTTGATGACATCATCTTTGGCTCAACAAGTTACAAACAATTTGAAGAGCTTATGACCACAAAGTTTGAAATGAGCATGATGGGTGAACTCACATACTTTCTTGGACTCCAAATCAAACAAACTGATAAAGGAATATCCATTTGCCAAGATAAATACCTCAGGAACCTACTGAAGAAATATGAGCTCACTGATTGCTCTTCAGTGAAAACCCCTATGGTTCCTCCTAACAACCTTGGCCCTGATCTCACTGGAAAATCAGTGAATCAAACCCAATACAGAGGAATGATTGGCTCCCTGATGTACTTACTTGCCTCAAGGCCTGATATCCAATTCTCAGTCTGCCTGTGTACCAGATACCAGGCTGACCCTAAAGAATCACATCTCACTGCTGTCAAGAGAATCATCAGGTACCTGAAGGGTACTCCAAACCTTGGTTTGTATTACCCAAAATGTTCAGGATTTGATCTCAAAGGGTACACTGACTCTGACTATGCAGGATGTAACATGGATAGGAAAAGTACTTCAGGATCCTGCCAATTTCTTGGTGGTAAACTTGTGTGTTGGAGTACAAAGAAACAACAATCAGTGGCCATGTCCTCAGCTGAAGCTGAATATATGGCTGCTGCAGGATGTTGTGCAAATGTACTATGGATGAAGAGACAACTGAGTGAATATGGCATTCAGTATAAGATGGTACTTATCTTTTGTGATAATACAAGTGCCATAGCCATCTCAAACAATCCAGTACTTCATCAAAGAACCAAACACATTGACATCAGATACCACTTCATCAGGGACCATATCTCTAATGGAGAAATTGAACTACATTTCATCCCCACTGAGTATCAGCTAGCTGATATCTTCACTAAACCTTTGGATGAACCCACTTTCACAAGATTGAAAGCTGAACTGGGCATGTTGGACATAGAATCAGGGAACTGATCAAAAGTGTTCCAACATGATGTATATTCTCTAGGTCCCTGATCACATCCCTTCCTGAAATTTTTTTTTGAATGATAATTCATTCAGGGGGCTGTGGATGAAAAATGGCATTCAATACCCTAACTAAATTCCGAATACTTAGTTAGTAAATGTCCCAGGTAGGTAACTGATTCCTATTAAATATAGGAATATATGTCACTTACACAACTGGCATCCACATCTTGGGCCCCCACATCTCTTTCACCTAACACCACTGAGCATTAAATGCTCTCTCACACACAAAAGTGTGATGAGTTTTTCCTCTGCAAAAGTGCATTATTTGCAGAGGCACCCCAAAGGGTGAGAGAAAAAAGGGGGGTAGTGGGAATCGTGATATTTAATGCGGATCTCAAACCTATATTATTATGCCGTTTCGGTTGAAAATTATAAATTTTTTATATCCGCAACATCACTACCCTAATTCCCACTATAAATACCCCCACAAAAAGGGAGAAACACACACGCTTTTAAAACCATAACTAAACTCTTGCAAATTTGTTTTCAAAACTGCGTGTGTTTCCCTCACTAATACCATTTTTCAAAACCAGGCTTTTTATATTACCAAATGGCTTCTTCTAAGGTCGTAAAATACGCACCCAATGTGGATTTCCAAATGGAAAGCGTAGACCTTACCAAGAACAATGTGGTGGGGAACTTTGCCTACCCTGCTGGGTACCCTGAATATAGGGAAGTGGTGATGTTCCTTCAGAACTGCTTCCTGACCACCTCATTCACAAAGACCCCCTCAGTCATCTATCATGACTACTTGAGGGAATTTTGGTGCACAACGGTGGTTGAAAACCCTGATGCGCCAAAAGAGGCCAAAATAAAGTTTACAGTCAAGAATGGTACTAAGTCCCTAACTCTTGACTATAAAACTTTTGTCAAAGCCACTGGGCTTGACTACACCACGACCTTCACTGCCCAACCCTCTGAGAAAGAGGTAAAGGAGGTCTTACTGGAATTGGGACCCTATCACAAAAATCACCCTGAGGTGACACCAGGGTCCCTATTATCCAAAGCCCCAATAATTAAGACCTGGTTCCCAGCTCCCTGGAGGATTCTAATGACTTTTGTCATTCAGGTTCTCTGGGGAAATAAATCCTCTACTGAGCAATTGAACACTACTCAGGCAATGATAGTGTTTTGTCTCATTGAGGGTAAAATGATAGACCTTGGAGAAATCATCTTCAGGGACCTCATAGCAAAGTTAGGGGGGAAGTCTAGGAAAAAACATATGTCATATCCTAGATTTGTTTCCTGTGCCCTACAAGACTTGCTTGGGTCTGAGTATGATAGGCCTGACGCAACAGGTTTTGAGCCTGACGTCCTACACAAGGCAAGTTACTCACGTGACCCTCTTGAGGTTACACCTGTCACCTTGACATTGTACATGCGTACTGCTATCCAGGGTGACAATAAAGTTTCACCAGTCCCCTCTCCCACCAAAAAGGTGAAGAGGAAGAAGGGACAGGGGTCCAGGAAGGTGGCTCAACCCAAGTCACTCGACACTGGGACCTCTGATCCCAAGCCTACAATGAGGCAACCACAACAGCCCTTGACTGCTGACACCATGAAAATTATAACCCAGTCACTAGGCCTGCAACAAAAGCCAACGGAGGGCACTGAGACATCACACTCAGTGTCCTCGGGCATACCCGTTTCCAAAGACTCTACTGTCATAAACAAGACGGTTGAGCCGAAACAAACCAAACCTTCACATCCTGCTAAAGGCTCTGGCAAATCACAACCAGAGTCTCAGGGAGTAAGGGATCCTAAATCCTCGGTGGGGCAGCACTACTCCACTGAGAAGGGGGTCCACAAAAAATCACATCCTGCTAAAGGCTCGGGTAAATCACAACCCAAGCATCAGGGAGTTCATGTTCCTAAACCTTCGACAGGCCAGAACAAGCCTGTTGGAAAGGGGGACTCAACCACTCATCTGCCTGATGAGGACATTCGCAAATCAAAGCTTTTGTCTGAGGGCACCCCTACTCATCCCTAAGACTCAGTGGGAAACAGACAACCTACTGATAGGGACACAACAATCACGGCTCCTCGTGATGGCACTGAGAAACACCCATCAGTGTCTGAAGGGGTCACGGGGGACAAAGATTCAGAGGGATATAAACCACCCGCTGATATGGAACCCAAAACCACTCCCGGAGGTGCGCAAAACTTGGGAACTGGCCTTAAAGACCAGGTAGGTAAAACCCAACCTACCGGATTTGAGGGGTCAGGACCTGGCCAAAATGAAGGCAAATCTTCTTATGAAGAGGAGCCGGATAACCTCCATTTGTTGCAGATAACCTCCCTAGCGGATGCTCAAGCATTCTTATTTTCTGATGATGAATTCAACAGTGACGAGGAAGTCTTCACGACCGGAGATGATATGGAGGATGAGGAGACAGTCCCTGAACCTGTTACTCAGTCTCCTCAAACCTCTAACCATGACGAAGATGAACAACATTCCGAGCCGGAAACCTCAGAAGATGCTTCAACTCCTCTCACTGAAAGAGCCTTCAAAAAGTTCATCAAGAAAATGACTAATGTTTTGTACAGGGGGGTCACTGAAGAGGTGTTTGACCTGCATACTGAGCAAGCAGTCCACTATCACCTCCTCAAAGATGCTGTTGAAGAATACACTGATGATGTCAGGGATCAAAATTCCACTGTCTCTTACTCCCTAACACAAATGGCTTCGCACATCAATCAGTTTTTGGAATCCCTAAAGGAGCTGGCTACAGGGGTTAAGTCAGTTCAAGAATCAGTCAAGGATGATCCTGAGCTCAACAAGAGAATTCTTCAGGCATCTGAGACGTACCAGGTCAACTCGGCGGCTCTTACTGAGTTACTTGGTTTGATAAGGGATTCAAATGTTCAGAATCTCAGCTCCACGGTGGAGTCCCTCAAGTCTTCCTTCACTCAGTTGGAAGCATCAGTGACAGCTCAATCCCGGAAGTCCGCATCTCTGGCATGGACAATGGGATCCAGGATGACTGCCCTTGAAAGTTCTCAGGCTTCACTTGACTCCAAGGTATCTCTCATTCATCAGGATACTGTAGAGATCAAGTCCATGATGACGGAAATGTTTCAAGCCTTCAAGGGTACTTCTACTTCATCTTCAGTAACTCCAACACTTGCCATCACTGCAGCTCCGACAATTGTTGAGGGGGAGAATGTTCCTGAAACCCCTGTTACTGATGAACAAGAAGCTGGACAGCCCTCTCACACTGAGGGGGAGCATGTCACTGAAGCCACACCAATCACTCAAGTTCCCCCACAAGAGGAACCAGTCTCCTCCACTCTCTTTCAGGACAGAGGAAAAAGCATAGCCACCACCTCAGAACCTGAAGTAAGACTCCAGCCTGCCTCCAAAATTGTCTGAGTTGACCCTGATGAACCTATCAGGGTCCCGTATGAAATTAATGGAAAAATCTATCAACTCACTCATGACCAAATACAAGACTACATGGGAAGAATTGAGAAAGCGGCAAAGGCAGCTGAAGAAGAGAAATTGAGCAAGCCTAAACTGATACAGGTTGTTCATGAGGAGGCTGAAAAGATTGGTCTGGATACTGAGGCACTAGCAAATGAGCAAGCTGGTGCAGCCTTTAAAAAGGCTCAGGAAGAACAGATGAATGCTCTGAAAAGGGAAAGGGAAGAAAAGCTGAAAAGGCAAGCTCAAATCAGAAAGACCAGGGTTGAAAGATATCATTGGGTGATGAAGGAAAGATTGAAGCCTGAAACCATCACTGACATCAAAATCCACAGGAATACCAAACCCGCAATGGTTACTGTCTTCAGGGGGCTGATAAAAGAATCATGGACACTCATAACCCATTCAAATTCGCTGACTTTGGGATCACTGAACTTGATGAACTCCGACCCATCATCGCCAAGAAAAATGGTGTCGTGGTTGATCAACTTCTCAAGTCACTTAGTGAAAGGTATGACAGACTGAGAGCAATGCCTGAAGCCTTCAACATTCCCTCCCTTCTTCCTGCTCCAACAACAGGAACCGCTTCATCAACAGCCACCAAAAGAAAAAGGAAGCACATTGAATCCGAGTCTGAGGTCAAGGTCCCAGGATTGGATTGTGATAGGTCTGTTCCTGAAGGAATCACCTTCGTGAACAATACTGTGCTTGAAACCCCTGAACGAGGTCTATGCTTTACGGATGAATATGGAGACCTTGCCTTCCAAAGGTGGTCTGATATAGACAAGGTAGGGGTCACGGCAATGGTATCGTACCTGATGTTAGCTTCTCCTATACAAAGTGGTGCAAACCAAAGGTTCTGTAAGGACCTTAGGACCAAGATTGAGAAGCATCCTGAGAAACACCTGCTGAGAACAAAGAAAGCTAAGATTGAGGGACTTGGTTATCATCTGAACATCTGATCTGCAACAACTATCTTTATTTTGTTTGTAATTTGTAGGAAAATTTAATAGCTATGAATAAACTGATGTTTTTGTTTAAATAGTTATGTCCTACTTACAATTACAACAAACATTCAGCAAGAGAAGATGTACCCTGACAACTCATGCTGAATCAAGTATCACTTAGGCTATTTGTATGTTCAAATAGGGGGAGATTGTTGGGTCACTGAATTCCCCAAATCTTCTAACAAGGATTTGAACGTAAAATCCCCTAAGTGTAAACAAGTCACCGAGTGAACAGTAACTCAGTGAGTCACCTTCAGGATGCTAAGACCGAGCCTAAGAAGAAAGGTTCTCCATTCAGTGAGGCGGAACTCAGTGAAGTGTGATCTAAGCCAAGAAGAAGGTGATGGGTTCAGTGAGGATGACAATAACTCACTGAACCCCAATGACTCCTCAACAACTTAATCGCACTGAAGACTGATGACATGAAGACTGAAGTTTTGGCGGGACTGGGCGGGAAAGTCTGAGCTGCTTTATTAAAGTGCTTTATCACTTTAATGTCAAACTTTCCCCAAATGGTTAAAACCAGTCTGTCATCAGAAAGTGCCTTTTGGATCTAACTCAATGAAGGTTCCTTGCCAGAAGAATAATATCTTTCAAGATATTGTTAAGGAAGCTTTAGGTCCAATGTATATTTAGTTGTTCTATACTTGTGTATAAATAGGAAGCAAATGTGAGGAGTAAAAGTTGACAAGTTTGTGCAATTAATGCAAAGCATTCATAAACCACTTTACTCCTCCAAAGAACAACACAAGCCCCTGAGACAGCTCAGTGGGTAATTTTAAGTTGTCACTCACTTAGTTGAGTTTAGTGAGGAGTCCATACAATACTTGTCAATTCAACCCCAAGTGTTATTCCGCAAACACTTGGGTACGATTCTTTGTGATTAACTTCTAATAAAGAATTAAACGTTGGAAAATATTGTCTCTTATTTTTACGTTACTTTATTGTTAATCATTTTTACATCTTTGTTTAAAGTCATATAACTTGGTTACTTTAGCTTCTTAGTTACTGATAACCAAGTAAAAGGGACCAACACGCCACAGTGGTGACCAAGGGTTTTTTTTTTTTTTTTTTTTTTTTTTTTTTTTTTTTTTTACATGATACATGATACGCTTATTAACATGAAACATGTCAACCTTTTATGTGTATATATCTATATCTGCATGCATGTGTATACAACACATATACACCACATACACTTCAACCAAATTAATGATATGAATTTCCGTTTAAGATCTTCATAATAAAATTTTTAAATCTCAGCAAACAAAACTCCATACTTTGTCACTATCCCTTCATAGAACAAGAAATTTGCAGCAAGACAACTACATTTAAACCACTTGACTACTTGAGATTCCATATTAGTAGTACTGGAAGCAAAAAACGGGGCAAGTTAGGAAGACTTTTGGTGTCAAATGGTAAGGTTTTTGTTTGTTTGTGTGTAGCAAAAATCGGTTGAAAATAAAACCGATAGCTGTTTTTGTTCTTTGTCGACCGATATTCGTCCAAAGTGCCACATTGATTGTGACCGACTTCAAATTCGGTCGAGCACAATGACCAACCGATATATTACGTCCCATTGCGTCCAGCCTTAGTGATCGTGTCTTCACTTTCCAAGTTTTACATGTTTTAAGACTATAGATAGGATGTTAGAATTAATATACCATGACAATCATATAAACAGATAAACACATATGCGAAAGCGTAGGAACATCTATAACATATAAAGATTAACATAAACTTAAATAAGAACGTACCTTTGTGATTCTAGCAAGAACAAGAATCAATCTTTATAAACCTTCAATTGAATGAACCCTAATCAGGCTTTATATGGATTAATGATTAACCCCTTACCGTTTTTTTAATCAATCCCTTGATAATTACTATAGTGAGTAATTTCCTCGTTCTTGTACACATAAATTAATAACGAATTAAAGGTTATGCTAGTAAACAAAACACAAGACTTTCTTATTGAAAATTTTCGATCAAAGAACCCTTAGGGGTTGGTGATCGATCCGCCAACAAGGAGAAACAAAAGAAGAGAAAAAAACTTTTTAGGGTTTTGTGTGTGTGCACAAAAGGTACCAAAGTTTTAACCCTATGTTTGTTAATATATTGAATGAAAAACTTAGGGAACAAGTTAGGTTTGGGTTGGGTTTCCCCTCCCCCTTGTAAAACTGGCCATAGACCCATATGGTTGTTCCGGAACCTTCTTGTCTTCTATTTTCATTCTAGTCCTTGTTCTTTTCGTCTAACGATAGTTTTAGTCAATTCCGTTAAATACTAACGACTGTTAGGCTTTTCTCGCGTTCAAAATAATTATATATATAACATTTAATATATATCAATTATTATACTTTAATTCTTGTAACAACCGTGGTTTTGACAGGTCAGTTTGACTGATAGTCTTGACTCGGTTGACGTTTTTTTTTGTGTGTGTATTAGGTGTTTGAAGTGATATATGAGTGATATAGGTGAGTTTTAACACTAAATCCCTTTGCGTAAGTGGTTTTATTGTGATTTGGAAAGTTTGGAAATTGGAAAAGTTCATTTTGATCACCTCTGTGGTGTAGAAATGACTTGTGTAGCTTTGGTGTTTTTGTGTTTATGCGTAACGAGGCTTCGTTCAAGTAATTGAGCGTTAGTAAGTTACGTGGGATTTGTTTTTATGAGTTATATTTCAAAAAGAGTGTGAAATTCTATTTTTGGAAACTTTATTTTGAAAATGATTATTTTCTGGTTTGTCGTAAAATTAAGGTTTATCGCGTAAGACGTTAGGTTTTGTTTTGGGAGTTTATAAAATATGGAAAGTATGAGGTTTTGAGTGTAATAAATAAATTTAATAAAAATAAATAAAATAATAAATATAATTAAGGGGGGCGGCCGAATATATGGTTTTGGGGAAAAAAGGAAACCAAATTTGAGTCCAATTACAACTCCTAACTAAAAGGGTTATCTAGAATTATATTAGGATAGTATATATACAAAACCAAAACACTCCAAAACCCTTTTTCTATGGTTTTGGGTCGACACATGGAGAATCAAGAGGGAAAAATTAGGGTTTCATAATTGTCTAGCAATAATCAAGAATCAAGGTAAAATCTTTAACCCTTATGTGTAATTAATCAATTATTGTTATGATTCATGTAATAATTAATATGATAGAATCTAGGGTTTGTAAAATTCTGTAAATTATTGAAGTAAAACATGTTAGGATGATTAGATGTTAATATTATGGGTAATGGTTAAGGGAATTGAGTGTTAAACGCGTTAGATTATGTGTTAGGGTTTGGACAGATTTGTAAGGCTGTAAAGATGTGAGTGTATATAACAGATGGTTATGAGTTAACTCACGAATTTTAAGTCTAAATTGAAGTATAGTGAAAGAGATTTCCAAAAAGTCCAGCCACGATCGATTTTGAGGTCGGGAAGTCGGTCTTTTGATTTTTCTTTGTTAAGGTTACAAAGCTGTCAAACCGGGACAGATTTTGGGTAAAAGTTTGAGGGTGGCATGTGGTTGTAAAAGTGGTATTTTGACTTGGTCTTCTGGAATAGTTAAGTTTTAGGTTATATTAGACTACCACGAAGAGGATTCGCGATAAAAACTTGTGGAAGTAATTATTAAAAATCAAAACTTTTTGGTGTGCGTTCAGATCCGAATTGGAGTAGTTGATAAGTTTGAATTTTCTATGAGTACTTGTCTGTGTTATTGGTCCATGGTCTTCTGGGATTAGCTTCTATGCTTACGAGAGACCATGGTAAATTTTTGGTGTGAGTTGTTAAGCTTTATTTGTCGTGAGTTCGTGTGAGTGAATGTAGTAAAAAATTCTGCGTTTTCTGAGTTTTAGAGTGCAAGGGATTTAGTGAGTATTAAGTTATGGTAGTGGTTAGTGTGGTGTCTAGGAGATCCATGGTGGGTCATATGAGTCTTAGACATCCATCATATGAGTATTACATGGGTTGTAGCTTTTAGCTTGGCCTTGTGTAATATGGATTATTTTTGTGTGCTATAGATTGTGAATTGTTTTTGTAGAAGCTGCGGAGTTTAAGGTGAGTTCATAGTCCCATATTTTTATTTTGTTTTAAACTTGGGATGGGAATGATGCTTGTCTTAAATGTTTTGGTTTACTGTGATTATGTGTGTGGTATTAAAGAGCTTGGACTTATAATGTTGTCGTATGTATGCTATGTGTGATTATTTGCTTGTGTGGATACATATGTTTGGTCCAATTGGGGGGGGGGGGGAGTATCCAATTGGAGAGTAATACTCCTGCACGTACCAAATTATGTGGATTGGATAATGTGATGATAATGCTGTGTGGTCCAATTGGGGGGGGGGGAGTACCCAATTGGAGAGTAATACTCCTACTCGTTACCGGTTTTTGGGATTCAATTGGGAGGGTGCTTACCCTGTTGCTCGCGCATGCGACCTAATTGATGGCATATTGATGGGTACTAATTTGGATCGGTGGGTACGTTCCGCCCAATGGTTGCCTTATGAGTGTTGTTGCCTTATGTATGGATATTAACTTGCAAATGCATGTAGCTATATGATAGCTATAATTTATTTGTCCAGCTATATTTTGTAATCACAGTAAATTTGGTTGCCTTGTGTGTTGAGTCTTAAACCTATGAATCTCACCAACATTATGTTGACGTTTTAAGCATCATTTTCAGGTAAGCTTTCTAAGGATAAGATAGAAGGATGTGGATAGACGAGACCTTAGTTGCATTGGAAGTGGTTTATCCTCTATGTTTGGATTTATGTTTTGTTTTGGTTATTTTATTTTGGGGTATTGTTACAACACTTTGTGTTTGTACATTGCTCTATTTTTGTGCATGTAGTTGTTCTCTATGAAGACACCAGGTGTTGTGATGATATCCATGAAGTTACACCCGCGCGTTTCCGCCGTGGCGGGGTGTGACAGATTGGTATCAGAGCCTTGGTTTTAGAGAATTAGGTGGTTTAACCTAGACTATAGCCTAGGAGTCCTTCATATAGTTGCATTTAGGATCTATGTGTAAGTATAGTATTTTATATGTCTATTTTTCCTATATTTATGAGATATTTTATTGAGTTCGGACGTCTATTCTATCCCCTATACGTAGTATTATATATATCGACTTTATTATATCGTATTCCGAGCGTATGATGCTTCGTTGGACTGTCGGTGTCAATATAGGATGCGAGAGAAGTGGTAGGATGAAGCGGATTAACCGCAGAATCTGAGTTCTCACTAGCATGTATCCATGTTTGGACAAGGAGAGGACGTTTTTGGGAAACGTTGGTGGAGAAGAAGTGGAGAGGTTTGGAACCACGGTAACTTCTGGAGATGGAGCCATTACCAGATACCCTTGGTAGTGTCCTCACTTCACATAGGAAAGAGATGTGGTTTAGTCTAAACCTCATGATTTGTATGCACTTGTGAATCATGCTGAATTGAAAGAAAAAAATAGAGATGGTTTTGCATGTTGTCGACTACCTCAACATGTAGGAAACATGAATGGGTGGTTGAGTAAAGATGAAAGGGAGTTAGGATGGAATGGTGTGGATTCGGATCTAGAGTCCACAGCGAGTTGTTAGTTGAATTGATCTGAGTGGGGAGGTAAGTGCGAGAGTGGAGTTGAGCCATTATGCGACGTCTTTTGTTTTGTGTTATGTTTTGGAATTTGTATATTGTCTTCTGCCGTCTGGAGCCATGTTGGAGCGTGATTACTCTTGGATATTGGATCGACCTTATCCTAGTGATTTTGACTGTGGAGTTTACGTGATCGTTGGAAATTGTTCCATGTGAGATGATTGTTGCGACGCCTTTTGTTTTTGTTTACGTGATGGTTTGCATGATGTGTTGTCATAGGAGGGAGTACATTTTTGAAAGGGGGCATAGATAATTATGGTGGCCAACATAATTATACATGCGTCACAACATAAGTGGACTTGCAAGTATGATAGCATGGATTGCATGGTGTATTAGGTGCTATGTGGTATATGTGCGCTATCATTGAGATGTGTGGTTTTGGAAGTAAGTTTGCGTGTGGAATAGGCTTATAACTATGGTCGCGAACATAATTATAAGGGTATCACACACGTGGACTTGTGACCATTATTGCATTGATTGATGTTTATTGTTATATGCTGTGGTAGATGGTATGTGATATCATGATTGGTGATGGCTGTATGGTTAGAGAAGTATTCTCTCAACCGTTAGGGCAGTCGTTATATGTTGGGGTGTGTAGGTGGTAAGATTCCATTCTACCTATCATACGTTGATACCTCAATTATCAGTGGGTACTTATGTTGTGGTATTTAAGTTGATTCGTTTGCTAGACGCTCCGTTTGTATACCTAATTCTTTGGTTGGCATTCCTACTCGTACCATGATGGTACAGATGCCATACTCTTTCTATTTGACGTCGTATTAGGTGTTGGATAATCGAATTTGTTTTTGTTGGATAATAGTTCATTTCTTTGGTGATTCCATACATTCATTCCTCGGATGAATGTTATGCTATTCTTCAAGTATTGTTGGTTCGTGACGAGTTGGTGTGGATATTTGATTCCTCATTTACACACACCAATTGAATTTTGTGACATGTTTTGTGATCTGTTAGTATCGGTGTTTTTCTATGATTTTGGTTTGATCGTTGTACGAATGAGTCTGTAAGTTTATCGTTTGGTTTTCAATGTATTTGCGTGAGTGTTCACTGGTATGAGTTCGTTTGAGGATTATTTTGATTACGGAATTCTTCAATGTCTTTCGCGTTCGATTAAGAGGTTGTGTTAGAGTCTTTATGGCATTTTACAAATTCGTTTTGGGTATTTGAAGGTAGTTTGATGGAAACTAATATTTTATGGGAAATGAAGTGTAAAAAAAAAATGGTTATGTTGATGTCTTACATAAAATGGTTTATATATATTTTATAAAAAAAATGTATAAGTTTAAGGTATGTCTTGTGAAAAACGGTGTTCATTTGTTTTTGGGAAGGTCGAGTACGGGAATAAGAACTGTCTATGGTTCTCATTTACCAAACTTGTTATGTATTTGGTTTATCGAGTGTTTCTTTCAGTGAGGTACGCTTGTGCACGTTTCTATTTTTATTGGGAAAATTTCTCATTGTGTTTTTCTAGCTTTGATTTTGATGTTCGCTACTTCGCTATTCGGTAATTCGTACCCCTTTTGAGTTCGTTAATATACGTTTTAGTTCGACCGGTTTCGTGGTTCGCGTCGTTTACTTAGGATAGATTGTCGTTTTGATTATCGATTTGTTTGTTGAATAGGAAGAGGGTGTTTGCCAAGTTGTTCAAGTGAGAGGTTTAGCTTCAAGATGTACGTTCTTCGGATTGCGTGGGCATCGCGGAGATAGAAGATTCATAAGAGGAACTATGTGATGCGTGATTTAAAGTTGGGGAGTAGAACTTGGAGATGATATTTGTATCGAGCAGAAAGTGTGGTCTACCCAGATCATGAGAATCTTTAGCATATATTTGACAAGAGGTTAATATATGTTGAAGAGAAGTTGGGTGTGGAGTTTCTCAGTGACTACGATTGTCTGATTCGCTATCGTCAAGGAAGGGAGGACATCGTGGTAAGAGCGCTGAGCGGGAATGAACGAGTGAAACTTGGATGTTTGTGAGCAATGATTATGATAATTTAGTTCGGAGTTAAGAGGATGATGTTAACAGCCTAGAGAGAGAGGTTCAAGGATGAGAACATGTAAGAAGAATAATTACTTGGTTTAGACCAGTAAATGGAAAGGAACGAAGATGGAGGAATGTACCTTGCGGACCAGTTATTGGTTTCCTTGAGAGGAAGCGTAAGGACATCATTCATGCAAGGTATTTGATACATCCGAGTATGGATAAGACGTATTATTACCTTAGCAAGAGGTGTATGGAGGAGTTGGTAAAGAACCTTGGGGTGTCGCGTTGAGCATCAAGAAACATGATGAAATACTTACTTCGCGATAGTGGTAAACGTGTTATAGAATCTTGAGATAGCGTATGAAGATGAGTACGACTTATCGTTCTTAAATGAGTGAACTAAGTGAGCATACAAATCAGGAGATGGATGGTGAGCTGAGAGCATGGGTGTGTTTGATTTTGGAGAAAGTCGGGGTATACATTTATCCTTAGCTGAGTTCTCCTATATCAACAATTATCATTCTAGTATTGAGTATGTGTCGTGTGAAAAGTTGTATGGAAGGTAATGTAGGTCACCTGTTCTGTGGGCAAAGGTTGGGACAAGCCAACTAATTGGTCCTGAACTAGAACGAGAAACTACGAATAAGGTTTTCGGATTAAGGAAAGACTTAAGGCAGCAAGAGATCGCCAAAAGAGTTGTGCGGATTATTGCCGTAAACCCTTGGAGTTTGGTGATGGTGATACTGTTAGGTTAAAAGTATCTCCTTGGAAGGGTGTGGTGCATTTCGGTAAGAAAGGCAAGCTAGCACCGAGATACGTAGGACCATTTGAGATTTCGGAAAGGATTTGATTTGTGGCATACCGGTTGAAGTTAGCTGAGGTATTGAGTGGTGTACATGATACGTTTCACGTATATAATTGAAAGAAGTGTTTGGCGGATGCTAGTCTGCATGTGCCATTAGATGAGAGTAAGGTTGACAAGACTCTTCGTTTTGTCGAGAAACCTGTTGAGATTATGGAATTGAGATGTTAAGAGTTTGAAGTGTGGTGATATAGCGTTGGTAAAGGTATGGTGGGATTCTAAGCGTGGTCCTGAGTTTACTTGGGAGCGTGAGGAATCAGATGTAATTAATGTTTGTTTTATGTGTAACCATTATATGTGGTGTTTCCTGCGGTTACCATTTGGGTTTTCATTTGGTTCGAGAGTATCATACCTATCTGTGAGAAGTTGTTTGGATTGTTGATGTTATTGATCGGGGAGTGTATCTATTTGCGTGTATCGTTGGAGTGACGGGATGTTTTTTTTATCGTGTGAATTCGAGTATTTAGTCGGTTCACATTTTTGCGATTTTTCTCTCTACGATTTTATGGTGTGGTATTTATCCGCTTAAAAATCCATAAATTTCCTTTTGCTGTTGTGAGTGGTGACTAAGTGGGGGATGATGTAACAACCGTGGTTTTGACAGGTCAGTTTGACTGATATTCTTGACTCGGTTGACCTTTTTTTGGTGTGTATTAGGTGTTTGAAGTGATATATGAGTGATATAGGTGAGTTTTAGCACTAAATCCCTTTGCGTAAGTGGTTTTATTGTGATTTGGAAAGTTTGGAAATTGGAAAAGTTCATTTTGATCACCTCTGTGGTGTAGAAATGACTTGTGTAGTTTTGGTGTTTTTGTGTTTATGCGTAACGAGGCTTCGTTCAAGTAATTGAGCGTTAGTAAGTTACGTGGGATTTGTTTTTATGAGTTATATTTCAAAAAGAGTGTGAAATTCTATTTTTGGAAACTTTATTTTGAAAATGATTATTTTCCGGTTTGTCGTAAAATTAAGGTTTATCGCGTAAGACGTTAGGTTTTGTTTTGGGAGTTTATAAAATATGGAAAGTATGAGGTTTTGAGTGTAATAAATAAATTTAATAAAAATAAATAAAATAATAAATATAATTAAGGGGGCGGCCGAATATATGGTTTTGGGGGAAAAAGGAAACCAAATTTGAGTCCAATTACAACTCCTAACTAAAAGGGTTATCTAGAATTATATTAGGATAGTATATATACAAAACCAAAACACTCCAAAACCCTTTTTCTATGGTTTTGGGTCGACACATGGAGAATCAAGAGGGAAAAATTAGGGTTTCATAATTGTCTAGCAATAATCAAGAATCAAGGTAAAATCTTTAACCCTTATGTGTAATTAATCAATTATTGTTATGATTCATGTAATAATTAATATGATGGAATCTAGGGTTTATAAACTTCTGTAAATTATTGAAGTAAAACATGTTAGGATGATTAGATGTTAATATTATGGGTAATGGTTAAGGGAATTGAGTGTTAAACGCGTTAGATTATGTGTTAGGGTTTGGACAGATTTGTAAGGCTGTAAAGATGTGAGTGTATATAACAGATGGTGATGAGTTAAGTCACGAATTTTAAGTCTAAATTGAATTATAATGAAAGATCTTTCCAAAAAGTCCAGCCACGATCGATTTTGAGGTCGGGAAGTCGGTCTTTTGATTTTTCTTTGTTAAGGTGTCAAAGCTGTCAAACCGGGACAGATTTTGGGTAAAAGTTTGAGGGTGGCATGTGGTTGTAAAAGTGGTATTTTGACTTGGTCTTCTGGAATAGTTAAGTTTTAGGTTATATTAGACTACCACGAAGAGGATTCGCGATAAAAACTTGTGGAAGTAATTATTAAAAATCAAAACTTTTTGGTGTGCGTTCAGATCCGAATTGGAGTAGTTGATAAGTTTGAATTTTCTATGAGTACTTGTCTGTGTTATTGGTCTATGGTCTTCTGGGATTAGCTTCTATGCTTATGAGAGACCATGGTAAATTTTTATTGTGAGTTGTTAAGCTTTATTTGTCGTGAGTTCGTGTGAGTGAATGTACTCAAAAATTCTGTGTTTTCTGAGTTTTAGAGTGCAAGGGATTTAGTGAGTATTAAGTTATGGTAGTGGTTAGTGTGGTGTCTAGGAGATCCATGGTGGGTCATATGATTCTTAGACATCCATCATATGAGTATTACATGGGTTGTAGCTTTTAGCTTGGCCTTGTGTAATGTGGATTATTTTTGTGTGCTATAGATTGTGAATTGTTTTTGTAGAAGCTGCGGAGTTTAAGGTGAGTTCATAGTCCCATATTTTTATTTTGTTTTAAACTTGGGATGGGAATGATGCTTGTCTTAAATATTTTGGTTTACTGTGATTATGTGTGTGGTATTAAAGAGCTTGGACTTATAATGTTGTCGTATGTATGCTATGTGTGATTATTTGCTTTTGTGGATACGTATGTTTGGTCCAATTGGGGGGGGGGGGGGGAGTATTCAATTGTAGAGTAATACTCTTGCTCGTACCAAATTATGTAGATTGGATAATGTGATGATAATGCTGTGTGGTCCAATTGGGGGGGGGGGGGGGAGTATCCAATTGGAGAGTAATACTCCTACTCGTTACCGGTTTTTGGGATTCAATTGGGAGGGTGCTTACCCTGTTGCTCGCGCATGCGACCTAATTGATGGCATATTGATGGGTACTAATTTGAATCGGTGGGCACGCTCCGCCCAACGGTTGCCTTATGAGTGTTGTTGCCTTATGTGTGGATATTAACTTGCAAATGCATGTAGCTATATGATAACTATAATTTATTTGTCCAGCTATATTTTGTAATCACAGTAAATTCGGTTGCCTTGTGTGTTGAGTCTTAAAACCTATGAATCTCACCAACATTATGTTGACGTTTTAAGCATCATTTTCAGGTGAGCTTTCTAAGGATAAGATAGAAGGATGTGGATAGACGAGACCTTAGTTGCATTGGAAGTGGTTTATCCTCTATGTTTGGATTTATGTTTTGTTTTGGTTATTTTATTTTGGGGTATTGTTACAACACTTTGTGTTTGTACATTGCTCTATTTTTGTGCATGTAGTTGTTCTCTATGAAGACACCAGGTGTTGTGATGATATCCATGAAGTTACACCCGCGCGTTTCCGCCGTGGCGGGGTGTGACAATTCTCGTTTGTAATGTGTGCAATCCCGATGTATCGAGTTCAATACTAGACATATGCATATTAATATTTATCCACAAACTCTAACAGCTCCCACTTGGATATCTATTAATAGCATAATAACATTGGTTAGCGTCTAGCAACACACCAATGCCCCTAGTTCAACTCGAGGAAGGTCTCCTAGAAAAATCTTTAATGATTCATCATTATTATTATTATCCTTTTGTTACTAATACCATGTTAATAAAGATATGGATCTTAGTCATTCTTTAATTAACAATTATGTTTCTCGTTGTTTATGATTGAACAAGATTACCAAAATATCTGAACTTATTCCATATAGACTTTGGGCGTGCGCACGCAAACATCTTATCAACCCTACGAGGGGCCCAGCAGTATTAAACTTCAAAACAAATTTGAAGGAACAAATTCTTTCTTGACCATAAGCAATAACCCATGAACTTTGCAACACTTCTGAAAACAATCCTTATAACTACCAGTTACGGATAGCGGTAAATTGCTTCACAGAAATGCACTACATCCATGACACTTATCTGGTATCTCAAGTCTGAGGATAACTATTTTCATGATTTACTTAATGACAAGATCCATAAAACTCATGTAGTTGGGATAAGTCATATATTCAATTAATTTAATATCATGTGAAATTGGTATGTCAACGCATCAATACACTTTCAAGTATATTCTAACCAATATTCAGATTTTTCTTAGTTTAATGATATTCCTATATCATTAATTGACAAGGGACATTTAGAATAACATAACATAAGTTATTCACGGATAACATGCAAATATATGATACAATCTATTACTCCTTCCGTCCCATATTAAATGTCCATGTTTGATTTTTCAAGTCTTTCTTTATCAACTTTGACTTTAAATATTTTTGCTTGTGTTATAGAGTATTTGATAAAAATTATATGCAATGAAAATACATTTAAAATTTAATTCATTCATATATTTTGTATCAAGTATTATATTACACAAACACAAATATTTAAGGTCAAAGTTGAGAAAGAAAGACTTGAAAAAGTCAAACATGGCATTTAATATGGGACGGAGGGAGTATTAATGAAAATAAACGTACTAAGTACTTTAATTCATTATAAATAATTATTGTTTAATATCCCATATCCAAATACTAAATAGATCAATGCATGATAATTCTAGTTATTGAATTTTGTCTAAAGCAATGACTTGTGACAATTATGCCTCAAGCAATGACAACCATACTTGTTGACAAGACATTTATTTCAACTAACTTTGATCTATCGGAATTTTAAGAATACTTATTTCAAGAATTCAATTATTGAAATTCTTGTATGTGTATATCCAACTATATTGATATAGCTACATAATATTTCATAAATGGTGTGACATCCTCAATCACCAACTTATGACAATCAAACTTTCAAACAATTTAAAGTTTAAAGTATTCTAATTCTTTAATGTATAATGCAACTATGCTCTTAGTTGAGCACAACTAGGTCACATGGCTATTAATAAAGATAAAATCCTACCATGACTCGTATTGAGTGTCATCTTAATTTAAACCAACATCATTGTATAAACACTACAATATGCTCTATAAAATCCAGTAAACTTAATATCCATTGTGTAATGTTTGATACCTTCAATCTTTCAAGATTTATTGTCGGCTATAACAATTACGCAACAATTTGCCATATTGTTTATACTTAGAATTTAGGAGCAATTCCAGGTTGATGATCATTATTCTAAGTCCAAACATATTCCATTAAAATATTTACTAGTATTACACAAGTTATATAATAACTTTTAATTGGATATCAAATATTGTCAAATCATTTAGCATTAAGCATGATACAACAATAATCTAATGCACATGGAAAATTCTTCAGTCAAACTTAGATTTCATTCATGTTATATCTTTTCAAAATATATATATATATATATATATATATATATATATATATATATATATATATATATATATATATATATATATATATATATTCTAAATGACATATCATATTCTATTATAATTTATTTACCATACATGTTTATTAAATAATAAACTTTTGTTCCAATGTTGTATGTTTTATTTTCTAAATCTTCTAAGTAGCATTTCATTCCAAACTAAGACTTAACATTTACTTATATGGAATGTTACTTCTTATATATTTTACAACATATATGATTTACTAAGTCAAACATAATACTCCCACTAGCTTTCAAGAATACTTAGAAATTATCTTATTTTAATTATAAATCAAAACACGGATTTAATAATTAAACATAAGAGTAATCTCCTAGATGAATGCATTTATCCATTCATGAATTATTGCACTTTGTATTTCATAAACTCCTTTTGATTACTTATCGTCCTCGCTCAAGTAATCATTCAAGAAAGAGTTTTGAAATTCATTGTCAAATTTCATATTCATGAAAATAAGTATGACAATTATCAACTTTGTATCTTTAATGTTCTTAGAAAAGAATATTCAATCATAGTTAATTGCTTAAATATGATTAATAATCTTTTCATAAGATATGCATTAAAATATGTGTACAATTTTGTCCATATGATTTCTACACAAAGATTTAAACCACTAGGGTTACATTATCTTTGAATAAACTCATGTTCATTCTCTAACTATTAAGAATTAAGATAACTCAAATTAAAATTTTAAATATCTTTATGAACAACATCTATAACATTCATAATATGAGTAATTTACCCAATTCATTATTTTTGTAATACATCATCATATAATCCTCAGCATATTAATCAAATATCTGAGATATCCAAGTGGATCTATGAATGAGAATTCCATCATCTTGAGGTTTATCATTTACATGTTTAGCCTCATCATGATTTTCACTAGTGTGTATTTAGAAGATTATTTATCTTGTAATTTTATCTTTTTAAGATAAAATACTCCCATTTGCTTTTAGTATTATATATATGGGTTAATATACAAATATGTTACTAAACTTTTTAAAAAAGTTCGCTTAAGTTACTGAACTTTCTTTGTTCACTTATGTTACTGAACTTATAAAACATGGCATTTGAGATTGTTAATACAAAGAATGTCAAAAACGTTATTCGCATTATTCGGTCGTCTCGTGTTTTGATAATCACAAAATATAAAAACATGTTACGTAAAGTTACGGTTTATAAGTTTTTAATCGAGGAAACTCGTTACTTCTACGTAGCTGCTTCAACACCACTTCAAGTATGAACAAACTTTATACCGTCATTAGTTAAGTGATCAAAGACTTTTTTTCCCCTAAACTTACATTTTTAAGTTTGACAAAACATTTCACAAAAGTATTTTTGTGTTTTTAAAAGAAATGTTTTATTAAGAATATAAATTCAAATTCAAAACATTGTAAAAGCTACTTTTCCCTCCAACCTGCACCAGATAGTTTTTCACCACGTCTGGACAAAAATGAGAGCGTTTGTCGGGGCGGTCCCGTAAAGGGGTCGACGGTCCCTTAGTGATAAAGGATCGTCACCTATTTAAGGGACCGTCTGCTCCTTTGTGTCGACTGTAAATACTAGACTGTTTTCTTTCAGAACAAGACTTTTCACACATACAAAACTTTCTGGACTTTGTTCATTTTATTCTTTGATCACTATAACATGTCGGTATATGTTTATAAGTGATTTCCTCTTCCGTCAAGTGCAAGAGAAGAACTCTCGACAACTATGAAGATTCGAGATGTTATAGGTGTCCACACACAACACGTAACATGTGTTACGTGGTAGGATTGATATCATTGTTTTGCGACTTGTGTGTGAGTCGAGGGTGGGGTATAAACTTGGATGGTGATGTAGTTCCAAGTATTGTATTTGTGTGAGCTTGGATGGTGATGTAGTTCCAAGAAATCTTGTAACTAGAATAGTTCATGTAATTCTTGTGAGGAGAGTGATGTCCTAAAGTGCAGGATAGGTTGTGTCATTATGTAAAGACTTGGATCGGGGATGATCAAGTATGATATGTATGTAAAGACTTGATTCGGGTGAAGAATCAAGTGAGTCGTGTGTGTGAAGGCTTGGTTCGGGTGAAGAACCAAGTATGTCTAACAAATAAAGATTTGGATCGGGTGAAGATTCAAGATGGACAAGAGTGCTTGTTCGTGGCCGTGTGGGCCTTTGGAATAGATTGGTTCTAGCTATGATTAGAACTCGACATTATGCTTAGTGTCGTTAAGCCTTGTGTAAGCATGTGTACGGATTGCTCCGCCTGAAGGAGTGTGTTGATATAGTGATTGATAACTCTCGAGTGTGGTACTCGGGGAGTAGAGTAGGACGGAGAGTGAGCTTCGTGCCGAACCACTATACATCGCCGCATCTCTTTGGTTGTGTTCTTTCCTCACTCTTTACTTTACTTGTTTGTTTACATTCCTAGTTGCTAATTAGATATCACATAAAAAGTAAAATTCAATAAGTTTGCAAAAGAAAAATAATCAGACCTAAAAACGGCGAAACGTTTTGTAAAGCACAAAATGAGCGATGAAACTATTCAACCCCCTTCTAGTTTCTACAAAGGTCATTGAACTTCAAAAAAAAAATTATAAAGAACATTGAACTTGTAAAAATACGACATTTATGTTACTTAACATATCAAAAAATATACAATTAAGTCACTCCTACCAACACTAAAAAATGCATCCTAAAAGTTCAGTAACTTAAGTAAACAAAATAAAATTTCGATAACTTAAGCGAACTTTTTTTGAAAGCTTAGTAACATATTTGTATATTGACCCTTATATATACTATCTATAAATACTTAGCAATTAGAGCAACAATCCAATGTTCTCTTTTAGGACATTACAAATACACATTGATAGATACTGACATTCTTTTGTTAATAACCTACACATAAGTAGCTTAACAAATTCAGAATTCCAATTTAAGACTTAATGTGATTCATCACATTTCATAATTCAATAGTGTCTTATAAATGTTCTAGGAGTCTAATTGAGTATATTCAATCCATACTCAATTTTTTAACCTTGATAACTTTTTGGAAGAAAATAAGTCATAGTTATCTTTAATCAAACCATATAACAAGAGTTTGATTTTCCTAACTGAACATACCATAAATATGTGGTATTTTATTAGAATTAATATTGTAAGATAATGTAACAATATATAAGATAACCATATTCCGTTTGGCATGCATATTTACCGACTAAGTCAACTTAATGGTATAATAGTATTTTCAAACCAGTTGCATGCTTTATAACACAAGTACTTTTGACCAAGTCACTTCATGTTCATGTCTCATTAAAACATAAACGTGTTATAATCCCACTATACGTTGTTAATCATTGATCAACTCAATGACTTCTTGTATATGACTTAATTAAAAACCATAACAAGTTAATGTCTTATTTTATTATAAGTCTTGTAATACTTAAAAGACTTCATGTTTATAAGAAGATATAAACTAGTATAACTAAAGTCTTCTTGAACACCACCATTTGGTTTCAATAATAATTTCAAGTTAATTTATTTACTTCATTTATTTATGTTATTCTAATAATACATAAATATTAAAGTTGTCTTATTATCATATTGACACATGTTCTAATAGCTATCTAATTTTAGAAACAATAAATTGTCCATGTACTTTCTCACGTAATCATGGAAATTCACCTTGTTGTTGTAATCTATTCAAGGTCACCCTTAAGCTAAATTGCAACACAAAGTGTTTCTTGGATTAGATGTGTATTAGTCATATTAGAATGTTGAGTAACTTACTTTGCAGTCAAGAGAATCCTTTAAATCATATACGTATTTGTTGTACCTTGCACACAATAAAGATTTCTCCCACTTATGCATGGAACAACACCATGTATCATATAAACAACACACACACACGTTTGTTAATATGAACAATATGATTGTGTCATAACTAGTAGATATAGAGCTACTTAATTAACAAGGAAACGCAAATGACTTTCCTTGGAAATATTAGTGTTTATATGTTTGAAAAGTATTTATCTTGAGACATCTAAAAAATAATCTGGATTACTAGCAAGACAATAACATAGCGTTTGGTATGTTGTAATTAAAGAGGGAATGGAAAAGATTATTACAATGGAATGAAGAAATGTTGTTTGTTTACATTTATGTAATGTAATAATTTATTACAAGGAATGATCTATTACACCAAAATCATTCCTTAGGGGCCATGCTTTTTTTTCATTACGACCGTAATTGAATTAAAATTACATAAAACTCCACCATTAATTAACCATATTAATTTAACTTCTTATCAATAATGGGCATTCTAGTCTTTTTATTATAATTCCATTACATCTTATCATACAAATCAAACATGATTAATAAATGTAATTAATCATTACATTACACTGTTTATTCCATTACGTCGGTCATTCCATTCATTCGACATTTCATTCCGTCCTACCAAACGAACCCTAAAGCTTGCAGCTCTCACTGAGTCTCCCACTGAATTTGACAACATTGTAAATGTTTCATTAACCAGTGAAAGGAAATAGTGTGCTATTCACTTTCCTACATCTTTGAGAAAACCCATTCATAACAATTACTTAGGTACTAACATAGTGTTTGGTACATCGTAATCAAAGGGTGAATGAAAAGGATGATTACATTTGAATGATAAAATGTTGTTTGCTTACATATATAGAATGTAATGTTTCATTACAAGGAATGACCCATTACAACAAAATCATTCCCTAGGGTCCCCTTGTTTTTTTTTCATTACATCCGTAATGAAATCAAAATTACATAAAACCCCATCAATAACTAACCATATTAAATAAACTTTCTATTATTAATGGGGGCATTTTAGTCTTTCTATTATGATTCCATTACGTATTATCAAACAAACCAAATATGATTAATAATTGTAATGAATAATTACATTACACTATATTCCATTACATCGTTTATTCCATTTATTTGACATTTCATTACGTCATACCAAACGTACCCTAAAAGAATATATTATACTACGTAAATGTGATTCATCAAATCCCAAACTATTAATTTGAAAAAAAAATGGGCATGCAATTTCTTCCTGAATAGATCCATCATTCCAACAATTGTATGTAGTATCTTTAAATGATCAAATCAAAACAACTAGATAAAATATGCTAGTTTATCTTTTATCATTTTGCGGTAATTCGTCTAGCTTCTAATTTAATAACTCAAAAAAGATTACACATGTTTCCCAGTTAACCAAATGTTACAGGAGAATTTGATTACCAAATAAGGTAATGAAATCTCTATGGAAAATGTGCAATTTCTCTTAACTATTAAAGTTGCTATGAGTTATATATTTAGAACTTAGACAATTCAAATTTTTCTATCATACCTTTCTCATTCATGAAAAGGAATAGGATTAAGTCTCACACTTCTATTATGGAAAGAAGACTATGATTATTCTTTTAATAAAGTTGACTCTAACCAACAAACCCATACGGGTGTAGATCAATTTACTTGATAAAAGAATAACTTACGTTTACGGTTTTAATGTTGCATTAATACATTTAAAAGAATTTATAAAATTCAATTTTTGTATTTTTGATAATTAGGTCTTTAAGAAAATAAAATACCCGTTGGTAAATATTCATATAAACCATAATATTTTCTTAAAGTTAGGATCCTAATTGACATAGTTCCATTACATCAGTTGATCTGCTAGTAATGAAAATATACAATAAGGTAATCTGTCGAACAATAATTGGCAAACAATTTCCAATTCCTAGATCATTATGGGAATTACATCAAATTGATTCATCAATTTGCAATGTAAGCATGTTTCATCCTATCTCATGCCTTAAGTTCTAGGTCTCACATACAACTTAATTAAGTCATCTAACTTAGAAACAGTAAAATCTCTATATATGGTCTCACGCATTAACAGAATTTTACCTTGTCATTAAAATTTAGCCTGCGTCTCATGTTTACCAAATAATAACTTCAAGTGTTTCTTATAGTTAGATGGCATGCAACTTAAATTATTATAGTGTATTTGTTTGATGTGACAATCAAAACATGTACGAAGATGCATGCACTCATCTTCATAACATAAGTTTTCAAAACCTTTTTAATAACCAGTTTTTAAGCTAAGATAAAATCCAAAACTTTTACTTGAGGTATCGGGTTCACCAATTAAAGAAGTACCAACAATTATCACCCACCAAAGTGGAATTGAGGTAAATCACCCTTAAGACGATATTGTACTTAGAATGGTGATATAAGTAAGTCGTCGTAGACACATTCATAAGTGTAGAAACCAAGGTAGACTCTAGGCTCTTTCCAATCCTTGTTTCCATCACTATGAATTTGTCTATAGAAGGCTTACTTTTAAAACCATATGTACAAAACATCAATCAAGCAAAAGTTTATGACTTTAGTCTTAAAAACATGTAACAAAGTATGAATCTCGCTAGTCTCGCTTTGGAACCAATTACCATGCGAAGCGAACCACTGTCGGCACATAAGACTTTGCAAGATCCATAATTTATCACAACAATTATTAGTCCAATTAATTTTCTTTTCAAAAATTACCCTTTTATTTCTTACAACGTGTCCAACAAAACAATAAAACAAGTAATATAAAACAAATTAATTAACTAATAAAAATAACAATAATAAAAGTGAAACAATTAGTCACATGCATACTTGATTAGACAAACCCTAATCAAATCAATTTTAGGTTTTCATATGCATATAATCAACTAAGGTCTTCCCTTCTTGAAGGAAGTGAGCCACATACATTGACGAATCAATTGTGTAGGCCACAGTTAATCACATACCACATAGCACATAAATTGATTTTAAAAGATTGGGGTCTTCCCCAATTTTAAATCTATCTAAAACATGTGAAAAAACAAAATAGTATAAATCAAATAATAACCCATGACTAACATGCATGTTTCGTCACGGATTCATGCATAACAATTACCAAGTAGGTCATAGGATACGTTCAAATAACACATAAACATGTAGCCAACCTAGGGTTTCTGGGTTTCTAATCCAATTAATATTAATCACAAACCCTAATTTCGATAAAGGAGTATTCGACCCCCCCCCCCAATTTATAAGGGTTTCAAAACTTTTAAACCCTAGATCTATGAAAAAAACAACTAACATGTATCTAAAACAATCAAAATTTGTTTTTATGTGTTTTATGTAATCAATTACATGTTATAGCAAGCTCGTGATACCGCGGTTAGAATTAATATACCATGACAATCATATAAACAGGTAAACAGATATGCGGAAGCGGAGGAACATCTATAACATATAAAGATTAACATAAACTTAAATAAGAACGTACCTTTGTGATTCTAGCAAGAACAAGAATCAATCTTTATGAACCTTCAATTGAATGAACCCTAATCAGAGTTTATATGGATCAATGATTAACCCCTTACCATTTTGTTAATCGATCCCTTGATAATTACTATAGTGAGCAATTAACTCGTTCTTATACACACAAATTAATAATGAATTAAAGGTTATGCTAGTAAACAAAACATAAGATTTTCTTATTGAAAATTTTTGATCAAAGAACCCTTAGGGGTTGGTGATCGATCGGCCAACAAGGAGAAACAAAAGAAAAGAAAAAACTTTTTAGGGTTTTGTGTGTGTGCACAAAAGGTACCAAAGTTTGACCCTAGGTTTGTTTATATAGTGAATGAAAAACTTAGGGAACAAGTTAGGTTTGGGTTGGGTTTCCCCTTCCCCTTGTAAAACCGGCCATAGAACCATATGGGTTGTTCTGGAACCTTCTTGTCTTCTATTTTCATTCTAGTCCTTGTTATTTTCGTCTAACGATAGTTTTAGTCAGTTCCGTTAAATACTAATGACCGTTAGGCTTTTCTCGTGTGTAAATAATTATATATATATATCATTTAATATATATCAATTATTAGACTTTAATTCTCATTTGTAATGTGTGCAATCCCGAGGTCTCGAGTTAAATACTAAATATCCGCATATTAATATTTATCCACAAACTCTAACATAAAACACTTTCACAACAAAGTTCCTACACAAACTCTGCACTTGTACTTTCAAAGTTACACGAAATGTGTCTGTAATTTGACAAAACCACAAGCACGAATTTTGCAATTTACTCATGTTTATGTGAGAAAAGAGATCATGTGATTTACATTCATACGTCCCATAGCCTTTATGGGGTTTGAATGGAAAAAACATGTCATGTGAAATGTTGGTCACTTTAGTGTCTTGTCTTAGCAATGCTTTTTCATGCCAGATTTAGATCTTTCCATACAACTTATCAAAGACTCTTTATCATATTTATTCATCTTTTCAAATGTTCATAATCAATGCTATATCATTTTCAATTTCTTGTTTCTTATATTTTTAGTCACTAAAATAATTTTAAAAAAATGGTTTAAATGTATAAAATGAAATGTGTTTTTTATTAATGAAAATGAAAAGAAAAATAAAATATATGACCCACTGTCGCCTATAACATGTTATAGCTGGAGGGTATTTTTCATTATTTGTCTTACAAGAATGTCATGTTTTAAAAATTGTCGTGACGAAGCTTATAACATCCATTGCACCTAGCTCTCTAACAGTTTTGCAAACCACTTATGTTTACTTGATTAAACAAATCATGTGATTTACATCATATATTCCATTGTATTAATGGGGTTTATGTTGATTAAACAAATCATGTGATTTACATCATATATTCCATTGTATTAATGGGGTTTATGTTGAAAAAAAAATGTCATGTGCACAAGTAAGTACTATGTTAAGCGAAAAAAACATTGGTGAATATAATGTCTTGTCTTCATAGTGTTATTTCATGCTAAATAATAAGTTATTGTTTGCACCTCTTTTCTTACATTTTCTCAGAGACTAGTATCATATTTATTCATCTTTTCAAGATGTTCATAATCAATATATCATCTTCAATTTCTTGTTGCATACTTGCATATAGTGATGTTTTCTTGATTTCAAAAAATGAAACTTTTGGTGAAAATATCAAGATAATAACTCATGTTTGTCTGTTGCATATTTGAGGTGGATTTTTCTTTGGCATGTTTCAAATGACATTAATCAATATTTCTTGAAAGTTAAGCTTTTTTTTTTTTTTTTTATTTCAACTTTTTTTGTTTGCTTGTTGCTTTTTCAAATTTTTGGGTCACTAATTATCAGTATGTCACATATGTAATACCTCAAGCTTAAAGCAAAAGACAAGCACAATAACTTCACACCATAACTTTGCACTATTTATTCTCTTTTCATAACTTAAGAACTTGATGAAGCCAGGATAGGATCTTGATTAACTTCGCGAAAAAGAATGAGTAGCTTTATATTTAGACGGATTACAACTTAAAACCTTTAAGTAAAAGATGATTTATTTAAGCATAATAACCTCTTATTACATACATCGATGGATGGATCTAAGTCCATATTATGTCACATATGTAATACCTCAAGCTTAAATCAAAAGACAAGCACAATAACTTCACACCATAACTTTGCACTATTTACTCTCTTTTCATAACTTAAGAACTTGATGAAGCCAGGATAGGATCTTGATTAACTTCGCGAAAAAGCATGAGTAGCTTTATATTTAGACGGATTACAACTTAAAACCTTTAAGTAAAAGATGATTTATTTAAGCATAATAACCTCTTATTACATACATCGATGGATGGATCTAAGTCCATATGAGACTACAAACCACCTATACCATCTCTCATTATTCCAAAACCAAACGCTAAACAACCATAAACTCTACAGACTCTTTTACGCCAAGAGCTTATGCCTGACGAGGCCTTCCAGAGGACCTTGTGCTCGGGCTAAACATAACAGTCTCCTGCCTGTTATTCTTCAAGCCCCATGCTTCCTGAGGTGACATCTGGAAAGCATTGGCGAGCACATGCAAAGGCATTGCCTTTATTGCAGAAGTATGACCAGCCAAAGTGTTGATCATGGCGTTGTCGTTAGTCCTGAAAGCTATCCATTGGCACCCTTGTTCTTGAGCTTGTTTCGCCACTGCAAAATTTTGTGGGATCACAACTACTTGGTGTTCCTGGACAATGTCATCAAACACTGCCTGACCCTCGTTGTTTACGATCTGCATCCTCATGTTTCCTCTTGTTACGTAGAGTATGCTGTGTGCGTTCATTATCCAGTATGGTGACACGATAGCGTTCTGCACAATAACAAACATTATCAAGAATTGTTTAGAGTTTCGACCCATTACCAAACCTCATGACCAACTAGTTTGCCAAGACTAACTAGTACTACTAGTCACTTACCCTGTTAAGAACACCTCTCTCGGCACTAAGCTGGACCATTTCGAGAATAGGTAGCTTAAAGCTGTTAAGGTGGGTAGTCCATCCAGCTTGTGGGTTAAAGAAATCAGCTCTTTCAGCATCGTTAACATTCGAGGTAATCTTAGCTGAACAAACATTTTCTTCCAAACCATTCCATGGACCTTGTTGTTCATATTGTTCACTTCGAATTGGTGGTCTAATAACTTGAAGACCTCTTTCAACCCTAACAATGTGACCTCTTTGGTCATTTGGGCTTTGAAGTTGCTGTGCAGTTTCTTGATCAATGTTGAATACTTCTCTAAGGATCTGGAGGTCGAAACCGCGGAAAATGTTGGCTGAGCCTTCTTCGGGTGATTGACCCTTTTGAGTCCTGCCCCATGTTTTTTGTTGTCTTTGCTTGCCTCTTTGTTGTTGCATTTGTTCGCCTTCGTTCGGGTTTCCAGCTAGGAAAAATCTCTGAAATCACCAAGTTTCAAATGATTCTTATCAAAAAGGCATATATACTTACACATATATGCATACACACCTAGAATATGCTATACGTACCCTGTGGAACTGGTCAAGCTGGTTAGCAGGGTTAGTTGAGTCAAGCAAAACAACAGCAATGAGCTCTTCTTGTCCATCATTGTACATCCAGTGGGCAGCTCCTACTGGGATGACAATCACATCACCTTGTCTGAAATGTCTGATCTTCTGGTGACGATCTTGTGATCCTTGTTCGATTTGTTGTTGTGATGACTGGAATGTCTCGGGACATCCTGGCATCATTACTCCTTGGTAACCCTTACCTAAAACAAGAAACAAATGTTAACACACAAGTATCCAACAAAACGACTTACAAACATAACATGACCTTATAAGCTTACTCTTGGTAAGCCATAAACTACTTATTAAACATAAGGTTACCACAGAAAATAAGCTTACACAAACACCCCTAAAGTGTGACAAACGAAAAAGTACTTTGTTACTCGATTCAGTATTAATCAATCTTAGCTTGTTATAGTAATAACAAAATCGATTTATGTAATAGTAAGAACAAAATTTAGGTTAAGCCATTAGCCATGTAGCATAAAGACATTGAAACATTATCTTCTATAGCATTTTTTAAACTTAGTACGATTATTGTTACCTTGTTATAGTATCAAAACAGAAATTTCACAATATTTCAATAATTAAAGAATGTGGACTTTTTTTTTTGGTGAAGTAAAGAATGTGGACTATAATTATGTATTATACCTTGTATAATGTAGACCATGAGGGGAGTGTTAATGTAAGAAGGCAACAACAACCCTTGTGGCTGAATATGGTGGCGAATGACCTCCACACCAGCACACATAAACTGCTGGTCATTCGAGTCGAAAAACTCGGTCCAACCAGCTTCAGCCTGAACCCGTTCATTGGGGTTAAGAGCATTAATCCTTTGAATCTGGCACATATTTTGCTGCTGTCCTTGCCTCGTGAAGGGCTGGTAAGCAAAGCAGACATTGCATAGCAAGAGTAAGCTCAAAGAAACTGAGAGTGCTTTAGCCATTGTGGTGGTTGTGGTATGGATATATGGTGGTGCATGCATGCATGGGGTTTTTATAGAAATGGAAAGTGCGTGAGAGATTGACACATAAGGAAAAGATGGTAGAAAGATTGAGACAAGTTGCATTGTGCATGAGTTGTATGGGCTTGTTGGTTTACACATAATAAGTTGTACGTGTGTGTTTTGATGATGTGTTGTACTATGTGGTTTTGGAAACAAGCGGCATCATGTTTTTCTAGTGTTGTTTTATATGGAACAAGTGTAGGATGTACGAGATATTAATTTGGTAACTCTTGTTTTCTGTTTTTGGCAAGTTCGGTACTCGATTGACTAATTATAGATCTCAATTATTCAAACTAGTTGTCGCGTACATTTAGGCAAAACTCTGTTTTTAAGAAAACATTGTTAGTTTATAACACTAGCATTAAGAACTAGAAGCTTTAACCCCCGAGTACGCTCTTAGATTTATCATGGTAACTCAATTAGGGTGATTTGGAGATTTAGAATCAGGTTTGTTTTGATCTTCATCTTCTTAGAAAATAGATGTTCTAAGAGACATTAAAGTTTTTATCTGGATTGTTCACAAATTTATAAAATCGACACCAATATGGCCGATCTATCAAGGATGAAAGTTAGTAGGAAACGGGAGGGATTGTGGCCACTAAAATTTTTCAGTCACAATTGCATTTATAACTCTTATAATTTTTGGTGCTAGACATAATTAGTTGTTCAAAGAAAATGTATATTAACCCCCTAAAACAAATACACAAATACAGTACAGTTTGGCTCCTCTATCAAAACTTGTCAAGTTTCATCTCTAGATATGATCGGTGTGTACTTTATGTGATTTATATCCCCTCCTCTATCAACTTGCTAGTGCTTAATTACTAATATATTTTTGGAAGAAAGAAAAAAAATACTAAATAAATAAATAACTACTATACATTCCTCATCATTGTTATTGTTGGTTATGAGTCCCTCCCTTGAACCTGAACTCACACACGCAAACACCAATCAAAAAAATAATAAATAAATAAATAACTACTATACATTCCTCATCATTGATATACCTGTTTTGGTTACTGATGTGTATATTATGGAAGAAACTGATACACTCTACAATGAAGCCTACACAAATCTATGAACAAAGGGTGCTACTCAAAATATGAAATTGACAAAACTATTAAACTAATTTAAAAAAAAATAAAAATTAATATATATATATATATATATATATATATATATATATATATATATATATATATATATATATATTAAAGGCATAACAAGTGCACATTAAAACTAAATAAATTCCCTTTATTTGTGTCGGTTTCAATCCCATTGAATGACTTTCATCAATTCCAGGTTGGTTCCGAACCGGGTTAACCTGTTGAACCGAACCATGACGTGACCCATCAAGATTATCCTACAATCCTACATTCACCCTCGTAATCTTGATGATCTCGACCCGAACCTCTTCCACAGTTCTCTTTCTCGTTCAAGACCTTTCTTGGACACCCGGCATTCACCTCGGTCACATCCAAAGTCTTCTTTCAACTCCTTTCGATTGTTCATAACACATGTAACATGTAACATGGCAACCTGTTGGACACGTTCATTTCCATCTCGACTTCTCCCGGATCCACGACCTCTTACTCAGCCACATCTGAAGCCATCTCGGTTTGAACTTCCATCGATATAATGTTCACACCGTGTTGTTTCTCTGTTCCGTTCTTGTCTTGACAGCCATTCCTTTTCCAATCAATGCTATTCATTGAGATTCTTCCACCGATCAAGAAAACAAGGTGACCACCACCTTTACCGTCTATTAATACCCACAACACGAACCGAACTCAAAGCCGCCTGCTTTGATTTCCTTCCACTCGTCTTTTCCGCGCCTTTGGTTTCTCACACAAACAAGCCGATCAGGAGAAACCCATGGCCCCTAACATCTTCACTCAAGCTTGTTCCGAGATCCTTCTCCACCGGTCAAAAAGACAAGGTCACACCCGCCTACACCATCTCCCGTTGTCCATTGTAAAATAGTCTCAAAACAGCCCCTGCTATCCCCGCTTCTGCTGCGATGGCATCCCCACACTCGAAGTGTGACACTCCGAAAATTTACAACGCAGCGGAATACCAATTTGGGTGTCACTTCATAGTTCATACACACAAGTTACATAAAAACGACCTCAAAAGAGACGTTTAATAAAATGTCACATTCGATTTGATAAATCAGAGTACAAAGGTCCCAACAATTTTTATTCAAAACTTTAAGTTACAAGAGTTCAAACATGACTCATTTGCATATTTAAAAAAATAATAATAATACTCGAATGCAGTGTTGCAAAAATCGGCCTACAAGGCCGATTAATCGGCGATTACAAGCTGAACGGCCTTGGACCTTGGAGCGAATTACAAGGTAATCGGCGATTACAAGCTGAACGGCCTTGGACCTTGGAGCGAATTACAAGGTAATCGGCCGATTAATCGGCCTTGGACCTTG
Organism: Artemisia argyi; assembly: GCA_030686995.1. Taxonomy (NCBI): domain Eukaryota; kingdom Viridiplantae; phylum Streptophyta; class Magnoliopsida; order Asterales; family Asteraceae; genus Artemisia; species Artemisia argyi. Next base: position 173,796,574 of record CM060682.1, on the reverse strand, counting down.
GAATCGGCGATTAATCGGCCAAAAATCGCTACACGGCCCTCGACCGCCTCAGGACCGATTCACGATTTTTGCAACATTGATCGAATGTGAAGAAAACAAGTCCTTCAATATTTGATATCCACGCGACTCCGATTGCTCCCAATGCTCAGCTAGCAAAATAATACCTGGGAAAATACATGCTAAAAAGTCAACATAAAGTTGAGTGAATTCATAGAGTTTAATAAGTAATTAGTTGAATACAAGATAATTCAGTTTAAAATATGATGGGCTACGTTGTTATACGCCCATAATTAAGTTGACATGTAACAAATACAAGTCAGGAAATAAGATTTATAGTATTGAGCTCATGAAACCGAACCTTAACCATTCGGCCAGGCTGGTCAATGCCCAATATGCATATTCATAATACTAGCGTTCACACATAATTAACGGTTCATGATGGGGACTTAATTGGCAAGAAATATACTCAATGTCTATAATCTTGTAATCAGGTCAAGCATACCAAAAATTATTACTTGTATTCAGTTTATAAAACTAGCATGTATCCCCCCTCGCGAGGTTTATAAAACATTTAAATAAGTAAAGGCGAGGCTATGAACTCACCTTAAGAGCGACGAGATCAGAAGTAAAATGGATCTTCAGACGAGTGCGAAGCGTCTAAGCACAACCTAAAAGACGTGACGCGACTTAGAATGATAAAGAAGAGCGATATGAAAAAGTAAATCAAATGATCACGAGATATGTTTCTGAGATAAGCATGGCATTGCACTAAGACTTAACCCAAGATATTTTCACTCTAAGATTGATGTTCGACCAGGTCTTATAGGTAATAAAACACCTACCAAGTTTCATCCCTCAATTCTTATCTTACCTATGTGTATCTACACGTTTTAGAGTTCAAGACAAGACGTAAAATATTAAATTCTGGATTTGACTCTATTTTATAGATCCTTAACTCCTAATCTATAAATGATATGAATACAAGACCTTCACCCCTGGAAATCCCTTTGAGTCTAGTTTTCAAAAATCCATACCTCAACTTCTAAAAGATTCAGAATCATATGAAAAGACTATTTTACCCCTGAACATCCAGCCCATGATATTTTCTGAATTTTAATCTCTTACGAAAATGGCAATAAATCCTAAACTATGATAGAAATTTAAGTGAGACCAATTGGAGGTGTTAGCCTAAGATGTCTACTACTGAGACAAGTTTTAAAACCCACAACTATAGCACAAAAATCTGGAGTTAAACTCCTTTTTCAAACAGTAGTTCAGAACTGACTAGTTTTCGTAAAATGACCAAATCTCCCTCATCCGGAGGAATTGGTAAACCCTCCAATTTGCCACATGGTCCTCATATGTTGTACCATACACCCATGTAAAAACCCTTAGCCCCTAGTTCAAAATTTATTAATTACAAGTGAAACAATCTGCATTACAATTTATGGGTACACACTAAATATGTTTCCACGGTTTTGGTCGTATCTCGACCATCCGGAATAGTTGGTTTTCTGGCCAACTCGCCACTAGGACCTGAGATATTAGCCTATTCATTTATGAAAAGCTTTAGTAGGCTCTAAGCCAAAAATTTACCATTAACATACAAACAATCTGCAAGTTACCTATTTTGACTAGTTTTACTAATTTGGGCATAACTTGGTCATCCGGAGGAGATAAAAATTCCTTCAACTCGCCACATGAAGCTTAGACCTATATCTATCTAAAATGTAATTTAATCATAGGCTCCAGGCCAAAACTTAATGGGAAAATCCACGTTTTTCTACTGATGTAAAAACAGTCCCATCAAATCCAACTAAACATATTCTAAACTCATCCAAAACATCGTCAATTATCATGCAATGCCACACTAATTATCACAAACAACTCAAGAACACTAAAACTCGTCAAAATCAGAAAACCCATAATTAATTAAATAACAAAGAAACCATTTGCATGTGACAAAATCAAAGAGGATGATGGGATATGCTTACTAGGAGTGAAAATCAATGAAACCCTCTAGGGTTTGGATAGAAACGACTCAAGAGGTACCACCACAAGCTTGGACCTTCTCTTCTACACTTTTAATGAGTCTTGTGGGCTGGAGAAAAGAACCCTTAACAACCTTGATGAAGACTTCAAGAATACTCCAAGAAATCACCAAGAATCTTTAAGAAAACCTTCAAAACTAAGCTTCAAAGTGTCATTTTCTTCAAGGGTCTTCAAGATATTGTTGTGATTATGATTTTGTGATCAAATGAAGGCTGAGATTATGGTGTTTTGATGGTGGTTCACGGCAGCAACACAAGGAGGAGAAGGAAAAGGATGGTTTTTATGTTTTAGGTGAGATTTGCATGTAAAATTCAATGAGTGATTTTCTTGAAAAATGATATAAGTGTGATATGATATGGTATTAAAGAGGGTGGACGGTTTTGGGGGTCCCAAGGCAAGCCAAAATCAGATTTTATTGATATTTGATTAATATTTGGTGTATTAGTGTGTTTGTGAGGTTTAAATCAAGCGGACGGTCTTAAAAACGCGAATTACACAATACCGGGTGACCTGAAAACGTGAATTTTAGAAAAGTGTTATAAAAATATTTTGAAATTGTTACAAAGTGTTAAAATGGCTAATTTTTATATTTCATGAGAGCCTTGGGTTTATCGGAGTGTTTAAACGTCGTTAAAAATGAAACCGTGAGTCAAAAACACGTTTGGTGACACCGGTTCTTGATAAAAGTGACGTAAGCTATAAAAATGACACGACAAGTATAAAACTCTTTTGTAAACATGAAATAGTTCAAAAATTCATAAAATATGTAAATTATCATAGTCTAGGGTTGGTTCACTTTGTCAAAACCTTAAAACGTAAATTTAAATCGGGTAAAACGTAAAGGTGCAAGGTTTACGTAAAAATGGGATAATTAAAAAGTGACTTTTAAAATAGGATTGTAAGGAAACAATGATGCATAAAAAGTGTAGAATGGACGTAGTCTAGTCGCGGTTGAATGAATTGAACGTACACGGATAACTTCCGACGAAGTTAATTATTTAAAATAGAATAGTTGAATAATAAACTATTAAAATAAATGACATGAATTTTTAGAAATGTCACACGAAGGCTCCTCCTCTTCGAAAGTCGACTCTCAAACCTGCCCCGTCTTCACGAGCCCAAGCTCTTATACCAAATGTTGGTTATCAGTCCCTCCCTTGAACTCGAACTCACACCCACAAACACCAATCAAAACAACAAAGAGAATTGATATACTTGTTTAGGTTACTGATGTGTATATTATTGAAGAAACGGATACACTATACATGAAGCTTACACTAATCTATTTATAGCTAAACAAAGGGTACTACTCAAAAGATGAAACTAACAAAACTATTAAACTCATAATAAAAACTAATGAACACAAAGATTAAAGGCATAACAAAACCGTTATTGGTAGTGGGCATTAAAACTAAATAAATGCCTTTTATTTATGTCGGTTTCAATCCCATTGAATGACTCTCATCAATTTTAGGTTGGTTCCGAACCGGGTTAACCCGCTGACCGAACCATGACGTGACACATCAAGATTATCCTGCAGTTATTGCTAAGGCAATTAGCTAGAAACTAACCAATTATTGAAATTCTTTAAAAAAGTGTACTTGAATACATACATCTTCTTACACTGATTGGATTAAAAAGCTAAGTCAGATTAACACAACACAAAATGTTTGATGAGTACTCTACTTTGTTAAATGTTGCGATATGGATGTAACAAGAAGTGAAGAAAAGACGTGCTTATAGGGAGTTAGTGACACGGATCAACGTTTGAATGCTCATAAACTATGAAGACATGAAGTCACAAGCATTCTGTAATTATAACATGAAGAATATCTCACGAATATTATTTGGGACAACTAGACAAGGGTTGACGAGTCCCCCTCATCTTAAAGTTATGTTAATTGGGGTAAAAGTAAATAAATTTGAGTTTTGTGTTTCTTGGGGTAAAGGTAAAAATAAATTATTCGATGATTAAACATTTAAACGCATCAAGGGAAACTACTTTTTTTTTTGAAACGGTTCTTTCGGAGAAATCCTTGACCAATTCGAAACCCGATGGGGGAAAACCTTCAACTTAAGCCGCCCGAAGGCACGACACTTAATTTGAAGTAAACCCTTGGTGCTTATATTTGGCTTAGATGTTGCAATTCAGAGTAACAAAAGAAGAAAAAGCACGTGATTACTTATATTTTTGTATACTACAGTAAAAGGTGTGAACTTATAATATGCACCAACTTTTGGGTCACCTGTCTTTAACCAGTTCCAAAGCCCATTAGAGATGCAACCAAATCCCAGTCCATTTATAAGTATCGTTTATAAAAATAATTCTCATATAGTAGAAACAAAAGCTGGAATAGCTCAGTTGGTTAGAGCGTGTGGCTGTTAACCACAAGGTCGGAGGTTCGAACCCTCCTTCTAGCGCTTTTTAAAATCCATATTTTTGTCTTTCTTTTTTTTTTTCATTTTAAGATGAAAACAACGCAAGATCCAGGGTTTTCTTTACCCATCTCATCGTATTCAACTGAATAAAACAAAGCTTGTAAGAAATATAAGATTTGAAACACTACGGATATATCGTGTTAAACCGCCTACATGTGCGTATGAAACTTGCCCGTAAGTCCGTAACAGGGAGAACCTCATTCATTGACGTTTACTATGTTGCGCTAAAAAGAAAAGTAAAACTCAAAAAAGAAAAGAGAAACATATGTTGCATAGTTGCATGACAACAAAGACCATAAAGATTATTTGCACGTTGTTAACAGTGTCTTAATACTAGGCTACTAGCTAGAAAAACAACACTAGCTTTGTGATTCTATAAATGTTTTTACATGAAAAAAATATGCAAGATGCTAGACCTGATCAATTCATGTCTGAAAAAAATGTTTTATGTTATTTTACCGCCTCCAAAAAAATGTTTTATGTTTGAAAAACGAATGGTCCCAAAGTCCCAACTTTAAAACTCAAAGGTTTGAATGCAGTCGTTTGCACGCCTAATTCTGAAACCCAACTTCTGATCGTTAGCTTAATGCCAATGCCAGTGATTTAGATGTGCATGATTTGTAGTTGCTATCTCTCTCTGTGTCAGGTAAATTCAATCCCATAAGATCCACGACATTCATGTTGTCATTGGAATTCATTAAGTCAGTGCAATAGTATTATCAACGAAATTAACGATAAATGTGTAGTAGTTAGGAATCACATGGCACATTTTTTATTTTATTTTTACTTTAGGGAGTTTCATGCATGCTAGTAGTTTATTAAATACAAGTTGTTCAAGATTGACCTTATGTATTAGACTCGTAGATGTGTTTAAGCATTAAAAATGTGTCATTGACTCATTGTTCCATCTATGTAATCGTTCAAACAAGTGGGCTTTTCGATTTGAATGCAAAATTGATATCCCCTATGGCCCTATGGGTTTTTATAGATTTGTCTAATGCACCTAATATTAGTTGCTCAAAAGTCCTTTATACCATGAACTTACGAAAAAATTGACAAAGAAAAGTAAATCGGTTCGAACAGATATGTTATTGGAAACATATGTATCTAGGATGCACTACTCCTTACTAGCGATCTAACTATGTCGAATTTTCATGCCTTAATTGGTGTAATGAGGAATATTCCTTTTCCATAACCATGTAGTGATCAATTACACGTCTATGCAAATAGCCTATGTGATGGGCGTTATAACTTGTCTACATGCATAAAATAACTAAAGCACTCAATAAATATCCAACCTAATTAAACATCTAGTTTTAAATGCTCAATTGGTTTCTTCTAGTTAACGTTCAAATTAGACGTCTCTTAACCAGATTTTAATCAAGTAAATGTGTTCACCAATAAAAAAAACAATAGATATAAATATTACATTAGCAAGTTTCATGCAATCTAGATAAACATTAATTGATTTAGCCTAACTTAGCAAACAATGGACAAGCGAACATAGAATCAAAACAAACAATGATAAACATGATTGATGATTAAAATGAATAACTTATCTTGATGTTATGATAAGTTTTCACACTGCATAAAAAGAGTGAAAAACTCATTCACATTCAGTTATGGCTATGACGACGCCACCTCGCTGTCATCGATTTAGGGTTCTTTCCACCGACTATTTGTGACAATGATAGTCTTTGAACCGTGACGGCTTCACCTTTGAGTTGTGACGACATCACCATGCCCGTATCTACACACTAGTTGGTCATGAAAAATTTCAATGATCTACTTTCTGGGCACTTCTAGTGACCGAGTCAGGCTTGTCGGTCACGCTTCGAAACTTTTATCTGTAACAATTCACAATTTCAGGTTAATTACCATTCCCGGAAAATTTCACTATTCACTTTTACTATTCATTTTTTCCCGAAACTTTCCCGAAAGTTGATTTTTATTTGATTTTATCGAGTGATAAATCATTTCCATGGCAAATTAAAAGTTTAACTTTCATAAGCTCATTTTCGTGAAAGTTATTAAGGAATTACACGGAATTACACGTTTTAGGGTAAAACGTCAATCAGAAATTCTACGCACAACGAAATTCAACCCCGTCAGGTGACCCCACATCAGTAAAATATTTTACACACTCATGATTTATTTGAGAATTAATCGTGACTGAGAAAAATATGACCAAAAACTTCCCAGCAGGTCACCCATGCCTGTACTACTCTCGCATGAGCACGCTTAACCATTTGGGCGATTAACCGTGAGACCACAAAACGCGTTTCTAAGACTTTTTGAGTTTTCAACTTATTAGAAAAAGTCAACATATTCTTTCCCTCCTCCATTGACCAAAAATGATCCCTTGATGTTATAAGTCATTTCGTGATTTTTAGGCTTACGGTTTGATGTCTAAAAGACATTTAATACCAACCGACACTAGACTGAGCCCAGTCTAGACATTATAAGTCATTTTAAATCATTTTTATAACATTAGAAAAGTAACATTTTACTTTTCTCAATTTTACGCAATATTCAGCGTTTTACGCGAATTACGCGTTTTAGACCCGTGTTTCCAGTTTTTAGCAGGGTTTTAGCACCCGATGGAACCTACCACTCATTTTATATTTTATTATGGAACTTATTGACATGTTTATCAATACTTTCAAGTTCCATAATTTTACGACACCCGGTTTTACGTTTTGAGGCTTAATCATTTACGATTGGCATTTCCCGGAGTCAAAACTAACTAGATATCTTGGATAATACCATCAAAAGTCCACACTTGTTCTCCAAGGGTTGTAAACCGCCATATGGGGGGGGGGGGTTTCACACTAGGTGGCTTGATCTCAAGCTTAAAGACCTTGGATGATTACAAGTGTTAAACTTGGTCTCCAAGGGTTGACAAGTCAATGCTTTCTAACCTCCTTAAACTCATATAAATACCCTCCCCCTCTCCTTGTTGCCGTCCACTTCCACACACACCAACACCATACACTTTGCTAATTCTCTCCAAGTTTCATGCATGATTCAAGTGATTCTTCAAGGTAGAAACCCTAGATAGGTTATCCTTCATCAAACACTTCCATAACCTCATATACTTGGTGATTTCTCTTGAGTTTAAATCCACTCAATTCACCTAAACCTTCATCATCCATCTTTCAAGAATACCAAGGGTAGAAAGATTGCATGAAGTGAAAAAGGGTTGAAGCAAGTCTATCAATGTCCTATCCTTACATGTTAACTTCCTTTCATCTTTGAAAGCCAAAAGTTGTGAGCCAAACCCTAACTTGATTCTTGTTAAATAATCATGTTCATGTTATTTACATATTATTTGTGCTATATATTGTCTTGTTATCATGTCCATGATGTATAAAAATGACCAAAACAAGTTATTGTTATTGATTGTTACAACAAGTTACTAAAACAAGTAAACTAGTGACTTTCTTGGTAAGACCTGATCAAAATGGTAAAAATATGATGTTGGATCATTACATATTACAGTAGAGGACTTAACAAGGAAACCATAGCAATTTGAACCACCCAAAACGAGTATACGAGTCAAAAGTTATGGCGATTTGAAATTACCAAAGATTTCCGGCAAAACTGCCAAATAGCTTCCTGATCAAATTTGGGTTTTGAAAGTCCCACTTCTGGTCCGATTCATCAAAAAGTTAAAACACGAAAGTTGTCCGAAACGACGTTTTCGTTCAGAAACAAAGAAGCTCGAGCCCTAAAAACGCTTTCTGAGTGATAAAATTCTTCAAATTCTAAACAGCCCATTTTTAGGCGAAAGTCACTAGATTATGGTTATACTTTGAAAGGAACAAGAGGTCTTATGACCTATAATCAAGACCACAAACATGACTAGAACCAAGGTTGAGTCTCATGACCTTGGAACAAGGACCAAAGGTCATGGCTAGGCCATGACGAAATGACCATAACAACTCACATAGGCGTAAACATGAAACAATGAGTTAGGCGATAACTTGAACAAGCAATTTGGATCTACTTCACTTAAAAGGAAACCATGAGATTTTACCAAGAGAACATGGTCATTTAAGGCTTATGAAGCTACCCCTAATAACAATCTTCATGTACAAATAAACTTTCCTAAGTTTATTCAAGTATCGGACATATAACTTTTCGGATCAAAACTTATATCTATATATTTCATCAACTACTACAATAGTAGGGAGCCTCATGTGAGGAGTTCATTATGTAAGCCGTCGAGTTGAGTTGTGGATTTACGAGTTAAAGTGTCCTGGCTCCTCGAACGCTTACTAACATGACTTCTGAATTATGTCGGCCCGAACGGTAGTAAACGATATACAAAACATACATGTTTCATGAATCTTTTCTTTCAAGGACTTACAATATACATCATACCACATCATGGACTATAATGCAAGATATATATATAGGCACTACTTCATATTCATTACTCCGATCCTAAGTCACAACATTCTATTATAGGTTGCTCGTAGAAACCTTCGCGATTCGACCGTTACATTCATTACTTGCTATCTTACTTAAGGTGAGTTCATAGCCCCACTTTCCATTACTTAATTGTTTTACAAACCCTTGGGGGGAATACATGCTATTTTTAACCGAGCACAATGTTTTTAAATTGTATGCTTGCCTGATTGTTTTATTATCACTAAGTACCAACCTTGCTAAACCGAGATACTTTATTATGAACCATTTAGTCACTAGCAATAGTGAGCGCGAATATTATTAATAGGCCTATTGGGATTGACGAATCCCATTTGTATTGACTAAGTTCAAACAAATGCAATAATATTTGAGATTTAGGTATGTTAGCAACATACCTACCGGGATAAAACCGCCGATTGATATTGGTACACGTTAACGTTATGGTGTCATAAGCTTAGTGTATAATACATGTTCCGGGCGTATAATAACGTAGCCTACCTGTTTTGTTTTCCAAACATTGGTGTGAGCCTATAACTCACACTACCAACATATTGTGTTCAATCGATTTAACAAACTCTATGAATATCATTCAACCTTTGTGTTGACCTCTCAAGCATGTATTTCAGGTTCATGACGATCAAGGATGGAACGGAAGGGCACAGATACTCAAGAGGGCTATAAATTTTATTATCATTCAAAACTCATTTATTATACATTGTAAACATGGAACCAATTGGGACCTCATTTTGTAATCTCTGATATTTATATAATTTGAATGATAAACCTTTTCAAAACGACTCAATTGGAGTTCGTTTTCTATCATTGTGACTATTGTGCCGTCGAGTAACACCCAGTTTGAATTCCGCTGCATCCATGAATTGGGGGTGTTACAGATTGGTATCAGAGCCATGGTTATAGAGAAACAGGTCTAAGTGAGACCTAAACTATAACCACATGTACAAGCAAAAACATTTTATAGCCTTCCGCTCTCCGTGTCTTCCATCCTCCAGACGATTATGGACTTAGTAAGCATGTTATGATACACAAACATATTTGTATATTCATATATACCCATTTTGAGCATTTCCCCGTAGACATTTTTGTGCTACACAAACATAATTGCATATTCATATATGTACCCTTAACATAATTGAGCATTTCCCAATAAGCATTTTATGCTACATGAACACATATAAGTATATTGATATATACACACTAAGCATTTTATGCTACATGAACACATATAAGTATATTGATATATACACACTAAGCATTTTATGCTACATGAACACATATAAGTATATTGATATATACACACTAGGCATTTTATGCTACATGAACACATATAAGTATATTGATATATACACACTAGGCATTTTATGCTACATGAACATATTAGTATATTGATATATAAACTCAGTTTATTTTCAATCACTTATCTAAACAATGGACTAAACATATCTGTGTATGCCTATTCTAAGGCATTTCGGCACAGCCACACTCTCCCAATCATGTTCCTACTCCAACATTCATTTTCCAAGACATTGTGAGATACAATGGTCTCATTCATTTTTCAAGACATTGTGAGATACAATGGTCTCATTCATTTTTCAAGACATTGTGAGATACAATGGTCTCATTCATTTTTCAAGACATTGTGAGATACAATGGTCTCATTCATTTTCCGAGACATTGTGAGATACAATGGTCTCATTCATTTTCCAAGACATTGTGAGATACAATGGTCTCATTCATTTTCCAAGACATTGTGAGATACAATGGTCTCATTCATTTTCCAAGACATTGTGAGATACAATGGTCTCATTCATTTTCCAAGACATTGTGATATGCAATGGTCTCATTCATTTTCCAAGACATTGTATGATACAATGGTCTTAATCATTTCTCAAATGTTTTGAGTCACACAACGGTTTAACCTACTTCCCAGACATTGTGAATTACACAATGGTCTAACCTACTTCCGAGACTTTGTGTTTTGTGCAAATGGTCTCTAGAATTATTCCATCACATAATCAATATCATTTCTTATGATATCAAAAACCCGTCACAATCTATCGATTTCAAAACAAGAAATATGAGATTTCTAAAGGACAAACTAATCCATCATCGACAAAAGCTGAACTTTCTCTACATTCATCAAAGTTTTCTTATGAAACCTTCATTATTAAAAGTTCGTGATCCTGGCCAAGTATGTTCTATTTTAGAACTACTTAAAACTTCCTTTCCATACGTATCTACCCTTACTACCTTCTATGCAATGGAATATGAAAACATACGTTACAAGTCTTGTATGGACGGGACTTGCAACTTAAGGGTTTGACATCGCCTTTGTTTAGTGGACAGTTTCCCGAAAGCAACGGACATATCAAAAGTATACCTAGTTTAGGTATTTGAAAATTTTATCGAACCTTGGCTAAATATAGACTAGTCACCTATATTTAACCTTGGGACAGTGGAATATAGTCTGACTAACTATATTCGACTTAAAATTTTCCAATACTGAGAGTAGTTGTACTAGGGTTATGTTTAGGTTGATTTCCTACATGAACTCGATAAACCACCAGAATACATTAAGACAATCTAGAGACACGATAATGTCTTACCACTCAGCGAAATCTTAACACCTTATTTGTGTTACCTAATTTCATTCTTGAAAATTTTCATTTATGAGATAATCCGAACTACTATCTTGGGATAGTTATCAATTATTCTCTTCATCCTGTAGAAGTACCATCCTGTTTAGGATACCATTCCATCATAAACTTTTAAAATCTCTTAAGATTTTTAAAGCAAACTCAACATCTATACCTAAGAGTATTAATGTTAAGCATACACTACACACTTTTATTCATCAACATATCATAACATTATCTTCACAACCGTTGGAACCACAAGCTCATTTACAGATTTTGATGCACTTTTAAAGCTCAAATCATCCTTAGTTACACCACAAGTACACTCATCAGCTTTACAAGTTTGAATATTCATCTTGTACTTTTGGAACACCAGTATCATCTCATAATACACTACCTTGTAACTCACCGGCTAAGTATGAATGTTGTGTCGGGAATTCTTGAGTAGGATGATTTATAATGTCCTTATTTGAATGGATTGGGATGCCTTTTCATTTAAATAAAGAAATTATAAATCATCGAACCATACGTTTATATTCCTTTAGTTACATTGTTTGGGATGCCTCTCTATGTAAATAAAGAATTATAAACAAGTGGGCTTAATTATATCCGAAATAACATAAGTATTAAGTCAATAAACACTAGATACAACAACAGATTACCTACTAGGCTATGATTGCAACAACTATCCCAATTTCCATTAGTACGAGATTTACTTTTGGTTTTCATAATGATAGTGCAATAACAGACAAACTCATTACGGGGCCATGTAACCATACGCATGCGCAGTCGTACCAAACTCATTGCGAAGCCATGTAGCCATATGCATGGGCAGCCGTACAATTCAAACAGGACTTGGTCCAACCACATGTTCAACGCTTATTCCATGATTCGATTCTTATATCAATTGTTATTGATACTTGACAACTATATCAAGTTCTATTTGATATTCAACTACTATATTAATTCCTATTAATATCCGACTGCTATATCAATTTCCTTTGATATTCGACTATTACCATACCTTTCCTACATAAAAGGAAGCCTCATCCTACACCATACACCGAAATGACAAATCAAATTACATCACTGGTAATTCCAGACTCTAGTCCTCATAAGTAACCACACCTTTTCATCGACATCACTCCAACATATGACACACAAAGAACTTCGGGACGAAGTTCCCCGTAAGGGGTAGAGACTGTAACAATTCACAATTTCAGGTTAATTACCATTCCCGAAAAATTTCACTATTCACTTTTACTATTCATTTTTTCCCGAAACTTTCCCGAAAGTTGATTTTTATTTGATTTTATCGAGTGATAAATCATTTCCATGGCAAATTAAAAGTTTAACTTTCATAAGCTCATTTTCGTGAAAGTTATTAAGGAATTACACGGAATTACACGTTTTAGGGTAAAACGTCAATCAGAAATTCTACGCACAACGAAATTCAACCCCGTCAGGTGACCCCACATCAGTAAAATATTTTACACACTCATGATTTATTTGAGAATTAATCGTGACTGAGAAAAATATGACCAAAAACTTCCCAGCAGGTCACCCATGCCTGTACTACTCTCGCATGAGCACGCTTAACCATTTGGGCGATTAACCGTGAGACCACAAAACGCGTTTCTAAGACTTTTTGAGTTTTCAACTTATTAGAAAAAGTCAACATATTCTTTCCCTCCTCCATTGACCAAAAATGATCCCTTGATGTTATAAGTCATTTCGTGATTTTTAGGCTTACGGTTTGATGTCTAAAAGACATTTAATACCAACCGACACTAGACTGAGCCCAGTCTAGACATTATAAGTCATTTTAAATCATTTTTATAACATTAGAAAAGTAACATTTTACTTTTCTCAATTTTACGCAATATTCAGCGTTTTACGCGAATTACGCGTTTTAGACCCGTGTTTCCAGTTTTTAGCAGGGTTTTAGCACCCGATGGAACCTACCACTCATTTTATATTTTATTATGGAACTTATTGACATGTTTATCAATACTTTCAAGTTCCATAATTTTACGACACCCGGTTTTACGTTTTGAGGCTTAATCATTTACGATTGGCATTTCCCGGAGTCAAAACTAACTAGATATCTTGGATAATACCATCAAAAGTCCACACTTGTTCTCCAAGGGTTGTAAACCGCCATATGGGGGGGGGGGTTTCACACTAGGTGGCTTGATCTCAAGCTTAAAGACCTTGGATGATTACAAGTGTTAAACTTGGTCTCCAAGGGTTGACAAGTCAATGCTTTCTAACCTCCTTAAACTCATATAAATACCCTCCCCCTCTCCTTGTTGCCGTCCACTTCCACACACACCAACACCATACACTTTGCTAATTCTCTCCAAGTTTCATGCATGATTCAAGTGATTCTTCAAGGTAGAAACCCTAGATAGGTTATCCTTCATCAAACACTTCCATAACCTCATATACTTGGTGATTTCTCTTGAGTTTAAATCCACTCAATTCACCTAAACCTTCATCATCCATCTTTCAAGAATACCAAGGGTAGAAAGATTGCATGAAGTGAAAAAGGGTTGAAGCAAGTCTATCAATGTCCTATCCTTACATGTTAACTTCCTTTCATCTTTGAAAGCCAAAAGTTGTGAGCCAAACCCTAACTTGATTCTTGTTAAATAATCATGTTCATGTTATTTACATATTATTTGTGCTATATATTGTCTTGTTATCATGTCCATGATGTATAAAAATGACCAAAACAAGTTATTGTTATTGATTGTTACAACAAGTTACTAAAACAAGTAAACTAGTGACTTTCTTGGTAAGACCTGATCAAAATGGTAAAAATATGATGTTGGATCATTACATATTACAGTATAGGACTTAACAAGGAAACCATAGCAATTTGAACCACCCAAAACGAGTATACGAGTCAAAAGTTATGGCGATTTGAAATTACCAAAGATTTCCGGCAAAACTGCCAAATAGCTTCCTGATCAAATTTGGGTTTTGAAAGTCCCACTTCTGGTCCGATTCATCAAAAAGTTAAAACACGAAAGTTGTCCGAAACGACGTTTTCGTTCAGGAACAAAGAAGCTCGAGCCCTAAAAACGCTTTCTGAGTGATAAAATTCTTCAAATTCTAAACAGCCCATTTTTAGGCGAAAGTCACTAGATTATGGTTATACTTTGAAAGGAACAAGAGGTCTTATGACCTATAATCAAGACCACAAACATGACTAGAACCAAGGTTGAGTCTCATGACCTTGGAACAAGGACCAAAGGTCATGGCTAGGCCATGACGAAATGACCATAACAACTCACATAGGCGTAAACATGAAACAATGAGTTAGGCGATAACTTGAACAAGCAATTTGGATCTACTTCACTTAAAAGGAAACCATGAGATTTTACCAAGAGAACATGGTCATTTAAGGCTTATGAAGCTACCCCTAATAACAATCTTCATGTACAAATAAACTTTCCTAAGTTTATTCAAGTATCGGACATATAACTTTTCGGATCAAAACTTATATCTATATATTTCATCAACTACTACAATAGTAGGGAGCCTCATGTGAGGAGTTCATTATGTAAGCCGTCGAGTTGAGTTGTGGATTTACGAGTTAAAGTGTCCTGGCTCCTCGAACGCTTACTAACATGACTTCTGAATTATGTCGGCCCGAACGGTAGTAAACGATATACAAAACATACATGTTTCATGAATCTTTTCTTTCAAGGACTTACAATATACATCATACCACATCATGGACTATAATGCAAGATATATATATAGGCACTACTTCATATTCATTACTCCGATCCTAAGTCACAACATTCTATTATAGGTTGCTCGTAGAAACCTTCGCGATTCGACCGTTACATTCATTACTTGCTATCTTACTTAAGGTGAGTTCATAGCCCCACTTTCCATTACTTAATTGTTTTACAAACCCTTGGGGGGAATACATGCTATTTTTAACCGAGCACAATGTTTTTAAATTGTATGCTTGCCTGATTGTTTTATTATCACTAAGTACCAACCTTGCTAAACCGAGATCCTTTATTATGAACCATTTAGTCACTAGCAATAGTGAGCGCGAATATTATTAATAGGCCTATTGGGATTGACGAATCCCATTTGTATTGACTAAGTTCAAACAAATGCAATAATATTTGAGATTTAGGTATGTTAGCAACATACCTACCGGGATAAAACCGCCGATTGATATTGGTACACGTTAACGTTATGGTGTCATAAGCTTAGTGTATAATACATGTTCCGGGCGTATAATAACGTAGCCTACCTGTTTTGTTTTCCAAACATTGGTGTGAGCCTATAACTCACACTACCAACATATTGTGTTCAATCGATTTAACAAACTCTATGAATATCATTCAACCTTTGTGTTGACCTCTCAAGCATGTATTTCAGGTTCATGACGATCAAGGATGGAACGGAAGGGCAGGGATACTCAAGAGGGCTATAAATTTTATTATCATTCAAAACTCATTTATTATACATTGTAAACATGGAACCAATTGGGACCTCATTTTGTAATCTCTGATATTTATATAATTTGAATGATAAACCTTTTCAAAACGACTCAATTGGAGTTCGTTTTCTATCATTGTGACTATTGTGCCGTCGAGTAACACCCAGTTTGAATTCCGCTGCATCCATGAATTGGGGGTGTTACATTATCTTTTTCTTTTAAACTTCGTCCAAACGAGCCCAAAACTTGTACGTTTTCGCCAAATCATATTCCAATTCCTAAAACCAAATATGAAGGATTTTAAGCAATAACAGTAGTAAAATGGCATAAAGTGCACGAAATAGTAGGGTAAATGACCTCTAAAAGGTACCAATTTGCACCTCATAAAATTTTCTACATTTGGGATTTGCTTGTTCTCAAGCAAATAAGCTTTTAACTTAGACAAAAGTACATTTTATGGAGCATTTAGCATTAGTATAAAAATAATCCATGGCAAAACTCGTTTGACAGTACACTTTTGAGACTTTCAAGAACGGAAGTATAATTTGGATAAATTACTATAGACCTGACATACTATGTCACTATGCATAAATTATATAGACCTAATAAATAATCCTCCCATCACTTTGGCATAAGCACATAGAAATTACTATTAAAGGGGTTCTTTAAAAGGTTGCAACGTTTTTCTTCGAAATAAAGGGTAAAAGATATGGAGATAATTTAGTTGATGAAAGTTAAGTATCTAACAATCACATTTAAGATATTGTCAAGTCAAAACTCACAATAAATATAAACTAAGCAATAACGTTTTGTTGTACTTTTCTTGACTATTTTTTGAATTAACAATAGTAGGATGACAGTTCATATATTCTTTTCACGTTTTCTTCAGTTTTTTTTTCTTTTTTACATATACTTTTACCCTACTTACTTGATCGGCTGGAAGTACAAACACTAATAACTTGAAAGATAAACTTGAAAAATAAACTTAAACATAGATGACCCCAATGAGAAGGATCAACACAAACGGAGTACTACTTACATTACATGACTTGGGGGTAATAACTTTTTTTCTTCTTCATTTTTCTATAAATAAAAAATACTAACAAGAGTTTCAATCATCTTAAAATGATAAGTAAGAGAAGCAGGAATAAATGCAATATATTTGTCACAAGGTGAATAAATTAGGCATAAAATTATTCACATTAAGTTAGAACACATATTTTAGTCTTCTAGTCAATGTTTTGATTGGTACCAAAAATATGGAGATGTGGTTGCATTTGATACTACATACAAGGTTAACTCGTATGACATGTCTTTTAGCATATTCGTTGGTATTGACAATTATGGAAGGACCATATTATTTGGATATGCACTTTTAAGCAATGAGACAACAAAGACATTTAAATGGCTCATGGAAGTATTGAAAATTATGTGTATCTTATTTAAATATTTAAGACTAGTTAGTTATTTGTATTAGCTATGTCTTATCAACTTTTCTCACCGTAAGTTAACTTATTATTTTTAAATTTCAGAAATTTGTTTTGCTCTTGAAAAAGGCACAAAATACAATATTTACATATCAAGATCCGTGGATGACGGAGGCAATTGCAAAAGATATGCCTTCTACAAAGCATGCATTTTGTATATGGCACATCATGACTAAATTCAGTAGTTGGTTTATTTTCATATTAAGAGGTAATTACTCTAAAATGTGCATCGAATTTTATAATTTATACAAATTGGATACAATTGACAAGTTTTAGCAACAATGGTTGTTAGTGATCGCAAAATATGAGTTAGGCGAAAATAAGCATATAAATGGCTTATATCGTATCAAAAAGTTTTGGGTGCCAGCGCATCTTCGTGAGTTCTTTTTTGGTGGCATGACAACAACAGCAAGGTCGGAGAGTATTAATTCGTTTATGTAGAAATTTATATCTTTCAACATACGTCTAATTCAATTTATTAGACAAGCAAGTAACTATTCATAAAAATCTGTATGTTTTAATAACAACATATAATACTTTTCTTTAGTCATAATTTATTCTACAAATAATTTGATCTTTAGGTTGATATTGCAATAGAAGATATTCAACAAAGGCAAATTCACGATATTATGTTGGAGAAATACAAGAGATCTTCTTTGATGTCACAATCATCACTAGAGGAGCAAGGTCATCATTTTTTGACCCAATTGGCGTTTTAAAAGTTTCAAGAGGAATTTGGGCGAGCAATTCAATATACATTTAAGGCAAAAGCGAGTATCATTTTTTATTTTTTTTATTATTTTTTTATTTTTTTAAAGCATCACAAAGAGATACAATATAACAAGTGGTTTGGGATGGTAAGGTTGCTAAGTGCAGTTGCAAAATTTTTGAATTTGTAGGCACACTTTAATTTATCGTACTTGTAGCTTTTGTAAAAGTGTTGGACATAATATTAGCACATGTCCAAAAAAAGATAATTTTTTTAGTAAGAGCGCGATTAGTCAAGACATGCTGCAAAGATTTAAATCCTATTTTCTCTTTGAAATATTGAGTTTAGTAATTTGTTAAAGCTGCAATTTGAAATAGAATTTAGTATATTTACTTCATATGTTCATTTAAATACGTACAAACTGGCAAAGTTAAAAAGAAGAAAGAACATTAATTTTGAAGAAATTAAGTAAAGATAAGTACACATATTTATACATATAATATAAATATTTTTTAGCATCCTTTTGACATTAAAAATGTCCAAACATTTGAGGGGATTTAATTTAATTTTGAAATAAACATATGATTTTGTGAAAATGTTATCTATACTACTATATAATGCATTTGTGACTATTCTATAATTAGAAATGCTTAAAATTCAGACTCTTTTCTTGCTTATTATGAAAAGATTTCAAAATTAATTGGTTAGGAAGCAAGTTGGTTAGGAAGTTAGTTAGAAAGCAAGTTGGTTAGAAAGTTTGTTAAGAAGCGGTTGGTTGTTCAAACTAAAATTATTTGGTTTAATTATCTCTAATATTTCTACTTATAAAGCATGAAGACAACTAAACGTGTAACCGAATAACACAAAATATAATCACAGGTACCCGCCGCAGCATTGGGCGGGTACCGTTCTAGTAATACATAAAATAAGGAAATGTTAAAATGGGCATAACAAATTGCTTAAACTTAATTAATATGTGGTGGTGTTAAAGATGGAAAGGATGGTTTAATATGACTTTTATATAGGTGATATGTACATCACTAAAAATGATGTGCACGCCAATAAATTACACTAATAATGTACACATCATAAAATTCAAATGTATAATTAGTGATGTGCACATCACTTTTAGTGATGTATATATCAACTCCCATACATATAATGTCCACAGGGCACCTAATAGCAATATCCCTTTTGCTATATATATCAAACGAAATTAACGATAAATGAGTACTAGCTATGAATCACATTGCAACACATTTATTACAGCCGTTGTACTTGACGGGTTTCGTAGTACTTTATTAAACACCTACTAGTTGTTCAATCTTGACTTTAAATTATGATGAGTTAGGTATCTAACTTTCCTGCACTTTTGAACTTCAACCATTAGTATATGTCATGTTCGTCTACGTAAATGTTCAAACAAGTAGGCTTTTTAATTTGAATGCATAAATGATATCCCTCTACGGATTTTTATATTTTACAATTTTCAAATGAACTTAAGGGGGTGGCAATCGTAATGCATCATGATTCATCTTTAAGCAAATATAACCAATCAAATGTGGTCAACACATTTCATAATTTACCATGCCTCTCTTTAATTTTTTAGTGGCAACCATACCTCATCTAAAACAATAAATGACAACGTTCCAATTTTTGAAACAAGTAGTCATGCCGAATCGGTATCACATGCCGATTTGCATGCTGAAAATGTGATGCCTAGCTTGTGGTTTTAGGTGATGCCGAGCGGCATACGATGCCGAAGCTCCATCCCAAGTGCATTGCCACCCCCCTAATATCCGTTGTTCAAAACTGAGTCTGTGAGACTGACAATCTTTTGTCGTCGTAGTTTGATGGTGACCCAGATTATAGGGGCTACAGTTTTTTTATTTCTTTTTTTTACAAAATCATCTATTATCCAAAAAGTAGTATCGTTTGGCTGCAAAGATTGAGAAAGATTATAGGAAAAATAATCTTTAAAATTAAAAGTTCATCCAATCAGCTTTTCAGACAGAACTAGAGATTATTTTTTGTATAATTACCATTTTAACCTTCAAAATACCCACATTTATTATAAATCATAATAAAACCCTACTTTAATATGAAATGCACATCGTTTGTGATAATTTTACATCATTTTAACGTTGTTTGTATTTTTAGATGAATTTTCATACAATGCTACATATTTATGATTTATATCAATAATTTTATTTACTATTCTTATTCATATTAGGTTTGTTATTTGTATGTCCAATTACATCATTTTACCCTTTTAATCTAAAATTACAGAAGTTTGCCAAACACTACAAAATATATATATATATATATATATATATATATATATATATATATATATATATATATATATATATATATATATATATAATCTTTTTCAGCACAACCAATCTCAGTTATCTCATTTCCTCCCTGTCTAAATAAACAAGAACAATACCCGTGCGTTGCACGGGTAGACGTTTTTTTATATGATATTTGCAATAAGTTAGGAAGAGATAGAACATCGAAAAGTTGAAGAAAAAAGATCATGATTAAAGTCCAACAAAACAATAAAATAAAGCATAACGTATGATGGTCTAAACTCATTATTTTCATAATGTACTAAATGATCAAAGTAAATTTGTGAACGGATTAAATGGCTGCAAATTGTCTAAACGATGCAAGTAAAGGACTACGAACGATTAACCACTTCCTCATCCTGCATAATCTCCATAAGTTGAGGAACTGCTACCTCATTAACCTCAAAGTTCATGTTGTTAACATTCACCTCATCTGACATTTCATCAATTTCTGTTACAACAGTAGCATTTGAAGAAGGACACACAACTGTGTTTATAGCAATTGTAAGCTCATTACTTGCATGAGATACATCATGTACGAAATCATCAACAGGAGCCTGAACAACAGTAGAATTAACCTCATCATGTACGGGAGGCTGATTTGCAACTGTATGAGTTGTAGGAGGCACTATTTTAGAGACCCAGTTCCACTCAATTTCATCCATCAACTTTTCTTCATCCTCGGTTATGGTTGTTCCCAAATTTTCATAATCAGTAGCATAATCAACCATATCAGAATAGTTTAATCCCGATGATACATTAGAATTTGTGAGGCTTGTTACTGATCCAGACATTGATGAACTCCCACGATGCTTATATAAGTCATTGAAATCGCTACCATAGTATTTTGTAACAGTATATCTTTAGACATACGTAGGTGGTAGATTAAATTTATCAATCTTGATCTCGAGAACAACCATTTGAGTGAAGAGTTTATCAACAAAGTAATCCACTATCCAGTTTGGGTCGTCTGCTCCCTATAAATTATCATATGATACTTAGTTAGTACTATGGATGCATAAACTTGTGACGATACTAAGTAACATAATATGAGCACCATAGTAACTAACATAATCTTGTGACCATGGTTGTAATACAGTTGTAACATGTGTTCATAAAAATTGAAATATTTTTTTTAAAAGCTCACCTCCTTTAAAGTCTTGGTAATCAACTCTTCCACCGTAAGGCCTAAAATCTCAGTGGCAGCCGAGTTAAAAAGTACACATTCAATATCATCTTCGTTGTCTCTTACTTTTATCACTAACTTGTACCTATAAGGATAAAGATTAATAAAAGTTTTTTTTAAAGCATAGTTTTCATGAGGATATATAGAACATACGTTTGACGCGGGTTGCTGACATGTTTTTTGCAGTCGTCACAATAATATCGAACACCATCTAAGGTCACTTTGTGGAAGCACTTAGTACATTGTATGAATTTCCAGTCCTTATCTAAGTCAATACCGATAACCATTCCATATATAATGAACCTTGTCCCCTGAGAAAAGAACATCAAACGATTAGTGTGAATGGTAAACTGAAATCAAATATGTAATTCAGATTTTCTAATAAGGGAAATTACCAGAGTAGCGCCATCAGCCAAACACTGATAAATCTCGGTAACTGGTGTTACTTTCAATGTATCAGTCTCAACAGTTGTAGATGTAAAGACAACGGGTTGGATATGCCTAAAAAAATAGTATCGCGAGGTAATTTAAATATATGTAGTATGTAAAGCGTATAGAATTTGGTAACATGTGTCCTGATAAACATTAAATGTCACCTTTGGTTGTATGCAAGAGTTTCAGCGATCGGGAGGTTCAAATGAAATTGTGTCGATACCGTCGTCGTTAATTGTGGTGCACCTGAGATAAGTTTAAAAAAATACTTATCAACTGAAAATACCATATTTGAATTATAGCCATATGATAGTAAATATCTAAGTATTCAAGACGCCAACCTGCATAAAGCCGAACTCTGCAACACGTCAAGATCACAACGATCTTGGTATTTTTTTTAGACTCGATTATGTTATCTTCGTACGCCAAAGCACACTTTCCCCATAACGATATGTTCAATTTTATATCACTGCAATAGAGTAAATCGTCAAAAGTTGCTTATATTTTTTAGATAGCACATGGAACAAAATTATGTTATAAAAATGGTAAAATACCTCATATCAGCAATTACAATTTTGCGGACCTGAGGGTTACAACCTTGGACGCGTTCAACATTATTTTGAAGAGGACCCCATTCTCGAAGAACACCTATGACATCTGTTTAAAAAAAAAAAAAAAAAAAAAAAAAAAAAAAAAAAAAAAAAAAAAAAAAAACGACTTATAGATTCTGGATGATCGTTAGGATTATCTACTACAACAGTGGTTACTCTTAACACTAACACGTCTAAACATTGTTAGACTTAATATAGGTACTTGAAAACCATACAATGGCTCCAAGAACAAATGTCAAGTTTTAGAAGCTAAAGGCACCCATGTAAAAGACCAATTTGCATACCCCAACTGATGTAAATCTCATTGTCGGGTTCGGGTGTTTATCGGGTAGGATTAAGTTGGGTCGGGTGCTTCGGGTTATCGGGCCACTTTTACTACCGGCACTTTTCAACTACTGATAATATTATTCTATTGGAGTTAGGAAGCTGCTGTACTGGAGGAAATTGAATGGACATTGCAGTAATAGTGATGATTGTGTTAATTTACCGGATCAGATATGTTAGATGTCGGAGTCATGCTCACGGATGGTACTTCAGTTATAAAATAAAATTAAGGTATAAATTGTAGGTTCTTGAGATAATTACTAAAAGATCTGGCGAAGGGAGTCTTTGACTGAGATGTAAGTGGCCTAACTGGGGTATCCCCGTCACCATTTCCAACCACTGTGGCACCTCAAAACGTGTATATCATCAGGTGATGGTTTAAAATCGTCTATGAATATATGATGTATATTTGTAATATTATCAGTTTTGTTAATCTGCTGCTAACTATATTTAGTGATTACTATGTCCTGGCGCACATACCCGGAGGTGCAACTGACTTGGGAGATCATGAAGATTATTTAGAGAATGATCATGAAGTTCATTCTATACAAACTAAGACCGACAGTGGATCAACTTCACATGGTTGAAATATTGTTTTCAATATTTTGTATACGCATATTGTTGTGTTTTCATTGTAGTAATAACATTAGGCACATTAGTCACTCTAAAAGAATCGACAGCCTTGAATGAAGCAAAGAAAATGGGTGTGGGATTGGGGCTAAAGTGGGGTCAAATTGGGTGTGTTTGGGTGGTGAAATGGGGGCTGAAGTGGATGTGTTTTGGGTGATAAAATGGGGGCTGAAGTGGGTATGTTTAGATAGCAAACAAAATATAGCAAAACATTATGTAGCGAATGAAATGATTTAGATAGCAAACATCTTGTTCCACGGGTTCTGTAATGTATAAGAAATAGGTAACCAAATGTCAAAACATTTGCATACTGATACACATAAGCTGTCATCATAGGTCCCAACTGAACTTATATACTAAGCTGTAAACCAATTATCAGATATTAAATTATTAAAAGAACAAATGTCAAATTATTTAGTGAAATATTATACCAGTTAGATAAGCATTCAACAACTCATGTACCAAAACAAACCATGAAAATTAGGGTGAAACAATATAATGTATCATAGGGACTAAACTCATACCAGTTAACTAATATATCAGAATAGTTTAATTCCACTACTCATACCAGTTACATAATGTTATACCAGTAATATGGGTCAAAAGATAAATAGCTGGACTCGTGACGAAACACTTAAAGGTGACATGTGACCATTTCAGGTAGGGAATGAAAACATTCAATAAGCAAGCCCAAACACCCTTTTAAAACTATATGTATTGATGGATTTATGGTAAACTTAAAGGTGATATGTGACCATTTTCAGGTATGGACTGAAAACGGGTTACCATAAACATGGCATAGCAAATCAAGCAATCTAGTTTTTAACTTAAATGAAGAATAAAAAGGTAGTTATAATATGATAACCTGTGAGATATGTATCGTTTCCAATACGTCGTTGAAGGTTTCCGAATGGCACAAACTTAAACACGTATCTGTCAAACAATTGAGGTCGAAGAGATGATGGTTGAATGTCAGTTGTGTAACCGAACTGCTCAAAGAACTTGATTTCCAAAGGCCTGTATTTTGTATCCCCATAGTTTACCACTGTGAATTTGTGTATCTTGTAGACACAACCCTCTTTGACACGATTATCAAATCTCTTAATGAGATTCACCGGAATCTTTGCATGAATTGAAGTAGACTGAAATCAATAAAAAGGTTAAATAGAATGTAATGTAAATCAAGCGATTATATGCATAGAAAAAGGACATGTGAGGTGTACTTACACATTCATCCACTATGATCAGGTCCATTGAAAGAACTCGATTGTTGTTCGGATTGTAAGTAGTCCATACATGTGCAGCCATAACATTAACTGTCCACTTATCAGTTAGATTGGGATGCAAATCACTGACATGATGATAACTTATACTCATTGTTGCTCGAGGGGAACTGCAATGAAACAATATATAATCATATAGTAAGGTCATGAAATAGTAAAATGATTAAATTGTTAACTATACCTCTAGGCAGATTGTAAAAGACTTCCTTGTAAACAATATTTTTAGTCAAATTATTAGCACAAATTCCTCCGTTGTCAATATAAAATCGCAATCCAGCACGGGAAGTCACATGCGAAGCAGCAACATAAAGTTGCCATGAGTAAATACAGATTTCTCAAGATACGCGCATACATGATTAAAAGTTCGGCCTTGACTTTTGTTTATGGTCATGGCATAACATACTTTTACAGGAAATTGCCTTCGTATAAATCGAAATGGCCAAGATGAATCAGTCGGGGTCATATCGATCCTGTTAATAAAGGCTTTTTGACCGATATGAGTCCTAGTAATTATTTGGCCCTCAAGAACTGTACGGGTAATCTGAGTTATGACTAAACGTGTTCCATTGCACAAACCTCGTTGCAAGTTTGTATTCCGTAATAATATGATTGGTGCACCGATCTTCAATTCAAGTTTGTGATTTGGGACACCAGAGAATCTCAAAGTATTTAAAAATTCAGGCGGGTACATGATTTGCATCTCTTCTAAGTTATCTGAGGTTGAACATATCATATCAGCACTATAAAGTTCATGCATGTCACCTGACATTGAATCAAGAATGTGTGAGTTGATCTTATCAACGACATCGTTTGTTGGGCTTAGGATACATCTCTCTTTTAGGTAGTCGATATCTTGGATTCTGTTTGGGAGATCCGGGTATGTACTTGAGACAATTGCCTCAATAGGGTTATCAACTACTGGAATTAAAAGGTCACTGGGAATTGTTATCCATGTAGCCTCGTCTTCATCATCTAGTGCAATGGACGGAAGCCTTCCATCTCCCATGGACATAAGCCAATTGTGAAAATGCATCATTTCATCGGCATGTGCAACATCAATTGTTGGATCACGAAGACGCATGTTAATAGACAATACAAAAACCCTACAGTTATCCCATATGGATGATGACTTGTTTACAGCAGAAGCAACCACTACAGCCCTTGGTGCATTTGGAATAACTGGTAGGATTTGCCGAAAGTCTCCACCAAGGACAACTACTTTTCCGCCAAAGACTTGATTCTCGGCATTAGGATTATCAAGCCTGCAAATATCTCGGAATGTTCTATCAACAGCCTCGAAAGCATGTCGATGTTGTAACGGTGCCTCATCCCAAATAATAAGATCTGCGGCTCTAATTAAGCTTGGAAGATCTGAAATGACATCGATTCCACAACACGATTCGCTGTCAAGGTCCATAGGTATACGGAACCTTGAATGTGCAGTTCGTCCTCCAGGCAATAATAGAGATGCAATACCAGATGAGGCAACAGATAACACAATTCTTCCTACCGAACGTATCCGCGCGATTATTGTTTTCCAAAGGTATGTTTTTCCCGTACCTCCACAGCCGTAGACAAAAAATAAACCTCCGTTACTTTCATCAACAGCTTGTATGATATTATCATATACATCCCTTTGTTGTGTATTTAATCCAGCATACAAATAGTTAAACTGAGACCGTTCTTCATTCGCGTTGTACATTCTTTCGGCAGCTATCATCCTATTCCTTCCAATATTCAGTAATGTGTACTCAATTTGTGGTAGGTCTGGGAAATCAATCAACGACTTGTTATTAGTATTTAAAATCGTCTCTAACTCTAATAGAGTATAATTCCGAATCTCTTCATCAGTAAACACCACTTGTTCGTTCTGCAACAACCTACGCTGATTGCGAGCAACATCTTCAGATATGTATGGGAAACATTCTGTAAATAAATTGCTATGATCAGAGACGGTACAAAATAACAGTATGGTCACGAACATTTCCCGAAGTTGATCACCTAACTTCCACTGAGATGCTGATCTAATTGCTTCGATCCACTCATTATCATTTCCCAATAAGTTCCATGCTCTGCAAGTTGCCATGTATGTTGGGTACACTACCTTGTCTACCGTGCGAATCTCTTCCCAATCTCGAGGACCACGTATAACATTCAGTAGCATTCGTAGATAGAACTTCTCACCCATTGAAGGGCTGACATAATAAATACGGCCAATACTCATTCCACTTTTACGTGGCCTCCATTCTTTAGTGCCGTCATGCCATGTAAATTCTGTAGGAAAATCGACATACCTAAGTTTACGTGCATGTGGATATATATTATTTGCTTTCATCCATGCTGTAAACTTAGTAATACCTTCGGTTTCCCTTTCAATAACATCATCGACGTCGTCATCATTCCTAAAGTAGACTCTATTACATCCTTCCTCATGGAAAGGTAGTCTTTCTACGGCGATTGATCGGTAATGCATTTCATATCCCAATAGTTTCCAACATGATTCTGAGGCAGAAATATAACGACAGCTAAGGTATTCTTCTATCTCATTTTCATGTTGTAATATAGCTTGATATGGTGTTCTATGGTTGTTGTTGTTTTCGGTGGCGCTGGTGTTGTTGTAGGTATTGGAGTTGTTGTCAGTGTTCGAGATGTTGTCGATGGTAGTGGTGTTAGTGGCGGTGGTGTTGTTGTCATTTCTTTGGCCTTCAATGACAATTGTAGCACGATCTGGACCCTTGTTAAGATAGCTGAAAAGGTATTTCACCAATGATCCTTGGTTACACCATTCAACATTTATATGACAGCCATACTTTACAATCAAGTCAAGGTTATGGGGAACGACCCAACGATTATCAAGCATAATATCTACTCGACCAACTTGTGTTTTTCTTCCATTATTTGATCTTCTATAATGGGGCCAACCGTCGCGAGTAATAGTTGTCTGTGATGAATATTCCTTTGGGTAGCCCTTTGTACATCCTTGTCTCGACATACATGCACTCGACCTATATAGGTCTCCGCATGGACCGTGCATCATATGAGTACGAACAGCTTCAAAACCAGTCGGGTCATCAGCTTCGGAAGGCAACTCAGCAGATATGACATGATCAATCTCATCAGTTGTCGAAATCTTATCATGTTCGTGTAAAAATATGAGTGCATGACAATGTGGTAATCCACGTTTTTGAAACTCGATTGTATAGATTACTGCACATGAAAGTATATGTATATGTGTGTTAGAAAAAGGAGATGTAAAAAGCAAAAATGAAAATGATATTGTAAACACGCACCAGCTTTAACTCGTCCAAAATGATTCCCTTTCTTTTTATCATCCATAAGGTCGTTCAGTTTCATCTTAAAAACACGTGCAATCGTATCAGGTCTATCACCAGTCGATTGTCCCGGTATGTAGCTTTCAACATCACGTTGAATCTCAGGCCATCGTGGGTTGCACGTCATAGTTACAAAGAGATCCGGGGGCCCAGCCCAATGACATATAGCCATTGCATCTTGATATTGTTGAATCATATGTCTTGGACCACCGGTGAATGACGATGGCAAGATAACCCTTCGGCCAATAGATTCGGCGTTTGTCTCTCCGTTAGCAACACGATCATGAAATCCGTTATATAGGTCAGCTCATATTGTATTTTGGTTTCGTTTATACCAGTCTAGATCATGATCGAGAACAGCCGCATAAGCATCAACACAATATGTATGAAACAAACGCCCACCTTTATGCAAAGTTTTACCTTCAGCAATTCGATTTTGAAGACGAAAACAATAATACTCCCTTAAACTTACATATTTTCTTCTAGCTGTTGTAGGAACATTAAGAGGTATTTTCAAATGAAACCCATCTTCACCATAAGGGAAAAGTAGTGGATACTGCAAAGCCATAAAACTTGGGTGCAACTCTGAAATTTGTTTTACAGGATTATCTCGATGCTCATTACCACGCTCTTCAACAATTACATCACGGGTATCAGTGGGATTACCATCGCCTGGTATGAGTGCAGCAACCTCAGAAGCTGTAGGTAAGTTATATTGACGACTATTATGTTGTCGGGTGCCAATTAAACGTAGAGTAACAGGTTGTACTGAAGACTCACGAAACCTATCTCTAGCCATCCTAAAAGATTGCACCAGTGGGTTACTGAAATTAAGCATTGTAATCAGTTCTTGTACCAATGAACGAACAACACTTGAAGAACCAGTTATGTTCAAGGCATTCAATCGATTGTCAACTTCGTGTTCAGTGTCATATATGTACAACTGGGCGAACCTAGGCCGCCCATCCTGGTGTGTTGGCAAGAGAGTACCAATACGATGATGGTTGTGGCCATTCAAACGAAATGCATAAGGTCCACTTCTGATGAGGCGAAAAATGGTCCGTTTTTAGGGGGTCATTTAAGCCCGAATCCGAATTTATTTGATTAAATATTTCCCTAAATCGTTCCTTTTGTGATTTTAGGTACTTGGAGAGTGAATTCTGGAAAAGAAGCCATTTTGGACGTTTTTGGAGCATAAAAGTGAAGAAAACGGCAAAGTCTCAATTTTCCAAGCTGGGAACAGTACATGAAGGCGTCAAGAAGTAACTCATGACGGCGTCAAACCCCAAGAATTAAAATCCGTAGCTCATGACGGCATCACACAGGGCGTCAGAACTAGATCAAGGCCGTCCGAGGAAGTATTTGGCGGCGAGATGACGGCGTCACACTTTTGTTCTTGACGCCGTCACCCCGATTTTCCTATATATAGTTTTCTAGTTTTTCACATTAAAAAAGAAGAAGTTTTGGAGAAACCCTAAAGACGATTTTGGTGCAACTTTTACAGGTTTTTCAAGGGTTCCAAACCCTTGATACCTTGCATTGTAATTGAGATAAGTGTTCTTCTAATTCAATCAATATGTCTATGTGTTGGTTGTCTATATCTTGTTCTTGTCTCAATTCTATCATGCTAGGCTAGATCTCTTTTGTGTTTGCTTAGATCTAATGAAACCTAGATATTGATTATGTGTTGATTACTTGTTTATTCTTGTCTTGGATGAATGATTTTATATGTTAGGCTTAAGAAAACTGGCAGATCTCCAAATGGTAACATGCTTGAACGTCTTAAGAAACATGAACCGAGGCGTACTAGGTCTTTATTGGTTGTATTTAATGCATGAGCCACTGTTTACAATCCCTATAGTTGTGCTGGGCATGGTGTAGGAGGAGATAAGAGCTCATAGAATTGGGGAGTTATGTATGCCACCCCATGAATGGTATTAAGGAATACAATCCGTCATCCATACAATTATAACAAGTAATTAACATGTAAAAGATATCTAGGGAGTAGTGAAATCTAAGTAAACACATTTTCTCCAATTACTGCACACAATTTTAATATAATTTAGCTTATTTTAATTTCTAGTATTTTATTTTGATTGCATCTTAGTTTTGGGTTAGTTGACTAGCAACTAATTCCGCCCACTCTTCCAAAACCCGAGATTTTACTTGCTTTCATAAAAATATAAAAACACAAAAATAATCATCCCTTACCTTGAGAACTAGTAATTAGGTTTTCTAATCCTAGCGACACTATTCCTAAGCTGAACGGTCAATCCCCCGGTACTTGTCACTATACTATACTACAACGAGCAGGTACACTGCCTGGTGGGGGTTGTAAGCTTCTCGAGATCCCTCGAGAGGTAAAGCCTGTTGCGATTCCCACGCATCAAGTTTTTGGCGCCGCAGCCCAGGGAATAGTTATTGTCTAGGTTAGAATTTCTTTTTATTAGGTCTACTTGCTAGACTCCTTTCTAGTAAGATTTTATTTTTATTTTTTAGGTCTTCTTTAGTCTATCTTATTTCTTCGTGCCTTTGTTCGTAACTCTTCACCGTCCGCCATTATGGCAACCAACGAATTCTCCAACCTTAGGATCACTAGGAGTCGTAGTACCACTAAAGACCTTGTCTTGCCTTATGCAGAACCCGAAAGAGAAATGTGTAGGTTAAGACGAACTCACTCAACTCCTGAACCATCCAGCATTGCTATCGACTTTGATGCACCTCTTTCTGAGGAAAATTCAGAAAATCACATCACAACCCCTAGCTCCCACAACGAGATGAGTACCCCTATAATACCCCCTCCTAAGCGTCTCAAGGACTACTCTTCCCCAACTCCTCGTGGCTTTTCTAATGCCATTGTTTACCCAAACGAACACACCAACGAGGTCTTGCATGCTAACGATGTTTGGCTTGTCAAAAGTGTGTGTAAGTTCCACGGACTTGATGAGGAAAATCCAATCCAACACATCAAGGACTTCCTAAAAATAGTGGACACCATCCATACGGATGGGGCTACTAGAAACACATCCCGATTGCGATTCTTTCCTTTCACCTTATACGAAAAAGCCCAAGAATGGTATGACAAACTCCCTTCCGAATCTATTTTCACATGGGAGCAACTCATATCCAAGTTCTATGAGAAGTTCTTTCCACCTGGAAAAACCTCAGCATTTAGAGATAGGATCCTTCGTTTCCGAAAGGGGAAGGATGAACCCTTCCATAAATCGTGGACTAGATTCAAAGATTTAATAAGGCAAGTTCCACATCATGGCATTGAACTTTGGCTCTTGGTCCAAATCTTTTACGAAAATATCTCCTCTAATGACCGGAACGGAATTAACCAATCTAGGAAAGGAAGATTGGCCAATCTTAGTACCGAGGAAGGATGGGATAGAATTGAAGAATATGCTCAAGACCAGGATGACACTTGGGATGAACCTGAGTCGACTGTCAGCATTTCTGAGATCACCTCGGATCGGTTGAGCAAAATTCACAAAAGAGTGGATTACCTAGCTGGATCGCAATTACCTAAACTGTTGTCGAATCCTTACTTGATCTGCGATTACTGTGGAGGCCCGCATGAGGTAGAGGAATGCGGAGAAGCAGCCACAACTGAACATGCGTGCTTGTCAGGAGGGGACATTTATGCTGATCCCTCCCTTTTGCCTTTCTACCAAAATGACGATTACACCCTTTGGGGAAATCTGGTAAAGAGGAGAGAAGGGGAGGAAGGCCCTGAATTCAAAATTAGGAGTAATTTCGAAGGTGACCTTGGTCACTTCACTCAAGAAAAAGACATGCAAATGAAAGGGCTTAATGAGCTTTTCGACGAGCAGCAGGAGGGTATTGGAGAATTTTTCAACAAGCTTAACTCAGCCCTAGATCACCTCCAAACGCCATTAGAAAGAAAAAAGGACCCCATGCTCGCGATAACCACACGAGCTGGAACGACAACCAAGGACCCTCCTTACCCAAACTCGTCCCCCGTCACCCTCGATCCAGACAAACCTGAGGAAGAGGAGCAGGATGTCGGCATTGGCACCCCAGACCAACCGCCCGTAACGATCCCTTCCCCATCGGCCTTGCCTAACCAACCTGTGAGAATCCCATTCCCGTCCCGATTAAGAAACCAGAAAACTGAGAATGATAACAAGAGGTTCTTGTCATACCTAAAAGACTCAGTTGTCACCATACCTCTCCTTGATGCTTGCTATCACATGCCAAAGTATAGCACATACTTCAAAAAGCTGCTCGCTAACTGGAAGAAACTCGAAGGTCTTGTGACCCTGGGGGAAGAATGCTCAGTGGTAACCCATCGAGGACTACCAAAGAAGGTAGACGATCCGGGCAGCTTCACCTTGCCTTGCTCCATAGGACCTCTATCAATCAAGAATGCTCTTGCCGATTTGGGAGCGAGTATCAATCTTATGCCTCACTCTATGTTCCGTAAACTAGGATATTCTGGATTGAAGTCTACCCGTATGAACATCCAACTAGCCGATAGATCAGTCAAGTACCCCGTAGGGATAAGCGAGAACGTGCTAGTCAAAGTTGGGAAATTCAAATTCCCGGTCGACTTCGTAATCCTGGATATGGAGGAGGATGACTTGGTACCTATCATCTTAGGTAGACCATTTCTTGCTACCGCTCGTGCAGTCATCGATGTCTACGATGGCAAATTGACTTTACGAGTGGGAGACGATAGCACAACCTTCGACATTAAGGATTCTATGGACCTCTCCCTCGAAGCAGCCACCGGCTCTACTTTATCGGGGAAGTAGATGAACGCACAGATGTCATTGACAGTTGCGTCGATGAACAAATCGATGAAGGCTGGCTACGGGACGAGAGTTTTCTGCCTTTGCTAGAGGTGGAAAAGATGGAGGATGTTAATGCAGTCTCCTTCTACCCCAGACAAGAGGCAACGGAGCATCTCGAGCTCCGAAAGCCCGAAAACAAGCTCAAACCTTCTATTATCGAACCTCCTAACGTTGATCTTAAAGAGCTTCCTAACCATTTGGAGTATGCCTTCCTTCAGGGGGAGGACCAACTCCCGGTAATCATAAACTCTTCCTTGGAACAAGAACAAAAAGTTAAACTCTTAGAGGTCCTAAAAAAATACAAGGGGGTACTCGCATGGAGTGTGGCCGACATTAAGGGGATTGACTCAACTTTTTGCACACATAAGATTCTTATGGAGGAAGATTATAAACCTACTGTGCAACCCCAGAGGCGAGTGAACCCTAACATTAAGGAAGTAGTAAAGAAAGAAGTTATCAAACTTTTGGATGCAGGACTGATTTACCCGATCTCGGATAGTCCATGGGTCAGCCCTGTGCAGGTGGTACCTAAAAAGGGTGGAATGACTGTAGTAAAGAATGACAAGGGTGAGATGGTGCCCCAGAGAACTGTCACTGGATGGCGGGTATGCATCGACTATCGAAAACTCAATGATGCCACGAGGAAAGATCACTTTCCCTTACCATTCATTGATCAGATGTTAGAGAGATTATCTGGACACGAGTACTATTGCTTCTTGGATGGATTCTCTGGATATTTTCAAATCCCCATAGCCCCCGAGGACCAAGAAAATACCACGTTTACTTGCCCCTATGAAACATTTGCCTACAACAGGATGCCTTTTGGGCTATGTATTGCCCCCGCCACTTTCCAACGTTGCATGACCGCAATCTTTCACGAACTCATGGAAAACAGCATGGAAGTGTTCGTGGATGACTTTTCAGTCTTCGGAAACTCCTTCGACCGCTGTCTTGCTAATTTAGAAAAGATGCTTAAACGTTGTGAGGAAACCAACTTGGTGTTAAACTGGGAAAAGTGTCATTTCATGGTAAAGGAAGGGATTGTGTTAGGGCATAAGATCTCAGGGAATGGAATAGAGGTGGACCAAGCTAAAGTTGAAGCTATATCTAAGTTACCATACCCCACGACTGTTAAGGCAATACGCAGTTTTTTGGGGCACGCCGGATTTTATCGGAGATTCATCAAAGACTTCTCCAAAATTGCCCGGCCAATGACTCAATTGCTTGTGAAGGACGCTCCGTTCGATTTTTCCCAAGAATGCAAAGATGCTTTCGATCTCTTAAAAAGGGAACTCACTCAAGCTCCAATCATGATCACACCCAACTGGGAGTTACCATTTGAAATCATGTGTGACGCTAGCGACTTCGCTGTCGGGGCTGTATTAGGTCAACGACATGACAAACTTTTCCAACCTATTTACTACGCTAGCAAAACCATGAATCCCGCTCAAGAGAACTACTCCACCACCGAAAAAGAATTATTAGCCGTAGTGTTTGCATTCGACAAATTCCGACAATATCTTGTCCTTTCAAAGACAGTCGTCTTCACTGATCACTCAGCTCTTCGATATCTGTTTGCGAAGCAGGATGCCAAGCCACGACTAATTCGGTGGATCTTGTTGTTACAAAAATTCGATGTTGAGATTCGCTATAAGAGGGGGGCAGAGAATCTAGCCGCAGATCATCTATCTCGTCTTGAAAACCCCTTGGATAAGCACGATAGAAGTGAGATTAGGGATTTGTTTCCTGACGAACAACTAATGTCAATGATTGATTCGGAGCCATGGTACGCCGACTTTGCTAATTACTTCGCAAGTAGATGTAGACTTGTTCCTGAACACCTGACTAAGTACGAGAGGAAGAGGTTCTTTTCCCAGCTAAAATACTACTTCTGGGATGAACCCTTTTTATTCCGAAGGTGTCCTGACCACATTATAAGGCGTTGTGTTTCGGAAAATGAGGCAGTAAAGATTATGAGGGAATGTCACTCTGGTCCCTCTGGAGGGCATCATGGGATAAACGTTACCGCCCGAAAGATTCTCGATGCAGGATTCTATTGGCCCACAATTTTCCGTGATGTAAAAGAAATGGTGTAGGCGTGCGATGCATGTCAACGAGCCGGAAATATATCACATAGGGATGAGGCACCTCAGAACTTTATACAAGTTTGTGAGGTATTCGATGTTTGGAGGATTGACTTCATGGGACCCTTTCCATCCTCAGGGGGAAACGAGTACATCTTAGTCGCCATTGACTATGTTTCCAAATGGGTTGAGGCACAAGCCCTTAGGACCAATGATGCAAGAGTAGTCATTCATTTCCTGAAAAAGCTTTTCGCAAGATTCGGGATTCCGAAAGCTCTCATCAGTGATAGGGGGACACATTTTTGCAATGCACAAATGGAAAAGGTCATGAAGAGGTATGGAGTACCCCATCGATTCTCCACCGCCTATCATCCACAGACCAATGGCCAAGTCGAAAACACCAATAGAGCTATGATTGGCTCTAAACAGTCAGATAATATTAACCAAGTTATGGTCAACAAGTCAAACAGCCTAAACCAATACTCCGGTGAGTTTAGTGTTTCCCCGGATCGTTAGATCCCAACGAGATGTGAAATCTGAAATAAAACGACTTTAAGATCAGGTGAATTGAACAGGAAAAGGGTTTAAGTGATTTGTACTACTGAAATATAAGAGAAAATAGCTTTAATAAGCTATATCAACTAATGCGCGAAATCAGATAAGTACACGTGAAAAAGGTACTGAAAAACGTAAACGTTTATTAATTAAACGTAAACAAAAACAAATTTACTTATAGTAGGATTTTATAAGCCTTAGGGGCTTAAATGCAAATTAAATAAATTTAAAATATTTATTTTATAATTAAAAACTATTTAATTAATTATTTATATTTAATAACTATTTATTAATTATCTAATAATTAACTATTAATTATGAAAATGTAAAATAAGTCTAGAAAATTAAAATTAAAATTTCTAAAAATCTAAAATATTATAAAACTTATTTTAAAATTAAAATTATATTTTTCACACTATTTATCTATTTATTATTAATTATTTAATTAAAAACTATTTAACTATTTAATTAAAATTCAACTAAAAATTATAAATACTACAAATTAAACTAAAAATTTATAAAAAATATTTTCTAAACCTAAAATAGAACTTGAAGAAAGTATAAAAAATAAAAATAAATCTTTTTGTCTTTTTCTAAATTTTCTATTAAATAAAAACTATTTATAATAATTAAACTAATTAAACTATTTTAAATTACAAATAATATTAAACTAACTTAGAAAATTATGAAAAATTTTATAAATCTAATTAACCATCATGGGAATCCTAAAAAATTATAAAAACTTTATTTTATGTATTTTTAATTTAATCTATTAATTATTATGCTATTTATTAATTATTATCTAATTAAAATAATTAAATTATGAAAACTAGTAGATGAACAGTATAAATCACAAGAAAATTTCTAAAATTATTTTATGACTTATAGAAACTAGGAAAAATATAAAATATAAGTATTACCTTATAAAAATATATTATGCTATTTAATTCTTATTTATTATTTAATTATCAAATAAACTAAAATTAATTCTAAATAACACTAGATGACAAAAGAAAATTCTGGAAAAATTTATAAAATTACTTTAATATATAAGAGATTTAATAAAAATATAAAATAGCAGAAGTACTTATAAATAAGCTAATAAGAAAATTAAATAGATAATTTCTATTAAATAGAAGCTATCACTATAATTAAGTTTGATTTTTTCTTGTTTTTCTTTTACAAATCTAATAAAATACTTAAAATATCAAACTTTTACAAAGACAAATAATTTAGAAATCAAAAATAAGCACTGAGAGTACTTATTACCCAAACAGTTTGACCAAAGTTGACTTTCTAAGGAAATAAGCTCAAATGAGCTAATGTGGGGTCCACCTTGGTATTTTCTGGTCCACCTAAGTTAGTTGAACAAGTTTGAACAAGATTTGATCAAATAAGCCCACTGGATAAGCCACAAGATCACAATAAGCTGTTGCTTATTTGGGTTCTGGGTCAGAATTGGGACAAAGATTGGGTGCAATTCTAGGTGGGGTCCAGGGGTATACAGGTCAACCAAAGGGTCAAAGGTTGAACCTTGGTAGGAGGGGGGTTGTAAGAACTAGGATTTAGGGTGTGGGACCCAGTGATGAGCTCAGAAAGAGCTTGGGAAGTGAGGGGTCCAAGCTGGTTTTCACTCAGTTAACTGAGTGAGTGATACAAGCTTATGAGCTTGGTACAAGCTTTGAAATAAGCCTAAGAAAGAAAACAAAAAGATATTATTATATATATATGGTATATTAACTATTATGAGCAAGTGACTTCACTGGAATGAGCTAATAAGCTTGTGAAAAGCTTATAAGCAATACCAATGAACTGAGATCCAAACACCCCTAGACAGGCAACCAAGAGGCCAAATTGAGCTTATGTAATAAGCTCAAAAGGGCTTATTGAGTACTGAGCTATAAAGATGGGCTGGTAAGGATTTCAAAATGCAAAAGCCTAAGCTGTGTGAACCACAGATGAGCTTGTCAAGGGCTATTGAAGTTTGGTGTTTGACTGAGTCACTCAGAGGATTGAGTGAAATGAACAAGTTTCAAGTTGATTGCAGCCCTAGTGAAAGGGTTTGAAAATGAAAGTTTAAGCTTGAATTTGATAGATAGGTAGCTTAGCTTCTAAAAGAACCTTAGATCACAAGCCAAAGCTCAGTGATGAGCTTATGATGAGCTTATGAATTTGCTTGTCTACACTGAGTGACCAGTGTATTGTTTGATTTTTATGCACAAGATAAGCAATTAAGATAAGCAGTAACAGGCAAATAAGCACTCAAATCAAGTAACTAACCACTAGGGCATCACAAATATCCACAATACACATGCCAACACTTACTACACAAGTTTATACAAGCTTGTGAAAGAGGGTTTAAAATCTGAGTGCAGGGGAGGTTTGTGAAGAACTACTAGACAATAAGCACAAATTAAGCAGTCTAGCCACTTTAATAACATTTAACAAAAATAGTAACATGTAGATTAGCAACAAGACTTTATTATCCTCCAAGCTTAAGTCTTATGATTAACTAACAAGATCACAATAGACCACCAAAGTTGGTGGTTTGAACTGAGCTGCTGAGACAGGGCACACACTTGCCCTGCAAGTGTGTTTAAGCAGTTGTGGGGCCCACCTCAAAAATCACAAAATTATAAAAACTATGAGACCTTGAAGTTGAAGTGGTAGAGTGTTTCTAAACTAATTTTCAGATCCTAAGACCTAATACATAAATCTAGAAAAATCTCTCAAGATTTGAGAAAATCTGAGAAGAGCACATTTGACTTTCTATGAAATACTAATAAGTTGACTTATGTGAACTTCTATTGAATCCTAATTACTAATTATGTTGTATTATGTTGTGATAAGATTGAATTAAGCTAAATAATACACTTATACACTAATATGAAAGATCATTTAGACCAAATTTCACAACAGTGAACTGTTATGGGGGTATAAATGAGATTTTGACTTTTAGATGTTTAAGACCTAAGTTTTAGACTACTTATTACCTAAAAATACTTAACTAAGCCTGTGAGAACCACAAACAACAGCTGATACTTAGAAACAAGGGTTGAAATACCCTAATCCAAACACTACCTTATAACTATTAAAATGAGATTTTTTAAAGCTAATGAAGTATTTAATCCACAACACAGATTCAAAACACTAAATTATAATATTGTAAGATCAAATTAACCTAAATCAACTACTACACAAGCATACACCTCAGATTTGTCAAAAATAAGGTTTCCACTGTGCAATTATGATTTTTAGCAACTAAGGATTTAAATTAACAAGCTATCAATATTAATTGATAAAACTACTTAATAACAGCTTAAAATTATGAAAGTACACAAACAAGATCAGATAACATTCATATACATTGAAATGCAAATTTTAATAAAAATTGCTTACAAGTGCTATAAGCTGCAAAACCAAGGACCAATGATCAATACCACTCTTAACAGCTTTCCACAAAGCTTCTAACCCAAGGCCATCAATAATACACCTTGCTCCATTGCTTGATCACCATACACCATGATTTTTATATTTTTACCTATTTTTCTTGCTTTTTTTTATGTATTTTCAGTTTTGATGCTACACTTGGATTCACTGTTTCTAAAAGCTTGTTTAAGCTTTGTCAAGGCTTAAATGAACTTATTCAATCCTTATAATCCACTGCAAACAACAAATATGATATTTGATAATTTTAAGTAAAAAGGTAATATGCAAATTTGAGAGTTACACAGAAAACTTGAAATCTATTATTACCAAAGTGTTAAGATACACTGATAATCAAGAAATACAACTTAAAAACTTTAAAAATACAAAGCTACTTGAGAATTTTACTAGTCGACATACATTAAATAAAAATTAAAACTAGATAATTCCACATTGCTTCCTTCTTCTCTTTTTATTGACTCAAAAGTATCTCCTCAGCTTCATACCACTTTCCCAAGTCAATTTGAGGCCATTGGATGAGTCAAAGTAATCTCCCCCGTTTAAATCTGATTTTGGCGCCAAAACGTACCACGTGGAATAGAGGCGGTTCCAAAGCAATTAAAGCTTCTTGGGAGGTAGCATGAGGTGGAGGGACAAGTATTAGGAGTTTTGAGGCAAGTTGGGGTGGTTTTACTCAAAACCGTGGGTAAGTGTTGCTACAGTGGTGGTTTTAGGTTGAAATGGGGTGTGAAGTGCATTAATTGTGGCGTGTTCAGGGTGAAGGAGATGGTGGAGAGTGGGTGTGATGATTAGGGTGTGAGCTGGAGGGGTTGAGGTGGAGTAACAGGTGTGGGTGTGAGGTGGAAGACGAAGAGGAAAAGCGGGGGTGGGTTTTGTTTGTTTGTTTTATTTATTTAACAAAGGGGGGTGGGCTGGGTAAGTTTTTGGGCCCAAGTGGTGGACTGGATCAGGAATTGGATTATGGAGTTGGTTTTGGGTTGGATTTGTAACTAATACAAAGGGTCCGGTTTGGTTTTTAAGATACAAGGACCAAAAATGTAATTTGGTAAAAGATGAGGGTCTAAGCTGTGATTTTTCCAAACTTCAATTAAGGACTAAACCTGCAATAAACCATTAGTATAAGGACCATAAGTATAGATTTTATCATTTTAAACCTCAGGGACCAATTCTGCCAATTCCACAAACTCCAGGGACCAAAACTGTAATTTTCTGATTTTTAAAGGGTTGAATTTGTAACTTCTCAAAAGTTATCATAAGGACCAATTTTGTCTTTTTAGAATAGTACAAGGGTGTAGTTTGATAATTTTCATTTTTAAACACCCAGGGACTAAATTTGACATTTTTCAAAAGTTGAGGGACCAAAGTTGTCATTTTGCCATTTTTAAACTTTAAAGGACTTTTCTTGACAACTTATGAATTCCAAGGACCTTTTATGACATTTGTACAAGTTTTGATTTACCAGGGACTAGTTTTGCCAATTTTCCAAAGTTCAGGGACTGAAACTGTAAATTATGTGAAATGTTTTGTTTTTCATCAGTTTTCAATCCTTATGCATAAAAACACAATCCAGGGATAATTTTATATATTTCAAGGCATTCCTGTTTGTTTTCATATGTTTTTGCAGCTTAAATGTAACAGAAATGATGAGTATTTACACACTCATCAATCCCCCACACTAAACTATTGCTAGTCCCTAGCAATCTATTTGAGAAAAAATTAATGGATTTTTACTCTTTACCAAAAGCCATCACTTCTGGAGTAGCCAGGTGTAAGAACTGTGGCACACCTGATAACCGTGTGATTTTGAGCAAACCACCAGCTGTCAACGGATTTGAGTAGTCTTTACCAGAAGCTGTTTGCTTCTGGACTAGCCAACTCTTGATGGAATAGTCAACATCTTGGTGAGCTGATTACCAATTATGGATTTTCTACGGCCTTTACCACAAGCCATAATCTTGCGGGCTAGCCAACTCATTAGCTTTTTAGGATAATGGGGAGTTGAGGAACCATACAATTTTTGGCAAATTGCAAGCCATCAACGGTTTTGAGATGTCTTTACCAAGAGCCGTTTGCTCCTGGACTAGCCAATCCTGTTGTGGGTTAGACATGGAGGATT
Organism: Artemisia argyi; assembly: GCA_030686995.1. Lineage (NCBI taxonomy): Eukaryota > Viridiplantae > Streptophyta > Magnoliopsida > Asterales > Asteraceae > Artemisia > Artemisia argyi. Next base: position 173,755,151 of record CM060682.1, on the reverse strand, counting down.
GATACCATTTATTGCATTTCTAAGTGTGAAAAAACTTTAAATTTTGATCAAATGAGGGTGCTTGATGGAACATGTGTTTGAATTCGTGAGAATCCCCCCCCCCCCACACTTAGAAATGAATATTACCCTCAATATTCAAAACACCGGGTGTTAAACCGATATTTAGAACGTAAGAAGGAAATATTTATAACCTTTATTTTAGGCTATTTACATACAAACTCACTTTTTTCCTTTTGTTTTAAACTTTTTTTTTTTTTTTTTTTTTTTTTTTTTTGGGAATCACTACCTCCCAGGCTTGTGTCAGGTTTACCACGCTAGCTAATCACTTGTGAATGATTAACTGTAATAAATTTGTCCTGACAGCCCGGGAGTTGAATGTTATGGTTTATAATATACATACAAAACATGATTATTGAAATTTGAAACATATTTACTTTTGAAACGGTGGTAGAAAAGAGAAAGAAATCAGAAATATGAGTGAAAACCCATATTGCTATGCTTTTGATTACCGAGTCATTAGCTTGACTCGACCTCGAATTGATTTGTTCATGAGGTAGCTTGTTTTTGATTCCCGAGTCACTAGCTTGACTCGACCCCGAATTTAATTGTCCTTGGGGAAAGTTTGGAGATCCGGGACAACCATGTTTGGGATGTCCTCTCCAAAGTAGTGTTTAACACGATGGCCATTTACTTTAAAACATGGACCGTCATTTTGAGATAACTCAACGGTACCATATGGATAAACTTTAGTGATAGTAAATGGACCAGTCCAACGGGTTTTTAATTTTCCCGAGAAGATCTTTAATCTAGAGTTAAAGAGAAGTACTCTATCACCAACGTTAAAAACGCGGTTCTTTATTTTTGAGTCATGTATTCTCTTTGTTTTTTCTTTATAGATTAAAGAGTTCTCGTAAGCCTGATCACGTAGTTCATTTAATTCATTCATTTGAACTTTTCTGTGATCACCCGCAGTTTTGAGGTCAAAGTTGGCATGTTTCAAAGCCCAGTAGGCTTTGTGCTCAAGTTCCATCGGTAAATGACATGTCTTTCCGTACACAAGCTTGTAAGGTGTACACCCAATGGGTGTTTTATAAGCTGTACGAAAAGCCCATAGTGCGTCATCTAATTTATCCGACCAGGCAGCACGGTTTTCACCAACAGTCCTCTCAAGTATCCTTTTGATACCACGATTTGAAACTTCCACTTGCCCACTTGTTTGTGGGTGATATGCTGTAGAAAGACGGTGGGTTACACCATACTTTTGCATGACTTTATCAAATTTGTCATTGCAGAAATGCGTACCACGATCACTTATAATAGCACGTGGGGTTCCAAAACGGGCAAAAAGAGATTTCAGGAATTTCACTACAACTCGGGCATCATTTGTGTGTAAAGCCTTAGCTTCAACCCACTTTGATAAATAATCAACTGCCACAAGTATGTACTTATTTCCTCTGGATGATGGAAATGGCCCCATAAAGTCAATGCCCCAGATATCAAATATTTCACATACTTGAATAGCATTTTGTGGCATCTCATTTCTTTGTGAAATGTTTCCATGACGCTGACAAGCGTCACAGGTTTTAATGAGATCCTGGGCATCTTTATAAATTGTGGGCCAGAAGAATCCGGAATCAAACACCTTTTTGGCGGTGTAATTAGGACTATGATGTCCCCCAGTGGGTCCAGCATGGCAAGCCTTAAGAATTTCAGTGGCTTCCTGTCCATATACACACCGTCGAATGACTTGATCCGCACAGATTTTGAATAAGTAGGGGTCATCCCAGAAGTAATGTTTAACATCCTTAAAGAATTTATTCTTCTGTTGGGTAGACATCCCTTTCACAACAAAGTTACCCGCATGGTAGTTTGCGAAATCGGCAAACCATGGGGTAGTAGAATCTCCACGAAAAGCAACCGCATTGAGTGTTTCGAGAGGAAATGTTTCATTTATTTCCTTTTTCTCATACACATTTTGATGAGGGTTTTCTAATCGGGACAAATGATCAGCAGCCAGGTTCTCAGCTCCTTTTTTATCACGAATAATGATATCAAATTCTTGGAGGAGGAGAACCCAACGGAGCAATCTCGGCTTTGCATCTTGTTTTGCAAATAGATATTTAAGAGCCGAATGATCCGTATACACTACGCTTTTAGTCAAGATTAAGTATGTCCGAAATTTCTCAAAAGCATACACCACAGCTAATAATTCTTTTTCTGTAGTGGTGTAATGTGTTTGAGCTTCGTTCATAGTTTTGTTTGCGTAGTGGATAGGCTGGAAGTGTTTCGTTTTGCGTTGCCCCAAGACTGCACCGATAGCAAAATCACTTGCATCGCACATAAGCTCGAAGGGTAAGTCCCAGTCGGGGGCAATAAGAATGGGTGCCTCAGTAAGCTTTTTCTTTAATGTTTCAAAAGCTTCGATGCACTCTGGTGAGAAGATAAAAGGAGTATCCTTTTCAAGGAGATGAGTCATAGGCCGTGATATTTTAGAAAAATCTTGTATAAATCGACGATAGAAACCGGCATGACCCAAGAAACTCCTAATACCTTTGACGGTAGTAGGGTGAGGCAATTTTGCAATGACATCAACCTTAGCTCTGTCAACCTCAATCCCATTCTTGGAAATCTTATGGCCGAGGACAATGCCCTCTTTGACCATAAAGTGACTCTTTTCCCAATTTAGACATAGATTGGTGTCTTTACACCTTTTCAACATTGCTTCTAAATTGGTGAGACATGTTTGGAATGAATCCCCAATGACCGAAAAGTCATCCATAAAGACCTCCATAGTTTTACCGATCATGTCGGTAAATATGGCCATCATGCACCTCTGAAACGTACCTGGAGCATTACATAAGCCAAAAGGCATACGTTTATAAGCAAAGGTTCCATAAGGGCATGTAAAGGTAGTCTTTTCTTGATCTGATGGATCAATGGGGATTTGAAAGTATCCTGAGAAACCATCAAGGAAACAATAGTACTCGTTCCCTGCTAATCTCTCAAGCATCTGGTCCATAAAGGGCAGCGGAAAGTGGTCTTTGCGGGTGGCGTCATTTAACTTACGATAGTCAATGCAAACACGCCATCCGGTAACCAGCCGAGTTGGTATCAACTCATTTTCCTCATTAGTGACAACAGTAATGCCACCCTTTTTTGGAACGCAATGAATGGGACTAACCCATGGACTATCAGAGATAGGGTAAATCAATCCTGCATCAAGAAGTTTAAGAACCTCTTGTTTAATCACATCATGGATTTTTGGATTCACCCTTCTTTGATGTTGCACTGCAGGCTTGAAGTCATCCTCCATCAAGATTTTGTGTGTACAAAAATCTGGGTTAATACCCTTAATATCGGAGAGTTTCCAAGCAATTGCTTGCTTGTTTGACTTCAAGACCTTTATGAGAGCACGCTTCTCCTCAAAACTCAAACCTTTAGCAATAATGACGGGCAATTTATCATCACCCTCCAAGAATGCGTATTCAAGATGAGGAGGTAAGTCCTTGAGTTCGACCTCAGGAAAATCATCAGTTTCCTCAACATATTTGATTTCCTGATTATGAAGTTGTACGGGAGGGAGTGGAGGAGAATTGTCTTGGTTTAGCAATCTCTCAAGGAGAAGAATATCTCCCTCCAGATCAATCTCAGTGTTATCAATTCCCAATGGAACTGAATCACTTTTGAGAAAAGCCTCGACCTCTTCCAAAAGGAAATCACTTCCCTCAAACGGAGTGAGAGAAGGGGAAGAGTCGGAAATGATAGGTTCAGATGATGGAGTGGCATTCCCACTCACAGAATTATGAGAATAACCAAGAAACTCTTGAGAGTACTCCTCAGAAGCAATGTCTATGATATCTATTTGATTAACTGCTTCAGAATCATAATTGGAGGAGTACCTCGAAGTTTGATCGAGGTTAAATGTAACAGCTTCATTACCCACACGAAGAGTGATTTCTTGCTCAAATACATCGATAAGAGCACGGCCCGTTCTAAGGAAACCCCTCCCAACAATGAGAGGGACCCTTTGATCGGCATCGAAATCAACCACTACAAAGTCAGCGGGGAGATGAAATTCTCCTACCTTCACAAACACGTCCTCGGCAATGCCGAGAGGACGAGATATCGATCGGTCTGCAAGCTCTAAAGTCATGCAGGTAGGAGTAAGATCAGGAAGAGAAAGTTTCTTCCAAACTGAGTACGGCATTAGGTTGATACTTGCACCAAGATCGGCCAAGGCATAGCAATCAACCATTCCCGGAAATACACATGGTATTAGAAATTTTCCAGGATCTCCCAGCTTCTCGGGAAGCTTCTTTAAAAGAACTGCTGAGCAGTTCTCATTCAAGGGAGTCTTTGCCATTTCAAACAGTTTCTCCTTGTTGCTTAACAAGTGTTTGATTGTCGATGCAAATTTGGGCATCAGAATAATAGCATCCGCAAAGCTAATGTCAAAATGCAAATCTTGGAAGATTTGAAAGAATTTATCCATCTGGTGACTAGCTTTTTCACGGAGTTTTTGTTCACTCAAGCGTGAGGGGTAAGGAATAGAGGAGGTAGAAGGTCTGGACTGAGGTGTTTCAACTGGAATATCATTTGGTTCAAAAACAACTCTAGGTTTTGGTTTGGGTTTCAGGACAACATGAGGTGGGACGTTTTGGGTACCTCCCTTATGAGTAGGAAGTACTTCGTCCTTATTTACCTCGACGTTATTTTCCACTACTTTGGGAGAAGAAGAAGAAGGGGTAGTGGGAACAGTGGGTCCATCATATGAAACTCCGCTCCTGGTCGTGATCGCCTTTGCATCGCCCCTCGGGTTTGCGATCGTGTTGCTCGGAAGTTTTCCAGAGCCCGAGGGTTGTTCATTTAAAGATTTCTTGATTTCAGAAATCTGGCTGACCAACAACCTGTTTGTCTCTTCTTGAGTTTTCATGAACTGCTTTAACAACTCATCGGATGATGGTTGTGGAGCTGGGAGAATGGCTTGTGTTTGGTTAGGGAAATTTTGGACACGGTTATTTTGATTATAACCTTGTTGTGGCTGAAAATTCCCTTGATTTGGATTACCATTTCCCTGAAAATGATTTCCGGGGTTGAAATTGTTTCTGTTAAAGTTTCCTTGATTGTGGAAACCTTGATTCTGTCCAGGATTGAAATTCCCTTGGTTTTGATAACCTTGGTTCATTCTGGGTTGGTTCTGGTTTCTGTTTTGCAAATTTGGGTTTTGGTTAAACCCGGGTGGTCCCATATGAGTGTTAGCACGGTAACTTGGTTCCATTTGAGGACGGTATTGATTACCTCCCTGATTTGTATTACCGGCTAGGGCATTGGCTTCAAAAGGACTACCATCGGTGGCAGTACAATTGTAGTAAGCATGTGGGCCACCACAAGTGACACAAACTTCCACTTTTTTAACTTCAGCATGTGAAGGGTTTTGTGTGAAAGTGACTTTTTTCTGGCTTGAGAGAACCAAAGCTTGAATGGCATCCGTGAGTTTATCTATCTTAGCATCGGTGCTAGAAGTACTCACGGGTGATGAAGTAGAAGGACCAGCACTCACTTGGGAGTTATATGGCTTTGTGCGTGTAGTGCGGACTTTGGACTTATTTTCAATGATTTCTAAAGCTTCTTTTGTGGTTTTGCTCAAAAAATTACCTCCCGCGGAGGCATTGAGAGAATCTTGGTCAGATTGACTCACACCATTATAAAACGTGTCAATTTGCATTAATTTAGTGAAACCATGATGAGGACATCGACGAAGCAATTCTTTGAAACGATCCCAAGCGTCACCAAACGATTCATCAAACCTTTGAGTGAATTTGATGATTTCATTTTTAAGACTTGTCGTTCTGGACGGGGGAAAAAATTCGTTTACAAATTTGGTAACTAGATCTTCCCATGAGTGTATTGAACGAGGAGGTTGTTTTTCCAGCCAAATCCGGGCTGCTCCCTCAAGAGAAAATGGGAAAAGAAGAAGTTTAACTGCTTCGGAAGGGACGTTCTTGTATTTGATGGTTGAAGTGATTTTATTAAACCATCTAATATGAGCATGGGGATCATCCCTCTCAAAACCATAAAATTGGCTTGAAGTTACTAGATTTAGTAACCCGGTTTTGAGCTCAAAGTATTCAGCCACGATGGCTGGGACAACAATAGCGTCTCCGTAACCCTCAATGGGTGCTTGGAGAAGCTCATTCATCGGACGGTCTTCCGCCATGATAACTTTCTTAGGTGAAACAGTACGTTCCTCAGATACGACTGTTGGGGCAGAACGTCTACGACGTCTTCGAGGAATTCTAACAAGCTCACGTAAAGGGCTTGTTGACCTAGAAGAACGAGTGCGCATGCACTAGAGACGACTCTAAGATTACTTAGAGTGACGGGAAATTTACAAATAGAAAATAAAATATGAACAAAAAGATGATATATAACAAAGGGTGAAAATTCAAACTCACAGATATTTCAAAAAGTCGTAATACGCAACACACCTCCCCGGCAGCGGCGCCAAATTTTGATTGGCTCTAAACAGTCAGATAATATTAACCAAGTTATGGTCAACAAGTCAAACAGCCTAAACCAATACTCCGGTGAGTTTAGTGTTTCCCCGGATCGTTAGATCCCAACGAGATGTGAAATCTGAAATAAAACGACTTTAAGATCAGGTGAATTGAACAGGAAAAGGGTTTAAGTGATTTGTACTACTGAAATATAAGAGAAAATAGCTTTAATAAGCTATATCAACTAATGCGCGAAATCAGATAAGTACACGTGAAAAATGTACTGAAAAACGTAAACGTTTATTAATTAAACGTAAACAAAAACAAATTTACTTATAGTAGGATTTTATAAGCCTTAGGGGCTTAAATGCAAATTAAATAAATTTAAAATATTTATTTTATAATTAAAAACTATTTAATTAATTATTTATATTTAATAACTATTTATTAATTATCTAATAATTAACTATTAATTATGAAAATGTAAAATAAGTCTAGAAAATTAAAATTAAAATTTCTAAAAATCTAAAATATTATAAAACTTATTTTAAAATTAAAATTATATTTTTCTCACTATTTATCTATTTATTATTAATTATTTAATTAAAAACTATTTAACTATTTAATTAAAATTCAACTAAAAATTATAAATACTACAAATTAAACTAAAAATTTATAAAAAATATTTTCTAAACCTAAAATAGAACTTGAAGAAAGTATAAAAAATAAAAATAAATCTTTTTGTCTTTTTCTAAATTTTCTATTAAATAAAAACTATTTATAATAATTAAACTAATTAAACTATTTTAAATTACAAATAATATTAAACTAACTTAGAAAATTATGAAAAATTTTATAAATCTAATTAACCATCATGGGAATCCTAAAAAATTATAAAAACTTTATTTTATGTATTTTTAATTTAATCTATTAATTATTATGCTATTTATTAATTATTATCTAATTAAAATAATTAAATTATGAAAACTAGTAGATGAACAGTATAAATCACAAGAAAATTTCTAAAATTATTTTATGACTTATAGAAACTAGGAAAAATATAAAATATAAGTATTACCTTATAAAAATATATTATGCTATTTAATTCTTATTTATTATTTAATTATCAAATAAACTAAAATTAATTCTAAATAACACTAGATGACAAAAGAAAATTCTGGAAAAATTTATAAAATTACTTTAATATATAAGAGATTTAATAAAAATATAAAATAGCAGAAGTACTTATAAATAAGCTAATAAGAAAATTAAATAGATAATTTCTATTAAATAGAAGCTATCACTATAATTAAGTTTGATTTTTTCTTGTTTTTCTTTTACAAATCTAATAAAATACTTAAAATATCAAACTTTTACAAAGACAAATAATTTAGAAATCAAAAATAAGCACTGAGAGTACTTATTACCCAAACAGTTTGACCAAAGTTGACTTTCTAAGGAAATAAGCTCAAATGAGCTAATGTGGGGTCCACCTTGGTATTTTCTGGTCCACCTAAGTTAGTTGAACAAGTTTGAACAAGATTTGATCAAATAAGCCCACTGGATAAGCCACAAGATCACAATAAGCTGTTGCTTATTTGGGTTCTGGGTCAGAATTGGGACAAAGATTGGGTGCAATTCTAGGTGGGGTCCAGGGGTATACAGGTCAACCAAAGGGTCAAAGGTTGAACCTTGGTAGGAGGGGGGTTGTAAGAACTAGGATTTAGGGTGTGGGACCCAGTGATGAGCTCAGAAAGAGCTTGGGAAGTGAGGGGTCCAAGCTGGTTTTCACTCAGTTAACTGAGTGAGTGATACAAGCTTATGAGCTTGGTACAAGCTTTGAAATAAGCCTAAGAAAGAAAACAAAAAGATATTATTATATATATATGGTATATTAACTATTATGAGCAAGTGACTTCACTGGAATGAGCTAATAAGCTTGTGAAAAGCTTATAAGCAATACCAATGAACTGAGATCCAAACACCCCTAGACAGGCAACCAAGAGGCCAAATTGAGCTTATGTAATAAGCTCAAAAGGGCTTATTGAGTACTGAGCTATAAAGATGGGCTGGTAAGGATTTCAAAATGCAAAAGCCTAAGCTGTGTGAACCACAGATGAGCTTGTCAAGGGCTATTGAAGTTTGGTGTTTGACTGAGTCACTCAGAGGATTGAGTGAAATGAACAAGTTTCAAGTTGATTGCAGCCCTAGTGAAAGGGTTTGAAAATGAAAGTTTAAGCTTGAATTTGATAGATAGGTAGCTTAGCTTCTAAAAGAACCTTAGATCACAAGCCAAAGCTCAGTGATGAGCTTATGATGAGCTTATGAATTTGCTTGTCTACACTGAGTGACCAGTGTATTGTTTGATTTTTATGCACAAGATAAGCAATTAAGATAAGCAGTAACAGGCAAATAAGCACTCAAATCAAGTAACTAACCACTAGGGCATCACAAATATCCACAATACACATGCCAACACTTACTACACAAGTTTATACAAGCTTGTGAAAGAGGGTTTAAAATCTGAGTGCAGGGGAGGTTTGTGAAGAACTACTAGACAATAAGCACAAATTAAGCAGTCTAGCCACTTTAATAACATTTAACAAAAATAGTAACATGTAGATTAGCAACAAGACTTTATTATCCTCCAAGCTTAAGTCTTATGATTAACTAACAAGATCACAATAGACCACCAAAGTTGGTGGTTTGAACTGAGCTGCTGAGACAGGGCACACACTTGCCCTGCAAGTGTGTTTAAGCAGTTGTGGGGCCCACCTCAAAAATCACAAAATTATAAAAACTATGAGACCTTGAAGTTGAAGTGGTAGAGTGTTTCTAAACTAATTTTCAGATCCTAAGACCTAATACATAAATCTAGAAAAATCTCTCAAGATTTGAGAAAATCTGAGAAGAGCACATTTGACTTTCTATGAAATACTAATAAGTTGACTTATGTGAACTTCTATTGAATCCTAATTACTAATTATGTTGTATTATGTTGTGATAAGATTGAATTAAGCTAAATAATACACTTATACACTAATATGAAAGATCATTTAGACCAAATTTCACAACAGTGAACTGTTATGGGGGTATAAATGAGATTTTGACTTTTAGATGTTTAAGACCTAAGTTTTAGACTACTTATTACCTAAAAATACTTAACTAAGCCTGTGAGAACCACAAACAACAGCTGATACTTAGAAACAAGGGTTGAAATACCCTAATCCAAACACTACCTTATAACTATTAAAATGAGATTTTTTAAAGCTAATGAAGTATTTAATCCACAACACAGATTCAAAACACTAAATTATAATATTGTAAGATCAAATTAACCTAAATCAACTACTACACAAGCATACACCTCAGATTTGTCAAAAATAAGGTTTCCACTGTGCAATTATGATTTTTAGCAACTAAGGATTTAAATTAACAAGCTATCAATATTAATTGATAAAACTACTTAATAACAGCTTAAAATTATGAAAGTACACAAACAAGATCAGATAACATTCATATACATTGAAATGCAAATTTTAATAAAAATTGCTTACAAGTGCTATAAGCTGCAAAACCAAGGACCAATGATCAATACCACTCTTAACAGCTTTCCACAAAGCTTCTAACCCAAGGCCATCAATAATACACCTTGCTCCATTGCTTGATCACCATACACCATGATTTTTATATTTTTACCTATTTTTCTTGCTTTTTTTTATGTATTTTCAGTTTTGATGCTACACTTGGATTCACTGTTTCTAAAAGCTTGTTTAAGCTTTGTCAAGGCTTAAATGAACTTATTCAATCCTTATAATCCACTGCAAACAACAAATATGATATTTGATAATTTTAAGTAAAAAGGTAATATGCAAATTTGAGAGTTACACAGAAAACTTGAAATCTATTATTACCAAAGTGTTAAGATACACTGATAATCAAGAAATACAACTTAAAAACTTTAAAAATACAAAGCTACTTGAGAATTTTACTAGTCGACATACATTAAATAAAAATTAAAACTAGATAATTCCACATTGCTTCCTTCTTCTCTTTTTATTGACTCAAAAGTATCTCCTCAGCTTCATACCACTTTCCCAAGTCAATTTGAGGCCATTGGATGAGTCAAAGTAATCTCCCCCGTTTAAATCTGATTTTGGCGCCAAAACGTACCACGTGGAATAGAGGCGGTTCCAAAGCAATTAAAGCTTCTTGGGAGGTAGCATGAGGTGGAGGGACAAGTATTAGGAGTTTTGAGGCAAGTTGGGGTGGTTTTACTCAAAACCGTGGGTAAGTGTTGCTACAGTGGTGGTTTTAGGTTGAAATGGGGTGTGAAGTGCATTAATTGTGGCGTGTTCAGGGTGAAGGAGATGGTGGAGAGTGGGTGTGATGATTAGGGTGTGAGCTGGAGGGGTTGAGGTGGAGTAACATGTGTGGGTGTGAGGTGGAAGACGAAGAGGAAAAGCGGGGGTGGGTTTTGTTTGTTTGTTTTATTTATTTAACAAAGGGGGGTGGGCTGGGTAAGTTTTTGGGCCCAAGTGGTGGACTGGATCAGGAATTGGATTATGGAGTTGGTTTTGGGTTGGATTTGTAACTAATACAAAGGGTCCGGTTTGGTTTTTAAGATACAAGGACCAAAAATGTAATTTGGTAAAAGATGAGGGTCTAAGCTGTGATTTTTCCAAACTTCAATTAAGGACTAAACCTGCAATAAACCATTAGTATAAGGACCATAAGTATAGATTTTATCATTTTAAACCTCAGGGACCAATTCTGCCAATTCCACAAACTCCAGGGACCAAAACTGTAATTTTCTGATTTTTAAAGGGTTGAATTTGTAACTTCTCAAAAGTTATCATAAGGACCAATTTTGTCTTTTTAGAATAGTACAAGGGTGTAGTTTGATAATTTTCATTTTTAAACACCCAGGGACTAAATTTGACATTTTTCAAAAGTTGAGGGACCAAAGTTGTCATTTTGCCATTTTTAAACTTTAAAGGACTTTTCTTGACAACTTATGAATTCCAAGGACCTTTTATGACATTTGTACAAGTTTTGATTTACCAGGGACTAGTTTTGCCAATTTTCCAAAGTTCAGGGACTGAAACTGTAAATTATGTGAAATGTTTTGTTTTTCATCAGTTTTCAATCCTTATGCATAAAAACACAATCCAGGGATAATTTTATATATTTCAAGGCATTCCTATGTGTTTTCATATGTTTTTGCAGCTTAAATGTAACAGAAATGATGAGTATTTACACACTCATCAAGCTATTAAAAGAATACTTGAAAAAACGGTTAGTCAAAACAGAAAGGACTGGTCATTCAAACTCGACGAAGCCTTATGGGCATTCCGAACTGCTTACAAAACACCTATTGGAACGACCCCATTCCGCATGGTGTATGGTAAGGCATGTCACTTACCGGTAGAATTAGAACACAAGGCTTATTGGGCGCTTAAGGCATGCAACTTAGATTACACAACTGCTGGGAATAATAGGTTTTTGCAATTACACGAGCTTGATGAGCTTAGACTAGAAGCCTACGAATCCTCCATCACATATAAAGAAAGAGCTAAAAGATGGCATGATCAAAAAATTAAGAAACCCAAAGAATTTTCAGAAGGAGACAAGGTCCTATTGTACAATTCTCGGTTGAGATTATTTCCGGGAAAACTTAAATCTAGATGGTATGGGCCGTTCACGGTAAAGAATTCTTCCAAATTTGGAGCGGTAGTGTTAATCGATGATGAAGGTAGGGAATTCACGGTTAACATACAACGCGTAAAACACTACCAAGAAAATAACAATGAAATGATTAGTGAGGAGGATGTGACGTTTGATGATGAGATCACGTAGTAACCCATGACTTTGAGTCTAGCTACAAGACTCGTAAATAAAGAAAAGCGCTTCTTGGGAGGCAACCCATGTTTTGTGTGATTTTTATTTGTTTGATTTTTATTTGTTTCCGTATGCATGCTTTATTTTTATTGTTGGTTGATCATGTCTCTAAATTAAAATGTGGAAATACTTTACTATGTTGTTTGGCCTAGTCTTAACTCCAACCTAAAAGTATTTTTGCAAAAGATAAGTGTAAGGGGAAACCCCAAATATGTTTTTAAGAAACAAACCGATCATGATTCTCCACAATATTAAATGAGCATGTATATTCGTATTTGTTAGAGTCAAATGCTTGTATTGAGTCATAATGAAGTTTTGCAGGATTTTCCAGGAAGTAGGACCAAGTTTTTCCAGAAATTTTCCGGAAACTTAACATAAGAATTTCTGCAGGTCCATTCTGACGGCGTCAGAGGATTACTCTTGACGGCGTCAGGAGTTAAAATCTGGAAATTTTACCGGTTTTGTTTTTCTAACGGAATCTTATGGTTTTTGTGAATTATTAAGTTTTATAATCTCCAGGAAATCTGCAAACTTCATTCCACAAGCATTATATCTTACTTTGTTTTCTAGGATTTAGTAACTTATATAGGATGCCACCGATTTTACGCAAGGTTGTCTTGTCTATTTTCTCAGGTTTTACAGGTTATGTATGACAAGAAGATGATTTATATTCTGGAAGGGAAGCTTTGATTGTTCATTTTCTTGGAGGAAGATTTAACCTGGCCAACCTATAATCCATACCGAGTGAATCAGGGGAGTATTTGATTTCATTCTCTTTACTTTTTCACTTTTACATTCTTTACTTGAACATTGGGGACAATGTTCATCTTAAGTGTAAGGGGAGGGTAAAAAGATGATACCTTACATATGCACTTTCGCTTGAGTTTGTTTTGTTTGATAGTAGATGTGTAATAAAACTATGAGAAATACTTGTTAGTGCAATTTTAGCGCCAAATTTAAAATTTTTTACAACACTTAGGAGTGAAACTTTAGCCATAGCAAGCGTCTCATGGATAGGAGATTGTATGACTAGCACATAACCGTATATTCAGAAAAATTTTCCACCCAAAAATGTGAGGTTCGCCTTTAGATTTGATAGGAAAAGCATTTACTATTAGTGCTTATGAGTGTACCGGTACCATTTAGATTCTAGAACTTGCGTTAGTGATGCATCCCGAGACCGCTAGTGAGACTACAATCGTGTAGTAGGATTTACTACATGATAAGAGGCATTAGGATTACCCTTGTGTTAAACCCGTATTATAATTACTTGACCATTTAAGTCATACTACTTGACTAGTTAAGTCAACTAATTTTTCCCACACCCTTAGCGTTGTACTCATTTTTAGTACACGATACCCCTAGTACACCCCTCCGAGCCTATCTTTTCGTTTCTAACTTTAAGCATTTTACTTAAAGGAAGAATTTGTTACACCCCACTTAAATGTACAACCAAATCGCCTTAGCCTTCCGTGTATGCGCTCATCTTTAGTGCATTATTGTTATTTGTTAAACCCTAAGTTAACTTTCTAATTGATTACATGGTTGCTAAGTCGAGTCATATCATTGTACATATTGTTTTGGGACGATTGGGACTCATGGGTAAGTACTTATTTTATGGAGTAATGGGGAAGAACATCATTTATTACCCCCATATATACGTTAATCTTAAAAGTGCTCCAAGTGTTTTGATTTTCTTAATTCGAGTCATTAGATTAGTTAATTGTAAAGTATGTAAAGATTCAAGTGTAAGGGGAATTCTCATCCCCTATGATGTATTATTTTGGATGGTAGGGAACAAGAAAAAAGAAAATATATATATATATATATATATATATATATATATATATATATATATATATATATATATATATATATATAGAAAAAGAGAGAGAAAAAAAAAACATACGGACTACCATCCCGTTTCATTCTATGTTTATTTTATGTTTTTGTTATTTTTCATTTATTAGCTTAAGTCGAGTCTAGTCTTGGCTTAGCAACGCCATCTTGTGCATGTAATTAACCAAGATTGTTAACTCGCCACCAGTAAAACTTCTTTTATCCAACAAAACCGTGTAATTCATATCCCTATACTTAACGTTACAACCCTTTAAAAGACCTCTTTGATAGTTTATCCTAGGTGCTTACGCCATGTGGTGGAGGTTTGATCCTTTCTCAAGCCTATGGTAATCTATTTTGCTATGACAGGTAGTGAGAGATATCTTCCATTTCCATAATGTTATATTACTTTATTACACCCGAGAGATGTGAGTATCTAAACACTATTTGTGAGGTGCTTGTATATGACCTCCGTGCTTGTCTATTGGTCTTTAGTGGAACGATTATTTGTTGTAATTACTTTTATATTAGTGTTAAATGACCCCTAACTTGTCTTTTGAGTAGAATAAAAGCGCATTTGCTTGAGGACAAGCAAATCTCAAGTGTAAGGGTAGATGATGAGGCGAAAAATAGTCCGTTTTTAGGGGGTCATTTAAGCCCGAATCCGAATTTATTTGATCAAATATTGCCCTAAATTGTTCCGTTTGTGATTTTAGGTACTTGGAGAGTGAATTCTGGAAAAGAAGCCATTTTGGACGTTTTTGGAGCATAAAAGTGAAGAAAACGGCAAAGTCTCAATTTTCCAAGCTGGGAACAGTACATGAGGGCGTCAAGAAGTAACTCATGACGGCGTCAAACCCCAAGAATTAAAATCCGTAGCTCATGACGGCGTCACACAGGGCGTCAGAAGTAGATCAAGGCCGTCCGAGGAAGTATTTGGCGGCGAGATGACGGCGTCACACTTTTGTTCTTGACGCCGTCACCCCGATTTTCCTATATATAGTTTTCTAGTTTTTCACATTAAAAAAGAAGAAGTTTTGGAGAAACCCTAAAGACGATTTTGGTGCAACTTTTACAGGTTTTTCAAGGGTTCCAAACCCTTGATACCTTGCATTGTAATTGAGATAAGTGTTCTTCTAATTCAATCAATATGTCTATGTGTTGGTTGTCTATATCTTGTTCTTGTCTCAATTCTATCATGCTAGGCTAGATCTCTTTTGTGTTTGCTTAGATCTAATGAAACCTAGATATTGATTATGTGTTGATTACTTGTTTATTCTTGTCTTGGATGAATGATTTTATATGTTAGGCTTAAGAAAACTGGCAGATCTCCAAATGGTAACATGCTTGAACGTCTTAAGAAACATGAACCGAGGCGTACTAGGTCTTTATTGGTTGTATTTAATGCATGAGCCACTGTTTACAATCCCTATAGTTGTGCTGGGCATGGTGTAGGAGGAGATAAGAGCTCATAGAATTGGGGAGTTATGTATGCCACCTCATGAATGGTATTAAGGAATACAATCCGTCATCCATACAATTATAACAAGTAATTAACATGTAAAAGATATCTAGGGAGTAGTGAAATCTAAGTAAACACATTTTCTCCAATTACTGCTCACAATTTTAATATAATTTAGCTTATTTTAATTTCTAGTATTTTATTTTGATTGCATCTTAGTTTTGGGTTAGTTGACTAGCAACTAATTCCGCCCACTCTTTCAAAACCCGAGATTTTACTTGCTTTCATAAAAATATAAAAACACAAAAATAATCATCCCTCACCTTGTGAACTAGTAATTAGGTTTTCTAATTCTAGCGACACTATTCCTAAGCTGAACGATCAATCCCCCGGTACTTGTCACTATACTATACTACAACGATCAGGTATACTGCCTGGTGGGGGTTGTAAGCTTCTCGAGATCCCTCGAGAGGTAAAGCCTGTTGCGATTCCCACACATCAACTTCCATCATTTAATTCTCTACTTATATTTCCTCCGGTCGATGTGAAAGAGAACATCGAGTTAAATACTTTTATTTTTTTCGGAAACAACTTAGATCGTTCTCCACCATTGTAATCCATGAGTTCTGTTAAAAGCGGTGGAGGTTCATGGAGCAATGACAATTGTACCTTTCCTTTACTACAACATGTTGAAAATCTCGGGTTAGATGTTGATGAATGTCTAACCGTTCTCTCACCATACCAAAATCTGGCTTGGCAATGGACACATGTATATGTTGCATCCCCAGAGTCGACATACTGTCTCATCCTACGATGTTGACGTGCGAGTCAATACACACTTGTATCTAAATCAGTGTCAGTTTCGCCAAAGTTTGTCGAAGGAGACATGTCACGTGTTGAAGAAGAGGTATTCATCACATTAGCATGATTACTTACTGTTGTTGGATTTGAATGGTTGCGTAGACCAGATGATTGAGTTTGATGAACCGCATTACCATCATTGTCTACAACAGTTACCGAAGAAAGCATTATTGCAGGGGCCGGAGTTGGTGACGTATTGTGAACATCATTGTTTGGAGTGAAACCTGTAATAATGTGTTAACCACTAAACATTAGAATAATAAAGTTGATTATGATTAGTTAAGAGATCAATGATAGTTGTATTAATTAGACTTACGTGGTCTGACATTGCGATGAGCTGGTATGACATTTGGTTGTGATCGAGGTCTTCCAGGACGCCTTAATGGCGGGACTGTATCACGAATGTTAATAACAGCTGATGCTTCGTTGGACAAAGTTGTGAGTCGCGAAGACCCCGAGGATAATATTGAGGTTGGTGTGAACTAACGATTAAGTATATATGGATTGGTCAATGATGATGTTGTGACAACGTGTGGATAAAAATTTTGATGTGGCTGAGATGATTACTATGAGAAGGGTGTGCGCTTAAAGGGGGTCGCCCACGACGACGCTGAGGTGCAACAGTCACATTATTGTTGACAGTCACATTTGCTACAAGTTGTGAGCTTAGACGGGGACGTCCTCGAGGACGACGCGGAGGTGCAACCGTAACATTATTAGTTATGTCATTTAGTACATGAGGGTTACTGGTTGTCACCAACGGCGAAATACAATTCCGCAAACGATTGTTAATCTCATATGCATTTCTATTTGGATCATTATTTTCGTCTGAATTTCGCGACATGTCCTTAATCTACAATAATTCATATGTATCTTATGCAAACAATGAATATCAAGTAAATGTAATAGCATATAGGTGCGATCAATCATCTAAAAATCATGGGTTTATTAACATACGAATTAAACAAAAGAAAGATTACAGAGATAGGTTAAAAAGTAACCTGTTAAATGTGATCCAACTTTAGTTGATTTATAACTTTATCTTCAATATCTGCAAGAAATATAAATAAAGCATTGTATAGATAAACATTTTCGAGTGCATAAAGAAAACACATGTACCTGGAAATGGTATAAAGGAAGTGTTGTGTAAATAAAGTGTTTCAAGTACTTGAACAAAACAAATATATCTGAATATTAAAGGATATATTTTTTAACACCACCAAGTATTGAAGTATACTACACATAAACATTACAAAAATAGAGAACATATACTGATATTGCAGTTTTTCATGCTTTAGTTTTATTTGTATCTTCGATTTTCTTGTTTTATAACAAAACAACACACCCTTTCAACAAACCAAAGATATATTCATACTTAAACAATAGCAAAATTAGTCTATCTTATGATATAGCCTCACAGATAACTGGTTCTGTGCTCATGAACCAAAACAGCAAGATATATAATTAAACATCTCATTTACCTCACCAATTTAGTTAATTTCTTGTAATTCATGATGTATTTCCTCAAGTATAGCCTCATTAGATGCAAACTCATTGAGCAACAACAATTTATTGAATGGAACAATTAAAGATTTCAACCAATGAGATATAAATCATCATACATAATGAAAAAGATCAATTTGCAGGTAGGAGAAGAAAACCTTGAAATATTGAATGCGAGAAGAAAACCTTGAAATATTTGCAGGTAGGAGAAGGTAAAGAAGGCGCCAAAAGGATATCAGTATATGTGTTTTAGTAGAATAATTCGGGTAAAAAAAGTCATTCAAAATTTAAATTTACCACAATATCTGTATTTTAGTTTTACATAATCTTAGCTAAAATATAACAAACTTTTCATTTAAGTAGCACTTTTTTTTAATTAAATATTATCATGTTGCATGTTGAATAAGTCCAAACTTGAATCAAAAAAATTTTGGAAACCTGATATTAAAGATCAGTCATTTTGCATATAACTTTTCATGGTTTGTTTTGGTACATGTGTGTTAGACCATATAATTTGCATCAAAGTTAACCTACTTTTTGATTGTGATACTTTACAGGTATGCTAACACAGTAGTTTTTTTTTCCACTAACACAGTAGCTTTTTTGTACAGATATTGTGGTAAATTGTGATAACCTAACTTTTTTGTTCATTGAGCACTTTAAGTATAACATATGGAAAGTCTCGTGAAACACATTCTTCCTTATCACTCTTTCATCCCAAAATAATTCGCCCCCTTACTTCTCCTTGCTCCCAAAACTGCCAAAGACCATACCTACTTTCTTATCACTCCGCAACACCTGTAGCTACACACTCCTACCCTATACATCCATAGAAAGCATGTACACGAACCATAATCACACCTGTTTTTTAAATCTACTTAATGAGTTTATTATATTCTCAAACCTTATCACTCCAATACACATGAACAAAAATCCATCCTTATTACTCCAAAAGAAACGATCGACACATAACAAGAGCACAAACCAAGTTCGATTTCGACACATAATTGTTCCGTTTTTGTTAAGTAATTAAATCGAATCAAAAAGTTAATTCACCAATGAGATATAAATTAAAGCATTTGTTTATTTATCACCTAAAAGAGAAAATGAAAAAGAGACAATGAAATTAAAGACATACTACTAAGACAGTAGCTTGACAATTGAAACTAAAACTTAAGATAATTAAGATATTCCTAAAAGTCATCATCATCTTCTTCGGTTTCATCTTCACTTTCATCTTCATTTTCTTCAATTTCATCTTCTTCGCTTCCATCTTCATCAAAGAGTTGCTTGAACCTGTTTCTTCCAGTTATTTTTATTTCGTTTCGTTTGTTTCTCTTGATTGGGGCCATTGGTATTTCATCATCACTAACCTCCTGCATGAAAATTTAGCGGATAAGTTAATGAAAATATGTGACTCTTTCATAAAAACAAAAGAAAAACAATAGAGAAATAAGTATGTTAATGTACTTACATGTTGAATGTTTGTGAGATCTGTGACATTAGCGGTGTTTGGGCTAGGTTCATCATGATCAGGAAGATCATCAACGTCAGTGACTTCAGACTACTTCCAATTTTTGAGATTCTCTTCACGTTTTCTCTTTTTGGAATCATTGTTGATGGGCATATCCTGGTTTTACAGTATACAATATATTAGAAAAACAATGATATATAAAACGCATGATAATGGTTTTACATGTATACAATAGTTAAAAACATGATATATAAAACATACCAGCTGGTTGTTATTGATGATTTCAACAACAAGATCCTATCAAAATAAGAAGATTAGAACGCCAAGAATGAAAGTAATATGAAGACACGATTACCTGATGGTTAGCCATTGGTATTTGTATGCAAATAATGAAAGCAATACTTGTTAATAGTTGGTTGTGATTTGTGTGTGAAGAGTGAAAATGACAACTCATATATATAGTATACAAACCCTAGGTGATGCATGCGGCAAAAGATTGATACTAAATTTTGAAATCTAGGCGCCAAAAGAAACATATATTTTTCCAATGAATTGGGCAAGGAAAGGGAACATATTCATTTCCTTAAATGTAGTGGAGTTTGTTTTATAGCTGCTGTATATCAATAGTAGGGTATTGCTTGACGGCAAACAAATAAATACTTGTTTTATGTGGCTGAGATTAAGTAGTGACATGATCCAATGAACCAAAATGAAGTCCACGTCATAATATTTTTTCTCTGTAGCGACAACAATATATATTATAATTTTCCCAATTATGAACATGGGGATAACATCCCTGCTGCAAACAACAGGAAGTTACTTGTTGCAAACAGCAAAAATAGTCCATGATTGTTTTATTTTATAGCCTCTCAACTTTTATGATTGTACACAACAAGCCTCCCGCTATTTGCAGTGGGGATTATTTTCCCTTACGAACATATACATCATTTGGCAAAAAAAACTATTAAAACCGTAGAAGGATATACAAGAACTCTAAAAGAAATGAAATCTAATGCTTCTTAAACGTTTATTCTTGCACTATTGGCTTCCAAACTTTCTTTAGTGTTGAAAAGTTAATCTTGATAAACTTTTGAAAGATCATTTTTTAACATAAAATTTCCAAAAAGATAAAGAATGACATAAGAATCCATTGACTCACTAGTGTATGATCTCATACTCGTAACTAACAATCATTGAATATCCAAATTCTACACAAAAAAAGCTATTCACCTATCCACAAAATCAAATGTTTCATACTTTCATTACTTACTACAAGTAAACAAATAAAATAATCTAACATCAAAAGTAATCTTTTGGACTCTATCTCACTCACTTGGGGTCTAAACTCCGACCACACAACTGTGGTAAAGCATAGACGTGCAAATCGAAAGGAATTCATGTTGAGACTATTCGGAAATAATAAATCCTGTTAGTTATGATATAGGCACCTTAATAGGTATTTTCGTTGCCAGACTTTTCCCAAACTATCATAAGATGTTTATCTAGCGATATTGGAACCTCACCTTTAGATCGTCTTACAACTAGCTAGGCCACATTGAATATGGTTAACCATAGCATAAATGAAATTGAATCCCCAAAATCTCACGCTCCAGCTGCGTATCCAACCATCACCACACACACGCCACTGCCACCATTTTTCTCACAGACAACAACCACACTGCTATGTACTTCCTTCTTTTAGCCTCTCATACACCAAAATATCCACTCAATAATCACCGTTCACCACCATCAATAATTCAATATACCTTTCCTTTGATGTATAACAGCTACTACTATATATATCAAACGAAATTAACGATAAATGATCAGCAGTAGCTAACAATCACATTACACATTAATTATAGCCGTTTTACTTGAGGGAGTTTCGTGGTCCTTTATCAAACTAGTGGTTCCAGATTGACTTTTAATCATGATGTGTTAGGTATCTAACTTTCGTGCATTTTGCACTTCAAGCATTAAAACATTTCTTTTTTCGTCTATATGTAATCTTTCAAACAAGTACGCTTTCCAGTTTGAATGCATAATTGATTTCCCTTATGGGGTATTTTTATTTAAAAATTTTCCGCATGACACAGTTACAGTCCAATACTCTAATGAGTTTAGTATATATCAAAACCGAGCCTATATATTATACTACGATCGTGCAATCTTTTGTCGTAGACTCGTTGCAGTTCCGATTAAATCAATTTTAGTTATTTCTTTACCTCCCAATGTAACTTGATTATCGATTATTAACATACATCAGGCAAAAAATAATTAGAATTTTGAAAGGATTCGCAAGAACTAAAGAAAAATAATATCCAATGCTTCTTCAATGTTGAAAAGTTAAGCACTTGAGCTTTGATACTTTAGACACAACTTTTTAGCATCAAAATTTTCCATAACAAAAAGGAATGACATAAGAATCCATTACTCATTAGTTTGTGATCTCATACTTGTAACAAACAATCATTGAATAATGAATATCCACAAAACAAATCAAATAATTTATTACTACTAGCTATATTTACTACTACAAATAAACAAATAAAATAATCAACTTCAAAAAGTGGTAATTTGGACTCTAACTCCTCACCGGCGATTAAAATTCCGGCCAACATAACTGTCGAAATAATAAACGGCTAAATGGATATCGATCCTTCTTCGGACTACGTGAAAAAATCGAAGTCTTTTAACTCAGATATACGCAACACAATAAATATTCTCGTGACTGTTTCCAAACTCTACCTCGACTATCACAAAATGTTTATTTAGTTAAATTCGAATCATGCCTTCAGATCACCAGATGTCTTACCACTAGCTAGGCCACTTTAGAGACATCTAGTTAGCCGTGGCAAAACATGAATCCCCAAAATCTCACGTCCCGGCGGCGTATCCAACCACCACACACGCGCCACCACACTCACCACATCAACCACCAATATACCACAATTCTTCTCACACACAACACACACTCTACCACCACCAGCTGCCATATACTCCGCTTCTTTTAGCCTCTCATCCACCACAACATCCACCCAACAATCCTTATCATCATCATATCTCCTCAAGACACCTTTCTTTTCATCCACAACAAAAATCACTTTTTCATCCATTGCAGCCGCCGGACCTTTCCATCCAGCCAACATTCCGGCAGGCATATCCACCCATTCATCAGTTTTTATCTCATATACAAACCCTTCTTTAGCGTAGTCACCTTTAACATTAACCATGCAGAGTTTTCCACGTAAAGCTACTGCATCAATGGCTTCCCGGCAAAGTTTCGAGTTTTTCAAATTTCGCATTTTCTCGAAGAACCCATGTGAGATCTTACGTTTCTCATCGTTTTTATCGTTTTTAAGCAATACCCATTTCTCACAAGTGAGTGAAACTGACTGTGTGTAATGGGTTCCTACACCTGAGGCTAAAATTAGGGTTTCTTGAAAAGCTCCGGCGGCGCACCACCGGCGTGGTGTGGTCAACGGTGGTCCTAAGGACCATGAGTTGGATAAAGGGTCGAAGAGTATAGGGTGTGTGAAGGCTGGAGATGGTTTTTTATGGTGGATAGTGGTGGCTGCTATGAGTACAAGTTGGCCCGAAAATGATAAAGATTGTATTGGCAAGTTGCGTGAAATGAAGGAAGGATGGCGGCGCGTGAGACACTTTAGGTGTGGTGGTGACTCTATGGTGGTCCATTCTGATGAGATGGGGTCATATGAGTGTAGTTTTAGTTTTTGGTTGTGGCGGCTGCCCGCGGGTAGGGACAATGTGTAAAGTGATTTAAAAGGCGGGCATGCGGCGGTGTATATATACCGCCGCCATGCCCGGCAGACTGAGAATAAGACGGAGGGGGAGATAAGTGAGAGGCAAAGATGCGCGATGTGATCGGGTAAGCCGGGGAGGAGAGAGTGGTGGTCGTCCGAGAGTTTACGGCGTTTTGTAGTGGCGCGTGTAATAGCGCGTGAGAATGTGGGATTAGCCATGTACGTATGATGTTTATTTTAGGTGGGAGAGAAAAAGGTTTGTGGTGGATGGAAGCTTAAAAAGGAGTGGGTCTCTAATTTTTGTTGTTTATAGATTTATAAGATATAAAGAATAAATGAGTATTTTCTGGAAGTCTTATTATTTAAGCAAAAGTGTCTCGGTCATTTTCGGCAGCAAGCATTTTTAAGTAGGGCTGAGCATCAGGTCGAAACTGATCTGTTCCGACTTGATCTTGACAAGTTTTGAAATCGATAAAGCTGAAAATCCTAACTGAATCCCGACCCGATTCTAGTTCGGGTAATCCTGAATCTCGACCCGAGTCCCGACAAGGCTGAAAACTCAAACCGAGTCCTGACCCGAGTTAAGGTCGGTTTGTCTCAGTCGGTGTCGGTCGTCTGGCGTCGGTCAGGATTGCTCAGCCCTATTTTTAAGGGGGCGTTTGGTTCGCTGGAATTCGGTGTAATTCGTTGTAATTGTAATCTGAATTACATTGCAATCCTATTTGGTTGGCAGGATAGATGTAATTGTAATTCAGATTACATTACATTGCTTGTTTGATTTGCAAGGTAATGTAATTGGATTACAACCAATTACGTCCAGTGATGTAATTCAGATCACATAGCAAACTTGATGGAATGTGTTTAATTACGCTGTAATTCAGATTTTTAAAAGTTAAATACCATTATTTATCTTTCGTTGTTATTATTTTAAAAAATAAAAAATAATTATAATAATAATTATTTATTATTATTATTATTATTATTATCATTATTATTATTATTAATTATAATTATTATTACTATATTAAAAATATTAATTATTTATTATTATTATTATTATTTAATAAATAATATTATTATTTAATAAATAATATTCTTATTACTATTATTATTATTATTATTATTATTATTATTAATGTTTTTTTCTAAATTACATTACGTTGTGAGTAAACCAAACACAATGACAGATTTCATAAATTACAATTCTAACACATTACAATTACAACACATTTCAATTCTTTGAATTGCAATTCATTAAAATTACAATTCCTTCTAAAGATTACAATTCCTTCAAAAACATTCTGTGAACCAAACGCACCCTAAGTGTTTGAAGTAACTAACCACTAGCAATTAGCGTTTTAAATGCAGAACTTGTTTAGCGACAAGCAACTAACATTTACATTTTGTGTAATTCCTCCTATTTTATTTTAAAATGTTTCATGAAAAAGTATTAGAATCTTGTTTAGCTTTACACTTACTAAATTATATATGTACACTTGAATTTAGAGTAAATTCTCAAATGATGCCAAAAAGTTGAGGCTTTTCTCAAATGAAGCAAAAAATAAATGGTTTTCTCAAAAGAGTCATGTACGAACGTGCGACTCCACTGAATGTGCGACACCTGTCCATTTTTTTAATAATAAAGTACAGGTAGGTGGGTGTTTGTTTTATTATTAAACGTATTAAAAGCCCATAATACCCATATCCTTAAAATCATCTCACCTTCTCTCTCTTTTTTTTTTTCCGGTCACTCTTCTCTCTTTTTTTTTTTTCAGTCACCAATCTTCTCTCCTTTTTTTCCGATCAACACCACCATCACCACATAATCAACAACACCACAGATCCGGCCAAGAACACCACCACGATCAACACCACCAAAGATCCGGCCAAGAACATCACCACCACAGATCCGGCCAAGAACATCAAGAACACCCAACAGATCCGACCATCACCATCACCACCCCGTTGCTCGAGTAAGTTCTACGTGTTGGATTGCATTTTGTTTTGTGCGTCCTTGTGTTTTCTGTGAACGAACGAGAGAGAATGATATGGATTTGTGTTGGTCTTTCTCAAACCATTCGAAGATTAAATCAAGAAGCTTGGCTTCTAATGGATCCATGAAGATTATTATTGTTCAACTAAAAAAAAAAAAAAAAAAAAAAAAAAAAATCTTTATAAGATTACAGTAACAGTTGAAGCAAAGCTGTGATAGGATAGTGATGGTTAATGTTGTTGGATATGGGTTGAAATGGATTTGATTTGTGTTTTTGGATAGTGATGGTTAAAGCTGTGATAGGATTTGATTTGTGAAATGGATATGGGTGATAGGATATGGGTTGAAATGTATAATTAGTCTCCTATTATTTATGTTTGGTTCTGGATTTATGATGTGATATAAACTGAAGTCTAAGAGTGTATTTGGTTTGATGTGATAAGAATTAAATATGTGATGATGTAAACAAAGTAGTAACTATTAAAATGATTGAGGTCATTCGGAGTGTATGATGGAATAATCGTCGGAATATACGAGTATTTCCGGAATCTGAAAATAAAGTGAAGTCGCACATTCGCACATTTAAGAGGTAGTACATTCGCACATTTAATTGACTCATATAAAGATAAGGGTAAATAAGTAATTTTGTAATAATAGAAAAAGAATTTTCAGGAAAACACCCACCTACCAACGTACTTTATTATTAAAAAAGTGGACACTTGTCGCACATTCAGTGGAATCGCACGTGCGCACATGACTCTTTTGGGAAAACCACTTATTTTTGCTTCATTTGAGAAAAGCATTAACTTTTTTACATCATTTGAGAATTTTCTCCTTGAATTTATTTAGTCAGATTTTATTTTAATCAGTGTTGCAAAAATCGGCTGAGGCGGCCGATTAATCGGCGATTAATCGGCCTCGGCCTTGGAACTTGGAGGAAATTCCAAGGTAATCGGCCGATTAATCGGCCGCCGATTAATCGGCCGAGGCGGCCGATTAATCGGGAAAAATCGCAACTCGGCCCCCGACCGCCTCGAGACCGATTCACGATTTTTGCAACATTGATTTTAATTGTATATTCCTTTTTACTAGGGACAGAGCTTGAAACTTTTTATCGGGGGCCGAACTATAACTTATTAATTTTGGAGGGGCCAAATTGTTAATTAATAATTTTTTTACACTATGTTGGATCACTTTCTGTAAATTAAGAATGATATTTTAAATGAATTGGCGTGCTTTTGGACAAAAATTTTTGTTGAGTTGAATTCGTTATTTTATTACTAAAACGAGTATAGACGGGGAAATAACATTAAAAAATAAAAAGTATGAGATACGAGATCAGGAATAAAAGGCAAAAGCTGGATCTCGAATACATCCAAAATTTGGCCTGCCCCTTAGATTTTCTTTTTCAATTTTTAAAGAATTGATGAATTATGTTACGTATCATATACGGCACAATGTTTTTTTTCCATGGTTACAAATCATTTTATTTGCTACTTATGATTCGTGTAGTTTAAGGTTTTTAACGACTTATATAAAGACAAACATGTCATATTTTTACCATATTCTCACCGACACAATACTCTTTCAGGAAATAAAACGAATACAGAATGGTTCACAAAAGTTTTGGCCGTAAACAAATTGAACATTTAGTGAACATTTCATAAACCGTTCGATAAAATGTCCGTTTATATTCGTTTACTTATTAAATTAATGAACATGAAAAAAATTCTTGTCCGTTCATTTGTATCCGTGAACGTCCGATTATGCATTCGTTAATGTTTGTTTATGTTCGTACATCGTATATTTTTTTTATACATTTTAAAACTAGTTTACTTAAACAAAACAACACTTATAAAACACAGTATTATGCATTTTTAAAAAGAAAATTATGTTTATTGGTCTAAGTTCATTATGTTCGTTCGTTTATATTCGTTTAATATCTTATTGAATGAACATGAACAACCTTAGTTTCTTAATAAACAAAAATGAATAAGAAAATTCGTCCGTCTAAACGATCGTGTTCGTTTATTTTCCAGTTAAACGGACAAAAATAAACAAAAATAAACAAGGCCATGCTCGTCCGATTTGTTTATATATCTAGGTTCACAAGCTAAGAAAAGTCAAACTATGGAGTGAGGTAAAAGTCAAAACCAATAAAAATACTAGTTTAAGATATCAAAAGTCAAATGCAAAGTAGACGTGCCTATCTTTTCTTCTACGACGTAATGCATGTACCTTGAAAGTTGAAACCCTCTTAACCACATGGATTTCGATTTTCAAATTAACTTACAATGATAGTTACCAACATTTTTCGCTATTCATTTAAGCCATGTATTCATGTTACATTGGTCCTGCTCAAAATACCTAATTACCTATCATCAAATCCAACTAACAATGTACTAACAGTTTTCCAAACTTAATATGCAATTTTAGAGAAAGCCACTGTAAAGACCGAGTCACAAGTTGTCGGGTTGGCTAAGGTTACCCGCTAAGCACGCTTTCACTCCTAAAACAACGTAACTTGAAAACACTCCTTAAACGTTTAACTCGCGGATAAACAAGTAGAAAGCTAAATCGACGAATATGGAACATGGATTCTTGTCGAATTCAGCATCCTCTTGAAGGCTGATGAGAAGATAATTAATAAAAATAAATAAAGGAAAAGAGAGTTGACTCCCAAAATAGAAACCCGTATAATGTGGCATTAAGGTGGCCACATGAGTCTTGGGACCTCAAGAATTTAAAGCTTCTTTGCATCACTTAAATAGGTTTTGATTTGGTTGGAACTTTTCGCCATCAATGGTGTAAATGCAAAAAGGTGTTTATAGGTTGTTTTGATGACTCAAGTCGTACACATTCATTGTATTCATCCTTTTTTTGACAACCAAACACGCTTTTGTTTTTATTTTTTTTTATGCACCCTTATCCGCACAAACCCGAAACAATTTGTACTTCACATATTGGTCTTAACAAGGATTTATGACATATACTTGTCTGCGCGTGTTCAATCTGGTTCCATATGGCCAAATAATGGCCTCCTATTTTATTAAATGCAGTTCATCTAAGGACTCACAAGACATAGCTGTTTTTTTTGGGTAACCATGGTTTTTGACCTCTTGGCCGACTAATCCACAAGATTGAACCCACCGCCACACAGACTCAATCTGGGTAAAGCCCTCCTTTTATAGGAGGTTGGCGTGACCATTTCAAATGTGGTTCGCTAGACATGGCTGTTACAACTATATTTAATGTTTAAAAGATAAAAACATGCATAGAAAATTGTATTTTAGCCACATAAAAGTTGTGTCTAAAAACGACAATTATGTGTAGATTATTGTATTTTAACCACCTTGACGCAATGGCGGTAATCCTTAACTATTTTGAGGTGGCTATGGTTAAATTACAATAATGTATGCATCTCACGGGCCATATGAAACTAGTATGACATGCGCGCTTGAACAAGCATATCGGATACTTTAAACATATTGTTGTATTTGCAAAATAGGTAGGAGCATACACACCCGTAGTCAACATTTATGAGAATTCTAGCATACATATTCACATTACTAATGAAAAGATGCAAACTAAATAAGGGAGTAAGATTTTAAATATTCGTAGGGATCTTTGAAGTTCAAGTCTAACGATTATTTAAGTTACCTGGCATTAATACTGATTAGCACTTATTTTCAAAGTAGTTGCTCCTGGCTGGTAGTCTCATCTTTATGGGCCAGTGACGTTTCACTTCCTTCTTTGGCTTTGACCTCGTGAGTCAAAGTGGGTTCCTCGGCATTGTTTGACTTTGTATCAGTGATGATTACATTATGAGGAGACGGAGTAGTCTCGGTAGGGTTCACGGTATCGTCTTTTGATGGCTCGGATCCCACCTTCCCTTTTATCTCTGCACATCTGGAGATGATTTCTTCAAGCTCGTCATGCAGACTTAAAGCTTCAAATAGAAGTATATCATCGTCGGTTGTGGTTTCTGCTATTCTTTGAACCACCGGCAGAGATTCCTTGCACTTATCCAACATGCTAACAGTTAGCTCATCCTGCAAGAAAGAATGTGCCACATATTAGTAGCATTTCTAGATACTTGCCATAAGTTAACAGATAGAAGGAAAAAAAAAAAAGAAAGAAACATGAGGGCGCATCCGGGAACTGATCAAAATAGGTATGGGTCAACATGGGTAATCTTTAAGTGTAGGTCATGTCTGGTTTGATTCAGATTGAGTAGACCCACAATAATTAATAATTAATGATAGAATATGGTTTACAAATCTTATCACTTCAATGATATAAGTTTGATCTAAAGATAGTACTGTAATCTCGGAAGATTATGCATTGAAATACACCTCATATGACTTTCGACCCATTCTACTCATTTGGACCATATCCTTATAAAGTTACAAGTTAAAATACTATAGCTTAATTAATTCAAGTTTTTGACCTACTAGAGATAATACACAATCCAAAACAACCCATTTAGAAGAAAATGCCTAAACGGGCCAGAATGGCCACCTCCATTTCATAATTTTAGAACTGGGCCGGAATTGCCACCTCTATTTCATAATTTTAGAAACTAGTATTATGATTATGTTAGATAAATGCTACTATACATGTAAAAGTAAAGTAGTAAAGAAAGTATTGTCATTTGCATTCTGAAGCACATGACTTTTCTTTGTAAATTTAAATAAAAACGGAGGGGGTACATTAAAACGGATACATACATATGGACAGTTAAAACTTTAGCATAAATACTATAATGACTTACGTTAATTGGTACGGGGTCCATTCCTGAATTAAGTATACTGGATAGAAGGTCAAGGCTGTTTCTGCCAACCAACAGCAATTCTTTCTTTTGTTCGACAGGTTGGATACCATAAGTATATGGAGAGGTGTCATCTTCTATACCCATTAAATCCATATCAGGCAAAGGGTATCTTCCCGGTGGTGGCATTGGTTGTTCATAAGCCAGAGACTCCGGTGTTTGATGCATCGGGCTTGAGTTTCCTCCATGTGACCCTGCCGGTATCCCATCGGCCTTCAGGCTCTGCAATATACACGCATACGTTTCTTTTCAGTTACTAATGTTTAAAAGAATTGTCAAACAGTCTACGTATATTTCTAATACAAGTGTTCTGATATTCTTCTGCAGGAGTCTGAAAAAGAAAATTTCATTGGGTACGCTCCTTCACACCACAATTATTGCAATTTCCATTTCCAGAGTTAAATGTTAACAATCTGATAGAATAAAAATCATTTAAGAGTTATGATTAACTTCGTCGGTCTGATTGCTATGTTTAAAAATTGCAAGAAAAGTTAAACATCTTTTGGCCATTTTTCTATTTAGGGGAATATAGTATTTTCCCCTGTCTAAAGAGAGATTTAACTTTTGTTAGAAAACTTTCCATTTAAGAGTGTCTTGTATGTTAACCAGTTTTCATGTACCACCTCAGTGCCACACAAGTGTAAAAGAGTCTAAGAACGTCAAAGTTACCAACATGTCAGCTGCCCGCCATCTTTTTGACAGGCTAACTCGATACAGAATCTTGGAAAGTTTGATACTTTTTACCAAACTTTTGGAAAGTTGACCCCTCAAAAAAGACAACATGACGTTCCCCTAATTAAAAATATGACTAAAGTATGTGACCTTATTAAGCAATTTGCCCTTTTGAAATCGTGCAGCCATTGGCTTTGGAATTTTGCTACAATTGGACTATTGCCATTAATGGTTAGGGTCAAAGTTCAATTATTGTGTGGATGAGGGAGCAGGTAATAGTCTAATAAGATAATAAAGGCTGAGCTCATATGCTTGGACCTTTTCTTGATAATAATACAAAAGTGAAATACAAGGATCTACTAAACAATATTTACTCCTAGTTGCTCATTTATTTTCTATAAATTGGTAATGAACAATAAAAAACTGCCAACTAATTAAGACCGGGATTTGGCACATGTCATAGATTCTCACCAACATGCCATACTTTTATTATGTATGGAAAACGAAAATACGATGCTGACCCGCAAAAAATCTACATTGCGCAGGATAGCAATGGTAAGACAAAGAGAGAAGATGTGGTTGTTTTACTATCTTAATTCCTCAATCACATTTTAACCAATTACGTAGTAATAAACGAGTGTTACGTATCATGAAAACCTGCAAGTTGTAGTGTGGTACATTCCATTATTAAGAGAGCAGAAACGAGCTCGTAAGTTCTGTACAAGGACACACAAGTCAATTCCCTACATCTATATACACAGTTAGCAACCTAAGAGGTGATTTACACGTAGTATATTAAGAAACACCTACTGCAAAACGAGGGATGATAGCACCGAAGTGTAGCTCCTTATAATAGACTACACAAAACCAAAATCTCATAGGCTTCTCTAAAACACCTACGGTAGTTATGTAGGGTGAGTTAGGGGTTACACACTTACACGTGAGGTATCCCCACAGATTTCTTACTGGGAAAGCAAGAAACACAAGCCTAAAGAGTATACTATATAAGAGTGGAGAAAGTTTATAAGAGCCACAAAGTAACACGGTCTCCTGCACAAATGAGCAACTGAAATGGCAGTCACCAGGCAAATAACAGAGGTGCAAAACACAAAGTAACACGGTCTCCTGTAAATAAGAGCCACAAGGACGAATATCCTGTTCATGAGTGACAGCCTGCTGCTCGAGAATTATTCTGACCTACCCACCAAGTTCAATAGGTTCCAAACTAAGTCGCCCGTAACTCTAGAAGCCATCCAGTGATTTACTTTATTAATGTAGCAGAAGATCATAATCTCCACACTGGAGTACAATAGCTATAGAGCTTGGTATTTCATCAAATTAACACAACACACCTCAAACGTTACTTATAATCTCTCTTACAAAGTTCTCAATGCAATCTAAAAGGCTGTGTCATGTTTTGAGTTTCTTATCAAACTGCTTATGCTTTTTAAAAACAGCATAAGCATATAATCAGCTGTAGCAACATGCAATACACTAGATAAATGTTTGGATTGTTTTGGCTGTAATGAAACACAATCATACTATCTTATAAAGCATTTAAGCCTTCTAAAAAAAGAAATACTTGAAATTAAGCATTGCAAGTTCTTAAGCTAAAAGTACAAGTAATTAAATACAATTACAAGTTCTTAAGCTAAAAATACAACTAATTAAAACACATTTTCTAACATTAAATACAATCTTTAAATAGAAATACTTAAAATTCGGCATTACAAGTTTTTAAGATAAAAGTACAACTAATTAAAACACATTTACTAAAATCAATAAACTGGTCAATAAATACAATTAATGCAGTTATTAAAACACCCCTTAGATAAGAAATACAAATTATCAAGCATATTGTACAACCAACTTAAACACAATTCCTACATTAAATGTCACTAATACAAATAATAAAGTACATTATACAAATATTCAAGCCCGAACGGGCAACGGGCCAAATGGGCTCGAGCCTGAATGGGCACGGGCCAAACGGGCTCGAACCCGAATGAGCACGGGCCAACGGGGTCGAGCCCGAAAGGTTTACAACTCTTAGCTATCACTTTTCTCTTTTGATGTCGTTAACATTTATTTTAGGGTACCCGCCGCTGCAATGCGCGGGTACCCTACTAGTAATATGATATGCATTCGAGCGTTTGGCAATTATGCTTAATTAAGGATTTACGGGGTGAAATGATTATATATGCATCCTGAGTTGGCAACTGTGAGGCTGCCTATATAAAACTGCTTCATTGAGATTTTGAGGGTGAAATAAGTAGCTAAGCATAAACAGTTTGCTTCTCTCCAAGCACTACCCAATGACGCAGAAAGCAGATAAACATAAGCAATTTGCTCTAATCCAAAAAGTCAAGCGTGCCAGCTACTTGATTACTGTATCAAAACAGAAAGTTTTACTAGTTCTTATGTGTTCTAAAATGCAGCTAACAAGTAATACTAATAAAGCTCCAAAGTATAACAATTTTTAACTTATCTGCTACTTTGTCTCCATCTACCCAAACAACCATATAGAACAACAACTGTCATCAACATAAACACACAAAAACAAATACATTCAAATATACCAGATAAATAACGGAAAAAACCCGGCTAATGGAACGATCCACATAGTAGACGCCCCACAGCTTCAATATTATCCAAACAAAGGTTCCCTGTGATTTTGGAAAATTCTATACAAGTCAAGTAAGCACAAAAATCTTCCTATGATTTTAATCCAACTCCTTTGTAAGTATCTCTATATTTTAATAATCATTTCAGAAAGTTAATCTCAACCGCAGTTAACTTAACAATCCATTTCCAATTAGTAGTAGTATACTCCTAACACTTTGCTTAAACGGTATTTCTTATTGTGCTTTGTCGTAGATCATCTAATCATGCTGTTTGAGAAACACAGATACACAGAAAAGAGCGTTTGGAGTACTGTTTGACCAAAAAAAACGATTATCTGCATTTGTTTAAGAGGCAAAAACAACTTTGAAAAAGCAGGCCAGGCCTGCTTTTCCAAAATACCGTATTGGAAATGCATAATCTATTTTGATAACACAATCCCATACACCACCTTATAAGTCTCTTGTAGAGTTCTAAGCAAACAAAATAAGAGCTCAATACCTCGGACGTGTTGAAAAACCAGGGTTATACCATTGCCCCATCAAAGTTGGTTTTGGTATTATAGGTTCAGTGTTGCTACATCAATGCTGTAATTGCGTGTGCTTTCGTTGTGTATGTGTGTGTTTTAATGGAGTCTCGTACGGTGTTAAGTTTATGTGGCAAACACCTTGTTACAACACTGGTGTTACCACTTACCACTGTAACCACCACCAATGTGGCCTAGTGGTTAGGCACTCTGATCTCCTCACAAGAGGTCTTGGTATTAAACCTCACTAGATCTTAGGGGTGGCATGTAAAGGGTCAGGTACAGTCACGGGATACCCCAGTTAGGCCGCGTACATCTAAGTCAAAAACTCACCCTCCCAGGTAACCTAAACATGGAAAACCTCATCCAAACTATAAAAATCGAGTTTTGCTATATCCTCCTACAATACATTCCTACATATCCTCTTACACTCACATTAATATTTTATGTTTTTTCTCCATTCATTATCTCTCCGCATCTAGACCGTCAATTCTGACACATGTCAGAATCCTCTGAGTAGGAATATTTGTAGGAAGAATTAGTAGGAGGATATATCATTTCTCATAAAAATCATAACTACTCTCTTCCTACTCAAATAATATACGAAACAAACAACAAAAACAAAAGAATCCTCACCAAATAAGTCTGGCGAAAAACCGGCAAATACATAAGCTCCTCAGACTCACCCCACGCCCTCACCATCCCCACCGCCTTTCTTCGGTTCCTATCATCCGTCTTAACATCTCTAATCATAACCACCATCTCCTCAAGCACTTTCTCACTAGCCACCTCAGAAAAAACCTTATCACAATTAGCACAACATATTTCCAACAACTCAAGTCCCAGTTTTTGTCCAACAACATTCTTATTATTATTTGATCCAATCTTTTTCTTAATAGCTTTCACAACCTCTGTCCCATTCAGCTGTTCACCATTAATCATAGCACATATTCTTAAGTTTAGTCCCCAGTTGGGTTCTGTTAGAGTCTGACACGTGGCATCTTCAACTATCTTAGATTCTGGTGTGGGTGACTGTAGAATTTCTTTCATTTTGGTTCCTATGAGTTGGGTCATCTGGGTGCTGCTAGTTATGAGTTTTTCTCCAAAGGAAGATGAAGCTAGCTTAAATTTGTCCAGATTGTTCATGGTTTTTGAGTTTGAGTTTTTGTGTGTGAAAATGAAGGTGAAAATGGTGTGTGTTTTGTTGTTTGTGGGACGAAAGTGGTGGATCAAAAGTATGTGTTGTCGGTTGTAGACTCGCAGGTACCATAAAACATGTCACACGTATGTATCTAAGTCTTTGACTAATTAAAACAAGAATATTGACTAATTAAAAATAGAATATTTATGGAAGGTGACTAGACCGGGAGCCACCTAACGAACACCACCGCGCGCCAAGATCATGACGGCTGAACACCACCACGCCTTTGGTTGGGTGGTGTAGACCAAGGGTGAGCGATCCGACCGTTTAGACTGGACCGACCAATAAAACCGACCAGATCGATTGAAAACCGAACCAACCGAAGGACCAACAGTCCGGTCTCTGTCCAAGGTTTTTCATTATTTCGGTCTCGGTCCGGTCCAGCTTACAAACCGAAAATTTAGTCTATTTGGACCGGACCGATCGGACCGGACCAGACCGACCACATTCGGTCCGGTCTCGGTCTATGATTTTTCCCTAACTCGGTCTTCGGTCCGGTCCGGTCTTGGCCGGTCCGGTCCAGTTTTTGGACCGTGATCACCCCTAGTGTAGACCGTCTAATAATTTTTTATTTTTTATTATTTTTATTTTTATTATTATTTTTTTTTTTGTGTTAGGGTATATTGTAATTTGTAAGATAAGCTTGTATAAAATAAGATTTTTTTATATGTTTGGTTTGGTAGTGATAATTATCACTACGCATTTAAAGACGGTGATAAGATGATTTGTTAAAAAAACTAATGTGACACTGAGGTGGTGGTTGTTAGGTCAGGTGACCATCACACCCACCCTAATAGAACGAGTTTTTCTCTATTTACGATTAATTTTGGAGTGTTTGTTTATTACCAAGGTATACAGATTTTGATTTGTGTGACCACATTTAACTTTTTTTTTCCTTTTTTATTATTATTATTATTATCATCGTTTTTTTCTTTTTTTTTCTTTTTCTTTATTATCTCAAAATGCCTAACCAATGAACTAGGTTTCTCTGGGATGGTTTAGATTTTTCTTCTTCTTCTTTTTCCAGATAACAATGATTTTTTAATTTTATGCCGACTAATCAATAGGTTTGAACACATCATCACATAAATTCGAACGAGTATAAGCACACTATTTTTAGAATGTTGGAGTGACCACTTCAGGGTTAAGCATTTGACCTCACACATTTTAGTGATATTAGCCACAAGTCTTTTGCCACACTTGGCAACTCCTAAGTGATTTGGTGATGGTATAGATTTATGTGGTCACGAGTAGGGTTGAGCAAATTGGCCGAACCGATTGGATCGACCGAGAAAACCGACCAAACTGAAGGATCACCAGTCCGGTCTCGGTCTCAACTTCTTCCTTATTTCAGTCTCGGTCTGGTCCGGCGTACAAACCAACCATTTTGCCTTCTTGGACCATACCGACCGAAAGACTGGACCGGACCGGTCCTCGGTCTAGGCTTTTGGGCTATTTCGGTCTCAATCTTGGCCGGTCCAGTCTTAGACCGATGCTCACCCTAGTCACGAGTAGTTTTAGGAAACGAGTTCATCCGATTCTGAAAAAGAGGGGAGTTATATGTGCAAATGAGAGGCATGACAAGATCATGACACAAATTTGTGTAAGAATGAAAGCATAAAACGCACACAAGTGCTTAATGAGGTGGCAAGTATCGGGTAATAAGAGTCTGTTACGAACATGTTAGATTTGTATGCACCATCCAATAATGGTCACGACAACTTAAATTCAATTATTCTTTAATAAACAAGGCCAAACTTTGTACTAATAAAGAACCAATATATGTTCCATCTAGCTCCGATGGGAGACACATAAAAAGATATTTGAAGGTTACTTTTTTTTTTTTTTTTTTTTTTTTTTTTTTTTTTTTTTTGAAAGGCAATTTATACAACCAACCACAACCTTTACAAACAAAGGCAACCACTATATTAACAAAGAGATTAAGTATAGTGGCCCCATGAAAGAAAACATAAATACAAAAGAAGCTAAAAACAAACTAAAAGATAGAACATTCAAAAACACATAAAAATCAAATAGGACATATGGACCACCACTATTGCAAGACTTTGGCACCTCCCACTATCACAAGCCACTGGACCCACCAAACTTTAAGCCAAATGACCCATTTAAGGACTACACAATATGGCAGTGCAGACCAACAAGAAAATGCAAACAAATTGTTGTTCCTTCTTATGCCAAATGCCCATGAACCAGCTGCTAAACATCCATAACCTGCATCTTTCGAACATACCACTATCTCAACATCAGGCCTCAACTTACAGACCCCAAATGCCACCTCACACATATCACACTCAAACCTGGACCAAGCAAACCACATCAGCTCCGTACTAAAAAATAATAAATCAGTTATCATCCGCCATAACCAAGCCACAACTGTATGGCCTCTCTATCCATTTTTCCCATCTGAAATTGCGCTTCTTGGACCTCCTATAAATCCACTCGAACGACCTCAACTGAACTTCTTGAAACACTCTCAAAGCTGAGTCACACTTATTTTTAAAAACCCGAGCATTCCTGTTTTTCCAAATATAATATCCGGTAACCCATATCACCGCTTGCCATAAATCTTTCGTATCACTATCCACCACGGGTCCACCCCTATGGTTTAGAATCTCACAAGCTGTGAACCTATCAACCGGACCTACACCCCACCAAGCAAAGATCAATTCCCAGACATTTTGAGCATTTTCGCATAGGACCATGCAATGATCAACCGACTCCACACTACTGTCACAACATGGGCAAAGCATATAATCAAGGTCGATATCTCTTTTATCTAATTCAACCTTCACCGGAATTCTCCTCTTTAAAACCCTCCATATGAAAACATTTACTTTTCTTGGAATAATTTTAGACCATAAGGTTTGGGTTGAACTTGAGACTCCACTTAAACTTCTGTCCTCAACCCATTTTGAGAGGGATTTAACTGAAAACTCACCATTTGCCTCTAGACTGCATCTCCATGTATCTCTTTTATTTTGGTTCAGACTTACATTTGCAACTAAATTTTGAAGCTCTAATAACTCACCACCCGTCCTTCCCCTGATATGTCTAGCCCAATCCCAATTCCAAGCCCAAATTTCTCCGACCCAATTACCCATCCTACCAACCGCTACTTCCTTATCAACCTCCAACCTGAAAAGCCTTGGATAACGATCACAAAGTCTGACATCCTCGACCCACTTATCAAGCCAGAATGACGTATCTAAACCATCACCGACTGTTTTGTAAAAGTTATTAACAAAACCCCCCTCTAGCCTATCCAGACTCTTTCCAACTTTAATAATGTCAAACCAAACTCCCCCTAATTCGTGACCCGTCCCTACCTTCCCATCCTCCGTCAACGCCATATATGCTTTTTATAACTTTTCTCCACAAAGCATCTTTTTCCACCCTAAACCGCCACCACCATTTCCCTAATAAAGCTAAATTTTTAACTTTTAAAGAACCAATATTAAGCCCCCCTTCCCCAAAAGAAGAAATGACATTATCCCATTTAACCCAATGAAGTTTTTTACCCTCCCCCAACCCACCCCAAAAGAAATTTTTTCGAATTCGCTCAAGGGTACTAATGACGTGCGACGGAACCCGGAACATCGAGAAGTAATATAACGGCAAACTACCAAGCACCGATTTAACTAACGTTAGTCTTCCACCGAAAGACATCGCTTTTGCCTTCCATTTGGAGAGCTTATTTTTAAAACTCTCAATAATCCCGTTCCAGGCCACCACTCTCCTCATATTTACCCCGATCGGAAGCCCCAAATAAGTAAATAGAAGCTCCCCCGTACTACATCTCATATACCGAGCCATCCTCTCGACCTCAACTCTTTCCACTCCCACACCGTAAAGCTTACTTTTTCAAAGATTTATTTTTAAGCATGCAACCTCTTCATAACACTTAAGGATATTCATTAGATTTCTCGCGTTTTCTCGACTCCACTCACCGAAAATGATCGTATCATCGGCGTATTGAAGGTGTGAAACCATCACCCTGTCCTCTCCCACACGAATACCTTTAAAAATATTTTTGGAAACCGCTTCCTTGATGAGGGCATTTAATCCTTCCGCCGCAAGGATGAAAAGAAATGGGGATAACGGATCATCTTGTCTCACCCCTCTTTCCATAGAAAATTCTCTTGTAGGCGAACCATTAACTAAGATCGATATAGAAGTGGACCGGAGACAAGAATCCACCCATTTACACCATTTACTCCCGAACCCCATCTTCTTCATGATGGCCATCAAGAATCCCTATTCAATACTATCGTAAGCTTTCTCAAAGTCCAGTTTGAAAACTATACCCTTTTGCTTCTTTTTCTTCATAAATTCCATCGTCTCATTTGCTATAAGGACTCCATTGAGAATATAGCGCCCTTCAATGAATGCATTTTGTACCTCACCAATGACATTACCAATCACCTTTTTAACTCTTTTCGCCAATAATTTTGATACAATCTTATGATAACTACCAATTAAACTAATAGGCCTGTAATCACCGAGACTTAATGGATCATCCACCTTTGGAATTAGTGTTACAAATGAAGCATTACATCCCTTTGAAAATTCACCCTTCTGCCAGAACCACTTAACCGCAGCCACTATTTCCCATTTTATTGTATCCAAGTAATGCTTTATATATTTAAAGTTAAACCCATCTGGCCCCGGTGCCTTGTCGCTACCACACCCACATACCGCCTCCCACACCTCCTTTTCTGTAAACGGGACTTCTAAACTACCTGAATCCTCCACTGAAAGTCTAGGCACACGGTTGTTTTCAAAGCGAGGTCCGCTACCACTCTTTGACGAAAAGATATCCTTGTAGAGTTTAAAAATTTCTTCTTTTATTTTATTTGGATCTTCACACCAAACCTCGTCGATCATCAAACCTCGAATCCTATTTTTATTGTTTCTTCTTTTTATCATCGCATGAAAGTACTTTGAATTTTCGTCCCCCTCCACATCCCATTTAATCCTCGCTTTCTGTTTTAACATACTAAGTTTTTCGTTCTCTTTTTCAATCCACTCCTTTCTTGCCTTCAACCACAATTCCATTTCCCGACTATCCAAAACTCTGTTTTCGGCCTCCAGCTCCCACTTCATCGCCTCGCTTTTATATTTCTCAATATCAAAATTATTTACATTAGGTTTCAATTTACTCCACCCTTTCAACACTTCTTTTGCATTTTTAAATTTATCACGGACCACACAATCTGCTCGAAAACTTCGAACTGGGTTATTCCAGGCCGAGACGAACACACCGTCAATATTGTTTTCCTCAAGCCAGACATCATACGCCCTAAATGGTTTCGGCCCAAAGTCCATATCCATATCTTTAAGCAAAATGGGACAATGGTCTGAGAGCTTCCTATCAAGAGAGACCGCCGCAAGACTTCTCCATTTGGTACAAAAATCATCTGTCACAAAGAACCGGTCTAACTTGCTAAATTTTAGACCGTCGTCACTAATCCGGGTGAACCTACGACCCCCCAAAGGAATTTCTACTAGCTCATTCATCCTAATAAAATCATTAAATATATCTGCATCCCTTGAATTGAATTCAGAATTAAGCCGATCTTCTGGGGTCCTTACATCATTGAAGTCGCCAAATAAACACCAACCCCCCGTTACTGTTCTTATTAGAGCTGATAGTCTATTCCATAATTCAGTTTTTTGATCCGATGAGTGCGCCCCATAAACATTGACCATAATAATATCCCCATCCACTCCTTTCCATATCCCTTTGACTGCGATAAAACGATCACCGCCAAACGCACTAGTGCCCGAGAAAACATTGCTGTCCCATATCATCAACAAACCCCTTGATTTTCCCCTAGCATTTGCTTGAGCAAAACCAAAGTTTCTGGAACCCCATGTTTCTTCCACCCACTGTTCTTCGACGTCACTACTTTTTGTTTCTTGTAGACCAATCACACAAGGTTTTTCTCTACAAATGATCTCCTTTAACCACCCAGCTTTACCCTTCCTTTTCAGACCTCTAATATTTAAAGAAATTATCTTCATCAAACTATATTAAAACATAAATACCTCAAATGGTGAGCCAACTCACTGATTGCAAACCCCTCCATTTTCCTCATTCATAACCTTATCTGGCCCTTGTTCATCCCAAACGACTCCGATTTGCTCCAAAGTTGTCAAAATCGCGCCTAAGGCGCGCCTAGGCGCTAAGTCGCACAAGGCGCTAGCCTTGGGGATTTTTTTGACTCGAGGCGCACGACATGCATGACTCCCACAAAAATCGCGCGATTTTGCGATTTTTGCGCCTTAGCGCCTCGGGCGATTTTCGCGCCTAGGCCATATTTTGCGCCTTGGGACTTTTTTTTTTTTTTTTTTTTTTTTTTTTTTTTTTTTTTTTTTTTTAAGATATAATGCATGGGCCTTTTAAGTCATAGGTGAGTATTTATATGATTTCTAAATTTAAATTGATTTTATGTTTATTTTATTGATTGAAATTTTCTTTCAGAAGTTATTTTGTTTCATTAAATATTTTTTTACGACATATTATCATGAAAATGTAGCATTGTGCTTTGAATATTAATATATTGCTTACTTGATATTTTGGGTTCAATTGTGAGCTTTGTTAGATGTAAGCTACAAGTGTAGGACACAAACATATTTAATCTGATATGGATTTTAATTTCTATATAGGTCATAGAGCAAAAGAGTTGATCCGTTCTAGAAGTGACAATCAATCCATTTTAATATTTATAATGGCAATATGTGTTATGCATTAAGTATTTTAATGTTATTTTGTATTATTTAAGCTACATAAATGGTCACATATGTTATAAAAAACTTAATGCTTTTAGTGCGCCTCGCATTCATGAATCCCGCGCCTTGGAATGCGCCTCGACTCGAGGCTCTTTGACCCCCTTTGCGCCTTAGTGCGCCTTGAGCTTTTCAGAACACTGATTTGCTCACCAATTTGTTTGACCATATGCAACGAGCATTCACTTTCCATACCAGTTTCTTCTCCACCCTTGTCCACATCACCATCAGACGAAGCATTGCATACATGTTCCACTTTGTATTCATCTGATAAAACACCCAAATTACCATCCATAGACGATCTTTTCCTTCTTCTTGCAACCGACTTTGCTAAATTGAAACTCCTCCTTCTCGTTGTTTTATTTTTACCTCATTCAGTTGACTTCACATCCCACACGAACGATCCTCCGGGTGACATCTTACGCTTTTTACCTATACGATCCCCACTTCCACTATGACAACCCAGATCCACCGTGTTGTCCAGTATAATAGGTTGCTTATCACCTATTTTCTGCATATCATTAATTGTGCCTTGACCACCATGATTATCTGTATTTTCCAACTTAATGTTTTTGTCGGTATTCTCACCCCCATCTATATCTTTACCACATTGATTATGCGTAATACCATTTATTTTACCTTGTAAAGGGGTACATGGCCCAACATCATCCAAACTAGGTCTATTGGGCCTGGCCGCATACATATTTTTTAAGTTTG
Organism: Artemisia argyi; assembly: GCA_030686995.1. NCBI lineage: Eukaryota > Viridiplantae > Streptophyta > Magnoliopsida > Asterales > Asteraceae > Artemisia > Artemisia argyi. Next base: position 173,712,478 of record CM060682.1, on the reverse strand, counting down.
AGCCCAAACATCCCTCATGATCTGTTTGCCTATCATCCATTTCAAAATTCACACTTTCCCGATGCTCCTCGTAATTCATCTCAGCCGCCTTGCAGTTTACTTTCTCCAGCCTTTCTTCCTTGTTTAAAGCATTCTCTTTGTAGGAACTTTCAACCTCTACTGTTTGGACATACATTTCCCTAGGCGCATGCGTGCCTGACTCGTGATCTTCCATATCTTTCCTGTCATCTTCTCGGGCAAAACAACCATCGTATTCTGCCGTCTCCGGTATCACCTCGTCGTTGTCACATTCATCCCCATCCTCATCGTCTGGTTCAGATTCCATGTCGTCATCTACAGGACTATTATTTTTATCTTCCTTTTCTTTCTCTGCTAAATCATTTATTTCAAACTCTATGATGTCCTTTAGATCCTCCCTTGCTAAAACTTTAATACGGTTCCTACCAATTCTGATAAACAAAGTTTCTTCAATGAGAGTTGGCTCACAAGTATGAATCAAGACCCGACTTGCAATGACTGACTGAGACCCATTAAGATTGCAATTTTTCGAATCTTTTACTGTCCCCCACCTTTGTGCTATATTCTTAAATACTCCTTCTTTCCAGCATGAAATTGGGACACCACTTATTGATATCCATGTAAACCTCCCACTAGCCCTGCTTAAAGCATTTGCTCTTCTTATCTTCCATAGCCATCGCCTTATACCATGTTCAGTATTTTCAACTACCTTCTTTGCCGTCTCCTCTGATTTCAAAACAATAATAACCTCCATTCCACCCATGTATTTTACTTCCACATCTAGCAACCCCACCACCCTACAAAACTCTGGCAATTCTTTAAAAAACTTCGTGTTTCGAACTTCTCCGATAATAGCTTTTCTGATCACCTCCCCATTCATATCATCTTCGTTAATCATTATCTCTCTCTCATATTTTTTTTCATTATTAGGTTCCCTCTCCCCCATGAAGCTTCTCTCGTTACCCTTCAACACCTCACTATAGCTTCTTCCGTCCCTGCTCCTGTTACATATATTATTTTTCTCCTTCACCTCCCCCTACCACTGTTGTTTCTTGAGTGTGGTTTCCTATCATGTGCATTGAACACTTTTAAATATTGTTTCCCAAAACTGATGGAGAACAATCTGTTGTATAAGAAATCCACATCGGCAATGTTCTTGAACCTCACGAACCCATATCTCTGTCCGCTTTTCAGTCTCTTCCTTACCATGAAAATGTCATATACCATCCCATAACCTTTGAACATCTTCCACAAATCCACGACCGTCCACTGTTCCGGGTAGTTAAATGATACGTGGGAATCGCACCAGGCTTTGCCTCTCAAGGGATCTTGAGAAGCTTACAACCCCCACCAGGCAGTGTACCTGATCGTTGTAGTATAGTATAGTGACAAGTACCGGGGGATTGATCGTTCAGCTAGGAATAGTGTCGCTAGGATTAGAAAACCTAAATACTAGTTCTAAAGATGATGGATGATTATTTTTGTATTTTTTTATTTTTTAGAAAGCAGGTAAAAATCTCGGGTTTGAAGGATTTGGGCGGAATTAGTTGCTAGTCAACTAACCCAATACTAAAGATGCAATCAAAATAAAATACTAAAAATTAAAATAAACTAAATTATACTAAGGTTGTGAGCAATAACTGGAGAAAATGTGTTTACTTAGATTTCACTACTCCCTAGATATCTTTTACACGTTAATTACTTGTTATAGTTGCGTGGATGACGGATTGTATTCCTTAATACCATTCATGGGGTGGCGCACTTAATTCCCCAATCCTATGAGTGCCTACTTCACTCCTATGTCGAGCCAGCTAAGAAGCTCCTAACATGGGATCATTAGAATTTACTCAGGCATTAAATATAATCAATAAAACCTAGTGCACGTCAGTTCATGTTTCCTAAGACATTCAAGCATGTTATCAATTGGAGATCTGCCAGTTTTCTTAAGCCTAACATCGAATTCATTCATCCAATACAACCATAAACAAGTAATCAACATATAATTAACATCTAGGTTTTATTAGATCCAAGCAAACACAAGATAGATCTAGCCTAGCATGATGGAATTAAGATAAGAACAAGATATAGACAACCAACACATAGACATATTGATTGAATTAAAAGAATACTTATCTCAATTACACATGAAAGGGATCAAGGGCTAAGAACCCTTGAAAAACCTGTAAAATTCGTACCAAGTTCGTACTTAGGGTTTCTCCAAAACTTCTCTCTTTTTAATGTGAAAATTAGAAAACTATATATAGGAAATAGGGTCTGACGGCGTCAAGACAAAATTTGTGACGCCGTCATCTCGCCGCCAAAATACTCCTCGGACTGCCTTGATGTAACACCCCCAAAAGTCGTTAATAACAGCGGAAGACTTAACATGTCAGCGGAAGACTTTCGGGGTATTACTTCGAGGATCTTTGTCACAATCATAGAAAACGACACAAAAGTGACGCTTTAAAGTTTAATTTATTTAAAATACCAATTATTCGAGATATCAAGATGTTTCATAATTTAAACAACAAGTTTAGTTGAAATATGTCAAAGTGTTTATTATGGTTCTTGTCATGCTTTTGCCCACTCCGTGCCATCCAGATCCGTCTTGTTTAGTTACCTGAAATAAACATGCTAAAGTCAACATAAAGTTGAGTGATATTCATAGGTTTGAATTTAAGAGTTTGAATCACAAGTTAATAATGTATTGTAATCACATACAATCAATATGTTAAAAATCAATGTTCCTGTTATTGCCTTAAGCTCATGATACTCAACGATTAACAGCCAATCATAATCTCAAGTTATGACGGTAAGTAGTAGGCCCTCAAGATAGGTATTTGCCAATAACCTATAATAAGAACAATAAAGTGCGCCTGGTGTTTTCTCTAACAACCAAACGAGGATTGTCAATCACTAATAGTACTATCCACATTTATTTACGTTCACCCTTCAAGTGATTAAGGTTCATGATCGAGGGACTTTTGGCAACAGTAACTTAAGCAAATAACATTGGCCTGACGGTATTTCAATACCCGGTATAAAAGACTTGTGTTCGAGTTTTAAGCATGTATCCCCCCCACGGGAAAATAGTTAAAGAGTGGGCTATGAAATCACCTTAGTAGTACAGTGGTATCGTAGTCTCAACAAAGTAAGGAAACGGCTTCACACAACACAACCTAAAAGATAATGCAAGTTTCAGTTGATAGTCTAAATCTGGTTTTATCGCGAATACTTGTTATTTAGTTACGAACGAATCTCGTGTTTGTTTAAGTGCCTAAAGTTCAAAAACAAAGTTATATATACATATAACTCGTAAGTAAAATGATCGATGATTGATATAAAGTTAGTTTTTATAACGGAAATAAAATAAACGTATCGTTTAAAAGAAATAAATAATGTATCGTTATATCGTTTAATTTTTAATTACGAATATATAACGTATATATAAGTTTATGTTTATATTAATTATATATTTATATATGTAAAAGGTTAATATTATTTTTGTAAAATAATATTTACAGAAAATTCCTTTAAGTTTTACCAATTTACACTTTTAACCCTAACGATATATATTTTACACCGTTAGTCCAAAATATATATAATTTACATTTTAGGTCCAAAAGTATCAATATTTACATTTTTCAACTCCAAATATCATTTTTAACAGTTTAGAATTCAAAGTTTTCTATTTTGACAGTTTCTACCCATAGTTTACCATTTTGACACTTTTAGTCCCTCGGTTAAGAAAATTTGCAATCTTGGTCCAAATTTCACCAAATTAAAAGTTTAACATTTTCATTATTAGATTAAGCTCATAATATTCAGAAAAGCTTATTTCTTCAGCTTATTTGCTTAAAAAGCTTATTTTCCACCTAATGGGCTTAACGTGTAAATTTCAAGGCCCGTTAACGTTTTGAGATCCGTCGAGCTTATGAAAGGTTTGGGCCTGGGGTTTGGCTCATTTTTATGTTATAAAAATATTACAGATAAGCTTATACGATCAGCTTATGTGATAAGTTTACAAACAGCTAAATGGGCTTATAAGCCCATGTTAGCTTATTAATTGTTATAGAAAACAGTTTTTTTGTAGGTCAAAAAGAGGTCGAGCAAACAGCTTAAACGATCTTATAATTTCGAACCAAATACATTTCCTGATTGTAAGTCATGTCAATAATGAGTTCGAGTTTTAAAATTAATATGTTATGTATCGAATTTGGGAATTAACGAGGTTAAGTAAGTGAGCAAAGTAAATTCTGAAAACAGTTTTCCCTAGTCAAAATATTCTAAGTCTTTTGTTAAAAACGTATGGGTCCAAGTGACTTACAAACGTGTGATTTATATTAAACAAACGTTACTTTTAGACTAAAAACATTATACCAATCGGTTGTTAGCATGTTAAGCTTTTAGTATGTCGAATAAAAAGTATATATTACGTTTTTAATTAGCGAGATAACGGATCAAAGTAAAATGCCAAAAACAGAAATTTATGAAATGAAAAATATGAAATAGGTGTCGAGTGACTTACTTTGCTTCAAAAGGGGGCGTAAAAATTAAGATGTGGTTCGAATGGGTGCAAATGGGGATTGTGGATCGATTTGTGGCCAAGTTAGGATGTAGGATGAGCAAAGTTGACCCTTGTACGTGTTCCTATGCCTTCGAACTTCTCGCCAACTTTCTGTCCCGTTTCTTAGTATGCTCGACTTAAATTTTTGCTATTTTGGTTCGTTTGGGTGTATTTGAGTGTGAGTGATCAACTGAGGACACTTGAGGATGTATATAAGGACATGTTAGAGTGTAGATAACTCAGAGTTGAGTGTTGGAGACCAAGGGATTTGCATGTTGCCTCCTCAATTAACCAATCGAGGGTTTACAAAGGAATGAATATGTAAGAAGTAGATCCTGACATTCCTGACAAGATAGATTACGTGTGTAGGTGTTTTGTAGGGATTGGGGAGCAAGGGTGGCTCGTAAGAGGGTTTGGGACACGTTTGGGTAAAAATGCCAAGGTGAGTTTCCAAGGTTTACTTGGGTCGTTTTTAGGGCAGTATATGAGTGAGGGAGGGTGTATCTTTTATCACTTGTGATCCTCGGGCACTAGGTTAAACGAGAGGAGCAATAATATGTAGGTGTCGTATGTTGAAATCGCGAAATAACCATGGTGTTTTGGGGCTGGGTCGCGACTGGAAACAAAGGAGAAAGAAAACAAAATAAGCTATAGCAAACACCCCTCGCTGGGCTGGCCTGGTGGGCTTGCTGGTGTGGATTGGGCCCAAAACAAAAAGAAAAGGTTAAGTAGTCCGTTTGGTTTGGCTGTTTGGGTTTAAGTGGCCCAATGGTTCAACGGGGCCCACCTGGTGTGTTTTGAGAGTCGGGTTACGATCAAATAATATTAATGAGTGATCTCGGGAATTTTCGTAGGCTCCGGGAATACATAAATATTGTACCTTAAATATACGAAACGTATATTATAAAAATATAAACGTTTAAAAATATATATTCGCGATAATTAGACTATCTAGGTTTGTATGCAAGCAATGTTTCTAAGCAAAAGATAAATCATAATGTCGTAGTGGTTCACATAATATGTCATGCATAAAAAAAATTTTGTTCCTGTAAAAATGGTTAATCTATGTTATGGTAACGTGTTAATCGTAGGAAAATTTTACGGGGTGTTATATTACCTACCCGTTAAACGGAATCCCGTCCCGGGATTCTAAGATAATGTAGCTGTAAAGGTGAGTGGGAAAGGTGAACAAATAACGTATTTATTATTAGCTTCCTAATTGTACTTTCCAGCTTAACGTATCTACTACTACATTAGCTTTTTAATTGATGATAATCAATCTTAGTATGATTGTGAAAGAAAAACTTGGGGAAACTTTAGTCCAAAATTATAGTTGTTACTTGGCAGTATTATTTAAGGTGTAAACAGTATTTTACCACAGTGGTGTACAGTACCCAACTCTTATTCTCTTTAAATAACCCACTATTACACTCCTTTTTACCTAACTTTTCTTTCACTTTATTATTTTCGTCGATATGCCGCACTTCATCACCAATCTTGCAATCATGTATGCCATTGTTACTGCTATCTATCTAGTGTATGTTCCAAACGAAGATCGAGCTATGTTGATTGGGATCTTAATGTTTCTTGCACCATTCGTGGTTTTAGCGATCTTCATTGACAAGTTTTGGAAGTGAGGAATAGTGTCGTAGTGTAGTGGTTGGAATGTTGAAATAAGGTTTGTTGTGTTTCCATGTAATTTCGAACGTATGAATGAAATTTTTATTTCGCTTTATGCTGTCTTTGCTTGTTTTTACCGCTAATGAATCGTTATATTATAAGGTCATTATGTATCAATATTCGTGGTTTCTAGTGAGATTTAGGGGTTCGTGGTTTCATATGTCTGTTAACACAGAAGTAATTACACCTATATTTCGTTATTTACATAGAGAAGCGTCCCAAACTATGTAACTAAGGAAATATAAACTTATGGTTCAATGAGTTATAATTTCTTGATTTGAACAAAAGGGCGTCCCAATCCATTCAAATTAAGACGTTGTAAATCATTTTAAGATTTTAACTATTTGACAAAATAATTCATGTGCAGATTTTCCGAGAGTATGAAAAGAGTATGTCGTAAGCATCTATAGAGACAATTAAAGAGGATTTGCATAGTACTCAAAATAGTTGGGGGAGCATATAAATATATATATTAATATACTAGAGTGTAGTTGTACCATAAACTATTTTAAAAGTCACATAATAGTCTAGCGGATGGAAATATGAAGACACGGTATTTGTAATAATCCCGATTAGTAAACATAGTTATTAGCATAATCGTAACACGTAAGCATATATCAAGTTATATAAGTAAGAAATAATGAGAAGTAATTTTTCTACCAGATGTTGGAATGTAGGCACGGAGGGCATGAAGTGGTATTTTGTAAAAATGGTCCAGTTAAAGTGTAGTTATAGTCCAATGTTTAAAAACATCTGGTTCTCTATAACCGTGGCTCTGAATACCAATCTGTAACACACCCAAAAGTCGTTAATAACAGCGGAAGACTTAACATGTCAGCGGAAGACTTTCGGGGTATTACTTCAAGGATCTTTGTCACAATCATAGAAAACGACACAAAAGTGACGCTTTAAAGTTTAATTTATTTAAAATACCAATTATTCGAGATATCAAGATGTTTCATAATTTAAACAACAAGTTTAGTTGAAATATGTCAAAGTGTTTATTATGGTTCTTGTCATGCTTTTGCCCACTCCGTGCCATCCAGATCCGTCTTGTTTAGTTACCTGAAATAAACATGCTAAAGTCAACATAAAGTTGAGTGATATTCATAGGTTTGAATTTAAGAGTTTGAATCACAAGTTAAGAATGCATTGTAATCACATACAATCAATATGTTAAAAATCAATGTTCCTGTTATTGCCTTAAGCTCATGATACTCAACGATTAACAGCCAATCATAATCTCAAGTTATGACGGTAAGTAGTAGGCCCTCAAGATAGGTATTTGCCAATAACCTATAATAAGAACAATAAAGTGCGCCTGGTGTTTTCTCTAACAACCAAACGAGGATTGTCAATCACTAATAGTACTATCCACATTTATTTACGTTCACCCTTCAAGTGATTAAGGTTCATGATCGAGGGACTTTTGGCAATAGTAACTTAAGCAAATAACATTGGCCTGACGGTATTTCAATACCCGGTATAAAAGACTTGTGTTCGAGTTTTAAGCATGTATCCCCCCCACAGGAAAATAGTTAAAGAGTGGGCTATGAAATCACCTTAGTAGTACAGTGGTATCGTAGTCTCAACAAAGCAAGGAAACGGCTTCACACAACACAACCTAAAAGATAATGCAAGTTTCAGTTGATAGTCTAAATCTGGTTTTATCGCGAATACTTGTTATTTAGTTACGAACGAATCTCGTGTTTGTTTAAGTGCCTAAAGTTCAAAAACAAAGTTATATATACATATAACTCGTAAGTAAAATGATCGATGATTGATATAAAGTTAGTTTTTATAACGGAAATAAAATAAACGTATCGTTTAAAAGAAATAAATAATGTATCGTTATATCGTTTAATTTTTAATTACGAATATATAACGTATATATAAGTTTATGTTTATATTAATTATATATTTATATATGTAAAAGGTTAATATTATTTTTGTAAAATAATATTTACAGAAAATTCCTTTAAGTTTTACCAATTTACACTTTTAACCCTAACGATATATATTTTACACCGTTAGTCCAAAATATATATAATTTACATTTTAGGTCCAAAAGTATCAATATTTACATTTTTCAACTCCAAATATCATTTTTAACAGTTTAGAATTCAAAGTTTTCTGTTTTGACAGTTTCTACCCATAGTTTACCATTTTGACACTTTTAGTCCCTCGGTTAAGAAAATTTGCAATCTTGGTCCAAATTTCACCAAATTAAAAGTTTAACATTTTCATTATTAGATTAAGCTCATAATATTCAGAAAAGCTTATTTCTTCAGCTTATTTGCTTAAAAAGCTTATTTTCCACCTAATGGGCTTAACGTGTAAATTTCAAGGCCCGTTAACGTTTTGAGATCCGTCGAGCTTATGAAAGGTTTAGGCCTGGGGTTTGGCTCATTTTTATGTTATAAAAATATTACAGATAAGCTTATACGATCAGCTTATGTGATAAGTTTACAAACAGCTAAATGGGCTTATAAGCCCATGTTAGCTTATTAATTGTTATAGAAAACAGTTTTTTTGTAGGTCAAAAAGAGGTCGAGCAAACAGCTTAAACAATCTTATAATTTCGAACCAAATACATTTCCTGATTGTAAGTCATGTCAATAATGAGTTCGAGTTTTAAAATTAATATGTTATGTATCGAATTTGGGAATTAACGAGGTTAAGTAAGTGAGCAAAGTAAATTCTGAAAACAGTTTTCCCTAGTCAAAATATTCTAAGTCTTTTGTTAAAAACGTATGGGTCCAAGTGACTTACAAACGTGTGATTTATATTAAACAAACGTTACTTTTAGACTAAAAACATTATACCAATCGGTTGTTAGCATGTTAAGCTTTTAGTATGTCTAATAAAAAGTATATATTACGTTTTTAATTAGCGAGATAACGGATCAAAGTAAAATGCCAAAAACAGAAAGTTATGAAATGAAAAATATGAAATAGGTGTCGAGTGACTTACTTTGCTTCAAAAGGGGGCGTAAAAATTAAGATGTGGTTCGAATGGGTGCAAATGGGGATTGTGGATCGATTTGTGGCCAAGTTAGGATGTAGGATGAGCAAAGTTGACCCTTGTACGTGTTCCTATGCCTTCGAACTTCTCGCCAACTTTCTGTCCCGTTTCTTAGTATGCTCGACTTAAATTTTTGCTATTTTGGTTCGTTTGGGTGTATTTGAGTGTGAGTGATCAACTGAGGACACTTGAGGATGTATATAAGGACATGTTAGAGTGTAGATAACTCAGAGTTGAGTGTTGGAGACCAAGGGATTTGCATGTTGCCTCCTCAATTAACCAATCGAGGGTTTACAAAGGAATGAATATGTAAGAAGTAGATCCTGACATTCCTGACAAGATAGATTACGTGTGTAGGTGTTTTGTAGGGATTGGGGAGCAAGGGTGGCTCGTAAGAGGGTTTGGGACACGTTTGGGTAAAAATGCCAAGGTGAGTTTCCAAGGTTTACTTGGGTCGTTTTTAGGGCAGTATATGAGTGAGGGAGGGTGTATCTTTTATCACTTGTGATCCTCGGGCACTAGGTTAAACGAGAGGAGCAATAATATGTAGGTGTCGTATGTTGAAATCGCGAAATAACCATGGTGTTTTGGGGCTGGGTCGCGACTGGAAACAAAGGAGAAAGAAAACAAAATAAGCTATAGCAAACACCCCTCGCTGGGTTGGCCTGGTGGGCTTGCTGGTGTGGATTGGGCCCAAAACAAAAAGAAAAGGTTAAGTAGTCCGTTTGGTTTGGCTGTTTGGGTTTAAGTGGCCCAATGGTTCAACGGGCCTGGTGTGTTTTGAGAGTCGGGTTACGATCAAATAATATTAATGAGTGATCTCGGGAATTTTCGTAGGCTCCGGGAATATATAAATATTGTACCTTAAATATACGAAACGTATATTATAAAAATATAAACGTTTAAAAATATATATTCGCGATAATTAGACTATCTAGGTTTGTGTGCATGCAACGTTTCTAAGCAAAAGATAAATCATAATGTCGTAGTGGTTCACATAATATGTCATGCATAAAAAAAATTTTGTTCCTGTAAAAATGGTTAATCTATGTTATGGTAACGTGTTAATCGTAGGAAAATTTTACGGGGTGTTATACTTGATCCAGATATGACGCCGTCAAGTGTTATGTGTTTCCAGGCCGTCATGCATTTTCCTCTTGACGCCCTACTTCGTGACGCCTTCAAATCTGTACTGGATCGTTATGGAAATTACTCTTGACGTCGTCAAGATTTTCTCTTTTCTCTTTTTCTATTTTTTTTTCTTTTTCTTGATTTTTCGATTTTTTTTTTTTTTTTTTTTTTTTTTTTTTTTTTTTTTTTTGCATACACTCTTACCCTACCATCCAAAATAATACATCATAGGGAATGAACATTTCCCTTACACTTGAATTTTTACATACTTTACAATTAACTAATCTAATGACTCGAATTAAGAAAATCAAAACACTTGGAGTACTTTTAAGATTAACGTACATATGGGGGTAATAAATGATGTTCTTTCCCATTACTCCATAAAATAAGTACTTTACCCATGAGTCTCAATCGTCCCAAAACAATATGTACAAGGATATGACTCGACTTAGCAACCATGTAATCAATTAGATAGTTAACTTAGGGTTTAACAAATAACAATAATGCACTAAAAATTAGCGCATACACGGAAGGCTAAGGCGATTTGGGTGTACATTTAAGTGGGGTGTAACAAATTCTTCCTTTAAGTAAAATGCTTAAAGTTAGAAACGAAAAGATAGGCTCGGAGGGGTGTACTAGGGGTTTCGTGTACTAAAAATGAGTACAACGCTAAGGTGCGGGAAAAATTAGTTGACTTAACTAGCCAAGTAATATGACTTAAATGGTCAAGTAATTATAATACGGGTTTAACACAAGGGTGATCCTAATGCCTCTTATCATGTAGTAAATCCTACTACACGAATGTAGTCTCACTAGCGGTCTCGGGATGCATGACTAACGCAAGTTCTAGAATCTAAATGCTACCGGTACACTCATAAGCACTAATAGTAAATACTTTTCCTATCAAATCTAAAGGCGAACCTCACATATTTGGGTGAATTTTTTTTTTGAATATACGGTTTTGTGCTAGTCATACAATCTCCTATCCATGAGACGTTTGCTATGGCTAAAGTTTCACTCCTAAATGTTGTAAAAAATTTTAAATTTGGCGCTAAAATTACACTAACAAGTATTTCTCATAGTTTTATTACACATCTACCATCAAACAAAACAAACTCAAGCGAAAGTGCATATGTAAGGTATCATCATTTTACCCTCCCCTTACACTTAGGATGAACATTGTCCCCAATGTTCAAGTAAAGAATGTAAAAGTGAAATAAGTAAAAAGAATGAAATCAAATACTCCCCTGATTCGCTCGGTATGGATAATAAGGTGGCCAGGTTAGATCTTCCTCCAAGAAAATGAACAATCAAAGCTTCCCTTCCAAAATATAAATCATCTTCTTGTCATACATAACCTGTAAATCCTGAGAAAATAAACAAGACAACCTCGCGTAAAATCGGTGGCATCCTATATAAGTTACTAAATCCTAGAAAACAAAATAAGATATAATGCTTGTGGAATAAAGTTTGCAGATTTCCTGAAGATTATAAAACTTAATAATTCACAAAAATCATAAGACTCCGTTAGAAAAACAAAACCGGTAAAATTTCCAGATTTTTTTACACGTGACGCCGTCAAGAATTAATTCTTGACGCCGTCAGAAGTGACCTGCAGAAATTCTTATGTTAAGTTTTCGGAAAATTTCTGGAAAAACTTGGTCCTACTTCCTGGAAAATCCTGCAAAACTTCATTATGACTCAATACAAGCATTTGACTCTAACAAATACGAATATACATGTTCACTTAATATTGTGGAGAATCATGATCGGTTTGTTTCTTAAAAACATATTTGGGGTTTCCCCTTACACTTATCTTTTGCAAAACTACTTTTAGGTGGAGTTAAGACTAGGCCAAAACAACAAAGTAAAGTATTTCCACTATTTAATTGAGAAACATGATCTACCAACAATAAAAATAAAGCATGCATACGAAAGCAAATAACAAACAAACAAAATAAAATCACACAAAACATGGGTTGCCTCCCAAGAAGCGCTTTTCTTTATTTACGAGTCTTGTAGCTAGACTCAAGGTCATGGGTTACGTTTTCCTTTCCCACTTTTGTGCTAACTCAAAACATCTAATCCAATTCTCATCACGCTTGTATTCCGGGCCTAGATTCATGCAACCCGAATAGTAAGTTCTCCTCCTCTCATAATAGGCTTCATCAGTAATTCCATTTTCCTTAACCTCATAGGGTCGAATCTCATCAATTTGTAGATTCTTGATGCCCTTTAATTCTTCCTTCATGTGAGGCATCATAAAAGTGACCTTCTCTATCCCATCAGTAAACTGAGCTATCCCCTTCTCATGGTCGTAATACATCTTAGTCTTCTCAACAAAAGGTTGTCCTAAGACTACTTCTCCAAGGTGTGGATCAATAATGCCTCTAACATCTTCTAGGATTACAAAGTCGCATTGATAAGTAAAATTTCCTATAAAGATGTGTACCCCTTTAACTCTCCTGACAAAGTTACATAGCCTATTAGAATTGTAAGGGTCTTTTCTAGGGCTTAACCTTTCGTTCATTATCCAATTGTAATAGAGCCTAGACATGATATTCATGGGTGCTTTTAAGTCAATGTATGTATGCTCTCTAGACATGTACCCAATCATGCAAGGAATTTTTATGTTCCTGAAGTTATGCCTCCTAATCCATGGTGTCTTTCTATATTTTGAGGGGCAAGGATGTTGTAAGAGGAACCTGTGGTAACTCAATTCATCCAGGGTTGGAGCGAAGTCTGTAAACTCAATTTTCATTTGGAGAGGCTTAATGAATTTCTTAAATGTGTTAGCTTCTCTCTTTCTTCTTTTATGCGCAATAATCCTCTTGCTAATTTCTAAACGGCGACTCTCTGATTCCATAAAGACCACACTAGTACAAACAAAAACACGAAGAAATAAGATAGACTAAAGAAAACCTAAAAATAAAAATAAAATCTTACTAGAAAGGAATCTAGCAAATAGACCTAATAAAAAGAGATTCTAACCTAGACAATAACTATTCCCCGGGCTGCGGCGCCAAAAACTTGATACGTGGGAATCGCACCAGGCTTTATCTCTCAAGGAATCTTGAGAAGCTTACAACCCCCACCAGGCAGTGTACCTGATCGTTGTAGTATAGTATAGTGACAAGTACCGGGGGATTGATCGTTCAGCTAGGAATAGTGTCGCTAGGATTAGAAAACCTAAATACTAGTTCTAAAGATGATGGATGATTATTTTTGTATTTTTATATTTTTTAGAAAGCAGGTAAAAATCTCGGGTTTGAAGGATTTGGGCGGAATTAGTTGCTAGTCAACTAACCCAATACTAAAGATGCAATCAAAATAAAATACTAAAAATTAAAATAAACTAAATTATACTAAGGTTGTGAGCAATAAGTGGAGAAAATGTGTTTACTTAGATTTCACTACTCCCTAGATACCTTTTACACGTTAATTACTTGTTATAGTTGCGTGGATGACGGATTGTATTCCTTAATACCATTCATGGGGTGGCGCACTTAATTCCCCAATCCTATGAGTGCCTACTTCACTCCTATGTCGAGCCGGCTAAGAAGCTCCTAACATGGGATCATTAGAATTTACTCATGCATTAAATACAATCAATAAAACCTAGTGCACGTTAGTTCATGTTTCCTAAGACGTTTAAGCATGTTACCAATTGGAGATCTGCCAGTTTTCTTAAGCCTAACATCGAATTCATTCATCCAATACAACCATAAACAAGTAATCAACACATAATTAACATCTAGGTTTCATTAGATCCAAGCAAACACAAGATAGATCTAGCCTAGCATGATGGAATTAAGATAAGAACAAGATATAGACAACCAACACATAGACATATTGATTGAATTAAAAGAATACTTATCTCAATTACACATGAAAGGGATCAAGGGCTAAGAACCCTTGAAAAACCTGTAAAATTCGTACCAAGTTCGTACTTAGGGTTTCTCCAAAACTTCTCTCTTTTTAATGTGAAAATTAGAAAACTATATATAGGAAATAGGGTCTGATGGCGTTAAGACAAAATTTGTGACGCCGTCATCTCGCCGCCAAAATACTCCTCGGACTGCCTTGATCCAGATATGACGCCGTCAAGTGTTATGTGTTTCCAGGCCGTCATGCATTTTTCTCTTGACGCCCTACTTCGTGACGCCTTCAAATCTGTACTGGATCGTCATGGAAATTACTCTTGACGCCGTCAAGATTTTCTTCTTGACGCCGTCACCTACTGTTCCCAGCAAGGAAAATTAAGACTTTGGCGTTTTCTTCACTTTTATGCTCAAAAAACGTCCGAATTGCTTCCTTTTCCAGATTTCTCTCCCAAAGTACCTAAAAATCACAAAAGGAACGATTTAGGGCAATATTTGATCAAATAAATTTGAATTCGGGTTTAAATGACCCCCTAAAAGTGCTTCATTTTTCGCCTCATCATTAAAGAACATAAACGATGCAAACGATTTAGTCCTACCGTTGAAAACTCGATTCCTATAAGATTTGCCGTCATTTTTCCCTCTAGTTCCATGATTCCCGCCGCCGCCGTACCCTATTCTCTGCCACACACATTCTCTCACACAGTTCATGGTGTTTTTACCTTTTTGACTGTTTGACGGTTACTTGTATGTCTAACAATATCTACTTTAGTTGTGTCATGTGTGTCTTTATTGGGTCCCGTCCAAATTGAACATGTCACTGAGTTAGTGTGTTACCATCATTGCTATTTTTAAATTGGGTTATTTCTCCATATAGTTAATGAACTTTGAAAAATTTCCTATGTTATGTAATTGACTCTCGAAAATACTAAGTTAGGTAACAAAACTTTGTGCAACCTGCAAAGCTAGGTAATATGACCTTTGACTATGTTTGGCTGTTAGCAAAGAGGGTATTTTTGTCTTTTCGTTATATTATATAAGAGTTAGGAGGGTATTTTTGTCTTTTCGTTATATGATATTAAAAAAAAAAACCACATGAGCCACCACCACCACTCCATATTCCGGCAAGAAACCCAGATTCCGGCCAACACCATACTTGGATTACTCGTTAATGCGAACTACTACTAACTTTTAAGATTCCAGCCACAGCCCACAATGTAAAACTTATACCACTAAAATTCAGTTGCAGCCCACAACACTTTACCTTAGTCGCCACTTGCCACTCTTATTTAATCCCCTAATTTATCATACACAAACGCAATCAAGAAAAAACCCACAAATAGATCCTCCGCCTACCTCTTGATTTTCTCTCTTACTACAAACAAAATCTCATCTATCTTTCTCGTTTCAATTCTGAACAACAAAAAACTGTCACCCTCATCAAACAATCTGATCTTCGCTTTGCGTATATCCTTGAAATGGAAATTCCATCAAGAAGAAACCCCATCAAGGTTTATTATTATTTTTTTTGGCATTTTCCTTCTTTCACACACGCCAATTTTGTGGCGCCGGACAAGATGGGCCACCACCACCACTCCAGCCACCACCACCGGCAAGAAACCCAGATTCCGGCAAACTTTTTCCAGCAAACCCAGCAACACGGTTGAGATTTGGGTCGCATCGTAAGCCAAACCAGTTGCAAGGGGTGGGTTGGGTTATGGGCCAGAGGAGTGTACGGCCGGAGAGGGTTGACCGGAGTGTAAGAAGTGCGGCTCGGTTGGAGAATAGATATGTGGTGGTTTTTTGGGTTTGGGTTTGGTGAATTGAGATGATGGTTATGAGTACTACAAGTAATAATAATGGTTTCTTCATGGTTTGGTGGGTTTTTGACTTTTTGGGAATGTGCTTTACGGAAATGAAAATTGTGTTCTTGATTGCTATTTAAAGAAAAAAACGAAAATTCAAGAAATATTAAAAGGTTGGAGATAATATAGAAAACAAAAGTAACCGGCTCAATAGGTTACCAGTTGCAACATTGGGTAAAATTACCAAACTTTGACGGTTTTTTAAAGTTTTGTTACTTAACTTAATATTTTTGAAAGTTCGTCACATAACATAGAAAATTTTTCTAAGTTCATAACCTATATGTGTAAATAAGTTTCTCTAAAACTATGAGTCTTGTGCATTGTTCCCCTCATAATTTGAGACGTTTGACCTATCTTACATAACTACGAGACATTTGACCTATCTTACATGACTAAACTGTAAGTAAATTTATGCTAAATCAAGTCCCACCTCAATAATGTCAAGCCAATATCATTCAATAATAATCTAGACAATATCAATTTTATCAGTTACAAATCAATTCATTAATATAAAATGATACTAGTAGTTTAATTAGATGCTCTTTACTAATAGGAACCATAGTTTATCACTTTATTGTACCTAACATGTTTATGGAATAATGTTGGATTCCCCATCTTATCATTTTTAAACAAAATTATACTTTTAAAGTTCCTTTTAAAGTTATGACATTTTGAAGATTAAAACTTTTTAGTTAAGTCAATATTAATCAATATCATCAAATAATTATGATAATACTATAATTCACAATAAAAGAAATGCTAAAAAGTACTCCGTATAAAGGAAAGTTTATATTTTGAGAAAATAAAATGTTTGATACATAGTCAATAAGCTTGAACCTTGTTGGTGCCAAATGGTCAACTTACATCACCTTGATATTAACAAATCAAAAAAAAAAAAAAAAAAAAAAAAAAAAAAAAAAAAAAAAAAAGTTATCCATCTTTCCACATCCATTAATCATTGATTTGCATACCCATAAATAGTTGATTAAACACCAAATCAATATTCTATTAACATCCCCCAACAAACCTGCAACTATATTGACCCTACCAATTTACCCCCCTATGAATAACAATCACTCTTAACAGCTATTCAACCAAATTAATCTTAGAGCCAAATTCCTTTCTGGGTTTTGTTCAGATCTGTCAATGGTATCTGAATAACCTTTTGATTTCACATTTAAGGTTTGTTTCATTGGTCTTTCATAATCTTTAGTATTTTGTCTTTTTATGTGTTTTTTATGGTTATTTGATTGAATTTGATGGAAATTTGTTTGAATTATATGATTTTAGCTAATTTGTGAAGTGGGTTTGTTGTAATTATGATTTATAAGTATTGATTTTGATGGTTTTGGTATAAACATTTGGCCTTTAAGTTGTTGAATTATTGTGTTTTGTTAATTTAGTTTGTGATGAACAGTACATATTTAAGGTAGAATGATGAGGACTTATGCTATGTAAGTTATTTTGTTCGATTATCGTATGTTTGTAGCTTGAGAGAATTGCATACTTCAAAGTTGAAAATTTTAGTTAATTTTAGCATTTTGTACCAAGGAGTGGCTCGTAAATATGCGGTGTGCAAGTTTTTGAGGACAGAATGATGAAAACTTTTGACAAATTTGTCAAAATTGCGCAAGTTATTTTGGTCGGTTTTTGAATGTTTGTAGCTTGAGAGGATAAGTTTGCTTTAAAAGTTTGAAAATTTGGGCACTTTTGGTATCTTGATCCTAGGAAGTGGCTTGTATTTGAGTGGTATGCGTGGTAGGGTGTTCGGATGTGTGTATAGACGCTAATTAGTACAACTTAGAGTAATCATAATAAGATACTGAAACTAGTTAACTACGGTTAGATATAGCTAGATGATTCTACATATTGTACGCCAGACTATTTTGGACGAGCTCGTAGATAGATGGATTTTAAGTAACGAGTCTATGCAATACAGTCATAAAGCTTCTTAATTTCATGGTCACCAGTTCCTGCTTATATGTTTCTGTAATTTGTTGAAGTTCTGAATTTTGATTATCGATAATATTGTAGCAGGACAGATGGACATAGAAAAGTTGTTAAAATGTCTAAGTAACAGCTTTTCTCGGTTCATTCATCTTATCACATTTGGCGTACCGAAGAACCTGCCATGCCAGCAGGAGTACAAAGATGTTGCTAGTTCATTTAAGCTATTTAAACGAATACTTGATAACATTGATGACACCAACATACATCCGGATGAAATCTTGTGCAAGGAGTTTGAAGAACTTGACGTAGCTGTAAATGAGGCCCGGGAGTTCGTTGAGAATTGGGGTGTCCACACCAGCAAAATTTGTGGGGTTAGTATGCAGCTTATCTTCTTTATTTTCAAAGTTATGGTTGAGGAAATGACATTAATAACATAAAAAGAAGACACTAATCATTTTTTTTTGGGGATATACTTCCAGGTTATGCAGAGCAGACAACTTATTCTAAAAATTCAGAGATATTCCATCAAGATTTGTGAAACCATATACGGGTCATTAGAGTCGTCGTCATCATCGTCAATATCGAACTCCACCTTAGCTGATATTCAGGTATGCATGAAATCTTTGTGACATAGGATTCATGTAGATAAAAGTGAAACATACACGTTAGAGCAATGTCCTTTTATATTTAAAATAATATAATCCTTACTTAAGATAGCATATTTCACACGATTTACATTGAAAAAACCAACAAAAATCTTGAAAGTTAGTGGAATTTATAACACAATCCTCAAATGCACTTGGATAAAGGTCGCCATTTGAGATTTCTGTTTTGTTTAGAATACCAACATATTTTTCCATTCATTTTGTTTTAGTCATTGTACATTTGAGTCATTAAACGATGACTTTGTGTCCCGTTTGGGTCATATTGTAACCAAAGTACCCTAAAATCTGGCATTTAAAATTGATAATTTTGTATATATTAAGCGGGACACTTGAAAACTATATTGGTATTTTATGCAAATAAAGGCTATGCAATTTGTGTGTATTCGCTTATTCCCGCTGTTCCATAGTATCATTTGTTCCTTGTTTTTTTATTTAGCATTGAAAATGCTCCGATTTGACAGGACCTGAGAAACATTCTTATGTGTTTACTGTTTACATCATATCGTCCATTTTTCAGCAATTTATTGTGGAAATCAAGAGCTTGAAGGTTGAAATTACATCAGAAAAGCTAGAACAAGCTCTGAAATGCATACGGGAAGGAAATGTTCCTCCATTAAAACATCTAATAGAAATTACCGAGTTGCTTCAGTTATCATCAGGCGATGAACTTTTAAAAGAGAGCATTGCAGTTGAAAAAGAAAACATTAAGGTTAACCAATTCGATCAAATTACTCATATTGCTGATCTTGTCTTTCATATAAGAGAAACAATGGTTAATCTTGAAAGTGTTAAAGCCGTAAATGGTGTCTCAGTCCCTTCATATTTCATATGCCCATTGACTTTGCAACTCATGTTTGATCCAGTGATCGTGGCATCTGGTCAAACCTACGAACGTGATTCCATCCAGAAATGGATCGATCATGGACTTTCGAGATGTCCTGTAACCCGTCAAACACTTTCGCATACCAACTTGATTCCGAATTACACGGTCAAAGCTTTGATAGCAAATTGGCGTGACAAAAACTGTATAAAAGTCAACAGAACCAGTGACCATCTTGATAAACCGGAAGATAGCGTGGCTATTAGCAATTTGACACTTGAAAATGGGTTTGACCGACAGAGCTTTCAAAAGTCAAACCATCAATCCCCTGAAGAGTCGTGTAGTCATAGCAGAAGTGAATCAACATCAACGGCTGTTTCGAGTTCTGAACAATTGTATGAATCATCTGAACACTTACAGTCTACCTGTTCTAGCCGCATGGATGATTTAAATACATCCTCTCGTATCAAACAGCTTGTTAACGATCTTCAATCACCCTTAAACGAAGCCCAAACGAAAGCGGCTGAGGAACTGCGGTCTCTTGCGAAGAACGATATGGAAAACCGAATTTTGATAGGACAATCTGGAGCCGTTAAACCTCTCATATCACTCTTACGCTCCAATGTGAAGATAACCCAAGAACATGCAGTTACCGCTCTTCTAAATCTGTCAATAAATGAAAATATAAAGTCAATGATTGCTGAATCAGGTGCTGTAGAACCGTTAATCCACGTATTAAAAACAGGAAACACGTGTGCTAAAGAAAACGCTGCAGCAGCGTTATTCAGCCTCTCTTTGTTAGAAGATTACCGAGTCAAAATTGGTCAATCTGGAGCGGTCAAACCTTTGGTTGACCTATTAGGAACGGGTACTTTAAGAGGGAAGAAAGACGCAGCAACTGCATTGTTTAACTTGTCGATATTTCATGAAAATAAAGCTCGGATAATTCAAGCAGGGGCCGTTAAGTATCTTGTAGAGTTGATGGATCCTGATTCACAAATGGTTGATAAATCGGTTGCTCTTCTGTCAAATCTTGCAAGTGTTTCAGAGGGGTGTTTGGCAATTGCAAGAGAAGGTGGGATCCCGTTGTTGGTTGAGGTTGTGGAAACGGGGTCTCATAGGGGAAAAGAAAATGCGGCTTCTATACTTTTGCAACTTTGTCTTAGTAGTCCTAAATATTGTCGGTTGGTTCTTCAAGAAGGGGCTGTCCCACCACTCGTTGCACTGTCCCAGTCGGGAACATCAAGAGCCAAGGAGAAGGTATGCTTCTTTTTCTGTAAAAAAGTTTTGTATTATTTTCAATTATTATGAGTATATATATATATATTGCATAATTTCCAAATGGGAACGAGTCATGTTATTTACTCATGAATTAGTTAGTTCGGTTAAGTTTTTTCTTGAATGGGTCGAAAGTTGTCCAGGGTAGAGTGTATCTTTAATGCATAAAACTTGGTAAGTCATTCCTTTTAAAGTTAAATTATTATTAAAATAGTATAATTTTTTTGTCATATATGACACACCAATATTTTATGAAAAAAAAAGTAATAATAATAAATAAATAAATAAAATAAAAAATAAAAAATTGATTATTAAATTTTAGTCATTGTGATCATGTTTGATACATTTTATAAAAACTTAAATTTTTAGGACAAAAGTGCTTTGGTCCGGCCCGTTTAACCTATACAAAATTACCCAATTTGACCCTAACTTGCTTTGACCTTTTACACAACCCATCTAACCCACCCATTTTGCCACATTTAATGTCTGATTTAGCTCATCCGTTGTTTGTAACGTGTTTCGTCTGCTTAAATCAGGCACAGCAACTACTGAGTCATTTTCGCAGCCAGCGTGAAAACTCTTCTGGAAGAGGGAAATCTTGAGAAATGATAGATGTGTTATTATTGTAAGTATTTTCTTTATATCCCTATTTATTTTCCGAAAGTATAATGCATCTGTAGCTTGATATTTTATTTCAATTTTTTTTTTTCTCATGAATGTTTCCTCATCAAGTTATCATTGAAGTTTGAAGATTCGATGGTGGTTATGGACACACGAAAGTGAAGGTTAGATCAGTTTCAGGCTTGTTGTTAGTTAAAAGAGTGTTTTTTTTAGTTTCCAATTTTATATTATTTAGCTTGTAAAGGGAACGGACACAAAAACAGAAAACTACGTATCTATGATTTGAATTGAATGATCGGTTCATGGAGAGCAACTTTTGTGTTTCTTGTGTTGGATATTTGTTCCCTTTGCCAATATTTAAACTCAACTATTTATATTTTGTGCAAAAGTTCAGATGACCGGATATTCCTTATAGGGATCGATTGGGGCCAACTTTAACTGAACCCCATCTTTCACCCCCAGTGACCGGTTAAGCCAAATATTTGTCGTCGGTCGCATTTTTAATTTCTAACCACAGTAAATGGCTTAACGGACGGGTTTTTCCTAGCGAGTCTTTGACTGAATTGTAAGCGGCCTAACTGGGTTATCCCTGTAACAGTTTATGCTATTTTCCATGGCCAACTCCAAAATGTGTATGTAGTAAGCTTTGAATTTACTACCTCTTGTGAGTATATCATGTGACTGACCTCGGCCAACCACTACGCCACTAGGGATGGCAATGGGCGAGAAAAAACCCACAACTCACGGGTATCCGTCATAAATGGGTGGGCAAACGCATCAATTTTCACCCACGGGTGGGTTGTGGGTGAAAATCTTTACCCATAAGTGGGTGGCGGGTGGGTGATGGGTGAGGCATACTCATCGCGGTAAACCCATGAAACCCATTTAAAATACCCATGGGTATACCCGTCAAAATACCCGTAGGTGTACCCATAAACCCATGTTAAAATTAATTATACTAATTAAAATATTTATTATGTTGCAGGTATACATTTAACAGTTACTACCAAGTCACAAAAAAACACATTAACCTAAAAGTTTGTTTGAGTTTCAAAACTAAAAAGAGAGTAGGGGTGTGCAAGAAACCGAAAAACCGAACCTAAACCGAAAAAGACTGAAGAACCGAAACCAAAAAAACCGAAACCGATTCAAAAACCGACGGTTCGGTTTCTATATTTTGAAAAAACCGAAGTTTTTGGTTCGGTTCGGTTTGGTTTTAGCATTAAAAACCGACCAATAGAAACCGAACCGACATTTAGAGTCAAAATGCATCTAAGACTGACATTTAACTATATCATGTCGAGTAACTACTCTTTATTTCATATGCTTCTTGAACATGTCATTTAGGACGGATAATAAGTTCTCTTCTAGGGTGTTTTATGTTTTTATTAGGTTTTTATTGTTATTATTGTGTTGCTCTATGACACATAAACAACTACTACTATTTTTTAAAATTTAATATGGTCATTTGTTTCTTATCGTCATTATTGTGTTTTTTGTTTTTCTTAATGGTTTGGATTGTTTCTTTAAAGTTGTGAAGGTGTTATTTTATGATATATGTCAAATCTACTTTAAAAAAGCAAAGCTCGAAAGATCGTATAGAAACCGAAAATACCGAAAAACCAAACCGAAAAAAATTGACAACCGAAAAAACCAAACCGACACAAAACCGAAATATTTCGGTTCGGTTTCGGTTTTATACAAAAACCGAGCCAAACCGAACCATGCTCACCCCTAAAAGAGAGTATGAAAGATCAAATAATCAAAGTTGTATTTGACAAATTGATTGGTGTCTTATTACACAATTTCGTAGTTAGTTTTCATATCATCGTTTTGTAATTTTGTTACATAACACTAACCCATGGGTTTACCCATGGGCAACAAATACCCACGGGCAAGGGCATGGGTAGAAATTTGTACCCATTGATGGGTGACGGGTGGGTGATGGGTGAGAAAAAAACTACACGGGTGGGTGACGAGATACCCGTGCCCATTACCCACGGGTGTCATCCCTATAAGCCACCATAATCTCCAACCATAATATTCAGCTCTATTACAAATTTGTACAATTCAAATACACTAACTTAGTGTTTGGTATGTTGTAATCAAGGACGGAATAGAAAAGATTATTACAATGTAATGGAAAAAATGTTGTTTGGTTACATTTATTGAATGTAAATACCAAAACCATTCCTTAGGGGTCCCCTACTTTATTTTAATTACGTCTTGTAATGGAAGCAAATTACATAAAACTTCATCATTAACTAACCACATTAAGGGCCTGTTTGGTAGGGGCTTTTTGGAGGAGTTGTTAGCTTTTTGTTACAAAAATAATATTTTCTAAAATAATAGCCCCGTTTAGATACATTAACTTCAAGCTTTTATTTCAGACAAATAGCTCCTAAATGAAAAGCTGATCCATGAAGCTTTTTAAATATATTGGAGCTGTTAAAACTTTAAATTACTGATATACCCTCCAAACATTTATTTATAATTATAGATATGTCCTTTTATGTCATTTTATATCTTATAATTACATTTAACAGCTAACTTACCAAACACTTTTATTGAAAAAATGATACAGCTTGTAGCTCATGTTAACAGATTTGCAGTTTACAGCTTACAGCTTACAGTTGACAGCTTACAGCATACAGCATACAGCTTACAGCTAATTTTGCCAAACATACCCTAAATAAACTCCTTATCATCAATGGGTATTTTAGTCTTTTTATTATCGATTCCACTACCTTTTATAATATAAACCAAACATGATTAATAACGACAATTAATCATTACATTACATTATTTATTTCATTACATCATTTATTTCATTTATTTGACATTTCATTATGTTCTACCAAACGAACCATAGGAGACAGAATAAAGTTCCTTCTAGATCCATATAGACTGCTTTTGTGCATAACATGGGCCAGGGACAACTCGAAACTCTGAATGCAGGCCTTACAAAATTGAGCCCTCCATCGAGGCCCACCTCAACTTGAAAGCAGGCCTTTGGGGCAATTTCATCATTAATATGCTTTTAGATTCTACAAACACTGTTTTTTCGAGTTTAATTTTAAAGAGAAATAAAAGAAATTGTGAAGAACTTGTGTTTTCCATTTTTTATTTATGGAAGGAAAATGAATGAATTGAAGGAAAATTTTGGCTAAAACTTTCTTCCTAAAAATAAGATGAAGTGAAAGTAAACTAAAGTCTTGCATATTAAATGACAAAATTATTTTTATTTTTTAAACTTTAAAACTTAAAATTATGGGTATAATTGTAAATGAACCCACTATTTCATTTCCACTCTTTAATTTTCAACTCAAAGAACGCAAAGCCTTACTAATCTTTTCTTCATTTCCCTCTCTTTATTTTTCAACTAAAAAACACAAACTTTTTTTACTCCACTTTCTTTACTTTTCTTTTGTTCTTCGTCTCTTTCTTTTCTTTAATCAAAAACTCGAGAATACAGTGTAATAGTTTCTTAGAGCAGTGGGTAACATAACGTGCCCCCTCCCCCACGTTAAGTTATAACGCACCGGATCAAACCCACGTTAAACGTTACCGGGTGTCGAACAATTATTTTGGTTTCATTTCGTTTCGTTTACAGATGGTTGCATTTCGTATTTTCGTACGATTGAAATGGTGTTCTAATTATTATGTTTAATTAGTAAAAGAATAATTACTGGATGAATTGATGAAATCATAGTTGTTATAGGCTTATAGCTGTAGTAATCGGACTTTTATGTTTGAATATACAATTTTTTTAAGATTTAAGTTTATTTGCATACCAAAAGTTTTTTTACATATTAAAAGATCAATCATAGCCACTCATGTTTTAGATCAGATAGCAAGCTTACTTTCACTCGTAAATATATCTTAAACCGTTAATCGTTAAACTAAAAAGATTACACCATGATAATGAGCTTTTAATTAACTTTACGGGCACTTTGATATACTTACGGCAAACCTTTATTAATTTTTTTTTTTATTTTTTTTAACTTACATGAAAAATCATATATGATTAAACACTAATTTGAATATTCGAATATCTAAACAAGTAATAAAATGAACATAACTTTTTCTACAATATTTTAAAAAGTTTCACATTTTTTTCCTGAAAACTAGATATCTATAGCTTTCCAACTATATATAACACATTATATTTTGAATTGTAGATTAGTGCAGTTAATTGGTCAAAGTTGGATAAAAACACATAAAATCACATGTGATTTTAACTACATGAAATTTTTTCACGTGTGGTTACGGAAGTTTCACGAATAAACTGCTATAATATATAATTCGAATAAAGTGTTTGATATATGGTTGAAAAGCCATGAATGTGTGTTTATCATTGCAAAAATTGAGAAAAGTATTTGATTTATAGACAAATAGTTATGCCAATTTTAGAATAGATATTTAGTGTTTGAACTTCGATATTAGTATTAAATCACATGTGATATGTCATGCGAATTTGAATACCCAAAATAAAACATGAAACAAACAACAAAAATAGTTTGTCGAAATATATTAAAGTGCCCGTGCATGGAAAGATAATTAAATACTTGTCATGACGGTATAATTTGTTCTGTCTAACGACTAACAATTTATGCGATATTTAAATTATAAAAAAATTTATGTAACTGAATTTTTAATTTAAATATTAATTAAAGAAAAAGGAGTGGCTCAATTTGTCTCTTGTAATGTTAGAAACTTTTAGCATGCAAAAAAATCTCTACTCTTCTTTAAAATTGATTATTTAAAACAATAAGAATTTTCAAAAACTTGAACAATTGAAAATATGATCACTGCACCATCAATTGTCTCTATAAAGCTAATTAACCAATAATTTAAGCATATAACTTAGGTCTCCAAATCAGTTTTCTATTTCATTAACTACTATAAGTTACAGTTAATTATCCAATTCTAATTATGTTTTGGTAATCACATCTAAGTACCATTTTAAGGTCATGCACGTCATACGAATATACATGTCCTTAAAACAGTATTTCATCGTTTGGTTGATGTTTATAATTTTACGTAACAAATGTACAAACAACCTGTTAACGCATGGTTTGTAAGAAAAGATTAGTAGGTGGACTAATCGTATGTTCGGTTTTTCTTGTTTAGTAAAGAACCCTAAAATATGAATGATTATCTAAAGCTAGGTTAATATTCACATAGATTAGGTTTTAGTGTGAATATGGAAATAGAGAAAATGAACTTGGTCTTTTTCATGAAAAGCATGTTTATATATAATGATGCATTTTAGGTTTTGGGAGATCCGTTGGATTAGATCCAATGGCTCTGGAAGATCCACGCAAGGGTTCTCCCATGAAGGAGACAAGAATGGCAGGTGACTGTGTGTTCTTGGCTCTTGGTAAAAGGATTCTTCGTACAAAGTTAAAATATATATATATATATATATATATATATATATATATATATATATATATATATATATATATATATATATATATATATATGCTATTAATATCGTGTTATCTGGATTGGCGTTTATCAGGCATCGACTGACTAGGGGTTCATCTTGGTGGGCGTGATTCATGTATATAGGCCTTGCAACTAGGCTGAAGTTCATAAACGCTATCAAAACCTTTCAAATAAACTGTTTAAATTTAAACGATAAATGAATTATTGTTTTTCTCTATAGAAGTTGCCTGAAGACCATATATGATCTAATTAGGATATTCAAGTGACCGTTTTCGATCTTTTCTCTAGCCAGACACTTCCGCAGTTCCATATATATTCTTAATCTATTTGAACCTTATTATTTATGTGAAAACATTAGGTGTCTAACCACCAAACTAGGTTGACGGTGATTATATATAGAAAAAATTTCAAAATATAAAACTCAATATTAAGATTTAAAACAAAATAAAAAAATAAAAACAATATTTCCTAAAATTCTACGGAGTCGCATAGTTTAATGGCTGCACAAGATATTTTTTTAAATGATTTTTTTTTACAAAAAAGTAAAAATGTACACTAACTTTTGTGATTAAATTTAGAATTTTCTCTTATAAATAAGATTAAGCTATGTTTTTTTTTCTCTTAGTGGAAGGAATATGAGACTCATCTATTTAATATTACGAGTATTAGGGTGCGTTTGGTATGCCGCGAGGAATGACAATGGGAATGAGTTTGATAGTAGTGGTGGGTCCCTCAACTATGAAAGAATCCATTCCCCCCTCTCTAGCCATATATGGAATATGGAAAATATGTGACTTTCATAGTCATAGTGGTGGGCCCAACAGTCTTAAACAAACACTTGCAATGACTATCAAAGTGATAGTTTCATTCCTTTATTAGCATACCAAACGTGCCCTTACTTTTTCTATTTGGGCCCACTAATTCCACTATCTCATATATATGTGGAGAGTGTGAAATATAAACATCTCCCCATTAAAATGATGCAATAAAATGTGAGACCCATTTTCCCCTTAGCTAACAAAAAAATAAACAGCCCCTTATTTAGAGGTCTGAAAGGAGTATTTTGAAGCAATTTATCACATAAAAAATAGTATTGACTGTCGTGGAGTACTAACCAGCATCAAGAAAATCTGTATTTGTCATTTATCGAGTTTTTTAATTTCTAATTTTGTTGCTTAGCGTTGATAAGTAGAATATCAGTAGCCGTAATTTTTTGAAAAATGAGTTATTAATTTATTATCCACGGAATCAATGAAGAACATGTTTGTGTGCTTCCATTCTTTAATATATACGTACAAATTGTATGACTAAACAACTACTCTCTCAAAGGGGGCGTTTGGTTAGAGCAATTTTATAGAATTTGGAAATTTGAAATTAAAATTCCTCCAATTACTATGTTTGGTTCATTAAAAGGGGGAAATGCAAATTGCAAAGTAAATTAAAATTTCTTAAAATGAAGAAATTAGAATGTCTCCAAAAAGTGAGAAATTTTAATTTACTTGAGAATTTTTTTTATAAACTTCTTTTCTTATCGTTTTTTATAAACTTTTAAATAAAATATTTATGAGAAAAAAAATTATAAACTTTTTTTATAATTTTTTTATTAACTTTTTTATAAATCTTTTATTAATTTTTTATAAACTTTTTCTTATATATTTTTTATAAATTTTTTATAAACTTTTTTTATAATTTTTTTTTTTAAAATTTATAAACTTTTTTTATAATTTTTTTTATAAACTTTTAAATAGAAAATTTCTATCAACCAAACATGGGAAGGTATTTTAAATTCCGGAATTCTAAATTCTCAAGAATTTAAATTTTCTAGAATTTAAAATTCCGAAATTCCAAATTGCTCCAACCAAACGCCCCTCTGTCTCAAATTTTCAACCTTTCTATTTAAAGGCGATCCAAAATATTAAGTGTGTTGATCAATCAAAAATAATTTTAATGAACATAAATAATATTTGATTGGTAAAGAGTAAAGTTAGTGAGTTTTTATAAAAATTTTGTGCAATTTTAAAATGAAACATACGTTTTAAGACGGAAGGAGTATAATTTGATTAAAAAATAAAAATAAACATGATCCGTTACCTTTTATAGAATAAGAGAATATACAAAATATGAAACTAATTCTTTTATTGACCAATGAGATAACTCAATTGAAAAATCGAGCTTTCCTATTAGTTAATAAAAATCTAACTTGAATTAGTTTGCTCAAACTATTTATAGAAAAGATAAATATATGCATGACCTTGTCAGGCTTTTTTTTTTTTTTTTTTTTTTTTTTCAAGACTTAAGTAAAAAAAAAATGCTATACTTTAAGTGATTAATAAAATTTATAATCAAACCTTAAAGTTTTCAAAATACGATTCTTAAATCTAATCTTATGTAGTTTAATATAAAATCCTCGATATCCATAAATTTTAAAACAATTTATTTATTGAACAAATTCTCTACTTACCCCACAAGTACAATTGTACTCACTCCATGTGCCCAAAAAAATTCCATTTTTTTTAAATACTGTTGCTTTGTTTTCATAAACTCTTTGAGATGATTTTGTTTATCGGTTTTGTTGAGTGTTTTAGATTCTGATTCAGGTTTTGTGTTTGGTGATGATGAGGTGAGTTTTGTTTCGTATTCTAATTTTTTTGTGTTGTGTTTTGAAGATGATCGGTTTCATCTTCTTTTTGTTTTTTTTTGTGTCGGTTTTTGTGTGGTGGATAGTGTTGGTTTTGTTTGCGTAAATGGTGTGTTTGTTGGTAGATCTGGATATGTGATCTTTTATTTTGATAAAGGATGTGTTTTTGTTTATCGTTTTGATTGTGTGAGTTAAATCTTTTGTGTGATTGTGATTTTTGATATGAAGATCTGGGTTTTTGTGATTTGAATGAGTTGAATTTAGTGAATGTGACACCAATTTTGTGCTTATTACAAAGTTTTTATTAGTATTTGATTAAAGTTTGGATATTTTATAAGTTTTATGGTTAAAGTCTGGGGTGATTTCATTTGCATGTGTTGGGAAGGAGGAGCTGGATGGTGGGTTGAGGTGGCCGGAACGGCGGTGGTGGTCGAAGTAGGTAGGGGTAGTGGTGGTGGTCGGAGTTGGTGGCCCGGAGTAAGTGGTGGTGTCAATAATTAAAATCTACAAGTTATATTGTAGAGAAATAAGATATAGTGTGATCAAAAATGAAATATCAACCAAACAATAAAGACCAAAAATGTAGTTAATAATTTTTTTACTAAAAGACAAAAAAAACAAGTCGCTTAAAAAATGTAGGACCCAGTCACTCAAGAAATATGGGCCCAGTCGCCCAAGAAATAACCTAGAGACAATAGTACTATGCAAGTACATGGTAGAGACATTGCTAAGGACACTTGTCACACATATATGAAAGTCGCCCAAGAATTCTGCGGCAACCGTCGCCCAAGATTTTTTTGGGGAATGTAGGGTGAGTAGCTTTGTACCTTTGGGATATTTAAAGAAATAGCTCTTATTTATTTTTACCAAAACCTTATATACTTTAAACCTTTTATATAAACAAGTACCACTTCTATTTATTATTGTGGAAAACTAGAAAGAGGGGTTAAATAGTTTAATGGTTTTTAACTTGATTTTCTTTGAAATTTTTTACGTGTAATCGACAACTAAAACTTACCAAACAATAAATAATATGCAAGAATAAAAGTAAGAAACGATCAAACTATAACACTAATGTTTATCGTGGTTCAGCTACAAGGACTCTTTTTCCTTGCCCTACTCCACGCCCCGAGTATCCAACTCGAGAGTTTCTTGCACTAGTCAACAAGCTCCTTTAACCGGCGGAGAAAACCTTACACGTCGCTTACACACTATTTCCGACACTAAGCTAGATGTCGAGTTCTGTCACAAGGGTTCAACCACTCCCGATAGTTCTTTTACAAGGGTACAACAACTCCTGATACACTAAGTATTTTGAGGACTAAAATACTAACCGATCACTACAAGTGGATACAATAAAATGATGTATAAACTTTACAAGTTTACACTATGCTATGGTTAACAAGTCTTGCAACATTGTGTTGAAGCTTGTGAAGTCGTAATCTTCTTGCTACAAAGAAAGACTCACAAATATGAAATGGAACTGAGTTAGAAGAGAGAAATGAAAGTATATGTGCTATGTTATGATTGTAAGTGATAAGAAAAACACAAAGAGTGGGTTGCTATTTATAGGCAAACTTCCAGACCAACCCACGGATACGGCGGAACCAATCCTTTGATTCCGTCCGTTATACCCATGGGTTCCGCCAACATGTCTGAAAGAAACCTGCACAAAATATTTCACAATTTAACTCAATATTCTCAAGATCTCACAAAGTCAACTTTGAGATCTTTGAATATGAATCTATACAAAATAAAATATGTCTCTTACACATATGTTTCCTTGAAAGGACATGTGTGATGCAAGTATATATATTATTTCTAATTTTAGATATACTTAAAAAAGAAAGTATTCTTGTAAAAGTGTTTATGTAGAGACTTAAAAATGTTTGTTTGAGATGTTTAGCAAGTGAATGATTTACTAAAAAGTATTTGATTACTTATATCCTAATAAGACACATTCTTTTAGAAAATTGACTAAATATACTTATATGACATGTTTAACACATGAAATTATACTAAAGTATACTTAACCATTTTACAATTTGAAATCACTTTATGAAAACATGTAAATGTAGTTTGAGTGATGTTAAGTAAAATGTTGATATAAATAAATGACTAAAAACGTCATTCATATCTTTCGATATCTCTATGTTTTGATAATCACAAAACGAAAACACATCAAACCAAAGATCATGACGTAAACAAGTATTTAGTAGTAAATATTCACTTTCACCATCTAATCACTTAAGGTATGAATAAACATAGTGTTTAATGCATTATAAGATCAAAGAGATATTATTACAAAGTTTATTTTAATATATAAACTTATTATATATTTTTGAAAAACACTTTTGGTAATAAAGAAAAATGTTTTTAATCATACTAAATATATGAATTCAAATTTTTAACCAAAATCAGTTAGTTTTTCACCAAATAAACTTTTCCCACTAAAAAACAAAAATTCTGGCCGTTACAGCTGGGCGGCCCCCTTAATTATAAGGGGCGGTCCCCTTAATTTTAAGAGGGCCGACCTTGATTTAAGGGGACCGGCCACGCTCCTCTGTCAGAATTTGTTGCCTATAAATACCACCTTAAATCTGGAATTTTTCTCACTTTTTTGCACTAAAAACTTTCTGATTCAAACCTCCATTTCAATCTTAAAAATCCTTTGATCATATAATTCATAAGCCTTTGTTTCCAAGTGATCCAAAGCCTCAGTCATTCAAGTGCAAAGAGAAGAATACTTCTATTCATCAAGACTAGGAGTATTACAACTTAGTATCATCTTGCTATCTAAGTTGCTTGATCATTTCATCTTGTATATCATTCATTCTTTGGTGAATATAATGTATACATTGGTTAGATAGATTTCGATATAGGATCTAGATTTATTGAAGGTGTGAAGTAGTACTAGAAGTGAAGAAGTAGAGGTGGATATGATTAGTGATAGAAGAAACAAGAAGTTGTAGTATATTGAAGTAGAGATAGTTGTGAAGACAAAGAAGTTGAAGCCTTGAAGTTGAGAAGACCTTGAAGCTTAGAAGTTGTGAAGTAGTATATATCTTGGAGTAGTGGATAGGACTTAGTAGTGAAGGTGTGAAGAAACAAGTGGCGTGAAGAAAAAGAATTATGAAGTAGTAAGGTGTGAAGAAGATATGAGTGAAGTAGTAAGTTGTGAAGAAGCTAGGAGTGAAGTAGTAAGTTGTGAAGAAGCTAGGAGTGAAGTAGAAAGGTGTGAAGAAGAATTGGTGTGAAGTAGCTTGGTGTGAAGAAGTTGTGTAGAAGTTGTGTTTGAGTTGTGACGAAGTTGTGGTGTGTAATTTGGTGTGTAAGGTTTTTGTTGGGAATTATTCTATCAGTTACCACGGTGAGTGAAGATATTACAACTGCAAGAAGATTGTACTTGCAGTGGAAACTCATTACCACTGCAAGAACAAATATTACCACTGCTCACTTGTTAGCTGTTAGAGAAACGCGTATTGATAAACATAGAAAAGATTTTGTGTATATCTTATTCTATTAGTATTATACTTATCTTGTACAAGAGGACTCCTTGTTGTATAAAAGGAGATCCTAGATGATAACTTATATATACGTTTTCTTAGAGCTTCAAGGTGTAACCCTAGTGATATCTCAGATCACTCGTATTATTATTATTAATAATATTGGAGCTAGTCGTTTTGTTATATTCATTGTTCATACATTGTTTCACTTACAATTAATCTTCTAAGTATCATTAAGTAGATTCCGCATACTTAGTGGTATCACTCAAAGTATCATTATCAACACAAGTTCAAGGTGTTCACGATCCAACAAGTGGTATCAGAGCAAGGCTTTGATATTTTGATTTAGAAGATCCTATGGCAGATTCAAAAGAAACAATGGAGACAGAAACAAGCCAATCTAATATTGCTGCAAAGCTTCCCAAGCTTAAAATTAATGACTTTGAGATGTGGAGGCTTATGATTGAACAATTTTTTATGGTTCAAGACTACACATTATGGGAGATCATAACGTGTGGAAATTCATTCAAACCTGGTACAACTGTTGAGACAGTTGGTGGCAAGCCAGTAACAAAAGTAAATGCTGGTCCAGTTACAAATGATGAAAGAAACCAACTTAAGAATGATTTGAAGGCTAGAGGTTTGCTATTGATGGCTCTACCTAGAGAACAAGTCCAGGCTTTTACCAAATACAAGGATGCAAAGACTCTCTTTGATGAGATATGTGAAGTATTTGGTGGTAATGACTATACCAAGAAAACTCAAAAGACTCTACTGAAGCAGACCTATGAGAATTTTGGCTCATCAAGCAATGAATCTCTTGATAGCATATTCACAAGGCTTCAAAAGATTGTAACTCAGCTGACTGCTTTTGGAATTGAGGTAGAAAAGGAAGACCTCAATCTTAAATTTTTAAGAAGTTTACCTGCTGAGTTTGATACAAATGTTGCTGTATGGGAGGACAAGTCAGATCTTGAGACAATGAAGCTTAATGATGTGTACAATAACTTCAAAGTTATTGAACAAAGACTTAAGAAAGCTGGAAAGTTAAAGACAAGTTCTGCAGGAGTTGCACTCATATCATCATCAGGTAATGACAGTTCTGATGATGAAAGTGACAGTGATGATGACAGTGGTAACATGATTGTTTCCACTGGTAATGGAAATGTTTCCACTAGGAGCTCAAAGAAGCAGATTGCAGGACTAAGTGATGCTACTTTCTATGCCTTCATATCCAGCCATGTGGGTGGTTCAATCCTCAATCATGAGGACTTGGATCAAATTGATGAAGATGATATGGAGGAGATGGACATCAAATGGCAGGTAGCATTGCTCAGCTTAAGATCAAAGAAGTTCTGGAAGAAGACAGGGAGAAAGATTCATATAAGTGGAGATGAGACTGTAGGTTTTGATAAAAAGAAGGTGGAGTGCTATAACTGTCACAAGAAGGGGCACTTTGCAAGAGAATGCAGAAAACCAAGGAAATCTGACAATAAGTCAACTTGGTACAAGAAGGAAAAGACCAAAGAACCTACAACAGAAGAGCCAAAGGTGCTATTGGCTATTGATGGAGTAAGCTTTGATTGGAGCTTTATGGGTCAGAATGGAGAAGATGATACAGAATCTGCAATGCTAGCCACTGAGCATGCACTCATGGCTTTCTCTGACTCTGAGGTATATACTGATAATGTTTGTTCTAAAAACTGTAAGGCTGCTAAAGAGTTAGAGGTTTCTAAAACACAATATGATGAACTGATGCTAGATTTACATCATACTAATTATAATTTAGCAAATCATAAAAGAGGTCTAGGTGTTTTAGAAAAGCAGATAGAGCATTATAGGGCTAATGAATCTAAGTTCAGAGATGATATTGCTGTTTTAAAAAGAGACTTAGATTTTTATCTTGAAGTAAATAAAGCTCTTAGGGAAGAGATTGAGAAAGTTAAAAAGGCTAGTGAGAACATTGAGATTACTAAGAAAACACTAGACCATCAATCCAAGAGCATTGACAAAATTTGGGAAGCCCAAATTGTGAGCAAAGCTAAATCAGGTCTTGGATACAATACTGTTCCACCACCTCTAAGAGGTGTTCCAGCACCTCCTGGTATTGATCTAGCTCACACAGGCTTAGAAGAGTTTCAGGATCCACCCATGACCTATGGACCAAAATTTGTTAAACCAGTTGAAACTGAAAATGTTCAGGTTGAGGTTGAGACTTTTGATAGTGCTAGTGACTCATCTCTTAAAGATGAATGTTTGAATGTTGAGTCTAAAACTAGTGTTACTGAAAATGTTAAAGTTGAGGAAAGTAAAAGCATTCCTGAAGATGTTAAAGAGAAGCCTAGAACACAGTCTAATTTCAATAGGTCTACTACTAGGTATGCTAAAATGTACAGGGATAGGCCTAAATCTCCTAGAGGTAACATGAGAAGTTGGAATCATGTTAAAACTAGACAGTTTGGTAGTGACTTTGTGTTTAACAATAAGGCTTGTCATATATGTGGTAGCTTTGACCATTTAGCTAAAGACTGTACCTACCACATGGGAAGAAGGGAAGTTTTTACAAGGGTGAATGGATCAAATTCTAATAAAATGACTCACCCAAATCCCCTAAGCAAAATGGTTCCCAGGTCTGTTATGCTTAACACTGGCATTAAACATGTTTCCACTGCTAGACCAGCAGTTACCACTGCCAGAAGTAATAACAGAGTTTATCCTAAGTCCCCTGTCACTTCTTTTGTTAAATCTTACCAAACAGGGAAAAAGACTTATTTTGAAAAGAATGATCACAAGAACCACATGTGGAGACCAAAATTTTCAAATCCAGCAGTTTCCACTGCTAGGCATGCAGTTACCACTGCAAGACCAATTGTTTCCACTGATGTTCAAAAGAAAAGGGTAAACTTGGGAAAAGCTGTTAAGGCCTCAGCTCGTTGGGAATGGAAACCAAAAGGAACAACAAACAATCCCAATGGTGTATCAATGACCTTTGATAGATATAATTATATTGATACACGAGGCAGATCCAAGTCATTTGTGGCTTGGGTCCCCAAAAGGTACTAATTCCTTTATGATGTGTGCAGGGACATTCAAAGACAAAAGAAGATCAAGGTTATTCAGATAGTGGATGTTCCAGGCATATGACTGGCAACAAGGCTTATCTTTCTAATTTCAAATCACTTGATGGGCAAGCTGTCAGTTTTGGAGGAGGAATTGGTGGAAAAGTTTCAGGCAAAGGTACTATCAAGGCTGGAAACTTGGACTTTGAGAATGTATACTATGTACCAGAACTCAAGTACAACCTCTTCAGTGTGTCACAAATGTGTGACAAGAAACACAGAGTTCTATTCTCAGAAGATGAATGCTTTATCTTATCTAAGGATTATAAGCTACCTGAAGAAAAAGACATTTTGCTTAAAATTCCTAGAAAAGGTAATCTATATAGCATAGACATGAAGAAGATAGTGGCTAAGGATGATGTTACTTGTTTACTTGCAAAAGCCACTCTAGATGAATCTATGCTTTGGCACAGAAGACTTGGTCATGTTAATTTCAAGACTATCAATAAGATTGTAAAAGATGGTCTGGTCATAGGATTACCTCTGAAGAGATTTGAAAATGATCAAACATGTGTTGCTTGTCTTAAAGGAAAGCAACACAGAGCTTCATGCAAGACCAAGACAGTTAATACTATTGATCATCCACTCTACATGCTACATATGGACTTGTTTGGTCCTACTTCTGTTAGCAGCATCAATTTGAAGAAGTATTGCCTTGTTGTGACTGATGATTTTAGCAGATTTACATGGGTTTTCTTCTTAAATACCAAGGATGAAACCACTGACATACTCAAGACTTTCATCACTGAAGTTGAAAATCAGACTGAAAAGAAGATAAAGATCATCAGATGTGACAATGGGACAGAGTTCAAGAATAGAGTAATGGATGACTTCTGCAGAGACAAAGGTATTAAAAGAGAATTTAGTGTTGCAAGAACACCTCAGCAAAATGGTGTTGCTGAAAGAAGAAATAGAACACTAATTGAGGCTGCAAGAACTATGATTGCTGATTCAAAGTTACCAGTGACATTTTGGGCTGAAGCAGTTAACACTGCTTGCTATATTCAAAATAGAGTATTAGTGGTCAAGTCAAAGAACAAGACACCGTATGAGCTTTTCAGAGGAAGACCCCCACTTTTGGATTTCTTGAAGCCATTTGGATGTCATGTCACAATTCTGAATACCATTGATCATTTGGGAAAGTTTGAAGAAAAGGCAGATGAAGGTTTCTTTGTTGGTTATTCCATGGTTAGTAAGGCTTTTAGAGTCTACAATTTAAGAACAAGAAAGATAGAAGAGAATTTGCATGTTCAGTTTCTTAAAAATAAAGCTAATATAGCAGGTTCAGGACTTGAATGGCTATTTGATCTTGAGACTTTATCAAATACTATGAATTATGTTCCTATTGCTTCAGATTCAAGTGATGTTGATCTTGAAGATTCAGAAGAGTTTATTGATGATGATGAATCTTGTCAAGATGATGAGGATGACAAAGATCAATTTGTTATGCCAATTTGGGACCTTGATGCTAATGCAGACTTACAACCTTCACAACCTTCAAAGAATACTAGTCAGGAAGATGAATTTGTGAATTTTGATGTTCTGCATGATGATATTCCTGAAGACAGTGGTAATCCTACTACCACTGCAACACATGATGGTTCCACTGAAGGTCCAGCTGTAGAAAATATAGCTCAGGAGACACCAATTGATGATGTTGAAATCACAAATATGCCATCATCATATGATATTCCAAACACATCACAGTCTACAATTCATAAAGCTCATCCAATTAAGAATGTTATTGGTGAAATTAATTCAGGTGTGAAAACAAGAAGGCAAACAAGGATGACAGATGTTCATGGGTTCATAAGTGAAGTCTATGAGTCCAAGAATCATATTACCAAGAATGAATGTTTATTCTTCTGCTTTCTATCACAAATGGAGCCTAAAAATGTTTCTATGGCTTTAGAAGAATCAAGCTGGGTTGAAGCTATGCAGGAAGAGCTATTGCAGTTTAAGCTTCAAAAGGTTTGGGTTCTTTGTGACTTACCTGATGGTATGAAAGTGATTGGTACTAAATGGGTGTTCAGAAATAAGAAAGATGAAAGAGGAATTGTCATCAGAAACAAAGCTAGATTAGTTGCTCAAGGATACACTCAAGAGGAGGGTATTGATTATGAAGAAGTTTTTGCTCCTGTTGCAAGGCTTGAGGCTATTAGACTATTTCTAGCTTATGCATCATTTATGGGCTTTACTGTCTATCAAATGGATGTTAAGAGTGCCTTTCTTTATGGTACTATTGATGAGGAGGTATATGTTGCTCAACCTCCAGGCTTTGAAGATCCACATCACCCCAACAAAGTTTATAAAGTAGTCAAGGCTCTTTATGGTCTACATCAGGCTCCAAGAAAGTGGTATGAAACCTTAGCTACTTATTTAATGAATAATGAGTTTCATAGGGGCAAGATAGATCAAACTTTGTTTATCAAGAAAGATAAGGGTGATATACTACTTGTTCAAGTATATGTTGATGATATTATCTTTGGATCAACTAAACCAGAGATGTGTAAAGAGTTTGAGAAGCTCATGAAAGATGAATTTCAGATGAGTTCTATGGGAGAACTCACATTCTTTTTGGGGCTACAAGTCCAACAGAGTAAATAAGGCATCTTTATCAGTCAAGACAAGTATGTGACTGAGATTGTAAAGAAGTTCAAGTTCACTGATGCAAAATCTTCTAATACTCCTGCTGATAAACAAACTCACTTATTGTTGAAGAATTCTAGTGGAGTTAATGTGGATGTCCACACTTACAGGTCAATGATTGGTTCTTTGATGTATCTTACTTCATCAAGGCCAGACATTATGTTTGCTGTTTGTGCCTGTGCAAGATTTCAAGTGACTCCTAAGACATCACATATGACAGCAGTGGAAAAGATTTTTAGATACTTGAAGACTTATCCTAATCTAGGATTGTGGTATCCAAGGGAATCCCCTCTGGAGTTGATTACATACTCAGATAGTGACTATGCTGGTGCAAGCTTGGATAGAAGGTCAACCACAGGAGGATGTCAATTCCTTGGATGTAGATTGGTGTCATGACAGTGCAAGAAACAGACAATGGTTGCTACTTCTACTACTGAAGCAGAATATGTTGCAGCTGCTAGTTGTTGTGCCCAGAACCTTTGGCTTCAGAATCAACTCTTGGATTATGGGTACAATTTCATGAACACCATCATATATATAGATAATAGTAGTACAATTTGCATTATTAAGAATCCTGTGCAACACACTAAAACTAAACATATTGAAATTAGACATCACTTTATTAGAGATTGTTATGAGAAAAAGCTTATTAATGTTGTCAAAATTCACACTGATGACAACTATGCTGATTTATTAACAAAAGGGCTTGATGTGGGTAGGTTTCAGTACTTGGTAACAGGTATTGGAATGCTAAATCCATAAACTTTTGATGTCTAATACTCTTTAGTGTTGCAGGATAGTTTTTAATGTACTATTATTATTTGTATATGTTTGTATGGTTTTCTACTAACACTTATGCAGAAATATGAAGATCAGTGGAAACTATATGCTATTCAGTGGCAAGATGTGCTCTCTCAGTGGTAAAAGGAAAAACATTGAACTTTTGTTATTATTCATAAAGACACCAAGAGTACATTCTTCCAAGAGATAAAAAGTTCAACACACAAGTCAGAGACAAACTACCAACAACCTACAACCTAAGATCTTCAGACTCTACTCCTTAGGCTTCTTCCCCTTGCTCTCATAAGAATGCTTGCCCTTAGCTGGCTTGTTCCTCTTCTCATCAAAGGACAGTTGTTTTCTTGGACAAGCAAGCCCAAGCACTTGTGGTGGAGGTTTCAGATCTGTAGCAGGCTGGGAAGTCTCTGGCCAGTTCATGTTTTGTATGGCAGTCTTCAAAGCAGTTGTCAGTGCCTTGGGAAGTTCTTCAGACAGGTTGAAGGTTGGATCATGTCTCTCTGAATCAATATCATGAGATGGAGCTGATGCTGATGCTGCAGAAGTCTTTTCCTTACTTGACTTCTTGTTTACTGATGAAGCTGATGCAGTATTTGATGTGAAAGCACTTGGTGGAAAGTATCCACTCCATCTAGTGGACAGCTCTTCAGAATCAGAGCAATAGCTAAATTCTTCATCAGAAGAATTGTCAGAGGAGATGTATACTATTGGGAACCAACTCATATTGCAGTTTAGGGTTTGTTAAAAAGATGATTTGGTTGATGCTGATAGATGTGGTTTGAGACCCTTTTTATAAGCAAAGTCAAGGCTAATGGATAATTAATGAGGTATAGTTATTTCTATCCGTTTTGGTAGTTTGGAGAAGTTATTATGGAAATTATCGGTTTGACTTTGGAGCAATTAATGCATAAATAGTAACTTGGTTAAAAAGTTACTTGGGTTAATGAATATTGGTTAAGTTTGGTCGTTAAGATGTTTCAAGAGAATGGAGTTATAAGACGTGTAATCTAAGACACATAATAAATGGTTATTGATTCACCATGTCTAATCCACATAAGAATCAACTAGTCCTGAGCAAACGGCTACAGGTAAAGACACATCAAATCCGTTCATGGTTGATAGTTTACCAAAAACTAGGTTATCAACTCACCATACATCTTTGTAATCAAGAGTTGGCTAGTCCATAGCAAACGGCTTATGGTAAAGACATATCAAATCCGTTGATAGCTGATAGTTTGCTAAAAACTATAATTCGAGCAGAAAATTTTCCATGTTTTACTTATCATTGCTCTTTGAAAAACTCTTTTGATTTTTACCACTGCAGGTTTTCAGTTACCACTGACAGTGTAAACCTTTTATGAAATTGCACCTTTGTCTAATGATGCACCTCTCCCAGAAGTTAATACATCTGGAAGTGCTGAAGGCAGTATGTTACAAAAGGAATTGATGGAACTGTGTACCAAATACTCATGACAGGTGGTTACAAATGAAATTGATGGAAGTTCTTCTGAATTTTATCTGATTCTGCTGACTTTGGTGGAGATTCTCCCAAACAGGGGAGGAGAAAAATGATTATCAGATTCAGGGGAGGATTGCTCTCAGCATGTCATAGTTACTGTAAAGGTTCGAGCTTTGATTCAGAAGATTCAAGATCAATGTGCAAGAGCTAATCAAGTGTTAAGAAAAACAAGATAAGTGTTTGGAAGAATTCCCATATCCTCAGGTTTATTGTATACTTGAAGAAATGTATACTTGAAGAAACTTATTGATTTACTAATAAATCATAAGTTTAGGGGAGGATTGTTGGGAATTATTCTATCAGTTACCACGGTGAGTGAAGATATTACAACTGCAAGAAGATTGTACTTGCAGTGGAAACTCATTACCACTGCAAGAACAAATATTACCACTGCTCACTTGTTAGCTGTTAGAGAAACGCGTATTGATAAACATAGAAAAGATTTTGTGTATATCTTATTCTATTAGTATTATACTTATCTTGTACAAGAGGACTCCTTGTTGTATAAAAGGAGATCCTAGATGATAACTTATATATACGTTTTCTTAGAGCTTCAAGGTGTAACCCTAGTGATATCTCAGATCACTCGTATTATTATTATTAATAATATTGGAGCTAGTCGTTTTGTTATATTCATTGTTCATACATTGTTTCACTTACAATTAATCTTCTAAGTATCATTAAGTAGATTCCGCATACTTAGTGGTATCACTCAAAGTATCATTATCAACACAAGTTTAAGGTGTTCACGATCCAACAGTTTTCTCCGCCATAAGGGAGGTTTTTGATCTAGTGAAGAAAACTCTCGAGTAGGTGACTCGGGGAGTGGAGTAGGGCAAAGAAGGTGTCCTTGTAGCCGAACCACTATAAATCCTTTGTGTCTCGGTTTGATCTTTCCATCTCTCACCTTTTGATTATTTACTTATTAGCATCTCATACATAATTATAATTTGCTTGTGTAGTGTATATATTGATTTCACATAAAGATCAAACAAAAATTCATTCATAACATTAATTTTACAAAAACAAACCAAGTACATAAACTTATATTAAAACACTTATACATATATATGCCTATATATGATATATGAAATTGTAAATTCTTTCCCAACATTATACATAAGTAGTGTTTATACAAAACCGTAAGTAAACTAATATCTATATTTCTACATTAAAGAGTTTTGAAATTTACGTCTAATCTTTAGAAGCTAATTTTTACAAAACAAATAAAACGAAAAAGACGTAAAACTATTCACCCCCCTTCTAGTTTTCCACAATTGGTATCAAGAGCCACGTCTAGCAAGATTTTTAAAATATATTGTATTTTAAAACTTGTAACGATCTATGAAATTCGAAAAATATCTAGAAGGGGAATTTACGCAAAAACCACCATTATTTGAAAATGATCATTTTCTTGAATGGAAAAATAAATTTGAAAATTATGTGAAATCAATAGATCTTGATCTTTGGCATATCATTTCAATTGGTAATCTTAAACCAACCAAAATGGATTTTGAAAATCAATATAATAATCTTCAAACCAAGATTAATAAAAATACTAAAGCTAAATTACTTATTTTCAAAACTCTACCAAGAGATAAATATGAAAGATTATTCTTTTGTAAGACGGCAAATGATATTTGGAAATGTATTTTAAAGTTTTACCAAGAGAAATGTAAAACCAAAGATGATAAACTTGATGTTGCACAAGAATTAGTCACTCTAGAAAATTTAATAGATTAATATTTAGTTGAAATAAACACATGTACTACTAGTTCAAATGTGATCATTGAAGGTAGCAATAACGAAAAAGATGATGAAAATATGGCTTGTGAGAATATTCAAACAAATGTGAATACAAATATTGATGGCAAGGACTACATGCTTCAAGATCTAAACGAAACTACAAAGAAAACATGGAGCGACATGGACGATATAATTGATCACCGTATAGCATGTAAAGAATGTACAACTACAAATGAGGTACAATCTGAAACTAAACATGTTTGCTATGATCAATTTATATTAAAATTTTCAAAATTGGAAAACAACTTCAAACATTTTTGCAACATTGACTCAAAAATGATTCTTAAAAATAAATCTTCAATTTCCATTGAAAACAATTTTGAAAAAGAAATAATTTTAGAAGATTAAATGTCTAGACTTGATAGTAATATTGAAATTGATCTTAAATGTAAATATTGTCAAGATTACAAACATGAAATTAAAATGGAAAATGAAAAAGCAAAAATATTAGCCAAATTTGAAAATAGTTCTAGATCTTTAAAATATTTACTTAACATTCAAACGTCATTTTATGATAAAACCGGTTTAGGATTTACCGCAAATGACTCTTTAACAAATATATCAAAACAAATAAAATTTGTTAAACCTAGTGGAGAAATTTAGAACTAATAGTATTTACATCCATTATTTTTCACTCTAGTCAAGAAAGTCTTTGTTTGTTAATTAAAACAAATATTTGATGAATTCTTGTACTTCTCGACGACATCCTCATCATGTGCATTTAAATGCAATGGATGTTCTCAACTAACCATTTCGGACCCATGAGAATCTGGGTACCAAGCTTTTTTTCATGTTTAGGTAGTTAACGAACGAAGAGACTATTACTTTTTGAATTGCTCACCTTGCTCTCTTACTTTTGACGACTATTGGTTCCTATTACTCTGCTTCACATTCTACACACGATTTGTCTATGACGTTGTTGCGGTCATTTATTGTCTCGGTGTTTTGTTCTTCACTTTTGGAGTATTGGCTATATGGTGTGTTCGTTACTACCTCAAGACGAAGGATTCTAGCACAACTATTCTTGATCTACACGAC
This sequence comes from Artemisia argyi, assembly GCA_030686995.1. NCBI lineage: Eukaryota > Viridiplantae > Streptophyta > Magnoliopsida > Asterales > Asteraceae > Artemisia > Artemisia argyi. The sequence continues at coordinate 173,668,451 of CM060682.1, read as the reverse complement.
TTGTGATGATTGGTGTGATCGATTAAGTATTTCGGATCAAGCTTTCTTAATCTTTATTGCGTTGGAATTTCACTTTGCTACTTCGACATGCTTTGGGCAAACTCTTAAGATATCTTCTAACACTCTCATGCCCACTCTTGAAGAAAAGCTGGACCTTAGGTAAGTTTTATTTTCAAAAACTTATCAATATCACATTATACTAGATTATGCTTTAATTAGTATAGTAATATGAATAAATTTATAGGTTGCCATGTTTTTAGATCACTAATACTAATATATGTATACATGATACTAGGCTAGTTAACACTCTTGTTGATTAGACTTTTACCATTCTTCTTATTTTTCATTTATATTGAATATCATCTATGATCTATAGTAGAATACTTACTAGTTGGACTAAATGACTATTCTAGTTGCATTAATACATGAGCTATTACTAAGATTAGTTAGCTTATGATGAGTTTAGTATATATATATATATATATATATATATATATATATATATATATATATATGTGTGTGTGTGTGTGTGTGTGTGTGTGTGTGTGTGTGTGTGTGTTAATCTTGTATCTATAGATGATTTACTTTATCTTCTCAATTATATTGCTTTAAGACCATTAGAATCTACCATCACTCCTCCATATCTTTAGTTGCCATTAGAGATAATTATATGCGACCATGGGCTTAATTGATTCTCTTGAGTATGATAAGTTTCTATTTCAAACCCTTCACTTGTAATTTCTTGCTATCAAAATTAAAATATCACGTTCAAAACCTTTCGCTTTGAGTAATAACCTTTCAAATATCTATATCATTTTTTTTCTTCAAACAATATGTTTAACTATAAGTTACCATAACTCTATTTTAATCATAATCAAGATTGAAATTTGTTTTAACATAATTATGAAGCAAAACTCTATTTATTTTATTCTAATGCACACTTAAATTTATTTCAAAGCATTGTTGAATAAAACTAAAAACGTTTTATCTAAAACATATTTGATTATCTCACATGTGTCATACACTTCTATGAAAATGACATTCACAATTTAATCAAATCATATCATGAGAATCATGGTTTGCCCATATGAATCTTGTTTGTAACAAGACTTGAAATCCATATAATCATATCTTCCTACTTGTTACTTGTAAGCACTCATCAATATGTTTGCACTAGCCTACATATTATTATTTTCATATAGTTGCATATTTAACTAGTTTGCCTTATTGCTTCCTTGGTTGCCTATCCTAATTGATCAATTAATAGATTGCATGATCATTAGAAATTAATTGTCTATTTTTTTACACTCTCTACATTCATGAATAGTATGCCCTATATTACCTCAAAGAGTTGAACTTACTTGAATCCAAATCCAAAAACACAACCTTTTAGAAAATTTTCTGCCAAAAACCCATTTCTGGCATTCTGAAAATCACCAGATGGGCGGCCCCCTTAATTATATAAGGCTGCCCCCTTAATTTTAAGGGGACCGGCCATCTGATGGTCGGGGATACTGTTTTCTTTATCACTTTTTGACCCATTTCACCCTATACTTCCCAAAATTCACAAACATATTTTATCCCATACTATCCCTCAAAATTTACCTTCCTAACCCACATTTCTCATACACTATAAATACCTTCTTCCCATCATTAATGCCATCACACCCAAACATGTCATCTCCCAACAACCAAAAACCAAAGATTTCAAGAACCGCAAGGATCTCCGTCAAACCCGTTTGGAGGAGGAAACTTGATTCTTGTCATAACTCAAGTGATGTTGTTTCAAGTCAACCAACAACTAAACCTCAAACCCACACTAATGACTCATCTCACAACCTATCATCCACTCATGCCCTCATTAATGCCTCTTCTTATGATGAGCATGCTCTATCCCAAAACAACAATCCCAATATCTCAATCAATACTTCCCATGTTGCTCATTCAACAAAAACACCACCCACTCATGAAGAACCTCTTCCACCCATTTCATGTTTTCATGACTACCCAAGCTCAACCATGTCTCCACCACCAAGAGTACCACCACCATATCCTACAATTTCACATGCCATTCCTTTGTTGCATGTTCAAACCTTCACCTAAGACAACTATCATGTTCCACCACCAACACCTTCCTCCGAACACTTGAAGTTCGTTGAGGAGCTAAAAGAGGCTCATGAGCTTAGTGCTCTTTTAGCATTACATCTTGCTCAACGCAATTTGGATCCACCTCAATCAAGCTCACCATCATCACCACACAACATCAACCAAATTGAGAAGCATGTTAACAATTGTCCTTGTTGCATCCTCCTCCAACAACAAACTATTGCATTGAATGAGCACTTTACTTGGATTGAGTATATTCTTACTAAATCTTAACAAACACCATCACTTGAACAACATCTAAACCCTCAATCAACAAACCCAACTTCAAATCCACCACCTCCAAGCTCCACATCTCCAAACTCACCAACATCCATGCAACCAAAAGTTTACCTCCGCTAAACCACCAAGCATTTTATATGCTTATTTTTCTCATTTTCAAATAAAACTCCTCAACCATTTTGGGATTCAAGAAAGTTTGGTGACACTCCTTGTTGGCACATTAGGATGCTCTACTTAGTTTAGAATTCTATCTTTATGGCCTATGTAACAATGATTATGGGTTGACATAATCATTTTCTATTAATGAATGATTTAATATGTGTTTCTAATTCCCTTTTGCCATGCTTATTATTAGTTGGTATTATGCTATATGTGTTTGCTTGTGCAATGCTTGTACTTCTAATATTTTTTCTTGCAAGAATTCCAATACTCGAACCCTTGGTACCGTCAAACGAGGGGGAGCATACATCAAGGGGGAATTTTCATCTTATTGGCTTAAACCTTTTTGATTCTACAAAAAGGGGGAGAAGTGAATATAAACTCACTAAATACTTGTCTAAAAATTAATTTTTGCATTTAATGAGTTTAGGTTTTGTAATCATCAAAAATGGGGAGAATGTTGATATAAATAAATGACTAAAAACGTCATTCATATCTTTCGATATCTCTATGTTTTGATAATCACAAAACGAAAATATATCAAACCAAAGATCATGACGTAAACAAGTATTTAATAGTAAATATTCACTTTCACCATCTAATCACTTAGGTATAAATAAACATAGTGTTTAATGCATTATAAGATCAAAGGGATATTATTAAAAAGTTTATTTTAATATATAAACTTATTATATATTTTTGAAAAACACTTTTGGTAATAAAGAAAAATTTTTTAATCATACTAAATATATGAATTCAAATTTTTAACCAAAATCAGTTAGTTTTTCACCAAATAAACTTTCCCCACTAAAAGACAAAAATTCTGGCCGTTACAGCTGGGCGGCCCCCTTAATTATAAGGGGCTGTCCCCTTAATTTTAAGGGGGCCGGCCTTGATTTAAGGGGACCAGCCACGCTCCTCTGTCAGAATTTGTTGCCTATAAATACCATCTTAAATCTATAATTTTTCTCACCTTTTTGCACTAAAAACTTTCTGATTCAAACCTCTATTTCAATCTTAAAAATCCTTTGATCATATAATTCATAAGCCTTTGTTTCCAAGTGATCCAAAGCCTCATTCATTCAAGTGCAAAGAGAAGAATACTTCTATTCATCAAGATTAGGAGTATTATAACTTAGTATCATCTTGCTATCTAAGTTGCTTGATCATTTCATCTTGTATATCATTCATTCTTTGATGAATATAGTGTATACATTGGTTAGATAGATTTAAATATAGGATATAGATTTATTGAAGGTGTGAAGTAGTACTAGAAGTGAAGAAGTAGAGGTGGATAGGATTAGTGATAGAAGAAACAAGAAGTGGTAGTATATTGAAGTAGAGATAGTTGTGAAGACAAAGAAGTTGAAGCCTTGAAGTTGAGAAGACCTTGAAGCTTAGAAATTGTGAAGTAGTATATATCTTGGAGTAGTGGATAGGACTTAGTAGTGAAGGTGTGAAGAAACAAGTGGTGTGAAGAAAAAGAATTAGGAAGTAGTAAGTTGTGAAGAAGCTAGGAGTGAAGTAGTAAGTTGTGAAGAAGCTAGGAGTGAAGTAGAAAGGTGTGAAGAAGAATTGGTGTGAAGTAGCTTGGTGTGAAGAAGTTGTGTAGAAGTTGTGTTTGAGTTGTGACGAAGTTGTAGTGTGTAATTTGGTGTGTAAGGTTTTCTCCGCCATAAGGGAGGTTTTTGATCTAGTGAAGAAAACTCTCGAGTAGGTGACTCGGGGAGTGGAGTAGGGCAAGGAAGGTATCCTTGTAGCCGAACCACTATAAATCCTTTGTGTCTCGGTTTGATCTTTCCATCTCTCACCTTTTGATTATTTACTTATTAGCATCTCATACATAATTATAATTACTTGTGTAGTGTATATGTTGATTTCACATAAAGATCAAACTAAAATTCATTCATAACATTAATTTTACAAAAACAAACCAAGTACATAAACTTATATTAAAACACTTATACATATATATGCCTATATATGATATATGAAATTGTAAATTCTTTCCCAACATTATACATAAGTAGTGTTTATACAAAATCGTAAGTAAACTAATATCTATATTTCTACATTAAAGAGTTTTGAAATTTACGTCTAATCTTTAGAAGCTAATTTTTACAAAACAAATAAAACGAAAAAGACGTAAAACTATTCAACCCCCCCTTCTAGTTTTCCACATAAAAGACTTCTAAACTATATTTATGACTTGCTAAAAATAAACTTTACCTTTTGTCGTTAAACAAAACTAAGAAATATCGTAAAATATAAATAACGTTTTTAGGCGATATTTGTATTAACAATTATTATTATCATCAACATCAACATCATTATTATCATTATCATTATCATTATCATCATTATCATTTCTTTTTATAAAAATTACTTTATTAGAAACTCATAAGATTTACAAGAAGTTAGTGGAAAACCGAAATACTAACTGGGCTCTCATTAAAGTTATGAATAGCAACACATACCCTAATGACTTGAGTCACCGAGATCAACTAAATCCACTCATTTATAGTGACACATAAATATTGTCACTTATTGACACTATATTAATTATATTTTAAAGGCAATAATAGTATTCATAAAATTTAAGAGACTATATAAATAGGAATAGAACCAGAGCTAAAAGTGATCGGGTGCACATTTACTTTTTAATTTTAGTCTAAGGGGAAAAAAACTAAAAAAAAACAAATCCGATTTTCATTTAAAATGATTAGTTAAGTGAAAAGTAAGTTCACTTTTCACCAATTAATAAACTAAGTAAACAATAACTAAAAACATAATATGTTGGGACCGAGTGTATTTTATAAAATTCAGTGTTTTTAAATATAAAGTATAGACGATGTTTAGGCTATGATTTGGGGTATAGTTATTTTTTTCATGAAAAATTATTTCATAAAAGGGCCAAAAATACATACCCATACTCGTTTTGTGTCACGATAAAGAAGTCTGTACCGGCTTGGATATTATGTGCACGAAAATCGCATAAATTTTTTAGTGACATTTTTTTCGTATTTTATGCGATTTTTTTCTATGTATCACTAATGATAGTTTCTTTTAGGCTGGACGGCAAGGAAGGTGACTCGCTCACTTAGCTCAAAAGTCACGCGCCACCTCCATGTCCTTCTCCCATCCTCCTGCGCGAGTTTGGGTTTCCGAGAAACATTAAGGTGAACCGGTCACCTTGTTTATTTTGAAAAAAAACAGGCCCCATTTATTTCTTACCGTTAGTATTATATATAAAAAAAATATTATAAAAAAATGCCACACTACTCCGTTTTTTCCTTATAAATACCCACCAAATCATATATATATATATATATATATATATATATATATATATATATATATATATATATATATATATATAAACACAAACTCACCATTTTATACTCTTAACTCTCAACTATTTTTACTTCATCTTTTTATTAAAAATGATGTATCAAGAAAACACTGAACGTCCCCAACGAAAAAATGCCCGAAGCAATCCCCAACACCCGAAGGAACCTTTAATCTAGGAGATATTCCCTCGTCAAACCAACAAATCAACTTACGACCACAATCATTCTGTTTTAACCAACCTTAACCAAAAAAAAAAAAAAAATGAAAGTTAAGGTGACCATGACCTTGTCCACAAAAAAGTGAGTAAGAGTGAGTGAAAGTGAAAAGAGAGAGAAAGATGATGTAGCACCGATGTGTAAGATGAAAATTTAGTATCCTTGCCCTTTAGTTTTAGTGAGAAATTGTTGGCCTTCAAATCTCATTTTCAAAAAAAATCTGATGAGACAAAAAGTTAAAGAAAGTGAAAATTCCCAAATGATGCCAAAAACTTTTTGTTTTTCCAAAATCATGCCAAAAATAAGTGTCCTTCTCAAAAGAGTCATGTGCGATTGTGCGAATGTGCGATTCCACCAGAAACTTGACACGTGTCCATCCCAAAGGTACATAACCAATCATTTGCAAGCCCACACGATTTTAAATATACAACACGTGCTGTTTGACTTCTTAATTCAGATGTGCGATTTTTAATGTGCGATTTTCGGCTAATGTGCGAAAGTTGTACAAAAAGTAACATTGGAAAAGAAACAAAATCCCACTTAGATCTTCCAAGTACAACTTTTTAATATATTAAAAGACTTGATTTTGACCCATCATTTCCATAAAAAAAAAAAACAACAAGATCATTTAAATTAAAAACAACACACATCGATCATTTCCTCCAAATCTAACACACACATTTGACCGATCTATCCTCCGATCGTATCGAATGCTGTAAAATCATAAGGTTTTAGTGATGGCTCCTACTAGACTCCACGTAAGTTCCAAATCGATTATTTTATTAGGGTTTTCTTCATTTTAGTGATGGCTATATTTAACAATGATCTGCGTTTTTTAACAATGATTGGTTTGCAATGGCTATATTTTACAATGATCTGCTTTATTGAATAGTGTATATTAGTGTATATTAGCAGATAATGAATTAGGTTTTATATTTATTGAAATGTATGTTGATAAGCACATGAGTGGGTTTTTTATTGATTAGGGTTTGGATTCAATGATATGTAGGTTAAAAAGCACATAAGTGGTTTGATTGATCAGGTTTTCTATACGGAGTTATAGTGTAATGGATGTTAAACTTAATTGATCTTGTAAGACTGCTTTAGGGTTTGGATTCAATGATATGTAGGTTAAAAAGCACATAAGTGTTTTGAGTAGGCTATATACTTGCAGATGATTGTTGTAATATATACACTATATATATACACTATATATATATAAGGAGTTATAGTTTTGGATATGGAGTTATATTTTAAAACTGCTTAATTTATTTTGTAAATTTGCTTAAAAATAAGCACATAAACTGGTTTTATTATAATGGAGGGTAAACTATATTGTTTAAGCACATGATCTGTTGTGTTAGTTATTGTTTATTGTTTATTTTGTTTATTGAGCTTATATATCAGTTTTGTTAATACAACCTCATTTGTGCTTATATAAATTTCTATTGTTTATTTAGGTTGTTAATGCAAGGGTAAATATTAGAAGTAAGTTATACTTACTTACAAAGATTCGTGATCGTCTATTGGATAGAGGGGAAAGTTCTTACAATATGTTTAAAGATAGTGTCTTTGGTCGATGGCTAGAAATAAGAACTGAAGATCATGATAACCACCTGTTGAATTTCATTCTTTCTCATCAAAGGAATGTTACTGATGCAACTTATGGTACCCCATTTATATTTGATATTGGCCAACACACCATACAGATGGGGAGGAAAGAATTCTGTCTTATAACAGGTTTTCGATTTGGGAAAATCTCTTTAAATCATTTGGTGGGTGTTAAGTCTCGATTTATGAAGCGTGTGTTTCCTGGTCTTAAGTGTTTGAAGGGGGAAAATTTGATAGAGATGCTTGAGAGTAAAGATTTTGAGCACATACCGGCCGAGGATGCTCTGCGTGTATGCCTTCTTTTAGCGGCTGATTATGTTTTTATGGGTCAAGAAACAAGGCATGTGATGGTGAGTGAGATTGTGGTTCTGGTAGACGACTTGGCTGCATGGAATGCTTTCCCGTGGGGGGAGCATATGTGGCAAGAATTTCACGATAGGATTTTCATGTTGGTCTCTTCAAAAAGAAATGAATATATGGAAGGTTATGCAAGGAAAGGGGCGGCATACCAAGCAGTATATAACTTGTACGGATTTGCTTTCGCGTTGAAGGTTAGTATACTTTCGTAGTTATTTATTAAGTATATGTGTCATTGAGACCTTATTTGAACCAATCTCAGAATGAATGCGTCTTTTTACTCCAATGTGGTTTATTTGGGATCAGTAGCAATTAATTTTATTTGGTCATTGTTGTAGTTGCAGTTGTCCTAGTGTTAGCTGGCTGCAAATAATTTGATTGTTGTACTGTATGATATTTTCTGTCACTTTGGTTCATGTTTGGTTCTTCAACATCTTATTGTGGCTTAAGGTTACTAAAATAGTTTTCACTGTATAGAATTGTAGCTAGTAATCTTCGCTGTGTTTAAAAATAGTAGATAGATTGGCCAGTATGATGATCTTAGGATAAAATTTTGTGTTTATGTGCCACTTGAGTTGCAGAAAATTATGGATACAATTATTATCTGTATAACTCTATTTAAACGTTAGTTTATTGTCAAGATTTTATACTCAATATTGTTTATTTGTGCAAGTTATCGGGCTGTTTTTGGTTTGATGCAACTAGAGTCAAGTTGATTGTTCAGGAAATGGATGATTCTGTATTGTGTGGCTAAAGTAGTAGATTAGATAGGCTGCTGTTGTGAAATCAGAATGAAATTATGATTATGTGCTAGTTAAGATGTACAAAACATCTGATGAATTGTTTATATGTTTCGATATCTTGTTTTTAGAGACAAAATGTGCGAACGTGCGATTTGGACAAAATGTGCGAATTATTTACTTATTTATTTGTCATATTCTGCTATCGAATTAGGGTTCTATGTAGTATGCTTTTATATAGTTGGTTAAGTGGAAAGAACACCATTGAGAAATTTTGAGAGATAAGCCATATGATTCTTTGCATATCTTGTCCAATATCTTTGGTTAATGTAAACAATAGTGATCTTTAAGAGTTCCATGAGAACCAGTGATAGCTGCATTGAGATAGATAGAATGGTTCATTTGTTTCAGAAAACTTCTGATGAACCGTTCATTTGTTTCAATAGCTTGTTTATGTATATTTAATGATTTGGCTATCTAGTATTTGTAGAATAATTTTTGGGTTCCTTCTTTAGTTCTTTGGTCATAGTTATATCTTTTTCAATGTTGCATGGTTGATTAAATATAAAATGGAAAAGGAATGAGCTGACATCTGAGTTTTATTATAGAAGGAGAGTAGAGCCTGATTGTGGAAGTGGAGCTAAGATTTTGCATACATGTTTATTGAATTGAAAGCCTTATTATAAGCTTATAACTCCAACTGATGCAAGAAACAAACACATGATGTAGGTGTGAACTATCTTTAACATATAAAAGTTAAAGCCATGTACTCGATAGGCACTTTCTTTGGACCAAGTAGTAATCATGATAACTCGATGAATGTTCGATTCTTAAGATTTTAAGCAATTGAAGATAATATGATTGTAGTTTTAACCTAGGCTGTTTTGTGTTTTTTCCATGAAATATTTCTATAATCTTATAAGGTGGATCAAAATGAATAAAATATTCTTAATTATAAGAGTTCGCCTCTTTCTGAATGGACAATAATCAAAGGGTGGTACCAGACTGGGGGCAGCGTTGGAATCATCATTTTTGGTCCCCCTAATACATTTCTGAAAGAACACTTTAAAACGAAAGAGCACACGACCTGATGGTTAGACTGAATTTCGATTAGGTTTATGATTTGACCCTGGAAAAAAAACTGAAACCTGAGAACCCGACTCAAAACACAATCCTGAACTTTTCCCGCTTGGATTTTTTTTTTCGTACCGCCCTGCATGGAGAATTTAGGCGAGTTTCATGATAAGTTGGTGCTTTGGAGAAGGAATTTGCATTTGATCTATTTAGCAAATAAAGTATCGAGTTTTTGGTAACAAAGTGAGAACCTTTTCTATATGATTTGAGATGTTCAACAGTTCTCACATTGATTTGCGACACTGGCTTTGAAATCCTGTAGTTGTTCAATGCTTAATGATAGCAAAATTAGCTACAGGGCATTAGCAAACAACAACCATGACCAACTGCGCATGCATTAGCAAATAACTAAGTTGGTCATGGCTACCTAATTCCAGTTCATGTGCCATAGAAAAACTCTTTCATTTGTTTGTTTTGAGTAATCATAAGAAAAACTAAAAGATTTTGTGTTTTATTAGTTTTCACTGTTTTATTAGTGGTTTTTATTTCATCATTTGATTGTTATTTAAATTGTTGTTTGAGCCTGATATCTGTGTTTCTGTGATACTTTGAGCTTGTATAATCATAATTAGAACTGAATTGGTTATAGTTGCTTCATAAAAGTTCACATCAGTTGAAAATAAGGGGTGTTTAGATCAGGTATTTTAGCTGAATATAGCATTAGATATCTAGTTTCTTTATTAAAAAGTCTAATTCTCTTATAATTCTCAAACTATTACAGATTTTTGTCCTTGAAACCTTTCCTAATTCAAAGCTATGGTGGGAGAAAGATGAGAAGGCTCTTCCAAGGGGGGTTGCTTGGGGTGATGTTACTGTGTTTAACAAATCAGCTTATGAGAGACTTTTTTATGCCCCAACACCAGTTCAATCCATCATTCCAACACCTGCCGAGAAGGCATCAGTCTGGTTTATATCAAGTTTAGAATTTATTGACAAAGCAGGTGGATCAAATTCAAGTTCATACAAACCAGTTAAACGGGATAAGATTAAGTCTAGGGTTTGTCGAAAAGGATTCCGGCAGGAGGTACGTATCCGTACTGAGGTGCATACAAGAGTTGTGGAAGAAACTTATTCTGATGACGCTGATTCAAGTGATGTGGAGGTGGATGAATGCACTAGGCGCATGACCAAGAAGCAGCTTATGAAGAGGATGGTTGAGGTGGAAGGTCGGTTAGCTGCAATAGAGCAAATAGTGAAACAAGGTAAGGTTACCACTGATGCTATGGAACCAGATGTTAACCATCCTCCTAAAGAAGCCGTTGGTGAGTCAAAGATTGTGATTGAATTGCATTCCGATGTTCAGAATCCAAACACTAATGACAATGCTGTCGGTGTTGAAAATTCAAAGGTGAGTGTTGTTTATTATTATAGTTGTTAAGATATCCATTTATTTATTTACATTTTTTAAATTCATCTGTTTAGGAACCTATTGAAGAGGATACTTGCAAATCTGTTAAAGATGATGATGTCGGTGTCGAAAATTCAAAGGTGTGTGTTTTAGTAAATACTTGTTTAGATATATGATCTGTTTATTTATGTATTTACATTTTTTTTTCTTTTAAGGAACCTATTCAAGAGGATGCTTACAAATCTGTTAAAGATGATGATGTCGGTGTCCAAGATTCAAAGGTGTGTGTTTTAGTAAATACTTGTTTAGATATATGATCTGTTTATTTATGTATTTACACATTTTTTTTCCTTTTAAGGAAAATATGGAAGAGGATGCGTACAATGCTGTTAAGGATGTACATGTCGTTGTCGAAGATTTGAAGGTGTGTTTTAAAGACCATATGCAGGTTGTTATTTATGTACTTTAAGTTTTACCAATAATTTTGTATTAAGTTTCAGGATTCAGCAAATGATTTGATGGATTTTCCCACCTTTTCCACTCTTCCTGAGGATATGGTATGAAATTTTCTGATTACTTTAAACATTTGTGTTGGAAATTTACTGATTACTTTGACTTAATTGTATCTCAGTTTCAGGATACCAATTGTTTTGATGATCAAATTGGTGTCACACATGATGACAATGAACTGGTATGCAAATTGGTGTCACCCATTCGGGACAACTCAGGGATTAATGTGGTATGCAAATCTCATGTCTTGAGTTAAATAACTTTTTTCGGATTTATTTATTTAGTACAATTCCAACACCTTTTATTTACTGATTAGGGTTTGTTGACAATAGTTAGTGTTATTTTAGTTATTTAGCTCTCTAATGTCGTCGAATCTACTTATTTAATAAGTATGTTCATGACATTTTATTTGAGCGATATAAATGATAGTAAGAACATGTTTTCTAAGGACTTAAAGCTCAATTATAGCGGAAGATCTATCTAACGGTTTTTGGTTTTTAGCTTTATTGCTTTATTTTCAGGATACCGTTATATACAGGTTGGTGTTTGATACGACAGCAACCTGTATAAAACGGTATCCTGAAAATAAAGCATTAAAGCTCAAAACCAAAAACCGTTAGATAGATCTGCCGTTATAATTGAGACGTCTTCAATGCGAGAATGATATAGTGTGGACTGTTCATGACATGCCACACTCCTTCATTATCGCATTCAAGATGAGTGATGTTTCTTAGATTATTTTCTGTACTAAACATCTGTAACGTTACATCTCAAGTTGTTAAAAAAGATAAAAGTTAGTGTGTAAGGGACTAATCACCTTTTCCACTTTTCATTTTTTTAGGATGTTGATGTAACGCATGCTGAGGCAGAACAAAATTTGTCGCCTAATCCGGAAATCTCCGAGATTAATGTGGTATTTACTAAATTCAAATTTGTCGCCTAATCCATAACAAAATTTGTCGCCTAATCCATAACAAAATTTGTCGCCTAATCCAGACTATTCATTTTTTTAGGATGTTAAAACTGTAAAGGTTCCTTTCGAACGTGAGCGAAAGAAGAGCCGACATCTTTGTCATCCGTATACAGCTCCACCACCTACTACCCCAAAAAGAACCAAAAAGTGTCGTACTAAAGCTAAGATATCCAAGTCTAGGATGCAGTCTCTGATTGGTGAAGATGGAAATGATATCATTCTTGAACCGTGGGTAGAGGTATATGTCCGTTTCTGTATTTTTTTTTACCTTATATATTTGACCATATTCCAGTAGTTTAGTTTAGTAACCATGATTATTTTCTCATCTAAATGTTTCACAGAAATTGAATCGTCCTGAATTTTCCCCTCCCACCATGATCAATCCTCATCTGGAAATAAACATGTTATTGCGTACCAAGAAGGAAATGACATTTGCTTTACCATGGGTTAATGGGTACTTTTATAATAAGTTTTGGGCTGCTTTAGTGGGCAAGGATGGAAATCGACGAGCTTGGCTCCATGATTTGGTACGTCATTATTATCTGTTAAGTAGAATTTTTAAAAAAATTTGCTTGAAGTTGTTTATGCCATGTAGTATCATAATTCTGTTTGGGGACTTATTCTGTTGGTTTGTTTGTGTGTGAGCATATGATTTGTAGCATCGCCTTGGTATAAATGTAGTTCAATGCGCTAAGTGCAGTTTTGATATGGTTGTGTTTGATACAAATGTAGTTCAATGCGCTAAGTGCAGTTTTGATATGGCAAGTGTAATCAGTGTGAATTAAACTAGCAGTCATGAAATCATTTTGCACCATGTTCAGTATATCATGTATTGAATGCTATTTTTGTTACTGGTTATTCATATTTGCTTAGTTACGTTCAATTCAGCTTAGTATAGCATAATTAGTAAAGTGTAATTGTTATTGAAGTCATTTGACCATCAGTGAGTTTAAACCTTGATTTGGTTTAGAGGTTTTTCAATCTGCTTGTAAAAGTTCCATTTTATCATTATACAGCAGCCTAGCCTTGTTACAATCTGCTTGTAAAAGTTCATTAATTAGTAACTATTTTCTGTATACTTTGATATTGCAGCACATAGAGGCATGGTTTATGTATTTGTGGCATTTTAGACCGCATGATGCAGATTGGGTAATGGCCGGGCCATATTTCAGTCCACAGATTGTAAAGCGAGACCTCCCATTTTATTATGCAAATGGCATTGCCTATGGCGTGCCTTGGTATGATGAAAATGTTGAAAAGGTAACAAGTCCATTTCTATCAGGTCTCAATTTAGGAGTTGTATTTGGGTCTGATTTTCATTGTCTACACCTTTGATATTGTAGGTTTACTTTCCAATAAATGAACCAAGAATTCATTGGGCCTTGGGAGTACTTCATATTCGATCAGGTGTAGTTACAATATACGACAGCCTCCTGGGTCCTGATGACGAAGGTAAGTCATGGTGGGATGAATTTATGGCAACTTTTGGAACGGTAATTCCACATTATTTAGAAGAGACGGGGGTGATGGCCAAAAAGAACATTGAACCCAAAAGTTATTCAATAACCTTTGGATATGAAGAAAATGTGTCGGTACAGGGAGGTTATTATGGAGATTGTGGTATTTGGCTCTGCATATTTTTCTACCGTTTGACACACAACCTTCCTTTGATGGTGGATGATCCCGTTCAGTTTGCTCTGGCATACCGCGAACAAATGATCGATTTTTATTGGAAACACAAGAAGGTGGTTTCAATGGAATCGAAATGAATATGAGATGATGTCTTGTATTTGAATTGTAATAGCAGTAAGTCTATGATGTAAACAATTATTTTGTGTATGGTTGGATAACATTGCTGCTGTAGGGCTATGATGATTATGGTTGGTTAAACATTTGGTTATGCAACTTGGTTGCATAACAGTTTAGGTTGTGTTGGTTGCATAACATTGCTGCAACTTGGTTCCATATTTTGTAAACAATTAATGGTTGGAAAATACCCCATAATTATCATAATTTAGGAGTTTATGTCTGTGTCATTTGTTTGTGCAGCTTGGTTTAGGTTCTCCCCTTTTCATTAACGTTTCATATGCTATAAATGCAAATACAAGATGAATAGTTATTTGAAAACTAGTAATCTTAAGTATTAAAACATTACATATCATAACAATTAAAACATTACATATCCTAGACAACGCACCATTACATCCTAACAATTAAAACATTGCATATCCTAGATATTAGGTGAAACAAGGGTCTCCGTAAACAACACACCATTAGAACATGTCCAAGAATTAACCGTATAAAAACGGTCAAACCACATCATACCAGTATCGATTTCAAAAATCTTCTGAAATTTTGCCATCACAAACCACTTATTTCCGTTTGTCACATAGTGTGTTATCGAGCACCACAAATCGAGTGATATTAGAGGAAATGAGTGGATACGATACCATGTACCTTCTTGAAGGATCCACATCTCAATTTTCATCTCACGATAACCAGTGGCAGCAAACATCACTATCTCATCTTTTACATTCAATAATCGAATTTGAGCGATTCCGTGGCTAGGAATCGGTGGAAAGCTTAACATACTAAATTGCTCTGAATTTACATCAAAAGAAATCATGAAATGGCTACCTCCAACCATTGAGTCGGTAATAGTGAAATAAAGATTACCACCACACAAAGTACCAGATGACAAATAGAAACGGGTGGTTAGATACTCTGATGGTAATATAAGAGGTATGTATCTCCATGATTCGTCACTCATAGAATACAAATTGACAGAAAGCGTATCATCCCTACGCCTTATGTACAAGACTTTTAAATCATCGTTCGTGTTGGTGTACAAACCAACTGCATCAAGATTATCTTTATAGAAATCGTTGGAATATGGGGATGGTAATCGTTTGAAAGCCGTAGTGACTGGGTTCCAAAGGAACAACTCGGATGTCAAGTTATTGCAAACACACAATAATCCATTCAAATGTGATAGTATATAGAAGGGATTGAATAGATTACCATGTGATGATGGGTTGAAAGGAATGGTGATGCTTTTACCCGGCTCGTAATGATGTGTTTCAAAGTTGATTGGATAAATGGAGCACGTTTGGTCTTCAATTATGAGAACTTTTTGATTAGATGGAATTGCCGAGCGAGAACAATGTTCCTTTACAAAGGCATTTCCTGAAAGTACTGTATTCCATGTCTTAGATACACTCTTGAATCGACCAACAGCCTTTGGTGGCACTCTTGTTAGTATCCCGAAAAAGATTATTTCATCAGAAATTTCAGAAATTTGATCCATAGTGTGCTTGTTTTGTGTGTTTAATTTGATTGTAAAGAGATTTATGTGAAATGATGCAATGTATGTCTTTATATACTGTGTTTTTGGCGCTATAAATTTGGCGGGTAGTTTTTGGCGGGAAGTTTTGGCGGGAAGTTTAAATGTGCGACTGTGCGATTTTCTAATGTGCGAATACAGTCTTTTAAATTAAATATGTGGTACTTAATAACTTAAAAACATACAATGATGGAAAAACAACTAATACATCCTAAACAAATACTTAAAACGGACCTAACCAATAATATCTAGAAATCCTAATAATACAGCGTAGAAATACGAAATACAAAGGCTAAACGTAAAACATTCCAACATACTAAATTCCACATAAATTGTTGAATTACTTCAAACTCATATTGTCCATGCCGTCGGGAAGGTTTTGTTGGGCGGCAGCTGCTTTAATCGCCTTTCTTTGATTCTTCAACAACTCCACCTCTTTCCTGAGTACCATTACATCGTTCCTCAATTTGATACACTTTGGACAATTTGCATTTTGAGGATTTGATGTTGAATTTCTAGATGATCCTTCATCTAGCGCTTTCTTCATGATAAAAGTTTGTATGTGTTTTTTTTTTTGTATGTGTTTTTTTATTTTATTTTTTTTAGGATAAGAGTAGTGTATGTGTTTATTATGAGGATAAGAGTGTATATATAATGTGTTTTTGGCGCCTAAAAAATAGCGGGAAATTTTTGGCGAGAAAATTTTAGCGGGAAATTTTGGCGGGAAAATTTTGGTGGGAAACCATGGTATTAAATATGTGGTAGTTATAAAGTGAAATAGCATTTAAGTTTCATATTGTGCGAATGTGCTAATGTGCGATTTGGACAAAATGTGCGAATTATATACACTCAAATGTGTCATCTTTGATTTTCTGTATATAATGTTTTTTAAGCAAAAAAAAAATGTGGTTGTTGATAAAAAATAAAAAGTACCATTAAATAAAAAATTGTAAAATTTAAAAGTACCATGTAATTAATATGTGGTTGTTGTAAAATTTAAGTAAAAAGTACCATGTGTTTAATGTTAAATTGTTTTTAATTAAAAAAGTACTATGTAATAAATATGTGGTGGATGTAAAGTTAAATTGTATTTAATGTTCAGATGTGCTAATGTGCGATTAGGCCAAATGTGCGAATTATATACTTATATTTTTGTGTTTCAAAGATGTGATCTTTGATATATAAAATTCTGTATCTAATATTTTTTTAAGCAAAAAAAGGCGGTAATTGAATAAATAGGTCGTGGATTTTCCACTTTAACTCCGTTTCAATTAGAATGTGCGAATGTGCGAACGTGCGATTTGGACAAAATGTGCGAATTATTTACTTATTTATTTGTGGTAATTATAAAATTCTGTATCTAATGTTTTTAAAGCTAAGCAAAAAAAAAAGAAAAAAAAGAAAAAAAAAAGTGGTAATTATATAAAAAAAGTGGTAAAATTTAGAAGTACCATGTAATTAATATGTGGTTGTTGTAAAATTTAAGTAAAAAGTACCATGTGTTTAATGTTAAATTGTTTTTAATTAAAAAAGTACTATGTAATAAATATGTGGTGGATGTAAAGTTAAATTGTATTTAATGTTCAGATGTGCTAATGTGCGATTAGGCCAAATGTGCGAATTATATACTTATATTTTTGTGTTTCAAAGATGTGATCTTTGATATATAAAATTCTGTATCTAATATTTTTTTAAGCAAAAAAAGGTGGTAATTGAATAAATAGGTCGTGGATTTTCCACTTTAACTCCGTTTCAATTAGAATGTGCGAATGTGCGAACGTGCGATTTGGACAAAATGTGCGAATTATTTACTTATTTATTTGTGGTAATTATAAAATTCTGTATCTAATGTTTTTAAAGCTAAGCAAAAAAAAAAAGAAAAAAAAGAAAAAAAAAAGTGGTAATTATATAAAAAAGTGGTAAAATTTAGAAGTACCATGTAATTAATATGTGGTTGTTGTAAAATTTAAGTAAAAAGTACCATGTGTTTAATGTTAAATTATTTTTAATTAAAAAAGTACTATGTAATAAATATGTGGTGGATGTAAAGTTAAATTGTATTTAATGTTCAGATGTGCTAATGTGCGATTAGGCCAAATGTGCGAATTATATACTTATATTTTTGTGTTTCAAAGATGTGATCTTTGATATATAAAATTCTGTATCTAATATTTTTTTAAGCAAAAAAAGGTGGTAATTGAATAAATAGGTCGTGGATTTTCCACTTTAACTCCGTTTCAATTAGAATGTGCGAATGTGCGAACGTGCGATTTGGACAAAATGTGCGAATTATTTACTTATTTATTTGTGGTAATTATAAAATTCTGTATCTAATGTTTTTAAAGCTAAGCAAAAAAAAAAAAGAAAAAAAAGAAAAAAAAAAGTGGTAATTATATAAAAAAGTGGTAAAATTTAGAAGTACCATGTGTTTAATGTTAAATTGTTTTTAATTAAAAAAGTACTATGTAATAAATATGTGGTGGATGTAAAGTTAAATTGTATTTAATGTTCAGATGTGCTAATGTGCGATTAGGCCAAATGTGCGAATTATATACTTATATTTTTGTGTTTCAAAGACACAAACATGTGCAGTCTTTCATTTTTGTGTTTCACATACACAAACATCTAATGTTCTTGTTCCAAAAATAAAAAAAATCATGAGTGGTAAATTTAGTGTATTTTTGGTTTGTGAAGATTTAACGTTTGGTGTATCACTTCTAAAAAGTACTACGTACGCACAACTTGTTACCATCGCCAGGAAAAAGTTCAACATCGGGCAAGACTATGATATTGTCCTATCATACAATGTTGGAAAAAATTCTGTCCACATTGTTGACGATGATGATATGACGTTTTTTTTAGATCAAGTCTTGAAAGGGAAATCTACCGTGTTGCATAATGTGTATATTAAAAAGATTGAAAAAGTCTCAAAGGTAAATCCTTCTTCATCTAATACTTTTGAATTTGATCTTAACTTTCCCCCCATTGGATACGATGAATTATGTGTTGATTTTGACAACAAAAATAATCAACCAGAAAGTGAAGCTATACAAAATACCGAACCTATTTTATCAAACAACCAATGGAAAAGTAACACATTCACATATATGCCTCCTCCCCCCGAACAACCAGCGCCGCCTATTAAAATGCAAAAACTAGGGTCCCATAATTGCAAAAAAATTATAAAAACGGGAGATGAATTTGATAGTAAAGCACAATGCATGTACGAAATTGGTGAAAAGGCTATTTCAGAAGGTTTTCAATATAGAGCAAGAAAAACAGATAGGTACAGGTATGACGTGGTTTGTAGGGGTCACAATTGCAAGTGGAAAATAATTTCATCTAAGGCAGAAGATAGCATGCGATGGGTAATAGGTACAGTAAATGACGTTCACACTTGTGACCGAACAGAGCTCTTTCCCAATCACCGAAATGCAACCGCTAAATTGTTGGGTCATTTGTTGACACCGAAGATGGGAGATCATAGTCGTGTATATAAACCAAAGGACATAATAACCGACATGAACCTTGCATACAATATCGACATTTCGTACAAAAAGGCATGGGGAGGAAAAAATATAGCATTGGAGACGTTGTCTGGTTGCCCGAAAAATTCTTTTTCACAATTACCTTATTATTGTTATAATTTGAAGTTGAAAAACCCGGGTTGGGTAACACATATTGAGACAGATGATGACGACAGATTTGAGATGGTTTTTATAGCATTTGGTGTTGCGGTAATAATTTTTATTTATTTATTTATTTATTTATTATTATTATTATTATTATTATTATTATTATTATTATTATTATTATTATTATTATTTATTTTTGTAATTCTAATCCTTTTTTTTTTTTTTTTTTTTTTTTTTTTAATTTTCAAGATTCGGGCTTTCTTGGATCACTTGCGCCCACTAATAATAATTGATGCAGCTCATCTTAAAGGTACATACCTAGGTACAAACTTGCTCGCCGTTGGAATGGATGGAAATAATCAGATTGTTCCTCTAGCGACCGGTGTATCTCAGGGTGAGAGTGGGAGATCGTGGACATGGTTTTTGACACACTTGAAAGAATGCATTGGCGAAGTTCCAGATTTGGCTATAATATCTGATAGACATCTAGGAATACAACAAGCTTGTCAAACAGTTTTTCCGGATTCATTCCATGGTTTTTGTTGTAGACACTTGATGTTGAATTGCAAGTTTGGACAAAGTAAAAGGCTTAAGGCTTTGTATTGGAGGACTTGCAAATCTTACACAACCGATGATTTTGATGATGCATTCTCACAACTTGAAAGAAAAAGTGAAGAAGCTCACAAGAAACTACTCGATGCTGGAGTTATGTACTGGTCTAGGGCATATTGTACTGGAAAGCGTTACAACTATATGACTTCGAACAGTGCTGAGTCAATCAACAGTTTAACAAGGCACGTTCGAAGATCTCCAATCTCAATGTTAATGGAATATTACAGAGGGCTTGTTCAAGATTGGTTTTGTGATAAACGAGAAAAGTACCAAGGTATATGTATTTAAATTATTATTATTATTATTATTATTATTATTATTATTATTATTATTATTATTATTATTATTATTATTATTATTATTATTATTATTATTATTATTATTGTTATAATGTTGTTTTTATGCCAAACTTTAGGTGCAACTGCGGGTGAACTTAGTGAATGGGCTACTGCAAAAGTGAAGGACAGAGTTTTTAAGAGTGCAAATTGGACAGTGACTGCAATTGAACATAGAAGACTTTACGAGGTAGATGATCGCAAAAAGAAACATATTGTGAAGATCAAGGAAAATGATTGCACCTGTCGAAAATGGCAACTATCAGGTTTGCCATGTGGTCATGCTATAGCTGTTTGTAGATTTAAAGGATTGGCAAGTTGTAATCATTTGGCGCAAAGTTGGTTTAGAACAACAACTTTAAAAGCGACATACCAAGGTTTGGTATATCCTGTTGGAGAAATTGCGAGTTGGGAGCTCCCTACTAACTTGCAGGTAGTAAAGCCACCGAGTATGGCTACACGCCAAGCTGGAAGACCAAAGAACAAAGATAGGATTAGATCACAAGGTGAGGAACCAAAAGACGATTCAGTTGGAAGGTGCGGTTCAGCTATTTACAAACGAAAAAAAAAGGTAACTCAAAATGGTGAAATAAATGTGGTAATATTTATTTGATTGTTGTCAAATGTATTCGATTCAGTTGTATTCGATTGTTGTCAAATGTATTAACTTGATAATTATGACCTGTTTCCTTATAGGCAATGAAAAAGAAAATAAGAGCCTCAATCAACCTCGGAAGCTTGCAAGGATCAATGTCTCAAGGATCACTACCATCAATGTCGCAAGGATCACTACCATCAATGTCACAAAGCTACGATCATGTTAACTTGTCTGACCCATAATTGAAGTTAACAATTGAAGACAAATTGTTTGTTTTAGAAAACAAACCTATATATATGTACTTTAACTATGCTCTTAACTATAAGACATCTATCTATGTAGACTTGATAAGGTCAGAGTGCGAAATAAATGTTATGGACATCTATCTATAAGACATCTATCTGTGTACATCTATCTAACTATAAGACCTCTATACGGAACATATATTTGATAACAACATTCTTAATAGATAACATTCTTAATACAAAGTTAGATACATAGATAACAACATTCTTAATACAAAGTTAGCACATACATGTTCTCCCGCAAAAAACGCAAGAGACCATGTTCAAAATTACAAAGTTAGGACATTGATGTTACTCGTTATATGTGGAAACAATAACATGTCACAACCATTGGATTCAAGGACAGTGTATCTTGTTCTGAAAATAATAACGGATCAAGCCCTCTCGATATGCAAGTGCTGCCTGAGTTGGATTATCGACATGCAAATGAATTCCATGAGCCAACCTGTATAACCAAATTCAACAAGGGTATCAGCATAAAGATGCTGATGAATTTTCCTGCCAAGACTTAATGGAAAAACTTATAAAGAAAACTATGTTTGCGACGCTTCATTAGTTTTATGAATCAAATATCAAGTTATCAACTAACATCTGGAAAAGGTTGAGTACAAATGTTTATGTTGTTAAAGAAAAATTTAGCACCCTTCACAAAAAGTGTTCTTAGTAATTCTTGTGGCATACTATGATGACCTGTAGATGCTTCTGAAACTGCCTAAAAGACTTGTCTGTGCTATGATACGAAGAAGTGCGGATGTATAAAATTATTCCACATAAATGATGCAATTTTCAGGCAAGTAGTAGTACACACAACCTCTGTTTAAACAACTACTTTTCTCAGTTCCAAAATACTTGTAACAGTCAACCAATTGACTTGCAATTACCTTTTGATGATGACCATGGGTGATTATACTTTTTCTAAAATAAGTAGGAAGGTCGATTACTAACCTGTATAGAAACATGCAGGCAAAGACTCCACAATCACCAAATACCCCACCCTGCTTTGGAACGTTCTGTGCAAGACGAAACTTTATTTTGTAATTATCCGGGTTCATTCGTTTCTTCTCAAACACACCTGCCTCATGTAGAATCAAGGGAAGATTGACCGCCAAACAGTTCCTCATATTCAGATACCAATCACGACCTTCCTCTTCACAACGGTATACACTGTCATAAAATATAACATTACCGGAATGTATGTGAAACTGGGCAACAGTCCAATGTTTCTTAGGTTCATTTATCGGAATGAAAACCTACAAGGAATGCACATAAATAAATTATAATAAAATAAAAAAAATTAAAAAATATATATAAGATGTGTTGGAAATAAATACCCGTTCAACATCAGCCCATGCCAATTTGTAAACTTCGTTATTAGCATAAAATATTGGCAACGAATCTTGAAGTAGAAGTGTCAAGAAGTAACTACTAACTATGGACCAATCTGCATAAGATGGTCTAAAGTGCCACAAATACTTCACCCAAATCTCAATGTGCTGTCGTCATTTCAGAAAAAAAACAATAATTACATAAAGGTCGTTAAATCCATCAATTTGTTTAAAAAAATATAAAACTATTTAAATTATATTTTACCTCGTCGCGGAACCATCCTTCACGAGTCTCATCCAGACCAACAAAAGAATCCCAGAAATGATGATCTACAACAATATCATTGCACCAAGGAAATTTGCAACGAGACTGGCAACTATTTGTAATAAACGCCTCCAAATCACGATGAACAAAAACTTTATCAATCCTTGTTGATGGTCGTTTTAAATCCTACACGTTATAAAAAAATATTAAAGTACGATGAAATACAAAGGAGTTAACTGGGAGTTAACTGGGAGTTACTTCTATTGAGTTGATCAAATCACGATGAAATACAAAGGAGTTAATATACCTCTTCCCAAGGTTTGAGATCTCTACACATCTGGAGCATAAAAGGAGTTAACTGGGAGTTACTTCTTTTGAGTTGATCAAGGGTGGGTACTTTTACATCAACATCTGCTTCCGTAAACTCCGGCCTGAGAACTAGTTCATATTGCCTCTTCTTTGTTCCACAACTTTCGAAAGCACGCAGAATGTGAGGCTTTTTCAACATCTGGTTTCTATTCTGCACACTTTTTTCCTCTTCCTTTAGGACTCTTAACCTCTCTTCCCTTTTTACAGATAAACGTCGAATCTCAGCCTCTTTCTTTTCAGCTGACACATTCTCTTGGGTAGACACTAAAACACAATCATTCTATTTGAATGAAACAGAAATATAAACAAATTTCAGAATTAAATTAAGGTTTAACTTAAAGTTTTGCATGTAATATGTTTAAAGTTTTGCAAACCTCTTCAACATCATAAAGGTTTAACTTCACATCTTTGCGGCACTCGTCCTCAAACAAATCTAGGAAATTATCATTGAAATCTGTGCAATACTCATCACCAAGATGAGAGTCCTTATCATGGTTGTCTAATTTATCCTGTAAATATATTAAATAAAATGTAAGGTACTCAGCTAATTATAAAAAAATCTTGTTATGTTAATGTACGCAAAAATTACCTTTTCAAGTTAAATCAGCTATGTTTATTAAATATTTTAATTTGTATAAGTTAATTCTCTTTGACATTTCTTTTCTTAACAATGGATTTAGAGAGGAGCCGAGTATGTCAGGGCTAGGGATATCCGAGAGCACAGCTAATGGAATGGTGAATTCGATTAGGGAAACATCAGAAGAGGGACTGAGGTGGATGTTTAAGGTTGGTGCTCAAAGTGAGTGGTATGTTTTTGCAGCAACGGTTGTGGGACTGTGGATACTTTCCAAGATTGGCGGATTAACGGACCTGGTTACTCTTGTCTACATAGGTATCTTTTACTTATGCTTTATCTACTCACCAAGAGTTCGATGTATAGTGTTCATGGTCCATTGATTCATGTGTTGGTGTTATCAGGGACTGTCGTGGGTATGACACTACCCGTGATATGGCACAAGTACGACTATAAGATAAGGGAGCATGGATAGATGAGAGGGTTGTGCAGAAAATAAAGAATAAACTCAACGCCAACTCACCAAGAGTGGAGATCAAGGAGAAGAAAGTTGAATAGCAGTCTCGCTGCAAATATGTATGCATCAAGGCATCAAGCTGCTATGCAAGGTGTCAATGTTTTATAATAATGTACTGTAAATATGCATCTAGATTTGTATACGAGTTCATATCTAAGTTTTTTGGGTTACAATTTGTGTGAAATAAGGACGAGTAACTAAGATGGCAAACATGATTTGATTTATTATAGATGTAAACTGAATTTAATGTGACTAGCTTGGTGTTTTTAGTACATCATTTGGTTGCAAAACTGCAACCAGCATTTGCAGTAGGGAGGACAATACTCTTGCAAATGTGTGCCATTTATGTGATGTTGGCGTCATATATTTTACTGAACAGGTTGATTAGTATATGCACATTTATGTGATGTTGGCGTCAAAAATGCAATTGCTTTAACGAGATTTGCTCACAGATTTGAACATCTAAGAGCAAGAATATATGCATAACTGGCAGTGGTAGACCATTGTTTGCGTCAATATGTTGGTGAGAATGTACGCAAAAATTACCTTTTCAAGTTCTTTCTCATCAACGTTGTACAATTTGTCCTGCATATGTCCAACCTTCATTTTTTTCGTAATATACTGTGTAACACAAAAGATCAAAGGTATGGTTAAGTTTATAAACAAACCTGAATAATGGTTTCAAATAAGCTATAACAAGAGACATATAGTTAATTTTATAAACAAACCTGAATAATGGTTTCAAGTTTGTGAACCCGTGATCTCAAACTGTTGACCTCTGCAGGTAACAACATAAAACCATTACATATACCCTGCAATGTCCTAAGACGATCCTGAATACTATGTTTGGCATGTGGCGCTGGAACTTCATTGTCAATCTCATGCATTTTCACACGAAGTTCTGCTCGTTTATGCAAATAATCTTCAAAAAGCCCTCCACGGCTAACAACAGGAGCGGGTCTCGGTGCATACCAGTTAAAAAACCTAATGCCTTTGGTGTACCATTCTGATTCAGCCTCAGCTCTCGTAGGATATAGATCGTGGTTTATTTCTTTCACCTAACAAAAATATAAAACTCACTTATATGTAAAAATGGCTCAGCCAGGGATAACTTATAAAATGAACAAAATGAACACTTGCCTCTGGAAAAAGCTGCCCAAAATCATCCGATCTTTGAAAAGGCACAACCTTAGACCATGAAAGTGCTCTTGGGATAAGATCGAGGTCCTTACTCCACCAACGCAAACTCTGAGTAGAAACCTCTAAAATCCATATCTGCAAAAAACAACCATTTATTAAAAGAATTAAAATTAAAAAAACAATCCATTAAAAGAATTTGTGTAATTATTCTGACCTTGAAACCTAAAACAAACCCGGCTAAAGAATATTCCAACTTCTGTTTTGAGTAGATATTTCGAATGGCATCATACAACTGTCTCCAAATGTGTTCCCCCCAATTAAAGTCATTCCAGTTTTCAAAATTCTCAACCATCCTAAGATATACATCATCCACCACAGAAGACATTTCACGCCCCATAAATATGACCTGCACTGATAACAAAAGACAAACTCGAACAGCATCTTGATCAGATAGTTTTGAAAAAAGCTCTTCATCCTCAATCAAACATAGGAGATCTATGGTTTTTACATCCTGACCTAGCTTCTCAGGAAATACACGGTCACGAAAAATGATATCACCAGTTCTAAACTTACGGAAACTAGGCAAACCAAATTTAAAACCAGTTATGAGGTGAAATTGGCGGCGTCCAAAATGAAGATGATGTCCATTGACAAGATAAATAAGTGGCAAATCATAGTGTTTATCATCAGACTTAATTTGTTTTTCAAGCATGTAATGTATAAGACTCTCTTCGTTCTCAAGGTAAGTTAAATCCAACCATGGACCAAAGCATGTTGACCGAAACAGTGTACGACGATCGTCAGATAATCTGTCTTTAATCAATTGAAAGTAATTCAATTTGCTTCGAATGTGAACCTTGACACCAGATGCCTGTATTAGTAAACAAAATTGTAAGAACACTATTTTCATTTTTATAATGCAATGTATAGCAAATGTGGTTAAGAAATTGGCAGAAGGACAATAAGCACTTTAAAGGGCAAACTAGCCAGAAGGGTTTTACAAAACAACAATATATACAAGCTATAAACCTGTGAACAGGGCAAATTCAGGAAAAGTAGTAGTAAAAATACTCTAATAAAGATAAGCAGCAAATCTAATATTGTCCTAAAAGCACAAGACCTGAAACCTAGTATTAAACCTATAGAAAATAAACAATTTAAGTTAAGCTAATATGAGTTGAAAAAGGGCTTGAGAGCCTGATGCAGGGGAGCTGTTGGTTAACTGTGAGCTAGCATTTAACTAAACTACTTATACAAGCTGTTATGAACTAGGACTTTTAAGATGCCAACTAAAAAGCTTTTAGACTACTGAGTAATACTTAACTTAACTTTATAATTAATACTAACTCTGATCTAAGGCAAACTGAAATTCAAATTTGGACCAAAGCAAAGAAAATCCTGCACAAAAACCTGAGCCAAACACCCCTTTATGGGTGAACTGTTTTTGTATTCCACATGATTAAGGGATACCAACTTACCAAGCACGTGCCTAAGATATTCTATCTTATTACAGTAATATATACGAAAGTGAAGTTAACTTTGTCATTGGCTTGTATCAACTATTAAGTTGTCATTGGATTGAATAACAAAGTTTGTTACTGTAGTATTATCACCCGATAACCCGAATCACCCGACCCGACATAACCCGACCCGAATACCACCCGAACCCGATAACCCGAGCAAAGAAAATCCTGCACAAAAACCTGAGCCAAAGACCCATAATGTAAATCTAAACTACTTGAAAATTGAAATAAGCTAAGGAAACAAGCTACAAACCTAAAAACTTAATCAATTAACTTGCAAGGAACATTTAAACCTAACCTCAAATGGAACATAAGTCAAATCATGGTGGACAGTTGAGCAAGGATGGTGTAGGGGTGCAGCTTTGAACAGGCTACTATGAGGGCTGTTGGGGCACAAAACCCAGGGCTGCAAAGTGGGTCAAATGGGGCACAAAAAGAAAAAGTCTACCTACAAACCTTGAATCCCAGCTGTTAGGCTTATGTAATAACAGGGAAATAAGCTATGGATTTTATGACTCTCTTAACCTAGTATTACCAAATGCAACATGTAATAACAAACAAACAACCAAATGCAACATCTAATCCTATGCTCAGTGGGTTACACAGTAACCAAGAACGGGTTATTTCATATATCAATCCTAATGAGGTACGTGCAACTCCATATAACATAAAAACCCGGTAATAGTTTTTGTACCCGTTTTGACCCAAACTCATTTGCCAAAATAAGCACTTATAAGCTAATGAACAGTAATTCTACAATAAAACACATAATCAGATACCTTATTTAAGCTCATTTTTCACTTCTCAGCTTCTCACCTATTCGGCAAAAAAAAAAAAAAAAAAAAAAAACAACAATAAACAACAATTAAATAGTAAACAACAACAATTAAATAGTAAACAAAAACAAAAAATGAAAGAAAATAGATACCATTTCATACGAGAGAGCAACAAAATAATTGAAAGGATTCGCAAATTAGTGTGTGTGGATTTGCAATAATTGAAAGGATTCATGTTTATGAATCAAAAATAAAGACAAATATGCAAAATAAAAACTGAAAATGTTTGAAAAAGAAATACAAGAAAAAGATTTTGATTCAGAAAATGTGGATTTTGTTTCTTTTCCAATGTTACTTTTTGTACAACTTTCGCACATTAGCCGAAAATCGCACATTAAAAATCGCACATCTGAATTAAGAAGTCAAACAGCACGTGTTGTATATTTAAAATCGTGTGGGCCTGCAAATGATTGGTTATGTACATTTGGGATGGACACGTGTCAAGTTTCTGGTGAAATCGCACATTCGCACAATCGCACATGACTCTTTTGAGAAGGGCACTTATTTTTTGCATGATTTTGGAAAAGCTAAAAGTTTTTGGCATCATTTGGGAATTTGCTCTTAAAGAAATAATTTGTTAACAACTAAAATATTGATTGACCTACCATCATAGTAATACATAATCAACAAATAGTGATAGAACATCACCTTGAAACATCTGTTAATGTACTTTAATTTCTATTGGTGTTTGAATACTTTTTGTAGTGGAAAATTACTTTCAAAAAGACATTGCGAAGCAAGACTATTATTTGTTCTTACTATACTCAAGCTTAAAATAATACTACTGTATTTGTTTATTACTCGTATATTATTATAAATAGATGTTGTTTTTCCTATATTTATTTGGTAATTACGTGTCTTTCCAGCGAGCTTTAGATATATATACTTTTTCTATCTTATACTAAGAGTTTACGCTAACTACACTAACTACACTTCTCATCAATGAAATATCATATCTACTAATTAAAGTGTATTTTCATTAGTTGAATATAAAATGAACACTTATTATGCGACATTCAAAAATAGTTATATAGACACTTGTTTCCTATTTACAGGCTAAAATTAGAATTTCGAAAAAGGTTAGTTTGGTCATTAAACATAGAATTGTCATTTCAAGAAATGAAGTAAGAAATGCATTCAGAACAGCAATCATGAAGAAAACATCATACACTACCATCAAATCATATCATATACATCCAATCACTTTTTTGTTGTTGATAACTTGTGGTATTCAAAGACCTGGACTATTAAATCTCGGGGGGCGAAAAGCCATTGTCAAATATTAGAAGGGTACCCGCGCAATGCGGCGGCGGTACTCGATGACTATATTTGTGACGAGCAAATATTTTTCATTTTAAACATTTCTTATTTAGTATTGTCTCAAATACTTTAAAACGTAGTAAATATATGTTTTTTAAAAGTATAATATTTAAATTATTAATAGTGTAGTGTGTGTTTAGAAGCTGAGATAAAACTGTGTTAGTTTGTTAGCTTTATATATATAAATATGCATTAAAAGGTAGTTATAGTATAAACGTTTCTTTTTTTAAAATCACATTGCATTTTTTTTTTAATTGGGTTGTTATATCACATTCATTAAATGGGTTATTGCAAGTTAATGAGGTTTATAAATATTAGTGGCTCCTACAATTAAAGAGATTAAAATTCATAATGTAACTTAACTCCTAATATTTATATGTAGTTAAGATTAGTTTGAATTCCTTCCAATTAAAAAAATGATTTTGGTCTTATGTTTTCAAGACTTTCTTTTTAAGAATGACCTAAATGCATTATAATTTAGTTAAGATATTCGTAACAAAAGAAAAAGTATTGTTAGAGCACACGGTGTCTTAAACCATAAGACGCATTAAGTCGTTATTTTTTATTTACTTTTTGAATTGTAATAGTTGGATTGAGTTTTTTTTATTATTTATTTATTTATTTTTATTAATTTTAAAATACTCTATCCAACTGTTACAAAAATAATAATAATATATATATATATATATATATATATATATATATATATATATATATATATATATATATACACCTTAAACTTTTTTTTATCATTTAAAAATCTTATAAATATCTTTAGAATTTTTTAATTTTTATACACACTTGTACCTTCACATCTCAACAATACTACACTTTTTTTTTTTTTTTTTTTTTTTTTTTTTTTTTTTTTTTTGTCAACAACCCAATAAATATATTACTCCAAAAAGCATTTAAGTACAACGGATATGAGTGAATCCCATATCTCAGCCTGTTACATAGGCGAAAAGCTTACATAACAAGATACTTCCTATTTTCTAAACAAGAAAACAAACCACTAACCACATGATAACAAAAGACACTGACAAAAATGTAAACTACTTCCTACGACCTTGGAGATTAAAGCCATATATGACATTAAGAGCATCTAAATTTCCAGGAAGATCATAAATTTGCTTCGAATAATCATCATAGTCATCATAGTCATCAAACTCATCTTCACCCTCCTTTATTAGGACCAGATTGGCCACCACTATTACTCTTCTTCTTAGTATTGACCGTTTGAAAACCATCATAAACACTTGGTGTAGGCTGAGTAGTAGTTGGAACAAATTTAGGACAATCAATCAGAGTATGACCAAAAATCTTACACTTATCACAACGAGGTGGTTTTCACTCGTATTCAACCCGTATCTTCTCAATAGTCGAACCCGACCCATCAAGTAAAGGTATCTCAACAGTAAGGCTGTCCCTAAGCACCTCATCCGAATTCACTTCAATCATGCATCTAGCAAAACTACTACGGCCCTACGATTCCTTGCACATTTGGCTAGTATAAGCATCTAACCTTTTGGGCGTACCAATCAATATGGCAAGAAGACTAAGGCCATCATCAGAAAACATAGCAAGAGGAACATCATGGAATTTAACCCACACTGGGATATTGGTCAAATACTCTTTAAGTAAGTTGGTATTCAATGTCCATGATTTATGAATAATTGGTGCATTTCTAATAAACCAAGGACCATTTTCAAGAACATCATCAACACCTTTCTTCGAATTGAACTTAAAGAAAAAGAATTCCTTTGTATTCATCATAACCTTTTGTATACCAAACTTAGCCCATGCATTGCGTACATAGTAATCAACAACAGGAAAAACAAGGCATTGACCAAGGAAATACCCATAAAGAGTATTCTCAAACCTAGTGTTCACCTCTTCAATCACTTTCATAGGGACAGAAAGATCCACACCATTTGATTTCGTGCTACATTCCATCCTACGAAAGTTAGATGTGTATTTCTTAGGTTCATTAGAATTAGCACAAGCATATGATGTCAGAGGTTGTTTCAAAGCATCCTCGCCAACCTTATCAATACCAACAACCACATGTGAATTCATATCAACCTTTTCAGAACCTTGAGCTTGGTTAGCAGCACCATGTGAACCATTCGGATCATTACCAAAAGAATCAAGTGAAACCGGCTTCACTTGTTTATTCTTGTCCACTAGTGTAGATAATTCAATATCACCATCCTCAGCACTCCACTCAGTAATAATAGGACAAGACGGTACATTCAAAGTGACACTATTAGGGTTCATCATTGAGGCTGAACTCAACTCATCAAAGCTAGTAGTGACTGTAGCCGCGTTAGAAGAATTAGCTAACAAGTCAAGTATAGGATGCGTCGCCACACCTGTAACATGCTTAGGTCGAGAGTTCTTTCGTTTCCTCACAGTCACCTTCGAAAAATCAACATTAGCAATGTTATCTTTAGCCATAGGGCGTGACAAAGTATTATGCTCCTCTCCCAATCTCGACATCAAAAGAAACCCAAAAACCCTTTAACAAACAGATCATATAACCAGAACCACGCGAACACGCTTAACAGAACCACGAAAACAAGAAACAATTAATAGTAGCTTCAAACGCAACTGGGTAAAACTCTAGCAAAAACTAGGGTTTATTCGAACATGAAGGCACAACTAACCCATAATATAATAATTGGACCAATAATTGAAATATGATTGCGTTAATAATTGTAGAAGTCCAATTAAATTTCAAAATAGAGAGAAAAGCAATGAATAAAAAATCCAATCAGCGTACAAAAACCCTGACAATAGATTTAATCTTATACCAACCGACCCATGATGTAACTTAAAGAATTAAGAAAACATTAAAGGGATCAATTGATAAAAGAATTAAATTCAGGATCGAAAAAAGGGGTTGTTAGGGTTGAATCGCCAATTTCGCCACAGGATGTTTTTTTGTTACGCTAGTTTGCAAACTTTACTTCTACTTCACAAAAATGAATCCCGATCAATCTTCATTGATCAATCAAATGCTTTCCAACCCCTAAAATCAAATAACAAATTCATCATCTTCATCTAATCCAAAAACAACAATATCCACAAATTCCTATACGTCAAACGCCAGCATTTGGCTCGTCATACCAAATCCCAAACTAATTTATCAATTTTAACCCATATCCTACACCCGAGCAATTCCAACTAATCTAGCAATTTCAACTTTAACAACAATTCTAACAAACCCAGCAACTATACCAACAACAATTTTCCCAACAATAATACCAACAAACCCAGCAACAATCCCCACAACCGAAACAATCCAAAGACGCGAGGACTCATCACCCAAGAAACATGGCAAAGGAAAAGGAAAAAATCCTCGCAAAAAAGAAAAGAAAACCGAAATAACTCGTACGTTATGGACTCAAACCGAAGAGTTAATTTTGACGGAATGTTTGTTACATGTATCCGAGGATCCAAACACAAGCTCCGACCAAAACAATGACACATTTTGGTAGAATTCTTGTGGAATTGATGGATCGTTGAAGCTCGAGGTTGTTTAGACCTCATAGGATCTAGGGCAAACAATAACAATGATAATAACAATATGCAGCGGAATAGAATGAATCAAAGTTATTGACACAAGGTTTTTCCTCAATCACCTCCAATATGTATTTGATCAGAATACAACGTATTACCTAAGTGTAATAGGGATCTAAGAACTCTCAGACCTTGGAGGAATACGAACACAAACTAACTAGTTCTAGTCGTTTACAATGAACCACGACCTAGAACACACACACACTTTTCTAGTCGACTACATTGTGAAAGACATAATAAAACCTATACCCTACGTCTCTTTATATAGAGAGATATTAGGGTTTACAAAGAGATAAGTATAAAACTAAATACAGAATATTATAAAAATCGTTTCTTCATAATAGAATATTTCCTGTATCTTGATTCTTTGTAGCTTTCTCTCTTTGTCATCTTTAGCCCTTCTTGTTTCATTCTTTTATCTATTTTGTCACATCAAATCAAGAATCCCAACAATCTTCCCCTATTTGATGATGACAAAACAAACAAAGTCGTGTACGAACTTCCCTAGACGAAGTAGAGAAGTTGAGATGTAGACATCTCCCTGAATGAAACAAGTATGTCTTCCCCTTAATCCATGCCATGCCACCACAATATTTCTTCCCCTTTTTGTTATCAACAAATAGAGAATGAATAAACCGTAGAAACTTCCCCTCGAGTGATGCATGTACATAAAATGATTCTTCAAATCTGTAGGCTTTATATAATGATCACTGATGAAGAAAACTGAGTATGACGAATTTGATGAAGAAGTTGAATTTTCCAAACTTGTGTCTTATGTCTTGTACTAACCATGTGACTCCAAACTTATACCCAAAACTGAATATATAAGTAGACCGCGATCCCATGACAAATCCTCATATTTAATGAGACACTGAGCACTACAATGTAACTCCTTTAAGTGATAGTTAACTAGGTCTTCGTCCATCCTCCCCTTGACCTATGAAAACTAGATTTGACAAGTCTTCGTCACCACCGTATAAAACAAACAAGTTATCTTCAAAGTGCTACACCCACTTTGAGATATAATAAGAACACAAACCTGTGAAACTCAACTACAACATCAAATAAATGATATTCACCTTTCTTCGTAATCAATTAAGTAATAAGAACGAGCCTTTGAAACCTTTAAGAACAAACAACCATCTTCTTGTGTGTGTAAACCAAAACCAATCAAACATACGTACTTCCCCTCACTACTTTTAAAACATCAAAACACAGCAGTAGGAACAATATATATTGAGCAGCAGTGTGCTAGCAGCAGAGTACTAAAGCTAGCAGCAGATTGAAAATTCCCAGCAGCAGAGTATTACGAGAGCAGCAAAGTCAAATAGAAGTAGCAGTAGAGTCGTACTTGTAGCAGCAGAGTGAACAATAAGCGTAGCAGTAGTGTTAAGCAGCAATATTAGATAATCATTGACCAATTCAGTAACCAATAGAACCAATAAAGCAGCAACACAATACCAAAACAATATTAATTCAGCTGCTTACAATCATCCCACACATATGTAAATTCAATAATCACCGTCCCATGTGTTGGAAGCAAATCGAATAATAATAATAATGACCAAACAGTGAATCCCATATCTCCAATCACAAAATCAGTACGAAGTAAATACTTTACACCGACCCATGATCTTTAATTGTACGCATCTACAATTCTTTTTCTCACTGACCGATTTAGTAATTAAAATAATCATCAGCACTTGGTTTAAATAATCAAACCCACAAACCAATTAATAACCTTGTCCCACAATTAATGAAGAATTAATTTTGTCCAATCAGTATGCAATATATCATTAACAATAGACGACAAAGCAGCCAATGATTCAAAAATAATGACAGATCCATGATGAGCGAATATCATTAAATCGAATATTAGCCAATCAATTGTAGGAACCATGTACTATATGCCAAGCAATATTAATAGCAAATTCCATCTCCCATAAATGCATAGTACTAGGTTAATTCATCTATCTTTTTCCTTTTATTGCATCGACAAACAATCAGTAAGACGACAACCCATGATCAAAGATCAAAATTTATCTTTTTCAGTCGTCGTACAGAAACAAAATATGCAGGTCGATACCAAAAAAAATTTACGATTACCTCATAAACCTTAAACAGTCAATCGTACTCTTTCTGAAACAGCTTCCTTCAACAAATTCAACCATGAAAACCTTGATAAACCCTAGATATCACGAGCAACCCTCTCTGATACCACTTGATGGATCGTTGAAGCTCGAGGTTGTTTAGACCTCATAGGATCTAGGGCAAACAATAACAATGATAATAACAATATGCAGCGGAATAGAATGAATCAAAGTTATTGACACAAGGTTTTTCCTCAATCACCTCCAATATGTATTTGATCAGAATACAACGTATTACCTAAGTGTAATAGGGATCTAAGAACTCTCAGACCTTGGAGGAATACGAACACAAACTAACTAGTTCTAGTCGTTTACAATGAACCACGACCTAGAACACACACACACTTTTCTAGTCGACTACATTGTGAAAGACATAATAAAACCTATACCCTACGTCTCTTTATATAGAGAGATATTAGGGTTTACAAAGAGATAAGTATAAAACTAAATACAGAATATTATAAAAATCGTTTCTTCATAATAGAATATTTCCTGTATCTTGATTCTTTGTAGCTTTCTCTCTTTGTCATCTTTAGCCCTTCTTGTTTCATTCTTTTATCTATTTTGTCACATCAAATCAAGAATCCCAACAGGAATACAATGACCAAGCCACAAAAAAAGGTACATGACGTGTAACAAAAAATGTTGATTAGAAAGTGGAAGCCAATGACCCGAGAAGTCGGGAAGTATAACGCGACTGCAAACCAAACCAAGAGGATTAAAAGCATTGGGTGTAGTAGTGAGGGAGCCTCGCCAATCTGAGGTGTCCCTCGCCGTTGCACTGGCTTAGAGCCTCGCCAAGCCATTCGCCGATTATTTGCGTGCGTGAGATTGAGGAAGTTGCATATTTTTTTACCAAGTTGTGTTATACAAACCCTCCCTATATTGTCACATCAGGGGGTTTTGTCAAACCGTTCAACCCGCGATGCATATCGTACAAACTGACGATGCGTGCAATGATTGGAAACCCTCCCTATTGAGGGGTCTAAATAACTTGCCCTTTATTTACCATTGCAAATGCAATAGCTACTTGGCTCTAAAAAAAATGTATACACTTTAAATTTAACACAACCACTTTTCATTCTATATAAACCCTTTTTACACAACAATTTTATACACAAACTAAAATCTTTCACTTTCATTTCCACACAAACTAAACTATTGAAAACTATTGAATTCGGATGAAAATGTATACCATCCGATGATGATGAGGTGACATTTTCTTTTTGAGAAACGCTTATCAGTATCACTGATCGTTGCAACAACAAGAAGCTCAAAGTTCATACTCGCGTAATCGGATAGAACGTGACAATGAAGTTGTTGAAGAATGTTTGATGACTGACAATTCTGGTGATGATCCAAAATATCCGGAGTCCTATTTTAGAAGCCGATATCGTATAAGCAGTAAACTATTTTTAGAAATAGTAGAAGGTACATCTACTTATACTGTCGATCCTATTCCTGGTCATTTTCTATTCTTTAAAGTCCGACCCAATTGTACGTTCCAATGAGTTTTAGTGTTATTATGAAATGCACTTTGGCCATACGCCAATTGGCATACGACACTGATGCACTTGATGAATATTTACAAATGGGTGAACATTGTGCACGCGATTGTCTCAATTTATTTTACTATGTGCATTATTGATTCGTTCATGCCGGAGTTTTTATGAAAACCCGACTTTAATGATATTCAAAATTTATATGCTACAAATAAGAGGGTTTAGAGGTTTTCAAAAATGCTTGGAAGCATTGATTGTATTATTTGGGAATGGACAAAATGTCCAAAAGCATGGCACAAGCAGTTTACAAGAGGTGAAAAAAAATATCCAATTATAATGCTTAAAGTTGTTGCGTTGTACTATTTGTGGATTTGGCAATTTTTGGTTGAATATATATATGCAATTATAATATTTTTGAAAGATATATATGCAATTCCCGCTTAAAATAAGCCAAGAAAAAAAAATACACTAATACAACTCTAATAGACATAAAAACTCTTTGCTGCCTTACAGGAAACCAACCGAAGATAAGTCTTTAGATTTCTTGATACGACACCCATAATTTTGATGGAACCCTAAAAATGAATCCTAACATCAACGATGTTTAAAACGAGTCTTCTATCACTTCAAAACTAAAAATAATTAAATTAATTATCAACTTGACGCTTTGGTTATCCATCTAATCACTTAACCCTATAATGTCGACGGGCTACATTTATTTATATTCAAGAGAACTCTATTCAAGAACATGCATGTTGTACGTATTATTAAAAGCAATTAAACATGAAATTTATGGTTTATTTGAAAAGCTTAAGGGTGTTTATCCGTTTCGTTATCGGGTTGTTCAGTTTATTCGATTAATTTTTTTTTGTATAACCGAAAACCGAACTAAACCGAATTCAAATTGGATTAAACCGAATTTGAATTCAGTTAGGTTTTTGAGTTGACCTGAATTACATAATTTATAATTTTTTTTCATTTATTTTTATAGCTTTTTAGCAAAAATAAAAATAAAAATAAAAATAAAAATACAAAAAATAATAAATAAACAAAAAACCTTAACAAATGTTATATTTATACTAAGAAAAAGTTTTATAGGGTTTTTATTGTATACAAAGATATAAAAAGTACACATATTTATATGAATTGGTTATCATTTTGTCAAAACCATATTCAAACCGAAAAATGAATATTTAATTCGGCTCGGCTTGGTTTTAGCAAATTCGATTTGGTTTACTCAGTTCGGCTCCATTTCGCTTTTTGGTTACTGTGAGTATTACGTTCCTGTGAGTATTACCCAAATTGTGAACACCCCTAAAAAGCTCACAAATTGTTCTTAATTCCAAGATATATTCGTTATACCACTTCCAACCGTGACGCGTCAGTTTCTGTCACCTCAACGCCACATCATCACTTCGCAAAGCGACAAGCCATTTGCAGTGGTCTTATGATTTATTCATAACGTCTAAAAATATTTGAAATTTATATCCCTTTTTTGTCGTTACAAAATATTTTAACTTTGTAAATTGACCACTTGCAACCATGTAAAAGTAGTTATAGATACAGATACAATTGTTCAAACTTATAATTGTAGAGACTTGTAAAGTTTCTTTACAAGTAAAATGTTGAGACGGACAACAAAACTGTATGAGTGAATACGAAACCTGAAACCTTATTAACGATTTCAATATAGACCTAATATGTACCCATCATGAAACTAGTTGTACGCAGTCTTAGAATGTTTTCAAGCCCGAGTCTTTCATTGGAAAACACGATCTCTATGTATGAACATACCTTACAATTTCTAAAAATCATTTGTTAGAACTTGTGTGCACGGTGGTACAACACATAACCAATACTACTAGCTACATCATTTGCCTATGGGATCACACATTAACACGAAATAGAAATCTTAGTTTATATATATATATATATATATATATATATATATATATATATATATATATATATATATATATATATATATATATATATATATATCAAAACAAATTAAAGGCTTACGAGATTGAGTACACAGGAAACTAAATAAAAGAGCGAAACGAGGACTAACTAACTAGTAAATGATATAATTAAATATTTTCATTTGACTAGTTAATTAAGGAGATAATTATGCTAATTAATTAAATGAGAAAAAACATTCCTCTACTTAAGGAAATTACATTATTCTCATTTATTAAGAAATAACCAAACGTACTGTGCTCCCCCCCCCCTCCCCCCCCCCCTCTCTCCATTTGCTCTAATGAAAACATAACACCACACAAACTTAACATTGTGTTTTGGTTTTCGTATTGATCATTTCTTGTAGTCTTGTGATTATCCAAGGGTTATGTTAGAAGACTAGCCATCTCAGGGTGATGAGGTCTAAAATCGTATGGTTTTATGGGGTCATCTAATCCTTAATTTAATACATTTTGTATCATTTATTTTTGAGTTTTAGGTATTTGGGAATGCTTTACTGGGAATGTACGAAACCCCGGCTCATTTGGATGAAGAATGGAAGAAAAAGACAAGTTTTTGATTTGTGACCAGCATTCGTGATGCTCTCACCAGAAGTGCTCATAAAGTTCAAAATAAAATCACCTTGCGATAGGTTAGTGTGTGGAGACACCCATCGCGACGTCGTTGCAACCTCATAATGACTCCGCAACAATTGAATCCTGACGCCATAATACTATGGCAGTGCAAATGAAACCTTAACTCGATTGATGGGCTGACGGCTTCACAGCTATAAGCTGACGCCGTCACGCTTACAAAAACTACATATACTTTTGTCTTGTTTCATATTTCATGTGGAATTTTTATAAGAATAACCCTAGAATATTTTGAAGAGTTTTCGTTTTATACCTTATGAACTCATATGTATTGATGAGATAAGTTCTTCTATTAATTATTCAATTATGTTTTCATTGTTTGCTTGATTATGTCAATTGCTTGTTCTTCAATTAATATGCTAGGTTAGATAATTTAGGGTTTACTTAAGGTTTGCATGAAAGTTGTTTAGTTTTTTATTCTTGCTTCCTATTGATTTCTTAATTGATTTTCTGTTTGTGATTCCTGTGATTAATTACGAAACCTGATTAATATATGTCCCTCTAATTAATTGATTATAAAATATTATCTATGATACATGACTAACATCTGTCACTCTATATAATGACCAAGAACACGGGCTAGATACCTGGATAACTCTTTCTTTAGTTCCCACGTCCCTTTAGTTAGTAATATAGTAACTAGCTATAACGTCCCTGTCTAATGCCCGTTCCTCTAGCTTAAGCTACAAAACCTGGCCATCACATGCTATTAGTTAGAACAGTACCTAGGAATACCAAGCATTCGGTTAATCAAAAAGCGACAATCAATAAGTAGAATTGGATAGCTAGCAAAGAGTAGTGTACCCTAGATAAATACGCCTTTACCTCCCATTGATTCACACCATACTTTACTTTTCTTGTTTATTCACTTTTCTCGCATTTAGGATAATCACTAGTCTTAAAACAAACTCCTCAAAACCCTAATAATTTACTTGCTTTCATTAAAATACAAAAAAACCAAAAACAATCTTCATTTTGTCTTTAGATCAAACGTCATATATCTCGATCCTATCTTACTATTTCCCTAGTGAACGATCTACCCCGGTCTTACCTATACTACAACTATTAGGTACACTGCCTAGTGGGTTGTAAAACTTCGGTGTTGCAACCGCCACATCAAGGTTTTGGCGTCGCTACCGAGGAATAGTCTAGGTTTCGTTTTCTATTTTATTTGGTCTAACTCACTAGATTCACATCAAGTGGGTATTTTGTAATTTTTAGTCTCTCTTATTTCTTTGTTTTTTTGTTCATAAACCTTTTCACTCGTCATCATAAAGGATGAGAATCTTCCAATTCTACCCGCCATACCACCTAAGGCCTGCAACTTACTAGATTCATATCAAGTAAGTATTTTGTCTCTAGCTTTCTTTAGTCTCTCTTAATTCTTTATCTTTTTGTTCTAAACCTTTTCATTCATCATCATGGAGGATGAGAATCTTCCAATTCTACCTGCCATACCATCTAAGGCCCGCAACTTAGGTGATCATTCCCGAACAAGATACGAGGGATAGCGTAACACCATTCAACTGCTTGAAGCAACCAATGTTTCCTACGTACGATCCGACACCATCCGGTTATTGCAAAATGGATGTATATTCCACGGACTCCGATCTAAATACCTAAACCAACACCTTAAGGATTTCGTAAAAATCGTAGATTCTATCGACCTTAATGGTGCTTCTAGAGAGACAAAACGCTTGCCTCTATTTTCATTCTCTCTACGTGATTAAGCTAGTAATTGGTTTGAGCATCTACCCGTGGGATCCATCTCGACTTGGATGATCTCACAACTCGTTTCCTAAGTTTTTCCCACCGAAAGAACTAGTAAACTATGTAATGACATCTTGATGAACTAACAACATCATGATTGTGAAATCGTAGAGGGGGGGGGGGGGGTGAATACGTTTCAGTTTAAAAATCTTTAAATTTGTTGTATCAAATATAGTATAAACCATTGTGTCAAGTTACGCCATTATTAGTCCGGTTTGTTTTTCTTTTCTAAAAACATCCATATTGTTAATACAAATATCGCCTAAAAACGTTATTTATATTTTACGATCTTTGCTAAGTTTTGTTAACGACAAAATGTAAACTTTAGTTTCTAAGTAAATCATAATCTTAGTTTTAAGACTTGCATAATTAGACATTTCCTACATTTTACATTTCACATAAAACACAACACTTTTTATTTCTTAAAATAGAAATGTCACATCACATTTATGATAAGTTTGTTAATATACATTTATGGAAAGATAGTGTGTTTGACTAATCATAAGTCTTCTTTCACAAGTTTGTGTTTGACTAGTTTTTATGAGATGTGACCTTGTTTGGTTTGTATGATTTATTGCAAAACCAACTGCAAGCCTGGCGGAACCTTGGGGGTACACGGGCGGAACCCATCTGAGGGTTCTGACGTATCCGCCAGACCTGCAGAAGGTTTTGCTATAAATACCAAGCCATATGTTTGAATTTTGGCTAATCACTCTACATCATATTTTCACACACATTCATTCATTCTTTCATCTAACCCTTTAACATCTCATTTCATATGTGAAGTTTCTTTTTGTAGCAAAGAAGTTCACGAGTTCAATTAAAGTTACAAGTATTCAACACAACGTTGCAAGACTTGTTAGCTTAGCATTGTGTAGACTTGTGTAGTTTACACTTCATTTGATTGTGTATTTTCAGTAGTAATTGGTTAGTATTTTAGTCCTTAAAATACAAAGTGTGACGGGAGTTGTTGTACCCTTGTAAAAGAACTAACGGGAGTGGTTGTACCCTTGTAAAAGAACTCGACATCTAGCTTAGTGTCGGTAAACGTGTATAAGCGACGTGCAAGGTTTTCTCGGCCGGTGAAAGGATCTTGTTGACTAGTGAAAGAAACTCTCGAGTTGGATACTCGGGGCGTGGACGTAGGGCAAGGAAAAAGAGTCCTTGTAGCCGAACCACGATAAATACTCGTGTTGTGGTTTGATCGTTTCTTTCTTTATACTTGCATGTTATATATTGTGTTTGTGTATATATCTTTGATTAAACGGAAAGTTTCAAAATATAATTAAACAAGTTAAAAAGATTTTAAACGGTAAACTATTCAACCCCCCTTCTAGTTTTCCACAATTGGCATCAAGAGCTACGTTACTTAAGCTTTTAAAATATATTGTGTTTTAAAACTTGAAATGATCCATGGATTTTGAAAATTACAAAGAAGGGCAATCTATGCAAAGACCACCACTTTTTGAAGCAAATGGTTTTATATATTGGAAAAACCGTTTTGAAACTTACGTGAAATCTAAAGATATAGATTTATGGTATATAATCATTGATGGTGATAATATAGCTACTAATAGTAAAGATGATGATCAAAAGAAATTGATTGCTAAAAATAATGAAGCTAAAATGATGCTTTACAATGCTTTGCCTAAGAAAGAATATGAAAGAGTCTTTATGTGTAAAACCGCCAAAGATATTTGGCAATCTTTAATAGTCACTCATCAAGGAAACTCACAAGTTAAGGATAACAAAATTGATCTTCTTGTTCAAAAATATGAACAATTTGTTATTCCCGAAGATGAGATTATTGATAATGCATTTGCTAGGTTTAACACTATTATTACTTCACTTAAAGCACTTGATGAATCTTTTTGTAGTAAGAATTTTGTCAGGAAATTCCTTAGAGCACTCCATCCGAAGTGGATAGCAAAAGTGACGGCAATTGAAGAATCCAAGGATCTTTCAAGCATGTCACTTGACGAGCTAATTGGAAACCTCAAAGTTCATGAAATGGTAATGGAAAAAGATTCGGAATTAGTTAGAGGCAAGAAAGAAAAAGTTAAGTCCATTGCCTTGAAAGCTAGAGTCCAATCAAGTGATGATGAAGAATCTACTTCGGATAGTGATGATGAGGAATATGCTATGGCCGTTAGAGACTTCAAGAAGTTCTTTCGTAGACGAGGGAAGTTTGTAAGGCAACCTAAAGATGACAAGAAAACCTTCTGAAAAGATCGTGATGATAGGAAAGGAAAGGTTGAAAGGAAATGCTATAGGTGTGGAAACACAAGTCATCTCATAGGAGAATGTCCAAAACCACCCAAGAGCAAGCCTCAACAAGCTTTTGTGGGTGGTGCTTGGAGTGACTATGAAGGAGATGAAGATGAGCCAAAGAATGATGATATTGCTCTCACGGCTCACGACTCAAATGAGGTACTCTCCGACTCATCTTATTCTTCTATTGATGATGACACCTTACAAAAAGAATATAACAAACTTTGTGAATTGAGCTTAAAAATCATAAACAAAAATAAATTTTTGAAAACTAAAAAGGAGTTTTTAGAAAATGAAGTTTATGAGCTAAAAGAAAAATCTAAGAGATTAGAAAAGAGTAAAGGTATTGACACATCATGCAAATCATGTGAAGAGCTTAAACTCGAAGTTGAGAAACTTAAAATTACTCAAAATGATATAATAAAACAAACCACAAAGTTTAAGAAGTTCGATAAGAGCATTTCTTGTGCGGATGAAATTATGAAACTTCAAAAGTCACCCTTTGATAAAACAGGATTAGGTTTCATGAAATTAGAAACTCAAATGGTCAAACGAAACAAGAAAAGAATGCACAAGAAACTAACAAAACTGCTACAGCAGCCTGCGGAACAGACGGAACCCAATTCAGGGTTCCGCCCGTTGAACCCAAAGGTTCCGCCAGGTCTGTTGCTGCAGTAACATCCTCCACATCGGATCGTTCAAAATTTGTTAAAGTCACATATAAAAATGGAACAAAACCTGCCTTTAAACCTGGAGTAGGACTTAGTAAAAACGAATTTAGAGCTAAGACTACTCAACCAAGACCTAAGACTCCAATTCCCAAACGCCCCTTTCCAAAGAGCAATTTCAACACACGACCAAACTACCAACATGTTTGGAACCAAAACACTCCTGGACATTACCAAACTCCAAAATACATGTCATGGAACCTTTATGTTCTACTTTCATACTTGGAACAAGTTAATGGTATGCTTAACCAAAATGGACCCATGAGAAATTGGGGACCAAATGTTTGAGTGTTTTTCGTAAAATAGGCGTGCCTCAAAGTTTGTTTGGAACCGGATGAATGGATTAAAGATAGCGGTTGTTCAAGGCACATGACGGGTAACAAAAGCCTCTTCTCAACCTATCACAAATGTGATGGAGGTAATGTTACATTTGGTAGTAAAGCTAAGAGCAAAATCATCGGAAAAGGTACAATCTCTCATGACTCCCTTTTTATAGATGATGTAGCTCATGTTGATAACTTAGGTTTTAATCTCCTTAGTATTAGTCAACTTTGCCGTAATAAGTATAATGTCCTTTTTAGTGAAAACGGAAGTAAAATACTTAAAGATGGTATAACCATAGCCAAAGGTGTTCTTAAGAACAACGTATATG
The DNA here is from genome assembly GCA_030686995.1 of Artemisia argyi. Classification (NCBI taxonomy): domain Eukaryota; kingdom Viridiplantae; phylum Streptophyta; class Magnoliopsida; order Asterales; family Asteraceae; genus Artemisia; species Artemisia argyi. The sequence continues at coordinate 173,623,704 of CM060682.1, read as the reverse complement.
TCATAAAGATGGATCCAACATCTAGAGACAAACTTTGTCTTACTTCATTAGATGAATCTTCAACTTTATGGCATAGACATTTAGGACACGCTAACATGAGACTAATTCAAAACCTCTCCTCCAAAGACTTAGTTTGAAACCTACCTAAGTTGAAATATGACCAACACTTTTGTGACGCTTGCAAAGTCGGTAAACAAGTCCATGGTAGCCATAAGGCTAAAAACTTGGTTTCTACATCTAGGTGTCTAGAACTTTTGCATATGGATTTATTTGGTCCATCCGCTATACAAAGTTATGGAGGTAACTTCTACACTTTGGTCATAGTCGATGATTACTCAAGATATACTTGGACAAATTTTTTGAAAAGTAAAAATGAAGCTTTTGATAAATTTGAGATTCTAAGTAAGAAAATTCAAAATCAAGTAGGGTCTAGTATTGTGTATATTAGAACGGATCACGGTCGTGAATTTGATAATGGATTTCAATTTGGAAACTTTTGTAATATTAATGGGATTACTCATAACTTTTCGGCTCCACGTACTCCTCAATCTAATGGTGTAGTAGAACGTAAAAACCGGATGTTGCAAGAGATGAGTAGAACAATGCTTAATGAACAAAACATTCCACAAAAGTTTTGGTGTAATGCCGTTGACACATCAACGTACATTTTAAATCGAGTCTTAATTAGACCATTTTTGAATAAAACTCCTTATGAACTATATAAAGGTAAAAAACCTACATTAGGATACTTTAGAGTGTTTGGGAGTAAATGCTTCATTCTTAACACCAAGGTTTATCTCACCAAATTTGACCCAAAGTCTTATGAAGGTGTATTTCTTGGATATTCACAAAATAGTAAAGCTTACATTGTTTTGAACAAAGAAACCTTAAGAGTCAAGGAATCGTTGAACGTAACATTTGACGAGATTCCACCTCCCTCTAAGACATCACCTTTGGTAGATGATGACTTAGTTGAAAGCCAAGCTATAGAAAGTCAAGAGATCTTAGGTAATGACAAGGAATATGAACTATTAAACAAAGAACTTGTCAATGTCAAAGAATCTAAAAGGCATCCATTAGATAGTGTCATAGGCAACATTAACGAAAGAACACTAAGATCAAAAGTTCAAAATGAAAGCAACTACTTTTGCTTCGTGTCAACCATAGAACCGAAAAACATTAATGAAGCCATTAAAGATGAGTCTTGGGTAATTGCAATGCAAGAAGAGTTAAACCAATTTGTTAGGAATGATGTATGGACATTAGTTCCTCAACCAAAGAGTCAAACAATAATTGGAACAAAATGGGTCTTTCATAATAAAATGGATGAAAATGGAATTGTGTCTAGAAACAAAGCTAGGCTAGTAGCACAAGGATATAATCAACAAGAAGGTATTGACTACGATGAAACTTTTGCTCCGGTTGCTTGGCTTGAGTCAATTAGAATCTTACTTGCATATGCATGTGCACACAATTTTAAACTCTTTCAAATGGACGTCAAAAGTGCATTTCTAAACGGAGTCATAAATGAAGAAGTGTATGTTGCTCAACCACCGGGCTTCATCGATTTTGAAAAACCCAATCATGTTTACAAACTTAAAAAGGCTCTTTACGGACTTAAGCAAGATCCAAAAGCATGGTATGATCGACTTAAAACCTTCATAGTTGACCATAAGTATACCATGAGTTTAGTTGATAATACTCTCTTCACCAAGAAGAAAGACTCACACATTATCATAGTCCAAATCTATGTTGATGACATTATATTCGGATCAACATGTCAAGAATTATGCGTGGATTTCTCAAAAATCTTGCATGACAAGTTTGAAATGAGTATGATGGGAGAACTCAACTTTTTCCTAGGACTCCAAATTAAACAACTAGAAGATGGTATCTTCTTTAACCAATCTAAATATATTAAGGACATGCTTAAGAAATTTGGATTAGAAGATTCGAAACCAATCAAAACACCCATGTCCACGCAAAACTAAACACACCAAGGATGAGGAAAGTGAATCCGTAGATAGTACTAAGTATAGAGGTATGATTGGAAGTCTACTTTACCTAACGGCTAGTAGACCCGACATTATGTTTAGTGTTTGTCTATGTGCTCGTTTTCAAGAAGATCCTAAGACAACTCATCTCGAAGCCGTTAAAAGGATTTTTAGATATATTAAGGGCACTACACATTTAGGTTTATGGTATCCTAAAGGAACGGGAATAGACACCATAGTGTATGCCGACTCGGATCATGCCGGTGACTATGTTGATAGAAAAAGCACAAGTGGTATTTGTACTTTTGTTGGACATTGTCTCACCTCATGGTTCTCTAAGAAGCAAACGGCTCTTGCTATCTCAACAACGGAAGCCGAGTACGTTTCGGCCGGAAAGGCGTGTCAACAAGCTCTTTGGATGAAGCAAGCTCTTGTCGACTACGGAATTCAACTTAACGACATCACCATTCTTTGTGACAACAAAGGTGCCATTGATCTTAGCAAAAACCTGGTTCAACATGCTCGTACCAAACATATTGAAATCCGTCATCAGTTCCTTCGTGACAACGTTCAAAAAGGAAATATCTCAATTGAGAAAGTTTCTTCCGAAGACAACATAGCCGACATTCTCACAAAACCCCTTAAACGAGAACCTTTTAACCTTCTTAGGCTAGGCTTAGGACTCATGGAACTTACGTTGTAGTTCTAGACATTAGACAAAAACCACAAAAATCAAAACAAATCCATAACTCTTTTTCTCAGCAGGGTCGGCGGAACCCTCAGCCACAACGGACGGAACCCATTTTTAGGTTCCGCCGTATCTGCCGACCTGCAGAACCATTTTCTTTGTTTATATCAAACCAAACACCCATTATCTCATACCACCACTTCCAAACTGCTACTATTCACTTTACCAATCATCCATACCTACAAAAATTTGGTCTTCTGTTGGGAATTATTCTATCAGTTACCACGGTGAGTGAAGATATTACAACTGCAAGAAGATTGTACTTGCAGTGGAAACTCATTACCACTGCAAGAACAAATATTACCACTGCTCACTTGTTAGCTGTTAGAGAAACGCGTATTGATAAACATAGAAAAGATTTTGTGTATATCTTATTCTATTAGTATTATACTTATCTTGTACAAGAGGACTCCTTGTTGTATAAAAGGAGATCCTAGATGATAACTTATATATATGTTTTCTTAGAGCTTCAAGGTGTAACCCTAGTGATATCTCAGATCACTCGTATTATTATTATTAATAATATTGGAGCTAGTCGTTTTGTTATATTCATTGTTCATACATTGTTTCACTTACAATTAATCTTCTAAGTATCATTAAGTAGATTCCGCATACTTAGTGGTATCACTCAAAGTATCATTATCAACACAAGTTCAAGGTGTTCACGATCCAACAAGTGGTATCAGAGCAAGGCTTTGATATTTTGATTTAGAAGATCCTATGGCAGATTCAAAAGAAACAATGGAGACAGAAACAAGCCAATCTAATATTGCTGCAAAGCTTCCCAAGCTTAAAATTAATGACTTTGAGATGTGGAGGCTTATGATTGAACAATTCTTTATGGTTCAAGACTACACATTATGGGAGATCATAACGTGTGGAAATTCATTCAAACCTGGTACAACTGTTGAGACAGTTGGTGGCAAGCCAGTAACAAAAGTAAATGCTGGTCCAGTTACAAATGATGAAAGAAACCAACTTAAGAATGATTTGAAGGCTAGAGGTTTGCTATTGATGGCTCTACCTAGAGAACAAGTCCAGGCTTTTACCAAATACAAGGATGCAAAGACTCTCTTTGATGAGATATATGAAGTATTTGGTGGTAATGACTATACCAAGAAAACTCAAAAGACTCTACTGAAGCAGACCTATGAGAATTTTGGCTCATCAAGCAATGAATCTCTTGATAGCATATTCACAAGGCTTCAAAAGATTGTAACTCAGCTGACTGCTTTTGGAATTGAGGTAGAAAAGGAAGACCTCAATCTTAAATTTTTAAGAAGTTTACCTGCTGAGTTTGATACAAATGTTGCTGTATGGGAGGACAAGTCAGATCTTGAGACAATGAAGCTTAATGATGTGTACAATAACTTCAAAGTTATTGAACAAAGACTTAAGAAAGCTGGCAAGTTAAAGACAAGTTCTGCAGGAGTTGCACTCATATCATCATCAGGTAATGACAGTTCTGATGATGAAAGTGACAGTGATGATGACAGTGGTAACATGATTGTTTCCACTGGTAATGGAAATGTTTCCACTAGGAGCTCAAAGAAGCAGATTGCAGGACTAAGTGATGCTACTTTCTATGCCTTCATATCCAGCCATGTGGGTGGTTCAATCCTCAATCATGAGGACTTGGATCAAATTGATGAAGATGATATGGAGGAGATGGACATCAAATGGCAGGTAGCATTGCTCAGCTTAAGATCAAAGAAGTTCTGGAAGAAGACAGGGAGAAAGATTCATATAAGTGGAGATGAGACTGTAGGTTTTGATAAAAAGAAGGTGGAGTGCTATAACTGTCACAAGAAGGGGCACTTTGCAAGAGAATGCAGAAAACCAAGGAAATCTGACAATAAGTCAACTTGGTACAAGAAGGAAAAGACCAAAGAACCTACAACAGAAGAGCCAAAGGTGCTATTGGCTATTGATGGAGTAAGCTTTGATTGGAGCTTTATGGGTCAGAATGGAGAAGATGATACAGAATCTGCAATGCTAGCCACTGAGCATGCACTCATGGCTTTCTCTGACTCTGAAGTATATACTGATAATGCTTGTTCTAAAAACTGTAAGGCTGCTAAAGAGTTAGAGGTTTCTAAAACACAATATGATGAACTGATGCTAGATTTACATCATACTAATTATAATTTAGAAAATCATAAAAGAGGTCTAGGTGTTTTAGAAAAGCAGATAGAGCATTATAGGGCTAATGAATCTAAGTTCAGAGATGATATTGCTGTTTTAAAAAGAGACTTAGATTTTTATCTTGAAGTAAATAAAGCTCTTAGGGAAGAGATTGAGAAAGTTAAAAAGGCTAGTGAGAACATTGAGATTACTAAGAAAACACTAGACCATCAATCCAAGAGCATTGACAAAATTTGGGAAGCCCAAATTGTGAGCAAAGCTAAATCAGGTCTTGGATACAATACTGTTCCACCACCTCTAAGAGGTGTTCCAGCACATCCTGGTATTGATCTAGCTCACACAGGCTTAGAAGAGTTTCAGGATCCACCCATGACCTATGGACCAAAATTTGTTAAACCAGTTGAAACTGAAAAGGTTCAGGTTGAGGTTGAGACTTTTGATAGTGCTAGTGACTCATCTCTTAAAGATGAATGTTTGAATGTTGAGTCTAAAACTAGTGTTACTGAAAATGTTAAAGTTGAGGAAAGTAAAAGCATTCCTGAAGATGTTAAAGAGAAGCCTAGAACACAGTCTAATTTGAATAGGTCTACTACTAGGTATGCTGAAATGTACAGGGATAGGCCTAAATCTCCTAGAGGTAACATGAGAAGTTGGAATCATGTTAAAACTAGACAGTTTGGTAGTGACTTTGTGTTTAACAATAAGGCTTGTCATATATGTGGTAGCTTTGACCATTTAGCTAAAGACTGTACCTACCACATGGGAAGAAGGGAAGTTTTTACAAGGGTGAATGGATCAAATTCTAATAAAATGACTCACCCAAATCCCCTAAGCAAAATGGTTCCCAGGTCTGTTATGCTTAACACTGGCATTAAACATGTTTCCACTGCTAGACCAGCAGTTACCACTGCCAGAAGTAATAACAGAGTTTATCCTAAGTCCCCTGTCACTTCTTTTGTTAAATCTTACCAAACAGGGAAAAAGACTTATTTTGAAAAGAATGATCACAAGAACCACATGTGGAGACCAAAATTTTCAAATCCAGCAGTTTCCACTGCTAGGCATGCAGTTACCACTGCAAGACCAATTGTTTCCACTGATGTTCAAAAGAAAAGGGTAAACTTGGGAAAAGCTGTTAAGGCCTCAGCTCGTTGGGAATGGAAACCAAAAGGAACAACAAACAATCCCAATGGTGTATCAATGACCTTTGATAGATATAATTATATTGATACACGAGGCAGATCCAAGTCATTTGTGGCTTGGGTCCCCAAAAGGTACTAATTTGTTTATGTTGTGTGCAGGGACAGTCAAAGATTACAATTGATTATGAATGACTTGATGATATTGTCTGTGTTTAACTAATATGTTTTCAAGTTGTTTGTTATATGTCTGCTCTGCAAATGTTCATGTAATTGCAAGAAGTGTATTGCTGTCACCAAGAGATATAGCCAAGGAAGTGGTCTAATGAGCTGTATTTAGTCTCTATTGCAAACAAAATAATGCTGAAGGTCTTACATATTAAGCTAATTAAGAAGATCTTTTCATTCATTTCAAGACATAAGATACAGCTTACATTCAAGGTTCCAATTGGATTACAAAGATCATTCCTAATACATTTGGCTAACTGTGTACTACTAGCTTCTATCAATTATTACATCATACTTGAGGCTATGACAAGTACAATGAAGAAGCTGAAGCTGAAAATGGAAAAAGAAGAGAAGGAAGACTGTGAAGATGCTCAAGTACCAAAGTCAAGAAAATACTCAAAAACTTTGGTCCTTGGCAACATTCATCAATCATTTACTTCTGCTTCTCCTTTCCCTTATGTGAGATTTGAGCTTTATTGCTCTGTCCAATATGTTCTTGATGCAGAAGACAAGGTTCTGGAGCAGGAAGATCCACCATCAAGTTTGATGATGTTGGGAGAGATGGATCTCTCATACTTGATCTTGGTTGGGATCTCTCTGGTGTGGAAGGAGGAAGAAAGGTTGGTTCTTCATTATCTTCCTCTGAAGACTCTTCATCAGATGTCCAGATGAAGGGAGAGACAAGCTCAGCAGGATTTGTATTACGGCTTGATTCATCCTCTATGTAGGCATTCCATTTCTTGTCTTCCACATCTCATCGTTTCTTTATTTCTCTCTCAAAATCAGAATCTTCAAGTCCCCATGGATATGGTGGTACCTCTTCTTCTGATGTTGGAACAGAAGAGTGTTGATTAGAGGACTCAGGGTTTGATGACATGATTTTTGAATGCAAATTGGTTTTTGAGATTTTGTTGTGGGCTATTAGAGTTGTAAGATTGTTGGTGATTGAGATGTTGTGTTTGGAGGAAGTTAAATAAGCCAAGGTTAGGTGTTACAATAATTAATGAGGATTATTTACTTCCATCTGTTTTGGTTGGTTTGAGGAGTAACTGTGGTTTGACTTTTGAGAAGATATTTTGTGTATAGTAACTTGGTTAAAAAGTTACTTGGGTTAATATTTGTGAGTTAAGATGAGATTTATTTTGTGATGTTACATCTCATTGGAGTTATAAGGTGTGTAATATTGACACACAACAAATGGTTATTGATTCACCATGTCTAACCCACATAAGAATCAGCTAGTCCATAAGCAAACGGCTCATGGTAAAGACTTATCAAATCCGTTGATAGCTGATAGTTTGCTAAAAACTATGATAAGAGCAGCACATTTTACATATTTTACTTACCACTGCTCTTTGAAATTTTGTTGATTTTTACCACTGCAAGTTCATTGTTTCCACTGAAAGTGTAAATTTTACCACTGATGAACTAGCCGTTACAACTGTGTGTCAGTAATCATATTTTTACTAGCCGTTACCAAAAATAACTGTCTTTCCTTATTAATAGGGTTAAATTTTTGGGAATTATCTACTTACCAAATTGTATTTCTTCAAAAGATACATCTTTCTATAGATAATTCTTCATCCGCGTTTTTCTCAAAACCCTACTAATATAAATTGATTTTGTACGGCTTGCTTTTTACTCACGATTACTAACACTTTCTTCTCTAAAATCACAAAATCATGGTGACTCTCAAGTTTGCAGAAGAACACAACCAAGTGGCTTATCTACAAAAGTCAAACGTCAAGAGTGGACCTACTTTTCATCAGATTGTGGACTTTCTAAACTCTACTCATATAAGGTATGCCTTAACTATGAATCCCACAATCTTTGTTTCTCAAATCAAACAGTTTTGGAACTCTGCAGAGTCCATCACACTTGAACAGGGAGACATACATGAACCTGTGGAAGCTCTTAGAGCCACAGTTGATGGGGTAACTATTGATGTTACTGAGTCATCTTTGAGGAGAATTCTCCAATTAGATGATCTCAATGGTATCATCACATTACCTAATTCAGACATATTCCACTACATTGGTCTGATGGGGTATGATACATCTGATCAAAAAGTAACCTTTAAGAAAGGATGTTTTTGCCCCCATTGGAGATTTTTGATACACACTCTGTTGCATTGCCTAAGTCCTAAGAAAACTTCTTATGAACAATTTGGATCAACCATGGCTTACCCTTTAGTTTGCTTGGTTTCTGATAGGACTTTCAATTTTTCAAAGTTTATATTTAATAACATGAAAGGCAATGTAACAAGTTCATACAAATTTTTGATGTATCCAAGGTTTGTGCAAGCAGTGTTAAATGAATTTCAACTGCATAATCATAATAGGATTTATGACACTCCATATCTTAAGCCAAAAGTATTTCAAAACATGAGTAAGGCTTCAGATCTTTGGGATGGAGTGACTCATCTTCTTTTTCCAAACATGCTTGCAAAGATTACACAACTACAGGGTGAAGATGCAACAATCCCAGTTGTATCCCATCACACACCCACTATTTTCAACATTTTCCTGCTATAACTCACACATATGAAAGGAGGCAAAAACAGCCAACTCCTTCCATGACAACATTGCATGTTGCTGATCCTTATGGTTTAGGAACAAGCAGTGGTGGTTCAAGGCTTCAATCTAGTCCAACTAGAGAAGAGCCTGAATCAATGCCTTATGATTCACCTCTCCCAACAGGTAACACAGTTGGAAGTGATGAAGGCAGTGTGACACTCACTGAATTGATGGGATTATGTACCAATTTAACCAAACAGGTTCAAACTCTGGAGAAAGATCTGGCACTGACCAAAGTACAACATGCCACAGAGTTGAATAAATTGAAGACTGAGATTCAAAAGTTGCAGGCTGATGTTGTGGATCTCAAGAAGAAAAGACATGTTCAAATTGTGGTCTCTTCTCCATCATCCACTCATGATGGTCTTTCTGCAGGTTCTGGTTATGATTTGGGGACTTCTTCCAAACTGGGGAGGAAAACAGATGCAGAAATTAAGGGGAGGAGTACTAATTTTGAAGATATGGATGCTCAAGCATATGATGATGTAGCTGAGATTGAGGGGAGGAAGTTGGATAAAGATTTGGTTATTGAATCTGCTCAACACTTTTCCACTGAAGCAGAGCATGTTACCACTGATCACATCATTTCCACTGCAAGTAAAGAAGTTATCACTGATGTTCCATTACTTACCACTGCAGAGGAAGAAGCTGCCAGAAAAAGATCAGTTAAAGGTAAAGCAATGGTGCTTGATGCAGAACAAGTTCTTACAAGGAAGATTTCTAAGAAAGATCAAGCTCAGATTGACTTTGATGCAAGATTAGCAGAACAAATTGAAGCTACAGAAAGAGAGAATATGAAGAAGCAGAAGGAGATGGATGTGGCTAGTTTTATGGAAGCACAGAGATTAGGTAAACTTGAAGAAGTAATGGCACAACCACTCTCAGTGATTCCACCAACCATCTTACATGAGAAACCTCCTATGTTCTCATATGTGCCATCAGATGAAGAAATTGAGCATATGATTAAGCATGATCCAGTTGTAATGAAGAAAACAATTGAGCTAGTTGCTAACAAGTCCTTAACTGAAGATCAAAGAACAGCTCAATTGGTTGATTTCATTCAAATGAAGAATCAACAAGCACTGGATGAAATTATTGGAAACTTCAGAAAAGGTCAAAAGAAACAAAGACAACCCACTAAGGCACAGATCATTCATGAGATGAAAGTATATTGCTGTCATGTTGGAACTTGGAAGATGGCTGACTTCAAAGACATGTCTCATGAAAGAATTGAAGGTATCTACTATAGAATTAAAAGGCAAGATAATACCTTCAGGCCTATTGATTTTGAAGAAGTTGAAAGATTCAAACAAAGTAAAAGGAAAGCTTCAACAGTTGAAGATCATGTCACTAAAAGAATGAAAGCTCCTCAAGATCCACTGAGTGAAATTATCATTGTTGAAGAAGAAGATTTCTATCCAGATCCTTCACAATCAAAACATCAAATTATTGATTGGGAAGTGTACACAGCAAAGAATTTTGCTCCCACTTGGAAATTTATTAGACTAGGAGGAGAATCTTCATCATTCATTCAGTTTGAAGATCTACTTAAAGCATGTGACAGAGATGATCTTGATACTCTTTGGAAGCTTGTAAATGAAAGATTCAAGGCTGATACTCTCAAGGATATGAAAGAAATGCAGCTCTGGGTTGACTTGAGAAGATTATATGAACCAGATCTTAATGATAAGTATTGGAAGTTTAATTCATCAAACTTGAATACTACATGGACATATTTTGATAAATGTGAGGTTCATCATGTTTCTACAACAAATAAAGTGGATGTGTTTATGTTTGCTGAGAAGGAATATCCACTTAAAGCTACAACTTTGTCTGCTATGTTGAAGTCAAAGTTAAGAGTATATGCAGATAATGAGAAGGTTAGAGCTTTGATTCAGAAGATTAAAGATCAAAGTGTAAGAGCTGATAAAAGATTAAGAAAAACAAGATAAGTGTTTGGAAGAATTCCCATATCCTCAGGTTTATTGTATACTTGAAGAAACTTATTGATTTACTAATAAATCATAAGTTTAGGGGAGGATTGTTGGGAATTATTCTATCAGTTACCACGGTGAGTGAAGATATTACAACTGCAAGAAGATTGTACTTGCAGTGGAAACTCATTACCACTGCAAGAACAAATATTACCACTGCTCACTTGTTAGCTGTTAGAGAAACGCGTATTGATAAACATAGAAAAGATTTTGTGTATATCTTATTCTATTAGTATTATACTTATCTTGTACAAGAGGACTCCTTGTTGTATAAAAGGAGATCCTAGATGATAACTTATATATACATTTTCTTAGAGCTTCAAGGTGTAACCCTAGTGATATCTCAGATCACTCGTATTATTATTATTAATAATATTGGAGCTAGTCGTTTTGTTATATTCATTGTTCATACATTGTTTCACTTACAATTAATCTTCTAAGTATCATTAAGTAGATTCCGCATACTTAGTGGTATCACTCAAAGTATCATTATCAACACAAGTTCAAGGTGTTCACGATCCAACATCTTCCTTTCATTCACATTGCTAATCAATCATCATTGTAAGTAGTCTAAACAATGTTTGTCATGAATTTGTGTGTTGGTACAATATGTGATACTATTTGGAACATGTATTAACTAACTATGATGCAGGTAGACAACATTTGGCATGTTGTCAAATTTTCATGTTTATGAAATTTTCACTAAGTATAGTGAAATTCGCTAGCCCCCGGTCAAAGTCCAATGGTATGCGTGTTTACATGTCCATTTTTTGCATTTCCTAACTAGATATGAATTATATTTTTGGTTTTAGGAGTTTTCGAAAAATTTGAAAATCGTCTCACGGGTCAAAATTGCGGACTGCCTACTTTTTCAGGCCTGGCGGATCTGGCGGCACCCTAGAATGGGTTCCGCCAGTGTATTTTCTGGGCAACCCAGAAATGGCCCAACGGATCCAACGGAACCCTCACACGGGTTCCGCCTGTGTAATCTGAGGGTTCCGCCAGTTTTCCTGCAAATTTTTTTTTAGCTTTCGACATTGCAACATCCACTCAACAACAAACCATCCTTTTAGATAGAAACCAATTTCCTGCAATTTGTTAAGCACAATAGGGTAGTTCTCATTCCTTACAACTCATAGAAAACCATTTCCCGCCAAATTTCAAAACTAGCCATAACCACCTCAAGGAACCTTCACACATAAAGGAAGGAACCCTTCCAAAGGTTCCTTGAAATACCTGAGACATATACCTTCAACCAATTTGCCATAACCACTAAGCATTTAGTGCAAATTTTTGTCTTCTTACTTCACCATTTTCATTGGATTGACTTCCATGATTTGACAACCCACATTAGTCTTCCAAATCATTAGGAACCTCCAGTTTTGTATGGCTAAACATCAAATCCAAACACTCCTTCCCATACTTCTTCATCACTATAAATTGAACCATCTTAGAACACTATCAAATCACACCTTCCCCATCACAATCTCTGATCTTTAAACTATTTTAACAATGACTAAGTCAACTATCACCTCTCAACCATCAAGACCCATTCGGAAAACCGCCCGGATAAGTGTCAAACCACTTTGGTCTAACCAATCCATCAACATAAGCTCCTCATCCTCGGATGAATTCACCTCACCAATCAAAAATGAACATTTTCTAAACCTTGCATCTCCATCTCCATCACCCAATGAACCCAATGAGCTCACCACTCCACCACCAACAAAATCACCCATTGACCCAACTCCACCAAGTGCTCCAACCCAACCATCCAAAAACTCCATCACCATCACCATTACCTAAACTTGAACCTATGGAGTTATTTGGGTCTCCTCCAACATCACCACATCCTTTTGTCCAAGATCTCAATGATCTTCCACCAAGACCAACACAACCACCACCTTTTAAAAATGAAACATCAAGGTCATTTCTTGACCAAAATGAGTATTTTAACCACAACCAACCACCACAACAAGAGTACCACCAACCAAAACCATTGTTGTTTCACCCTATCTAACATGACATCCATGGTCCTCTTTATGGAGAACCAAACTTTGAAAACCATGATCACCCAACTCCACCACATTCTCAAGCTCAAACCTTTGAGTATTTCTTTCCTTCCTATGAGGAAATTCAAAGCATGGTCGAGAATCACCTCCATCAAGCAATGGAATTTCAAACCACCTTGCTTGATTCTATACCAAACCCATCCTCCACCCAAGAACCAAAAACCAACCCATCCTCAAACCAAGAACCCAAAACCAACCCATTTCCACCCACTCATCCCCATGTTTGCTCACATTGTGAGCAAATGTTGAAAATGGGTGAAAGCATCAAATTGTTGCTTCACCAATTTCAAGACGAAACCCGTTTTGCATTCCAACACGTCATAGAACGTTTGGATGCTCTTTCCCACCCAAACAAATCCTAGACAACATTTGGAGGCCTTTTGCCCCATTTAGGAAAGTAGGATTTGATTTTTCTTTTATTTCTTGGTTATTTTTCATTTTTTTAGAAGTAGGAGGATCATTTTCATTTCTTGTCTTTGACTTTTACAAGTTAAATTTTACTTGAAATGATATCTTTTACTACTTACTTACTTGCATTGTTGGTTGATCATTTTTGAGTTGTCATTGTGGTTGCATTATGTGTGGTAACTACAAGCTTGATTATATATATCACCAACTAACCATTTTTTTTGTAGGATCAAAATCCATGTTTCCCATATTGGCACTCCTTTTAGGGGGAGTATCGACCAAGGGAGAGCACGTGCATTATTCCGCTTCGCTACTCTACTTTTTGTTTCGACAAAAAGGGGGAGAAACATATATTAAACCTTTAAACTTAAAATGATTTTCATCACTTAAGTAAAACAAGTTTAATATAATTTTTTTAAGTCTTAAACACTAAAATTTTGTGAGTTACTTAAAAACAAAGTTTATGTTTTGTCATCAACAAAAAGGGGGAGATTGTTACTACAAATATCGCCTAAAAACGTTATTTATATTTTACGATCTTTGATAAGTTTTGTTAACGACAAAATGTAAACTTTAGTTTCTAAGTAAATCATAATCTTAGTTTTAAGACTTGCATAATTAGACATTTGCTACATTTTACATTTCACATAAAACACAACACTTTTTATTTCTTAAAATAGAAATGTCACATCACATTTATGATAAGTTTGTCAATATACATTTATGGAAAGATAGTGTGTTTGGCTAACCATAAGTCTTCTTGCACAAGTTTGTGTTTGACTAGTTTTTATGAGATGTGACCTTGTTTGGTTTTTATGATTTATTGCAAAACCAACTGCAAGCCTGGCGGAACCCTGGGGGTACACGGGTGGAACCCATCTGTGGGTTCCGCCGTATCCGCCAGACCTGCAGAAGGTTTTGCTATAAATACCAAGCCACATGTTTGAATTTTGGCTAATCACTCTACATCATATTTTCACACACATTCATTCATTCTTTCATCTAACCCTTTAACATCTCATTTCATATGTGAAGTTTCTTTTTGTAGCAAAGAAGTTCACGAGTTCAATTAAAGTTACAAGTATTCAACACAACGTTGCAAGACTTGTTAGCTTAGCATTGCGTAGACTTGTGTAGTTTACACTTCATTTGATTGTGTATTTTCAGTAGTGATCGGTTAGTATTTTAGTCCTCAAAATACAAAGTGTGACGGGAGTTGTTGTACCCTTGTAAAAGAACTAACGGGAGTGGTTGTACCCTTGTAAAAGAACTCGACATCTAGCTTAGTGTCGGTAAACGTGTATAAGCGACGTGTAAGGTTTTCTCCGCCGGTGAAAGGAGCTTGTTGACTAGTGAAAGAAACTCTTGAGTTAGATACTCGGGGCGTGGACGTAGGGCAAGGAAAAAGAGTCCTTGTAGCCGAACCACGATAAATACTCGTGTTGTGGTTTGATCGTTTCTTTCTTTATACTTGCATGTTATATATTGTGTTTGTGTATATATCTTTGATTAAACAGAAAGTTTCAAAAGATAATTAAACAAGTTAAAAAGATTTTAAACGGTAAACTATTCAACCCCCCTTCTAGTTTTCCACACATATGACAAATTTTCGATCAAGCTTGTTGTAATATGAGAAATGCTAATAATAGTCTTATGACTAATATAAAGCATATGATATAACAAGTTGTCACACAAGCATAAACATAAACTCACAACACAAACAATAATATAGTGCAAGTATAAAAGTAAAAGGAAAGAGCAAACGGAACACGAGGAGTTATAGTGGTTCGGTCACGGATCTCCTTTCCGCCCTACTCCACTCCCCGAGTACCCAACTCGAGAGTTACTTCACTAGATCAACAAGCTCCCTTCTTGGCGGAGAAAACCTTACAATTGTCATTTACACTTTTTACGGTACAAAGCTACATACCGGGTTCTTTTACAAGGGTACAACAACTCCCGCTAGTTCTTTTACAAGGGTACAACAACTCCCGCTATGTTTTGTGGCCCAACATAGAAACCTTGTGTTTTATGGCACAAACACATAAACCATCTAATCTATAATAATGAGTACAATGATGATCCAAGACATAAATGTCTAATGGATATGAATGACTAATCTAAGAGAACTACCATTGATAGAAAGCCTTCAATGGATAAAGATCACAAGTTCTCTAAGCTTGTTGTGATGAATCTTCATGTATGTATACTTGTGGTGGATGATGATGGCAAGATCTCCAAGCTTCTTTGGTGGATCAAGATGTATGATATGCTTACAACAAAGATGAATGTTAGAAGCATTATGATCATGATAATGAGGGTGATTAATTGTGTTTTCGACATGGTTTTCTATTGATCTAAGATCTATGCAAAGGGTAGAGAGAAATGTGTGTTTTTCTATTTTCATCAAGTTGTTTGAAAAACCATGGACATGTATATGTAGGTAAACTACCAAAGACATAAACCATGTGCAAAAACTATTAGCTACTTTACAAAACTAACAAAGATCTTACACAATCTTTCCAAAGTCAACTACAACATTCTCTTACAAAATCTATGACATTTCTTATAAGATCATTTGGAAAGATATACATTCTAGAATATGATGATCCATGTGATGATGTAATTATATATTTTCTATTTTGATAAAAATGTATATGAAAGTAAACTTGTAAAGTTATTAGAAATGTATTAACTTGCTATATGATATTTAGTAGGTTACTAAAAATGTTTGATGTACTTATGCTGTTATAAGACACATTTTTATAAATTGTAAACTTACTAATATTACCTAAACACATAATATGACACTTATTCTATTTTATACCTAAAGTGCACTTTGACACCTAAAATACATAAAAGCTCTAAAAGTATTTTAAACATTCTAAACGGTTGGTCAAGAGGTTTGATCATAATGCCACATAACAAACATGTACGAACCTGCGTTGTAGCATACGAGAACTCGAGACGTTGAGAGGTGTTGAATGTATATTGAGACAAAATAATATTACAAGTAACTTGTACATTTTACGTTATGTATCAAGTTATATGTTTGTCATAAATCAAAACAAACGAGACTGTGTAGATTAAATATCGTAATATTTGCACTAACAATCTCCCCCTTTTTGATGATGACAAAATATGTAAACGTGATAAATAGTCAAATGTAAAAAGTTACTTGTGTCCGTATTACTTACTTGTATCTGTAACACCTTCTACATTCCCTTCTCCGTGTATCTATAATATCTTCTACATTTCCTTCTCCGTTTACACTCGTCTCCCCCTTTTATCGAAACAAAAAGGGTGTGTCCTTGGAGTTAATTTCATTTCTCCCCGAAATGGCGAGCTTGCATCATCCCTAGTGAATTTTAGTCTTCAACTCCAATTTCCTAAGGTTGTTGCGTCCATTAGGTTGTTAGCGGATCCATGGATCAAATAAAGTTCCTTAACCTACATCAAGGTTAGTGTTGTGCAATATAAAATTATATATAAAAAATCATGATGAATGAAATGCATGTTGGTCTATGTTGACTTATCTCCTTCTTTTTGTCGAAACACAGAAGTGTATCGAAGAATGAGAATAAAGATGAATGCGTGCATTCTTCCTCTTGATTATAGCTCCCCCTTGATCAATACTCCCCGTTGCTAGGGTCCCAACGTATATGACACAAGAAACAAGAAAGCTACAAAAACAAAGGTTAGTGCATGATTAGCTCCCCCTTTATCAATACTCCCCGTTGCTAGGGTACCAACGTATATGATGCAAGGATGAAGAATCCTACAAAATAAAGGTTAGTGTAAGATAATGATTTTCCTATAATGAGTATATGATATATAACAATGCGTGTGTATGATGCATTCTAAAAATGCTTGACGGAAGCTCCCCCTTGCTTTAGGGTGTCAATAAGAACCTACAAAACAAATATTAGTGTACTAGAAGCTTTGTTAGTAGACACATATGTCATATACAACCAGGTGTATAGACGATGCAATAAGAGTGCTTGATGAAGATTCCTCCTTGTTCGAAGGTACCAAGAAGCATCTAAAATAAGAAAATAATTTATGCAAACAACATCCCTAGATGAGTATGCTATATACGAAGAAGTATATATGATGAACCTACAATGAAAAGATTAGTGCAATATATTTCATCTTAAATAAAAATAAGAAAACTAAGGTGTATTCTTCTAATAAGAAATACAATAAGAAAAATGTGAATATAATATGATAAAATCCTACAAGATAGTGCCTCAAAGGAAGATATAAAGTGAGGTTGGAATATTGAGAGTTAGAGTGAGTTGTGCTAGTGTTGGTGTTGGTTTACTAGAAGGATTCATGTGATGATAACTCGATAGATGAAGGATTGATAAAAGTAAGTTTTCGTTAATTCATGGTTTTGATGATTAGTGAAAGTGATGATGGAAGGTGGTTGTGATAACGTAGACAACTATTTAAAGAATTAGAAACTCGTATGTATAGCAAATGCTATAACGAATATAAAGATTGAACATATGAACTTATGCAATCTAAAATTCACAACTTAAGGGATAAAGGAATACGACTTACGTAATGTTAAGAGAAAAGGAAAATGTGAATGGACATTGATATTTAATGACGGCTACGGGTTATGATTTGATCGATTAGGATTGACGCTAATGAAAACGAAATACGTTTAGAAATAATGACCTATATCGAAAGACAATTCGAGTACTAACATTGTTTAGTTCTACATGACCTTTAATGACATTATCATCTACCAAATATGATGTATCATGCCATAATGTATGCTTGAATGGATTCAAAAAGAAGTGGAGACAATAAGCACCTAGGAACAAACATTTCATAAGAAATGAATAAAGAATACTAAGAACCTATATGAGGATGAGAATGACATTATGAGATGGGAGAGTGTTGGTTAAACCGATGTGTTGAGAAAGTGTTGGGAATGATGGTTTTGATTAATATATCGTTTGCACTGACAATGACGTGCATGATATGTGTTGAGTACGAAAGGATGAGATCCTATGATGGTGTTCTAGAAAATGAAGTTGTGAAGTCCTAGTTTAAGAAAGATCATAGACTCCATTAGTTGTTGGTTGTGGAGATGAAGAACTTTGTCAAGCACATGATGAAATATTGGTACAAACTAGTGATGTTGGGTTAAAAGGGCTTGAAACACTTGTGGTTTTGTGAACCAATTTTAACTAAATGGTGTGTACCTATGTGTTGGTATTTTAGGGTGCAGGAAACATGTGTAGATGTTCTTTAAATACATTTTGACAAAATACAAATATGTGAATGAATTTCTCTCCGCCTTAATCGGTGGACATCCAACATATTGTGTAATGCATCGTATAAAGAATGATGATGAAGTGTTTAGGAGGTTGTATTGTTAAGGCTAAATAGTGATGGAAGTGATTTTTGGAAAGCGGAAGCAATAATGCGAATTAGAAAGAGGTTGATTGAAAGATATCCAAACACAAATTTCAAATCTCTAAGACTCAATCCTATTAGCTATGAGCTTAGTAATGTTTTTGCGGATGTTCGTTAGCATACAAAGAATTTATCCTTGAAGTCATGTAGCTCTTCTTTATCAATGCGAGATAATCGCATGACAAGGCATGTGGTTTTCTCAAAGGAGGTGTAAAGGATTAGAGTATTGTTATCCTCAATCCTTATAAAACTATATGCAAGTGTAGGGATTACAGTTATGCGAGATGAGCATATGAAAGCTAGAAGAAAATATTCATGTAAACTGTGTTTAAAAGATGACATTTTGGAGCATGCATCATTAAAACATCCTACGTATATATTTAATGAGTGTCAACAAAAGACAAGAACATTAAAACATAGAAAAAAAGAATCATGTATCAAAATTGCATATCATAGGTTAACAAGTAACTTGTTAATCTTGCAAAGCATCATACAAATCATGTTAACATTTAGTTGCATGAAACATATAAGCATGCAGACAAAACCTTTCCAAGGATTACATATTAATCAATCAAATAGTTATTATATTAAGATACCCAATTATATCAAACAAGTAACATTTAATCGACACATATATGTGTAATGCAAGTGATTCTTAATAAACTAAAGATAAACTCAAATCTACTTCTTGTTTGAATAATATTTCTAAGACAATATGATTAATACATGATTTAATGAGACTCAACTGTATTTAATAAAACTAAGGTGATGAAGATGTCATGTTTTATATGGAAATTTAACAAATATGTGTCAACAAATTTTAATCTATGTAATTAATTCGTATGATAAAATGACTTCTAAATGTTTATCATACCAAAAGTACTTTGACAAATTATAAGTGCACGTGTAGTGAACAAATAGTGTGACAAAGAAATAAGATGAAAAATTTATGCAACCCATGTTTAAATGATAACATTTTAGAGCATGTATTATATATACCATCCTAAGCATGGATCTAATGAATGACCGAATAAGACACAAGCATTCAAATATATAGATATCATATAAAGACATCATGTATCATACCATGAGTTAACAAGTAACACGTTAATCATGCAACACATCATATACATAAAGAATGAAGATATCATATAAATCATGTTAATATATAGTAACACGAAACATATAAGCATGCAGGCATCATAAAGAAATAACCAAGGTTTACACATGAATCAACCAAATAGTTAACATGGTTATGTTAAGATGTCCAATCATTATCAAACAAATAACATGTAATAGACACATATGTGTGTAATGCAAGAGATTTTAACATTTGTGTTTGGAATCTACGGTTGAATGATCTAAAAGGTGACATCTTTAAGCATGTGTTACGCAAGTGATTTGGTCATCCAAGACCAAGAGATGTGTGATAATGAACTATGATAAGAGCATTCTAAAGAAAGCTCTTTGGAACAGGAATCTAAGTGAAGTTACCAACTTCAATAGATCTTGTGTATGCTCTAGAGATAGGGTGTGAACTAGGTTATGAGCAAGGTTTGGTTATGATGAACGCTTGAAAGGAAATAGATACATATAGCGTCTTTTAATACGTAAGATTATCTCGTGGAATAAAGTCATCATGCTTATGAAAACAAGTATGACAAGATGATGGGGAAGCTCTAGTTCATTGAACTTGCAGATGTTTATTTAAGATCATTAACCCGATGTGGTGTAATGAAATCTCATGTAACACAACCGTTCATGTTTCAAGGAGAGAATGATGCATAGGATATACAATATCCTTTTAACAGGATGAAAACTTAACACATAATTTCTTAGGCATAATGTCTTCCAAAACATCATGTTTTCCTAAATGAAGATATGAAGCCAAAGTGTTTGAATCGGATAGTGCTATGTAAATATACTTGGTCTCAAGATTATACTAGATGATGACAAGAGGAATTAACTCGAGTTTCTTATGTATACTCCTCAAGAGTCATTGTTGCTCAGGCTACATGAAGTTGACTTTGAGCTTGCATTTTAACATATGTTGTTAAGATGTTGATTTAAGGTTTAATGAAACTTATGCAAAAGTTAAAAGTATTACCAATGCTTTGATAACTTGTGAAAGTGGTACTACTTAAACCTAGTGTAACTGAATGTGAGCTTCATGCTCATTTGATGGTAAAGGTTCTAATCCTATAGGTGGTAAGGTATGGTTGAGTGTTTGGACAAAGGGCTTTTTGAGCAATGCACTCAATGAATTCAAACGATGGTAAGGATGGTGGATTGGTTGATCTAGGTGGTAGGTCTTCTAATGTGTCTTAATAAAGATGTGGTAATGTAGAGGTTTGTTTTGCTATGGAATAACTTAAGTTTCATAGATGTTGAAAGTAAAACAGATGGATACTAAGCCTTGTGGTCCATAACTCGTGAGTGAAGTTCTTGAGGTTTTGGTTATGTTTGTGAAGCTTAGGGGCTGAGATATATCATAGAAGTGAATGAGATAATGGTGAACGAACAAGTGAACTTAAGTACTCAATGTTCAATGATGAAGACCTATTGTCATTTGTTTTATCCCTATTGATTGAGAGAGTGTTAGGATAAGTGTTTTAACATATGTTGTTAAAATACTTGGGTGTAGATTCTTTCGGATGTGACTTTTAATGACTACAATCGTAAGTCATATTTACTTGAATATTTCGGATGAAATACTTAAGTTGTCAATCCTACTTTGTTGAGATCAGATAGTACTAAAGGATAGCAAGACTTGATAATACATCTATAACTTAAGTGTAAGTTATGACTTGATGTAAATCCTTATCGTCTTGAAGGATGACACATTACTTTCATTTTAACCAAGAGAGGTAACATATATAGATACAAGACAATATCTATAGTCACAAGTTAGACTTGAGATTTTGATATTATATGTAATCTATGTAAGTAACAACTCCGGATTAGTTAGGAAGTTGTCAAGTCACCAAATAAGTGAAGCTAATGGATGAAGGATGAGTTAAGGATGGAAGAATGTAGTAACCGTTGGTAATGACTACAAAACATTTATGGTTAGGGACACACGGATGGCAAGGAACCAAATAAAGGGTTCCTTCCTTTATGCATAAGGGTTCCTTGGGTGAGTTTTGTTTAAATTGAGTTTTTGGCGGGAAGTGGTTTCCTATAAAAATGATCCTAATATGCTTAATGAATACTGAGGAAAATGTTTCACACTAAAGTGAATGATTTGGTGGAGGAGTGGTGATTGCGTTGGCATTGCAAGATTTTGGAGATGGTGTTAGAGTAGCAAGGTTGAGGACGTTTGTATCTTTGATGGGTGAGGAAATTTTGAGTGATGAATCACTTGATGATGATGAGCTTAGTTGAATGGTTTTGTTAAAGCAACATGGTTTTACACTAATCCTAGCGGTTTTCCTAATAGGTCTAGATGATTCGGATGAGGTGTTGGATTAAGTCATTTCAAGACTTTGGTTAGCTAGAATTATAAGAATAAGAGAAGTGATGGTGATGGTGTGAATTGGAAGTATGAATGTTGGTCAATTTATAGGAAGAACATGTTATGAAAAGTAGTGTTTGGATTAGATGTTGTTCCATACACAATTGGTGGTTCCTAATCATTTGGAAGAGTTCAATCCAATGGAGTTGGGTGGAGTGAAAGACTAACTTATGCACTAAGTACTATGTGATCATGGAAGATAATGTTCCACAGATTTGAAGGAACCAAAGGAAAGGTTCCTTCCTTGTAACAGAAAGGTTCCTTGGGTTAGTTTAGCCAAGTTTGAAATTTTGACGGGAATGATGATCCTATTGTTGAAAGTGTGCTAAGAGGGCTCTTAGAATTAGTGATAAATACTAACAAGCATGTAGGAAGCAAGTTTGGAACCTAAGGATTACTAGAAAAATTCAAAAAATTCAAAGATTAAAAAGTTTGCTGAATGTCTGGAGGAACCAATCGACAACAAGGGCGGAACCAAGTCTTTGGTTCCGCCATATCCGTGGAGACCCAGAATTGAGACAGAATGCATATTTGAAGCAGTAAACGTTTTCCGATTTTCCAAATTTTTCTTAAAACTTAAGTAATCAATTATTTGTAGGTAGAAGATATAAAAATTGTAGGTAGAAATATGTTTACCGATAGAGTTTACAAGAGCGATCCTAGCTTTCATAAATTTAGCCGAAAATGGAAAATGGCATAGTACTAAAAAGTTATCCCCTGCAAATATTGTTAGTACACACATAATCCACAAACATAGTATCATCCTACAACATCTTAAAAACATAAAATAACATTGTTTCAACGACCAATTGTTCAAATGCACCCTTGTGTCAAACACTCCTTAACAAGGGACAATTATCGACTTCCGAAACCCGTTAAAACATCCTAATAATACTTGAAACATATGCACCTAATTAGATGTGATAGATTAAAACCAAAAACACATATTCTAGCACATGTTAGCATATAGATCAAGCCGAGGATTATGATCTTAACATAAATGGAAATTAATCTAAACACGGAAAATTGATAACACCAAAGTGTTATGGTCCAAACATGACATGGTTAGTTAACATGATCAAACAAAGATGAATATCTATCATATAGCACGACTCATTCATTAAACATCATAGTAGATGCATATATATACCAAACACCATTTTATAAGACTACTATATGTTTAAAAATGTAGTGACTCATTTAGACACTTGACCATATTTCAAGATACTTTATTAGCATCACTCAATACTCATTCCTAAGTGAATTAAGCAAAATAATCACTTAACATATGCAAAGATGAAAATCAAAGACTATAAGTACTACAAAAGCATTTTATCAACTTGGTGCACAAGATCTAATCAAAAGTCCTATCAAACAAGCAAATAGAATATCAAGGCAAGAAAGACACTTATGTATCACAAATAAGCAAGTGTAATCCCAACTTAAAACAAGCAAACAACATATATGCAAACAACTAAAACAAGTAGTCATATTAGCATAGCATAATTAGCGAAACATTTTTCATATTATATTCCGCTTCAATGGTAATTTGATAAATAGATCGTGCTCCATTTGAAAAACCATTTGTTTTGAAAATAAGAGCTACGAAGCTCTGATGCCAATTGTGAAATCGTAGAGGGGGGTGAATACGTTTCCGTTTAAAAATCTTTAAACTTGTTGTATCAAATATAGTATAAACCATTGTGTCAAGTTACGCCATTATTATTCCGGTTTGTTTTTCTTTTCTAAAAACATCCATATAACAAATTTCTGATCAAGCTTGTTTGTAATACGAGAAATGCTAATAATAGTCCTATGACTAATATAAAGTATATGATATAACAAGTTGTCACACAAGCATAAACATCAAGTCACAACACAAACAATAATATAGTGCAAGTATAAAAGTACAAGGAAAGAGCAAACCGAACACGATGATTTATAGTGGTTCGGTCATGGATCTCCTTTCCGCCTTACTCCACTCCCCGAGTACCCAACTCGAGAGTTACTTCACTATATCAACAAGCTCCCTTCTTGGCGGAGAAAACCTTACAATAGTCGCTTACACTTTTTCTGGTACAAAGCTACATACCGGCTTCTTTTACAAGGGTACAACCACTCCCGCTAGTTCTTTTACAAGGGTACAACAACTCCCGCTATGTTTTGTGGCCCAACATAGAAACCTTGTGTTTTATGGCACAAACACATAAACCATCTAATCTATAATAATGAGTACAATGATGATCCAAGACATAAATGTCTAATGGATATGAATGACTAATCTAAAAGAACTTCTATTGATAGAAAGCCTTCAATGGATAAAGATCACAAGTTCTCTAAGATTGTTGTGATGAATCTTCATGTATGTATACTTGTGGTGGATGATGATGGCAAGATCTCCAAGCTTCTTTGGTGGATCAAGATGTATGATATGCTTACAACAAAGATGAATGTTAGAAGCATTATGATCATGATAATGAGGGTGATTAATTGTGTTTTCTACATGGTTTTCTATTGATATAAGATCTATGCAAAGGGTAGAGAGAAATGTGTGTTTTTCTATTTTCATCAAGTTGTTTGAAAAACCATGGACATATATATGTAGGTAAACTACCAAATACATAAACCATGTGCAAAAACCATTAGCTACTTTACAAAACTAACAAAGATCTTACACAATCTTTCCAAAGTCAACTACAACATTCTCTTACAAAATCTATGACATTTCTTACAAGATCTATGACATATCTTACAAGATCATTTGGAAAGATATATATTCTAGAATATGATGATCCATGTGATGATGTAATTATATACTTTCTATTTTGATAAAAGTGTATATGAAAGTAAACTTGTAAAGTTATTAGAAATGTAGTAACTTGCTATATGATATTTAGTAAGTTACTAAAAATGTTTGATGTACTTATGTTGTTATAAGACACATTTTTCTAAATTGTAAACTTACTAATATTACCTAAACACCTATTGTGGCACTTATTCTATTTTATACCTAAAGTGCACTTTGACACCTAAAATACTTAAAGGCTCTAAAAGTATTTTAAACATTCTAAACGGTTGGTCAAGAGGTTTGATCATAATGCCACATAACAAACATGTACGAACCTGCGTTGTAGCATACGAGAACTCGAGACGTTGAGAGGTGTTGAATGTATATTGAGACAAAATAATATTACAAGTAACTTGTACATTTTACGTTATGCATCAAGTGTTATGTTTGTCATCAATAAAAATAAATGAGACTGTGTAGATTAAATATCGTAATATTTGCACTAACAATGATGAATCTCTATACGGTGAGTGGACTCGTTTCAAGGACTTACTAAAAAAAGTTCCTCATCAAGGTATCGATCTTTGTATTCAAATCCAAATCATTTACGATCATAGCAATTATTTGACTAAGCGAGCCATCGTGAAACGCCCCAGACCAAACTCAACATAATTAGAGCAATTAGAATACTTATTACCGTAGATGCATACCATGACTACGAGATATGGCAAATGAATGTTAAGACCGCCTTTCTAAATGGACACATAAGTGTAGATGTGTATATGGTGTACCTGGAAGGGTTTATAAACCCTAAGTATCCTAAAAAGGTATGCAAATTACAGAATTCCACTTATGGATTAAAGCAAGATTCTAGACAATGGAATCTTTGATTTGATGAGAAGATCAAATAGTTTGGTTTTGTCAACAATAGAGATGAACCTTTTTTTTTACATTAAAGCTAGTAGGAGCAACACAAGTTATCTGATCCTATATGTTGATGATATATTATTCATGGGAAACAATATTCCAATGATGCAACTAACTAAATATTAGCTAGGTAAATGTTTTTTCACTAAAGACCTTGGAGATACAACATTTATTCTTGGAATTGAGATATATAAAAACAAATCCAAATGGATTATTGTCCTATGACAAAGTACATACATCAACAAAATCCTTAAAAGATTTTGCATGGAAAATTCTAAGAGGAATGATTCCCATACGGGATGATGTAATTTTGAGCAAATCCCAAAGTCCCATCACTAAAGATGAAATAAAATACATGTAGACAATTCCATATGCTTCAACAATTAGATCTATCATGCATTTTATGACATGTACTAGACCTGACGTTGCTCTTGCAATAAGCATGTGATGAGGCGAAAAATGGACCGTTTTTAGGGAATCATTTAAGCCCGGAATTGAATTTATTTGATCAAATATTGCCCTAAATCGTTCCTTTTGTGATTTTAGGTACTTTAGGAGTGAATTCTGGAAAAGGAAGCATTTTGGACATTTTTGGAGCATAAAAGTGAAGAAAACGGCAAAGACTTAATTTTCCATGCTGGGAACAGTACCTGACGGCGTCAAGAGCAAAATCCATGACGACCCAGAGAAAACCTGAAGGCGTCAGAAGAAGGGCGTCAAGAGTTATTTTGGTGACGGCCTGAAGATGGATTACACGTGACGGCGTCAAACCCAGATCTAGGAAGTCCGAGAACTTTATTGGCAGCGAGATGACGGCGTCAGAAATTTACTCTTGACGCCGTCACCTCACAAAATCTATATATACTTTTCTATTTTTCATTCATTAAGGAGGGACATATGTGGAGAATACTAGGGTCAAATAATAAACCCTAGGTCGTTTGTAACAGTATTTTCAAGGGTTTTCACCCCTTGAAACCTTTCATGTTCAATTAAGATAAGTCCTCTTTCAATTCATTCAATATGTCTATGTGTTGTTTGAATATATCTTATGCTTGTCTTGATTTCAACATGCTAGGCTAGATCTTTCACGTGTTTGCTTAGGTGTAATGAAACCTAGATGTTGATTATAGGTTGATTGCTTGTTTATAGTTGTAATGAATGAATGATTTCAATGTTAGGCTTAAGAAAACTGGCAGATCTCTATTGTGTAACTTGCTTGAACGTCTTAAGAAACATGAACCGATGTGTACTAGGTTTTTATGATTGTATTTAATGCATGAGCGAATTCTAGTGATCCCATGTTAGGAGCTTCTTAGCCGGCTCGACATAGGAGTGAAGTAGGAGCTTATAGGACTGGGGAAGTAAGTACACCACCCCATGAATGGTATTAAGGAATACAATCCGTCATCCACGCAACTGTAACAAGTAATTAACCTGTAAAAGATATCTAGGGAGTAGTGAAATCTGAGTAAACATAATTCCCCTATATATTGCTTACACCACTATCTTAATTTAGTTTATTTTCATTTTTATTATTTTAATTTGGTTGCATCTTTAGTTATTGGGTTAGTTGACTAGCAACTAATTCCGCCCACTCTTCCAAAACCCGAGATTTTACTTGCTTTGATAAAACATAAAAAAATACAAAAAGAATCATCCCTCACCTCTAGACCTAGTTTTTAGGCTTTCTAATCCTAGCGACACTATTCCTGAGTTGAACGATCAATCCCCCGGTACTTGTCACTATACTATACTACAATGATTAGGTACACTGCCTGGTGGGGGTTGTAAGCTTCTCGAGATCCCTCGAGAGGTAAAGCCTGGTGCAATTCTCACGTATCAAGTTTTTGGCGCCGCAGCCCGGGGAATAGTTATTGTCTAGGTTAGGATTTCTTTTTATTAGGTCTACTTGCTAGATTCCTTTCTAGTAAGATTTTTTTATTTTATTTTTAGGTCTTTTGTAGTCTATCTTATTTCTTCGTGCTTTTGTTCGTAATCTTTACCATCTGACATCATGGAAGGTGGTAACATCTTTGAACCCATCAACCCACCATAACAAGACCACCCACAAAACCCATCACTAGCTAACCAACCTCTTAGGCCCCGAACCCTAGGATTGTACTCCCGACCTAGCCACCAAGGCTATCGAAACACCATTGAGCTCACCTTAGCCAATGTGTCCCCCTTGCGATCCGACACCATCCGGTTGGTGCAAAGCGGATGTGCATTCCATGGACTTCGTTCCGAAGATCCAAATCAACATCTCAAGGACTTCCTTAAAATTGTAGATTCTATAGACCTTGATGTTACAACTAGAGAGTCAACCCGATTACGCCTATTGCAATTCTCTCTACGTGATCAAGCTAGTCAATGGCTTGAACGTTTCCCCGCGGGATCCATCACCTCATGGGATGATCTCACAACTCGTTTCCTTGCCCAATTCTTCCCACCGGGGAAAACTGCGACGCTTATAAATGACATCTTGATGTTTGAACAACACCAGGGTGAAACTTTCTACGAAGCGTGGGCTCGTTTCAAGGATCTCCTCCACAAAGTCCCTCATCATGGTATAAATCTTTGGTTATTAGTTCAGATCTTCTATGACCATGTCGACTATCATACTAAACGTACTATCGATAGAGCCGCAGGAGGTAGATTGCGTGATAAGAACGCCGAGGAGTCTTGGGCAATTATTGAAGAGTTTGCCGCCAATAATCAAGAGTTATGGGAATTTAAACACGCTGTAAAGGCGGCCATCAATGCAATCTCGACACCTGGAGGGACTAATCAAATCTCTGATGAACTCCTTTGCAAACTTGAGGCAAAAGTTGACTATTTAGAGGAAAGGAAAAAGAGACCCTTAAGTCCTAGACGGGCTACTGTCAATTCTGTCTCAAAAATGACATCAACACCGTTATCAGAGTCACCCTCTAGAGAGAATGTTGAGACTTTTCAAAACTATGCCCCACCTTATTCTCCTCCTGAGAAACTTAGCCCAGAATTTGAAGCCAGAATGAGGGAATATATGGCGACCCATTCTGAGTGGCTTGCTAGATTCGAAGAAGCAGTTTATAGACAAAAAGAGGAGATGCAAGAGAAAATGAATGAGATGATGAGCCTAATGGAGGAGTATGCCAACCAGAAAACCCTTGAAAGGATGTTACTGAGGAAAGAAAGCATCATCCCCACTACCCGGTTTGTTAATTCCATCACAATTGTCCACACGGATAATGAGAAAGTAGAAACCCCTAGTGAACAAACGAAAGAAGAACCGCCAAAATCCCAATCCTTAAGTTACTACCTGAAACATGATATAAACGAAAACACTATAACTAATTGGATAAAGGGTGACGGGCGTAACCAATCCTCCAAACAGGGTTCAGAGAAGGAGGAAGAGGGAAAAGATGAGTATGATACGTTACCTGGGGGACCGATATTCGAGAAATTATTGGTACAAAAAGTGGCTACTAAGCAGATGGCATGTGGGAACTTTGAGATACCAGCCAGCATCGGGAATTTGAAATATCTAAACACTTTCGCCGACCAAGGATCGAAAGTAAATCTTATGCCCCTAACTATCTACACCCAACTAACATCAAAAATGCTAGCCACCGCTCGTGTTAGGCTATCCTTCGCTGGACACTCATACGTGTACCTCCTGGGAATCGCTGAAGATGTGTTGGTCAATGTCGCAGGATTCATGTATCCCGTTGACTTCATGATCATCGATGACAAAGGAGGCGGGTGCATGCCAATAATCCTTGGGGCACCATTCCTTACCACCACAAAAGTTGTCATTAGATATGAAAATAGGAAAATAGAGCTTAAATCAGGAAAAAGAAAGATTAGCTTTCCCATAACCCCGCGGTGTGCGCAAGAAAGTTTGATGAGGAGGAAGCTCAAAAACGATATCGACACATTGCCTATTCATGTTCAGGAGAAAATACTTGCATGGGAGGCAAGAATCAAAAGCTACAAAGAGGCTAAACATGAAAGAAGCAAAAGCAATAAAGTTCATGTCGAATTCGAACATAGTCAACCAACAAGGAACCATATACCATTCAAAAAAGGGGACCTAGTACTCTTAAGACACTTGGAGATAATGATACCTCTCGATAAACCAAGTCCCTGGTGGTATGGGCCATTCACAATTGAGGGCATAAGCCAAGATGGGATGGCTAACTTGAGTAGTATAGGAGGAGGAGAGGTGATTGCAAGTATCGACAGATTGAGACACCACCACCACGATAGTAAAGATCGCAACTATATGGGGTACATCATCTCGAGAGATGAGGTCACGTAGTAACCCATGACCTTGAGTCTAGCTACAAGACTCGTAAATAAAGAAAAGCGCTTCGTGGGAGGCAACCCATGTTTTGTGTGATTTTTATTTTGTTTGATTGTTATTTGCTTCCGTATGCATGTTTTATTTTTATTCTTGGTAGATCATGTTTCAAAATTAAAATGATGAAAATACTTTATTTTGTTGTTTGGCTTAGTCTTAACTTCATCCAAAGGTATTTCGCAAAAGATAAGTGTAAGGGGAAACCCCAAATATGTTTTTAAGAAACAAACTCGATCATGATTCTCCACAATATTAAGTGAACATGTATATTCGTATTTATTAGAGTCAAATGCTTGTATCGAGTCATAATGATGTTTTGCAGGATTTTCCAGGAAGTAGGACCAAGTTTTTCCAGAAATTTTCCGGAAACTTAACATAAGAATTTCTGCAGGTCACTTATGACGGCGTCAGGAAGAAACTCCTGACGGCGTCACGTGTAAAAATCTGGAAATTTTACCAGTTTTGTTTTTCTAACGGAGTCTTAAAGTTTTTGTCGAATCTTTAGTTTTATAATCTCCAGGAAATCTGCAAACATCATTCCACAAACATTATATCTTATTTTGTTTTCTAGGATTTGTTAGCATATATAGATTGCCGCCGATTTTACGCGAGGTTGCCTTGTCTATTTTCTCAGGTTTAACAGGTTATATATGATAAGAAGATGATTTATATTCTGGAAGGGAAGCTTTGATTGTTCATTTTCTTGGAGGATGATCTAACCTGGTTACCATATTATCCATACCGAGCGAATCAGGGGTGTATTTGATTTCATTCTTTTACCTGTTTTACTTTTACATTCTTTACTTGAACATTGGGGACAATGTTCATCCTAATTGTAAGGGGAGGGTAAAATGATGATACCTTACAGATACACTTTCGCTTGAGTTTGCTTGTTTGATGGTAGGTGTGTAATAAAACTATGAGAAATACTTGTTAGTGTAATTTTAGCGCCAAATTTAAATTTTTTTACAACATTTAGGAGTGAAACTTTAGCCATAGCAAGCGTCTCATGGATAGGAGTTGTATGACTAGCACAAAACCGTACCACTTAGAAAAATTTTCCACCCAAATATGTGAGGTTCGCCTTTAGATTTGATAGGAAAAGCATTTACTATTATTGCTTATGAGTGTACCGGTAGCATTT
The DNA here is from genome assembly GCA_030686995.1 of Artemisia argyi. Taxonomy (NCBI): domain Eukaryota; kingdom Viridiplantae; phylum Streptophyta; class Magnoliopsida; order Asterales; family Asteraceae; genus Artemisia; species Artemisia argyi. The sequence continues at coordinate 173,592,249 of CM060682.1, read as the reverse complement.
AGATTCTAGAACTTGCGTTAGTGATGCATCCCGAGACCGCTAGTGAGACTACATTCGTGTGGTAGGATTTACTACATGATAAGAGGCATTAGGATCACCCTTGTGTTAAACCCGTATCATAATTACTTGACCATTTAAGTCATATTACTTGGCTAGTTAAGTCAATTAATTTTTCCCACACCTTAGCGTTGTACTCATTTTTAGTACACGAAACCCCTAGTACACCCCTCCGAGCCTATCTTTTCGTTTCTAACTTTAAGCATCCTACTTAAAGGAAGAATTTGTTACACCCCACTTAAATGTACAACCAAATCGCCTTAGCCTTCCGTGTATGCACTCATCTTTAGTGCATTATTGTTATTTGTTTAAACCCTTAGTTAATTATCTAATTGATTACATGGTTGCTAAGTCGAGTCATATCCTTGTACATATTGTTTTGTGACGATTGGGACTCATGGGTAAAGTACTTATGTTATGGAGTAATGGGGAAGAACATCTATTATTACCCCCATATGTACGTTAATCTTAAAAGTACTCCAAGTGTTTTGATTATCTTAATTCGAGTCATTAGATTAGTTTATTGTAAAGTATGTAAAAATTCAAGTGTAAGGGGAATGTTCATTCCCTATGATGTATTATTTTGGATGGTAGGGTAAGAATGTATGCAAAAAAAAAAAAAAAAAAAAAAAAAAAAAAAAAAAAAAAAAAAAAAAAAAACGGAATACCATCCCGTTTCATTCTATGATCATTTTATGTTTTTGTTATTTTCATTTATTAGCTTAAGTCGAGTCTAGTCTTGGCTTAGCAACGCCATATTGTACATGTAATTAACCAAGACTATTAACTCGCCACCAGTAAAGACTGCCTATATCCAACAAAACCGTGTATTCCATATCCCTACATCTAACGTTACAACCCTTTAAAAGACCTCTTTGATAGTTTATCCTAGGTGCTTACGCCATGTGGTGGAGGTTTGATCCTTTCCCAAGCCTATGGTAATCTATTTTGTTATGACAGGTAGTGAGAGTTGTTTTCCATTTCCATATTGTGATATATACTTTATTACACCCGAGAGATGTGAGTATCTAAACACTATTTGTCAAGAGTTATTTTGGTGACGGCCTGAAGAAGGATTACACGTGACGGCGTCAAACCCAGATCTAGGCAGTCCGAGAACTTTATTGGCGGCGAGATGACGGCGTCAGAAATTTACTCTTGACGCTGTCACCTCACAAAATCTATATATACTTTTCTATTTTTCATTCATTAAGGAGGGACTTGTGTGGAGAATACTAGGGTCGAATAATAAACCCTAGGTCGTTTATAACAGTATTTTCAAGGGTTTTCACCCCTTGAAACCTTTCATGTTCAATTAAGATAAGTCCTCTTTCAATTCATTCAATATGTCTATGTGTTGTTTTAATATATCTTATGCTTGTCTTGATTTCAACATGCTAGGCTAGATCTTTCATGTGTTTGCTTAGGTGTAATGAAACCTAGATGTTGATTATAGGTTGATTGCTTGTTTATAGTTGTAATGGATGAATGATTTCAATGTTGGACTTAAGAAAACTGGCAGATCTCCATTGTGTAACTTGCTTGAACGTCTTAAGAAATATGAACCGATGTGTACTAGGTTTTTATGATTGTATTTAATGCATGAGCGAATTCTAGTGATCCCATGTTAGGAGCTTCTTAGCCGGCTCGACATAGGAGTGAAGTAGGAGCTTATAGGATTGGGGAAGTAAGTACGCCACCCCATGAATGGTATTAAGGAATACAATCCGTCATCCACGCAACTGTAACAAGTAATTAACCTGTAAAAGATATCTAGGAAGTAGTGAAATCTAAGTAAACACAATTCCCCCATATATTGCTCACACCACTATCTTAATTTAGTTTATTTTCATTTGGTTGCATCTTTAGTTATTGGGTTAGTTGACTAGCAACTAATTCCGCCCACTCTTCCAAAACCCGAGATTTTACTTGCTTTCATAAAACATAAAAAAAATACAAAAAGAATCATCCCTCACCCTTAGACCTAGTTTTTAGGCTTTCTAATCCTAGCGACACTATTCCTAAGTTGAACGATCAATCCCCCGGTACTTGTCACTATACTATACTACAACGATTAGGTACACTGATTGGTGGGGGTTGTAAGCTTCTCGAGATCCCTCGAGAGGTAAAGCCTGGTGCAATTCCCATGCATCAGCATGCGAAATAGGCACCAGCAGAACCTAGGTGGGGTACACTGGACTGTTGTAAAGAACATTCTTAAGTATCTTCAGAAAACGAAAGACATGTTCTTGGTTTACGGAGATTTGGACAAATTGCTTACTGTACGGTGTTACACTTATGCTAGTTTCCAAACTGATCAAGACGTTATTCGATCACAATCAGGCTATGTATTCACACTCAACGACAGGGCAATCATCTGGAAGAGCTACAAGTAGTGTTGGATCGATATACTCTAACCAAACTTAACTATAACTTGTAATGGTCTTAACAATCTTGAATAACTCAAAACTAGTAACAATGAAACGCTGATATAACCTTGTAAAGTATGCGGACTCTACTAACACAAAGCTAAGAAGAACTTTGAATGATTATGTTAAAACCAACTTGAACATGCTTATCTTACACAGATTCACTAACAATCCCTAACTCTCTAATATCGTATTCTCTAATCTATGAAATCATATGCATGTACTCGTACGTCTAATACCATCCTAAGGCTCCTTTTATAGGCATAAGGGAAACCTTAAGTCGGTTTACAATACTTGAACGACAAGTAAACTAACTCTAGCTAATTCTAGAATATTCTAATAATATTACATAACAGTCCTTAAACGATATTGCATATTAGTCATTTATCTTAGAAGTACTTTGAATATTCTTCATGCATGAGCAGTACTTTGACCATGAGCAGTACTTTGAATATCAGAAGTACTTTGATCTTCATATCCCAATAATCCTCCCCTAACTTGAATTCTACTTGCCTGATTTCAAGTTCCTTTCTTATCTTTTTAATCTTCGGCATCTTTATCTTCAAGGAAAATTGTGTCTTTAAATTTTATCTGACTTGTGTGTCAGAGTACTCTTTATCAGCTTCAGATGATATCTTCACAGCAACAAATCTTTTCAGTAACTCAGCAATATTTTGACAAAGTGTACATCAAATCTTTAAAGTTTCATACTATTCTCATCACTTCTAGGTGTGTAAACTCCTGTGAGAGGTGAATCATTGAAATTTAATGGATTTTGATGTCTCTTTACCCAAGCCATTAACTCTAGAGTAGCCAATGTTTAGGTTAGAACAACCATGGTACATTGATAACCATATGATTTTTAGCAAATCATCAGCTATCAACGGATTTGTTTACTCTTTACCAAGTGTTGTTTGCTTTTGGACTAGTTAGTTCTTTTATCACAACCATGGTGAACTAATTACCATATAAATGGATTTTCCACAGCCTTTACCACAAGCCATTTTCTTGTGGGCTAGCCAACTCTTCACTTTTACAGATATAGTGAGTTGAAAACCATACAATTATTAGTAAATTGTCAACTAAAAACGGATTTGATTATCACATCAGAGCCGTATCCTCATGATGAGTCAAACTCTTTCTTGTCTGTTAAACATGGTGAGTTGATTACCATTTGCTGTGCAGTATAAGTACTAACACCATGTTTGACTTCTCAAAACCTTTATTGATATCATCTTATGCTTCACAAAGTTTTTCTTTTAAAACTTAATCAATATCAAAAGACTTTACTGGTTTTATGCAGCAAGCAGTACTTTGATAAAGTATTGTTTGTCTTGTAGTACTTTGAATAAAGTACTTGTTATTCAATAAATATATATATAATACAAATCATACCAGTATTTATGCAATATCATCATCTGAAGTAGTCCACTTTATGAACAGTTCAATCACCATTAATCCTACTTCAGTCTCATTCTCAACCTCCATGCCATGATCCAACATTCTGATCATAAGATCTCTTTCAAGAGGATATCTTCTTTCTGCTAGCATATGGATCATAGCTCCATCTTCCATTTCATGTGAGTGTACCCCCGATGACTCAAAGAATCTCCATCTTATTATCTCCCAATTCTCTTGATCATTCCACAGAGCATCACTACTTGTTTCAATAGTCTCCCAGATGGTTATTAAATCACCCAATAAGATCAATCCCACTCCTGTTGGCTCAGTATTCTCAATGTAAGCCTGCACTTGTAGATACAAATAGTATAGATCTTCTCTATCAATCTTGTGCAGTATATCCCATAGCATATTGAATACTGTAAAGCTTTCATCCTCTCTATGAAAAATGAGATAATCTCCATCAGATGATTCTACCACAGAAAATGTAGAAATCTTAGACTTCTTCTCAGCATTCTCTGTCTTCTTTGGATTCTCAAAATCCACAACCCTAAGATAATTCCTCAGTTCATCAACAGTGTCTGATCTTAGCATCTTGAGCCTCTTTGATAATTGATCATCTTAAGTCGCTCTCTTCCTCTTTAACTTTATTTTCTTAGCTTGTTCTTTCATTAAATCTTCCAACTTCTTTTCTTTCTCAGAATCCATAGGCATAAAACTATCTAACTCTATTTTGATTGACTCTTGAACACTGTCATATAGTTCTTTCACCTGTGGATATCTTAACCTTTGTAGATTCTTAAATCCTTTGCCTTTCAGAAAACTTATCATAGAATTCCTTTCTTAAGCTTTAGATGGTGGCCTTCTTGTTTCAACAACTGGCTTCCTTGATTCCCTTAAGTATTCAACATCCAAATCAGCTTGATACTTTCTAGCAGCTTCTTCATTTTTTGCTACCTCAAAAGCTCTTAGCGGTGCCAGAGTAAACTTCTTCTTCTTCTTCTTTGATTCTTGCATAATTCCTTTTCCTTTGTCTTTAGGATCAAATTCTCCAGATTCAGAAGAAGCTTGTGAGACTTGAACTTGTTCAACACCAGGAATACTTATCCCTCTTGGTCTTGACATATTAACCATAATCTGAGCAATAGTCTCATCATCACTAGCTGTGTGCTCCTTTATCTCTTCTTGCTGAGCGGAAGGACCAGCTTCATCATCAAAAATTCTTGTAGAAGGTCCAGCTTCATCAACATTTATGGCAGCAGTACCTTGATCCAAAGTACTTTGCACACCTGTACTTTGAGGATCAGTACCTTCAATATCAGTACTTTGTGCTTTATTCTCTTCTACAACAATTTGCTCAACTTCATCAAGGTTTCTTTCAGCAATACTTTGAGCAATATCTAGAAAATCCATAGCATGAGCTTCTTCATATGGATCTTGAGGTACAACATCATCTTCATTCAGATTATCATTCTAATTCCTCCCCAATTTGAATGATGATGACCTCTTCTTGCTCTTCTTAGATTTAGAAGCCTTTTTGGATTTCTGAGCACTCCTCTTCTGTTGCTTGACCCATATTCTTTGATTCTTAACATGTGGCCAAACAAATCTCTTCAATCTCCTGAACTTATCTTTCAATTTCTTGATCTGATCAGCTTGAGCATTAACCACCTGCTTCATTCTTCTGAATTCCCTAGTCAAAGCATAAGTATCCAATTGTCCCTCATCTCCCTCATTTAAAGAATAGCTACTAATGCCTTTCCTCAAATGTAGCTTAATTATTGATCATCCCAATACTCACCACTAAATACTTAAATCTTGAAACATCAAAGCCCTTTGTGAGTAAATCAACTACATTATCATCTGTGTGAAGTTTAACCACATTTATAAGTCTGTGCTCATAACAATCTCTGATAAAGTAATGCCTAATCTGAATATGCTTAGTCTTGGAATGATAGACAAGATTCTTCACAATACAGATTGTACTCTCATTATCAATGTTGATAGGAGTATTCTTGAAGTTGAATCCATAGTCCAAAAGTTGATTTTGCAACCAAAGTACTTGGGCACAACAACTTGCAGCAGCCACATATTCTGCTTCTGTGGAAGATGTTGCTGCAATTGTTTGCTTCTTGCATTGCCATGAAACTAATCTTCTTCCAAGGTATTGGCATCCTCCAGTAGTTGATCTTCTGTCATAATTGTCTCCAGCATAATCACTGTCTGAAAAGGCTTCCAAATGAAAAGGAGACTCCCTAGGATACCATAACCCTAGCTTAGGTTGTTTCCTGAGATACCTAAAAATCATCTTGACTGCATTCAGATGTGAAACTTTGGGGTTGACCTGATGCCTTGCACATAAACACACAGCAAAAGTAATGTCAGGTCTAGATGCAGTCAAATACATTAGACAGCCAATCATGGATCTATATAGCTTAACATCAACATCTTCTCCATCTTCATCTTTTCCCAACGGTTTGTTGGCATCAATGGGTGTGGAGGTTGGCTTGACAATGGTGAAGTTAAACCTCTATAGAATGTCTGTAACATACTTATCTTGACTAATGAAAATTCCACTGCTTGATTGTTGAACTTGAAGCCCTAAAAAGAATGTTAATTCACCCATGGAACTCATTTGAAACTCTTTTTGCATGAGCTCCTCAAACTCTTTCACCATTGACTGTTTTGTGGCTCCAAAAATAATGTCATCCACATACACTTGGACAAGCATAATATCCTTTTTGTCTCTTTTGATAAACAAAGTCTTATCAATGGTACCTCTCCTGTAACCATGTTGCAATAGAAAAGTGGAGAGTCTTTCATACCAAGCTCTAGGGGCTTGATGGAGGCCATACAGAGCCTTAACAACCTTGTAGACTTTGTTTGGATGTGCAGGATCCTCAAAACCAGGAGGTTGTTTGACATAGACTTCCTCTGTGATAGTGCCATAAAGAAAAGCACTCTTAACATCCATTTGATATACAAGAAAGCCCATATATGATGCAAAAGCCAGAAACAACCTTATGGCTTCTATTCTTGCCACAGGAGAAAACACTTCATCATAGTCTACCCCTTCTTCTTGTCTGTAGCCTTGAGCCACTAATCTTGCTTTATTCTTGATGACATTCCCTCTTTCATCTCTCTTAACTCTGAAGACCCATTTTGTACCAGTTAGTCTCTTACCATCAGGTAAATCACATAATACCCGAACTTCTTAAAGTTTAAATTGTAAAAGTTCTTCTTGCATGGCTTCAACCCAACTTTCTTTAGCTAATGCTTGAGATACTGTCTTAGGTTCCTCTTGAGACAGAAATCAAGCAAATAAGCACAATTGATGATCCTTGTGATTCACCCTGTTTTGTTTATAAACAAAGCTAAGTAAAGAAGTATGTTGCTAAGAGACATTCTTAGCTTTTGTTCTTGTGAGCACTCCTGAGGTAGAAGGTCCAATAATCTTACTGACAGGATGATCTTTATGAATTCTCAATGTAGGAGTTAGTGAAACTTCAAGATTATCTTCCAAATTTGTGAAATCAGGGTCTTCATAGGAATCTGAGAAAATGCCTTATTTCTCCAACTCGTCATCAGTATCATCTAAGGCAGGCATGTTTGGATCATTCAAATCATCAGTATTGATCCAATTTGATGTATCTAAGACATTTGAAGCACTTTCAAATGGATCAGCAGTACTTTGATGCAAAGTACTGTCAGTGCCTTTAGCCTTCTTCTTTTTTGCTTCATAAGTTCTCCTTTGATCATCTTCATAGGATTTTGCAATAGTTTCTTGAAGAAGCATCCTATTAAGTTCATCTTTGATAGCTTGGTCTTCATCATATACTGTGGAGTTTGGTTGAACAGTACTTTGTGGTTCAACAGTACTTTGAGGTTCAACAGTACTCTGAGGTTCAAAAATACTTTTCTTTTTTTCAATGGATTCTTCATCAGGAACATCTTCAGATCTCATATTGACTCCAAGAACAATGTATTGTAATTCTTCTTCATTGTGAACAACTTGATTTTCTTCTCTAACAGGCACATAATTCATGGATGAGGCCAAAATATCAAGATCAAACATCCAATCAGGACCTTCACCTTTTTTATTTTCTTGATCTTCAAGAAACTCAACATGAAGACATTCTTGAACCTTCTTGGTAGCCCTGTTTTACACTCTAAATCCTTTGCTATTGGTACAATAACCCAATAAGTATCCTTCATCTGACTTGCCATCAAACTTTCCCAGAGTATCAACAGTATTCAAAATAGTCAGGGGACATCCAAAAGGTTTCATAAACTTAATGTTTGATTTCTTTCCCATAAGTAACTCATAAGGTGTCTTCATCTGAGGTTTTGTCACTGATACTCTATTCAACACATAACAAGCAGCACTTACAGCTTCAGCCCAAAATGGAACAGGTAATTGAGAATCTGCAAGCATTGTCCTTGCTGCTTCTATCAAAGTTCTATTCTTCCTTTCTGCAACTCCATTCTGTTGTGGAGTTCTAGCAATGCTAAACTCCCTCTTAATTCATTTCTTGGCACAAATCAAAGGTTTCATCTTTAAATCCCAAGAAAAAGACCCAGCTAAATCTGCTACAATCATCTGTTATAACCAAACAATACTTCTTTTTGTTTAAACTTGCAACAGAAACAGGTCCAAACAGATCCATATGCAATAATTCCAAAGGCTCTCTAATAGTTCTTTCTTCAATCTTTTTACATGAAGCCTTGTGTTGTTTACCCTAACTAAATTGTCTTTGACCAACTTGTTGATGTTCTTGAAATTCACATGCCCTAATCTTCTGTGCCATTGATGTGCTTCTTCCATTGTTGCCCTTGCTACCAAACATGTTGCTCTTTCAGTAGGATTGATATTCTTCAAATCTAAGCTGTACACATCATTGGTTCTTGGTACTCTCAGCATTACCAAGTTGTCATCAACTAACTTGAACTCAGGGGAGAGAATAAGACATTCTGTGTCAGGGAATAACACAGGATATTTCTTGTCACATATCTGAGATACTGACAAAAGATTGAATTTTAGCTCCTTCACATATCTAACATTCTCAAAATCAATGGATCCAGTCTTGATGGTTCCTTTGCCAGTGATTCTCCCTCCATCAGGATCATTCCCAAATGCAAGTCTTCCTCCAAAATAAGCCTTAAAATCTGACAAAAGCTCCTTGTCTCCTGTCATGCTTCCAGAGCAACCACTATCAATGATAAGATGATCTTTAAGCTCCTCTTCTAGGTTGCCCTGCATAAAGATAAAAAGGGTTAGTTTCTTTTAGGAACCCAAGCCATTATTGACTTGTGTTCCCCTTGTGGAGTGACATACTCAAATTCTTTAAGTATGTAATCTCCACTATTTTTGAAAGCACTATCAAGAGTTAATGTCTTTGTTTCCAAAACCTGTGGTTGATTCTTATCAACACTCCCTTTTTCACCCTTATCCTCTGAAAGTACTGTTTCTTTCCCAGCAGTACTTTCTTTCTTAACCCATTTAGTTTTAACAGTTGGTGTTGGGTTCTTTGAGCTAGGTACTCTTTTTAAGGTGTAAGGCCTTCTAGGTTTGTAGGAATTGAACTTCATTGGTTTTACTTTTGAAGAAGTTCTAGCAGTACCTTGGTTGGGTGAATTCCTAACAGTACTTTGAGAAGGTACTGTTTTACCAGTACTTTGAAAAGTATCACTTGAAAGTACCAGGGGTTTGGAAAATGGTCTTTTCTAGTGAGGGTACCTATAGTCTTTAGAGAAATTACTATGGTTAACCCTATGTGAATGATTCCAAACTGGTTTATTCTCCCGGTGCTTATGGTTTGCAGATGTGGTCTTTGGGAATTTGCTTAAGTATTCTGAGTGATAATCACAGACCTTAATCAAATGGTGAGGACTATAACATACATAACATAACTTTGGACCCATATTCCCAAATCCTCTTCCAAAAGATTTTCTAAAATTAGCAGTATTTTGGAAAAAATTTCTTGAAGGTACTGTTGAATGATCAACAGTACTTTGAGAAGTTTTTGGAAGTACTGCTTGTTTTGAAAAGACTTTATCACTCCCTGAACCCTTGTTATCATCCCTAGGTTTCTCAACAGTTTCCCTTAAGGACTCAGAACTAGATTGACTTGAATTAGATTGACCTTTAAGCTTTTTCCTAAACTCTAAATTGTCTACTCCAAAACAAGAAACATCTGTCCTAGGTGGTTGAAAGCTACCCGTGGGTGGAGGAACTTCATTGTATCCTTTGTCTTTCTTAAATTCAGGAGGTGTTGAACAAGGTGATTCCTCATCACTAGATGTGTTTTCCTCTAAGCTTATGAATTCTTCATCACTAGTTGAGGTCTCTTCTAAAAGACTTAGTTCCTTGTTCCTAGTTAGGGTTTCTTCTGAACTACTTTCATCATAACCTAGGCCAGTTTTAATGTTTGTTGTTCTTTGTTTTTCAACAAAACTAATATGTGACAGACCTGATTCTTTCCAACTAGCAAGTTTTGCTAACAACTTATCTCTTTCTTTAGTGAACTTTTCTAGTTCAGAAACCTTACGTCCTAACTTCCACTCACTTAACTTTAATTGATAATCTTGTTGTTCATATTTTTCTGCCCAAGCTACTTCATTATTTTCATGAGTGATTATCTTGGCTTCCATTGACTCTAAAGTCAATTGGTAACCAGCTATCTCAGACCTAGCCCTTCTGTAATTATCTCTTTCTGTTTCATATTCTTTAAGCAATTTTTGATAAGAATTACTACATTTAGAGCATACCTCAGAGATAGTAGATGAACTTGGTGAAGTAGCTACCATAGCAAGCTGAACAGGTTCTTCTTCACTTTCCATGCTCCAATCAAAGCTTCCTAGACCATCTCTTGATTCCAAAGCAGCATACCCTGGTTCCTCATCAAAAGTTGTGCTCCAATCAACCTCTTCCAATGCAACCATAGTGTAGGTTACTGGTTCATCATAAAATTCATTACTCCAGTCAACCTCTGATAGATTTTCTAGAGCCACAAAAGCTTGTGACTTTGGTTCAGCAATAGGAACCTCCTTTCTTTCAACCTTGGGTTTTTCCATCATTATGTTTGCCTGATACTTTGCAAACTTGCATTCCCTTGCAAAGTGACCAGTGTTTTGACTATTGAAGCATTCAATCTTAGATTTATCAAATGCTATACCCTGCTTAGCTTATAAATCAATACCTCTCCCTGTCTTGTTCATGAACTTCTTGATCCTTGCAGTGATCATGGCAACCTGCCATCTTTTGTCAAGTTCTTCTAGAGCATCATCATCAATTTGCAAGAAATCTTCTTGATATGTAACAGGTAGAGTGGCTTGTTAAGCAAAGAATGAACATAGAAGATCATCTGAATTGGTGTTGTTTGTGGTGATGAAGTGGTAGTGACCATGGTTGTACAAGGGTGCTGTTTCTCTTCAACAGTACTTTGGACAGTGTAAGCAGTACTTTTAGTGGAAGTACTGCCTCTGTTTTCAGAAGACACAAAAGCAATGTTATGAGAACTTGAACCTTTGTTACCCTTCATCTCATGCTCATACACCTTTAAATTGTTGTAGAGATCATCAAAGTCCATAGTATCCAAACCAGGTTGTCCTCTAATCATAGTAGCAACCACATGCCATGCAGATGGCAAACTTCTCAAAAACTTCAGGTTTGCATCTTCAACAGATGCCTCTGCTCCATATAACTCTAGCATACTGAGTAGATTTTGATATATGTCATAGGCAGAGTCAAGGCTTTCTCTTTCACCAACAGTGAATGTTTCAAACTGTTGCTTCAATAGGTTTCTATGCATCTTCTTGGAAGCATCATTACCTCCAAATCTTGTCTTAATTGCAACCCATAGTTGTTTTGCATCCTTAGCATCATGAAACTTCAATAGGTGACCATCAGGAATAGCAGAAAGCAGTATGTTGAGAGCCTTATCTTCATTTCTTTTTATAACTGCTGGCAAGGTTGGCTTAGGTGGTGTAGGTTGTCCTTCAATTGATACAGGTTCATCAATGACAACATTACCATTGACAATCACATCCCATAAATCATGGTCTGTGATGGCAATGTACTGCCTCATCTTCATACTCCATAGATCTTATTCTCCCTTCTTGACAATGGGAATTCTGATTGAGGTGATGGATGGAACTGGTGCAACTTCTATCGACATCTTTTTAGGGTTTATTGTAAAATCGGTTTTAAGGGTTTCTTCTTAATCAGAGTTTCCACACAAGCTCTGATACCACTTGTTGGATCGATATACTCTGACCAAACTTAACTATAACTTGTAATGGTCTTAGCAATCTTGAATAACTCAAAACTACTAACAATGAAACGCTGATATAACCTTGTAAAGTATGCGCAATCTACTAACACAAAGCTAAGAAGAACTTTGAATGATTATATTAAAACCAACTTGAACCTGCTTATCTTACACAGATTCACTAACAATCCCTAACTCTCTAATATCGTATTCTCTAATCTATGAAATTGTATGCATGTACTCGTACGTCTAATACCATCCTAAGGCTCCTTTTATAGGCACAAGGAAAACCTTAAGTCGGTTTACAATACTTGAATGACAAGTAAACTAACTCTAACTAATTCTAGAATATTCTAATAATATTACATAACAATCCTTAAACGATATTGCATATCAGTCCTTTATCTTAGAAGTACTTTGAATATTCTTCATGCATGAGCAGTACTTTGACCATGAGCAGTACTTTGAATATCAGAAGTACTTTGATCTTCATATCCCAACAAGTAGAGCACGATAGCTATGTCAACCACATAATCAGAATATATTGCAGCTTTGGAAGTAGCTAAATAATTCATATGGATCAGGGTTTTTTTTAGGAGTTGCTCTAAGCATTGAAAATCTTATGAAAATGCATTGTGAAAATTCTGTAGCAATTCAAATTGCTAATGAGCCTAGAGTTCAAAAGGGAAATCGACACATCCTTCCCAAGTTTCACTAGTTCATGAATCCCATGACTGTTAGCAAGCATTATCAGTATGCACATGAAATTGGACTACGTTAGATGATTCAATTTTTTTATATGTTATTTTATTATTAAGATAATAAAATGTTATATTAGTTTTATAATTTTATTAAGAAATATGAAATATGTTTTATTCCTTATGTTTAACTATATACTTTCAATGTATTCTAAATCTTCAAAATCAGTTGACTAACGATAATAAGTTCGAATTAAGACTAATATGAAGTTTTGGTTATATTTATTGTAGATAGCTATGAATTCACTACCGATGAAATAAAATTACTGAAACCAAATTCGTATGTATTTATTGTTGATAAATATTGAAGTAACCTAACTACAAGATTTCACTATATGGATCGGCGTCAATAGTGATTCTTGAAAATGGTTTATCCTAAGTCTTTAGACCTGAGATATATGTTTGCACTAGAATGTAAGACACGTTGTACTTTGATCTGTTCAAACGCTACCTGAATGAACAGTCATAACAAACATGCTGGGCATGGTAAAATGCATGAAAATGGATATATAGTTAAAATGGAATTTATTCTTTTAATAGTTAGAGAGTAATACCAATGGGCAGAACCTAACCATCGATTGATTGTTAATAAATGATTGATTGGAAATCTAATTGGTGTTTAGATCCGAGAAACAAAATATTTAAAAGGAGTAAGACTAAGATCCATATCTCATTTCTAATATGGTATCGGCCACAAAAGGAGTTAATGATAATCAACCATTCATATCATTCAATGATAAGTTCTGAGAACAACACACCAATGAAATAGTTAGGGGCAAGGACCTGCTGCTAGCGATGCTCATTGTTAGTATAGTTATCTAGATGTTGTGCCATGCACAAGTGGGAGTTTGTTAGAACTTTTATACATGATACAACACATAACTAATACTACTAGCTACATCATTGGCCGATGGGGTTACACACTAACAAGAAATAGAAATCTTACTTATATATATATATATATATATATATATATATATATATATATATATATATATATATATATATATATATATATATATATATATATTATCAAGACAGATGCTTACGAGATTGAGTACTCGGGAAACTAACTAAGAGAGTTAACTAAATGTGGACTAACGGGAAAAGCACCAACTATGCAAGCATGGTTAGACACCTAACTAACCAGTAAATGATAAGATTAAATTTTCTCATTTGACTAGTTAACTAAGGAGATAATTATGCTAATTAATGAGATGAGAATAAACTTTTCTATACTTAAGGAAATGACATTATTCTCATTTATTAAGAAATCAGAAAAACCCCCCCCCCCTCTCTCTCTCTCTCTCTCTCTCTCTCTCTCTCTCCTTGGCTAAAAACATAACACACAAACATTGTGGTTTGGGATTTTATTAATAATTTCTTGTTATTTTGTGATCATACAAAGGCTTTGATAGAAGAGTAGTAATCTCAAGGTTTCAACCTAAGTGTTGGGGTGTTTCTAATTAAAGGGCTCTACACTTGGATTACCTAGTGTTGTTCTTGTGGTTATTAGAATAATTGGTTTAGGCTACTGTTACAGGTAATCAATTTATAATCATCCAAAAAAGAAGTAAGTTCTTGTTTCAATTTTGTCATTTATTATTTATTTATTTATTTATTTTTGGGTAAAAGGTCAAGAGACCCGGTAAATATATTACTCCAAAAAATATTTAAGTACAAAGGATATGGGTGAGTCCCATATCTCAGCCCGTTGCATAGGCGAAAACTTACATAACAAGATACTAACTATTTTCCAAAGGAAAACAAACCACTACTCAAATGATAACAAAAGACAATGACAAAAAATTACTTCCTAAGACCTTGAAGCTCCGTGCCATACATGGCATTAAAAGCATCAAAATTCCCCGGAAAATCATAAACCTGCTGCGCATAGTCATTGTAATCATATCCATCATAGTCATACTCGCGCTCGTGACCCCCACCAAATAGATTAGCGGACTCATCAAACGTGTTAACAACCTCCTCATCATCACTATCAGACACAACGACATTTTCCACTTTAGAAAATGGGTTAACCCTCTTAGTAGAAGAAGTAGATGGAGAAGAAAATGAACCAGGCTTAGAAGTTCCACCCTTTTCCTTTTCATTCAGATCACTCACAAGAGGTTCTTGTGATGTAGTAGCAGTCTTAACAGACTCATCCTGTTTAGCTTCCTCAATTCTTCCATACGTCACATCCAAAGTCACTTCCTTAGTAGGAATACCAAAAACATCAGTATCATTCAAATATAAAGTGCATCAAACTGATTAGATGTAACAATCTTTGCTCCACTAGTACTCGGCATATCAGCAGTCTTCTTCTTGTTGGCATCCACTTTCTTTGGTTCAGGAGGAGGTGCTTTGGGTCTATATTGCATCTTCTTGCCCACACTAGGTTTTGTAAAACCTCCTTTGATGGGACCAGATTGACCACCACTATTACTCTTCTTCTTATTATTGACAGTTTGGAAACCATCATTAACACTCGGCGTAGGTTGAGTAGTAGGGGGGACAAACTTAGGACAATCAATACGAGTATGACCAAATACCTTACACTTATCACAACGAGGCGGTTTCCACTCATATTCAACCCGGATCTTCTCAATAGTCAAGCCCGTCCCATCAAGCAAATGTATTTCAACAGTAATGCTATCCCTAAGCACCACATCCGAATTCACTTCAATCATGCATCTAGCAAAACTACTACGTCCCCACGATTCCTTGCACATTTGGCTGGTAAAAGCATCTAACCTTTTGGGTGTACCAATCAATGTAGCAAGAAGACTAAGACCATCATCAGAAAATATAGCAAGAGGAACATCATGGAATTTAACCCACACCGGGATGTTGGTCAAATCCTCTTTAAGTAAATTGGTGTTCAATGTCATGGTTTAAGAATAATAGGCACATTTCTAATCAACCAAGGACCATTTTCAAGTACATCGTCAACACCTTTACTCGAATTGAACTTAAAGAAAAAGAACCCCTTAGCATTCATCATCACCTTTTGTATACCAAACTTTGCCCATGCATTGCGTACATAGTAGTCAACAACAGGAAAAGTAAGGCGTTGGCCAAAGAAATACCCATAAAGAGTATTCTCAAACCTAGTGTTCACCTCTTCAACCACTTTCATCGGGACAGAAAGATCAACATCAGCCCTCTTGTTACTACTTTCCAACCTACGAAAATTAGAAACGTGTATCTGTGGCTCGTTTGAAGTAGCACCCGCATAAGAGACCGATTTAACTCCAGTATTACTAGTATTATTAACCTCCAAAACACTAGGACTATTAGCCATTTGTGATTGTGAATTAGGGCTAGGAACCAGATTAATAGTGTCATTCATGGGAAATACACTCATTTTCCCAACCCTATGAGAAACATGAACACCATCACCTTTGGGAAGAATAGCATCCATATCGTTAACAACATTACCAAGTGAAACCGGCTTCACTTGGTTTGTTAGTTGCAGGAAAATAGAGTTATGGGGTCTCAATTTATAATTGGTTTAGGCTAGTGTTACGGGTAACCAACTCATTATCCAAAAAGTAAGTTCTTGTTTCAATTTTGTCATTTATAATTATGTTTTACTTATAAGATGAACATGTTAATAATTACGTAGTTGTTATTATTTTGATTGATTAACATGATACATGTAGATCTTAATTAAAAACATGTTAATGATTTAATTATATATGCCATGCTTCTACTCTTAATATGATTACTATGATTATTGATACATGATCAAAATTTATGTAACATGTAATACACGATTTTCCATTATTTACAGTTACAATCATATATCTTTATTAAAAGGTAAACATAATTAAAAAGAAAAAGAGGCAAAAAGTTGTTTGCCAAATTGTACAAAACAGTAAAAAATAGAAAGTTGTTTAGGTAGTATTTTTACCAATCTATAGTTATTATAGAAGTTTGTGTGCCCTATTTTAGTAAAAACCAATGTGAACCTTTAAACATTTCCATACCAACACACAAACACAAAGCCAGCTTTGTTATCTTCCCAAGATCTAGTGAAATCCACTATTCTTTTCACTCGAACCCTCTAAAATCCCATCAATGGCAGCACTCCACTTCAACATCAATCAATACATGCAAGTATAGATTGTAGAACTAGCCATAAACATCATATAACCTCATCTACGTTTGCACCATCAAGATTCATCTTTTATGGCAGTCATATAAACTATTGTTGTGATTAAAAAGGAAACCCTAGCAAGATTAAACCAACCCCCACAAAAAGAAACATCATACAATTGTAAGCCTAAATCTGGAAACCCTAATGGATTCATACCCACAAATGGAAACCTTCAACACAAACAACACCACTATCACCACCACCAACAACAACCCTAACAACAATCTTTTAACAGTTTCTTCTTCATCTAGCTCACCATCATCAACTACCACTCCAAGTCGTTATGAGAACCAAAAGCGCCGTGATTGGAACACTTTCTGTCAGTACTTAAAGAATCACAGGCCACCACTAGCACTATCTAGATGTAGTGGAGCTAATGTTCTCGAGTTTCTTAGGTATCTTGATCAGTTTGGCAAGACTAAGGTTCACACACATGTGTGTCCATTTTATGGTCACCCTAATCCACCTTGTCCTTGCCCTTGTCCACTAAAGCAAGCTTGGGGCAGCTTGGATGCTTTGATAGGTCGTCTTCGGGCAGCTTATGAAGAAACTGGTGGACAATCTGAGATGAACCCTTTTGGTGCTAGAGCTGTTAGGCTTTATCTTCGTGAAGTTAGAGATATGCAATCGAAAGCAAGAGGGATTAGTTACGAAAAAAAGAAGCGAAAAAGACCTATAGTACCAGCTCAAGAAGATCAACAACACTTTGTTACGAATATCGCTTCGTTTCAAGGTGATCATCTTACTTGAATTTTTCATAGGGTTGGGTTAATTGATTGGAAATTTGAAATAGGTCTTTGCTTTCATCTTTTTTTCCACTCATCAGGGATGTTTGTTATTTAAGGTTGTTTTTCCGGCTTTTGTGCTTATTGCACTTTTAAAATATGATAAACTCACTTTTCCGAGTTTACGAGCTTATCAACTAAAGCTTATATAGTTAAGTAACACATAATCTCAAGTTGATAAAGCTCATAAGCCCAAGAGTTTATGCTTACTAGCTTTTCAAACGTTCAATAGACCCTAAGCCTGAAAAAAAAAAAAAAAAAAAACACCCCTTAGCTACTCTACTTTTTTAAGGTAACACATGTAATTTAGTAGAGTAATGATAGTGGAAAGAAAGCGTAAGTAAAAATCTATAGTTTAAAAGGTTTGGTTTTTAAGTTTTAACTCCAATCATTTAACCCAATTTTTATGATGAGAACTAGATATCCTGGGAGTGTAAGTTCTTTTCAGTTAAAGCTGATTGCATTTAAGTTTTAATAAGTCTGTTCATTTCTTGAATATCTGCATTCTACCATGATTCTGCAGCATGTAGCGTTAGTAAATGTACTATTAGAGTAGTAGTAGTAGAGTAGTATTTAAGGAACGAAAAGCATATTTTAATGTATCTGTTCTTGGTTAGTTGGTTACTACTATAACTTTGTACCAAGATCTATTATGAAATATCAAATGCAAGTTAATGTTCCCTGTAATTCTTTCTTAACTTTGTACTTCATTCTTTGACCATACAAATTGACATTCATTGTTTCGAATCTGTAATGGGTGTTTCTTCAAAGCGAATAGTCTTTGATCCATACATATCATTTTACTTGTTACTCCGTAACTTATAAAGCGAGCCTGATTGTTGCGAGGCACGTTAGCTGTTAGCGGAGGTCTAAGGACGCCTGAGCGTCTAATGAGCCTCGCCCATACCGATATTTCATCTCTCTTATAAGTCCATGCCATTTTTTTAAACGGCAAGCTATATATTGGTCAAATCACAGTATAAGGAGCCAGTATACAAGATATTAATTACAAGGGGTGATCATACAACAAGAACTCGGATCATTAGTGCAATTTTTTTCTAATGTCTAACCTAACATAATCAAAGTCATAATAAGAACTTGGATCATTAGTGCAGTGGACGTATGTTGAACTTTAAAGTATGCATGATATTGATCGATCATTCCATAAAAAATTTGTGTTCTCTGAGATTTGCACTATTTTACGTTTACGTAGTTAAATTTTTGTGTGTTGATCATGTATGCATACATGTGCAACTTGCTATAATGCAAATTTTTGTCCAAAGATTACTACATAATTGGTTTAATTGTTAATGTCAACACATGATCTGCATTTACAAGAGTTGAAATCACTAGCAGTGTTTAATTTGACAAAGTTTGAACCATCCAAAAAGCTTGATATATATATGTACTTAATCTTCATGATTTGTCATTTCTTGTAATAGTGTTCTTACATTATGGAGATTTGTCATTCTTTATAATTGACTTGTGCAATCAACTTTTTTTCTTACTGATTGAAAAGGAAACCTAATCAACAGATTAACGGAAACTTGGTCTTACATGGTTTAACAAGCTGGACTAGTTCAAGTGAAACTTGGGAAAGATTTTAAGGTGTTCTAAATAAATACATCGTATTAGTATGAATATCAAAAACAATAGCAAGAATACTCGATCTTGTTTGAGCGGTATTACTATGAATATCTTGGGCGGATAATCAACCATATCGTATGTACGTGTACGAAGAAATTTATTAGTAGCAATTTAAATTATATAAAGGGACCGTTTAGAAATCACCTTCCTACAAAATAATCACAAAATTTGATATCTATCATGGGTTCGTGTTGTGCTTGTAACTATTCATCCTCAGGTTTGGAGTCGTGTTGTGCAAAAGGCAGACGTCCTTTGTATCTCAGCAACATGGAGTGACATTATAGACTGGATACTTCCTATTGCTTCAAAGAGCAATGCGACTAGTATTGTGGGCCGTTTGATTGTCGCAGCTTCTTCCTACTACATTTGGCAAGATAGAAACAATAGGTTGCATTCTAGCGGAGCTAGGAATGTGGAACAATTGGTGAATGTTATACTTAACATTGTGAGACTTAAGCTTGCGTCTATCAAGTTCAAGAGGAATGCTAGAGTTGCTAAACTCAAAATCTCATGGAACATAGCTGTTGATTGATCTCTTTGAATCTAGTTAGGCATTTGGTTAGAAGCATTGCTTAATTAATTTATGTATTTTTGGTGTTAAGTCTTCTAATAGGTGGTTGTCGTGTTTTTTGAGCATATTCAAAACACGTAGTTTTTTCCATTATAGGGGCTCATTACCACTCTATTGTGTACTCAACGTTTTCTTCATTAGAGTGGCTCATTACCGCTCTATTGTGTACTCCAAGTTTTTTCTATTAATATATTCATCGGGTATAAAAGAAATATGATGGGTTCGTGTGTTTTAAAATTTTAGTTTCGTGTGCGTGTGTACCAGAATGTCAGCAACCACAGTAACTACAAACAAATGGCCACTTTCATGTGCCCTATTTTTTAACTTTTAATATTTGTCATTTCCTTTTCAATTCAAAAATTCGTACGTATAACAACACAAAATATAGTGCACGTACTCCATTATTCCATCATTAAACTGTAAACCAAATTTGTAAACTTTTTTTTAACGGCATATTGGATTTGCTAGGAGTGAACATATATTGGAAGAGTGTTACACAAATTATCGAACAACTCAATCTAATTTAAAGATGGCAGTTTAGCCCTAGTTGAGATCTATGTAAACGATATAAGCTTAACTACGTTGAAGATGGATTAGAAACTTTTTTGGTCTTTTGAAAGCAAATTGAATATCATTAAATCTTCAAAGAAGCTATAGCATTGTTTGGAACCCTACATGACTTGAAAATGCACAGTTGGAAGATCAACTTGATCTGCCATGTTGATATGCTGTGGCTCTGAATTTCCACCAATTGAGTATGACATTAATCCATGCTGATTGTATCATATAGAATAGTAGATTTTGTTGTTTGATGACGTTTGTGAGGTTTAAAACATTTGATACTTTAGACTACTAGTTATGGTGACCAACATGTGACCAAACAACCTTGCAATCTCGGCGCCAATTTAGCTTCTCTTTCTTAAACCAAACACATGACCAAATAGAGGGGACGTGTTTGATTTGTGCCACTGACCGAGCATTAAGTCATTGCTACGAGTGGTCTTATATATTATTGCTAAGGTATCTTGGTGTCTACACGTGGGTTTTTATTCAAAGTTTACTAGTGACTAATACGTGTTGTGACATGTCTAATCAGCTCACTTTGTTAAGTAATTATTTAGCTAATAAACTATTTTCTTTAATAGTTTTTGCAGTTAGTAATTTTATTCGGCTCACTTTGTTAAGTACTAGTAATTATTTAGGTCAGAACTAATAACTTAACGAATCTATACAACAACAAAACAATATTTACATGTCCAATTATTCTTATTTAATTTAGCTTAATTCTTAATTATTGCTATGTTAAGTTAAATGACGGGTTTAAAAACAATAGATTCATTTTTTGTGCGATATATATTACTATGGCTTTTAAGTCTTTCGGCCACCTTAACATAAAACTTTGGCTCCGCACTCTAATGTCTGTTAGTATCACATCATAGAGGTGCTAAGTAAATTACGTCGCAAACGATACCCGAGTTATGACATGAGTCTATATTCATCCTCTCTAGACAATTTGATAACAGCAAAAATCAAATGTTTAACCAGATAAAAGACTAAAATGAATCAATAATGTGGAGAATGGTTTCATGTTGTTACAAATCCCGGGAAATTTGGTGAATTAAAAACCTCAAGATTTCCGGATTTAAGCCAAGCAATGGGACCCGGTTCTCATAACCAGTCCAATCAATACGTTCGTACAAACAAATTTAAACCCGAAACTAAAGGGCCATATATTGGTATCATTAACTGTTTCCATTACCCCCTTCATTAGTCAGATTTGTGCATGAATGGTTCTTCTTCATTTGATTTTTTCTGTTCTTTCTTTGCCATAGTTTAGTTACATAACTTACATTGCATTTTAATTTTCATGCGTAGACATTCTTATGTTGATGGGAGATTTATGTGTACCGTTTTGATGGATATATATATACTATATGCATGTTAAAGTATAGTACATTTTCAAATAAATTATTAATCTACACTAGGTGTATTTAGAAATCACTTTCGGCTATTTTTGATTAGCTAAATCCTCTTATGAAGTGATGTCGATCACATGTATGATTTAATTAGCTAGTCTGTACGCCATGATAACGTATTCCTTAACACAACATCATGTGTTTGAACTTTGCTAAAGAATTGTTACCGGAAACCTTAGGTCATGTATATCACCTAGTGGATAGCATGCTAAAAATGAACAAAAAGAACCAAAGGCCTCTTGGCGCAACGATATTTGAGTGGCCCATTGACCTAAAGATTGTGGATTCAAGTTTCGCTGGAGATATGTTAGATGGATGGTGTAAGTTGTAATAAATTTGTCGTTCGAAAAAAATAATAATAATAAAAAAGGCCGTAAATCATGGGTTATGAAAGTGGTAAAACTGAATATAAATGAAGGGGTTAAATAGTAAAGTAGTGAAAGAGGATCTGATGGGTCATAAGTCGTACGAAAGTCTTTTGTCGGATCTAGGAATAAAAGCCATATCTGCCCATTTTGCAAACCTCTCTTGTGTCAAATCAAATGGACCCAGCTTTTCTTTTCTCATACTTCAGTTCATTATTACTTTTTTAGTAGAAAAAGGAATTTGCTCTTTCTATATACGAAATGATTTTTCTTTTACAGTACAGTACCATTTTGTCAAATGAAAATTGTGATGCTATAATAGCACTAGTATGCCAACTGTCGCCGCGTTGCAGGCGTGCCTGTTTACTTTCTCGAATATTTGTTCTACTACTGGTCTTTTGTTATTATCTATGAAAATAACACGTCAAACGAATAGAAGTAGTTACATATTTTCGGTAAGCAAACAAAAAAAAGTGCAGATTGTACACTCAGAATGTCTAGGCACCATCTCCTGCTCAACCCATTCATATCAGCATGTGATTCGCCATTTTCGCTTCTGCTGCTATTTCTTGCTTGAGCTTCTGAATGGCGCTTTAAAGACCTCCTCCAATATGTCCATGTTCAAGATATCGGGTTTAAACCCCATTTCCTGTTATTTGATGAAGCCCTGTGCGAAAGTGAGATGCAGCAAGTACATATGATAAAGGGTATAAAGGAGAAAGTTTTAATGTTACGAGGATAAAAGACTATCAATAAAGTATACTACTAATCTAGTCGATATTTTAAAACTCGCCTTAAGCGGTAACCTGACTCGATTATATAATCAATATTGCGATATATGACATATATTATCTAAGTGTCAGCTCAACTAATATCAGTATATCAACAACCTGTAAATTTCAATTTTACCCACCAAGTTAATTCAACTTCTATGATTATGTTATAATTTGTAACTACAGAAACTTTGTGCAGCTAAAGTGAATATGTTTTAGCACAAAAGAGTCAAAATGTAGCTAAAAACGGAACTCATAAAATGGGCTGAAAGTCCCCCAAAACCTATTTTTATTTCAAACCGGTGATTGATGTTGTAATAATATCATTTTTTTTAATTGAAACTTACACATTAATTATTCATTATCTTATATGGTAAAAATGGACTAACATGTCAAGTAAGCATAAGCTTAAATACAGCAACATCCATAAATTGAAGTTCATTTTTTCAGCACACCGAAACACCCCTAAAAACATCAGTAGACACACACAAACACCCCTCAAAAACTGCAGTTTTTAGCATCCCAAAACCCCTTTAAAGTGCAGTTTTTTCAGCACACCCTAACACTCCTGAAAACAACATTATACACACACAAACACCCCTTAAAGCATGCAGTTTTCAGCAGCCCAAACACCCCTTAAAAGTGCATTTTCTTTTCAGCACACCCAAACAACCCTAAAAACAGCAATAGACAAACACAAACACCCCTTAAAAATAGCAGCAGTCACTTGCACATCATACACCATTACACCTAAAACCAAAACACAATTCCATCTTAAAATTATTCATGATGACAACTCCGGGAGTAATATATCAGTACGGGCAGATGCTAGTGTTCATTAATTCGATTACAGTCGAAGTCTACTAATAACTATTGGGAGTTATAACTACGACAGTGAAAATTAACCTTAAAAGTAGTTTGTTTAACAGGCCATGGCTTACGGTTACTTACCAATGTTAACTCCTCCATAGCCTTCACATCTCTACTTGTGAGAAAACCATGTTGCAAATGGAAGAAGAAAAAAACAATGGCTCCAGAAACTGCCTCAACTGATGATCGTGTCCAATTATCCTGACCACACAGAGGAACGATTACATTCTGCACTAACCTATTTCTGTGCAACAAAAATCCTGCACAGGTAAAAAAACAGAAAAAGGACACTATTAAATAGATGATCAAACGCTATTTCCAATAGCAGCAACAGGTTTTGCACCAATCAAAACCAAACATTACATAACATTCATAAGTAGCCATTTATAGGGAAAGTATACTTAAATCATGGCTTCATAAGAACATACACGTTATTAAATCCTCAAACTTCAACAACAGTTGTGGCAATTAAATCCAATCCTCCACAATCCTGATTTAGGATTTTCTGTCACATAAGGTGTTAACCTGCATTCAAACACCAACAACCAACAGAAATAATCAAATATAAAAGCTATCAATTAGTTTACACACACAAAAAAAAAAAAAAAAAAAAAAAAAAAAAAAAAAAAAAGCACCATTTTCACCCCATACCCTAAATCTCAAAAAGAGCACCATTGTCTATGTTTGACCTTGTGACGTCCGTCGGCGACACCAAAATGCAGTAAGCACATTCACAACATTAATAAGAAATACCAGAAAACTCTTCCATTCTCTTCTACTGCCAAAGTTTGCAGACGATTCAAAGCGCTGCACAAAGAAAGTTCAAAACTGAATCAGAAAATCAACATTAAAAGGGAACAATTTAATTTCTATATCTATACGAATCCAATGCAATTCGTAGCATCATTTTTTGAAATACAGGATGCATATTCTATGGTTATGGATAATAATCAAATAAAAGTAACGTCAGGAGTGTTTGGATTAGTATTTTTTTGGCCTATAAGCACATTCGAAAACGGAGAACCTCCTTTAAAACTGACTATCAACTTCACCTTATACACTTACTCTGAACATGTGCAACATGAAACCTAAACAAACAATTAAACTTACATCGGTATGATATCTGCAATTTATTTTCGGAGTTGATCAAGGTATACCATCACCTTCTGTTTTTTTTACACCAACTTCCTTCTTGCAACGTATTATGAATGTAAACAAAAGCCATCTGTCAAGGATGATTAAATAAAACGGAGCACATTTAAATATAAACAGAACGTTGAACAAATAGTAAAGGACTAACTTGGAAACAACACTTTATACAGGAAATAACTCTACTGCCACGGCTCCCGTTAAGCAAACAGTCGGAATGCGCTACAGAGGACACGTACCACCTGCAATGGTTTATCAATTTAATAAGCTCTAGGCGTCAATGAACAAAAGCACTAACATTTTGTAGATTGGTGGTGTAAGCATGTGATCAAAGCTACCCTTCTAAGGGCTTACAAATGGACAAAAACAAAAGTGTTCACACCAATATGAATCGAGAGGGAAAAGAAATACCTTTTGCCTTAAGACATCTTGCTTTTCTTTCTTAACCCATTTTTAATTTTTCTTCAATCTGTTTTGTTGTTCTCGCTTCTTGACCCTGTTCAGTTGAAAATACACTCAAAACCGTTAGATTGAAAATGAGAATCCCTCCTATTTCGAATTACAAAGAGAAATGTTTTAAATTAAAAGGTTTATATGAAAGTACGTTGATTCTGTTGTGACCAACTGATCTCAAATGTTTCGCAAGATGCTACAGCTGCAAATCAGTATGCGCCAACAATATAAAATTGCATATAAAACTAAGTTAAAGAAGCTTACCTTTCCATCATTCTTATGCGCAAATGGATCTGGATTCGCCTTTTGCGCCTAACCTACGAACCAAATGCCCCCGTCAAACCGTCGTTCAAATTTTTTGTCTGCATTCTCGGCTGCTGAATGTTGCAGTTGCTGATGTTGTTGATAACAATGAATACGCGATTGCCCACCACCCTATAACTTCATAATTTAGAATAACATTAGAAGAAAACCTTCAAATTTATGACTAAAAGAACGGAGAATTCAAACTTGAATCTAATAAGAGTTAACCTTAGAATTGTTGGCTTCCAAATATCTCTGTTATTCGGCTTCCTTTCTCACAGTGACAGGCCGAGACCACAGGGCGAGTTACGATGCCTGCCAAGATACAGGCGTTAGTAAACAGAAATTTATTAGCGCCACCTGTACAAAGGAAAAAGGCGCATGCCTTTTGCATAAAGAATCTTTTGCAACTTGTAACAATTCACAATTTCAGGTTAATTACCATTCCCGGAAAATTTCACTATTCACTTTTACTATTTATTTTTTTCCCGAAACTTTCCCGAAAGTTGATTTTTATTTGATTTTATCGAGTGATAAATCATTTCCATGGCAAATTAAAAGTTTAACTTTCATAAGCTCATTTTCGTGAAAGTTATTAAGGAATTACACGGAATTACACGTTTTAGGGTAAAACGTCAATCAGAAATTCTACGCACAACGAAATTCAACCCAGTCAGGTGACCCCACATCAGTAAAATATTTTACACACTCATGATTTATTTGAGAATTAATCGTGACTGAGAAAAATATGACCAAAAACTTCCCAGCAGGTCACCCAAACCTGTACTAATCCCGCACGAGCACGCTTAACCGTTTGGGCGATTAACCGTTAGACCACAAAACGAGTTTCTAAGAAGATTTGAGTTTTCAACTTATTAGAAAAAGTCAACATATTCTTTCCCTCCTCCATTGACCAAAAATGATCCCTTGATGTTATAAGTCATTTCGTGATTTTTAGGCTTACGGTTTGATGTCTAAAAGACATTTAATACCAACCGACACTAGACTGAGCCCAGTCTAGACATTATAAGTCATTTTAAATCATTTTTATAACATTAGAAAAGTAACATTTTACTTTTCTCAATTTTACGCAATATTCAGCGTTTTACGCGAATTACGCGTTTTAGACCCGTGTTTCCAGTTTTTAGCAGGGTTTTACACCCAAATGGAACCTACCACTCATTTTATATTTTATTATGGAACTTATTGACATGTTTATCAATACTTTCAAATTCCATAATTTTACGACACCCGGTTTTACGTTTTGAGGCGTAACAACTTACGGTTTGCAGTTTTCGGAGTCAAAACACACTAGATATCTTGGATAATATCATCCAAAGTCCAACCCTTGCTCTCCAAGGTCTTGAAACCGGCCTAGGGGGGGGAGTCATCCCCATGTGGCTTCAACTCATGAATTTACCCCTAAAATCAACACTTAATTACAACTTGGTCACCAAGTTGTAACACTTTCCTAGTAAGCTTCCTAACTTGGACTATAAAAGCCCCCATTCCCCCCTTTTGGTGCCGTGCATCCCCAACCCCAAATCCCTCTCATCCTTAGTTCATTTTCTTCTAATTTCTAGCAAGATTCAAGTGAAGTTCAAGTATAGAAACCCTAGCTTAGTTTCTAGTAATCAAAACTCTTCCAAACCCTAATATAATTGGTGATTTCTCTTGAGTTTAAATCCACTCAATTCACCTAAACCTTCATCATCCATCTTTCAAGAATACCAAGGGTAGAAAGATTGCATGAAGTGAAGTGGGTTGAAGCAAGTCTATCAAAGTCCTATCCTTACATGTTAACTTCCTTTCATCTTTGAAAGCCAAAAGTTGTTGCTCATAGAACCTTCGCGATTCGACCGTTACATTCATTACTTGCTATCTTACTTAAGGTGAGTTCGTAGCCCCACTTTCTATTGTTTAACTACTTTACAAACCCATGGGGGGAATACATGCTATTATTTTTCTACTCGAACACAATGCTTTCTACTGTATGCTACCCGACGATGTTTTATTATCACTAAGTAACGATTGCCATGTTCGAAGTCCCTATATCATGAACCATTAGTCACTACCTTTAGTGAGCGCGAATATTGTGAATAGATCTATTGGGATTGACGAATCCCATTTGTGTTGAACAACGATGAGTTCACACAAATGCACTATATTTGAGATTTAGCGGTATAACGGCAAAAGTACCTTGATAGGGCTTCTATAATGCCAATTTTGTTGGTTCGATGTTAACGCTTTGGTTGTATGAGCTTAGTGAAATAAATAACGATTTTGTTTTCTAACTATGAATGTGTGATTAATTACCTCACATTACGATTATTGTGTTCAAACGATTTAACTAAACTCTACGAATTCCACTCAACCTTTGTGTTGACCTCTCAAGCATGTATTTCAGGTTCATGACGATCAAGGATGGCACGGAAGGACACGGATACTCAAGAGGGCTATAAATTTTATTATCATTCAAAACTTATTTAATTTGTAAACATGGAACCATCTGGGACCTCATTTCGTAATCTCTGATATCTATATAATTTGAATGATAAATCTTTTAAAACGACTCAATTGGAGTTCGTTTTCTATTATTGTGACTATTGTGCCGTCCAGTAACACCCAGTTCGAATTCCGCTGCATCCATGAATTGGGGGTGTTACAGATTGGTACCAGAGCCATGGTTATAGAGAAACGGGTCTAATTGAGACCTAAACTATAACCACACTACAAGCAAAAACATTTTATAGCCTTCCGATCTTCGTGTCTTCCATCCTCCAGACGATTATAGACTTATTAAGCATTTTATGCTACATGAACATATTAGTATATTTATATATACATTCGAGTTATTTTCAATCATTTTATCTAAACATATCTACACATGCCTACTCTATGGCATTTCGACACAACCACATTCTCCCAATCATGTTCCTACTCCAACATTTTATGTCCAAGATATTGTAACGAATTACGATGGTCTTTTCTATTTCCCGAACATTGTATGACACAATGGTCTAATCTACTTCCGCGACATTGTGATTTGTGCAATGGTCTCTCGAATTATTCCACCACCTCATCAATATCATTTCATATGATATCAAAAACCCATCACAATCTATCGATTTCCAAACAAGAAATATGAGATTTCTAAAGGACAAACTAATCCATCATCGACAAAAGTTGAACTTTCTCTACATCCATCAAAGTTTTCTTCTGAAACCTTCATTGTTAAAAGTTTGTAATTCTAGCCCAGTATAGACTGTTTTAGAATTACTTCAACTTCCTTTCCACACATATCTACCCGTACTATCTTCTATGCAATGGAATGTGAAAACATACGTTACAAGTCTCTTATGGCGGGACTTGCAACTGAATGGTTTGACATTGCCTTGGTTTAGTGGACAGTTTCCCGAAAGCAACGGACATATCAAAAGTATACCTAATTTAGGTATTTGGAAATTTTATCGAACCTTGGCTAAATATAGACTAGTCACCTATATTTAACCTAGGGACAGTGGAATATAGTCTGACTAACTATATTCGACTTAAAATTTTCAAATACTGAGAGTAGTTGTACTAGGGTTATGTTTAGGTTGATTTCCTACTCGAACTCGATAAACCACCAGAATACATTAAAACGATCTAGAGGCACGATAATGCCTTACCACTCAGCGAAATCTTAACACCTTATTTGTACTACCTAATTTCATTCTTGAAAGTTTTCATTTATGAGATAATCCGAATTACTATCTTGGGATAGTTATCAATTCTTCTCTTCATCCTGTAGAAGTACTATCCTGTTTAGGTCCTAAGGATACCATTCCATCATAAACCTTTAAAATCTCTTACGATTTTCAAAACAAACTCAACACCTCTACCAATATTAATGTTAAGCATACACTACACACTTTTGTTCATCAACATATCACAACATTACCTTTACAACCGTGGCAAACACAAGCTCATTAACAGATCTTGATGCACTTTTAAAGCTCAAATCATCCTTAGTTACACCACAAGCACCCTCATCAGCCTTACAAGATTGAATATTCATCTTGTACTTTTGCTACACCAGTATCATCTCATAATACACTACCTTGTAACTCACCGGCTAAGTATGAAAGTTGTGTCGGGAATTCTTGAGTAGGATGATTTATAATGTCCTTATTTGAATGGATTGGGATGCCTTTTCATTTAAATAAAGAAATTATAAATCATCGAACCATACGTTTATATTCCTTTAGTTACATTGTTTGGGATGCCTCTCTATGTAAATAAAGAATTATAAACAAGTGGGCTTAATTATATCCGAAATAACATAAGTATGAAGTCAACCTACATTACATTGCTCGGGTATGGCTTGATACCTACATTACATTGCTCGGGTATGGCTTGATACCTACATTACATTGCTCGGGTATGGCTTGATACCTACATTACATTGCTCGGGTATGGCATGATACCTACATTTTATTCGCCACAAGAAATCCTATCTTTCACCGACATCGCTTCAAACCATGACATAAACACTAGGTACAACAACCGATTACCTACTAGGCTATGATTGCAACGACTATCCCAATTTCCATTAGTACGAGGTTTACATTTTGGTTTTCATAATGATAGTGCAATAACAAACAAACTCATTGCGAGGCCATGTAACCATATGCATGTGCAGTCGTACCAAACTCATTACGGGGCCATGTAACCATACGCATGCGCAGTCATACCAAACTCGTTGTGAAGC
Organism: Artemisia argyi; assembly: GCA_030686995.1. Lineage (NCBI taxonomy): Eukaryota > Viridiplantae > Streptophyta > Magnoliopsida > Asterales > Asteraceae > Artemisia > Artemisia argyi. The sequence goes on along the minus strand of CM060682.1, from coordinate 173,561,527 downwards.
CATGTAGCCATATGCATGGGCAGTCGTACAATTCAAACAGGACTTGGTCCAACCACATGTTCAACATTTATTCCATTATTCGATGTCTATGTCAATTGCAATTGTTGTTCAACTACTATATCAATTGCTATTGATACTTGACAACTATATCGAGTTCTATTTGATATTCAACTACTATATCAATTCCTATTAATACTCGATTACTATATCAATTTCCTTTGATATTCGACTATTATATGAATCTCTATTGATATTCAACTATGTTATCAATTTCTATTGACACACCGTATTCTAAGACAAATCAAATTACATTACCGGAAATCCCAGACTTTGGTCCTCATAAGTAACCACACATCTTTATCGACACCACTCCAACATATGACACACATAGAACTTCGGGACGAAGTTCCCCGTAAGGGGTAGAGACTGTAACAATTCACAATTTCAGGTTAATTACCATTCCCGGAAAATTTCACTATTCACTTTTACTATTCATTTTTTTCCCGAAACTTTCCCGAAAGTTGATTTTTATTTGATTTTATCGAGTGATAAATCATTTCCATGGCAAATTAAAAGTTTAACTTTCATAAGCTCATTTTCGTGAAAGTTATTAAGGAATTACACGGAATTACACGTTTTAGGGTAAAACGTCAATCAGAAATTCTACGCACAACGAAATTCAACCCAGTCAGGTGACCCCACATCAGTAAAATATTTTACACACTCATGATTTATTTGAGAATTAATCGTGACTGAGAAAAATATGACCAAAAACTTCCCAGCAGGTCACCCAAACCTGTACTAATCCCGCACGAGCACGCTTAACCGTTTGGGCGATTAACCGTTAGACCACAAAACGAGTTTCTAAGAATATTTGAGTTTTCAACTTATTAGAAAAAGTCAACATATTCTTTCCCTCCTCCATTGACCAAAAATGATCCCTTGATGTTATAAGTCATTTCGTGATTTTTAGGCTTACGGTTTGATGTCTAAAAGACATTTAATACCAACCGACACTAGACTGAGCCCAGTCTAGACATTATAAGTCATTTTAAATCATTTTTATAACATTAGAAAAGTAACATTTTACTTTTCTCAATTTTACGCAATATTCAGCGTTTTACGCGAATTACGCGTTTTAGACCCGTGTTTCCAGTTTTTAGCAGGGTTTTACACCCAAATGGAACCTACCACTCATTTTATATTTTATTATGGAACTTATTGACATGTTTATCAATACTTTCAAATTCCATAATTTTACGACACCCGGTTTTACGTTTTGAGGCGTAATACGGTTTGCAGTTTTCGGAGTCAAAACACACTAGATATCTTGGATAATATCATCCAAAGTCCAACCCTTGCTCTCCAAGGTCTTGAAACCGGCCTAGGGGGGGGGGAGTCATCCCCATGTGGCTTCAACTCATGAATTTACCCCTAAAATCAACACTTAATTACAACTTGGTCACCAAGTTGTAACACTTTCCTAGTAAGCTTCCTAACTTGGACTATAAAAGCCCCCATTCCCCCCTTTTGGTGCCGTGCATCCCCAACCCCAAATCCCTCTCATCCTTAGTTCATTTTCTTCTAATTTCTAGCAAGATTCAAGTGAAGTTCAAGTATAGAAACCCTAGCTTAGTTTCTAGTAATCAAAACTCTTCCAAACCCTAATATAATTGGTGATTTCTCTTGAGTTTAAATCCACTCAATTCACCTAAACCTTCATCATCCATCTTTCAAGAATACCAAGGGTAGAAAGATTGCATGAAGTGAAGTGGGTTGAAGCAAGTCTATCAAAGTCCTATCCTTACATGTTAACTTCCTTTCATATTTGAAAGCCAAAAGTTGTTGCTCATAGAACCTTCGCGATTCGACCGTTACATTCATTACTTGCTATCTTACTTAAGGTGAGTTCGTAGCCCCACTTTCTATTGTTTAACTACTTTACAAACCCATGGGGGGAATACATGCTATTATTTTTCTACTCGAACACAATGCTTTCTACTGTATGCTACCCGACGATGTTTTATTATCACTAAGTAACGATTGCCATGTTCGAAGTCCCTATATCATGAACCATTAGTCACTACCTTTAGTGAGCGCGAATATTGTGAATAGATCTATTGGGATTGACGAATCCCATTTGTGTTGAACAACGATGAGTTCACACAAATGCACTATATTTGAGATTTAGCGGTATAACGGCAAAAGTACCTTGATAGGGCTTCTATAATGCCAATTTTGTTGGTTCGATGTTAACGCTTTGGTTGTATGAGCTTAGTGAAATAAATAACGATTTTGTTTTCTAACTATGAATGTGTGATTAATTACCTCACATTACGATTATTGTGTTCAAACGATTTAACTAAACTCTACGAATTCCACTCAACCTTTGTGTTGACCTCTCAAGCATGTATTTCAGGTTCATGACGATCAAGGATGGCACGGAAGGACACGGATACTCAAGAGGGCTATAAATTTTATTATCATTCAAAACTTATTTAATTTGTAAACATGGAACCATCTGGGACCTCATTTCGTAATCTCTGATATCTATATAATTTGAATGATAAATCTTTTAAAACGACTCAATTGGAGTTCGTTTTCTATTATTGTGACTATTGTGCCGTCCAGTAACACCCAGTTCGAATTCCGCTGCATCCATGAATTGGGGGTGTTACACAACTGGCCTTACATGTGTGTGTCTAAAAACATATGCAACCACAGATACCGACTTCTCCTTTAGTCCTAATAACAATATTATTCTGATCATCAATCAAAGTTTATACATGGCCTAACCGAGGTATCCACGTGACCTTTTCCGACCCTTTCCCTCCCCACAATAAAATGTGTACCCAGTAATAGTAACAACTACGTTTGAACCCTAGACCTCTTGTGAGGAGGTTAGGTATCTTACCACTACGCCATTTGGTGTAGAAAGTGTTTACTGGTTATCCCAAGCCGACCCGCTTTAATCCATGTTACAAAAGTATACATTGTGATAAATACAAAAGGAAAATTAATTTGATCGTTACCCAACTCTTACGACCTTCCATTTTGCCTCCACGTTAAAGAAAAGTATCTTGGCTTGGAATTTTTGAAAAGCTTAAAAAAGAAGGGATCATTTGTTTTCATGTATGGTCATTAATGAAGAAATATCTAAAAGTTTAAATATAAAATATTAAAAAAAGTCAATCATGCCTGATGCTTATGCTGAGTTCTCATAATCATAAAAAAAACAAAATCATAATATGCATACCACATACAATATCATCACAAAAAAAGGGAATATTCAAATAAATCGGTTAGTACATTTCAACTCTACTTGACTAAGTCAGAGCATAAATAGTTCCCCAAAAAAATATCTAAAACATGTGTGCCTTTAAATGATTGAAACTCATGATAGTATGATGCATACCCGGATATTTATTTGCAATACAATTCAACTTCATCAATTTAGCAATTCAACTATACTAAATAGTGATAATTATAACTTAAATAACCGAAACACATAACATAATTAAAAATAGTACCTGCTTAAAAATTAATTTTATGGCATCTGATTCAAAACAGAATCAAAATATTAGCAAATGGTAACAATATATAAAACCCTGACGTTGGCTACCTCATCAGAAAGTTCGAAAAGATAATCCAAAAATACAGTCCCTTGTATGGTATATGGAAGATTTTTTCTTCACTATACCATTTATCTTCATTTATCTTCACTCACCAAAAAAACCCCCAAAAAGTAAACCCTAATTCCTGCAGATCTGTAGATTTGTATGGCATACGGAAGATTTTTCTGGAAGCTTTGAGTGTATCTATGTGTGTGTAAACGGGCATAAACGGAGCAAAAAAACTTGGGCTAAAGAAACAGGCTAACAAAATGGCCCATAATATTTTGGCGGGAAACGGGGGACGCAATACGGCGTCATTTTGATTGTGAATTATATAAATAGATAATTCAGTATGTTAACCACCACTCTCAAGTTAAGCTTTAACTTATTGCGTTAAGGTGAGTTAACCACACTATCATACCAAGCTAAGGCCAAGTTAATGCAGCGGTTAACCCTTTAACGCTGCGTTAAGAGCTAAAAAAAATCACTTTGCCTTGCGTTAAGATGAGTTAACCGCACCGCTCCCACGTTAACGCTGCCTTAAGCTTTAACTTGCTGAGTTGAGGTGAGTTAACCACACCGCCCTATCAAGTTAAAGCCAAAGGTGAAAGCTAGGTTAAATGAGGTGGCGCTGACGTAGACCGTGTTAAGTTTTAACTTCAAGTTACCATACACATTGCTCTAAGTACAATTTCTTTGCTCTAAGTACAATTTGTTTGATGTTAGGCCATCTTTAACTATACTTTTCAAAAGCATTTTTCAACAACATTTTTCCTTTCATTTCTAACCACGTACTTCATACTTTAACTTCAAATGCTTTTATACTAAAATTAATTTGCTTTCAACCAATAACATGATCTATCTATGTTACTTTGTGTATATATTAATATTACAGTATATTTTTATGATTTGAAGGATGAATAGTGATCCATAAAATATATACGAGGATCCTCAATAATGCTCCAAAAAATCTCAATATATGGAGTGGTTGGAGATGTTTTTATGCTCTCCATTCTTTAAATAGGAAGAAATCTGTGATTTGAAGATCATGGTTGGAAATTGACTTAGGTGAAAGATGATTTGTCGATCAAGTTTAGAGAACAAAAGCTTCTAGATGTTAAAAAAAAAAAAAAAAAAAAAAAAAAAAAAAAAAAAAAAAACCCCACCTTACTGAAATATGTTTGACAAAAATAGTTGAAACTGAACTAGAAATAAGGTTGCTTGTTAATTATTTATAAGTTACTAATAGTATTTGAATTTTAAAAGCTCTCATAATAATTTGTCTCAATCAAAGGACTTGTGGTCTAGTGGGTGGGGCTTAACTTGTTAAGCGAGCCACAAGTGGGAGTAGTACCGGATGGGTGACCACCCGGGAAGTCCTCACTTGTGGTCCACCTGTAGACCATATTGTTCCGGAGATATATTACAATGATAGATTTGAACCTTCAAGTCACTCGTTGCGGGGGTTCAAATCTTGAGCATGGCCCGGTTTTCATCCGGCTGTTTCTCCAGCAAGGTAAACTTGTGTGGAGGCAGTACGGTTTCCGGAGGAAACCCGTTACCACCTGAGATGAGCGTGGACCCGGTTAAGACAACATAGTCTGGCGGGGTGGCGATGGGGTCTTCGCTGTCCGCGAAGGTGGTCGTTTCTAAGTTAAAATTCACCTTTAAAAAAAAAAATTTTGTCCCAAACAAAATTCATTTTTAAGATATATACATTTTTTTTAAAGCTTAAGTCTCTCTAAAGTTTGTGCGTCAATCAATCCTCTTATCATCAGACATAAACTATCACCTTCACATATTCTCTGACATAGAATATATCATGAAGTGAACCAAATCAACCATTCTTCACTAAAGTTGAAAACCGAAGAGACTAAACAAGTGTCGTGAATTAGCTTTCATAAATCAATTTAACGTAATATCTAAAACATGTACAAGTAAATCTATATTGAAGATGGCAGGTATCTGACATGATATTCATGATATTGCTGATTTAGTCATTATAAAGCGAAGTAGAAATATGCTTGTTCAGGTTATAGCCAATTGGGCATTGGATACCAATAACCCTTTGTTAGCTAATAGCCTTGTTTGTAATGTTGCAAGTTTTTTCAGTTTGTGCGGATATTTAAATTTAATAAGCACAATTCATGTGTTTCAATTAAAAAAAAAAAAAAAAAAATCGACATAGAAAACTCAAAGGAGTTATTATGTTCGGTAAACTGAAGAAATATTTAATGTACTAAAAATATAACTCATTATACTTCCTCAATATTCTTAATACTCGTTAACTCTGTTATAGTTTACGTTAAACTAGTAATTATACATAATTAGGTTAATCCATTTCATACAAAATGACTTAAATACCTTTATCGTTTTCATCAGCCATTGCCACTACTCCAGGCTGCCAATAACGCCACCAATTCCGATTGTAACCACCACCACCACCACCAATTATCAACCACCACCACCACCTCAGTAAACCGTTAACCGTCATCACTACCACTCCCTAACACCATCACTACCACAATATCCACCATTGTAAGCTGTTACCGCCATCACCACCATTGTAAGCCGCTAGCCGCCGTCACCACCACTCCCTAACACCAACACCTCCAACACTTTTAGTTGCACAACCTCCGCTCCATAATACCCAGGGGTGGAACCAGGATTTCATGTTAAAGGGGCTGAACTTAACGTAAAAACTATAGCAAAAATAGCGATCAATGATGTATCTTTTTTTGTTCTTCTTCTTATTATTATTGTTGCTGTTGCTGTTGCTGTTATTATTATTATTATTATTTTTCATATAAACCATGATTCAACCTAACACTATAATGACGAAGAATAAATTAAATTTAGGAAAACATAGGTTGACAAGTAAATTCATTTTAGTGTTGTATTTGATTGTTCAAGTTGTTCGTTTTTTTAACTTTAATTAGCATATCTAAATAATTAAAGGGGGTTGTTTACAAAAGTTATTAGAAAACTAGCTATTTTACAAAATAATTAATGAATAAATTGAGTTAATTAGGGATGGCTTAGCACATAACATACTAGCTCCGTCCCTGCTAACACCACAGCTGAAACCACCACCACCTCTAGCCAACACCACCACCACTTTTAGCCGTGACCAACTCCACCTGCCACCTGTTGGAAAATTTAGTGCACTTGTGGGATTTGTTCACACCTGGTAATGGGATTGGAGGTACGGACACCCATCAGGTCCCTGAACACCCTGACTCATATAGTGGTTGTGCAGGATACTGCTGATAGCTGGTTCCTGCTGATGGTTCCTACTGATGGTTCCTGCTACCAGTGTCAGGATCCTGCTGATGAGCAGAGTTTCTGCTGATAGAGTGCTAAATGTTTATGTAACTGATTTGACCTATTCAAATGACAGTTACATCTGCACTCATGACCACGTTTAATTGGTCATATAACCACTAATACCTATTATTATGGAGGCTAATTAAGTGGGATTAATGGGCCGTTAATCACTCTTAATTCCATTGACTAGGGTTGAGTAATCTTGCCTATATATAGGAAGATCAAATCATGCATGAGAGATAGACAGAAAACACATAACACTTAAACGCAAAGGGTTATTGATTTGTGCCTAAATCACTAACAACATTTGGTCTTATCCCAAGTAGATATTTGTGATACCCAGGCATTAGGGTCGAATAGTTTACTTTGGAAAGTGATAACACGATTCCAAGTGATATCCGGTAACCTTAATTGGTACGTAGTTAGGCTATTGATTATCCCCACCCTATTCTGGGCTCATAACCACCAACAATCAAAGTAAACTATTCTGTGATAATCAATGGTTGCTGCTATGAGGCATATGGCTGCTAACTTTTCCAAATTGGAAAAGTTTGAAGGTGTTGATTTCAGAAGATGGCAAAAGAAGATGCACTTCTTGCTTTCAAGCATGAATGTGGTGTATGTTCTTAGCACTGCCATTCCTGAAGATCATGGGGATGATGCTACTGTGGAACAGATAAGGAAAAGAAGCAAATGGGAGAATGATGACTATGTATGCAGAGGTTTAATTCTCAATGGTATGTCTGATTCTCTCTTTGACATTTATCAGAACGTTGAATCTTCCAAAGAACTTTGGGATTCCTTGGATGCCAAATATATGGCTGAGGATGCTTCAAGTAAGAAGTTTCTTGTAAGTAATTTCACAAATTACAAAATGACTGATTCAAGACCAGTCATGGAACAATACAATGAACTTCTTGGAATACTTGGAAGGTTTACACAACATAAAATCAACATGGATGAGGCTATTTCAGTCTCTTGTATCATTGACAAACTCTCTCCTTCTTGGAAAGATTTCAAGCATGCCTTGAAACATAAGAAGGAAGAACTGACACTTGTTCAGTTGGGTAGTCATTTGCGTATTGAGGATTCCCTCAGGGCGCAGGATAATGACAAGCCAAAGAGTAGCAATGCTACTGGTGCACATGTTGTCAATATGGTGGAACATAACAATTCCACCAGGTACAATGACAACAAAGGCAAACGTAAACATCAGGATAACACAAGGGCTGATCCTAACAAGAAGGCAACACCTACTTGTTGGAAATGTGGCAAATCTGGTCACATTAAAAGGGATTGCAAAGGTGTTAAGGTTGGTGGTAAAACCGATGGTTCAGGCACTAGTGGTTCAGGGAGTGGTGGTTCTGCCAACTCACTGAAAGGTCAGAATATGTTTAATGAATCTCTTCAGGTTTATTATGTTACATATGTATCTGAATCTAACTATGTGCAGGATGATGATGTTGCGTGGTGGGTTGACTCTGGAGCAACTGTTCATGTGTGCAAAGATAGAAGATGGTTCAAGACTTACGAGTCACTGAATGATGGTTCTATTCTTCACATGGGAAATGAGTCAACAGCTTTGGTGCATGGTCGTGGTTGGGTAGATCTTAATTTTAGTTCTGGAAAGATTGTAACTTTGTTTAATGTTATTCATGTTCCTGATATAAGGAAGAACTTGGTTTCAAGTAGTGTTTTGAATCATCATGGATATAAACAAGTTATTGAATCTGATAAATTTATATTGTCTAAACATGGTGTGTTTATTGGTTTTGGCTATTTGTGTAATCAAATGTTCAGGCTTAATGTTGTCACTGACTTTGTTAATTCAGCCTTTATGTCAACCTCTAAACTGAATGACTCCACCTTGTGGCATGCTAGACTTGGCCATGTACACTATAAAAGGATGCAAGACATGTCTAAGGATGGGTTAATCCCAGCATTTGACATGGACACTGAAAAGTGTAAAACTTGCATGTTGACCAAAATAACTAAGAAACCTTTTCAGGGTGTAAAACGTGAGACTGAGCTCTTGGAGCTAATACACAGTGACCTGTGTGATTTGCATGCCACTCCCTCTTTGGAGAACAAGAAGTACTTTGTGACATTTATTGATGATGCTTCTAGGTTTTGTTATGTCTATCTGTTACATACCAAGAATGAAGCATTAGATAAATTCAAAGTGTTTAAAACTAAAGTTGAGTTGCAACTTGGGTCCCTGATCAAAAGATTAAGGACTGATAGGGGAGGTGAGTACATGGATACTCTGTATTTTCAGTCTGTTGGTATAATCCATGAAACGACTGCTCCCTATACTCCTCAACAAAATGGTATCTCTGAAAGGAAAAACAGGGTACTGAAGGAGATGGTTAATTCCATGTTGTCCTACTCAGGACTGAGTCAAGGGTTCTGGGGTGAAGCTATGTTAACAGCTTGCTATTTACTTAATAGGGTTCCCAACAAAAGGAACAAGGTTACCCCTTATGAACTCTGGAATAAAAAGAAACCCAACCTGAATTATCTCAGGGTTTGGGGTTGTAGGGCAGTTGTAAGACTCCCTGATCCAAAGTTAAAAACTCTGGGTGAAAGAGGCATTGATTGCTTCTTTGTTGGATATGCTGAGCATTCCAAGGCATATAGGTTCTATGTTATTGAACCTAATGAATATGTTTCAATTAACTCAATAATTGAATCAAGGGATGCACTCTTTGATGAGAATAGATTCTCATCAGTTCCTAGACCAAGTCAGAGGATTCCAAATGGAATTGATGACATTGGTGTATCAGAGGTCCCTGATGAATTATCATCTCAGGCCCCTGATGAGGTTGTGGTTTAACAACCTGAACCTGAGCTCAGAAAGAGCAAAAGGGTAAGGACTCCAAAGTCATTTGGACCTGAGTTTCAATTATACTTAATTGAAGGTACAAGGAGTGAGGTCTCTGATCAATACTCCTATTGCTTCATTGTTGAGGATGATCCCAAAACATTTGAAGAAGCAATGAAGTCCCAGGATGTTGCTTTCTGGAAAGAAGCAATAAATGATGAGATTGACTCCATCATGGGCAACAACACTTGGGTGTTGGTTAATCTACCACCAGGTTGCAAACCTCTTGGTTGCAAATGGATTTTCAAAAGGAAAATGAAGGTAGATGGAACTATTGAAAAGTTCAAGGCTAGATTAGTCATTCAGGGCTTTAAACAAAAGTCAGGGATAGACTACTTTGATACTTATGCCCCTGTGGCACGTATCAGTACCATCAGGCTGCTGATTGCTTTGGCATCAATTCACAATCTGATTATTCATCAGATGGATGTGAAGACAGCTTTCTTGAATGGTGAATTGGATGAGGAGGTTTATATGAACCAACCTCAGGGCTTCATCTTGCCTGGCAATGAAAACAAGGTGTGTAAACTGATTAAGTCTTTATATGGACTGAAACAGGCACCTAAGCAATGGCATCAAAAATTTGATGAAGTGGTTTTGTCTAATGGTTATGTTCTTAACCAGGCTGACAAATGTGTATATAGCAAATTTGATGAATCTGGTAAAGGAGTCATCATTTGCCTATATGTTGATGACATGTTGATCTTTGGCACTGACCAAAATCAAGTTGACCTGACAAAGGAATTCTTGTCATCAAGGTTCTCCATGAAGGACATGGAGGAGGCTGATGTTATCCTTGGTATAAGGATTAAACATGAAAGCAATGGTATATCAATTTCTCAGTCTCATTACATTGAGAAGGTACTGAAGAAATTTAATTGCTTTGATTGTACTCCAGTGAGTACTCCCATGGATACCACTGAGAAGCTTATGCTTAATACTGGCAAATCTGTATCTCAACTTGAGTATTCTAGGGTGATTGGCTGCCTGATGTATGCCATGACTTGTACAAGGCCTGACATTGCTTTTGCTATGGGTAAACTGAGCAGGTATACTAGTAATCCTAGTGCTTAGCACTGGCAAGCAATTCAGAGGGTACGAAAGTATTTGAAGAGAACTATGGAATATAGTCTCTCATATACTGGTTATCCTTCAGTGTTGGAAGGATACACTGATGCAAGTTGGATCAGTAACACTGAAGACAATTCGTCTACCAGTGGCTGGGTATTCCTACTTGGTGGAGGTGCAATTTCTTGGGCATCCAAGAAGCAAACTTGTATCACCAGTTCAACAATGGAATCTGAATTTGTGGCTCTAGCAGCTGCTGGTAAAGAAGCTGAATGGTTGAGAAACTTGCTTCTTGAGATTCCATTGTGGCCTAAACCTATAGCACCTATTTCTATCCGGTGTGATAGTGCTGCTACATTGGCAAAGGCTTATAGCCAGATGTACAATGGGAAGTCTAGACACTTAGGTGTCAGGCATAGCATGATTCGTGAACTTATCATGAATGGGGTGATTTCTATAGAGTTTGTTAGATCTCAACAGAACTTAGCTGATCACTTGACGAAGGGTTTGGCTAGAGACTTGGTTATAAAGTCTGTTAAAGGGATGGGTTTAAAGTCCAACTTGGTCACTGAATGCTAAGATACCCAACTCCCTCCTGAGGAAACTTGGGAGCTGAGTTCAATGTGGAAAGCTGAACATTCAGTACTGAAGCACATGTTTTACAAACATCCCAAGGTTTGTGCTTGGAACCTGCTGAAAAGGAGGATGAAGTCACTACTTCTTAATGGTTAATTTTCTTTGAAAAAGTGCTTGGCAGGAGCATGAATAAAGAGGAACCACCTATGTGAATGTTGAAGTTTTGCCGCTTCAGGAAGCTATGGACTTTTAGCTTTTACAACATTTATGAATTGGATATGGACACATGGCTTGTATAGTGTCAGGAGTGTTTAAGTGTTGGAAAACTTGTGTGTATTTTATCTTCAGGTATTCAAATGGGTTGAAGGGTTCAATTCTTAGAACACCCTGATTCTCGAATATTTGAACGTGTAATTTACTAAGATGGAAATTCAATCCTCAGGATATTTTCGTTTATGCACTTGTTTTGTATTATGGTTATTTTCATGCAAAGGTAGTGAACTAAATTTGGGGAGGATTGTTGGAAAATTTAGTGCACTTGTGGGATTTGTTCACACCTGGTAATGAGATTGGAGGTACGGAGTGTACACCCATCAGGTCCCTGAACACCCTGACTCATATAGTGGTTGTGCAGGATACTGCTGATAGCTGGTTCCTGCTGATGGTTCTTACTGAGTATTGGTTCCTACTGATGGTTCCTACTGAGTATCGGTTCCTGCTGATGGTTCCTGCTACCAGTGTCAGGATCCTGCTGATGAGCAGAGTTTCTGCTGATAGAGTGCTAAATGTTTATGTAACTGATTTGACCTATTCAAATGACAGTTACATCTGCACTCATGACCACGTTTAATTGGTCATGTAACCACTAATACCTATTATTATGGAGGCTAATTAAGTGGGATTAATGGGCCGTTAATCACTCTTAATTCCATTGACTAGGGTTGAGTAATCTTGCCTATATATAGGAAGATCAAATCATGCATGAGAGATAGACAGAAAACACATAACACTTAAACGCAAAGGGTTATTGATTTGTGCCTAAATCACTAACAACATTTGGTCTTATCCCAAGTAGATATTCGTGATACCCAGGCATTAGGGTCGAATAGTTTACTTTGAAAAGTGATAACACGATTCCAAGTGATATCCGGTAACCTTAATTGGTACGTAGTTAGGCTATTGATTATCCCCACCCTGTTCTAGGCTCATAACCACCAACACCACCAACACCGCCACCACAACCAATTTTAGCAACAAACTTTGAAATATATTTTGTTCTTTTTTGTATTTTAAACAAAAATCGAAAAATATGAAGTTGGGTGAAATGACCAGATTATCTTCAACATACAAATTTCGTTATGTAAGATGACAATATTTCACATCCGTTATGCATAATGAATTAAAACAAAAGTACATTAAGTATTTATAGAGTTTACCTATGTTTCAGTAAACTATCATCTTTTATTCTTGTAGATAGTTAAACATGGGCCTAATGGATCAAACACTTGGATCAAAATTAAAGAGAGCACCACTTTTTCCACTTGAAATCTGAAAATGGGCCTTACGGATTTGGTTTTGTCATATGGTAACGAAATGACAAAATTTATTATTTCTTTCCTGATCAAATTTATGAAGTTAAGAAATAATGAATAGTTATTAGTTATATAATATTGGGCCTGGCTTAAACAAGATAAATCCAAACGACAAAACAGGTTTATACCGTGTGGTGGACTAAAGCTTACTCTGTCAACTTATCAGTCAAAAATTTATTTCGGATGGTCATAAAACCATTCAACAAAATATCAAGTTACAACAGCATTTTAAACCTATTTAGGTTTTTCTAACTTGTGCCTTAAGGGCAGAAGTTAAGCACACAATAAATACACAGGGGCCACGAAAAAGTATATAGAGATTTACATAAAAGTACAGACAAGTGTACTTTTATGTGGGTCTTAATTATGTACTTTTGGTGTGTTTAACTTGTGGTTATGACACAAGTTAGAAAAACCCAACATATTTTAATTGCAGAATAGTTCTAGCGAGTTTCCTAAATTCAGTTATGTTGCTAATTTTTGCATAAAAACATACATTACCTAAGACAATTGGCTTACTTTACACTGTTTGGTGCATTTAACCTAGAATATGAATCCCGTATAGAATAATTGGCTTAACTTGTGTTACGTGCGTTTAGGGTTTAGGGTTGAGTGTGCGTGTGCGAGCAAAAATCTGATCCGAGGGTTGGGGGAAAAGTGACGGGTACTGCGAGAGGAAATCCAAAATCATTGCTTACCAAGTTTTGAGTATTGGTTGGAATACCCTTTATTAAGAGTTACCTAAGGTTTGTTCATGTTAAATAGGCCTGTTTCATTTCAGTAATTGTGACTTAGGTATAAAGTGAATATTCACGAGATAGCATTTCTCTTATAAAACTTTAGCACATAATTTCTTTACCTTTTAGGACTAACCTTATAATCTTCTATCGTTCCAATAATGATGTTATACTATGATAGAGCTAATAATCAATTCAACTGAAAACTAACTATAATAAAGAAGAAGCAAAGAATATCAGTCGAAATCCTAGTAACATCATATATATCGTCGTTGCTTACACGATGTTGCTTTCTTTACGTAATTCAAGGATAGCGAAAGGAAGGACAGACGAAAGAAAATTATAAAGGAATTAGATAAGAAGTACAAATTGGGTGATACCTGTATAATATAAAGATTGATGTACTTTATCTGATTAGGTCTTTGTTTTTGTATTTATTAAGGAAAATAAACAAAGGAATGAAGAGATAAGACATAGGACAAGCTCATGTTGCTTACGAGTTACATAACAAACACGAATTCATACATACTATTAAGCTTTGAAATAAAACAAATACGATTTAACAAACACAAATAAACCTATGTATATGTACATACATACTCAATCTCTAGATATACAACAAACTAGCCATTTCCTTCAAATTGAAAGTAAACACGAATCACTCAATAATCAAATGAAGAAAATCAATTGCGAGCTATTATCTTGTAATTTTTCTAGACCTAAAACACTAAAGTTTGCATAAATAATCAATCACTACTCGAAGAACACTACGCCATTGTCATTATCATCATCCTCAATTTCCATGTCTTGTACATTACTCGAAGGTACAAAGTCTTCCAAATCCATACCGTATAAGAAATCATATTTATCTTCGTACTTATTATTTGAGCTTATAATTATTTGGTCTATAGATTCCTTCAAGATGGGATCTTGATGAGGTAGTTGAAGAAGATTTTGATAGTTGTATTGTTGTGGTGGCATGCCAAAGCAATTTTGTTGGCAAGGGTGGTGGTGAATTGGTAGCGGTGGGATTTGCTTTGAGAGGTTCGTGGTGAGTGGGTGGTGGTGGACACAAGGTGGTGCTTGGCAAAGGGTGGTGTGGGTAGAAGATGCATCAGGATTTGGTGAAGTGACATTATGAATTATGTTGTGATGCATGTCTTGTGCGCAGTGTTCGTTGCTATTGTCTCCCTTTGCTTTGTAAAACACTCTACATAGAACCCAATCTTCCTGTTTAATGAATTCAACCAAAAAAAGAGAGTGTCAATTAAGTTGAGGCATATTTTAGGGCTCTTCGACAAGAAAAAAAACTTGAAGAAAAGTTTACATATTTCATCATTTTGTTTACCTTTTCAAAAATGTTTTGGAGATTAGAAAACACAATTTCGAAGAAAAGATTGTCAAAAGAATTGTGAGTTAAGGATCATCAGTAAGTTCTTACCTTGGGAGGTATATTAGGATTTTCAAGTCGAAATTCATGCATGATCCACCCAGTTTTAATCCCATTTGGTGCTCGGTTCTTGTAAAAAACTAGCGTCTTCCTCATCCCCACGATGGCACCGGTTATTGGATCTATAACAGTTCTATCTTTTCCGGTTGCCTTCCAGTATCCGGACGTGGTAGCCCTGTTAGTACGGTATCCAGTTGTATACTTGCGATCACGGAAGCTAAAGAAGTACCATTCACTTGAATTGAGTTTCGCAGAGTCTTTAAGTTACATAAAACAAAAAGATTATTTGAATGATTAATAATCATTTATGTACCATGCATATAAGGCATTAATAACTTAGCCAAAATGACATAAATGCTTTAAAATGACATAAAAGTTCAAACAAAAAGTAACAAAGATGTAGAATTAATGCAAGTGTTTGTTTGTTCTTGAAGATGATTCAAATGAAAGGCTACAAAACATGATGCATATTATTGGTACAATGTCCATTTTAGAATATGTCCTTGTTGACAATAACATTGATGTGTATGTGACATAGAATTGTGCTTTTATTCACCAACTCAAATAGCATCACATGTATATAAAATATATGCTTAACTTAAATTATTCGTATTGAACTATGCTACTACTGTTTGATTATATATATAGCGTCTTGACAAACCATGCTTACTATTACGATAATACACGCGAAGAACACGACAAGATTGTCTTAATCTGAGTGACGATTATTGTTGCTCTTCTTGTAAGGAACCTATTGAAGTCTGAAGAAAGTAAGAGATAGCTCACTAACTAACTTATCCAAATATTGCTTCATAATCCTTTATCCCCAAGACATAAATGGTCTTTTAACACTAAGTTTAAGGATATTATTGATAACAAAGGAATAATAATCAATTCTTGATTGGTTAGGTAATTAGGTTGATGGTTACATATTCATAAAGGAGGGGGCGGGGGATAATTAAAAGGTGCTTTTATTTGATATTTGTCGTCAAGAAACTTTTTGTTCTCTATTATACGACTATGTTTGATTATTAAACAATAATTGAAGCTATATGTATACTAATCTGTACTATTTTTCAATTCTCGGTTAATAAAATTTATCGTGTAGTACTTGAGTATACATATAATACTGTCTACTACATATACATGCATATGAGTATACATTTTATGTATTTAACCTAAAACTCTATTAGACCTTCTGGGTACGTGTTAGTAAAAAGCGTTCACACAAGCTGCTAGCTAGAAAGATAAGCATGACCTGCCAACCATATGCGACGTACTGGTTGGTTGTCTGATAGCTCAACACATCAAACATCATGCCTATCATGTTTGTTGTCGGCCTTAAACCAAACAAGCCAAGCATTTTTATCCAACAACATGATCACCAAAAGAAACTAAGTACCTAAAATAAAATAAAACTTACCAGGAAGCTGCCATGGCTCACAAGTATGAAGATCAATTTCGACTAAAGTGCCCTTAAGAACATCTTCTCTAGCTATCTTCTTGTAAAGATAGTGGCAAACCAACTCTTCATCGCTAGGATAAAATCGAAACCCCGGAGGAAGTGTGGTTCCAATATCTCTCAAACCCATCGTCTAATTTGAGCTAGGTATAAGAGGATTATTAAAGCAGGTAGCTAGAGGGTCTATTGGTCACACATAATGCTCAAATATCAAATTTGTATTTAGGAAGCAATGCAAGAGGGGTGTAGCAAATGGAGAAATGGTAAGGTTATTTTAGGTGTTCCAAATGTGGGAGGATATAGGGACTAGTGAGTTATAATTATAAAGATGAAGAAAGGTGGTGTTGTGAAGAAAGGTGGTGATGTATATAAGGGGTTGGAGATTGAAAGGTACCATTGACACGAATAATTCCCTTATTATGAATTATTATTAATCTAACAGTTTATGATTATGCTTGTATAGTTAGTTATTGTTTCTGAGGGGGAACTTTCAAGAAAAACCAAAGTCGCAAGAAATCAATATCTGTCTTTTTATGGTGTGTGCTACTGTTTTCCTGACTTTAGTTCACGATATTTGTGGACGGGTACTGTTCACTTGGCATTTGTTTAAAGTGTAGATAAATGAAAATTCTGATATTAAATCAAATAATATCAAATTTAAATATAGTAAATTATAAGTTTAATTATTATATTTAAATGAATTTTTCGATTGAAAAGGAATTGATGAAATTTTGAGTGTATTAAATACATAAAATGCAATTATTTACATTTTAAAGTGTAGATAAATGGAAAGTTTGATCGTATTAAATCGAATAACAAATTTAAATATAGTCAATTATAAGTTTAATTATTGTTTAGAAATGCATTTGTTGATTAAAAAGGTTAAGTTATTAACTACATATTAATATGCAATTGGTTACCTTTTAAAAGGTGCCGAGTGAGCACACGAGGTAGAACAAAAGTTTTTTTTGCACAAAAAAGTCTTTGAGTAGCTTTTCTCCATTGGAGCTGAGCAATGACTAAAGCAAAATCATACTTGCACAGTTGCACCATTTGAGTTGTTTAATGATAAAGTACAAAACAAAAAGGTTTGGAAAAACGATTTTGCATTGAAGTGAATTAGTGATAATAGGTAAAAGTTAGTAGAATGTTGATTTGTCAAGAAAAGAAATATTTAATAGTTAAATAGCATTATGCTCTTAGCAAATTCATAAGAAAGTTAAAAAATGAGCTTTAAATATACACACAAATAAACAAAATACAGGGGTGTCAAACACACTGTAGGGAAAATCCAATTGATCTTCAATTTGAACATAGATAGATCTATCCAATTTAAACATGAGTTTCCACGTCTAGAAAAAATCCAATCGAAAGTGATATTAAGGTTTTTTTCATACTCGTGGATTTTTCATCAACATTGCTTGAATTGGTATGCGATTCGATTAAATCTTTGTCAGTCTTTTGTAATCCTTTAATTATATTTCCCTAGTTTCTTGCCAAAGTTCTTTTAATCACTTGTTGCCGTTAAAAAAACATAGAACTTAATGTTGCTGGAGAGACTAGATCTTTGATTCTTTGCTTAGCCATTTGTTGGGCGATTTAACCTAAGTCAAAATAGTACTCCGTAATCTGTTAGTGGATAACGATCAATAAATGATTAAACGATAGTCACACACAACTCTTAGAAAACAAAAATTATACGCACATGTAAATGTGTAGCAAGTGAGGTGTACAAATTAAATTACAATGTTTTATGTTATTTATTTCTTATTTCTTACTCTCCATTGCTCATGTCTACATTGTAAATTTTGCGATGTTTGAAATCCATTAACTAAACTACATCATGGGAAACTAAATTGTTTAACTAACTTGTCTTATTGTACTAGAAATTAGTTCGCATGAACAGCTATATATGATTCCTATGAGTTACTACAAGATTCAGGAATTAATTCGCCTGAGCAGCTATGACTAACCCTGCTTCGATCACCTTTTACTTGTCGTGCATAAAACCCCATTATATATGATTAACACAAAGACAACCCCTTCTATAATCTATATCGATATCACAATTTAAAACTAACATCAAACCGATTATCTGAATAGTGTTCATAATTAATTGAATTAAAAAAAAAAAAAAAAAAAAAAAAAAAACTCTCTAGTTTATGAAAAATGGGGTAGAGTTGGTAATGCAAAATTTGGAAATAATGAGACCTTTAAGTTTATGAGTTGGTGTGAGAAACCCTCCAAAATACAGCTTTTTAGTATCTTTCTGAAACATGTATATCTATATATCTTTCAATCTATCAACTATTTGCCATATTTTCATGATCTTGTAGCCTATGGGGTGCATAGAGCCAAACTATAGACAAAATGGCAACCTAGCTTTAAAACTACCCTATTGCATATGTATTCATTATGACATAATTTTTGTGAGTGCATAAAGTCATGTGCATTTGTTCTTATTTTGCCTAGGCCATGCATAAAGGTCTTGATGCCCTAAAATGTGCCCGCTGCCCCCTCTTTATAACACTAAGGGCTTGTTTGTTTTTTTAAAAAAAGGTCTGACTGCCTCTGACGTCTTACCAGTCAGACACGGTCAGACGTTTTTGTTGTTTGTTTTTTCATGTTGAGTCAGACGCGGTCAGAGGTTATAAATCTGACTCAGTAAGAGGTTGTCTGCAAGTCTGACTATCTCTAACCTATTAACTCCTTCATCTTCTCCAACTTCACCCATTCCTCTTCTCCACTTTCACCCACCGCCGGCCACCTCCAACCTCGGCCTGCCACCACCACTTCTTCTCCACCTCTACGCCGCCTTCTTCTCCACCTATAGCCGCCTTCTTCTCCACCTCTACGCCGCCTTCTTTGTTTATATCACTCCAATTGGTCAATAATTGTTGAATTTAGTGTTAAAGATATAAAAAGTTGGAATTTTTTTGCAAGTACTAGTTGAAGAATGTTCTTGTTTAAGATTACCCAAATTTGTTTAGGATTTGAAGTTCTAGCACTGTTTATATCGTTAGCACAACAAGTAGAATACTTGATAATAAGTAGAATACTTTGTACATAATTTTACTTGTAAGTTATAACAAACCTTTAATGCATGTGTATTTATATGTTTGCATCATATGGACAGTAACCATATAATTGTGCAATAAATTTTTTAAGTAAAATTTATATGTTTACAATTATATGATAGCAAATATCTTCTGTTACAGATAAAAAAATGGCTTGATCAAGGTGATTGTTTGCGCCTCTTTATGTGTATTTATATGTTTGCATTGTTTATTATTTTTTTTTATTGGAATGGGTGACACGATTACACTAATATGTTTGTTTTTTTTTTTTCAGATAAATATTATCTATGTGATGTTGCCTATAAGCACACGCGTGGGTTTATAGCTCCATATCGCAATGACATGTATTGGTTAGGAGACTTTCGTCGGAAATGTGCAATGAGTAGTAAAGAAAAATTCAATCACGCTCATGCAAAACTTCGAAACGTAATTGGGAGGGCATTTGGAGTCCTAAAAGCGCGTTTTCCAATCTTGAAGAGTATGCCCAAATTTCCTTTGGTAACACAAAGAGATATTACTATTTCATGTTTTGTTATTCATAATTTTATTCAAAAAGAGGGTTTAGACGATGATTTGTTCTCTCAAGACGATCAAGGTGACGTACATGATAATGAAAATGTACATGATGATAATAACGGTGATGTTGAAGTTGTTCAACCAATTGGGAGTAACGCG
Source organism: Artemisia argyi (assembly GCA_030686995.1). Classification (NCBI taxonomy): domain Eukaryota; kingdom Viridiplantae; phylum Streptophyta; class Magnoliopsida; order Asterales; family Asteraceae; genus Artemisia; species Artemisia argyi. Next base: position 173,541,065 of record CM060682.1, on the reverse strand, counting down.
GATCAACAATATATGATTAACTTACGAGATCAAATCGCGACACAAATTATGCAAAGCTAGGTTTTAAATTATTTGGTATTGGTTAAGTAACTTAATTGTTGTTTCATTGCGTTAAGCTTATGTTTTATTTTAAGACGATTTATATAATAGTTTTTATTACGTTAAATTTTGGATATGTATTAAGATAATTTGTTTAATGATTTATAATTGTGTTAAATTTATGATAAAAATGTTTTGTTTCAAGTTTACACTATCTACTTATTAATCGTATTTGCAATAGTTTAATATATACTTAAAAAAGGGAAAATTAAAACCATTCAGACAATTATAAAAAAAAAAAAACAACAAATTTTCATTCAGATTCAGACATTATAGAAACCTCTTACTAGTAAGATGTGGTAGTCACATTCAGATGTAAAACATCTTACTGAAACAAACACACCCTAAGTTAATTATCAAATTAACTATGGTTTACTCAGATTCTAATCACGCGCACAGTAGTAAGAGTTCAAAACTTATGTATACAAATTTATAGTAAAAAATGGCTTTTATCTAATAAGTATAATTGCTTGAGGTAATATTTCAATTTTATCAAATTAACTTCTACTTCAACCGATATGCTTTAAGGACATTTAAATGTTCATTGAAAATCTACTTGATTTTATTTCACTCATAGTATTGGGAAGAAGTGGACTTTAGAAACAATCCTAATTTAGTTGAGAAATGAAAAGGTATCATTTTTTTTTTTTTTTTATAATTTTTTCATGAAAAGCATACATGAAAAGCAGATATTATAGAAACCTCTTACTAGTAAGATTTGGTAGTCACATTCAGATGTAAAACATCTTACTGAAACAAACACACCCTAAGTTAATTATCAAATTAACTATGGTTTACTCAGATTCTAATCGCGCGCACAGTAGTAAGTGTTCAAAACTTATGTATACAAATTTATAGTAAAAAATTGGCTTTTATCTAATAAGTATAATTGCTTGAGGTAATATTTCAATTTTATCAAATTAACTTCTACTTCAACCGATATGCTTTAAGGACATTTAAATGTTCATTGAAAATCTACTTGATTCTATTTCACTCATAGTATTGGGAAGAAGTGGACTTTAGAAACAATCCTAATTTAGTTGAGAAATGAAAAGGTATCATTTTTTTTTTTTTTTTTTTTTTTTTATAATTTTTTCATGAAAAGCATACATGAAATAACAAATCTAGTGTTTCAGTAAGATTTTGAATAGTGGGCCTGAATTCAAGTTGTTTCTGTTTTGCCTCTTCCTCAGAGAAAGACGATCAAACAATTCCCAATTATGGTCTTTTCGGATCAGATCATCATCTAATATGAATCTATGGTGACCAAGTTCATTTTATTTTACTAGACAACGTGGAAATGATACAAAATTATAGCAAAAGTAAACAAGAAATGGAAGAGGCAAAATATAATCAACTTTAATTCGGGAGCCATGGGTAAATAAGCAGCGACTCCTCCAATACGAAAAATGTATTTGTGCATAAATAACTTTCATACAATATCTTGTGTTTGATATGAAAGCAGGTGAAATTCCTTTGCACACCCCGTTACCTTTCGGAGGCCTACGCCCCATAGAAACTGCTCCTATCACATTCTAGTTTTGTGCATACAAGTATACTTCAAAAGGTTATACACATCGACAATTTTATAAAGAAAAATGAGTAATCATTCTTGGGGATAATCTAATAAGTATTAGTAATTATAGTAGCAATTAGCAAATAATATATTTTCCATTCAAAAAAAGTATTGGTAAATCGTATAGTAGTCATTGACAGATAAATGAGTTATCGCAGATAAGTCACATAGATTAGTTGACACCACTTATTTTATTATTGTAACTGATTAGACAGATAAACTACTTTAGGGATATAGGTTGTTTTCATAGAATTAGGTATTCGAGAAATCTGACCTAGTTTAACTTAGATAGAAGTGTGTTGTCTGCACGTTTCTGATATCACCATTGCTTTACATTGAATCATTGCAATAATAAACAGATAACTAATAATGTATTAGGAGTAATATCGCTAGCACTTCCTCCCAACTTGATCACAACCGTAGCATAATTAGTAGTTTAATTAGTTAAATAGTTTATTTTATTGTTTAAGTAATTTAATTAATCAAAATACAAACCCTCTTTAAAAGTTGTAGAAATTCACTATGCTAGCATAAAAGTCACATACTCTTTGCGAATGACCCGTACTTACCAAACTAGCTAGAATTGATTGGGTACACTTCCCATAATGTTAGTCTAGAAGGTAGTCAGAAAAATATAAATTTAAAACTAGCCAGTTTAACACGTTATCATGTTTTTGACGATGCTACTGGAGAGTAGTTTAGCTTTAGTTAGTTTATTGAATTTTGTAATTTTGTTAGTTTAGTTGATTTTATATGATTTTTTGTTTACTTTGTTTGTTTAACTGTTTTTGTCTTAGGTTACTTATACGGCATGTTCATTTCCATTGGAAATGGCGTATTGCTCTATACACTCTTATACGGTGTATGCTATCTCTGCATATAGCGTATTTACCCATTGAGGCCCAGATTAGTTGTTTTAATTTTTCTTTTTTATTTCACTAATTTTTAATTTAAATTTTTTCTAAAAAAACATAAAAACTTAAAAATCTGTTATTAATTTTCTATACCGCGTATTGATTTATTTGATACGGCGTATCAGTCTTGATTTCAATATACGTATTCTGAGTGATTGGGATAGTTCGTATTGTTATTTGATATTGAATACGGCATATACAATTTTTGTATACGGCGTATTGGTTGATCAGTAGCATCAAAAATAATTTATTTTTCGTATTTATTTTTAGTTCTTTGTTTTTATTACACTTATCTAGTAGTATCTCCTGCTTGATGTCAGGTTCAAAATGAATCAAACAATCGAGGAGTACATGGCACAGATTCTGGATAATCTTGGCCCGAGAATTGTTAGGCCAACTTTCGGAGAAGCAACTACGTTTGAACTGAAGGTCAATTTCTCCAGGAACTCCTTGAGAACACCTTCAGTGGATCTGATTTGGAGGATGCTAACGAGCACGTTAAGAAAGTGCTCGAGATTTTTATTTCATAATCCTAATGTGAGTCAAGATCATGTGATACTGTGTGTCTTCCCTAAGACACTTACTGGTCAAGTGAATCAATGGATTAAGACTATACCTGCTAGAAGTATTACTAGTTGGGCTGCATTGAAATCAAGATTTTTAAGCAAGCATCGCCCACCCTCCAGTACATCAAAGAAAATGGAAGATATCAATAATTTCATATAGGAACCAGGAGAAACCCTCTAAGAGCATGTGACAGGTTTAATGATTTGCTCTTGAAGTGTCCCCAGCATGACCTGATAGGTTTAATCTCATCCATTAATTTTTAAATCAAGGGTCCAAAACCCTTCTTATCCTTCTTACCAAAAAAATCCTTTTTATTTTAACTCACCTATATATATATATATATATATATATATATATATATATATATATATATATATATATATATAGACACACACACATGAAACTAAACTACATTTATCAAAAGTACATATTTATTTGTACCCAATGTAACATTTAATTTACTTCTTATCTGTTAAAATAAATGTTTGATGAATGTAAACTGATCATTTTAAAACATACTTTTAATGGGAGTGTTTAATGTGTGTCATGAGAAATGTCCGATATGTTCATCAAAACCCAACAACACACTAAACATGGTGTAAAAATGCAAAATTTCTTCTTTAGTTTGTGCCCTAAACATCCCACCTATTCAATGTGATGAATAACAACGATCAAATTACACCAAATTTAATGTAACCTTATTCAAGACACCAAATTTAAAAGTAATTTAGGCTCATGCTTATATACATTTTATTTTGATTAAAGTGCGAAAAATGCCTCTAAACTTTGCGAAAATTGCGAAAGATGTCATTGAAAAAAAATTGCACAAATGTCTCTAAACTTTCAATTTTCTACGAGTTATGTCCTTTTCGCGTTACTGTAGTTGCAAAAAATGCATTTTGGCTAACGATCGTTAGTTTTGGACGAGTGAAATGGTTGTGTGGTGGTAGAGAGGGGTGGTGATAGGAAGTGAAAAAGAAAATGAATAGTAAACTTCAAAAAATGTTCTTGCAAAAAATGTCCCTATTATGCGAGGGTAAAATAGTCATTTCACATGACCAAAAAAAGTTCCTTTAGTATACGAGGGTAAAATAGTCGTTTCACGCGGCCAAAACTAACGATCGTTGACCAAAAACATTTTTTGCAACTACAGTACCGCGAAAAGGACATAACTCGCAGAAAATTGAAAGTTTAAGGACATTTTTCGCAAAATTTTTTTGAGGACATCTTTTGTAATTTTTGCAAAATTTAGGGACATTTTTGGCACTCTACTCTTTTACTTTCGTCATATGGTATTAAACTTAGTCAATTTGTATACTTGTTACTTGTTTAACATAAAAATAAGAGATATTTTCAATATCAACTAACATTTAGAATGATAACTTTTACTCACTAGAAGTTTTTTTATATGTCGTGTGGCGTAATCTTTTATATAATAAAGGAATTGTATCATTTTGGAGTTTTTTTAACAAAACAATCTTAGTGGGAAAAATTTTGGACCAATAGGAAAGCTCGATTTTGACACATAGGCGAAATCGAGCAATATGATTGGCCAATAAAAAGTCAAAATTAAATTGATTTTTGTCAAAATTTAAAAAATTTGGTGTAGAATTTGATTGAAAATATATATATATATATATATATATATATATATATATATATATATATATATATATATATATAGGTGTCAATTTTATAAAAATAAAAACTTAAAAAAAGAGAAGGTAATTAATAAAACATTAGTGGTTGAATTTTAAATATATTATATGCAGTTAAGTGAAAATTATAAATCTTCATGTTTTTTTGAACTTTAGATAATAAACAAAAACCCTTACATTTTATACCCCTACACTTTATAATATGAACTTTGTTTACAATTACATGAGTATTAATATTGGTTTGAGGCTTCTATCTATTAAACTTACAAAATTTTATAAATGTATGAATTAATTTTAAAATACGTTAAATACTTTTAAAAAAATATTAGTTTTAAACTTTCATCTATTAAAATATTTTTTTTATTATGTACGTTAAATATAAATAAGAACTCATGTTATCCCATTTAAAAGTTTAATCTATACGTACACGGGTTTGAATATTAAATACAGTTAAATTATTACTAACGGTAATATAAATATCAAATGGTAAGTATGAGTTACTGTAATATGAAAATAAATATTAAGCGATTGTACTTATAATAGCTCATGTAGTTATTATTTAAAGTTTATATACGGTATCTGGAAAAATATTTTTAAGAAACTTTACGGAGTATATTTTAACTTCATCAACGCTCATTATGTGCTACTAAACTTGCACATTTTGTACAAAATAATATCAATAGTTAAAGTTAAACAAAAACATCAACCTCAACATTAACATCTATGTCAGCTAAACAAAGTTAAATCTTTCATCCAATAAAATTTTGACAAAATATTAATTGATATTAATACATAATAAAAAAACTCATGCATACTTATTAGTTGTACTTATATCACAATCTTCACCGTTAAATTCATATATGTCCATATAGTAAACAAAATTTTTAAAATAAATTTGATTTATGTGTAAACCCATGTGATCAAAGAACCTTTGATCAAATAACATTATAAAGAGATACGCTCAAGAATCCAATACAAGGTCGATGCCACGGTTATATTTACAATTTCTGCTAACTATTTTTCTTACTTTCGTACATGTTGATGCTCTAACTGTTTAAAATATAAATAAGATTTTCTGTTTTTAAACAATAATACCATATAATTAAATTTTTCTGAAAAAACTCCGTGCGTGCACGGGTATTATAACTAGTTTAGGAAAAAGAAAGTTATTATACATCAATAGTAAAAAATTTTACTTAAATGTTTAGGGTATTCGTCTAATGTCATTTCCAACCCAAGTTTTCAAAGTTCAAACCTTCTTATTTTCTAATTGGAAAATAAAGAATAAAAAATTCTTTTACACACGTGTTCCATTGGAAGAAAATTTTTAATCATTACTCAAATCCATCTATATGACTATATATGAAGGATTGTTATTCACTTTCCAAATAACTAGATATAACAAGCATATACATAAAGTTAGATAGTTACTATAGTTACTACAAAATAAATTAACTTAGAGTAAAAATGTTTTGGACTTATATTTAATAGTGTATGGTTAGAGATAACATGTTTTTGAAGAATGAATATACTAAGGGCCCGTTTGGTTTGTAGGTGGGTTCATTATTAAGATTAGGATTTTGATATAAAGTTAAAAATAAGAAATTATTGTTTGTTTGATATATTAAAAAATGAATATGGCTCACAAAGGACTCAACTTTATTGTTTTATATTAACAAATGAAAAGAAATGAACAAAGTTCCATACGGAAAAGACAAAATGAGATAAATCTTTGTCAGTAAAGTTGCTAAGCTACCTAACTTTTGAGCATGCCTGAGTATTTGGGTTGAGTCCCAAATTTGAGAACCACTAATGTGATGCAAACATATAAATTTTACCATGAGTCCATGGTCCCACATGAAATCCAGGCAACCAAACGGGCCCTAAGTATTTTTTTTTTCTTTATATTTGAAGGTATTTTGGAATACATGGTTAAAGAGTGACTTAAGGTGTGTTTGATATACCAATGGGCTTGTGGTCCACTGGGTATGTCTTATTCAGTTAAGCGTGCCTAGTGGAGAGTAGTACCGGTTTGGGTGACCAAACCGGGAAGTCCTCCCTTGTGGACCACTGCCCTGTCGGTACGATTTCAAAGTCCTTCAATGAAGGTTTCAACCCACAAGGGTTCGAATCTGGAGAAGACAGGGTTTACTTCAATTTAAGTGTCGTGCCTTCGGGCGGCTTAAGTTGAAGGTTTCCCCCCCATCGGGTTTCAAATTGGACTTGGATTTCCCCAATGAAAGGCAATTTTCAAAAAAAAAAAAAAAAAAAAAAAAAGTGTGTTTGATATCCTACTATAGGAATAAAATTATTACTATGAAAGTGATTAAAGGTGTTTGTTTAAGATGATGGGGCTCACCGCTATGGTAATAAACGATAGATATAATCCATACTCCATATATATCAAGAGAGCTAGGTATGATCTTTCATAGGTGAGGGACCCACCACTACTATCAAACTTATACTTATTGTCATTCATAGGAGCATACCAAACGCACCCTTAGAGTCATAATATTTAGGGAAATGATTGACACATCCTATTTTTTTTATTGAGACACTCCTCTATATGCATTAAATTGTTGTACTGTGGATGTACATTGCTTTAATCGGTTGTACATATGAGTGACCCAATCAAAAAATGAAGTGTGCCAATCATCTCTTTAGTACGGAGTATTTATTAAGAATCAAGTGAATTAATAGGCTAAAAAATTGATGGTGAAATGTAATCATAAATCATGGATTTAGCGAAGTCCTATCATGTCAAATTTTTATAAGCATACAAAGCTAATTTGGTAGAACAAATACAATTCCAGAAGTGTAGGTACCTACCAATCATGTATGAGAAGTTAAAAAAATAAATAAATAAAATAACAACCAATCATGTATGAGGTGCCGATGGACCCACATAGAAGTGTAGCTTAAGATATGGGCACTCGCCAACTCAGATTTAAAAGGATTGTTCATTGAGCCAAATGGAATATACATAACACCAATGTTTCAAAACCCGGTCGACTGGTTTTGGCCGAAAAAATGGGTCAAAACAACCTGGGTTTCTAAAATTGGGTTAACCGTTTTGACCCGCCGGGTTTTGAGTGACCCGGGTCAACCCGGTTCTCGAAACCCGGCCGGGTTTCATTTTTTCAAAATATTTTAATAAAAACCCGGGTTGACCCGGTGGTCGAATCGGTTGACCCGGTCAAAAAAATAAGAAAATAATAAATTGAAAACCGGGTTGACCCGGCGGTCCAACCGGTCGAACCGGTTGACCCGGTGTCCGGTGACTCGACCGGGTCGATTTCGAACCCGGTTTTCAAAACATTGCATAAGACTCGCAAAGACCTTGCAAAGGCTTTACAAAGGCGTGAAGCTTGATCATGCAGTTATATCACGTTTTATGTCGTTCCATGTCATTTTTTTTAAACTCGATATATATGAAATATAATATACATATATAAATATTTTTATATTTTATGTTGGTTTATGTCACGCTTTATAAACGCAAAAGCTTCGCTTTAGCTGCTATGGCATGAGGTTTCGTCATGCTGTCACGCCACGCCTCATAGATAATCATTTCTAAATATATCAACTTAATTATTATATTTTGTTGTGTGTATATTTATATATTATTTTATTTTATTATTTTTTAACGTACAACTTTTTATAATTTCTTTTATGTGAAATAAACTTTAATAACCATGATTTCAACCCACATGTTGTTGCAGATTGTCTGTACGATACCATTGCACGTACTTGGAATACCCGTTATTTCTAACGAAGGAACTGCATTTTTTTTTATATGAAAATAGTTTTCTTAAGAGATTTTTATTATAAATATAACAAAACATTGGCTAACTCGAACGTAGTATATTGGTTGTTAGACATTATGCAGAAATATATTATAAAAGTGTCACATACAATGTTAGATACGAAACACTTTACATTTAGGGGTTGGCAATGCATCACTCACACATTTACCTTTCACTCACAAACAACTAATCCCCTTATGCCACATCAACCTCCCACTTTTTCCTTCACTCACTCATATTTTGTTGGCATCACATCACTCACCCTTTAATGCACCTCAACGTTCCATTTTTTGACTTTGCAACGGCTAGTTTACTTCGGTAAGGTTTACCGCGTTTCATACCCACCATGCGGTAAGGAGGCACCGGCGGCGGTGTTCCCGTGCGGTGGGGCTACCGTGCCGTGCCTCCCCGCATGTGTTGCCAAGGCCCTTAACATACCGTTCTAAAACGTATACCACCACAATATACCTTGCTACAATTGTCGCGTACAAATAACAGGTCCAACAAACCGTAACATATCCTATTACATTTATCGTGCACAAATGATTGCATCTTAAATTGTTTCAAACAGTTTTAGCGATCCGTAAATATAGCAAAATCCATACCCAACAATTTTTTCCAGGTGAATCATCCTTTGAAGTAAGTTTTCAAAATGGTCACTGCTGTCCATTTTAAATTAATAGTGTGCTTCCTCTAACTGGATATCCTAAACCTCATATCCACTAGTGTCTTGTTTCTTTTCAACAAACATTCATACGGACTTACTCCTCCTATTCAAGCCCTTTAAAGTTTTCCATAAACTTGGTACATAGCTTTAACCAATGGGACTATCCAACGTTATTTGAGAATTTTTAGATTCAAATAATGTATCCAAACACAAGAGTGACTTGTAGCTTGTTTTTATGAAGCTTAGCAAATGCAAACAAACTCTCGTCTTTGTAACGAGTTTAGATGTAGGATTCATCCACATCTTATGTACTTAAATTTTTTTTTGGAGTAATAATTTACCAGGGGTATCCCCTTTACCCCAAGGAAAAAAAACTCTTGTCGTCTGTGCAAATGTTCTCATTTTTATTTTGATTGCAACAACATGTTGTTTTACCGCATAGCTGCCAGGATTGTTGTCCAGGACATGAATGCTGCCATTTATTTTAAACATGATGCAAAACAGCTACAATTCCAGAGTATAACTTTTGTCTGAACTTATTTTGGACCAAGAGGTTTCTCTTACCGGACATAGAAGAGTTTCACTCCATAATGTATTATGCAAGAAACCAGTGTTCTTTTTTCTTCTAGTATACCCGGAATATGTAAAATATTTCCATCTTTTCTAGCACCTAAATAAAAGCACAATATTAATTAGCTTCTTCATAAAGTGCAAAATAAAATTAGAGAAACATGCTAAAAAGACAAACTATTTAGACTGCTAGGCTAACCAGGAAGATCTTTAGGACTCGACATTTTTAGGCTCGAACCATTAGTTGTTAAATGTTCCAATAGCCCAACGTCATACAGACCAAATATTACTCCACTTGGGTCCTAAAGTGTTCGGTCGACGACTTCGCGTTGAAACATCGAAGACAGTTAGAAATTTGCAAATGAAATGTATTCCATACTGGAAATCAACACACTCATGTATACCTCATCCTTTCCAAAAGTAACCACCATTTCTCAAGATGACTCAGATACCCAGGTCCTATTTGGCACTCTGTATGCGAACCTGGCGTAAAAAGGTGGCACGATCCAACAAACATGTTACCTGAGAAATTGATTAGTTTCTATTTAGAAAATGCACAATATGTAAAATGGACACACAAACATTGAAATCGGGAGGCTCGGAGAAATTGATATAGAAATTCTTTAGAAACCATGCAAGGAGTTTTGTTGTCACAAAAAAAGATCAAATAACAGTTTCCTCATCACATAACGTCTCCTCTAAAGCATCATTGAGAATTTCTATATCAATTTCTTCCGCTCTCCTTACTTCAACATTAGTAAGACCATCTTATGTATAACTGCACGACTCAAACTACTAACTACTAAATAGCCGTTAAAAAAAAGGGATAAAACTAACATAAAGGGTATTTATGACAAAGGAAGAGGATTAAATATGATGTATGTTCCCTCCTAAAAATTCGATAATGTTTACAGTTGTTGACATGTATCCCTTTTTGTCTTTTTTGGGCGAAGTATTGAGGAATAAACGGAATATTGATAAACATTCGGATAATTGATGAACTTCTGGATATTGATGAACATTTTCTACTAATAAACATGTATATTGATGAACATTTAATATTGACATAGATGTGTTGATGAAGAAACAAATTGATGACCATAAAAAAAACCAATGTTGTAAAAATCGCTTGCCGCTAGTGTGGCGGTTGGGTACCGCCTAGCGATTAATCGGTTTGGCGGAGATTAATCAGGGATTAATCGGATTGGATTTTTTATATACAAAATTGTAATTTTAGATATTATATTATATTATACTATATGTATGAGACAAGCATAGTGCTTCAAGGTTCAAAAACTTCAAGTGTTCGAACATAAACATAATACTTCAAAATTCTAACTTAACGTTATAAACATAATTTTTCAAAGTTCAAAGTCAATCATAGATATTAGTCATAAGAGATGCAAGTCACACAGATGCAAGTCATAAAGAGAAAATCCTAAGTCATAGATATGTAATGAGACCAAAAACAAGACTATGGAACGCAACTAATGCATCTGTCACTAGTTTGGCTATTAGCATTTTCTCGTTCTAAAAAGAATGCTAGGCCATCCTCCAAAAATGATGAACTTATGATAATTCTGTTGGGTGTACAAACCCAGTCCCACATCGGTAGAACTATAATCTCAAAGTTAATATATAAGCTTGGTGGGCTACTCCTTCTATCACCAATTGGTTTAAAATAGAACCTCAGTTGGGCTTATATGTTGGACTTGGTGAGATATTGGGCCGTAAGAATTTCACAAGTGGTATCAGAGATAGGTTGGGCCCAGTGATAATGTGGATGGTGTTCCCTTGATTAGACCCCGGTTCGACGGTATTAGTGGATCCTGGTAAACCTTGTACCGAAAGGAAGCCGGTAAAAGGCGATGTGTTCCGATGGTAAAGGTCGGCGGTATGAAAAAGGTGGGATCGTGACTATAGTCGAAGGGGAGGCCCATGGTGGTTTGGATTTGAAGGGAGGATTGTTGGGTGTACAAACCCAATCCCACATCGGTAGAACTATAATCTCAAAGTTAACATATAAGCTTGGTGGGCTACTCCTTCTATCACCAATTGGTTTTAAAATGGAACCTCAGTTAGGCTTATATGTTGGACTTGGTGAGATGTTGGGCCGTAAGAATCTCACAAATTCATTAAATCGATGATTGATCCTCCTGATCCTCCTCTTGTTCATATTGTTCAAAAATTTCGACTCCATCCGACTCATACTCAACCTCCTCATCTACACGCTCTTCACTTTTTGACTCGAAGTTATCCTCATAAACTTCTCTTTCTCTCAATCTAGCACTTGTCTGAGGTCCTAATTCTTCATCCGCACCCTTGGCTAAATCAACATCATTCGCCACTTCATCATTCTCAACAAGTCAAAGACAGCTCAGTTCCAATTCTCCGGTGATAGTATAGTGTGTCCCCGGGTCGTTATGTCCCAGCGAGATTGAAATGGTGTTTTTGGAAAAATGTTTATGAGAATGAGTGGCACTGAGGACAGTAGCCAAGATGATTGGGAATTGATTTTGCTACTGATATTTGGTATTTGCACAATGATATTCACAATAACAGATATACAAATATATTCACAAATGCACAATTGGAAATCAGGTTACAGACAGAAAAGTGGGTTTTAGCAAATTACTAACTACAGGGGGTGCAAGTGAAACTTTTGAAAACTTAAAATTAAAAGAAAATTTAAAATGAAAATGAAATTATAAAAATGATTATTTTAATATTTAAATATTAATTAATTAATTAAAACTATTTAAAATCTAATTTAAATTAACTAAAAATGGTTAAGATAACAAATTAAACTAAAAATTTGCAAAACTAATTTCTAAACCTTAAAAACAACTTGAAGAAAGTATAAAAAATAAAAATAAATATTTTTGTCTTTTTATGAGTTTTTTATTAATTAAAAACTAATTATATTAATTAAACTAATCAAATTATTTGAATTACTAATAATACCTAAATGACTTAGAAAATTATGGAAAAATTTATAAAACTAATTAACCATCACAGGAATCCTACAAAATTATAAAAATTTCTAAAAATTATTTTTAGACTCTTTCACTAATTATTTACCTTTTAATTAATTTAAATCTAATTTAACTAATTTAAATGATAAAATTGGAAAATGAACAGTGGAAATTAAAAATATATTTTCTAAAAGTCTTAACTAATTTATAAAACCTAGGAAAATTATAAAAACCTACTGTTATTAATTAAAATTTAAGAAAACTAATTAATTACTAATATTACCTAATTAATTATTTAAACTACTTTTAATTCTAATAAATAGTAAACTGTTTAGGAAAAATCTAGGAAAATTATTATAAATACTTAAAGGTACAAGGGAATTAAGAAAATTATAAAGATGATAAAGTGCTTATTAATAAGCTGAAATGAAAAATGAAAAAGATAGATTCTATTAAATAGAAGCGGCGCCAAATTTTGACCAAAGCAGTCAGATATTATTGACCAAAGTCAACAAGTCAAAGACAGCTCAGTTCCAATTCTCCGGTGATAGTATAGTGTGTCCCCGGGTCGTTATGTCCCAGAGAGATTGAAATGGTGTTTTTGGAAAAACGTTTATGAGAATGAGTGGCACTGAGGACAGTAGCCAAGATGATTGGGAATTGATTTTGCTACTGATATTTGGTATTTGCACAATGATATTTACAATAACAGATATACAGATATATTCACAAATACACAACTGGAAATCAGGTTACAGACAAAAAAGTGAGTTTTAGCAAATTACTAACTACAGGGGGTGCAAGTGAAACTTTTGAAAAACTTAAAATTAAAAGAAAATTTAAAATGAAAATGAAATTATAAAAATGATTATTTTAATATTTGAATATTAATTAATTAATTAAAACTATTTAAAATCTAATTTAAATCTAATTTAAATTAACTAAAAATGGTTAAGATAACAAATTAAACTAAAATTTTGCAAAACTAATTTCTAAACCTTAAAAAGAACTTAAAGAAAGTATAAAAAATAAAAATAAATATTTTTGTCTTTTTATGAGTTTTTTATTAATTAAAAACTAATTATATTAATTAAACTAATTAAACTATTTTGAATTACTAATAATACCTAAATGACTTAAAAAATTATGGAAAAATTTGTAAAACTAATTAACCATCACAGGAATCCTACAAAATTATAAAAAATTTCTAAAAATTATTTTTAGACTATTTCACTAATTATTTACCTTTTAATTAATTTAAATCTAATTTAACTAATTTAAATGAGAAAATTGGAAAATGAACAGTAGAAATTAAAAATATACTACCTCCGTCCCATATTAACTGTCCACTTTGAATTTTCAAAGTCTTGTCTTTTCATCTTTGACCATAAATATTTTCATATATGATATATAATACATGATGCAAAATATATGAATGAATTGAGTTTTAAATGTACTTTTCATTGACATAATTTTTATCAAGTATCATATAATACAAATAAAAATATTTAAGGTCAAAGTTAAAGAAAAATGACTCAAAAAGTCAAAACTGGACATTTAATAAGGGACGGAGGGAGTATTTTCTAAAAGTCTTAACTAATTTATAAAACCTAGGAAAATTATAAAAACCTACTGTTATTAATTAAAATTTAAGAAAACTAATTAATTACTAATATTACCTAATTAATTATTTAAACTACTTTTAATTCTAATAAATAGTAAACTGTTTAGGAAAAATCTAGGAAAATTATTATAAATACTTAAAGGTACAAGGAAATTAATAAAATTATAAAAATGATAAAGTGCTTATTAATAAGCTGAAATGAAAAATGAAAAAGATAGATTCTATTAAATAGAAGCTATCACTAATTTTATGTTTGGTTTTTTTTGGAATTTTTCTTTTTGACAGCTAAAAACAAGATGAAAATAAGAAATTTTTGTGAAATGACTTTTGTTTTAGCTTAAAAATAAGCTGTGTGCACCCCCTTGTTTCCAAACAGGTGACAAATAGCTTATTAGGACTTATGCTATTTTGAAAAAGCAATGAAATGAGAAACTAAGCATCCACAGATGAATACCAACTTAAAATAAGCCAAATGGAACAAAGATCAACACTGAATAAGCTACTAATCACAAATAAGCACTTATAATACTACATAGGCCAAGACAGGCCTGAAATGGGTGAATTTGGACCTCTGTGGGGTCCACAAAAGCTAAGGGGGGTCCAAATAAAGTCTTGAACCTTGAAGGTGGACTGGAAGGCTTCAAAATAAGCCAATAAGCAGGGCTTATGGCTTATTAATGAGGACTGTGTAAGGCTTGGAAGTTGGGGTCTTACACTGAGTAATCAGTGTTGGCTCAGAGAATGGCTACACTTGATGGGGCTTGCAGCCCTATCAAATAAGCTAAAAATAGAAAATAAGCACTGAGGTATCAATATGGGTTGTATGGCTTTCCAAAAAGCCAATAAGTCATAGGTGGGTCCCACTAATGAAGTATCTAAGGGCTTGGGAGTTTTGCTCAAAACCTGTGCACAGGGCAATGCACTTGCCCTGCAGGTTGAAATAAGCTAATGCACAAGCTACAATAAAAATCCCACAAATAAGCTAAACCTAGATTCTTGAAGCTGAGGTGGTAGGTTTTAACCTCTGAAAGTTTCAAAGCCTGAATAAATTCACAAAATTCTATAAAAATCCTTGAAAATTTGGTTTTCTGCCTAAGTATGCAATTTTGACTTTTTAAGATTTTGTAAAAGGTTGACTTAAATGAACTTTGATCTTGATTTATTGATATGGACTAATTAAGCTAGATTAAGACTAATTTAAGCTAAATCACTCATAAGTGAATGGATTTGGGGCATATGCCACACTTAATCCAACACAGAGGATAAACTAGGCCAAGTAATGCTTGATTTTGACTTTTTTATGTATAAACCCTGGTTTTTATTGTTGTTCTGAGCTAGTTATGACCTAAGTGACTGATGTAAACAAGAACCAACAACAAATGAACACTACAACTCCTTGGATCACACTGACCCAAGCACACCTTAATGAATGACTGTTTTATGATTTGTGAAGCTAGAAGGAGTTAAGGCTTATGAATCTGATGCACAATAACTTATTATGATATATTGAGCTTAAATGAGTACTTAGAAACAGTAAGCAACCACAAATGCACAAGAGTACTAGTTGTAGTATTTTGACTGTGAAACTAGGATTTTGAACAACTACTTATACTATCTAACAAGCTACTGATTTTACTTAATATTATGACTATCTAACACTGAATAAGCTAGAATGAACAAAAATAAGCAGGAAAAAAGCTAAGCTACAGTGCAGAACTTAAAATCAAAGAAAAATGGAAATTTAAAACTCACTTGAGACCCTAGCTAAACAAGGGCTCCCAAATGGGCAGCTACAAGCTCCTAGCTTGTAAACAAGCTAGGTATAAGTCCTTTTTGCCCCTCCATTGCAGGGAACTTCCATTAGCTTTCCACTTAATTGCAAAGGTACCCTGTGGCTTGTTTTCTTTGATTCTGATTTCCCATTTTTATATATATTTTTTTTAGTTTTTGTATTTAGTTGGTGACTTATACTATCTAAGTGAGCTTATGAAACAGTGAATAACAATTTAAACCATAATTAAGCTAAAAATAAGAAATAGCAAATTTAAATACTAAAGACTGAATTGTTGAATGAAACTTGAAATTTTGATTATGAAACTTTGAGATTACAATACTAAAACAGATTACAAGCTTTCTTGAGTAAAATTAGCAACTAAAATTTGAAATTACAATATTACGACCTAAAATTTAAGCTAAGTGACTAACTATCATACTCCTTGCAATATTCTCTTTATATAGCCCTCCATTAGGGTTCCTCCATCTCTCTGATCATTTCCCATCATAAATTATAGCCATTGGATCATTGAAGAGCTTCTAATCCTTTGCCACGTGTTTTGGCGCCAAAATCCAATTTTGCAATTTGCTTCTGTTGCGTGTTGTGGGAGGGGAGCATTTAATATGGAGGTGAGGGTAGGTGCAGAGGGTGTTGGTATGGTGATGATTAATTTATTTCAAGTGGAGGGGTGGTGGAGTTTGGCAGGTTGTGAGGAAGGGGGGAAGGAGATGGCTGGGGGTGGTGTTTGACTAGTTTGACTCAGGGTCAAACTTTGACCCTGGTATTCTAAAAGGGTGGTGGGCTTTGTTTGTTTTGGGCCAAAGGAAAAGAAAGGGTGGGCTTTGGATTAGGATTGGACTTGGTGTTTGGGTTTTGATATTATTAAGGGTCCGATTTGGTGTAACTTTGCACAAGGACCATTTTTGTAATTATCCAAAAAGTGAGGGGTGTGTGTGGCATTTTTCCAAAGTGTTTCAAAGGGTGTATTATACCATATGAGAATATTATAAGGACATGTTTTGAATTTTTCACATATGAAACCCCAGGGACTAATTCTGCCAATCTTTGAAACTTCAGGGACCTGTTTTTCAATTTCACCAAACTTTTCAACCAAGGACCAATCCTGCCATAAATGAGAAGTACAAGGACAAAATTTGTTTTTCTCAAAGTTTTAATATCCCAGGGACCATTTTTGACAATTTTCCAAACTTCAGGGACTAAACTTGACATTTTGTGAAACTTTGCACCAAAGGACTAATTATGTAACTTTTTGATTTAAAAGGGCCTTTAGTGATTTTTTTCAAGTTTTTAGAACAACCAGGGACTAGATTTGACAATTTTTGAAAGTTGAGGGACTGAAACTGCTAATTTTGCAAACTTTGTACGTTTTTCATCTGTTTTTGATTATTTTGCATTTGAGACATATAAAACACATTCCCAGGATATTTTCACTATTTTGATTCAATATTGAGTGTTTTTAGATGTTTTGGCAGCTCAGAAAAGGTAAAAATGATGAGTATTTACTAGGGCTGTAAATGAACTGAACGTTTAGTGAACATTTGATGAACCGTTCGGTAAAAAGTTCGTTTATGTTCGTTCGTTTATTAAATGAACGAACATGAACAATATTTTACGTTCGTTTAGTTACATGAACGAACATGAACAAAAGTTTCGTCCGTTCATTTATGTTCGTGAACGTCCGATTATGCGTTCGTTAACATTTGTTTATGTTCATTTATCTATTTATGTTCATATATAATATCTTTTAGTTTTATAATTTTAAAAATTGGTTTGTTTAAATAAAACAACACTAATAAAATAATACATTGTGAAGAATTTAATAAATTTTATGTTTGTTTGTCTATTTTTATTTATGTTCGATCGTTTATGTTCGTTTAGCGTTCATTTAATGTCTTAATGAACGAACATAAACGAACATGAACAACTCATTTTCTTAATAAACGAACATGAACAAGAAAATTCGTCCGTTTAAGCATCCGTGTCCGTTTATTTGTCCGGTTAAAATTAAATGAACGAACATGAACAAGGCCCCGTTCGTGTTCGTCCGGTTCGTTTACACCCCTAGTATTTACACACTCATCAATCCATTCTTGTGCACTACTTGCATCATCCGCTAAAAGTACTTCATGGCCTCTCGCTGTTCTTTTCTTGTTTTTCTCCATCAAATTTGCATTAAATTGAACATAAACAAGATTGTTCATCTTTGTTGCCTCTAGTCTATTCCTCTTTTTTTTGTGAACCTACAATGTTCAAATTAAGAATTACTAAGTTTAAGTAAATCTTAACAGAAATGTGTACACTTGTGCGATAAATTACTTAACAATCAGGTTAACTAACCTCTTCAAATGTGCTCCAATTTCTTTCACATCCCGATGAACTAGTGGTCAAAGAAAGTATCCTAGTAGCAATAACTCTTAAATGAGGAGTTGAGCCTCTATAAGCTCCCCTCCAATTTGCTACAATTTAGGGGAAAAAAACATATTATAAAACGGAAAACCTACAGATGTGTAATGAAATTGAAATATAAGACAAACATGAAACATATAATTAAAAATTGAATTACCTGGATCATAACTCTCGTCATTCACCTCACATGCTTTGGTTGCACCCAAACGATCAAAATTTTCAAGTTTACTCTTGTATATCAGCAATTCAACCATCAAGATTTTGTGATGCCAATTTGTTTATTCATTCGTAAGCAAATCTGAGTGAATAGACTAAATGATCTCATATGTGAACTGAATGAGGGATATCAATGGATATTATTAAAAAACCCCTAATTTTAATTTTAGGGGATAGTTGACCGATTAGACCGATTCGGCGGATTAGGCCAATTTTGACCGATTAATCGGGTTGTTGACCGATTTTTGACCGATATTTGACCTAACCGATTAAATAGGCCGATTAGGGAAAATTTTGGCGTCGAGTGAACGATAAGCGATTAATCGGCCGCCAAGGCCAATTTTTACAACACTGAAAAAAACTGATGAACATTGACGAATATAAAAAAAACTAATGAACTTTTATATTGATGAATATAACACACAATTTTATATTATTTGATGAACATAATGATGAGGCGAAAAATAATCCGTTTTTAGGGGGTCATTTTAGTCAGGATTTGAATTTATTTGATCAAATATTGCCCTAAATCGTTCCTTTTGTCATTTTAGGTACTTTTGGAGTGAATTCTGTAAAAGAAAGCATTTTGGACGTTTTTGGAGCATAAAAGTGAAGAAAACGGCAAAGTTTTAATTTTCCTTGCTGGGAACAGTACCTGACGGCGTCACAAGTTCCTTAATGACGCCATCATTCAGTAACAAAAGAGGTGGACGTGGACAATACACGTGACGATCCAGAGAGTTTTGTGCATTGGAGATGACGGTGTCACCCAAGGCCGTCACGTGTAAAATTAAAGAGTGATGGCCCAGAAGACTTCCTGAAGGCGTCACGTAGGCCATCACGTGTTAACTTGTCACAGCTTGCGCGCGGAGTAGCTGATATTGTTTTGGTCATAACTTTTGCATACGAACTCGGACTTAGGTGATTCAAAAGCCCACGCGAAGAGGACGAAGATATCTACAATTTGGTGAAGAAAAGTTGGTCGTAACGCCGTCATGATTGGTCTGACGCCGTCATGATCGGGCCGACAGAAAATCAACCTATAAATATAACATCATAACTTCACTTTTTGTAAGCCCTAAACCCTAAGGTCGATTCCTAGGTTTAAGTAGGTGTTTTTCTAGTAACTTAGAGGGTTTCAATCACTCCATAAACATCTTGTAATGGTTTGTTGATTCTATCTTAATTATGTTTTCCATTATCATTGTTGTTTGCTCTTCTTTGATGATGATTTGCTAATTCACCTTGTGGCTACTTATGATTGTGTGAAACTTGTATACAATTGATTAGATCTTATTGATTCCTTGTTGATGTTTGTGTCTATCTTCATCAATTAGGGTGTGACACTTCGATAGGTCTAGTTGATTTAGCTTATAATTCTTGATTCCTATTGTCTCTTGTTTGGTTGATTGTATTCGATGTTAGGCTTAAGAAAACTAGCAGACTTCCATTGGTAACTTCCTTGAACGTCTTAAGAAACATGATCGGAGGTGTACTAATTTTTGGTTGTATTTAATGCATAAGTGAATTCTAATGAACCCGTGTTAGGAGCTTCTAATGGCTCGACATAGGAGTGAAGTAGGAACTTATAGAGTTAGGGAAGATTGTACACGGCCCTATGACTAGTATTAAGGAATACAAGCCGTCAATTAAAACAAGGTGTGACAATTCAATAGGTAGAATTGGATAGCTAGCAAGGAGTAACATATCATAGGTATACATGCTTCACTTCCCTTGTAGAACCCTAGTTTATTTTCCTACACATTAGTTTAATTAGTAGATTTTTGGTTAGTTGATTAGCAACTAATTCCGCCACTCTTCCAAAACCAAGATTTTTAATTGCTTTTATAAAATATAAAAACACAAAAAGAATCATCCTTCACCTTTAGACCTAGTTAGATTAATTTCAATCCTAACGACACTATTCCTGAGTTGAACGATCAATCCCCCGGTACTTGTCACTATACTATACTACAACGATCAGGTACACTGCCTGGTGGGGGTTGTAAGCTTCTCGAGATCTCTCGAGAGGTAAAGCCTGGTGCGATTCCCACGTATCAAGTTTTTGGCGCCGCTGCCGGGGAATAGTTATTGTTTAGGTTGAAATTTATTTTGATTAGGTCTACTCATTAGATTCCTATCAAGTGAGATTTTTTTTTCTTTTTATTTTGTAGCTTTCTCGTAGTCTATCTTTTCTTTGTGATTTTGTTTGTAACTTGCTTCAAATGGACTTTACACTTAGACTTCTAAGATTGCAAGATAAGGTTGAGTGGCTAGAACACCAAAGAGTTCAAAATACCTCATTTAGAGACACCTATGAATCATATGAGCCTTCATCTAGGATAAATTCTTATGAACAACCTCCATGTTTAGGATCTCATTTTAGTGAGGCCAATAGGAAAAGCGACCTAGTTTGCTAAGGAATTGTGGATAGAGCTATAGCAATAAACCATAAGTTGGATGAAGCACTAGGTTTGCTTTTATCACTACCTAAGAAAACAATTGAGGAGGATTTAGCCGTGCATGATCACATTGATAAAAAAGACCTAGGTTTTATGATCGATGACTTTGAATCTCAAGGAACACATGATGAATCCTTTAGGCAAATTGAACATAAGATTATTGAGGAAGATCCTTATGATTCGGACATAGAAGTTGAGATGCCTAGAGAAGCACGTGAGATACTTAGGAGAATGCTTAGGATAGATTCTACCAAAACACATGATGAGGATATAGGTGATCTTGACACATGGAATGATGAGGTCAATAACATAAGCCCACAAAATACTCAACCATCATTTGAGGCACACACACCGCCCGTGACTTACCCGGAAGAAGTAGAAGAAACTTTAGGAATTCCGATGGAGGTAGAACCCTTGGACCAGGCACCACTTGAGGATATAGGTTTGAATACTTGTAGTGATAACCTTACTCCTAGTTCTAGGGAATTTTCTAGTGTTGATGAACCGGAACCTCATTCTTTACACACCATTCCATGCTTAGATATATTTCTAGGAGACAAAAGAGGAACCGACCCACCCATCAACCAATATTATCCGGGTAGTTTTAGGATGAAGGAAGCCATTCACTCACCCCCTTCACCTCATGTGGCATATTTCCACCCTAAGGGTGTGTATCGCTACTTCCACCCACACTTAATTCAAAATGTAGGGAAAACCTCCCCTATTTCTGTTAAATAAGGGTAGAGTCAGGCTCGTGACTCGAACAAAAACAAGCGCTTATTGGGAAGCAACCCAAGCTTTATTTATTTATTTGTTTGTTTGTTTGTTTATTTGATTTTATTTGTTTCCGTATGCATGTTTTATTTTTGTTGTTTGTGGCTCATGTTTCAAAGTAAATTGTGAAAATGCTTTATTTTGTTTTTAACTTCGTCTTAATTAAATATAAAGGTATTTTGCAAAAGATAAGTGCAAGGGAGATCCAAATTTATTTATAAGAATGAAATTGAGCATGAACTACAACAATATTAACTGAACATGTGTATTAGTAATTGTTTGAGTCAAATACTTGTATCGAGTCATAATGATGTTTTGCAGGATTTTCCAGGAAGTAAGGCATAAGTTTTTCCAGAAATTTTCCGGAAACTTAACATGAGATTTTTGCAGGAACATTCTGACGGCGTCAGGAGTTATAACCTGACGGCGTCAGGTACAAAGATTCTGAAAAATTTTACGAGTTTTGTTTATACCGGAGTCTTAAAGTTTTTGTTGATTATTTAGTTTTATAAACTCCAGGAAATCTACAAACATTCATTCCACAAGCATTATATCTTTAATTATTTTGTTTTTATTCCTAAGTCTGGAATTACATCTAGTTGTGAGTTTTCTTTGTTCGGATTGATGCTTTGGATTTTTGTGATTGTTTTCTCGGGTTTAACAGGATATATTGGACAAGAAGATGATTTATTTTTCTGGAAGGGAAGCTTTGAACGTTCATTTTCTTT
Source organism: Artemisia argyi (assembly GCA_030686995.1). NCBI lineage: Eukaryota > Viridiplantae > Streptophyta > Magnoliopsida > Asterales > Asteraceae > Artemisia > Artemisia argyi. The sequence continues at coordinate 173,518,228 of CM060682.1, read as the reverse complement.
GAGGAAGATCTAACCTTGTTGACACACTATCCACACCGAACGAATCAGGGGAGTATTTGATTTCATTCTTTTGCCTATTTCACTTTTACATTCTTTAATTGAACATTTGGGACAATGTTCATCCTAAGTGTAAGGGGAGGGTAAATGATGATACCTTATAGGATAATATTGCACTTGAGTTTGTTTGTTTGATGGTAGGTATGTAATAAAACTAAGAGAAATACTTGTTAGTGTAATTTTAGCACCAAATTTAAAATTTTTTACAACATTTAGGAGTGAAACTTTAGCCATAGCAAGCGTCTCATGGATAGGAGTTGTATGAATAGCACAAAACCGTACTATTCAGAAAAATTTTCCACCCAAATATGTGAGGTTCGCCTTTAGATTTGATAGGAAAAACATTCATTATTGGTGCTTATGAGTGTACCGGTAGCATTTAGATTCTAGAACTTGCGTTAGTGATGTATCCCGAGACCGTTAGTGAAACTACATTTGTGTAGTAGGATTTACTACATGATAAGAGGCATTAGGATCACCCATGTGTTAAACCCGTATCATAATTACTTGACCATTTAAGTCATATTACTTGGCTGGTAAAGTCAACTAATTTTTCCCACACCTTAGCGTTGTACTCATTTTTGGTACACGAAACCCCTAGTACAACCCTCCGAGCCTATCTTTTCGTTTCTAACTTTAAGCATCTTACTTAAAGGAAGAATTTGTTATAACCCACTTAAATGTACACCCAAATCGCCTTAGCCTTCTGTGTATGCACTCATCTTTAGTGCATTATTGTTACATGTTTAAACCCTTAGTTAATTATCTAATTGATTATATGGTTGCTAAGTCGAGTCATATCTTGTACATATTGTTTTGGGACGATTGTGACTCATGGTAAAGTACTTATGTTATGAAGTAATGGGGAATAACATCATATATTACCCCCATATGTGCGTTAATTTTAAAAGTACTCCAAGTGTTTTGATTATCTTGATTCGAGTCATTAGATTATTTTATTGTAAAGTATGTAAAAATTCAAGTTTAAGGGGAATGTTCATTCCCTATGATGTATTATTTTGGATGGTAGGGTAAGAGTGTATGCAAAAAAAAAAAAAAAAAAAAAAAAAAAAAAAAAAAAAACAAAAAAAAAAAAAACTAACCATATGGACAACCATCCCGTTTCATTATATCTTTATTTTATGTTTTTGTTACTTTTCATTTATTAGCTTAAGTCAAGTTTAGTCTTAGCTTAGCGACGCCATATTGTACATGTAATTAACCAAGATTATTAACTCGCCACCAGTAAATATTGCCTATATCCAACAAAACCGTGTATTCCATATCCCTACACCTAACGTTATAACCCTTTAAAAGACCTCTTTGATAGTTTATCCTAGGTGCTTACGCCATGTGGTGGAGGTTTGATCCTTTCTCAAGCCTATGGTAATCTATTTTGTTATGACAAGTAGTGAGAGATGTTTTCCATTTTCTTATTGTGATGTATACTTTATTACACCCGAGAGATGTGAGTATCTAAACACTATTTGTGAGGTGCTAGTGTATGACCTTCGTGCTTGTCTTTGGTCTTTAGTGGAACGATTATTTGTTGTAATTACTTTTATATTAGTGTTAAATGACCCCTAACTTGTATTTTGATTAGAATAAAAGCGTATTTGCTTGAGGACAAGCAAATCTCAAGTGTAAGGGTATTTGATGAGGCGAAAAATGAACCGTTTTTAGGGGTCATTTTAGCCCAGATTTTAATTTATTTGATCAAATATTGCCCTAAATCGTTCCTTTTGTCATTTTAGGTACTTTTGGAGTAAATTCTGGAAAAGAAAGTATTTTGAACGTTTTTTGAGCATAAAAGTGAAGAAAACGGCAAAGTTTTAATTTTCCTTGCTTGGAACAGTACTTGACGGCGTCACAAGTTCCTTAATAACGCCGTCATTCAGTAACAAAAGAGGTGGATGTGGACAATACACGTGACGGTCCAGAGAGTTTTGTGCATTGGAGATGACGGCGTCACCCAAGGCCGTCATGTGTAAAAGTAAAGAGTGATGGCCTAGAAGACTTCCTGAAGGCATCACGTTGGCCATCACGTGTTAACTTGTCACAACTTGCGCGCGGAGTAGCTGATATTGTTTTGGTCATAACTTTTCCATACGAACTCAGATTTAGGTGATTCAAAAGCCCACGCGAAGAGGACGAAGAGATCTACAATTTGGTGAAGAAAATTTGGTCGTGACGCCGTCATGATTGGTCTGACGCCGTCATGATCGAGCCGACAGAAAATCAGCCTATAAATATAACATCATAACTTCACTTTTTGTAAGCCCTAAACCCTAAGATCGATTCCCGGGTTTAGGTAGGTGTTTTTCCAGCAACTTAGAGGGTTTCAATCACTCCATAAACATCTTGTAATGGTTTGTTGAATCTATCTTAATTATGTTTTCCATTATCATTGTTGTTTGCTCTTCTTTGATGATGATTTGCTAATTCACCTTGTGGCTATTTATGATTGTGTGAAACTTGTATATAATTGATTAGATCTTATTGATTCCTTTGTGATGTTTGTGTCTATCTTCATCAATTAGGGTGTGACACTTCGATAGGTCTAGTTGATTTAGCTTATAATTCGTGATTCCTATTGTCTCTTGTTTGGTTGATTGTATTCGATGTTAGTGATGAGGCGAAAAATGATCCGTGTTTAGGGGTCATTTAAGCTCGAATCCGAATTTATTTGATCAAATATTGCCCTAAATCGTTCCTTTTGTGATTTTAGGTACTTTGGGAGAGAAATCTGGAAAAGGAAGCAATTCGGACGTTTTTGGAGCATAAAAGTGAAGAAAACGCCAAAGTCTTAATTTTCAATGCTGGGAACAGTAGGTGACGGCGTCAAGAGCAATTCTCTGATGGCGTCAAGAGCAGAATTCCATGACGACCCAGTACAGATTTGACGGCGTCACGAAGGTAGGGCGTCAAGAGTAAAAAGTCATGACGGCCTGGAAATGATTAAGTCTTGACGGCGTCAAATGTAGATCAAGGCAGTCCGAGAATAGTTTTGGCGGCGAGGTGACGGCGTCACAATATTGGTCTTGACGCCGTCAGACCCATTTTTCTATATATAGTTTTCTAATTTTCACATTAAAAAAAGAGAAGTTTTGGAGAAACCCTAAGTACGATTTTGGTACAACTTTTACAGGTTTTTCAAGGGTTCCAAACCCTTGATACCTTTCATTGTAATTAAGATAAGTGTTCTTTTAATTCAATCATTATGTCCATGTGTTAGTTGTCTATATCTTGTTCTTATCTTAATTCCATCATGCTAGGCTAGATCTATCTTGTGTTTGCTTAGATCTAATAAAACCTAGATGTTAATTATGTGTTGATTACTTGTTTATTCTTGTCTTGGATGAATGATTTATATGTTAGGCTTAAGAAAACGGGCAGATCTCCAATTGGTAACATGCTTGAACGTCTTAAGAAACATGAATCGACGCGCACTAGGTCTTTATTGGTTGTATTTAATGCATGAGCCACTGTTTACAATCCCTATAGTTGTGTTGGGCATGGTGTAGGAGGAGATAAGAGCTCATAGAACTGGGGAGTTATGTGTGCCACCCCATGAATGGTATTAAGGAATACGATCCGTCATCCATGCAATTATAACAAGTAATTAACGTGTAAAAGATGTCTAGGGAGTAGTGAAATCTAAGTAAACACATTTTCTCCACTTATTGCTCACAACTTTAGTATAATTTAGTTTCTTTTCATTTCTAGTATTTTATTTTTATTGCATGTTTAGTATTGGGTTAGTTGATTAGCAACTAATTCCGCCCAAATCCTTCAAAACCCGAGATATTTACTTGCTTTCTAAAAAAATATGAAAATACAAAAATAATCATCCCTCACCTTTAGAACTAGTATTTAGGCTTTCTAATCCTAGCGACACTATTCCTAAGCTGAACGATCAATCCCCCGGTACTTGTCACTATACTATACTACAACGATTAGGTACACTACCTGGTAGGGGTTGTAAGCTTCTCAAGATCCCTTGAGAGGTAAAGCCTGGTGCGATTCCCACGTATCAAGTTTTTGGCACCGCTGCCGGGGATTGTCTATCTTTACATTTATTCCTTAACTTTCGCAAAAGAGTGCGGCGCTATCAAGTTTTTGGCGCCGCAGCTCGGGGAATAGTTATTGTCTAGGTTAGAATTTCTTTTTATTAGGTCTACTTACTAGATTCCTTTCTAGTAAGATTTTATTTTTATTTTTAGGTTCTCTTTAGTCTATCTTATTTCTTTGTGCCTTTGTTCGTAACCACCCGACATCATGGACAACGGGAACATCTTTGAACTCGCCATCTCACCACAACAAAACCCACCATTAGAACCCCTTAAGCCTCGAACCTTAGGAGAGTATTCCCGACCTAGCCACCAAGGCTACCGAAACACCATTGAGCTCACCAGAGCCAATGTGACCCCCTTGCGATCCGACACCATCCGGTTGGTGCAAAGTGGATGTGCATTCCATGGACTTCGTTCCGAAGATCCAAACCAACATCTTAAGGACTTCCTCAAAATCGTAGATTCCATAGACCTAGATGTTGCAAGTAGAGAGACAACCCGATTACGCCTATTCCAATTCTCTCTACGGGATCAAGCTAGTCAATGGCTTGAGCGTTTACCTGCGGGATCCATCACCACATGGGATGATCTCACCACTCGTTTCCTTGCTCAATTTTTCCCACCGGGGAGAACTACTAAGCTTAGAAATGACATCTTGATGTTCCAACAACGTCAAAATGAATCTCTTTATGAAGCATGGACTCGTTTCAAGGACTTATTCCAAAAAGTCCCTCATCATGGCATAGATCTTTGGCTCCAAGTCCAAATCTTTTATGACCATATCGACATCTTCACGAGGCGAGCCATTGACCAATCGGCCGGTGGTAAGCTACGTGATCTAAGTGCGGAACAATCATGGGAACTCATAGAAGATCTTGCTCTCTATGACAACGAAAGTTGGAATGATCCCCGTGACTTGAATAAAACGGCCAAGGCAATATCTTTGCCTTCGAACAATTCTAGCACTCTCGACCGTAGGATCATGGAACTTGAGGACCAAGTCAAGTTTCTCATGAAATCTTACGAAGCTCCTAAGCCTTCAAGCCAAGTGAACAAAATCACTTCTTCATGCGAATTATGTAGTGGTCCCCACGACACTCGTGATTGTGTGGAACTCCCCGGAACAGCTTTTGCGGACTACGCATCCACGTGTACCGACGAAGCGGGAGATAAGTGGTACACTTTCAAGCCCGAGCCAAACACATACGGTGATTCATACAACCCCTCTTGGAAAAATCACCCAAACCTTAGGTGGAAACAAAATCAACCCAATTCTTCCAATCCACCTAATCGTTACCAACCAAACGGTCCACCATCCAACCGTACTTTCAACAACAATCCTTCTAACAACTATGGTAGTACCAACAATCTTGAAGGATTGATGTCTAAGTTCATGGCATCTCAAGAAGCTCGCATATCTAAGTTTGAAGCCGATTTCAAACAAAAGCAAAGCGAGATGACCACTAGAATTGACGCATTATTGAAAGTTCTCAATGACCGAGAAATGGGAGCACTCCCAAGCGACACAATCAAAAATCCGAAACTAAATGTTAATTCCATATCTTCAGTTTCGTCACCCACTTCGCGTCCACAATACTACTCGGTTAAATCAACGAGCACGTGTTTCAAACAAAACCAAGTTCTTCAAAAGGACCAATCAAATAAAACACCCAATATAGAGCCGGTCAAAAGCATAGTTGAAACACCTCTTACGCAAGACCTTGACGATGAATTCAAAGAACTTCACCTTGAACGCCCCGTCATTGATGTCTTAGCGCGTGCTCCTTACTATAGTGTCCTCTTAGAAAAATATGAGAAGTTTAAACTAGGTAAAAATGGGACCGCCTTCGTTCAAAACAAGTTGCCTAAAAAGCTTGATGATCCGGGTATATTTGTTTTGCCTTGTAAGATAGGAAGATCCGAAGCTTTCGACACACTAGCAGATTTAGGGTCAAGCCTCAACTTGATTCCCTTATCCTTATTCACCGCTCTTAAGCTAGGAAAGTTAGAGGAAACGGAGGTATTGATAGGGCTAGCGGATGGGAGTATTGCCCACCCGGTTGGAATGATTAAGGATGTAGTTGTTCACGTAGGAAAATTAACTATATTAGTGGAATTTCACGTCCTAGACATGGTTAGTGACACTACATGCCCATTATTGGTAGGAAGAGGATTTTTAGCAACCGCTAGCACCATGATAGATTGTAAGGAGTCTAAGATAGCGGTAGGTGAAGGCAACACTTGGTCGGTGTACGATGTAAAGAAGCATAGTTATGATTGTGATGATGAACCGACACCGCATTGGGTAGAGATGAATAGGAGACCATCTAGATATGGACCTTGGATAGAAAGGAACTTCATTGGACCTCAATACCCATTTTATCTAGAGAAAGATTTCATAGAAAAGACACATTCGGTAGAACAACTCATAGCTAGAGATGAAGAGCTAGACCCCTTTGAAGACCCCTTAGTCTTTAGGAAGATGATTGAGTTCTTGAGCGTAATGCCTATTAATATAGAGATGAATAAGTGGAAAAGAGAGGGAGACAAGTGTAAATGGAGGTGGGACAAGCCACCTAAAGAAGGTGACGGATCATGGCATATGAGGATGACTTTGTATGATCCGAATGGAGAAAAGTTTGAAAGGTCATACCATACTAAGGAAACCGATAGGAAGTTGAAACCTAAGTTTGATCCCAAAGATGTCCTCAATGAGGAACTCACCCGTATCACGTAGTAACCCATGACCTTGAGTCTAGCTACAAGACTCGTAAATAAAGAAAAGCGCTTCTTGGGAGGCAACCCATATTTTGTGTGATTTTATTTGTTTGTTTGTTATTTGCTTCCGTATGCATACTTAATTTTTATTGTTGATTGATCATGTTTCTAAACTAAATAGTGGAAATACTTTACCTTGTTGTTTTGGCCTAGTCTTAACTCCACCTAAAGGTATTTTTGCAAAAGATAAGTGTAAGGGGAAACCCCAAATATGTTTTTAAGAAACAAACCGATCATGATTCTCCACAATATTAAATGAACATGTGTATTCGTATTTGTTAGAGTCAAATGCTTGTATTGAGTCATAATGAAGTTTTGCAGGATTTTCCAGGAAGTAGGACCAAGTTTTTCCAGAAATTTTCCGGAAACTTAACATAAGAATTTCTGCAGGTCAATCCTGACGGCGTCATGAGTTTACTCTTGACGGCGTCAAGTGTAAAAATCTGGAAATTTACCGGTTTTGTTTTTCTAACGGAGTCTTATGATTTTTGTGAATTATTAAGTTTTATAATCTCCAGGAGATCTGCAAACTTCATTCCACAAGCATTATATCTTATCTTGTTTTCTAGGATTTAATAACTTATATAGGATGCCGCCGATTTTACGCGAGGTTGTCTTGTCTATTTTATCAGGATTCACAGGTTATGTATGACAAGAAGATGATTTACATTCTGGAAGGGAAGCTTTGATTGTTAATTTTCTTGGAGGAAGATTTAACCTGGCCACCTTATTATCCATACCGAGCGAATCAGGGGAGTGTTTGATTTCATTCTCTTTACTTTTTACTTTTACATTCTTTACTTGAACATTGGGGACAATGTTCATCTTAAGTGTAAGGGGAGGGTAAAAAGATGATACCTTACATATGCACTTTCACTTGAGTTTGTTTTGTTTGATGGTAGATGTGTAATAAAACTATAAGAAATACTTGTTAGTGCAATTTTAGCGCCAAATTTAAATTTTTTTACAACATTTAGGAGTGAAACTTTAGCCATAGCAAGCGTCTCATGGATAGAAGATTGTATGACTAGCACATAACCGTATATTCAGAAAAATTTTCCACCCAAATATGTGAGGTTCGCCTTTAGATTTGATAGGAAAAGCATTTACTAGTAGTGCTTATGAGTGTACCGGTAGCATTTAGATTCTAGAACTTGCGTTAGTGATGCATCCCGAGACCGCTAGTGAGACTACATTCGTGTGGTAGGATTTACTACATGATAAGAGGCATTAGGATCACCCTTGTGTTAAACCCGTATCATTATTACTTGACCATTTAAGTCATATTACTTGGCTAGTTAAGTCAACTAATTTTTCCCACACCCTTAGCGTTGTACTCATTTTTAGTACACGAAACCCCTAGTACACCCCTCCAAGCCTATCTTTTCGTTTCTAACTTTAAGCATCTTACTTAAAGGAAGAATTTGTTACACCCCACTTAAATGTACAACCAAATCGCCTTAGCCTTCCGTGTATGCGCTCATTTTTAGTGCATTATTGTTATTTGTTAAACTCTAAGTTAACTTTCTAATTGATTACATGGTTGCTAAGTCGAGTCATATCCTTGTACATATTGTTTTGGGACGATTGAGACTCATGGGTAAGTACTTATTTTATGGAGTAATGGGGAAGAACATCATTTATTACCCCCATATGTACGTTAATATTAAAAGTGCTCAAAGTGTTTTGATTTTCTTAATTCGAGTCATTAGTTTAGTTAATTGTAAAGTATGTAAAAATTCAAGTGTAAGGGAAATATTCATTCCCTATGATGTATTATTTTGGATGGTAGGGTAAGAGTGTATGCACAAAAAAAAAAAAAAAATCAAAAAAATCAAGAAAAAGAAAAAAAAAATAGAAAAAGAGAAAAAAAAAACATACGGACTACCATCCCTTTTTATTCTATGTTCATTTTATATTTTTGTTATTTTTCATTTATTAGCTTAAGTCGAGTCTAGTCTTGGCTTAGCAACGCCATATTGTACATGTAGTTAACCAAGATTGTTAACTCGCCACCAGTAAAACTTCCTTTATCCAACAAAACCGTGTATTTCATATCCTTATACCTAACGTTACAACCCTTTAAAAGACCTCTTTGATAGTTTATCCTAGGTGCTTACGCCATGTGGTGGAGGTTTGATCATTTCCCAAGCCTATGGTAATCTATTTTGGTATGACAGGTAGTGAGAGATATCTTCCGTTTCCATATTGTAATTTACACTTTATTACACCCGAGAGATGTGAGTATCTAAACACTATTTGTGAGGTGCTAGTATATGACCTCCGTGCTTGTCTATTGGTCTTTAGTGGAATGATTATTTGTTGTAATTACTTTTATATTAGTGTTAAATGACCCCTAACTTGTCTTTTGAGTAAAATAAAAGCGCATTTGCTTGAGGACAAGCAAATCTCAAGTGTAAGGGTATATGATGAGGCGAAAAATGATCCGTTTTTAGGTGGTCATTTAAGCCCGAATCCGAATTTATTTGATCAAATATTGCCCTAAATCGTTCCTTTTGTGATTTTAGGTACTTTGGGAGAGAAATCTGGAAAAGGAAGCAATTCGGACGTTTTTGGAGCATAAAAGTGAAGAAAACGCCAAAGTCTTAATTTTCCATGCTGGGAACAGTAGGTGACGGCGTCAAGAGCAATTCTCTGACGGCGTCAAGAGCAGAATTCCATGACGACCCAGTACAGATTTGACGGCGTCACGAAGGTAGGGCGTCAAGAGTAAAAAGTCATGACGGCCTGGAAATGATTAAGTCTTGACGGCGTCAAATGTAGATCAAGGCAGTCCGAGAATAGTTTTGGCGGCCAAGTGACGGCGTCACAATATTGGTCTTGACGCCGTCAGACCCATTTTTCTATATATAGTTTTCTAATTTTCACATTAAAAAAAGAGAAGTTTTGGAGAAACCCTAAGTACGATTTTGGTACAACTTTTACAGGTTTTTCAAGGGTTCCAAACCCTTGATACATTTTATTGTAATTAAGATAAGTGTTCTTTTAATTCAATCAATATGTCTATGTGTTGGTTGTCTATATCTTGTTTTTATCTTAATTCCATCATGCTAGGCTAGATCTATCTTGTGTTTGCTTAGATCTAATGAAACCTAGATGTTAATTATGTGTTGATTACTTGTTTATTCTTGTCTTGGATGAATGATTTATATGTTAGGCTTAAGAAAACTGGCAGATCTCCAATTGGTAACATGCTTGAACGTCTTAAGAAACATGAACCGACGCACACTAGGTCTTTATTGGTTATATTTAATGCATGAGCCACTGTTTACAATCCCTATAGTTGTGCTGGGCATGGTGTAGGAGGAGATAAGAGCTCATAGAACTGGGGAGTTATGTGTGCCACCCCATGAATGGTATTAAGGAATACGATCCATCATCTATGCAATTATAACAAGTAATTAACGTGTAAAAGATGTCTAGGGAGTAGTGAAATCTAAGTAAACACATTTTCTCCACTTATTGCTCACAACTTTAGTATACTTTAGTTTATTTTCATTTCTAGTATTTTATTTTTATTGCATCTTTAGTATTGGGTTAGTTGATTAGCAACTAATTTCGCCCAAATCCTTCAAAACCCGAGATATTTACTTGCTTTCTAAAAAATATAAAAATACAAAAATAATCATCCCTCACCTTTAGAACTAGTATTTAGGCTTTCTAATCCTAGCGACACTATTCCTAAGCTGAACGATCAATCCCCCGGTACTTGTCACTATACTATACTACAACGATCAGGTACACTGCCTGGTGGGGGTTGTAAGCTTCTCAAGATCCCTTGAGAGGTAAAGCCTGGTGCGATTCCCACGTATTAGTTAGGCTTAAGAAAACTGGTAGACTTCCATTGATAACTTGTTTGAACGTCTTAAGATACATGATCGGAGGTGTACTATGATTTTTGGTTGTATTTAATGCATAAGTGAATTCTAATGATCCCATGTTAGGAGCTTATAACGGCTCGACATAGGAGTGAAGTAGGAGCTTATAGAGTTAGGGAAGATTGTACACGGCCCTACGACTAGTATTAAGGAATACAACCCGTCAATTAAAACAAGATGTGACAATTCAATAGATAGAATTGGATAGCTAGCAAAGAGTAGCATATCATAGGTAGACATGCTTCACTTCCCTTATAGAACCCTAGTTTATTTTCCTACACATTAGTTTAATTAGTAGATTTCGGGTTAGTTGATTAGCAACTAATTCCGCCCACTCTTCCAAAACAAAGATTTTTAATTGCTTTTATAAAATATAAAAACACAAAAAGAATCATCCTTCACCTTTAGACCTAGTTAGATTAATTTCAATCCTAACGACACTATTCCTGAGTTGAACGATCAGTCCCCCGGTACTTGTCACTATACTATACTACAACGATCAGGTACACTGCCTGGTGAGGGTTGTAAGCTTCTCGAGATCCTCCGAGAGGTAAAGCCTGGTGCGATTCTCACGTATCAAGTTTTTGGCACCGCTGCCGGAGAATAGTTATTGTTTAGGTTGAAATTTATTTTGATTAGGTCTACTCATTAGATTCCTATCAAGTGCGATTCTCACGTATCAAGTTTTTGTAGCGATTGAAGGAATATATATGATAAAAATGAATAGTACTCGAAACATAATTTTGTTATTTTGAATGATTTTTAAAATTAAAATTACGTTAAAGATTTGATAAGTTGTGAAAAAGAAAAGAAAAATAGATGAGATGACTGTTACATTGAAAGGAGAAAAAGGAAAGACATATTTAAGGATTGAGACACTTTTTAGAAAGGGGAAATCTTCCCTGCTATAAAAATATGAGCTGCGGGGCATAAATGATAGGTCATTAATGTAAAGTGATAATGCTTGAAGGGTATTAAATGTAAATATAAAAGATAGTTGCTCCTTTGCAGCAGGTAAGTTGTATGATGTTTGATAAAAAAAATATAAAAAAATAAAATAAAATTGTCTGATGTTCACAGCAGGTATGTTAACCCTTTTTAGAAAATGGGGTTTTCTACTACTTTTTAGAAGATCCTGATCATTAGAACAAAACCTTTCATTTTAATGTGATTTCATTTATTATTGTTTTCATAATGACATTTTTTTCACGTTCGCGCAAATATATTTTATAAATGTCTTAAGTGAGACTTGGACTCAACCTATTGGTTTGATTTATAGACAATTCACATGCTAGTAGCCAGATGCTTTGGTTAACTCACAACCTCTTTTTTAGAGCACAAGGAATGGTAACCAAATTTTTGGTTAAACTTTAACCAAAGCCACGTTAAGACGCGGTTACCATACCGCCCCCCTCGGTTAAGGTGGCGTTAAGGCATTTGGTTAGGAGGTTAACGAGGCGTTAAGATTCATTTGAATTTAAAAAAAAAAAAAAAAAAAAATCAATTCACCCCCCTAAATGAAGGGGTGTTTTTATAAATTGTTGTTTGGTTATTATAACGGAAGGTTTTTGTTAAAGTTTGGTGGCTGATGTAGCGCTGACGTGATATTTGGTTAAACTTTAACTTTCGTGATCATACCTTATGCTCTTAGTGAGTTTCATTTACCATTTAATCTAACTCTTATTTGAACAAACAGCTTCGTCTGATAGGTTTCTTGTAGCAGATCAATTACATAACATAATTTTATTGACTTAATTACATCGCTACGAATTGCGGATAAGAATGAAAAGAACTATAGTACGGAGTAATAAACAAGTAAGCATAGATATTGAACTTTATTGTGAACGTAAAATCAATAAGAAATATGAAAAATCCTTACCCACTTTGTTTTCCAACAAGAAATTAAACTCCAATATACCAACAAAAGTTATTGCTAGTCTCTTTGTTATTAAATGCAAAACAGATGCACAAAATCTATGTTTATAACAAACAGAAGCTATTAAAGTACCAGTAATAAAGAACGAGGAAAATGTGAAATTGACACAATATGTATCATTTAATGATAATAATTTGGGGTTTTTTTTTTTAACTTGTGCTCTAGGGATATAAGTTAAGCACACCAAAAGAACTCAGAGATATACGAAAAAAAACTTAGAGACTCATAAAAAAATACATTTTATTGTACTTTTGTGTGAATCTCCAGAGTCTTTTTTCCTGAGTCCCTAAGCTCTGTTGGTGTGTTTAACTTGTGCCTTAAGGCACAAGTTGAAAAAATCCAATAATTAGAAACATACAAGATATAGATGATGACATGCATAGGCCGGGCCTTCATTTCGTACCTAGCACACAGCTAATGAAATGGTGGGCACGTTAACTTCACATGTCTTGGTGTCATTAGAAGAGCCAGAGAAACTCTTCGTGGCCTTCCAAAACCTAAAACTCGTACTCCGTATAACTTTAACACTGAAAAGGTATAAACAAGATTGTCCAATCGAAAAGGTAAAATAGAATCAAGTAAAACCTAACACGTTTATTTGTTTATTTTTTATTGTCTTGTGTTTATACTTGCATTGTGTTGATAAGTTTTCTATCAACCTCATTATTATTATTATTATTATTATTATTATTATTATTATTATTGTAGAATTATTATTATCATTTATTATATTACGTCACAGTTAATTGGTTATTTAATACAAGAAGTATTTACCCTCTCTACGTCTCTACAAGTAAAGTTGATATGATCCGGGTTTGGTTTAATAGCTTTTGTGTCTCCTCTAAAATTAAATTTTTTTAACTGTTTACAATTCGGTTAATATAGTAATGATTTAGCCAACGCAATTAACTTTGTAACGATAAATTTTGTTTTGAAAGTTGAATATTCACACGTCTATTACAAATCTAATACCACCTCAAGTTTGAAGTTTCAGTTAGAGCTTAGAAATTAGGATCCGTTTGGTATGGGGTTTTTGATTTTGAGTAATGGTTTGAAAGAAATACAATTTGTTTGGTTTGAGGAGTTGGGTTACGAAACAGTGTCTCATACCCTTCTGTATGGATTTTCATAAAAACCATGGACCCTCGTTGGTTTTCTGACATTTCATTTGCATTTGTTGACTTTTGTGGGCGTGTCACCATTCTAGCCACAAATAATTTTCTTTTTTAACTTTTAAAACATTAAATGTAATATATTAATTTTATATTTAGTAATTAAATCAATATAAAACAAATAAAATTTATTTTATTTTTACACATCTATTTCTTTTCTCTCTCCTACTTTTTCCTCAAACCTTTCCCAAATCTTTCAAACATTTCCCAAATCAAAATCCAATTCCAATCCTACTTGCGAACCAAACGCACCATAATAACACATCTCAGTTTCAATTAAGCCTTGAAGTCGATGGATGTTTATTAGGACATATGACATGAATCATAGGTGGTGTTTATGAGCATAAATCTACTGGAGACAGGTTATATATTAGAAATACTACCAGGTGTGTAACCAAAAAGAAATAATATAGTTGCGCTATACTTATATCAAAAGGGATCGGATAATAACTTTATAAATCATCATACTTGAATAAAAATACTTTTCTCGGTATTGAACAATTTTTTTTGCTTATACGAGCACTGAACTTTTAATTTCGGACTTTTTGACGTACTAAAATTTCAATTTCGGACGTTTTGAGGTACTTTTGTGACATTTTTGCCCATCGATTTTTAATAATTTGAGGGGCAAAAACGTCACAAAGTGCCTCAAAAATTCTAAAATTGAAAGTTCAGTACCCATATAAGCAAAAAAATTTGTTCGATACCTAGAAGAGTATTAGGAGAAGTATGATGCTTTTTAAAGGTATTATCTCATATCAAAACTATCGAAAAATATAAACTTAGTATAATATAACGATGAAAATGTTAATGAGGTCTAATTATTAACTTGTTATGTTTACAGGATTGCAAAGTTAAGCTTATATGAATACTGTATTAGTTTATAGAAAAATGATGTGACATGATGTGCCGACGCTTTAGACTTGGTGATCGAGGTCCATAACATTGGAGACGTTGTTATGTAATCATTTAAGAAGTGCACAAATACATTTATACTAGCCCTCAAACCAAAAACAAGAATCTTGAGAATACACCCACATGTTTCATATACCCGATTTTGGTTTGAATTTAAGATGCAGGAACCACCAAACCCTAGCTATTAGAGCACAGGGAATGGTACGTGAAAACGCCGTTTCGTCCTAGCTGGAAGTATATCAATGCCGTTATGGCGTTACAACCATTTCCACCCCTTGTGCGTTATGGAAGCGTTTTGGTTTACGTTAATTCACTAACTTGTGTTGTAACATTTTAGCCATGTTTACAATCCAACCCCCATGTTTACAATGGATAGTTTAGCAATTCAAAAAAAAAAAAAAAAAAAAAAAAAAAAAAAAAAAACCGAAAAAAAAAAAATAAAAAAAAAAACCGAACTCGGTTTTTTTTTTTTTTTTTTTTTTGCCAAAAACATAATTTTTTTTTAACCTTATAAATACCCATTTATCTAACCCTTTGACAAACACAAAATTAAAACCATCCATATCAAAAATAATTTCATTAGCGATGAATCCACATCCAACTTACACCGAATATGTGAACCTTTGTGATATCGAAGATGAAACCGGCGCTTTTGCAATCTTTGATGCCAATGAGTAACAACGAATACAAAAAGAAGAAGCCCAATCATCTTTCTGGTTAACCCGTAACCAAATTTCTCGTGAACGTTAGCTTGCAGAGGACTGTTTGAAGGCCGACTATTTTAATCAAGGTTGTAAGTGTCCTCATAGAGACTTTCGTGCTATATTTCATATGAGCCAGAAACTATTTCTATAAATAGTTTCCGGTATTGAATCATATACTGCCGATCCTTTTTCTGATCATTTTGCATGCCTTAGCCAATCACCCGATTGTACAGGTTGGATGAGTATCAGTGTTCTCATGAAATGCACAATGGCCATTTGCCAATTGGCATACGGCAACTCACCGAATGCGTTCGATGAGTATTTGCAAATTAGTGCACGTACCAGACGTAATTGTCTAGATAATTTCAATATGTGCGTTATTGATTTGTTTAGTCCAGAGTTTTTAAGAAAACCAAATATGCATGACGTTCAAAACCTATATGCGGCACATGAGCGTGAACATGGTTTTTCGGGAATGCTTGGTAGTATCGACTGTATGCACTGGGAATGGAAAAATTGTCCGGTGTCATGGCAAGGGCAATATGGTAGGGGTGATAAAAAATACCCGATTATAATTGATGCGTGAGGATTACACCAGGCTTTACCTCTCGAGGGATCTCGAGAAGCTTACAACCCCCACCAGGCAGTGTACCTGATCGTTGTAGTATAGTATAGTGACAAGTACCGGGGGATTGATCGTTCAGCTAGGAATAGTGCCGCTAGGATTAGAAAACCTAATTACTAGTTCTAGAGATGAGAGATGATTATTTTTGTATTTTTATATTTTTATGAAAGCAAGTAAATATCTCGGGTTTGAAGGATTTGGGCGGAATTAGTTGCTAGTCAACTAACCCAATACTAAAGATGCAATCAAAATAAAATACTAGAAATGAAAATAAAACTAAATTAACTAAGGTTGTGAGCAATAAGTGGAGAAATTGTGTTTACTTAGATTTCACTACTCCCTAGATATCTTTTATACGTTAATTACTTGTTATAGTTGCGTGGATGACGGATTGTATTCCTTAATACCATTCATGGGGTGACGTACTTAACTCCCCAATCCTATGAGTGCCTACTTCACTCCTATGTCGAGCCGGCTAAGAAGCTCCTAACATGAGATCATTAGAATTTACTCATGCATTAAATACAACCAATAAAACCTAGTACACATCGGTTCATGTTTCCTAAGACGTTCAAGCATGTTACCATTTGGAGATCTGCCAGTTTTCTTAAGCCTAACATTGAAATCATTCATCCAATACAACCATAAACAAGTAATCAACACATAATCAACATCTAGGTTTCATTAGATCTAAGCAAACACAAGATAAATCTAGCCTATCATGGTGGAATCAAGACAAGAACAAGATATAGACAACCGACACATAGACATATTGATTGAATTAAAAGAACACTTATCTCAATTACACATGTAAGGGTTCAAGGGCTGAAAACCCTTGAAAAACCTGTAAAAATCGTATATGGTTCGGCCTTAGGGTTTCTCCAAACTTCCTCCTTTTAGTGAATGAAAATTAGAAAACTATATATAGGAAATAGAGGCTGACGGCGTCAAGAACAAATGGGTGACGCCGTCATCTCGCCGCCAAAAAAATCCTCGGACTGCCTTGATCTACATCTGACTCCGTCATGTATTAAGTTTTTCCAGGCCGTCACGTATTTAACTCTTGACGCTCTACCTTGTGACGCCGTCATTTCAGTACTGGGTCGTCATGAAATTTACTCTTGACGCCGTCAGGATGGAACTCTTGACGTCGTCAAAAACTGTTCCCAGCTTGGAAAATTAAGTCTTTGGCGTTTTCTTCACTTTTATGCTCCAAAAACGTCTGAATTGCTTCATTTTCCATATTTCACTCCCAAAGTACCTAAAATCACAAAAGGAACGATTTAGGGCAATATTTGATCAAATAAATTCAATTCCGGGCTTAAATGACCCCGTAAAAGTGGTTCATTTTTCGCCTCATCATATACCCTTACACTTGAGATTTGCTTGTCCTCAAGCAAATGCGTTTTTATTCTACTCAAAATACAAGTTAGGGGTCATTTAACACTAATATAAAAGTAATTACAACAAATAATTGTTCCACTAAAGACCAAAGACGAGCACGGAGGTCATATGCTAGCACCTCACAAATAGTGTTTAGATACTCACATCTCTCGGGTGTAATAAAGTATAAATTACAATATGAAAACGGAAGATATCTCTCACTACCTGTCATAGCAAAATAGATTACCATAGGCTTGGGAAAGGATCAAACCTCCACCACATGGCGTAAGCACCTAGGATAAACTATCAAAGAGGTCTTTTAAAAGGGTTGTAACGTTAGGTGTAGGGATATGAAATACACGGTTTTGTTGGATATAGGCAGTCTTTACTGGTGGCGAGTTAACAATCTTGGTTAATTACATGTACAATATGGCGTTGCTAAGCCAAGACTAGACTCGACTTAAGCTAACAAATGAAAAATAACAAAAACATAAAATAAACATAGAATGAAACGGGATGGTAGTCCGTATGTTTTTTCTCTTTTTCTTTTTCTATTTTTTTTCTTTTTCTTGATTTTTTCGATTTTTTTTTTTTTTTTTTTTTTTTTTTTTTTTTTTTTTTTTTTTTTTTTGCATACACTCTTACCCTACCATCCAAAATAATACATCATAGGGAATGGAAATTCCCCTTACACTTGAATTTTTACATGCTTTACAATAAACTAATCTAATGACTCGAATTAAGAAAATCAAAACACTTGGAGCACTTTTAAGATTAACGTACATATGGGGGTAATAAATGATGTTCTTCCCCATTACTCTATAAAATAAGTACTTTACCCATGAGTCCCAATCGTCCCAAAATAATATGTACAAGGATATGACTCGACTTAGCAACCATGTAATCAATTGGATAGTTAACTTAGGGTTTAACAAATAACAATAATGCACTAAAAATGAGCGCATACACGGAAGGCTAAGGCGATTTGGTTGTACATTTAAGTGGGGTGTAACAAATTCTTCCTTTAAGTAAGATGCTTAAAGTTAGAAACTAAAAGATAGGCTCGGAGGGGTGTACTAGGGGTTTCGTGTACTAAAAATGAGTACAACGCTAAGGGTGTGGGAAAAATTAGTTGACTTAACTAGCCAAGTAATATGACTTAAATGGTCAAGTAATTATGATACGGGTTTAACACAAGGGTGATCCTAATGCCTCTTATCATGTAGTAAATCCTACCACACGAATGTAGTCTCACTAGCGGTCTCGGGATGCATCACTAACGCAAGTTCTAGAATCTAAATGCTACCGGTACACTCATAAGCACTAATAGTGAATGCTTTTCCTATCAAATCTAAAGGCGAACCTTACATATTTGGGTGAAAATTTTTTCTGAATATACGGTTATGTGCTAGTCATACAATCTCATATCCATGAGATGCTTGCTATGGCTAAAGTTTCACTCCTAAATGTTGTAAAAAATTTTAAATTTGGCGCTAAAATTGCACTAACAAGTATTTCTCATAGTTTTATTACACATCTACTATCAAACAAAACAAACTCAAGCGAAAGTGTATTTGTAAGGTATCATCATTTTACCCTCTCCTTACACTTAGGATGAACATTGTCCCCAATGTTCAAGTAAAGAATGTAAAAGTGAAATAAGTAAAAAGAATAAAATCAAATACTCCCCTGATTCGCTCGGTATGGATAATAAGGTGGCCAGGTTAAATCTTCCTCCAAGAAAATGAACAATCAAAGCTTCCTTTCCAGAATAAAAATCATCTTCTTGTCACACATAACCTGTAAATCCTGAGAAAACAAACAAAGCAACCTCGCATAAAATCGGCGGCAATCTATATAAGTTACTAAATCCTATAAAACAAAATAAGATATAATGCTTGTGGAATGAAGTTTGCAGATTTCCTGGAGATTATAAAACTTAATAATTCAACAAAAACTTTAAGACTCCGTTAGAAAAACAAAACCGGTAAAATTTCCAGATTTTTACACGTGACGCCGTCAAGAGTAAACTCGTGACGCCGTCAGAAGTGATCTGCAGAAATTCTTGTGTAAAGTTTCCGGAAAATTTTTGGAAAAACTTGGTCCTACTTCCTGGAAAATCTTGCAAAACTTCATTATGACTCAATACAAGCATTTGACTCTAACAAATACGAATATACATGTTCACTTAATATTGTGGAGAATCATGATCGGTTTGTTTCTTAAAAACTTATTTGGGGTTTCCCCTTACACTTATCTTTTGCAAAAATACCTTTAGGTGGAGTTAAGACTAGGCCAAAACAACAAAGTAAAGTATTTTCACTTTTTAGTTTAGAAACATGTTCTACCAACAATAAAAATAAAGCATGCATACGAAAACAAATAACAAACAAACAAAATAAAATCACACAAAGCATGGGTTGCCTCCCAAGAAGCGCTTTTCTTTATTTACGAGTCTTGTAGCTAGACTCAAGGTCATGAGTTACTACGTGACCTCATCGTTGGTTCCACTTTCTGATTGTAAGTATTCTTTGTAGAAACCAATCACCTTTTTCTCAATCGCTCCTATAATCCTATGGGCAAATTCCTTATCGACTTTATACTTTGGTCCTAGAGCCAAACAATCTTTGTAGACGAGACTTCTCTTTTCCCATACATAATCCATGCCCTTTTTCTTATCCTCTTCATTGATGTCCTCAAAAGCACCAATGTTATCCTTGTCAAATCGGGATATAAAGCGAAATTCTTTCATTCTATTAGGCATCCTATAAGTGATCCTATCGGTGTTACTTGCAAATTGGATTGTCCCTTCTATCTCATCATATTCTAACTTTGACTCCTCAACAAACGGTTTGCCAAACACAACATTGGACAATCGACAATCAATAACATTAGCAAGACCTTCCACGATCATAAAGTCGGTGACAAAAGTGAAATTCCCAACAAAGACATGTAGACCTTTAACTCTCCCGACAAAGTTACAAACTCCACTGGCGTATTTGGGATCTTTTTTAGGTTCAAGTCTTGTTTTCACTATATCATTATAAACATTCGAGGACATAATGTTGATTGGGGATTTAAAGTCAATGTAAGCGTTTTCAACGTGTTTGTACCCAATCATACATGGTATTTTAGCATTCTTAGGATCGCCTCTTTTTATCTTAGGTTCAATTATAGTATAAGGAGATCGCGGGTTATCAATAAGATTATTATAATATGCAATCTCCTCCTTAGTGGGGTATAGATTAAAGTAATCATTAAGCTTCGGATCTATTTCCCCCTCTTCAAGTTCCTCAACGACATATATCAAAGTCATTAGGCCCTAGGTCCTCATTTGAATACAAGGTGGTCGCTAGGTCACTAAATGCCTGGTCGAGCTCAACCTTAATCAACCTATTAAGCTCCCTAAGTTCCCTAATCTCACTCTCAATTTGTTCACGTAACACAGCCACTTCTCTAGGGGAAAGGGGTGGATTCGCGTTTTCCATAATGGTCAACGGAATAGTCAATGAATTTAATTTACTAACAAAGGCACAAAGAAAAAGATAGACTAAAGGAACCTAAAAATAAAAATAAAATCTTACTAGAAAGGAATCTAGAAAGTAGACCTAATAAAAAGATATTCTAACCTAGACAATAACTATTCCCCGGGCTGCGGCGCCAAAAACTTGATGCGTGGGGATTGCACCAGGCTTTACCTCTTGAGGGATCTCGAGAAGCTTACAACCCCACCAGGCAGTGTACCTGATCGTTGTAGTATAGTATAATGACAAGTACCGGGGGATTGATCGTTCAGCTAGGAATAGTGTCGCTAGGATTAGAAAACCTAATTACTAGTTCTAAAGATGAGAGATGATTATTTTTGGATTTTTATATTTTTATGAAAGCAAGTAAATATCTCGGGTTTGAAGGATTTGGGCGGAATTAGTTGCTAGTCAACTAACCCAATACTAAAGATGCAATCAAAATAAAATACTAGAAATGAAAATAAAACTAAATTAACTAAGGTTGTGAGCAATAAGTGGAGAAATTGTGTTTACTTAGATTTCACTACTCCCTAGATATCTTTTATACGTTAATTACTTGTTATAGTTGCGTGGATGACGGATTGTATTCCTTAATACCATTCATGGGGTGGCGTACTTAACTCCCCAATCCTATGAGTGCCTACTTCACTCCTATGTCGAGCCGGCTAAGAAGCTCCTAACATGGGATCATTAGAATTTACTCATGCATTAAATACAACCAATAAAACCTAGTACACATCGGTTCATGTTTCCTAAGACGTTCAAGCATGTTACCATTTGGAGATCTGCCAGTTTTCTTAAGCCTAACATTGAAATCATTCATCCAATACAACCATAAACAAGTAATCAACACATAATCAACATCTAGGTTTCATTAGATCTAAGCAAACACAAGATAAATCTAGCCTAGCATGGTGGAATCAAGACAAGAACAACATATAAACAACCAACACATAGACATATTGATTGAATTAAAAGAACACTTATCTCAATTACACATGTAAGGGTTCAAGGGCCGAAAACCCTTGAAAAACCTGTAAAAATCGTATATGGTTCGGCCTTAGGGTTTCTCCAAACTTCCTCCTTTTAGTGAATGAAAATTAGAAAACTATATATAGGAAATAGAGGCTGACGGCGTCAAGAACAAATGGGTGACGCCGTCATCTCGCCGCCAAAAGAATCTGTTAATACAAATATCGCCTAAAAATGTTATTTATATTTTACGATCTTCGCTAAGTTTTGTTAATGACAAATGTAAACTTTTGTTTCTAAGTAAAACATAATCTTAGTTTTAAAGACATGCATAAACTAGAATTTTGCTACATTTTACATTTCATATAACACAACACAAGTTTATTTCTTAAATTAGAAATTGTCACATCACATTTATGGCAAGTTTTGTCATTATGAATTTATGGAAAGAAATGTGTTTGACTAACTTTGTTGTTGCTTGCAAGCTTTCTATTTGACTTGTTATTATGAGATGTGACATTGTTTGGTTGCTAGGAGTTATGAGACAAGACCTTGTTTGGTTTGCAAGATTTATTGCAAAACCATCTGCAAGCCCGGCGGTACCCTAGAGGTACACGGGCGGAACCCATCTCAGGGGACCGCCTGATCCGCCAGACCTGCAAAAGGTTTTGGCTATAAATATTGAGCCACAAGTTGAATTTTGGCTCATCACTTGACATTATATTTTCACACACACATTCATTCTTTCATCTAACCTCTTAACATTTCATATGTGAAGTTTCTTTTTGTAGCAAAGAGATTCACGAGCTTACTAAAAGTAACAAGTATTCAACACAACGTTGCAAGACTTGTTAGCTTAACATTGTGTAGAATTGTGTAGTTTACACTTCATTTGATTGTGTATTTTCAGTAGTGATCGGTTAGTATTTTAGTCCTCAAAATACAAAGAGTGTTGGGAGTTTTTGTACCCTAGTAAAAGAACTAACGGGAGTGGTTGTGCCCTTGTAAAAGAACTCGACATTTAGCTTTGTGTCGGTAAAAGTATAAGCGATGTGTAAGGTTTTCTCCGCCGGTGAAAGGAGCTTGTTGACTAGTGAAAGAAACTCTTGAGTTGGATACTCGGGGCGTGGACGTAGGGCAAGGAAAAAGAGTCCTTGTAGCCGAACCACGATAAATACTCGTGTTGTGGTTTGATAGATTCTTTCATTTACTTGCATGTTATATATTGTGTTTGTGCATATATCTTTGATCAAACGGAAAGTTTCAAAGCTAACTTAACAAGTTAAAAAGATTTTAATCGGTAAACTATTCAACCCCCCTTCTAGTTTTCCACAATTGGCATCAAGAGCTACGTTACTCAAGCTTTTAAAATATATTGTTTTTAAAACTTGAAACGGTCCATGGATTTTGAAAATTACAAAGAAGGGCAATCTATGCAAAGACCACCACTCTTTGAAGCAAACGATTTTATATATTGGAAAAACCGTTTTGAAACTTACGTGAAATCTAAAGATATAGATTTGTGGTATATAATTATTGATGGTGATAACGTAGTTACTAACATCAAAGATGATGATCAAAAGAAATTAATAGATAAAAATAATGAAGCAAAAATGATTCTTTACAATGCTTTGCCTAAGAAAGAATACGAAAGCGTCTTTTTGTGTAAAACCGCCAAAGATATTTGGCAATCTTTAATAGTCACTCATCAAGGAAACTCACAAGTTAAAGATAACAAAATTGATCTTCTTGTTCAACAATATGAACAATTTGTTATTTCCGAAGATTAAATTATTGATAATGCTTTTGCTAGATTTAATACTATTATTACTTCACTTAAAGCACTTGACGAATCTTTTTGTAGTAAGAACTTTGTCAGGAAATTTCTTAGAGCACTCCATCCGAAGTGGAGAGCAAAAGTGACGGCAATTGAAGAATCCAAAGATCTTTCAAGCATGTCACTTGATGAGCTAATTGGAAATCTTAAAGTTCACGAAATGGTAATGGAAAAAGATTCGGAACTAGTTAGAGGCAAGAAAGAAAAAGTTAAGTCCATTGCCTTGAAAGCTAGAGTTCAATCAAATGACGATGAAGAATCTACTTCGGATAGTGACGATGAGGAATATGCTATGACCGTTAGAGACTTCAAGAAGTTCTTTCGTAGAAGAGAAAAGTTTGTAAGGCAACCTAAAGATGAAAAGAAAACTTTCCGAAAAGATCGTGATAATAGGAAAGGAAAGGTTGAAAGAAAGTGTTATAGGTGTGGAGACACAAGTCATCTTGTAGGATAATGTCCAAAACCACCCAAGAGCAAACCTCAACAAGCTTTTGTGGGTGGTGCTTGGAGTGACTATGAAGGAGATGACGATGAGCCAAAGAATGACGATGTTGCTCTCATGGCTCACAACTCAAATGAGGTATTATCCGACTCATCTTACTCCTCTATTGATGATGACACTTTACAAAAAGAATATAACAAACTTTGTGAATTGAGCATAAAAATCATAAACAAAAATAAATTTTTGAAAACTAAAAAGGAGTTTTTAGAAAATGAAGTTTATGAGTTAAAGGAAAAAGCTAAGAGATTAGAAAAGACTAAAGGTATTGACACACCTTGTAAATCATGTGGAGAACTTAAACTAGAAGTTGAGAAACTCAAAATTACTCAAAATGATCTAATAAAACAAACAACAAAGTTTAAGAAGTTCGATAAGAGCATTTCTTGTGCGGATGAAATTATGAAACTTCAAAAGTCACCCTTTGATAAAATAGGACTAGGATTTACGAAAATAGAAACTTCAATAGGTCAAATGAAACAAGAAAAGATTGCACAAGAAACAAATAAAATTGCTACAGCAGCCTGCGGATCAGGCGGAACCCAATTTAGGGTTCCGCCCGTTGGCCCCGAAGGTTCCGCCAGACCTGCTGCAGCAGTAACCTCATCCACTTTGGATCGTTCAAAATTTGTTAAAGTTACATACAAAAATGGAACAAAACCTGTGTTTAAAACTGGAATAGGATTTAGTAAAAATGAATTTAGAGCTAAAACTACTCAACCAAGACCTAAGACTCCAATTCCTAAACGCCCCTTTCCAAAGAGCAACTTCAACACTCGACTAAACTACCAACATATTTGGAACCAAAACACTCCTAGACATTACCAAACTCCAAACCACATGCCATGGAGCCCTTATGCTCTATTTTCATACTTGGAACAAATTAATGACATGTTTAACCAAAATGGACTCATGAGAAATTGGGGACCAAATGTTTGAGTGTTTTTCATAAAATAGGTGTGCCTCAAAGTTTGTTTGGATCCGGATGAATGGATCAAAGATAGCGGTTGTTCAAGGCACATGACGGATAATAAAAGCCTCTTCTCAACATATCACAAATGTGATGGAGGTAATGTTACGTTTGGTAGTAATGCTAAGAGCAAAATCATCGGAAAAGGTACAATCTCTCATGACTCCCTTTCTATAGATGATGTTGCTCATGTTGATAACTTAGGATTTAATCTTCTTAGTATTAGTCAACTTTGTCGTAATAAGTATAATGTCCTTTTTAGTGAAAACGGTAGTAAAATACTTAAAGATGGTATAACCGTAGCCAAAGGTGTCCTTAAGAACAACGTATACGTCATGAAGTTGGATTCAACATCTAGAGACAAACTTTGTCTTACCTCATTAGATGAATCTTCAACTTTATGGCATAGACGTTTAGGACACGCTAACATGAGACTAATCCAAAACCTCTCTTCCAAAGACTTAGTTCGAAACCTACCTAAGTTGAAATATGACCAACACTTTTGTGATGCTTGCAAAGTCGGTAAACAAGTCCATGGTAGCCATAAGGCTAAAAACTTGGTTTCTACATCTAGGTGTCTAGAACTTTTACATATGGATTTATTTGGTCCATCCGCTATACAAAGTTATGGAGGCAACTTCTACACTTTGGTCATAGTTGATGATTACTCAAGATATACTTGGACAAAATTTTTGAAAAGTAAAAATGAAGCTTTTGATAAATTTGAGATTCTAAGTAAGAAAATTCAAAATCAAGTAGGGTCTAATATTGTGTCTATTAGAACGGATCACGGTCGTGAATTTGATAATGAATTTCAATTTGGTAAATTTTGTGATAATAATGGAATAACTCATAACTTTTCGGCTCCATGTACTCCTCAATCTAATGGTGTAGTAGAACGTAAAAACCGGACATTGCAAGAGATGAGTAGAACAATGCTTAATGAACAAAACATTCCACAAAAGTTTTGGTGTAATGCCGTCGACACTTCAACGTACATTTTAAATCGAGTCCTAATTAGACCATTTTTGAATAAAACTCCTTATGAACTATATAAAGGTAAAAAGCCTAGATTAGGATACTTTAGAGTGTTTGGGAGTAAATGTTTCATTCTTAACACCAAGGATTATCTCACTAAATTTGACCCAAAGTCTTATGAAGGTGTATTTCTTGGATATTCACAAAATAGTAAAGCATACATTGTTTTGAACAAAGAAAACTTAAGAGTCGAGGAATCGTTGAACGTAACATTTGACGAGAGTCCACCTCCCTCTAAGACATCACCTTTGGTAGATGATGACTTAGTTGAAAGCCAAGCAATAGAAAATCAAGAAATTTTAAGTGATGACAAAGAAGATGAACTATTTAACAAAGAACTTGTCAATGTCAAAGAATCTAAAAGTCATCCATTAGATAGTGTCATTGGCAAAATTAACGAAAGAACACTAAGGCCAAAAGTTCAAAATGAAAGCAACTACTTTTGTTTCGTGTCAACCATTGAACCTAAAAATATTAATGAAGCAATTAAAGATGAGTCTTGGGTAATTGCAATGCAAGAAGAGTTAAACCAATTTGTTAGGAATGATGTATGGACATTAGTTCCTCCACCAAAGAGTCAAACTATAATTGGAACGAAATGTGTATTTCGTAATAAAATGGATGAAAATGGAATTGTGTCTAGAAACAAAGCTAGGCTAGTTGCACAAGGATATAACCAACAAGAAGGCATTGACTACGATGAAACTTTTGCTCCGGTTGCTAGGCTCGAGTCAATTAGAATCTTACTTGCATATGCATGTGCACACAATTTTAAACTCTTTCAAATGGATGTCAAAAGTGCATTTCTAAACGGAGTCATTAATGAAGAAGTGTATGTTGCTCAACCACCGGGCTTCATCGATTTTGAAAAACCAAATCATGTTTACAAACTTAAAAAGGCTCTTTACGGACATAAGCAAGCTCCA
Organism: Artemisia argyi; assembly: GCA_030686995.1. NCBI lineage: Eukaryota > Viridiplantae > Streptophyta > Magnoliopsida > Asterales > Asteraceae > Artemisia > Artemisia argyi. Next base: position 173,490,917 of record CM060682.1, on the reverse strand, counting down.
AAAGCATGGTATGATCGACTTAAAACATTCCTAGTTGACCATAAGTATACCATGGGCTTAGTTGATAATACTCTCTTCACTAAGAAGAAAGATTCACATATTATCATAGTCCAAATCTATGTTGATGACATTATATTCGGATCAACTTGTCAAGAATTATGTGTGGATTTCTCAAAAATCATGCATGACGAGTTTGAAATGAGTATGATGGGAGAACTCAACTTTTTCCTAGGACTCCAAATCAAACAACTAGAAGATGGTATCTTCTTTAACTAATCTAAATATATTAAGGATATGCTTAAGAAATTTGGACTAGAAGATTCGAAACCTATCAAAACTCCCATGTCCACGGAAACTAAACTTACCAAGGATGAGGAAAGTGAATCCGTAGATAGTACTAAATATAGAGGTATGATTGGTAGTCTACTTTACCTAACGGCTAGTAGACTCGACATTATGTTTAGTGTTTGTCTATGTGCTCGTTTTCAAGAAGATCCTAAAACTATCCATCTCGAAGCCGTTAAAAGGATTTTTAGGTATATTAAGGGCACTACACATTTAGGTTTATGGTATCCCAAAGGAACGGGAATAGACACCATAGTGTATGCCGACTCGGATCATGCCGGTGACTATGTCGATAGAAAAAGCACAAGTGGTATTTGTACTTTTGTTGGACATTGTCTCACCTCATGGTTCTCTAAGAAGCAAACGGCTCTTGCTATCTCAACAACGGAAGCCGAGTACGTTTCGGCCGGAAAGGCATGTCAACAAGCTCTTTGGATGAAGCAAGCTCTTGTCGACTACGAAATTCAACTCAACGACATCACAATTCTTTGTGACAACAAAGGTGCCATTGATCTAAGCAAAAACCTGGTTCAACATGCTCGTACCAAACATATTGAAATCCGTCATCATTTCCTTCGTGACAACGTTCAAAAAGGAAATATCTCAATTGAGAAAGTTTCTTCCGAAGATAACATAGCCGAAATTCTCACTAAACCTCTTAAACGTGAACCTTTTAACCTTCTTAGACTAGGCTTAGGACTCATGGAACCTACATTGTAGTTCTAGACATTAGACAAAAATCACAAAAATCAAAACAAATCCAAAACCATTTTTCTCAGCAGGGTCGGCGGAACCCTCAACCATAACAGACGGAACCCACCTCAAGGTTCCGCCGTATCCATCGACCTGCAGAATCACATTCTTTGTTTATATTAAACCAAACATCCATTATCTCATACCACCACTTCCAAACTGCTACTATTCACTTTACCACTCATCCACACCTACGAATTCTTGGTCCTTCATTCATTTACATTGCAAATCAATCATCATTGTAAGTATTCTAAACATGATTACAATCCTGATCTGAGTCTAGGAATTCTATTTTTTGCACAAAAACAAAAACTTGGGGTTATGCAAAACTCATGCATTAGAATAGGTGTTTAATAAAACTAATCATGTTTCCCATAGTTAGGAATTGCATCTTTTATTAGTATAAACATGTTTGCTAAAACACCCCATGTCAAATCCTTCCAAAAATTTCTCACAAGTAGGACAAATATTTTTTCGTCTCACATTGAGAATACAAAATCAAAACGTTATGTTTAAAACATCACTTGCATAATATCTCTTGAATGCTAAAGGGAATACATAACCAATATGTATTTTCGGGTACATTCAAACGAAGCTACATTGAACTAGGAGTGTTTGGGTTATCTTTTGTTTTATAACAAAACTTGCATAAAACGATTTTGAAGCATCAAAATGAGTCAAGATAACCGCACCTCCACATTGTTTTCATATAGGCACACACTAGAACTTCCACATTATAATAGTGGTTTACGTAAACTAAAATGTGAATTTTGTTGTTCTAGGAATCATCATGCCTCCTCTAACCCACTACGACCACAAGGACACCATTAAGTACCTACCAAAACACCACAAAACCAAAGGCCTTACCGCAAATCAAGTAAACGTTTTCAAAGCCCTAGAAAAACACTATGTCCATGAGGGTAGAACCATTGACCCATCTTTCCTAGAAGGCACAAACCTTTACGCCGATTTTGCCACAATCAACTTTGAGTGTCTTTTGAATATCGACGAGCCTATTTGTCCTAGGTTCATTCTAGAGTTCTATGCATCCTCCGTCCTCTCCACGGATGACTATGGTCATATGTCTATCAACTTTAGGGTTAGCGGTCGTCAATACTCCTTCACTCTTGAGGAGTTTGCTCAAATCCTAGGTGTCCCAAACCGTGGTACTTGCCTCTATTCCGACTTGCACTCCCTCTCAACTCTTGACAACCTCCAAGACCATATCCACCCTTATGACACACCCCTTGTCTCAAAAGACGTACTCCGTGACCACCTCTTTGTTAGGACCACCACCACTAGGAGAACCCGTTCGGGGAATGAGGTCGATAAGGACCCATATGGAATGGAAATGAACGAACTTAAGCCCCAATTCAAGAAATGGGAGGAAGTCCTTAGAGCCAATGTCATTAGCACAATAGGGAACCGTGACCATATCAACCTTTGCCTTTGCTACAGGCTCTACTCCTTGTCCGTTAGGCAACCCTTCAACCTTGCCTACTACATGGCCAAGAGAATGGCCGACATTCCCGTGCATGGCACAACGGCTATGCCGTATGGAATGCTCTTGACCCGTCTCTTTAGGTTCATCTCACCCATTCAACCAACTCCAAACGGTCTTCGCCTTAACTACTCTCTCATCCCACACACCTTTGTCCCACTAAGTGATAAGAGAGTGTACAAAGCCCAAGGAAAACGTCCACATCCTCCTACCTCATCTTCGTCTTCCTCAATAAGTGAAGATGACAATTTGCCAAACTCTAGGCTCCCTCCTCACGAATACCTTTCTCAACTTCCGGATATTCCTAATGAGTCGGAGGAGTTCAAGCAAACAAAGGGGATGTTTAAGAATCTTGGAAGGTTCCTTGGAAAGCTCAAGAACAAGATCGACCATCAATGAGTGCGGGTGTGTTAGGAGTGTTTGGCACAAGGTGCTATTTAAACAATTTGGTTGTGTAAACAATGGTTCTCTTGAATTTATGTGTTGGTAGGATGTTTGATACTATTTGAAACATGTTTTAACTAACAATGATGCAGGGAGACAACTTTTGGCAAGTTGTCAAATTTTCTAGTTTATGATATTTTCACTAAGTATAGTGAAATTCTCGACCTCAAGGTCAAAGTCCTATGAAATGCCTGTTTACGTGTCTATTTTTTGCATTGCCTAACCAGAAATGCCTTATCTCTTTGATTTTAGGAGTTTTCGAAAATTTTGAAAATCGTCTCGCGGGTCAAAAATGTGGACTGCCACTTTTTTCAGGCCTGGCGGATCTGGCGGTACCCAAAATTGGGTTCCGCCAGTGCAATTTCTGGGAATTCCAGAATTTGCCCAACGGACCAGGCGGCACCCTCAAATGGGTTCCGCCTGTGTATTCTGAGGGTGCCGCCTGCCTCCTGCAGAATTTTTGTTTTCATTTTCACCAATTCAACATCCAAACACCAAAATCCAATCCTTTTAGGTAGAAACCCATTACTTGCAATGTGTTTAGCAAAATAGGATACTCCTTCTTCCATAAACTTAACCAAAACCAATTCCCACCAAAATTCAAATTTAACCATAACAACCTCAAGGACCCCTCAAACATAAAGGAAGGAACCCTTTTAAGGGATCCTTGAAATCCCTCAGATTTTTACTACCACAAATCCACCAAAACCACTAAGCATTTAGTGCAAAACTTGTCTTCTCACTTCACCATTTTCATTGGATTGACTTCCATGACATGACAACCCACAATTAGTTTTCCAAATCATTAGAAACCTCCATTTTTGTATGGACTAACATCAAATCCAAACACTCCTTTCCATAATTCATCAACACTATAAATTAAGCCATCCTCAACACCATCAAATCACACCTTCCTCAACACAATTTCTGAACCTTATAAACCATTTTTCAACCATGACTAAGTCAACAAACACCTCTCAACCATCAAGACCCATCCGGAAAACCGCCCGGATTAGTGTTAAACCACTATGGTCCAATCAACCCATCAACCTAACCTCCTCATCCTCGGATGAATTCACATCACCCATAAAAAATGAACACTTTTTGAACCTTGCATCTCCATCACCATCACCCAATGAACCAAATGAGCTCACTCCACCACCAACTAAATCACCTATTGACCCAACTCCACCTAGTGCTCCAACTCAACCATCCGAAACCTCATCACCATCACCATTACCCAAAATTGAGCCAATGGAACTCTTTGGGTCTCCTCCCACATCACCACACCCATTTGTCCAAGATCTTAATGATCTTCCACCAAGACCTACACAACCACCACCTTTTGCAAATCAATCACCAAGGTCAATTCTAGACCTTGATGAGGATCTTAACCTTAACCAACCATCACAACAAGTGTACCATCCACCCACACCATTGTTGTTTCACCCCATCTATCATGACATCCATGGTCCTCTATATGGAGAACCAAACTTTGAAAACCATGATCACCAAAATCCACCACACCCTTAACCTCAAACCTTTGAGTCTTTATTTCCTTCATATGAGGATATCCAAAACATGGTTGAAAACCACCTCCATCAAGCAATGGAATTTCAAACCACCTTGCTTGATTCAATACCAAACCCATCATCCACCCAAGAACCAAAAACCAACCAACCCTCAAACCAAGAAACCAAAACCAACCCATTTCAACCCATTCATCCCCATGCTTGCTCAAATTGTGAGCAAATGAGTGAAACTATCAAAACATTGCTTAACCAATTCCAAAATGAAACCCGTTTTGCATTCCAACACGTCATAGAACGTTTGGATGCTCTTTCCCACCCCAACAAATCCTAGACAATCCTTGGAGGCCGTTTGCCCCAATTTAGGAAAGTAGGATTTTATTCTTGGTTATTTTTTTTAAGTTTTTGTTTAGAAGTAGAAGAATAATTCTCATTTCTTGTCTTTTGACTTTTAAAAGTCAAAATTTTACTTGGAATGATATTTCTTTCTACTCACTTTAGTACATTGCTGGTTGATCATGTTTGTGTTGTCATTGTGGTTGCAATGTGTGTGGTAACTACATTCTTGACTATCTATATCACCAACTAACATTTTTTTTGTAGGGTCCAAAATCCATGTTTCCCATCTTGGCACTCCATTTAGGGGGAGTATCAACCAAGGGGGAGCATGGGTATTATTCCGCTTCGCCACTCTACTTTTTGTTTCGACAAAAAGGGGGAGAAATATATTGAACTTTCAATACTTAATATGATTTTCATAAATTCAGTAAAACAAGTTTAATATAAGTTTTTTTTTTTTTAAGTCTTAAAAACCAATATTTTGTGAGTTACTTAAAAACAAAGTGTATGTTTTGTCATCAACAAAAAGGGGGAGATTGTTAATACAAATATCGCCTAAAAACGTTATTTATATTTTACGATCTTCGTTAAGTTTTGTTAATGACAAATGTAAACTTTTGTTTCTAAGTAAAACATAATCTTAGTTTTAAAGACTTGCATAAACTAGACTTTTGCTACATTTTACATTTCATATAACACAACACAAGTTTATTTCTTAAATTAGAAATTGTCATATCACATTTATGGCAAGTTTTGTCATTATGCATTTATGGAAAGAAATGTGTTTGACTAACTTTGTTGTTGCTTGCAAGCTTTCTATTTAACTTGTTATTATGAGATGTGACATTGTTTGGTTGCTATGAGTTATGAGACAAGACCTTGTTTGGTTTGCAAGATTTATTGCAAAACCAACTGCAAGCCCGGCGGTACCCTGGAGGTACACGGGCGGAACCCTTCTCAGGGGTCCGCCTGATCCGCCAGACCTGCAGAAGGTTTTGGCTATAAATATTGAGCCACAAGTTGAATTTTGGCTCATCACTTGACATTATATTTTCACACACACATTCATTCTTTCATCTAACCTCTTAACATTTCATACGTGAAGTTTCTTTTTGTAGCAAAGAGATTCACGAGCTTACTAAAAGTAACAAGTATTCAACACAACGTTGCAAGACTTGTTAGCTTAGCATTGTGTAGACTTGTGTAGTTTACACTTCATTTGATTGTGTATTTTCAGTAGTGATCGGTTAGTATTTTAGCCCTCAAAATACAAAGAGTGTTGGGAGTTGTTGTACCCTAGTAAAAGAACTAACGGGAGTGGTTGTGCCCTTGTAAAGAACTCGACATTTAGCTTTGTGTCGGTAAAAGTATAAGCGACGTGTAAGGTTTTCTCCGCCGGTGAAAGGAGCTTGTTGACTAGTGATAGAAACTCTCGAGTTGGATACTCGGGGCGTGGACGTAGGGCAAGGAAAAAGAGTCCTTGTAGCCGAACCACGATAAATACTCGTGTTGTGGTTTGATCGTTTCTTTCATTTACTTACATGTTATATATTGTGTTTGTGCATATATCTTTGATCAAACGGAAAGTTTCAAAGCTAACTTAACAAGTTAAAAAGATTTTAATCGGTAAACTATTCAACCCCCCTTCTAGTTTTCCACAGAATTCTCGGACTGCCTTGATCTACATCTGACGCCGTCATGTATTAAGTTTTTCCAGGCCGTCACGTATTTAACTCTTGACGCTCTACCTTGTGACGCCGTCATTTCTGTACTGGGTCGTCATGAAATTTACTCTTGACGCCGTCAGGATGGAACTCTTGACGCCGTCAAACACTGTTCCCAGCTTGGAAAATTAAGTCTTTGGCGTTTTCTTCACTTTTATGCTCCAAAAACGTCTGAATTGCTTCCTTTTCCACATTTTACTCCCAAAGTACCTAAAATCACAAAAGGAACGATTTAGGGCAATATTTGATCAAATAAATTCAATTCCGGGCTTAAATGACCCCCTAAAATGGGTTCATTTTTTGCCTCATCAATAATGCTTGAAGATGTTGCGTCGCATGATTTGTGGATTTGGCATGCACTTTTTGGTGTAGCGGGTGCGAATAATGATATTAATGTTTTAGATAATTCGTCGTTGTTTGATGACATTCTTAATGATAAAGATCCTATAGCTCCGTATGAGGTAAATGGAGTTGTATTTGATAAGGGGTATTACTTAGCCGATGGAAATTACCCACAGTGGGCTACTTTCGTCAAATCGTTCATCAAATCATTCCCAACAGCTTTGTTAATACAAATATCACCTAAAAACGTTATTTATATTTTATGATCTTTGCTAAGTTTTGTTAATGACAAAGTATGAACCTTTGTTTATAGTAAAAACATCACTTTAGTTTTAAGTCTTGTATAACTAGATTTTACATTTCTCTTTTAACATAACATTGTTTTTATTTCTTAATATAGTATACATCACATCATGCATTTAAGGAAAGCTTATGTGTTTGACTCTCCATAAGACTTCTTACACAATTGTGTGTTTGACTAACTTGATGTGACATTGCTTGATAGGGAAAGAGTTCTTGCATGTTTTCCTGTCAGTCCTGGAGGAACCCTCAGGGTACATGGGCGGAACCCATTCTAAGGTTCCGCCGGATCCGCCAGACTGCTGGTTGGTTTGGCTATAAATACCAAACCACTTGCAAGAATTCACCCATCACTTTAGGACATATATTTCACATATTCTCTCATCTAACTCAGTAACATTTTGACTAGTGTGATTCTCTTATGTAGCAAAGGAGTTCACAAGTTCTTCCAAGAAGTTACAAGTTTCAACTCTAAAGTTGCAAGACTTGTTAGCTTTGTTATGTATGAACTTTGATATTTATACTTCATTTGTATCTTGTGTAGAAGTGATCGGTTAGTATTTTAGGCCTCAAAATACATAGTGTGTCGAGAGTTGTTGTACCCTTGTAAAAGAACTATCGGGAGTGGTTGTACCTTTGTAAAAGAACTCGACATCAAGCTTAGTGTCAGAAATAGTGGATAGGTGACGTTAGGTTGGTTCTACCTTGAACTAGGACCCGGTATCTAGCTTTGTACCGGATAAAGTGTAAGCGACGATTGTAAAGGTTTCTCCACCCGTGAAAGGAGCTTGTTGACTAGTGCTTGAAACTCTCGAGTTGGAAACTCGGGGCGTGGATGTAGGGCAAGGAAAAAGAGTCCTTGTAGCCGAACCACGATAAACAATCGTGTTGCGGTTTGATCGTTTCTTTCCTTATGTTTGCATATTACATATTGTCTTTATTTAGAATCGTTAATTACACATAAAGCTTTTCAAAGATTAACAAGTATTTTGTGTTTATATCTTTGATCAAACGTAAAGCTTTTCAAAGATTAAACAAGTAATTTGAGTCTGTATCTTTAAACAAACGTAAAGTTTTAAAAGATAATTAACAATAAAAAGCGGTAAACTATTCAACCCACCTTCTAGTTTTCCACAATTGGCATCAGAGCTACGTTACTCAAGATCTTTAAAATATACTGTATTTTATAACTTGGATCGATCCATGGATTTTGAAAATCTCAAAGAAGGGCAACCTTTTCAAAAGCCACCACTATTTGTAAAAGAAAACTTCCTTGAATGAAAAAGTAAATTTGAAAACTATGTGAAATTAATTGATCAAGATCTTTGGCATATTATTTCTATTGGTGATTTCAAACCAACGAAAACAAGTTTTGAAAATCAAGATGATTATCCTAAACTTGATAAAAACACTAAAGCTAAGATAATGATTTATAAAGCTTTACCATAGACCGAATATGAAAGAATGTATTTTTGTCAAACGGCTAATGATATTTGGAAAAATATGTTAAACTTTCATCAAGAAATATGTCAAGTCAAAGATGATCAATTTGATCTCACATATGAATTAGAAGTCTTAGAAAAATTAATAGATAGACATTTAGTTGAAATAAATACATGTGCTACTAGTTTAAATGTTTTAAATGAAGGTGTAAGTGAAGATGATTACTTATGTCGAGCTCAAAGTGGGCTTGCTTACGATTCATGGAATGACACGAATGAAGATGAAGCCAACTATCCGGTTTGTGATTCTCAACTAGATAAAACATCAAGCAAGGTACAATTTGAAACCAAACACTTTTGCTTTGACACATTTATCCTAGAGTTTTCTAAACTAGAAAATGAGTCTAAACTTTTAAGCAACATGGACCTAAAAACTATCTTCAACAATGAACATTCAAAATCTCTTGTGAACAATCTTGAAAAAGAGATAATGTTAGAAGATAAAATGTCTAGACTTGAAAGCAATATTGAAATTGATCTAGGATGCAAAATATGTCTAGAATACAAACATGAAATTAAAAGACAAAATGAAAAAGGAAAAATGCTTGCTAAATTTGAAGAAAGTTCAAAAGCTCTCAAAAGTCTATTGAAATGTCAAAAGTCTTTTAGAGATAAAACCGGATTAGGATTTGACTTAAATGCACCAACAACAAGTATAACAAAACAAGTTGTGTTTGTGAAACGTAGGAGTGAATTGTAGGAGAAATTCTATCTCTATTAGGAGCTCATGATAAAAGGTTAAAGATATCATGTTCAATACCTTTATATGTTTATCTAACCTTTTTGGATTTATAAGTATTTGAGTTTAGCTCTCTTACGAGTCAATATTATTTGCTTTAAGATTATCTTTTTGGTGGTTCATCTATGGAGCTTAAAAGGTACACGTTTCTTCAACCTATCTTTCATTGCTTCTTGGTGATTGACATTAAGCTTTGTCGTAGGTGTTATTAATAGTTTTTACTCTAAGGTGTTTATGTGATGTAAGTAACAACAAGGATTAGATCCTCCATGATTAAAAGATTTAGACACTACGTCTACATCTAGTAGGAGATATAAGGTGTTTTACCTCATTAAACTTTCGGGAAAAGACACGAGAAACTCTTGAGTGAGTCTCACTTAATACTTGTCTACAAGTGAGCTAACTAAGAATCTCCTAAGTGATTTAACAACCAACACTTTTGTGATGCTCGCAAATCTAACAAAAACACAACATTTTAATAACCTAAGCAAGCTCCAAAAGCAAGGAACAATCACTCAAAGACATTCTTAGTTATTCACAAGTTCACAATGATTAAGTCTTATATGACTTATCAAGAATGAGATTAGTGAATCCGTAGATAAAACTAAACATAGAGAAATGTTTGGAAGTTTACTTGTTCTCACAACGAATAGATCCAACATTATGTTTAGTGCTTGTCTATGTGCTCGTTTTAGAAAAGATCCTAAAACAACTCTTTCGGAAGAGCTTGTTTGGATACATCAAAAGGTACTAAACAACTAGGATTATGGTATCCCAAAAGAACGGGAATAGAAACCATAGTGTATGCCAAATGGAATTATGTCGGTAATAAGTTGATAAGAAAAGCACAAGTGATACTTGCACTTTTATACTTACTTACCCAATAATTCTCCAAAACGCTTAAGGTTCTCAAATTAGTATCGGATGGAGAAGCACGCCAACAAGCTCTACTAGAACAAGCAAACCCACGTCAACAAACGGAATTCCTCTTATCAACAATTTTATCCCTTCAACAAAGGAAGCATCGTCTTCAGCGTCAACCCAATCCATTATGTTCTTAATTGACACATTGTGATCATTCATCATCGTCTTGGTAAAAATGTTCATTGAGGAACGTCTCAACCAAGAAAGTCTTATACGATAACCATATTGTCGACATTTTCACGAAACCTGTTGAATGAGTAACATTCATCTTCCCTAGACTTAGTTAAAAACTCATAAGACCTAAAACCTTAGTTTTGAACATTATGATAAAACCACAAAAATCAAGACAAAACCATTTTAATTTTTCCTCTGCAGTACCCACGAACCCTGAGACCAAACGGGCGGAACCCTCCCTTTGGTTCTGCCTGGTCCGCCGAATCTGCAGCATGTTTTATTTTAATTTCAAAACCAAACACCTCTTTACTCACAACTTCAACTTACCAACAGCCATCCCTCACTCACAAACACCTTCCACACGAAAATTATGGCTCTCACTTACATCTCTTCCAATCCAATCAACTTTGTAAGTATTTTTATCATAATTGCATTTTCAATCAAAGTCTATCATTTTCATCTACACACATTAACTAGAATCTTAGGGTTTATGTATAAACTTGTTGATTCATGAAAAACCTTGGTTGTAAACTAATCATAATTTCCATTAGTTAGGAATTGTACTTTTATTGTTACTATCATGATTTACAAAACACACCAAGTTCATTGTCTTTCAAAAATCACTAGAACACCACCTTTCACCACATTGTTAAAACAAATGAAAAACGTCATTAAAACATCACTTGCATAATGTCTCTTGAATGCTAAAGGGAATACATAACTAATATGTATTTTCGGGTACATTCAAACGAAGCTATATTGAACTAGGAGCGTTTGGGTTATCTTTTGTTTTATAACATAACTTGCATTACAAAAATGGTTCAAGCATCAAAATGAGTCAAGATAACCGCACCTCCGCATTGTTTTCATATAGGCTTATACTAGAACATCCACATTATAAAAGTCATTAATTTAAACTAAAATTTTGTGTTTTCTAGGAATCAACATGCCTCCCGCAACATTCTCCGATCACAAGGAAACTCTTAAGTACTTACCCAAACACCATAGGACCAAAGGCCTTACTAAAGATCAAGCTGAAACCTTTAAGAGTCTAGAAAAATGCTACGTTCATGAAGGAAGAACCATTGATCCATCCTTCCTAAAAGGAACATCCATTCGTCAAAACTTTGCCGCAATCAACTTTGATTGCCTCCTAGACATCGATGAGCAAATTTGTCCTAGGTTCATCTTAGAATTCTATGCAACCATAAGCCTTTTCTTTGATGACGATGGTGAGTTCTCACTAACCTTTACAACCAATCAAATATCAAACATCATACCCTTGAAAGATTTTGCAACAATTCTTGGTGTCCCTAATGTGGGTACATGTCTCTACACAGATAAGTGGCCCCTTTCTAGTCTTGATTCCATTGAGCGTTATCATCCATACGAAACTCCTCTTGCTAATAAGGAAGAAATTCGTGAGCATCTCTTTGTTAGGACCTCAACAATTAAGAAGAATCGTTCGGGAAATGATGTAGATAAGGACCCTTTTGGTATGGAACTCAATGAGCTCAAACCACAATTTAAGAAATGGGAAGAAATTCTTAGAGCCAACGTTATAAGTTCCATAGGAAATAGAGATCATGTCAACACATGTCTTAGCTACATGCTCTATAGCATTTCCACCGGTTAACCTTTTAACTTAGCCTATTACCTAGCCAAAAGAATGGCCGACATATCCTTGGTAGGAACAACCGCACTTCCTTATTGAATGCTTCTCACCTGACTCTTTAGAGCAATCTTGCCCATTCCTCATAATGATAAGGGAATGTGCCTCGACTATTCTCTCGTTCCTCACATTTTCGTCCCTCTAAGTGATAAAAGAGTCTTCAAAGCTAAGGGCAAGCGTACTCGCTCTCCTTCACCATCATCATCATCATCATCATCCGAATTGAGCGATGACGATAAACTTCCTAACTCTAAGCTACCCCCTTTAGACTACCTTCAAGAACTTCCCGTCATTAGCAATGCATCCGAAGAGTTCAAGCAAACCAAAGGAATTTTCAAGTGCTTTGGAAGGTACCTAAGAAAGCTCAATAAGAAGATAGACCGGTTGTGAGATGTGTGATTAAGGAGTGTTTGGCTTATGAAGGTTTTAGAACTTTGTATGTGTTAAACTATGTGATTTGTATTGTTTTTCACTTCCATGCTTTATTACTTTCGTAGGATTATATTTTGTATGAGCCTTTATGCATATTGACAATATTTGAGGTGTTTGTCAATTTTTTATGCTTATGGAAAATTTCACTAAGTTTAGTGAAAATCGCTAGCCCCCGGTCAAAGTCCTATGATATGAATGTCTACATGTCTAATTTTTGCATTTCCTAATCAGACATATAATAAATTTTCATTTTTAAGAGTTTTCAAAAAATTTGAAAATCGTCTCGCGGGTCAAAAGTGTGGACTGCCTTGTTTTTCAGGCCTGGCGAATCTGGCGGCACCCTCAAATGGGTTCTGCCAGTGTAAATTCTGGGCAACCCAGTTTTGGCCCAACGGACCAGACGGAACCCAAAACAGGTTCCGCCTGTGTTTCGCGAGGGTTCCGCCAGTCACCTGCAGAAAACTTTTGTAATTTTTCTAAATTTCAAAATTTGTAAAATGTCAAATCATTATCTTTAGTGAGAAACATCTTCCCTTACTTCCAATAAACATATTAGGATCACTCTCACTCACTAGAACTATTAGGAAGTCATTTCCCGCCAAAAACTCAAATTCAAACATAACTAACCCAAGGAACCCTTACAAAGGATCCTTTAAAACCTTTAGAATATTTTCAACCAAATCACTTCCCATGATCACTTAGCATTGAGTGCATAAGTTAGTCTTTCACTCCACCCAATTCCATTGGATTGACATCCAATGATTTGACATGTTCTTGGAAATTTTCTAAATCATTAGAAACCTCAACATTTGTATGGTAAAACATCAAATCCAAACACCCCTTCCAACATCTCTTCCACTCTATAAATTTCACAATTTTGCAACTCTTCAAATCACACTATCACCATCAAAATCCCTTCTCTAAAAGCTTCAAAACCTCACTTTTGAAATGACTAAATCCAACACCTCATCCGAATAATCAAAATCCCTTGCAAAAACCATTAGGATTAGTGTAAAACTGTGTTGCTTCAACAAAACCATCAAATCAAGCTCATCATCATCAACTAATGAATCATTTGACATTTCTTCACCTATCCAAGATTTCCTTAACCTTACTACCTCAACACCATCCTCAACACCTTGCAATACCAATGTGATCACTATTCAAGATTTGCTTAATCTTGCTACTCCAACACCCTCTCCAACACATTGCAACACCAACATATCCACTATTCCGTCACCAACTAGACCTTCAAGTGATTCAACATCACCTTCTCAACAAACTCAACCATCAAAAACTCCAGCACCTCAATCACCAACACTTACACCAATGAAACTTTTCCACACACCACCAACATCACCACTACCCTATTTGGAAACTTTAGAAGACCTATTACCTAAATCATCAAGCCCTCTGTCATTGTCACTCTTTGACACCATTGCTCAAATGGAAACCCAACAACAACCAAGTTTTCAACCAAATGAGTCATTAGATGATGCACCTCATCAATCATCATTGGTTGAACGTTTAGCTTACCGTTATGCTAGACCATCAATTTTTCTACAAGATCAAGGTCATATACACCTACAATCTTTTGTTCAAAACCAACAACCACAACAACAACAACCACCACAACAAGAACAACCACAACAACAACCACCACAAGAGCTTTCCCAATACTTTGAATCTCTATTTCCTTCGTATAAGAAAATAGAAGCATCCATATGGGAAAAATCTCCAAACCTTAATGATGAGATTGCCACTCATTTAAACCACCTTCATGCCTTTAAAAGTATGGTTGACTCTCAAATCAACCATATCATGGTTTTACAAACAACGTTACACTCAATGAGTGAAGGAACTAAAAACACTTCTCAACCATCCACATTTGCTCCTTCAAGTTCAAACCATCCACCACAAACAAATCAAACCTCTCTTCCACCAAACTTTCCCCGCCATGATTGCGGACATTGCGAAAGAACCGCTCACATTAGTGAAAGGTGTCGAACGGAAATTCGCGAGCTAACCAAAGAAATGAGGTTTATCCTAAACCACATTTTGGACCGTCTAGAGTCTTTGTCTCACCCACCTCAACTCTAGAGTCTCCAACAATAGGGACCCATTCATAATAACACCAAAAACACAAACCAACAAACCAAAAGCGTTTCACTTCCACAACATTCAAAATGAAACCTGCTACATCCTCCAACACCCATTTTCATCCCTAAACAACCTTAGCATTGTTTTTGGAAAATGTTTCTCATTAAGGAAAATGATGGTTTCCTTTTATAGATGTAGGATTTTATGTTCTTAGTTTCTTTTTATTTTTCTTTTTACTTTTAGAAGTAGGATGTTATCTTCCTAATTTCTTGTCTTTGACTTTCTAAAAGTTAAATTTTACATGAAATGAATTTCATTCTACTATAAGGTATGCCTTGTTTGTTGACCATTTAGGCATTATGAGTAAAACTTTGCCTTGCTATGGTAGCACACATATATCTTGTGTTTTTAGAAACTATTTTTTTTGTAGGATCATTATCCATGTTTCCCTTCCTTGATACTCCATTTAGGGGAGTAATATTCAAGGGGGAGCATGATAATTGCATTATTCCACTTCGCAACTCTTCACCTCATGAATTGCTCTTTGCTCGTCCATTGAGATAACTAACTCTTTTTTGTAGGTTCAAAATCCATGTCTCCTATCTTGGCACTCCTTTTAGGGGGAGTATCAACCAAGGGGGAGCACGTGCATAGTTTCACTTTGCTACTCTTCTTTTTGTTTCGACAAAAAGTGGGAGAATTTATATTAAACTTGTTCTCACCTTTTCTCTTGCATATCACATCATCTTAGCAAAAACAAGTTTTAATACAAACTTTATAAGACTTAACACTAAAACTTGTGGCTTACTTATAAATAAAGTTTATGTTTTGTCATCAACAAAAAGGGGGAGATTGTTAATACAAATATCGCCTAAAAACGTTATTTATATTTTACGATCTTTGCTAAGTTTTGTTAATTACAAAGTATGAACCTTTGTTTATAGTAAAAACTTCACTTTAGTTTTCAGTCTTGTATAACTAGATTTTACATTTCTCTTTTAACATAACATTGTTTTTATTTCTTAATATAGTATACATCACATCATGCATTTATGGAAAGTTTATGTGTTTGACTCTCCATAAGACTTCTTATACAATTGTGTGTTTGACTAACTTGATGTGACATTGCTTGATAGGGAAAGAGTTCTTGCATGTTTTCCTGTCAAAACTGGTGGAACCCTCAGGGTACATAGGCGGAACCCATTCTAAGGTTCCGCCGGATCCGCCAGACTGCTGGTTGGTTTGGCTATAAATACCAAACCACTTGCAAGAATTCACCCATCACTTTAGGACATACATTTCACATATACTCTCATCTAACTCAGTAACATTTTGACTTGTGTGATTCTCTTTTGTAGCAAAGGAGTTCACAAGTTCTTCCAAGAAGTTACAAGTTTCAACTCTAAAGTTGCAAGACTTGTTAGCTTTGTTATGTATGAACTTTGATAGTTTATACTTCATTTGTATCTTGTGTAGAAGTGATCGGTTAGTATTTTAGGCCTCAAAATACATAGTGTGTCGGGAGTTGTTGTACCCTTGTAAAAGAACTATCGGGAGTGGTTGTACCCTTGTAAAAGAACTCGACATCTAGCTTAGTGTCGGAAATAGTGGATAGGCGACGTTAGGTTGGTTCTACCTTGAACTAGGACCCGGTATCTAGCTTTGTACCGGATAAAGTGTAAGCGACGATTGTAAAGATTTCTCCACCCGTGAAAGGAGCTTGTTGACTAGTGCTTGAAACTCTCGAGTTGGAAACTCGGGGCGTGGATGTAGGGCAAGGAAAAAGAGTCCTTGTAGCCGAACCACGATAAATAATCGTGTTATGGTTTGATCGTTTTTTCCTTATCTTTGCATATTACATATTGTCTTTATTTAGAATCGTTAATTACACATAAAGCTTTTCAAAGATTAACAAGTATTTTGTGTTTATATCTTTGATCAAACGTAAAGCTTTTCAAAGATTAAACAAGTAATTTGAGTCTATATCTTTAAACAAACGTAAAGTTTTAAAAGATAATTAACAATAAAGAGCGGTAAACTATTTAACCCCCCTTCTAGTTTTCCACAAGCTTCAAACGATAAACACACTTTCTTTAAAAGGCGACAAGAAAGTGCAAGAAAGGATGTCGAACGCGCTTTTGGTGCTCTCCAAAGACGATGGGGAATAATACAACAACCAGCACGAGCTTACCAGATTAACAGGATACGTATAATAATGTATTCTTACATCATATTGCATAATATAATTTTAAAAGATCAAAAGTAGGTACTAAGTGACTACAAAGCATTGTTCACGAATCCGGCTAGACACATGCAAGACAGATGTGATAAACGTTGTGGAAATAATAAAGAAATACGTGACAAAGATGTTCATCTTAATCTCCAACAACACCTTATGGAGTATATTTGGCGTGAACGTGAGGATTTTATGGAAGAAGATGACGACTAGTTTAAGTTATTTACTTATCGTATTTTTCATTTCGTATTTTATTTCGTAATTTCTTGTATGTCGTTTTTTTAATGTAATGTTTTTTATTTCGTATTGTAATGTTTAATTTTATTAATGAAGTGTTTGAATGTTTAATGAATGGAATTGTTGAGGGTAGAATTTGTAAAGTGTAATTTTAAAAATGAGAGGTGATTTGCACACTCTCAAAAATGATTAGCACACTTAAAATGTGAGTGTGTTGACATTTATACCCTTACAGGATAAGAATAAGTACAAACAATGTGAGGGTATAAATGTCAATACACTCAAAATTTGAGTGTGCCAATCATTTTTGAGAGTGTGCAAATCACTTCCCTTAAAAAATAGGTTGATCCAAAAAAGTGGTGTTATTAGATGTTATGATTTTCTAGTGTTATGTTATTTGATTTTGAAATGATGTGACGCTGACGTGGCGGGTAATTTGTTGTTATAACATGTTATCATTCCTTGTACTCTTAACAAATTTGGTCATGTCGACCCATATTCTTTCATTGAATCCACAAATTTGGTCATGTCGACCCATATTCTTTCATTGAATATATCCACATAAATGATATAATGTCTAAAACAAGCTTTCAATCTATCTTATTCCTTATTCAAATCCAATGATCCATTCCCTTAATCAACTAAATTATTGAACTCATGATGGCCCCGGACCCCTCTCATCCCATAGGAATGTATAATAACATTTGTGATGTGATGTGGCATACCATGTCATCGTGGCGGTGACGTGTCGATCTTTTGCTGGTTGAAGCAATATGATCAATCAAATTTCAAATTCTCTTTCCTACAGTAAGGAACGAGACACAATGATTGTTAAAATCGGGGTGCCTATGAGAGATGATTGTGTAATGGAATGGTTTTACGCTTCGCAATTATCATTTCTTAGACATTTGGTGTGTATACATAATACATATGATATGAAGTATAAGATATGAAGAAAATACGTGGTTTGGTGTGTGAAGTTGGAGAAAGAGTGACGATTTGGTATTCCTACTACCCAATAATTGGTATATTCCATAGACTCTATTTACCATGAATTGCTCGCATAAGTTATTGTCAAATGTCGATCTTCTATCTCTATACGCCGGGGTCACTTAATTAGCCCCCACAACTCATCAATCACCATTCATTGTCTCAATATAGTATCTTGATCATGTAATCAACTAAAATATTACTTTGAGGTTTAACCGTTATTGTTAGGCGAAAACTAATTAATATCAGTAACATATATTGATGGCTACTAGTTAACCCAAAAAAGAATAAAAAAATAAAAAATACATAGAAGTTAAAATTTGTTTACCGAAACCTATTTATGATCAAATGAAAAAAATAAAAATTAATAAAATACGAAGGCTATGAAGCGTTGTTAGATCCTTGTAGTTTTTCTCCCTAATTCATCATTTTAACGACAAAAATATTATATGTATTACTAGTTCTTTCTCGTCATATAATGCATTCTTTGTTTTCTTCTAGTTACGTTCTTGCAAAAATATTTATATTAAAAAGCACTTTTATTTTTAAAACCAATAATAAAAGTGATTTTTTTCAAGTGTGAGAATCGCATTGATAATTATAAGAACAAATAGCTTGAAAAACAAGAGCCAAAATGAGATAGGTAGCATTTTTTAATTTTTTGACAAGGAAAAGATGGCTTCCGTTGTATTTTCTTGAAGGTTGTCTCCTTCTCCTCTTTATCTTAAATCCTAGTTATCTTCTAAGGTCATGCATGATTGAATATTGGACCATTTTGAAGTAATCCAGACACTCAGATCGAATAAGTTTAACAAACACGATTCAACTCATGCAAATTATATATATTACCTTCCATGCATGTTTTAGATTCTACTAACGTCAACCGGACGTTGAAAGCTTGTTTTGATGGGGTTGTGCAAACCAACTTGTGGATTATTTGGCGTTTTAGGAACATGCAATGTATGTTTTGACTTAAAGGCTCCTCGTAAAGACTTGTTAGGTGAGGAAATTAAGACGCTTTCTTACTCTTGGATCGTGCATATATAGAAGTAGGAATTGAAAATTCGTCCCGTGTGGACAGAATGGATTAGTGATTCACATCATGCTTGTAATCCATTGTTTTAACTTCCTTAAGTGCCTCTAGCTACCTTTTAATTTAGAGCTCTTTTCTTAATATATATAATGTGCCATTAAAGAAAAATACATGCATGCTTATTACTCAATTTGATTAGTGAACGTGAACGTACCATATTTTAAGATGATCCTAATTAATATAATACCCTATAGTCCAGTCTGTTATAAGTGCCTACAAAATCAGTCTGCAAACTCGACAATAGGGAAGCAAAGAAATAAGATGGCCAGGTTTACAAAATCTATATAAGAAGAGCAATCTCTAAAGGTAAGCTAGGAGTTGCCAGTTGAGTTCGGCGGCATATATCATGCATGCATCTTTTAGAAGAATAAACTATTTATTTTATTTTATTTTATTTTTATTATATTATTAGGTTGCGTTTACTATTTGTCCCTCTGTTAGATGTGTTTCAGAAATGTCGGCGACCGAGTAAATAGCTCTACGAATGAGTGGAAATTGCTTCCATTTTATGCAATATTACTTTTTAGACATCGTCTCTTCATGACACGTAATTCAAGGGTGGGAAATGGTCTTTTTACTATCTTGTTTATTTATTCGTATAGAAAAGATAGATCTGTCGACGTTCTGTATTTATAGTATGCTTTGTATTATTCATTTTTATCAAGTCGTATAAATAAATAAAATTTTAATTTTTGGGCTCTTTCATGTGGTTGAGTCTATTAGGATATCAAAGTAAGTGGTTTTGTGTACATGGGTGTGAAGAAAAATAAAGAAAAGATAGGAACAACTGCAAATTTGCATTATAAATTATAGATAATTTCAATCTATAATCTTATTTGATCCGCTTTGGTTCCAAAACACGTTGTAATTAGTTAGTCTAAGACATTACTTATGAGCCAACATTTTCCTTATGTGTTAGCGACATAAAAATGAGTTGTATGCAGATACTGTAAT
The DNA here is from genome assembly GCA_030686995.1 of Artemisia argyi. Classification (NCBI taxonomy): domain Eukaryota; kingdom Viridiplantae; phylum Streptophyta; class Magnoliopsida; order Asterales; family Asteraceae; genus Artemisia; species Artemisia argyi. Next base: position 173,470,587 of record CM060682.1, on the reverse strand, counting down.
ATACTCTCACTTTTCTCACATTTATTTTGTTTAAAAAACTCACGATGCCTTTGTGTGCCATGATGATGAGGTGGTGCTTAATGGATCAAGCTGGCGATAATGAAATGGTTTTCATTACCATATGATCAAACCTGCCAGATGAACAGCTTTAGCTAGGATTCAAAATCAGTTCATAGTAGCTAACTGAAGTGTATAAAACTAAAACAGTTAATTTTGGCTAAAACATGAGAAAGCCGTTACATAGAGGCATTGTGTACTTTATCTTTATAACCCGTGGTTTTAGGTAGAGCTGAGGTCCGCGTGCACAAACGCCCGAAAACTAAATGTACTCGAGACAACTAAACCGATGCCTAGTCAGTCGGGTATGCGCAGGGGCGAAGCTTCATAGGGGCCGGGGGGGCGCCCGACCCCCCGAATTTATTTTTGCGATGTAGGGGGTATATAGTTTTCGTGTAGAAAAATTTCGGTATATTTGGTTTCGACCCCCCAAAAATTTCGGTATACCTGAAATATAGCCTTAGGAAAAAAAAAATTTAGATCCCGACCCCCCACTTACAAAATCCAAGCTTCGCCACTGGGTATGCGGTCTTAAATATTAAGGTATCTAGGTTTAGGTTTGGTTCGCGTCCCCCAACCAAAACCGAGAGAACTGAGTGACGCCAAATTTACATGAAAAAACCCACATTCAAAATTTCTGATTCGTTTGGAAGAGTAATAGCCACGAACCTGTACGTGACAACAACAAAAATAAAAACTTTCAAACATTCCTAACACCAAATAACCTAATTTGACTTTAAAGTTGTTAGGAATGTTCAATAACGTTTTGTTTGAAATGTATCAAACTTATCTCAAGATAAGTGTAGGACTAAATATGTCCATTTCTAATAGTTACAAAGTTTGGTGTTTGTTATGTTAGTTTGTATTCATACAAATAATCGCATAAAAACGTTATTACAATTAATTTGTTTACATTTTGTTAATGATAGATATAAAAGCATATTACATAAAAGTTTACGTAAATATGTTTTAAACATAGTTATCCTTTGCCGCAAATTACTTAAATTATGAATATGAATTTTTGAAACTAGCTTAATGATAAAAAAAATGTTTTAAAACTTACATAGTGTTGGATAATTGATTCTGGTGCAAACAAGCATATGTTTGTTTCTACTTAAGGGATGTTTAATATTGTAGATTTAACCTTTGAATCTAACTTTTGGTCATCCTAATGTTACTTTGGTTAAATTAACTCATATTGGAAATTTTCAATTGTCTTCTGGAGGCTGGTGAAAAAGAAGTAAAGTACGAAGAAGAAATGAACCATATGAGGAGCCGCCTCTTCAACAATCATATACTTCGTGCTTACAACTGGATCACTATATACTTCTTCTAAGATGCTAATGTCTAGACTTCAACAATCATGACTACTATTAAATTAGGGGATATTGTTAGAATTTCATATGAATGTCATAATAGTCTAGAAATTACAATGGTTGTATTGTCATAGTTTAGAAGTCTAAGGACCTATTATCTAATAAGTCATAACTCATCAATGATTGGTTATGTATAAATACCAATAATTAGGTAATGTGACATGAGTGTATGCAAGAGTACGTGTGTCAATAAACTATACATGTGTGCTAGTGATTATTCCATTACTTGTTTGTATCTCACGCCCGAGATATACAACTCGAAGAATGAATAAACTTTGCTTCTTGAATATGGAATGTAAACTTACTTAAAACTGGGAATTATAAGTCTCGACCCTTCGTTCTCTATTCGAGCTGTTTTACTAAAAAATAAGCTCGAATCCCTTAAGTTTAACATCCAGTTGTGGCGAGGTTTGTCTTAACCAAAAAAATAAATGAGTAGTAATTGAGAAACCTAAATTTAGCCTAATTGTATGCCTAAAGTTACATGTCAATAATTTGTTGGTTGTAACAATACGGCTCACTGCTTTACAATCCAATGATGTAACTCCACATATGTTAGACACACAATTAGACACAACTTCTCAAGCATTTTCCAAAATAAAAATACAGTCCTAGAATTAAAATCCATAGTCAATCTATTGGAGCTTAAAGTTGAGAACAATAGTCCGAACAATATAGAATTGGAATCGAGACTTTCAATATTGAAACAAATTGAAGAGATGGAGCAGATTAAGAATTTAGATCTCTTACAAAAAGCAAAAATCAAATGGACCGTTGATGGTGATAAAAACTCCAAATTCTTTCAAATGGTTCTTGAATTTCAGATCTCCCTATTTTCATATCGCAAGTATTTAACTAATTTGACTTATCTCGCAATTCTTTTCTAATGGTTCAGTGATCCCATATCATCTTGTGCAAATTTTTTGTAACTTACAATTCCCCTACAACCCTAAATCGTTTGATTTCTAAATCGATCCTAAGCTCACCTAGTTTAGTCGATCGGTTTTGATCCCTAATCGTTCTTATCACACCAACTGATCTTCATCGATTGCTTGGATCTTTACTTAGGGTTCTTTAGGGTTTCGTGGGGCTGATTTGGTTTATTATTTGTTTCGATCGATTTCTTTTAACTCTAATCCGTTATTAGTCGATCTTCATATGGTGGGAGGTTAGTGATTTGGCTCTATTGCTTTAAACCCTAATCGCTTAGATTAGGGTTTTCTTTTATTTTTTTGTATTGCATGATTGCTGCTGGTTGATTATTTGTTGCGTTGTGTACGTGGTGGTGGGTGATGGAGAGGGGTTTTTTGAGTCCTAAGCTTGTTAAGAAGGATGCTAGTGTTCCAATGGTTGATGTTGATGTGGTGAATGATAATGTAAACAAGGGTAACGAAAAGGTTGTTTTGGATGACTCTCATGGTTCAATACAACCTAATGTGGAGCTATTAATTGCTAATGCGAATAAGAAGTTTGATGAAGCAATGTCTAAAATTGATTGTGATATTGCCAATATGGCTTCATCTTCTGACTTGAACAATTCGAGTGGTAGTGGGCCTCCTCCTAATGCACCCAAGGTTGATTCTACTAGTGGTAATGGAGTGAAGTCGGTTTCTTATGCGGGTGTTGCTTCTAACGAATCTCATAAGAACGTGTCTAATTTTAAGAGATTAGAATGCAGCAAAAAGTTGGAAAATGTCGACCTTTCAGTCCCAATGAAAGTTGTGGAAGAGGTGAACATGAGGTTTGAGCATACACTCTATGGATATTTTCTTGGTCATCGTCTTGCTTTTCCTGTTGTGGATTATTTTGTTCGCAATGCGTGGGCTAAGTATGGGTTACAAAAGGTAATGATGAACGCTAAAGGGTTCTTCTTCTTCAAGTTTACTTCGAAGAAAGGTGTTGATGATGTGCTTGATAATGGTCCATGGTTGATCCGTAATGTTCCTATTATTCTTAAACCTTGGACTTTGAATACCAATTTGTTGAAAGAGGATTTAACTCACATTCCGGTGTGGGTTAAATTTCATGATGTTCCTTTAGCGATGTTTTCTGATGATGGTCTTAGTTTGCTTGCTACTTTGATTGGGACTCCCAAGAGATTGGATGCCTTTACTAGTCAGATGTGCAAAGAATCTTGGGGTAGGAGTAGTTTTGCTAGATGTATGATTGAAGTGAAGTCGGATGAGGTACTTAGGGACAGCCTTACTGTTGAGATTCCTTTACTTGACGGTTCGGGTTCGACTATTGAGAAGATCCGTGTGGAATATGAGTGGAAACCGCCTCGCTGTGATAAATGCAAGGTGTTTGGACATGTTTTGTTGGATTGTCCTAAAGGTGTGATACCGACTGCTCAACCTTCTAAGAATGTTAATGATGGTTTTCAGACTGTTAACAATAAGAAGAAGGGTAAGCAAGCTGCCTCGAATACGGGTCGCGGAGGTTTTACTAAACCTGTTGTGGGTAAGCATTTTGAATATCAGCCAAAGAAGACTCCTACTGTGCCCAAGAAAGTTAATGATGGTAAGAGGAAGACTTCTGATGTGGCTAGTACGAGTGGTACTACGATCTCTACATCTAACAAATTTGATGCGCTTAATATGGATGATACGGATACGTTTGGTATTCCTACTTATGACACCTGCATGGATGTGGATACTGGCAGTTCAATGGAAGTTAATGTGGATAAGTCGGTAAAGATTGGTGCTACATCACAAGAACCACTTGTGAGTGATTCAATGGGAACTAAGGAAGTTGGTTCTACTCCTTTAGTTGATAAAATTAGTAAGTTTGAGAAGATTCTTATTGAAGGGAAAGGTACTCTTGTGGATGATGATGGTCATCCTGTTCCATCTGCCTCTGTCACTAAGAGGGCTAACCCATTTTCCAAGGTGGGTGAGGTTGTGGTTACTGATAGTGAGGAGGATGAGGTCCTTAACACGTTCGACGAATCTGCGAATCTTTTTGGTAGAAGTCAAGAGCGTGAAGATGAGTTTGATGACTATGATGATTACTCGAAGCAAATTCATGATCTTCCAGGGGAATTGGATGCTCTTAATGCCATTTATGGCTTTAATCTCCAAGGTCGTAGGAAGTAGTTTTTGTCCGAGTTTTTTCTATATGATGAGGTTGTGGTTTGTTTTCTTGTCTAGAAAATAGGAAGTATCTTGTTATGTAAGCTTTTCGCCTATGTAACGGGCTGAGATATGAGATTCACTCATATCCATTGTTCTTAAATGTTTTTTGGAGTAATATATTTATCGGGTCTTTTGACCTTTTACCCAAAAAATTTTTTTTGTAACTTTTCCTACCTTCTTGCTAGCTTAATACAATATTGCCGTTAAAGAAAATAGTAAACGCACTTATCGTATTATAGAAATATTGAATAAGATAGTTTAAGAAGTCGGTTATCCGTGTCATCACAAACCATCAAATCACGGCTACAAATTTGCGGAAGTGTATCGAACTTACAAGCTCTTTTGAATCGTCAAAATGTAATTATTTTTCTTTGGAAACACATCTAAGTTAAATAAATATGGTTAATTTTTTCTTATTATTATTGTAATAGATAATTTAAATATGAATCATTATTACTCCATATTCGACATAACAATTAAGGTAGCTTGTGACAATGACTTTGAATGTTGTTTTCAGTATGGAATCTTAATGGAACCCCTTACCTTTATTGTTCCCTTCAATCTTTTAAAACTCATACGTGTAAAATCATAACCAGAATATAATGGTAAAGTATTTTACCAGTTGAGTATTTTTGAAGATGTTGACATCTTTATTCTTGAAAGGTATTTTTTTAACAGTAATAATATTCTTCTAGTAACAGTAAATTCGATAGCATACATACTCAAGGACTCGTGAGTGATAAGTATATGAGTTTGTTTAACGGACATCCTTAAGATAATGTTTAATTTCACTATAAAATGAAACTTTAGGTTTATTTAATTAAAACCATATTTAATAATGATAATTTATAAGTTTCATAAATATGCGTCATTTGATTATTTGTTCTAGTTATAGATGCCTGACAGATTAATGTATATAATTATTTGATTCTCGATTGTCAAAATCCAGCCATATCGAACTTGACAGGTTCCTCCCAATGACAAAAGTTCATTACGAAACAATAAATATCTAAAGAACAAATCCCCCGATCTCAGCCTTTAATTTACCTTTCATCTGATGGTGCTGATTAAACATATCAATTCATTTTAAATTAACTTAGGGGTAGTTTTGTAACTTTACTCTCCCCTCATTTACTCACCCGTCTCATTTACTCTGCTCTTGTTTTCTCACCACCCCCAATTCTCTCTCAATAACCATTTCTCCATTTTAAACCCTAACCACCAAATTCAAAATTGATCTAAATCACTTCTCCTTTACTCTCACCAACAAGGATTCCGGCGCTGTAGCGATTGTTCCGGTAGAGGAGTGACGAAGGAAGAGACCCCGCAAAACTGGCGAGCTAGGACTTTTGGTTATTTCCGATAAGTCCTCTTTATCACCTTTGCCTGGTGTTAACGGTGATTCATCATCTGCTATCCTTAACTTCTGACAACTTAAGGACAGCTTGCTGCCCCTTGCTTCTTTATCCGCACGTGACGTTCAAGAGGCTGCTGCGAAAGTAGCCGCAATGTATGAGTTTGAGCAACAGCAGTCTTTGGACGAGTCAATGTTGTCTGCTGATGGTGATAATATTTGTAATCAGGAAGATGGGTTGGAGGAAATTATTGACTTGCCTAGTTTAGATGAGAGTTTTGAGTCGTGGTCGAATGAGTTGATAGTTGAGACGATGGATGGTCCGTCATGGGTGGTGGCTGATATCGATAGTTTTCTTGGTTAGTCATCAATTAAATTGACTAATGTTAGTTATGAGATGCTTCTTTCGATTGTTTCAGGTAATAACCTTCTGCTACTACTTGTTTTGTACTGAGTGTTGAACTCTTTTTTGTTAACCAATTGCTTCTACTGCTACTATTGTGAATGTTACCAAAAAATGCAGCTTGCTCCTAAAATCAACTACTTAATTTCATGACATTTTAAATCAGAAGTTGTGGCATTTGCCTGTCGCCATAAACGATTAGAGATATTGTCTATTCATGCTTTATATCGACTTGTGTAAGAGAAATTTAGGCCTTGGGTTAATTGATTGACACTCTCATAAAAAATATGCAGGACAACAAATTAAATAGAAGATGGAAATTGTAAATGTGAAGTTATTTGATGATGCAAATGGCATTTAGATGATATACAAATCACCCTTAATTTTAGAAATGCATCAACCAAAACGATAATAGATCAAGTGGGTCAAATTAGCAAAATGGTTGTGGGTCGCATGTCGACCAAAATGATTATATGATACGTACAAATTTATAATAAAAACAGATATTCTTGTAATCATTTAATGCATTAATCGTTCACAGGAAAATGGATAAGCATTTGTGTGGGTCAACCAAAAAACCCAATCCAACCCGTTTTGACTCGCGTGGCCTGCCATTCTGTTGAGGCAACATGATCAAGATCTCTTTACGTTTTAATGATGACAAACAAACCATCGAAACACATAAAATAAAAAACGTTAGCTCAAAATCACCGGATCCTATGTCTGCTCCTGGCGCGCTGCCCGCGCGTCAACGCGCGGGTGAAGCGCCAGGAGTCTGTATGGTTCCGGGCAAATTTTGAAAGTCGGCTTTCCCCATACCCGACAAATGTAGATCTTTCAATACAGGTATGAATATGTTATGTGCTTAATTGAGAACACTCGAAACAAGTTTTGAGATTTGAGAAATCCCATTTTTAATACACCCATTTACGGGAAAATGCCAACTCATGTTTTCTAACTATCGCCTCTAGCCAAGGCTTTTCTAAACTTAGGAAGCTTACATATTTCACGTGACATCGTGTTGAAGCATCCATATGCTCATATCCCGTGCTTACGTCTTCTCTAATTATGTAACGGGTTTACTCCCTTATTGGTCAAACTAAGTCAAAGGTCACTTTGCGTAAACGCATCCTTTCCCACTTGGGTTATGCTTTACACCAAGGCAAAGCACTTAACTTGTTTGAACCAAGGTATTAGTTGAGAACGTCGAGTCGTGGAAAGTCACGAGATATGAAACTATGGATTCTCGACGTTGTGTTACTTGAACTTAAAAGTAACCTATGATTTTCTCAACTTATAATCTTAATTGTCTAAACCTTTTCTTCTTAATGACAATTAGATTATGTATTAATCCTCTCTTAATCTCATATATATATATATATATATATATATATATATATATATATAAGACAAAACAAATCATATCCAAATCAAATATTCTCTTACACAATCTCTTACACCCTTACATATTCCCTTACACACTACATCTAAACCATCCATTCCCTTACAACACATCTCATTCCTTCATTTATAACACATGGGGAATTATTTGAAACCCTAATAAGGCTCCTCCCATCCTAGCCATTGAATTCAAATCAAATACATCTCAACCATCCATCCAATCCCTCTTCCCTATACCACCACATGTGTTTGATCCTAGCTATTGAATTCAAACCAAAACCATGTCAACCATTGATCCACACTTCCCACCCAAGCAAAGGAGTCTCCCTTTGATCTCATCCATCCATTTCAAACAAACTCATCTCAACCTTCCATTCACCCTTTCCCCCCAAGCAAAGCATATTCCTTGAAATATCCTCCTCAACCCTAACCTAGGTATACTTGATCTTAGCCATCCATTTCAAATGAGATCATCTCATCCATCCACATTCCACACATGCCATATTGTTTAAAAATCAAGGGAGGCTCCCTTTGATCCTAGCCATCCAATTCAAACCATTTCATCTCAACCCTCCATCTTATTCTTCCCCCCCAAGAATTGGAATATTTCTTGGCATATTCTTTCTCTCTTTTCTATGCCATGTGAGGAGATACACTTCTACCCCTTCCAAATTACCCTATCTACACTTAAACCCTTGGTAATTTGGTTTCTCTTTAAACACTTCACAAATGATTTCCAAATTGGCTATTTGAGTTGGTAAACCTTAGAATGATTAATGTTAAGGTTGAGTGTGAAGTACAATTGGGGGTTTAGCAAGGATAAGTATTTATAAGATCCAAACACCCAACACTTGGGAATCATTTACAGATGCCTGGCACGCTGCCCGCGCGTTGACGCGCGGGTGACGCGCCGGCCTCGGTAAAATTTCCCAAGTTTGGGTTCTTGGCCTATAAATACCACCCTTGCCTCTTGTATTCCTCACCTCTTGCCATTATTCTTTCTCTCTAGATTCTTTCTCTCTAAACACTCTCAAATCTCTCTATCTCTCTATCTCTAATCTTGTGGTCTTGATTTTCATACTAACATCTTTGAAAGAACACATATCTTTGCAAGGGAAGAATCACAAGAACCTAATCCACTCTTGTAATTGTGTCGAGGGTCTTCTTTCTTATACCCTTTCTATTACAATCGAGTCTCTAGGTTAGGTTAGGACTTGATTGAACATTCATTAATTCATTCACTTGTTTGTAAGGGAAGTCTTGTGTCTTGGTGACCAAGCCTAGATCATTGGGGATCTAGTTAGGGTTTGATACTTCTGGGTGGAAGTCTTAGTAGTGATCTTTGTGATCCTTAGGAAAAGTCGAATCGTGAGATTCTTTTGGGTGGTTTCCGAGGGCGGAATACCGTTGGTGAGTAACTCCTTTTTTGTGAGCATCGATATTGGTGAATATCGGTGGAGTGAATTGTAACGGTTTGTAGTCCACCGAAAGGACTATACTAGTGAATAGTATCAGAGTCGTGGATTCGCAACTGTACGTATGGATGGTATAAACCCCCCATCCTGAACCAGTATATATCGTGGTGTCTTTCTTTACTCGCTTTATATACTTTGTTTGTGTTTGTGGTTGTTTGGATTGATTACACAACCACTTAGTTTCTTTGAGGCTTAAAGTTGTTAAACGTCTTAAAAGCCTAAGAAACCGTATTCACCCCCCCCCCCCTCTACGGTTCTACAATTGGTATCAGAGCGGTATACTCAAGTTTTTGAGCATTAAAGCCTTCCCGAGAAGTCGTTTTAAGTCAAAAACTTCTTTTCCAAAAATCTTAAATCCTAACTAAGATTTTTGGTAAAGTAGAGTATAGATCCATGGCTCAAGAGAACTATGTTGAGGGGTGTTCTATGCAAAGACCACCTTTGCTAGAAACCGATGGGTTTTGTTTTTGGAAAACCCGATTCGAGACCTATGTTAGGTCCAAAGATCTTGATTTGTGGGAAATCATCCAAAATGACAACTTTGAGTTTATGGTGGAAGACTCGGAAACAAAGTTGTTGGTGAAAAAGCCACATATGGATCTTAATGATGATGAAAGAAGAAAGCTTGGTAAGAATGATGAAGCCAAGATGTTGATCTATAATGCTCTAACTCGAAGGGAGTTCGAGAGGGTTCATGTCTGCACGACCGCCAAGGAAATTTGGCACTCTCTCATCATCACTCATCAAGGCAACTCTCAAGTGAAAGATTGCAAAATCGATTTACTCATACAACAATATGAGAAGTTCTCGATCTCGGATGAAGAAACCATTGATAATGGGTACACAAGGTTCAATGCTATAATCACTAGTCTCACGGCTCTTGATCCTAGCTTCTATAACAAGAACCATGTGAGAAAGTTTCTTCGAGCACTTCCGGTGAAGTGGAGGCCAAAGGTGACTGCCATAGAAGAAGCCAAGAATTTGGTGGAACTACCTCTTGACGAGCTCATTGGAAATCTCAAAGTCTATGAGATGATTCTTGAGAACGACAAGGCGAGTACCAAAGACAAGAAGGAGAAGGTTAAGTCTTTGGCTCTTAAAGCTAAAGTTACAAGCACTCAAACTAGTAATAATAGTGATGGTAAAGAGGATAGCAATGAAGAAGATGACATGGATGACGAAGAGTATAATCTTATGGCTAAGAACTTTCGGAGGTTCTTTAGGAAAGGTGGTAACTTTGGAAGAAGAAATCGGTTTGGAAACCGAGATAATGGTGGAAGGAACAACTTTGGGGGAAACCGAAGTGGTGACAACAACAAGGTTAGTGAAAGCTCTAGACGCACCCAAGGATGTTACAATTGCGGAGAGAAGGGTCATTTCATCAATGAATGCCCTAAGCCTAGGGTGAACAAGTCATTCGTTGGAGGAGCGTGGAGTGATAGTGAAGATGAAGACCAACCAACAAATGATGCTACGTGTCTTATGGCTCCAGAAAAATTTGAGGTATCTCTAAATCCTTCCTCTTCTAATAACGTAGATACTATCAATTTGCAAAAGGAGAATGAGGAACTAGTTAAGTTTAATGATAATTTTAGAAAAACCCTTGATAAAGCTCTCAAAGAAAAACGTCTTCTTGAACTAAAAAATTTTAAATCTAAAGAAAGGGTTTGTAAACTTGAAAGTAAAGTGAAAACACTAGAACATTGCAAAGGGATGATTGAACCTTGTAAAAATTATGAAGTACTCACTCTTGAGGTTAACTCTTTGAATGAAAAGATGTTGGAACTTCAAAAAGAATCACTAAGTTTTTCAAAATATAAAAAGAACACAAATGATTTAGAAGAACTAATAAGTCGGAAAAAGGTGTCTCAAGATAAGGGAGGTCTTGGATTTTTTAAACAAGGTACAACCACTCCTATAAGCCTAACAAAACCAATAACATTTGTAAAGGCTAAAGAAAACGAGGCTCCAAAAATCCCCGAGGCTGACGCGCTGGCTGACGCGTCAACGCGCCAGGTCTCTGAGGAAAATTGGATCTCCATTAAACAATGTCATTATACCAATTACTCCTCAAGCTCCTCTTGTAAGTACTCGAGGTAATCAAGCTCCCATTTCAAGAAGAGAAAATCCAAAACAATTTTCTAACTCAAGCTCTCGCAATGGACTTGGATACTCACAACCTCGAGTAAATCATAGATCATTTCTGTCTACACCTAATATGAGATCTTCTACCTCATACAACCAAAGACCATCTTTTCAAAATAACCAAAGAAGAAATTTCTATAACTATGGTCAAAGGTCTTCTCAATACCAATACAACAATTGTCAAAGGAGAGACAACTCCTATTCAAACCAAAACTTCTTTAGACCACAAGCATATCATAACTATAGACCAAGCTATCAAACTCAAAATGACTATCAAAACAATTCTTGGTCTGCCTTTTCTAAATATGGTATTGAGAAATTATGTGTCTTACTTCAAGACCCAAGAATGTTCAACTTAGGCACTTTAAATGCTAACCAAAATGGACCCAAGAAACAATGGGTACCAAAGGCATGAGTTGTACTTTTGTTGTAGGTTTGCCTCAAAAGTGATCTACAACCGGATGAGTGGGTAGTGGATAGTGGTTGCACTAAACACATGACCGGGAATAGAAGATTGTTCACATCATACACGGCGTATAATGGCAATCAAGTCATTTTTGGAAGCAAACTTAACGGTAAAATTGTCGGCAAAGGTAATGTCCTTCATGACTCCATAGAAATCTCCAATGTTGAGCATGTTAGGGGTCTAAGTTTCAATTTGATTAGTGTAAGTCAATTATGTGATGATGATTGTGAGGTCAAATTTACTAAGGTAGATTGCACTATTAGTAAAAATGGTGTTGTGTTAGCAAAAGGTCATAGGAGAAATAACTTATATACATGCAAGTTGGGTGATAACTCTAAGCAACACATATGCCTTACGTCCATGGTGGACAACTCAACGCTTTGGCATAGGAGGTTAGGTCACGCCAATATAAGGTTAGTCCAAAACCTAGCTTCTAATGAGCTAGTACGGAATTTACCAAAGTTGAGCTTTGAAAGGCATTATTGTGATACATGTCTAGGGAGTCAAGGACAAACCAATAATAGGAATATAAAGGAAGTGTCAACTAGTAAGATTTTAGAATTAATTCATTTGGATTTGTATGGTCCATCTCCGATCCAAAGTTATGGAGGTAACTTCTACACTTTAACGATCATAGATGATTATTCAAATTACACTTGGATATTGTTCTTAGAAAACATGGATGGTGTCTTGAATAAATTCAACATTTTAAGAAAGAAACTTGAATACCTACTTGATTGTTCAATTGTATCAATTAAAACAAATCATAGTAGCGAATTTGATAAAATGCAATTTGGAACCTTTTGTGAACAACATGGAATATCTTATAACTTATCGGGCCCGTTCACTTCTTAATCGCATGAGATTGTTGAAAGAACACATCGTAAGTTAAGAAAGATGAGTCATGTAATGCTGGACGAGCAATCCATTCCACAAAAGTTTTGGTGTCGTGCCCTAGATACCGCTTGCTACATTTTTAATAGAGTCTACATAAGAAAGGTAATTAATAAAACACCTTATGAAATACTTAGGAATAGAAAACCATCCCTAGAATATTTTAAAGTATTTGGTTGCAAAGTATTTATACTTAACACAAAAGAATATCTCACCAAATTCGACCCAAAGTCGTATGAAGGTGTGTTCCTAGGATACTCTCAAATTAGTAAAGCATACATAGTGCTTAACAAGGAAACAATGAGGATTGAGGAATCTCTCAATGTGACCTTTGACGAGAGCATGCCCGAGCCTAAATCATCTCCTTTGGAAGAAGATGATGTGATCAATGAACCTTTTGTTCAAGATCAAGAAAGGTCGCCAATATTACAAGTTAATGTTTCGAATGAAGGCAATCCTGAGGAAGTGAGAGAAGCGAGGGGTAATCCTATACAACAAGTCATTGGTGACTTGAATAAAAGGACACTTAGGTCACAAAACAAACAAGTCTAAGTTTTGGCATGACATTTTTCAAAAGTCCAAATTGCTTTGGGATAGGTTTTGATGCTAAAACATGCATCTTAGGAGAACAATCTTTAGGTGCTCTTAGAGCTTATGTGATTAAGGATTATGTGGAGGCATGGATATAAGATCAAACAAATGTCTTCCAAGAGGATATGTATCAATTCATTATTCAAACAATGATTGATAGTATCCAAGATTCTACATGTCTATACTATGTGTTTGAACAAGAAAAGTTGACACAATTTATCTTGCTTAATCTCGATAATATTGATCTTGTGATTGCTCCCAAGATTAGATATGATATTCATCACAACTCACACTTGTGTTGAAGATTTTATATCTAGCTCTTCTTGTTTACCTTATGTGATAAACTACATGTTGCATGCTTAAATTAAATTGAATAATGCTATCTTGTAATAATTAAATGCTTGTAGTTTCATGCATGGGAAATGATAGTAACTAACATGTGTATCTAGTCCACCCAACCTCAACTTTGTCTAACTAGATCACTCATCTCTTGTTGAATATCTCTTCCCAATGCCATGTGATCCAGGCATATTAGTACATGATTTAGATAGGTTGAACATCTTATCAAGCATCTATCATTAATAACATGACCAACTTTTATGTATTTAGTATCCTAACTACCAACTTAACTCATCTATAAAAGGTGTAATCTTGCTTGCTACCATGACAACAAAACTTGCTTAAAATAAATATCACTTAAAACACATTCAAAATGGATATGGAAGAAGAATTTGTTGGGTCATCATACCACTTTAACGATGGTAGGAGAATGATGACAAGGGAAGAAGAGGAAAACATTGATTGGGATAACATTAATGGTGCGGATATCCTAATTGTGAAAGATTTCGTCAAACTTTGTTTTGTCGAAGACGATATTTAGGCCAAGATTGAAGGAAAACTTGGGGAACCCCTTGAGAATGATCACACTCGTAGGTGTGCATGTTGCACTACCAATGATGTGATTGAGAGGAAAATTCTCGCTTTACGTGAGGAAATTAGAGAACAACACAAATCTATCAACAATGACATGTTGGTAATGACTGCCTTTCTTAAAGATATCTCAAGGGTGTTTCTTCAAGAAAAGGATGAAGAGTGAAGTAGTAAAAGCTTGCTCTAGTAGTAACAATCTTGGCCTTCTCACAAGCTTGTATGAATAAAATATGATAGGATAGAATGATGTTCTTCTTGTATGTCCTTCATTATATGTGTTTGATATTATGCTTGTATAAGGTGTTGTAGTTCGTGTCTCTAGCTTGTATTAGGAATTGTCTTTGTTGTATGCTTTATGCTTTTCTATGTGATATAAAATGTATTATGGTTTATATGAGAAAATCATGTTTGAATCATCTCTATTTTTATATAATGCTCAACATTTGGATTGTGGAGTCATCTTGGACACAAATATACTTATTGTTATAATGTGGACTAACCCATGTTACAAGTCTCCAAATGGTAACCTAACCTATTTCGAAACTTTCACATGTGAGGATTTCTTGTTTGTTGCATGTTTTGATTTCTATGTGTAGCTAGGCCACCGCAAAGGTGAGGCTCTTGACCCATGGATCCCCGCCTTGAAACAAGAGGGAGCAACGATCTAGGGGGAGCTATGTTCAAGGGGGAGCACTTTTGGTCCCGCCTTTTTAATTTGACAAAAGGGGGAGAAAGAAAGCAAGAGCATGAAGACCATTCAAGTTATGTTAAAGGCTTCACCAAATTACAAGACAAAGGTCAAGACGCAAGCTACACCAAAGGCGTGCTTTGTCTTCGCTAAGTTTGGTAATTTTATTTGTTTTCGATTTTTATATGTCATCATCAAAAAGGGGGAGATTGTTGAGGCAACATGATCAAGATCTCTTTATATTTTAATGATGACAAACAAACCATCGAAACACACAAAATAACAAACGTTAGCTCAAGATCGTCGAAGCCAATGTCTGCTCCTGGCGCGCTGCCCACGCGTCAACGCGCGGGTGACGCGCCAGGAGTCTGTATGGTTCCGGGCGAATTTTGAAAGTCGGCTTTCCCCTTACCCGACAAATGTGGATATTTCAATACAGGTATGAATATGTTATGTACTTAATTGAGAACACTCGAAACGAGTTTTGAGATCTGAGAAATCACATTTTTAATACACCCATTAACGGGAAAACGCCAACTCATGTTTTCTAACTATCGCCTCTAGCCAAGGCTTTTCTAAACTTAGGGAGCTTACATATTTCATGTGACATCGTGTTGAAGCATCCATATGCTCATATCCCGTGCTTACGTCTTCTCTAATTACGTAACAGGTTTACTCCCTTATTGGTCAAGCTATGTCAAAGGTCACTTTGCGTAAGCGCATCCTTTCCCACTTGGGTTATGCTTTACATCAAGGCAAAGCACTTAACTTGTTTGAACCAAGGTATTAGTTGAGAACGTCGAGTCGTGGAAAGTCATGAGATATGGAACTATGGATTCTCGACGTTGTGTTACTTGAACTTATAAGTAACCTATGATTTTCTCAACTTATAATCTTAATTGTCAAAACCTTTTCTTCTTATTGACAATTAGATTATGTATTAATCCTCTCTTAATCTCATTTATACATAAGACAAAACCAATCATATCCAAATCAAATATTCTCTTACACAATCTCTTACACCCTTACGTATTCCCTTACACACTACATCTAAACCATCCATTCTCTTACAACACATCTCATCCCTTCGTTTATAACACATGGGGAATTATTTGAAACCCTAATAAGGCTCCTCCCATCCTAGCCATTGAGTTCAAATCAAATACATCTCAACCATCCATCCAATCCCTCTTCCCTATACCACCACATGTGTTTGATCCTAGCCATTGAATTCAAACCAAAACCATGTCAACCATTGATCCACACTTCCCACCCAAGCAAAGGAGGCTACCTTTGATCTCATCCATCCATTTCAAACAAACTTATCTCAACCCTCCATTCACCCTTTCCCCCCAAGCAAAGCATATTCCTTGGAATATCCTCCTCAACCCTAACCTAGGCATACTTGATCTTAGCCATCCATTTCAAATGAGATCATCTCATCCATCAACATTCCACACATGCCATATTGTTTGAAAACCAAGGGAGGCTCCCTTTGATCCTAGCCATCTAATTCAAACCATTTCATCTCAACCCTCCATCTTATTCTTCCCCCCAAGCATTGGAATATTCCTTGGCATATTCTTTCTCTCTTTTCTATGCCATGTGAGGAGATACACTTCTACCCCTTCCAAATTACCCTATCTACACTTTAAACCCTTGGTAATTTGGTTTCTCTTTAAACACTTCACAAATGATTTCCAAATTGGCTATTTTAGTTGGTAAACGTTAGAATGATTAATGTTAAGGTCTAGTGTGAAGTACAATTGGGGGTTTAACAAGGATAAGTATTTATAAGATCCAAACACCCAATACTTGGGAAACATTTACAGACGCCTGGCGCGATGCCTGCGCGTTGACGCGCGGGTGACGCGCCGGCCTTGGTATAATTTCCCAAGTTTGGGTGCTTGGCCTATAAATACCACCATTGCCTCTTATATTCCTCACCTCTTGCCATTGTTCTTTCTCTCTAAACACTCTCAAATCTCTCTATCTCTCTATCTCTAATCTTGTGTTCTTGATTTTCATACTAACATCTTTGAAAGAACACATATCTTTGCAAGGGAAGAATCACAAGAACCTAATCCACTCTTGTGATTGTGTCGAGGGTCTTCTCTCTTATACCCTTTCTATTACAATCGAGTCTCTAGGTTTGGTTAGGACTTGATTGAACATTCATTCATTCATTCAATTGTTTGTAAGGAAAGTCTTGTGTCTTAGTGACCAAGCCTAGATCATTGGGGATCTAGTTGGGGTTTGATACTTCCGGGTGGAAGTCTTAGTAGTGATCTTTGTGATCCTTAGGAAAAGTCGAATCGTGAGATTCTTTTGGGTGGTTTCCGAGGGCGGAATACCGTTGGTGAATATCGGTGGAGTGAATTGTAACGGTTTGTAGTCCACCGAAAGGATTATACTAGTGAATAGTATCGGAGTCGTGGATTCGCAACTGGACGTACGGATGTGATGAGGCGAAAAATGAAACGTTTTTAGGGGGTCATTTAAGCCCGGATTTGAATTTATTTGATCAAATATTACCCTAAATCGTTCCTTTTGTCATTTTAGGTACTTTTGGAGTGAATTCTGGTAAAGGAAGCATTTTGGACGTTTTTGGAGCATAAAAGTGAAGAAAATGGCAAAGTCTTAATTTTCCTTGCTGGGAATAGTACTTGACGGCGTCAAGAGTCCTTATGTGACGGCGTCAAGAGTTGGAAGTGGTGACGGTCCAGAGAAAACGTGACGGCGTCACGTATGGCCGTCAAGGTTCAAGATATGGTTACGGCCCAGAGATAAAATACACATAACGGCGTCAAATCCGGATCTAGGCAATCCGATATCATTGTGGGCGGCGAGTTGATGGCGTCAGAGATTCCTTCTTGACGCCGTCACCTTGTAAAATCTATATATAGTTTTGCAAATTTTATTCATTGGAGGGGGACAAGTAGGGTATAACTTTGGAGAAACCCTAGCACGAATTTTACTGTTCTTTCAAGGGTTTTTACCCTTTGAAACCTTTCATGTCAATTTGAGATAGGCACTCTTTCAATTCAATCAATATGTCTGTGTGTTGCTTGAATAAATCTTACACTTGTCTTGAATTTAACATGCTAGGCTAGATCTCTTGTGTGTTTGCTTAGATGTAGTGAAACCTAGATGTTAATTATGGGTTGATTGTTTGTTTATAGTTGTTACGGATGAATGATTTCGATGTTAGGTTTAAGAAAACTAGCAGACTTCCAATGGTGACATGCTTGAACGTCTTAAGAAACATGAACCAATGCGTACTAGGTTATTATGGTTGTATTTAATGCATGAGCGAATTCTAATGATCCCATGTTAGGAGTTTTTAACGGCTCGACATAGGAGTGAAGTAGGAGCTTATAGAGTTGGGGAAGTACGTACGCCACCCCACGAATGGTATTAAGGAATATAACCCGTCATCCATGCAATTGTAACAAACTATCAACCTGTAAAAGATATCTAGGGAGTAATGAAACCTAAGTAAACACAACAACTCTTCCCATTATTGTTCACACCACATTAGTAATTAGCTTTATTTTCATTTCTGTTATTTTATTTTGATTGCATCTTAGTTATTGGGTTAGTTGACTAGCAACTAATTCCGCTACTTTTCCAAAAACCCGAGATTTTAATTGCTTTTATAAAAATATAAAAATACAAAAAGAATCATCCCTCATCTCTAGACCTAGTTTTTAGGTTTTCTAATCCTAGCGACACTATTCCTAAGCTGAACGATCAATCCCCCGGTACTTGTCACTATACTATACTACAACGATCAGGTACACTGCCTGGTGGGGGTTGTAAGCTTCTCGAGATCCCTCGAGAGGTAAAACCTGTTGCGATTCCCACGTATCAGGATGGTATAAACCCCCCATCCCGAACCAGTATATATCGTGGTGTCTTTCTTTACTCGCTTTATATACTTTGTTTGTGTTTGTGGTTGTTTGGATTGATTATACAACCACTTGGTTTCTTTGAGACTTAAAGTTGTTAAACGTCTTAAAAGCCTAAGAAACCGTATTCACCCCCCCTCTACGGTTCTACACATTCTTTTCTACCTGTAACGGAAGCTCAACTTTTTGTAATAAGATTTTATAATGACCAATATACACTCTCTACATGAACATTACTGTTTCGATGCTGATAAGTTTTTGTAATATGAATAGGGGCATTTGTACACCTATAGATTTTGTGACAACGTGTGGACATTCATTATTATATCTATCTGAAGTAGCGGCACACTTGGTTTATTATTGACTTAAGGAGCACAGTTTGTGAGTAATAAACTTGTTAAGTTCGCATTGCAGATTCCAGGAAGGGAATTCTATATGAATCACATGGGATAAAGGATGAATCACAAGTGATTCATCAAAGAATCCCATGAGATTCATCAAAGAATCCCATGGGATTCTGTATGAATCACATAAAAGATACTGGTCAAGTATCTTTTATGTGATTCATATAGAAACTACACTACTGTTAATGGTTGGGTAATGTCACCATTGAATGTCATTGTTTCTTCTGCAGTAGAAGTGTTTAGATGTAGTACCCCTATGGCTGCTGTTGTAGGAACGGGGATGCATTGTTTGAGTCGATATATGAAGGATATTGGTGTTCAAAAGGATGTTGTTAAAATCAAGGTGGAGGATATGGCATTGTTGCGAAGCTGAAGAGGGTGAAGAAGTCATTTGTGGAAAATGAAATCGCTCATGAAAACAAGACATAATGCATCAGGATTTGATAATGAAGCTTATGGTCACTAAGTCTAGTTGTTTTCTTTGTTTCAGAACTTGAAAGTTAGATGGTATCTATCTTTATGTGTTTCAGTAATTTTGTCCATATTTATTTTTAACAATGGTGTTAGGATCATATTTTATTTATAGAAAGTGTCGGTCATTAATATTATGTAATAGATTGCATTAGAATATAATTATGATGAAGTTTTAATAATGTTTTCATGTTTTTATAAAGTCTAAGGGCAAGTTATGTAATATGGTCAAAGATATGTGAAGCCCTAGACTACAAGTATAAATACCCATGTAAGGCCTCATTTTGAGGTTGGTGCTCTTAGTAATATCAAGGTTATTATTTTCACACACTAGGAGTTCCCTCCCACTCTCTCTCTCTCTCTACTTACTTTCTCTCTCTAGATTTAGGCATGATTCTCAAGTGATTAAGGTTGTTCTACGGTCCTACAAGTGGTATCAATCGCCTAGGGATAATTTTAGGTTGTTTTAGATCATTTTTTGGGTGAAAAATCTGATTTTTTTTAATCTGGGTACTGTTCATCATGAAATTATCGAGTTAGAATTGTGTTTTAGCGAGTTAGGGACTTTCTGACTAGCGAGTTAGAAGTGTTTACTAGCGAGTTAGGGTTTATTTTGGCGAGTTAAGGTTAAACTTAGCGAGTTAGGGTTAATTTTTGGCGAGTTAGGAAGTACATCTGGCGAGTTAGCCAATAAATAGCGAGTTAGCTATCACCTTATCGTTTATCGAGTAAGGTTTTTCATGTTCACTATCTAGGGGAAACTATACTCGATTCAATTCTTCTTATCGAGTTATCATCTATCTATCGAGTTAGCATTATTTAATCTTATCGAGTTACAAGCTGAATTACCGAGTTAGTATTCCTACAAGATTCTTACCGAGTTACAGATCTTAGCGAGTTACATATCTTAGCGAGTTACAACTTTCTGAGGTTACCGAGTTACAAAACCATCTTATCGAGTTAGAAAAAAAAATTATTTTTACGCGAGATTCAAATTTTGGTATAACGTTGAAAATTTTGACTAAACTTTCTGGCGGGAAAATTTGAGTAAAATTTATTTTTTACAGGAGACTAAATGTTCAATTTTTACGTGAGATTTAAATTTTGGTATAACGTTGAAAATTTTGACCCGAAATTCAAATTTTTAGGCCAAAATTCAAATTTTTTTGGTTAAATTTGGCGTCAAAATTTTTAAAACTCAAAATTTTTGGGTAACCTTAGAATTGCATTTCTTAGTGATTTTCAAATTTTGGGAAAGGAAATTTTCAAATCCAATTTTTGGAGGGAAAATACGAAATCACTAAAATCAACCGAGAACGAATTTTCAACTTCACCAAAACATCTAATCTTCAACAACAACCTTTGTTATCTTTCAAAAGATCCTCAGAACAACGTTTCACTTTGAATTCATATCATGTCAACTCAACAAGACATTCATGCTGCCGGTGCCGAAAATCGACCTCCAATGCTTGAAAAAGGCGGATATCTTCCATGGACAAGCCGCATACTTTGTTACATCAAAACAAAGCCTGATGGTAAACTAATGATCAACTCCATTACAAATGGTCCATCTAAGCCAAGACAGGTTCAAGTTGAAGGCAATCTGAATACAACACCTCCTACTCTACCATTCGTGCGTAAACAAACTGAAGCAGACTACACGGATGAAGACAAGAAGCAGATCGTCGCTGATGATATGGCAATGCATTTAATCCAACTTGGATTACCATGCTAGATCTTTGCTGCGGTCGACAGCTGTGAAACTGCTTTTGATATGTGAGAACGAGTTAGAAGGATATGTCATGGAACAGAGATTGGACAACAAGACGTTGAGAACAAACTTCTAACTGAATGGGAGAATTTTACATCCACTAAAGGTGAACATATTGAATCCTACTACACAAGGTTTTCCACTTTAATGAATGAGTTAATCAGAAACAAGTTGACACCATGAACAATTGCAACAAACATCAAATTCATCAATAACCTTCTAGAAGAATGGGGTCGTTATGTTACAATTGTCAACCAAACAAAGGATTTACATAAGGTGAATTATGATCAACTCTATGATTTTCTGAAGCAAAACCAAGCTGAGGCTAATGAAGTAAGGAAAGAAAGATTGGCAAAGAATCATGATCCTCTCGCATTTACACCAACACCGTTTTCAGTGAACACATAACAACCATCATCATCTTCCACTCACAACTACATGCAACCATCATGCATTCAACAACCAACACCGGTCTACCAACAACAGTTCTACCCACAGCAACAACAACATGTTATTCAACAACAACAATACCCACAGTTCCAAGAACCAGAATTCACTGACAATGATGAAGCTACTGCAACCTTGACACAAGCGTTTGCTTTTCTGACAAAGGCATTCCAAGGACGTTATTCTACACCAACTAACAACAATCAAAGGATTTCATCGAACACTCGCAACAAGCAGATTGCTCAGCCGAGTTTCAATATGGGCAACGGAGGCCAAATGGTTGGAGTTTATGGGAATCAGCAGGGATATGCTACTGGATTTAATATGGGTAATCAGAATATGCAGAATGCAGGTCAGTATGCAGGGAATCAGTATGGTCAGTATGCAGGGAATCAGATGGGTCAGTTTGTTGGAAATCAGAGGGGTCAGAATGTTGGTAATCAGGCAATGGATAATCAGAATAGGAATGTTGCAGCTCCAGTTGTTGGGAATCTGGGAAATGTAAATAAGGGTAACCCGGTAAAGTGTTTCAACTATCAGGGTGTAGGTCATATGGCAAGGAACTGTCCTACTAAGCCGAACAAAAGAGACACAACGTACTTGCAGAAAGCATTGTTGTTGGCACAAAAGATTGAGGTAGGGTTTCAGTTGAACGCAGAGGAGAATGATTTTATGGCTCTTATGGATGACATGGAAGACAGAGAGGATATCGATGAGAACTGCATATTCATGGCGAATCTTCAGGAAGCTAAGTATGACACGGATTCTGACACACTTCCTGTTTATGACACCAATGCACCATCTAAGGTATCCAACTTCAACGTATGTCACAATAATGATATATTTGATATGTCTCCTCATGAGGAACAACATTCTAAGAAGCTAGCCTCTACTTATGATATATACCTAGATACGCCAAGTAGTAGTAATACTCCTTCAGCAACTCCAGATGTGAATTATAATAGAGGCTTTGTTTCACAGCATGCTGAGAATGATGAGGAAACACGTGCTTTGTTTGAATCATTATTGAATAATTGTCGTATTGAAATTGAGAATGTGAAAAAGGTCAATCGCGATGTTAAGGCCGCGAATGTTAAATTGACCGCTGAGCTTGATAGTTACAAGAAAAACGTTAAAGCTTTTGAGTTTCATAACAAAAGATTGTCTGAATTAGAAACTGGTTATCAAAATTCCGTTTCAAGGGAAAAACTTTTGCAAATCAAGTTTGATACACTTGATGTTAATTCTTTCAAGAAGATAAAAGCTTTAAACGCGGAAATTTCTGATTTGCAAAACCAACTCTCTAAACAAAAATTAGCTTATTCCAATCTTGAAAAAGAAAGGGATGAGTTGAAAAAGGAATTTGCAAAGAAAGAAGATAAACTTTTGGAAGAAATTGTAGAGTCAGAACACATGATTGCACATTTAGAAGAACTAGTGGTTAAGTCAGGTCAGTCAAGTCAAACAATGAAAATGATTTCAAATCAAACTAATCCGATTTACCATATGAAACATAAAATGGCTCTTGGTAATAACACCCCTTGTAATCTCAAGAAAGCTCAGGAAGAACATAATGTTTTGTATAATGGTAATCTTATTTACACCAAACATGATCCTCCCGTCGTTCGGCATTCTGTGCAAACGATGGAACTTGTCGAAGAGAGAATAAATAAAATGAAACAAAAGGATTTGAAACCCATTTATTACAACAAATTGAACAAACTTTCGGGAATTACTTTTGTTCCACGAACAGAACCATCTGTGTTTTCCATAAAATGACCATTCGCGAAATTCTTTTCTAAAAAGATAGTTGTTTCCAAATCTCTTTCAAGAATGGAACAAATGTCTTCTAACTACACTTTTAATACAAGTGAGGCTAGAGACATTCTTGATGACGTTAAAAAGAAAATTCAAGAACTTCAAAATATTGTTAAATCTAAAACTACTATCAGTATTAACGACTGGCATTCTAGTTTTCATATCGAACAAAAAAAGGTGTTTGAAAACGAAATTACTATCCCACTGAATAACATCAGTGCAAGGGAAATCCATTTTGAAAACGCTTTCTTAAAAGAAACGGCCGACTTTGTCAAGGACCACAAATCCATGGTAAAACAAGCTAATGAAACTCGTAAAAACATGAATGTTTTGGAAAGGTTAAATGATTCTCTCTTCGAAGCAGTTCTGTCTACTGATATAATGTCTATCATCATACAAACATATACGGTTCAAGACGATGAAAGACTGAGAGCTGAGACCTCCGAAATTGTTTCCAAATATGAAAATGCTCTTATAAAGCTTGAAAAAGAAAATGTGTCATGTTTTAAACAACTTGATCGGAAAAAAGAAGAATGCAAGTATGACAAATTGTCGTATGAGCGTGCCTTCAAGAATATGAAAGAGCAAAATGATCTTTTGAGAGCTCAGCTTGAAAGTCAAAAAGGGAAGGGTGAGGAAACTAAGTTTGCAAAACCATCGACTTCGGAGAAACCAAATATTTTAAACACGGTTCAAAAACCAAAAATGTCAATTTCACGGTTTACTCCAAAAGTCGATGAGAAAAAGGATTTGACAAAACCAGTCACTCCAACACCCTTGCCCAAGCAAAGTGAAAATGAAAAGATTGTTGATAAAGGAAACGTGGTTGTAGAATCACCAAAAGTGATAGCACCTGGCCTTTTTAGGATTAGTCCCACTAATGCGTCTGCCTCCACATCTAAGACTTATAAGGGCAAAACGGATAATTCTAAAGAGTCTAGTGATGCTAAAAAGGACAACAATATAAATCCTAATGCATTTGCCTCAACTTCAACAGGATTAGACAGCACTTCTAGGAGCAGCAGACTAAAACCTAGGAGCAATACAAGGAACAATAGAGTCCCGCCTACCTCTAAGAGTAGTTGCAAGAATAAAGTTGAAGAAGTAGAAGAACACCCTAGGAATTTATCGCTTTGTAATAAGAGACACGTTTCATCTGAATGTAATATCGAGAGTACTGGTTCAAATGCATGTAATGACACTGTTTGTTTAATATGCAAGAAATGTTTAATTAATGATGTTCATGATGAATGTGTTTCTAAGAATGTGAATGTTACGCCTGAACAGAAGAGCATTTCGAAAGGTCCTAGTGCAAAATCTAGAATTGTTGGAAACCTAATTAAAAGAATTAGGAACACCACTAATAGTCGCACGCCTAGGAACTATCTTAAGCATTGTGTTTGGATTCCAACGGGTAGAGAATTTGTACTCAAGGATGGCAAATTAGAAATAGTTCAAGCTAAACAAGTAGCAATTGTCTATGAGTGTGAACTGGATTGTACCCCTAACCCCATGGAACCAAATTCAAAACGGTTTCCAAATAAAAATTCTTCTGTTATTGGTAGGTTAACGAAATATGTCTTTGGATCGTCGACTCGGGTTGCTCCAAGCACATGACCGGGAATTTAAAGCTGCTAATCAACTTCATATGGAAATTCATGGGAACTGTACGCTTTGGAAATGATCATGTAGAAGCTATTATGGGTTTTGGAGACCTTCAATTTGGGAATTTTTTGATCACTCGAGTTTACTACGTCGAAGGGTTGGGACACAATTTGTTTTCAGTTGGGCAGTTTTGTGATGTAGATTTAGAAGTTGCATTTAGGAGGAACACGGTTTTTATTAGAAATTTGGTTGGTGATGATCTCTTAACTGGTAATCGTGGTACAAACTTGTATGCTATCGACATCAACCAAATGGCTTCTACATCACCAATTTGTCTCATGACAAGAGCAACCGAAACAAAGTCCTGGCTGTGGCATAGACATTTATCCCATCTCAATTTTGACACCATCAACAAGTTAGCCAAAGACAACATCGTCAACAGTCTTCCTAAGTTCAAATACCCCAAGGATCATCTATGTCCATCATGCGAACAAGGAAAAAGCAAAAGAGCATCATATAAACCAAAAACCGTACCTAGTTCAGAAGCAAGGTTACATTTGTTGCACCTGGATTTATGTGGCCCAATGAGAGTTGAAAGCATTAATGGGAAAAAGTATATTCTTGTTATCGTTGATGATTATTCAAGATATACATGGGTAAACTTTTTGAGGTCAAAAGACCGATGAGGCAAAAAATGATCCGTTTTTAGGGGGTCATTTAAGCCCGGAATTGAATTTATTTGATCAAATATTGCCCTAAATCGTTCCTTTTGTGATTTTAGGTACTTTGGGAGTGAAATCTGAAAAAGGAAGCAATTCGGACATTTTTGGAGCATAAAAGTGAAGAAAACGCCAAAGACTTAATTTTTCATGCTGGGAACAGTGTGTGACGGCGTCAAGAGTACTTTCCTGACGGCGTCAAGAGTAAATACCATGACGACCCAGTACAGAAATGAAGGCGTCACAAGTAGAGCGTCAAGAGTTAAAAGTGTGACGGCCTGCAAAAATGGACAACATGACGGCGTCAGATGTAGATCAAGGCAGTCCGAGGATTATTTTGGCGGTGAGATGACGGCGTCACCCATTTGTTCTTGACGCCGTCAGCCTCTAATATCTATATATAGTTTTCTAATTTTCATTCATTAGAGAGGAAGAAGTTTGGAGAAACCCTAAGGCCGAACCATATACGAATTTTACAGCTTTTCAAGGGTTTTCAACCCTTGAATCCTTACATGTGTTATTGAGATAAGTCTTTTCTTAATTCAATCAATATGTCTATGTGTTGGTTGTCTATATCTTGTGCTTGTCTTGATTCCACCATGCTAGGCTAGATTTATTTTGTGTTTGCTTAGATCTAATGAAACCTAGATGTTGATTATGTGTTGATTACTTGTTTATGGTTGTATTGGATGAATGATTTCAATGTTAGGCTTAAGAAAACCGGCAGATCTCCAAATGGTAACATGCTTGAACGTCTTAGGAAACATGAACCGATGTGTACTAGGTTTTATTGGTTGTATTTAATGCATGAGTAAATTCTAATGATCCAATGTTAGGAGCTTCTTGCAGGCTCGACATAGGAGTGAAGTAGGCAATCATAGGATTGGGGAAGTAAGTACGCCACCCCATGAATGGTATTAAGGACTACAATCCGTCATCCACGCAACTATAACAAGTAATTAACGTGTAAGAGATATCTAGGGAGTAGTGAAATCTAAGTAAACACATTTCTCCCACTTATTGCTCACAATCTTAGTTTAATATAGTTTTATTTTCATTTTAGTATTTTATTTTGATTGCATCTTAGTATTGGGTTAGTTGAATAGTAACTAATTCCGCCCCAAATCCTTCAAAACCCGAGATTTTAATTTGCTTTCATAAAAATATAAAAATACAAAAAGAATCATCCTTCATCTTTAGAACTAGTAATTAGGTTTTCTAATCCTAGCGACACTATTCCTAGTTGAACGATCAATCCCCCGGTACTTGTCACTATACTATACTACAACGATTAGGTACACTGCCTGGTGGGGGTTGTAAGCTTCTCATGATCCCTTGAGAGGTAAAGCCTGGTGCGATCCCTACGTATCAAGTTTTTGGCGCCGCAGCCCGGGGAATAGTTATTGTTTAGGTTGGAATTTATTTTGATTAGGTCTACTCATGAGATTCCTTTTTAGTGAGATTTTTATTTTCTTTTTATTAGCTTTCTTGTAGTATATCTTTTTCTATGTGACCTTTGTTTGTGAAACCATTTTCATTTGTCTCCATGGCGGATGAAATTCCATTTAGATCATTAACTATAGAGGAACAATTAGTTTACTCGGATCAATTTGCCTCCTATTGTTCCAATGAATTTTTAAGTGATCTTAGATATATACAAGAGGAGATGGGTGTAAAGTTAGATGGGTTCGATGAATTTTATAAATGTGTGTTTTCTATTAGACGATCATTATTAGGATCAATTCCTTTTAGTGAGACCCTTTGGATGAATTTTGAGAAAAGCTTCCTAACCATAACCCAAAAGTTCAACGAATTAGTGGATTCGTATGAGCAAAGAGACCTAGTTTCTAAGAACATGGACTTAGAATCAAACCAAGATTACGAGATGGTTAGTTATGAACCACCTAGTTGCATGAGTGGGATAGATTTCACCAAAACATACGACACACATGAGGTTAGAGTTGAGCCACCTAGTTGCATGTCATGGTTAGGCACTACCATAATACAAGATGAACACATAGGTGATATTGATATGATGGAAGATATAGTAGAAAACCCAAGCCCACTAAGTACCCCACAAGTCCTACCATCATTTGAGGCATACACATCGCCCGTGACTTACCCGGAAGAAGTAGAAGAGACTATAGGAACCCCAATAGAAGTAGAACCCTTGGACCAGGCACCACTTGAGGATATAGGTTTGAATACTTGTAGTGATAACCTTACTCCTAGTTCTAGGGAATTTCCTAGTGTTGATGAGCCGGAACCTCAATCTTTACACACCTTTCCATCCTTAGATATATTTATAGGAGACAAAAGAGGAACCGACCCACCCATCAACCAATGTTATCCGGGTAGTTTTAGGATGAAGGAAGCCATTCACTCACCCCCTTCACCTCACGTGGCATATTTCCACCCTAAGGGTGTGTATCGCTACTTCCACCCTCACTTAATTCAAAGTGTAGGGAAAGCCTCCCCTATTTCCGTTAAATAAGGGTAGAGTCAGGCTCGTGACTCAAACAAAAACAAGCGCTTATTGGGAGGCAACCCAATCTTTATTTGTTTGTTTGTTTGTTTGTTTGATTTTATTTGTTTCCGTATGCATGCTTTATTTTTATTGTTTGTGGTTCATGTTTCAAAGTAAATTGTGAAAATGCTTTATTTTGTTTTTAACTTCGTCTTAATTACATATAAAGGTATTTTGCAAAAGCTAAGTGTAAGGGGAGACCCAAATTTGTTTATAAGAACGAAATTGAGCATGATCCACAATAATATTAAATGAACATGTATATTAGTAATTGTTAGAGTCAAATGCTTGTATCGAGTCATAATGATGTTTTGCAGGATTTTCCAGGAAGTAGGACATAAGTTTTTCCAGAAATTTACCGGAAACTTAACATAAGAATTTCTGTAGGTCACTTCTGACGGCGTCATGAGCTTGCTCTTGACGGCGTCACGTGTAAAAATCTGGAAATTTTACCAGTTTTGTTTTTCTAACGGAGTTTTAAAATTTTTGTTGAATTATTAAGTTTTATAATCTCCAGGAAATCTGCAAACTTCATTCCACAAGCATTATATCTTACTTTGTTTTCTAGGATTTAGTAACTTATGTAGATTGCCGCCGATTTTATGCGAGGTTGCTTTGTCTGTTTTCTCAGGATTTACAGGTTATGTATGACAAGAAGATGATTTATTTTTCTAGAAGGGAAGCTTTGATTGTTCATTTTCTTGGAGGAAGATCTAACCTGGCCACCTTATTATCCATACCGAGTGAATCAGGGGAGTATTTTATTTCATTTGTTTTACTGTTTTCACTTTTACATTATTTACTTGAACATTGGGGACAATGTTCATCCTAAGTGTAAGGGGAGGGTAAAATGATGATACCTTACAAATACACTTTCGCTTGAGTTTGTTTGTTTGATAGTAGATGTGTAATAAAACTATGAGAAATACTTGTTAGTGCAATTTTAGCGCCAAATTTAAATTTTTTACAACATTTAGGAGTGAAACTTTAGCCATAGCAAGCGTCTCATGGATAGGAGATTGTATGACTAGCACAAAACCGTACCATTCAGAAAAATTTTCCACCCAAATATGTGAGGTTCGCCTTTAGATTTGATAGGAAAAGCATTTGCCATTAGTGCTTATGAGTGTACTAGTAGCATTTAGATTCTAGAACTTGCGTTAGTGATGCATCCCGAGACCGCTAGTGAGACTACATTCGTGTAGTAGGATTTATTACATGATAAGAGGCATTAGGATCACCCTTGTGTTAAACCCGTATCATAATTACTTGACCATTTAAGTCATATTACTTGGCTAGTTAAGTCAATTAATTTTTCCCACACCCTTAGCGTTGTACTCATTTTTAGTACACGAAACCCCTAGTACACCCCTCCGAGCCTATCTTTTCGTTTCTAACTTTAAGCATTTTACTGAAAGGAAGAATTTGTTACACCCCACTTAAATGTACATCTAAATCGCCTTAGCCTTCCGTGTATGTACTCATCTTTAGTGCATTATTGTTATTTGTTAAACCCTAAGTTAACTATCTAATTGATTACATGGTTGCTAGGTCGAGTCATATCCTTGTACATATTGTTTTGGGACGATTGGGACTCATGGGTAAAGTACTTATTTTATGGAGTAATGGAGAAGAACATCGTATATTACCCCCATATGTGCGTTAATCTTAAAAGTACTCTAAGTGTTTTGATTTTCTTAATTCGAGCCATTAGATTAATTTATTATAAAGTATGTACAGATTCAAGTGTAAGGGGAACGTTTATTCCTTATGATGTATTATTTTGGATGGTAGGGTAATAGTGTATGCACAAAAAAAAAAAAAAAAAAAAAAAAAAAAAAAAAAAAAAAAACGGACTACCATCCCTTTTCATTCTATGTTCATTTTATGTTTTTGTTATTTTTCATTTATTAGCTTAAGTCGAGTCTAGTCTTGGCTTAGCAATGCCATATCGTACATGTAATTAACCAAGATTGTTAACTCGCCACCAGTAAAGACTACCTATATCCAACAAAACCGTGTATTTCATATCCCTACACCTAACGTTACAACCCTTTAAAAGACCTCTTTGATAGTTTATCCTAGGTGCTTACGCCATGTGGTGGAGGTTTGATCCTTTCCCAAGCCTATGGTAATCTATTTTGCTATGACAGGTTGTGAGAGATATCTTCCGTTTCCATATTGTAATTTATACTTTATTACACCCGAGAGATGTGAGTATCTAAACACTATTTGTGAGGTGCTAGTATATGACCTCCGTGCTTGTCTTTGGTCTTTAGTGGAACGATTATTTTTTGTAATTAATTTTATATTAGTGTTAAATGATCCCTAACTTGTATTTTGACTAGAATAAAAGCGCATTTGCTCGAGGACAGGCAAATCTCTAGTGTAAGGGTATATGATGAGGCGAAAAATGATCCGTTTTTAGGGGGTCATTTAAGCCCGGAATTGAATTTATTTGATCAAATATTGCCCTAAATCGTTCCTTTTGTGATTTTAGGTACTTTGGGAGTGAAATCTGAAAAAGGAAGCAATTCGGACATTTTTGGAGCATAAAAGTGAAGAAAACGCCAAAGACTTAATTTTTCATGCTGGGAACAGTGTGTGACGGCGTCAAGAGTACTTTCCTGACGGCGTCAAGAGTAAATACCATGACGACCCAGTACAGAAATGAAGGCGTCACAAGTAGAGCGTCAAGAGTTAAAAGTGTGACGGCCTACAAAAATGGACAACATGACGGTGTCAGATGTAGATCAAGGCAGTCCGAGGATTATTTTGGCGGCGAGATGACGGCGTCACCCATTTGTTCTTGACGCCGTCAGCCTCTAATATCTATATATAGTTTTCTGATTTTCATTCATTAGAGAGGAAGAAGTTTGGAGAAACCCTAAGGCCGAACCATATACGAATTTTATAGCTTTTCAAGGGTTTTCAACCCTTGAATCCTTACATGTGTTATTGAGATAAGTCTTTTCTTAATTCAATCAATATGTCTATGTGTTGGTTGTCTATATCTTGTGCTTGTCTTGATTCCACCATGCTAGGATAGATTTATTTTGTGTTTGCTTAGATCTAATGAAACCTAGATGTTGATTATGTGTTGATTACTTGTTTATGGTTGTATTGGATGAATGATTTCAATGTTAGGCTTAAGAAAACTGGCAGATCTCCAAATGGTAACATGCTTGAACGTCTTAGGAAACATGAACCGATGTGTACTAGGTTTTATTGGTTGTATTTAATGCATGAGTAAATTCTAATGATCCAATGTTAGGAGCTTCTTGCAGGCTCGACATAGGAGTGAAGTAGGCAATCATAGGATTGGGGAAGTAAGTACGCCACCCCATGAATGGTATTAAGGAATACAATCCGTCATCCACGCAACTATAACAAGTAATTAACGTGTAAAAGATATCTAGGGAGTAATAAAATCTAAGTAAACACATTTCTCCCACTTATTGCCCACAACCTTAGTTTAATATAGTTTTATTTTTCATTTTAGTATTTTATTTTGATTGCATCTTAGTTTTGGGTTAGTTGAATAGCAACTAATTCCGCCCCAAATCCTTCAAAACCCGAGATTTTAATTTGCTTTCATAAAAATATAAAAATACAAAAAGAATCATCCTTCATCTTTAGAACTAGTATTTAGGTTTTCTAATCCTAGCGACACTATTCCTAGCAGAACGATCAATCCCCCGTTACTTGTCACTATACTATACTACAACGATCAGGTACACTGCTTGGTGGGGGTTGTAAGCTTCTCAAGATCCCTTGAGAGGTAAAGCCTGGTGCGATCCCTACGTATCAAAGACGAAGCACCAGGCATCATCATAACCTTTCTGAAGCGTATTCAAGTTCTACTTCAAGCTCCAGTAAGGATTGTAAGAACAGATAATGGCACAGAATTCACAAATCAGGAGTTACAAACCTATTTTGAAGAAGTTGGAATCACTTACCAAACATCAGTTGTTAGAACTCCATAGCATAATGGGGTAGTTGAAAGAAGAAATCGAACTCTTGTGGAAGCTACTCGCACAATGCTGATATATTCTAGTGCACCACTATTCTTATGAGCTAATGCTGTTGCCACTGGTTGTTTCACTCAGAACCGATCCCTAATCCATCCAAGATTCAATAAACACCATATGAGCTTGTGAACAAACGGAAACCTGACGTCTCTTATCTTCACGTGTTTGGCGCTTTGTGCTATCCGACGAACGACAGAGAAGATCTAGGAAAGTTAAAAGCTAAGGGTGATATTGGAATCTTCATTGGATATTCAGAAAACTCAAGGGCATTCAGGGTGTATAATAGAAGAACAAAAAGGATAATGGAGACGATGAATGTGAAGTTTGACGAGATTTCACAAATGGCTTCTGAGAGACTCGCTCTTGAACCCGCGCTTAATCCGATGGCTTCTAATAAAACCAAATTAGGACCCGAACCAAACCCGTAGACTTCTGGACACATCAGTTTAGGACTCGTGCCTAAAGGAGCTCAGTCAACAAACACTGAAAAACCTTCAGAACAAGAACTGGAAAATTTCTTCGAGTTAATGTTTGATGAATACTATGGTGAAACTTCGACAAATGTATCTCAACTACATTCCGCTGCACCCGCTCAAAATCATCTACCACCATCACAAGATGCATCTAAAACAATCGAAGCTGAAGCACCAACTCCCTCAGCATCATCAACATCTACTCCAGCAACTCCAGTTATTGAAACTGATCTACCAAGAGTTGATGAGTAAAATCAAAACACTAATTTTCAAGAAGAACCAACAAATAATTCAAACGATGTTGTGTTAGAAGATGAAGAAGTATTTGAAAACCCATTTGCAACAGAGTCTGCTGAATCTTCTTCAAGGTTACAAGAACCGACTAACACACATCCTTTAAACCCAAGTTACCCTTCTACGTTTCAATGGACAAAAGACCATCCAATAGAACAAGTTATTGGTGAACCTTCAAAGCCAATTTTGATGAGGAGACAACTTGTCACCGATTTCAAATTGTGCATTTACATTTGCTCAATCAGCCTCAAAGAACCAAAAAACATTCGGGAAGCAATGGTAGAATACCCATGGATAGAAGCGATGCAGGAGGAAATTCTTCAATACCAGTTACATGATAGTTGGGAACTTGTTGAATGACCACTTGATAAACGTGTTCTTGATCTCAAGTGGTTGTGGAAGAACAAACTGGAAGAGGAAATGACTATAATTCGCAACAAGTCTCGTCTCGTAGCTAAAGGATATCCACAAGAAGAAGGGATAGATTTTGAAGAATCATTCGCGCTTGTAGCTAGGCTTGAAGCAGTCCGGATTTTCTTAGCCTATGCAGCTCACAAAAACATCACAGTCTATCAGATGGAGATTAAGACAGCTTTCTTGAATGGAACTCTGAAAGAAGAAGTGTATGTGAGTCAACCAGAGGGATTCATCGACAAAAATCATCCAGACTACGTCTACAAGCTTAAGAAAGCCATTTATGGTTTAAAACAAGCTCCAAGAGCGTGGTATGACGGACTATCATCTTTCTTGCTCAAAAACAATTTCACCAAAGGAACAGTTGATGACACCTTGTTTACCAAAACATTCAAAGATGACATTTTGATTGTTCAGATTTACGTGGACGACATTATCTTTGGGTCCACTAATCCGAATCATTCAAAACATTTTGAAAATCTCATGAAAAGCAAATTTGAAATGTCCATGATGGGGGAACTAAAATTCTTTCTTGGTTTACAAATACATCAATCCCCTTATGGTATTTTTATCAATCAAGCTAAATATACAATAGGGATTTTGAAAAAACATGGAATGAAAAACTGCGATTCTGTTGGTACACCAATGGTCACTTCACCAAAAATAGGTGCTGATTTGTTTGGGAAACCCATCGATCCGAAGAAATATCGGAGCATGATCGGTTCTCTCTTGTACCTAACTGCTATTCGACCCGATATTCAATTTGATGTTTGTTTATTAGCACGGTTTCAGGAAAAGCCTACCGAACTTTACCTCAAAGAGGTTAAACGGATCTTTCGGTACCTACGAAGCACCATTAACATGGGACTTTGGTATCCGAAGGATTCGGGGTTTAATCTAACAGCATTTTCAGATGCCGACCATGCCGGTGATCAAGTTACAGCCAAGAGTACATCAGGTGGAGCACAATTTTTGGGTGAAAAGCTTGTAAGCTGGTTGTCTAAGAGACAGGATTGTACTGCACTATCAACCGCCGAAGCCGAGTATGTGTCTCTATCTGCGTGTTGTGCCCAAGTTCTTTGGATGAGGACACAGCTCACAGATTATGGCTTTACTTTTGACAGAATACCTATGTTTTGTGACTCAAAAAGTGCCATAGCCATCTCGTGCAATCCCGTACAACACTCAAAGACTAAGCATATCAAAGTCCGCTACCATTTCATCAAAGAGCACGTAGAAGAGGGTACTGTTGAATTATTTTTCATTAAGACTGATTACCAACTCCCCGATCTATTTACTAAAGCCCTTCCAAAAGAACGGTTTGATGATTTAGTTCGACGAATTGGCATGCGAAGCCTAACTCCAGAGGAGCTAGAACGTCTTCTCGAATCTTCTTGAAAAATGTTTTCAAAATCGCTTCGCTGTAAATATTTTTGAAAAAAAAAATACAAAATTTGAAAAACCAACAAAAACAAAATACAAAAATATAAAATTTCAAAAAATACAAAAACAATATAAAATCAAAAAATCCAAAAATATTCTTCTCATGACATGTCTCTCGTATAAATCAATATTCTGTACGTTTCTAGAAATGTCATTCAACAATGATACGGACATGTACAAATGCTTGAACGAAAGTTCTTTAAAATGTTTTTCTAAAACATGTCGTTTCTCAAAAGTTTCTTCACTATGGCTTTCGTATACTTCAGTACGAAACCCGGACCCGAATGATGACTTCTGATTATTTTCAAATCAAGGACTCGTATTTTCAAGGATGAAATCTTTTTCAAAAAGTTCGAGTCTAAACAAACGAAAAAGACTTCAAACAAAAACTCGTTTTCAAAACATAATTCTTGAGCACTTTTACAAGACTCATCAAAAGATTTTTCAAAATCTTTCAAATAAGTGCTCAAGATAATTCCCTCAAAATCCTTAATTGATTTTCAAATGTGCTATCATTAAGGGGGACTACAAAAACAAATTTTTTCCAAATTCATGCAAAACGAAATCTATCTTTCTCTCCAAAAAGCTTTTTCTTAATCAGTTGATATAAAAAATATCACGATATGCTATTTTTGAGGGGGAGAAGACATGATTAAAATATGGTCAAAGATGTTTAATGTTTGTGACTGAAGCTCAAAAGAGCTCGACTTAGATAGTACCAATGAATTGATGAAGCTTAAAATGTCAGTAATCGAAAAGACTTGTCCTGGACGGGTAATAATTTCAAGCTAGTCTAAGTAGTGATGTAAGCGTGTCTCGAATAGGACTTGTCTGAGTAGAATGTACCGTATCGAGAGACTTTCTTTGGACTTGACCAGGACGGGTAATAACTTCAAGCTAGTCTAACTAGTGATGTAAGCGTGTCTCGAATCGGTCATGTTCACTGAAAGTGGATCAATTCAAAAAGTGCAAACTCCTCACGCATGTGCAAATTTCTTAAAAATCCATGAGCACATGTGAAGGGGGAGTCCTTCAAAAGAAACAAAAACTCTCAAAGTGTCAACAAAAATGAGTTTATATTCATAAACACTTTGAGAGATTTTCATAAATGGTTTCATGGCAATTATAGGATAGTCATGGAGTTATAAGGTGACTAAGGTTAGGAAAAACCATCCTATGATCCGCCAGAGCCGGAGGGATCTACCCAAGCAAAATTCCAATAGAGTAGAATTAGAAGTCCTTAGGTATGATTGAAAAAAAGGAGAAAATGAGAAAGGAGAAAGAAGGGGTTGAAGAATTAAAAAGAAAAGCTATGAAAAACGGTGAAAAGAAATAGCCCTCCAAATGTTCAACCTTAGGGCAGACACCAGGTTCAATTCGTATGCTACTGGTTGTTACTAAGGTGACACCGGTATTGAAGATAAAGACGCCATGGACCTAGTGACGCACTGCACTTAACCTTCTAGCCACTCAAGTTCTCTTAAAAGAGCTTGTTTCATTCTCACGGGGAACCAGTGTAATCTATCGACCTGTCTCTTAGAGATGGTTGATATTGAAGCAGGAGACCTCTCCCTAATCTCTGCATAGGAAACCAAATGTGCACTTATCGAGTCTAGAGCCCCGAGATTCATCAAAAGATCTCATAGGAACACATGATATTTCTACACTGGTTGTTCATCATTAAGGACACCAGATGTAAACTTAAGAGTCCTACGCAGATCTTAGCAATCTGCCAGAACATTTATGAGAGGATTCACATTTATGATTCTCAATGATCGAATGGAAATTCCTGCCAGGGTCAACATCAAACAGCCCTGACAGCAGGTCACTTCGGTAATTCTTTATGGGTTACGCTTAGTGTTCGCGGAGGTTTCAAATGGTCTACAGTCGTGGAGTGATCCCCAGTGACTCACCCATTCGTTGAGCTACTTAGTAGGTCTCGTAAGCTCCCTCGGGAGTATCTGAAATGGGAACGGCCATGGTAAGGGTTAGAAGGAGTCTTCACACTATGATGTTGACGATATCTAATTCCTTATCTGTAAGTACCGATTGATTTATTGCTAACTGTTTACCTGCAGCTATACACCATCTCTATGGCGATGGATTCCACATGCTCATACATACATCATGAAGTTAAAGAAAAGTTCTCACAAAGATCAAAGGATAGCAACAATCAAAGAAAGATTCTACGCCAAAAAGAAAAATCTACAAAGTAAAGTGACAAAGATTAAAGCGAAAGAATGGGAACAACAAATGCATGTATCACAAAGACTTAAGACGTATGAGCATGTTGGAATGGCAGACAACCACCACAAACACAAAAGTGACGAAAGGCAGATGACATCATTGGATCACTTCAGCAACAATGAAGCATGATGAACTGGAACTACGATTCATCTAATGATTCTTAAAGACGTCAAGAGCTATGAATGTTAAAGTTTAATGACAAATATGACGACGCCGTGCAACCTTCAATGATCAACACTTAGGGGGAGATTGATAGGATCATATTTTATTTATAGAAAGTGTCGGTCATTAATATTATGTAATAGGTTGCATTAGAATATAATTATGATGAAGTCTTAATAATGTTTTCATGTTTTTATAAAGTCTAAGGGCTAGTTATGTAATATGGTCAAAGATATGTGAAGCCCTAGACTACAAGTATAAATACTCATGTAAGGCCTCATTTTGAGGTTGGTGCTCTTAGTAATATCAAGGTTATTATTTTCACACACTAGGAGTTCCCTCCCAATCTCTCTCTCTACTTACCTCCTCTCTCTAGATTTAGGCATGATTCTCAAGTGATTAAGGTTCTTCTACGGTCCTACAAATGGTTCTTGTAAGAATGCAATTTTTATGAATCTTATGTATGTTGTGTATATTTTTTTGGATACAACTTGTCATATACTAAAATACTAAAAAATCTAATGTGATGCACCAAAGAATCCCATGGGATTCATAATGATTCCCTGAAGATTCATACTGAATCCCATGGGATTCACAATGAATCACATGGGATTCGTACTGAATCCCATGTGATTTCATACAGAATCCTTTGTGATTTAGCGACAAGATAAATCATACAGAATCCCATGTGATGCACCAAAGAATCCATTGGGATTCACAATGAATCCCTTGTGATTCATACTGAATCCCATGGGATTCCCAATGAATCACATGGGATTCATACTAAATCCCATGTGATTTCATACATAATCCTTTGTAACTTGTCGACAAGAAAAATCATACAGAATCCCATGTGATTTCATACAGAATCCCTTGAGATTTATACAGAATCTCATGTGATTTTGTACTTGGAGTTTATATAAAGCAAAATGAAAATCTCATAAGATTTATACAGAATCTCATGTGATTCTCTTTGATCCCTTATGATTCATATAGAATCCCATGAGATCCATACAGAATCCCATGAGCATCCCATTTGATGCACCAAAGAATCCCATGGGATTCACAATGAATCCCTTGAGATTCATACTGAATCCCATGTGATTCAATACAGAATCTTTTGTGATTTATCGACAAGATAAATCATACAGAATCCCATGTGATTTCATATAGAATCCCTTGAGATTCATACAGAATCTCATGTGGTTTTCATTTTGCTTTATATTAAATCCACCTTTCGTCAAGTATCTTTATTAAATCCCATGAGATTTTTTATAAATCCCAAGGGATCGGAGAGAATCACATGGGATTCTGTATAAAAACATATAACTTTTTAATAAAGAGATTCAAAGAGCTCATTTCAACAATCATATAAAAAAAATCTACCCTTAAAAAGCTGTGACATAAAAGTATAAAATTCAAAAACAGTGATTTCTCATTTTTACAAATCACTTGTGATTTTTTAAAAATGACAAATCACAAGTGATTTTTTACGAATCCCATGTGATTTTTTTGGACGAAAATTTTGAAAAAAAAAAGTTCGTCTTGTTTACAAATCCCGTGGGATTTTTCTGGACGGAAATTTTGAAAAAAAAAAATTCTTCTTTTTACGAATCCTATGGAATTTTTTTACGAATCCCGTGAGATTTTTTTGCACGGAAATTTTAAAAAAAAGTTCGTCGAAAGTATATAACAATGCATATATCTATAGAAAGATGATTTAATTCACTTTGCGATAGTGTATTTTTCCTAGCTTGAAAATTTATCGTTTGCAAGATATGTTGTTTTTTAAAAATAGGTGGAAAGTGGGTTTTTATATTAAATAAGTTAAAATGTCAATTTTGCCCTCATTTTGTTATTTTTTTTGTTTGATCTTAGCCATTAGATGAAAGATAGTTGGATGGTTGAGATTGACTTATTTGTTTTTTTAAAGAATACATGTTTTACAAGAATCTCACCTCTCCTTCCAATATGATGGATTAATTTACTTCCTTTTATATAAAGAAAGATCTTTGATAATGAACGTCCTAAGAGAGTCTTGTAGATTTAGATCGGGAGATGAGAGCATGTTCAATAATGTTTCACAAAATGGTGTAGATTAGCGGGAACACCCTGACCCCGGAAACACCTAAGATAGTCTTGTAGATTTAGATCGGGAGACGAGAGCATGTTCAATAATATAATAAACTGCAACATGGTTGCATAAAAAAAATAACTAATAACCAAGTAGCATTCCGGACGCTTGTCACCTGGAGCCGGGTCCTTGAGGAAGGGTCCGATTGGCATCAAAAGATGCCTGAGATTAGGGTATTTCCACCGATATACACCTTTTGTGAAGTAGCATTCCAGACACATAAGAGAGATATTCTTTCTTAGAAAAACCCCAATAAACATGTTTGTTGAAAAAAATAAAAAAAAGAACAAAAAAAAAAAAAAAAAAGAAAAAAAAAAAACTGCAGAAGCATATTACAAAAGTTGAAACACATAATGATCTTTT
The DNA here is from genome assembly GCA_030686995.1 of Artemisia argyi. Classification (NCBI taxonomy): domain Eukaryota; kingdom Viridiplantae; phylum Streptophyta; class Magnoliopsida; order Asterales; family Asteraceae; genus Artemisia; species Artemisia argyi. Next base: position 173,430,439 of record CM060682.1, on the reverse strand, counting down.
TATACCATGAAATTTGTCGGAATAAAAAAATATTGAGATATCAGTTGAGATCCATGAAGAACACATACATGTCATAGAACTTATCAACCAATCATAGCCACCCATTTATATTTTTCACATTTTTTTTTTTCAAAACAACATATCTTATAACGGTAAATCTTCAAGCTACAAAAAAATACCATCGCGACGAGAATTAAATCATCTTTCTATAGATATGCATTGTTATATACTTTCGACGATTTTTTTTTTAATTTCCGCCCAGAAAGAATCATATATGATTCGTAAAAATCATATATGATTCGATTCTTACGAATCATATATGATTCTTACAATCGAATCATATATGATTCTTACGAATCATATATGATTTTTCTGGGCGAAAAAAAAAATTATCGAAAAAAAAATTCGTCGAAAGTATATAACAATACATGTTTATAGAAAGATAATTTAATTCTCGTCGCGATGGTATTTTTTGTATAACTTGACGATTTACGGTTTGCGAAATATTTAAGTTTTATAAAAAGGGTGGAAGTTTATTTTTTTATTTTTTTATTTTGATAAAAAAAAATGAGTGAAAAAAATTGCTTGTTGAGTTATATGATAAAGTTGCATCTATAAAAAAAACTTTTGGCATCAAAGTAAATGTATTGTGATTAGATTACAGTTACACACGTTAATTCTAATGAATGGTAGGCCGACATATCCGCCGCTAATTTGCTTTCAACACAAGTAAACTAGAGCTTTTATGCGGCAAAAAAATCTCTAATGAAATTTAGGAATCGTCTTATGTATACATTTGGGGACATTTGTGGCCGACATAAGAAATTTTTATAATAATTTAATTTAGGGGAAATTTTCATACCAGATCTTTTGATAACCATGTTATCAAATACGATTTTTGAGAGAATATGTGGGTAATTTGGTTAAATTTAAGAATGAGATTTGCTATATCTAATAGCAGATTAAAAAAATAATAATAAAATAAATTTATGAAATAATCAGCAACACGCGACTACATCTTAGTTAGAATATACCATTATTGCTCAACAAATAAGCACAAACTTAGAAAAATTAAAGATAACATAAATTGCTATAAAGCACATAAACTTCGATACGCTCATCGGATTTTGTTATATATTAGTGAAATAAAGCACAAACCACTACAAACTATCACAAAATAAGTAAATATTTTATTTATTTATTTTTTTGAACGAAAATAAGTGTATTCAAATGCCACAAAATCAGGAAGAAAATATCTTAAATAGAGTGATGCCTAGTAGTTCTGATCATAGCACATCACCACCTACAAACTAAACAACTATGAACCAGTCTAATGTTCTCATCGTCAATTCTACAGGAGTAAGCAATGACACCAAAGCTAGCGGGTCAAAGCCTAAAGGCAATACAATGAATGATAGGACTTCGCCAACTAAGAGTGCTCAAGAGCAGTGGCGAAACTAGAAAATTTTGAGTGAAGGGTCGGGATCTAAATTTTTTTTACTAACGCTATTTTTCGGGTAATATGTTCGGGTTGGGTCAAAAATTAAATACTATTATTATAAAAAAAAGTTTGAATCACTAAAAAACTAAACATTTATCCAAAACAACTAAACATTAAAAAGGAGACAAACGGTTGGTGGACGGCTGTCGGCGGTGGTCGGTGGTGGCCGGCGAGACTGCAGGAGTGAGGAGCCAGGAGGCAGGAAGGTGGGACTGTGGGAGGAGATGAGGGTCGAACTTCGAAGGGGGAGGGTTTGTTCCGTTTTTTTTTTTTTTTTTTTTTTTTTTTTTTTTTTTTTTTTTTTATGGGCTAAGTAAATAAGTAATGGATTTTAGTTTAGGATTTGGTTTATTAATGGATTTTAGTTTTGGTATATGGGCTTATGTAAAGTGTAATGGATCAAAATTTTATTGCTTAATGTACAAAAAAAATTTCACAATTAAAATAGGGGATCGAAACCGAATATACCGAAATTTTTCTACACGAAAACTATATACCCCGTACATCGCAAAAAAATTTCGGAGGGTCGGGCGCCCCCTCCCGCCTCTACATAGCTGCGCCTCTGCTCAAGAGAAGAAAGTAGAAGATCACCTTAGGAACAATAAGATTGATTTGAGTGAAAAGAATCGTATTGATTCTAGTATTTGCTTTATGCGTACTGTAATTAATTCGAATTCTAATGCTACTTGTAAGACTTGTAATAGTTGTTTAATTTCTGGTAATCATGATGATTGTGTTGTGTCATTTTTGAAATCTTTTTACAAATCCCCAATTAAGTTAGCTAACACACTTAAGATGGAAAACCATACTTGGAAAGCAACAGGAAAGATTTTTACCAATGTAGGATATCAGTGGAAACCTACTAGAAGAAAGTTTACTTTAGAAAGCCAGTGTCCATTAACTAGAATGCCCGATCCCAAGTCTTTAGCGGTTAAGAAATGTAAGGCAACTGGTAGAAAATTCCCTCTAGTGACTCAATGCCTTGATAATAAGTCAGTAGCACCCACGAGTATCGTTTCCTCTGAGAATGCCATTGTAAATGCTAATCGTGCTTCTCTAAAGTATGCTTGTGCTAACCAATTGGATCCCAACTACACTTGGGGATCCATATTTTTCAGTTATCCATATCAGTCTGGTTTCAAATGCAGGTCGTACAAATCGTCCTGTGGTATTTGGACTCAGGATGCTCAAAACATATGACTGGGGATCGCTCTCGGCTCAGAAATTTTGTGCAAAAGTTTATCGGGACTGTCAGATTCGGTAACGACCATTTTGGAGCCATTATGGGGTATGGTGATTATGTGTTCGGTGACAGTGTGATTTCTAGTGTCTACTATGTGGAAGGACTTGGGCATAATCTATTCTCTGTTGGACAATTTTGTGACTCCGATCTCGAAGTGGCCTTCAGAAAGCACACATGTGTTGTTAGAGAATTGGTTGGAATTGATCTTCTTAAAGGAAGTCGTGGCACTAATTTGTATACTATCTCTATCGAAGACATGATGCGGTCCTCTCCTATTTGCTTGCTGTAGGATACTCATAATCATAAACATGTATGGTTTAGTGTTAGATTCGATTAGAAGAAGAGTTTAAGAGAGAGAAAGTGGGAGCCTTTTCTAGTGAGAGAAACAAGAGAAATGTATTAGCTTCAAGTGAAAGGTCCAACCCTCTCCCTTGGTGGGAGAGGGGTATTTATACAATAAATAAAAACGCCCACACCCGGGCTGTGGATCAGGCATACAGTGGGTAAAGACCCGTCCTTCTTCCACGAAGTTACTTAAACTAAAACTAACTAAATAATAAACTAACTACGAGCTAACTTAATGCTATTACTACATTTAGGTGACCGAGTCTTTTATAGGAATATTTGTATTCCTAACAATCTCCCCCTAAGCGAGGTCACCTTTGGAAATTAAGCTCTTCGTTCTTCAAGCATTCTTTAGTCTTTGTAGCTCTTAGGTTCTGATTCTTCACTTAAGGCTCACTTTGTACTTCAAGCAACGAACTTGTGATTTGGAGTTCCTTTGGAATGTGTGATCTTTTTAGCTTCTTTGAGATCATCAGCCACAGTAAATCTCCAAGCTCATCCTTAGTCGTATTGCCTCCATGTGATGTAGTAACTTTTGGACCGTCATGCTCACACCCTTCTGTATTGAGAGACTTTTCATCAGAGTTGCGGAAATGTTGTTTGTAGTCTCTTTAACTTTCATGATCATCATTGACAGCGAGTAGGATGTGTGAGCATGAGGTATGGATTGATCCGATTCAGTAGGAAATAGGGACCATCAACTCCATCTTTATATGTGTCCCTGAAATAAAACAGTTAGCAATAAAGATAGAGAACGAATATGGCTTTGTCATTCATTCTGCGAGGACAGGCTACCCTCCGGTTTTGTGAAAACCGACCTGTGATCAGGTAGAGTCTCTTTTAAAGAAGACTCTCATTGACAGGAATTTCCAGCTTGTAGTAATGAATTTTCCGAAGAATCCACTTTGGATTCTTCATACTTAGCGTGTTCTCATACCTGAACGTCTCAAAGCAGACAGCACGATAGAGTGAATTGGTGAATTGATATTCACGGATTGATGAGAAATTGATTTATAGAAATCACTCGCGTGTCATATGATAAACAATTTTGAGACACGATGAGAGTTTTATACTTTGAATCACATTTCCATCAAAAATACTTTTGTTTGAAAGATTTTACACAATCAATGTGCTCGAAAATTAGTTTGTGAGCACACTGAAAGGTTTTTGCAAAAATATCCGTCAATCCATATCCTGGAACAAGTTTGATTCAATGTTGAATCGCATCATCGTTGCTTTCCAGTTGTCACTTGATCATTGATCCAAGATGGATCTCACATGTTACCTACCAAGTGCTTGAGTGATGTTTGCTCTAGAAGGATTTCCATCTTCATTGTGAATATTATCATATCACTCGGATGTTCTGGGAATACCGCAAGGATAATGCGTAGGACTCTAAATATATTATCTTATTTTCCACATTGTGTGAAACAATAAGCATATTTGGAAGTGTGTCCTAATGAGATTTATGGATGATCTCTTGGCACTAGACTCAATACTGCATTTTGATCCGCTCCTGGAGACTTGGGAGGCATCTCCTGTTTAGGTATCAACATAGCTCGCAATGAGCGGTCGATACATTGCACAGGGTTCTCCATGAGAATGAAACAAGCTCTTTTAAGAGAACTTGAGTGGTTGGGAATTTTAGTGCAGTGAGTCACTGGGTCCATGACGTCTTGTCTTCAATACCGGTGTTACCTTAGTATCCGCCAGTAGATTATGAATTGAACCCGGTTTCTGCCCTAAGGTTGAATATATGGAGAGCTATTTGTTTTCACCCTTTCTCATTTCATTTCTTTTTCGTTCTTCAACCCCTTCAGTGCTTACCGAGACTTCACCATTAGAATCTTGTTGGGTTTGTTCCAGTCCTAGCTCTATCTCATTCCGCACTCTTCCCTTTCTCACTTTACTCCTTTTTTCAATCATTCCTAAGGACTTCTAATCTATCTATAGATTGTCCCTGGGAAGATCCTTCCGGTTCTGGTGGATCATGGGAACTCATACCTAACCCTAACCATCCTTATAACTCCATGCATAAAGATAAATGGTCGGTCTTTCGTATTACTTCCACAAACGCCTTTGGCTCCCCCTCAATATGTGAATCGATATTTGAAAGAGTTTAGCACATATGTGGGAGCCTATTATTGAGTCCAAAAGATCACGTTTGATTATCAGATTTCATATTTAAATCACATTCTCTCCCCCGATCAAAAATTTCAAATCTTTCGAGATTTTGGATCTCAATTGATTTAAATAAGTTAGAAAGCGTTTGGGAGAGACATGCGGTTAGTTTTAATATTTTCTGATAAGAGGAACCTTTTTCATGCTCCTCCTCAATCTGTGAGGGAGGTTGTTATGTGTCAGATTTGATGAGTTTATAAAAGATTTGAAGTTTTAACAAAAACTCTTTGAAAATTTCTCATTCTGACACATAACCATCACAAAGTGTATTGTTGCAAGGTTTTTGTACAAAGTGTGGAGAGTTTTGATGATACATAAAATTTTGAGAAATCACTCCCCTCCTCAATCAATGACGGATGTTAAAACACAAATAATGGATGTCATTGATTGAGTGACAAAGTTTATCAAAATTTGAGTTCAATTAGATTTCCAAACAAAATCTCATGGTACTACCAAGTTTTGCACAAATACTTTCCGGAAAAATCATAGAAAGGAAAGTATTGGCGATAAAAAGAAGATTTCTCTTCTTTATCAAGAAATAATGCACTGAAGCGTACATTAGATCAAGGAAACATGGATATAAAGTAATCCATGCCCAGGTGAACTTCACCCGGTAAAAGGAACAACCGTCTTTTTGGCGACATGTTTTCCCCATTTTAAAAAACGGGTTGCTATCTGAATTAATAGCAAGCCATAATTTTGAAGTCCGGGTTACAGCCTGAAATGACTGCAAGCCATATTTTTGAAGAATGTTTTGAGAAATGACATGTTTTGGAAAAACATTATTTGAAAAAGAAAAACTCTTGCTCAAGCATATGTATGATTCTGTGTCATTATTGAATGACATTTCTAGAAACGTACATAATATTGATTACACAAGAGACATGTCGTGAGAAGAATATTTTTGGATTTTTGTAATTTTTCAGATTTTTATGGTTTTTATAGGTTTTATATTTTTCTATTTTCTTTTAGTTTTAAACTATGTACAAAGGATATGTGAAGTAAATCCATTACTCCTCATTTTCTTCCTGATGACATTTGGATGATACTGGTGAAGGACTCTTCATTCCAAATCACGGGAGAATGAATTGAAGCCGTTCTCTCAGAAATGCTTTTTGTGAAGAAATCCGCCAGCTGAGATTCTGTCCTCAGGAAGTAAAAGTTCCAGTACCCCTTTCTCAACTTAATTCACCACACCTTTGAAGAATCCATTTACCAGGAGAAACTTTGAAAGTGTATCATACCATGCCCTAGGCACCTGCTTTAGGCCATAGAGAGCCCTTTTTTAGACGATAGACATGGGTAGGACGATTAAGATCCACAAATCCTTCAGGTTGACTGATATAAATAACTTCATTCAGCTCACCATTTAGAAATGTAATTATTCACATCCATTTGATATACCGTCATGTTCTGACATGCCACATTGGCGAAAAATATTCATATAGCTTCAATACGAACACCTGGAGCGAAAGATTCTTCAAAATCAATGCCTTCCTTAGACGATATCCCTTAGCAACAAACCTTGCCTTGTTTACAGAAATACATCATGCTCATCAAGTTTCACTTGGGGGATCCACTTAAGAGCAATAATCATTGCAAAGTCTGGAGGTAGTACCAATTCCCATACCTCAACTCGATCGAACTTGCAAACTTCATCTTGCATTGCATTAACCCAACAGTCTTTAGGGATAGCAGTCCTGAAATCATTGGGTTCGACTTTGGATAGTACAGAATTATAAAATCACCACAAGGCATATGTGACAAGTTGCCTTCGTGTGAACATGGGTTAAGAAGGATTCCCAATAACTTTCTCAATCGGATGATAATTGGTCCATTATTAGAGATACTCATGTGGTTGAGGGTAGGGAACTGATGTAGCCATATTAAGATCTCCTGAAGAAAAAGCCTTTGATGAAGATTCAGGAGCAAGTATGTTATCGAACGAAGCCACATCAGGAGGAGCAAAAGAATTCACTTCAAAAGAATTGTTGTCTATAGTGCCTTGATGTACTGAAGGAGATTGAAGATTTGACGATGATGGTGAATAACTTACAGATGAAGCATCTTGATCAATTCAAGTAGACACTAATGGATCATTTGAGTTGTACATAACCGGAGCAGCGGTAGCTAGTGGTGTTAGTGTATCATCAGTAGGTGTCTCAAAGTATTCAACAATCATTGGGTCAAACAAGATCTTCAAGATCTCATTTGTAGTTGGTACATAAGGTACTGCAGGAGTGGGATGCTGTACAAGATCTGAACTGAATGGTTCAGGAGACAAAAGTTTAGACGCGGGTCTTGCACTGATGTGTACAGGAGCCATTGATTCGCCTTAAACTAGTTATCTTTTATTTCTCAACCACTTGTGAATGGTCAATAGTAAAGTCAAACTAATCAAAGGCAAATGCTTCCGTGAAATACAGTGTTTTCCCGGGTCGTAATGTCCCAACGAGGTGTGCGATATTTTATTATAAACGAATTTGTGATCGAGTGAATGTGAACAGGGATATGAATAAAAGTGTGTGTGTGTGTGTTTAACTAGGGTTTATTAACTTAAAATAACTTAAATAAACTATCTTAACGATTACGTAAAACCTAGATATCTAAAAACGTTTAATAACTAAAAACGCATACGTTTAATTTAATTCTACGTAAACGTACTAAACAAAAACGGTTTTAACTAAAGAAGTAATTTGCATACCTTAGGGGCTTAAATGCAAATTAAATAAACTTAAAATATTTATTTTATAATTACTAATTATTTAATTAATTATTATTATTTAATAACTATTATTAATTATCTAATAATTCACTAATAATTAAGTAAATGTAAAATAAGTCTTAGAAATATAAAATTAAACTTTGTAAAAGTCTAAAATATTATAAAACTTATTTTAAAAATAAAATTATATTTTTAAGACTATTCCTCTAATTATTATTAATTATTAACTATTTAATTATTAATTAACTATTTATTTGATTTAAATTATTATAAATACTAAAAAGACTTAGATAATTAAGAAGATTTTTATAAATCTAATTAACCATCACAGGAATCCTAAAAAATTATAAAAACTTAATTTTATGTATTTTAAACTAGTTTACTATTTATTAATTAATATCTAATTAAACTATTTAAATTATGAAAACTAGTAAATGAACAGTAAAAATTATGGAAAAATTTATAAAATTATATTATGACTTATAAAAGCTAGGAAAAATATAAAATCTAGGTGTTACTATGTAAAAATTAATTATGCTATTTAAAACCTATTTATTAATTAATTACTAATAAAACTATTATTAATTCTAATAAATACCAAATGACAATATAAAAATCTAATAAAATTACTAAAAATACTTTAATATAATAGGAAATTAATAAAAATATAAAAACACAACTTACTTAATAAAAATCTAAAAATGAAAATTAAAATTAAATTATATTAAATAGAAACTATCACTTATTTTTATATTGTCTTTTCTGGATTTTTTTTCTTTTACAAATCTATTTATATACTATATATTAGTAACTTTACTAAAGGAACTTATTATGTAGCTTATTAATAAGCTGTGTGGGATCAAAAATCCTTAACAGGTTGGATTATGGCTTATTAGAACTTGTCAAATTTTTAATAAGCTATAATTAAGTCACACAGAGCACAATAAGCACACTACTAACAATATTATATAGAAATAAGCAGAATAAAACCAAATAAGCACAATTAATAAGCTATGAATTATAATTAAGCTATTGACCAAAACCTGAGAACCAAACAGTCCAAATATGCACCTTTGGACCTCTGTGGGGTCCACAGAGGTGAAAGAGGGTCCAATTTGGGACTTGGCCTACCAAGGGTAGCTGGCAAGGTACAAAATAAGCAAACAAGCTCTGCTTATTACTTATTAATAAGCTCTGAGGGAGCCTTGGAAACAAGCTCAATAGACTGAGGGAACACAGAAGACTTAGTGAACCAGACCAATAACAAGCCTAGGTTTAGGTGGTCAACTGTGGTCAAAAGTCCAAAATAAGGTCTGATTTACAAAGTTGGCTTATTGGTGTTTCCAATAAGCCAAGAAGTGCAAGGTGGGACCTACTATGTAGCAAAATGTAAACCTGTGAACTTGGGTCTCAACACTGATTAATCAGTGTAAGGTCTGAGGTCAGGGTGAGTTATGAGACCAAATAAGCCAAGACAGATAAGCTAATCTACAAAATAAGCTAAGGACTTAACAATACTACTAGTAAGCTATTTAAAAATCCAAAGGATTGGATGTGGGGCCCACTAGGTGTGTCACAAATGACCAATGAAATTTGAACAAAATCCTGGTGCAGGGGAGGTTGCACTCCCTGCAGCCTCAAATAAGCTAATGCACACCCCTTAATAAAAATCACTAAAATAATCCAAGCATAAGTCCATTTAGTTTAGCTGGTATATTTTACCCTCAATAAATTTCAAGTTCCCATTCAACTCACAAAATTCAGGATAATTCACCCAAGAAATGAAATTCTGATGACTATGCTATTTTGACTTTTATATATATGAACCAAGATTGACTTTTGTGCGATTTAACTTGATCCTAGGTACTGATATGGATGTACTAAGCTATAATAAGACTATATTAAACTATAATACCTACTTGTGATTAGATTTGATGAGCTTTTGGTTGAGAAATCCTAACAGTAAACCTGGTTAAGCAAATTAATATGGTTGTTGACTATTTATACTATAACTAGTGATTTTTATGATTTAACTAACCTAAACTAACTTAATATGACATGACTCAGTAATACATAACAATTCAAACAACCTCAATATAAGCTAGATCAGTCAATCCAAACACTCCTTAAATAGGCAGTGTACAAAGAATTGTGAACAAAAGGGTACCAAGGCTCAGTATACTGCTCTAATATTATTCTAATAAGCTATGATCAATCAAATTAAACACAGAGAAACATCATACAACCCTGTTATTACTAAAAGAGTTATGATCAAAAATTTGACTTACAAATGAATCCAAGATGAGAAGTAAAGAACCAGTTACCAAGAGCCACTTATATGTTTCCCATGAAACTTCTAACCCAGGATCCTCAATAAGCTAATTTGCTCAAGCTTCTTGATCATACAAGTGATTTTTTTATTTTATTTTTATTTTTCCTATTATTTTTTATATATTTTTGAGATTATTAAATATATAAGCCTAACTTATTTCTGAGCTTTAAGAAACTTAAGACAACTAAAAAAATGAGACAAAATGACTTAAAGGAACAATAAAACAATACTTAACTGTTTCAAGTGATTTTGTCAAAATCACAAAAATTGCTAAATATGGATTCAAACAAGAAAATTTAATTTAAAGATTAAATAGAGTTGATATTACATTAACCAAACTGCTTACAAGCTTTTTTAACAAGAAATTACAACTGGAATGAGTAAATTACACCACTACGATTAAACTAAGCTAAGGCTACACTCATTATCTTTTCCCCTACTTCTTCTTCCTTATGTAGATAATAATTAGGGTCTTTTGGGACCCACTTGACCTTTCCCACCACATCTTAACCATTGATTGTGTCTGATTAATCCTCTCCGTTCAAACTACTTTTTGGCGCGAAAAAGTCATGGAACACTGTGGATTGCGTGGTGATGTTTTCAAGGGCATTAAATGTATTTGGGAGCTTGTGGAGGTGGAGGGATTGCGTGGAGAGGCAAAAGTGTGAGGTGGAAGGTGGTATGGTGGTTTTGGTGGTGGTATTAGCCGACTGTGAGTGAGGGAGAGGGAAAAGAGAAAGGGTGAGTGGTTTTGTGGGTTTGACCAAACGGTTGACCCGTTTTTATTTTAAAAAGTGGTGGGCTGGATTCTGTCTTGGGCCACAAATAAAACAAAGGGATGATGGGTTTGGGAGTGTGGATTGGATTATGTTTATGATAATAATAATAATGATCCGTTTGGTTTATTAGAAATTACAAGGACCAAATTTGTAATTTAAGCAAAGTTGAGGGCCTGTTGTGGTATTTTTCCAAAGGTTATCACAAGGACCAAACTTGACAAGGATGAATAGTACAAGGGTATATTTGATTTTTTTCATTTTTAAAATACCCGGGGACTATAATTGACAAAACTGAAACTCCAAGGACTTAACATGTAATTTCTCCAAACTTTTCATCCAGGGACGAATAGTGACAATTATGAATTCCCTAGGACCCTTAATGATAATTTTCCCATTTTGAACACCCAGGGACTAAAACTGTCAAGTTTGAAACTTTGAGGGACCTGTTTTGCCAAACTGTGAAACTTCAGGGACCAATCATGTAAATTCACCAAACTTCACACCAATGACCATTCCTGCAAAAGATTATTAGTACAAGGACCAAAATTGATTTTCTCAAAGTTTTTACATCCCAGGGACTATTTCTGTCAATTTCCAAAGTATAGGGACTAAACTTGTAATTTTATGAAACTTTGCACCAAAGGACTAAATATGTAACTTTATGGTTAAAAAGGACCTTTGGTGACTTTTCAAGTTTTTAGAATAACCAGGGACTAGTTTTGCCAATTTATGAAACTTGAGGGACTGAAACTGCCAATTATGCAAACTTTGTACGTTTTTCATCTGTTTTTGCATATTTTGCATTTGAAACATATAAAACACACCTTTAAGATATTTTAAGTATTTTGATACATATTTGAGTGTTTTTGTATGTTTTGGTAGCTCAGATTGGTATAAAATGATGAGTATTTAGACACTCATCAATCCCCCACACTAAACTATTGCTAGTCCCTAGCAATCTTTTGAGAAAAACTTAATGGGTTTGAAAAACTCTTTACAAAAAGCCATCACTTCTGGAGTAGCCAGATGTAAGAACTGTGGTACATCTGATAACCGTGTGATTTTGAGCAAATCACCAGCTGTCAACGGATTTGATTAGTCTTTACCAAAAGCCGTTTGCTTCTGGACTAGCCAACTCTTGATGGAATAGTCAACATCTTGGTGAGCTGATTACCAATTATGGTTTTTCCACTGCCTTTACCACAAGCCATAATCTTGCGGGCTAGCCAACTCATTCGCTTAATGGGATATGGGGAGTTGATGAACCATACAATTTTGGGCAAATTGCAAGCCATAAACGGGTTTGAGTTATCTTTACCAAGAACCGTTTGCTCCTGGATTAGCCAATCCTTATGTGGGTTAGACATGGCGGACTGATAACCATTTATTGCGTTCTAAGTGAGAAAAAATTTTAAAATTTTGGTTAAATGGGGGTTCTTGATGGAACATGTGTTTAAATTCGTTAGAATAGCGAATCTCCCCCACACTTAGAACTGAATATTGTCCCCAATATTCAAAGTACCGGGTGTTAAACCAACACTTAGAACGTAAGAAAAAATATTCCTTAGCCTTTATTTAAGATGTATATACATACAATTATTTTTTTAGATAAAACTTCTTAAATAGAAGCTATCACTATATTTACATTTTTTTTAAGAAGATATAAATATATATATATATATATATATATATATATATATATATATATATATATATATATATATATATATATATATATATATAACATGTGGGGTATCTCCCCCACACTAGGGTGAAACATGGGTGAAAACCTATGTACATGCTACTGTTTTTGATTACCGAGTCACTAACTTGACTCGACTCCGAATTAATTTGTCTATGGGGAAGCAAGTGGAAGAGACAATCTCAATCGGACTTTCATTCAAGACGTTTGGATAAACATTTGAAGCACGTGAAAGTTCCACACCGATGAGATAAGTAGACACCCGGCTCATAATTTATAAATGAGAATGCCGGGGTCAAAGATAATGTCTTCATTCCCGAAGGAGTGAAGAACAGGATAGGGGACAGAATATATGAAGAAAAGAAAGAAAGTCATGATGAAAATCATGATTAACTCTTCTTCCTCAATAGGAGAATTCATTGTTTCATGAATCTCCTCTTTTAAGCTCGTTTGATCAAGACATATTATGGGTATGTCTAGATCAAAATAAAAATTATCATACTCCGGTAGAGATATGATATGAGTGAGTTCACAGGAGAACTCCTCAAAGGTGAATGATTCGTATTCGGGATTGATTTGAGTGAGTTCATTGGGGAACTCCTCAAAAGTAAATGATTCATAAACGGAAAGAGAATTATAAGAATGAGAAGTGGTGATACCACTTATCTTCTCTTCCGTTTGATCAAAATGGAACGTTTGCAATTCCGGAATAGAATCATTGATCAAAATCTCACTATCCTTGACGGGGATAGGAGATGAAATAGGCTTCTCATTAAAAGCCTCGATTCTAGAAATTAGAAGATTAGCATTTAATAATGTAAGACGAAGAGATTCGTCTTGGTGTATTTCTTCATCATTCTCTTCTTCTGAGTTGACAAGCTCAGAAGGTAATTCCTCCACATAACTTATGTTTCCACAAGATAAAGAATAGTCCTCATCAGAATCAGAGAACATCTCAATATGATTATTTGGGAAGACAAGAGGGGGAGGGATATCACACATGTGATCAAGAATTCCCTGTGACTCACTTGGGATTGAGACAAGGTTCTCAACACTAGACTTTATGATTTCGTCCGATTCCTTTGCAGGAATAATGTCAAGATGCTCGTCCCTCATGTTCAGAGAGTGAGTGGGAACCTCGGGTGTGATAGCAGACTCAGGGAGTTGAGTAGGACTAGCAGTAATGGATTCTACAAGTTCCATTATTTCTACTGCTGGTGATTCAGTTATATTCTTTTCTCCCTGTATATGCATGGAAGGAGTCTCAACTGATGAACATGATGAGGTATCATCACTTTCATCATACTCATCGAGGAGAGCAACATTTTGAAATTTGGTACGTGTTATAGCTGCGTGTTCTAAGACTAGTAATTCTTCCATGCTTCTTCCGTCTCTAGCAACATGTTCTTCAGCAAGTAAATCCGTGATAGATTTATCATGAGAATATGGAATGAGTGGACACTGTGGGGGTGTGGATGTGTCAAAACCGGAAGGTTGACATTGATCATCATTATGAGGACCCCCACAATATACACAAGAAAAACTTGGTGCATTGTGAGACGACATATTAGCTAACTCCTCTCTAATGTTTTTAAGTTTTTCAAGAACCTCTAGACAAGGGTCTTGCTGGTTTTGAGGAGTTGCTTGGTTCATTTGGTATTGTGGAGGTGGGTCTTGAAACGAATAGTCGTAATTGTTACAAGGAAATGGATTCCTTGTTTGACAATCAGAGCTAAAGTGTGGACCTCCACAGTACTCACAACAGTAAAACTGTTGAGTCTGGCTTGGTGTATTTTGATACGAAGCATCATTGATATTTGGATAATATGATTCTTGCTCGTATGAATGTGATGGGTAGTTGGAAAAATTTGAGGAGTCGTTGAATGAGTTTTGATTAGGATCATAAGCAAATGAATTACTTGATCCACAAAACAAACAACTCCCGTTTTGAATATCATTACCACATTGTTCACATGTACACCAATGACATGGAAAACCGAAAAGTGGCTCACCACAACCGTCACAAGGAACAAAATCTGGAGGTGGAACAAGTGGTGTGCTCTGAGAGCTAGGAATTTCCACCACTTCCGTTATGGTCTCGGGTTTTTGTTTTTGATAATTGTGAAGATTAGGCAAATCGTTCTTTTCAGTAATTGCCCTAAGCTCTGTACGTTTGCTTGACAAACTTTTAACCGTAAACCGTGAAAGATCAGGATTGATTCTTGAAGGTTTAGGAGCATTTGTGAGCTCAGGTTTTTGGATAACCGTAGGTTAGACGTATTTAGCACTTCCATTGTCATAGGGAAGTACAGGGTCCTGTGTCACCTCGGTTTCATGATCTCTTTCCCTCACCGGAGAGGGAATAGGAATCGAAGGTTCATCATAATCAACATGACATCTCGACATTTTTGACAAGGCCATAAGTTTTTCAACTTTGCTTTTACAGGCCCTTTGTTTAAAGAAATCGTCATCGAGAGATGCCATTAGAATTAATTATGGGATAAGTGGAAGAAGGTAGAATCAAAGGGTTTTGGGGATGAGAAATGAAGAATCAAATAGGTAGGGGTGTAAAGGTGAATATTTTTGTGTTTTGATTCATAAAAATATAGATAAAAGATGGTAAATATACAATGGATGTATATCCAGATTTACTAATACGCAAAATCGTTTAGAATAAGCGCACAACCTCCCCGGCAGCGGCGCCAAATTTTGATTCGCCTTAAACTAGTTATCTTTTATTTCTCAACCACTTGTGAATGGTCAATAGTAAAGTCAAACTAATCAAAGGCAAATGCTTCCGTGAAATACAGTGTTTTCCCGGGTCGTAATGTCCCAACGAGGTGTGCGATGTTTTATTATAAACAAATTTGTGATCGAGTGAATGTGAACAGGGATATGAATAAAAGTGTGTGTGTGTGTGTTTAACTAGGGTTTATTAACTTAAAATAACTTAAATAAACTATCTTAACAATTACGTAAAACCTAGATATCTAAAAACGTTTAATAACTAAAAACGCGTACGTTTAATTTAATTCTACGTAAACGTACTAAACAAAAACGGTTTTAACTAAAGAAGTAATTTGCATACCTTAGGGGCTTAAATGCAAATTAAATAAACTTAAAATATTTATTTTATAATTACTAATTATTTAATTAATTATTATTATTTAATAACTATTATTAATTATCTAATAATTCACTAATAATTAAGTAAATGTAAAATACGTCTTAGAAATATAAAATTAAACTTTGTAAAAGTCTAAAATATCATAAAACTTATTTTAAAAATAAAATTATATTTTTAAGACTATTCCTCTAATTATTATTAATTATTAACTATTTATTTGATTTAAATTATTATAAATACTAAAAGGACTTAGATAATTAAGAAGATTTTTATAAATCTAATTAACCATCACAGGAATCCTAAAAAATTATAAAAACTTTATTTTATGTATTTTTAAACTAGTTTACTATTTATTATTCTATTTATTAATTAATATCTAATTAAACTATTTAAATTATGAAAACTAGTAAATGAACAGTAAAAATTATGGAAAAATTTCTAAAATTATATTATGACTTATAAAAGCTAGGAAAAATATAAAATCTAGGTGTTACTATGTAAAAATTAATTATGCTATTTAAAACCTATTTATTAATTAATTACTAATAAAACTATTATTAATTCTAATAAATACCAAATGATAATATAAAAATCTAATAAAATTACTAAAAATACTTTAATATAATAGGAAATTAATAAAAATATAAAAACACAACTTACTTAATAAAAATCTAAAAATGAAAATTAAAATTAAATTATATTAAATAGAAACTATCACTTATTTTTATATTGTCTTTTCTGGATTTTTTTCTTTTACAAATCTATTTATATACTATATATTAGTAACTTTACTAAAGGAACTTATTATGTAGCTTATTAATAAGCTGTGTGGGATCAAAAATCCTTAACAGGTTGGATTATGGCTTATTAGAACTTGTCAAATTTTTAATAAGCTATAATTAAGTCACACAGAGCACAATAAGCACACTACTAACAATATTGTATAGAAATAAGCAGAATAAAACCAAATAAGCACAATTAATAAGCTATGAATTATAATTAAGCTATTGACCAAAACCTGAGAACCAAACAGTCCAAATATGCACCTTTGGACCTCTGTGGGGTCCACAGAGGTGAAAGAGGGTCCAATTTGGGACTTGACCTACCAAGGGTGGCTGGCAAGGTACAAAATAAGCAAATAAGCTCTGCTTATTACTTATTAATAAGCTCTGAGGGAGCCTTGGAAACAAGCTCAATAGACTGAGGGAACACAGAAGACTTAGTGAACCAGACCAATAACAAGCCTAGGTTTAGGTGGTCAACTGTGGTCAAAAGTCCAAAATAAGGTCTGATTTACAAAGTTGGCTTATTGGTGTTTCCAATAAGCCAAGAAGTGCAAGGTGGGACCTACTATGTAGCAAAATGTAAACCTGTGAACTTGGGTCTCAACACTGATTAATCAGTGTAAGGTCTGAGGTCAAGGTGAGTTATGAGACCAAATAAGCCAAGACAGATAAGCTAATCTACAAAATAAGCTAAGGACTTAACAATACTACTAGTAAGCTATTTAAAAAGCCAAAGGATTGGTTGTGGGGCCAACTAGGTGTGTCACAAATGACCAATGAAATTTGAACAAAATCCTGGTGCAGGGGAGGTTGCACTCCCTGCAGCCTCAAATAAGCTAATGCACACCCCTTAATAAAAATCACTAAAATAATCCAAGCATAAGTCCATTTAGTTTAGCTGGTATATTTTACCCTCAATAAATTTCAAGTTCCCATTCAACTCACAAAATTCAGGATAATTCACCCAAGAAATGAAATTCTGATGACTATGCTATTTTGACTTTTATATATATGAACCAAGATTGACTTTTGTGAGATTTAACTTGATCCTAGGTACTGATATGGATGTACTAAGCTATAATAAGACTATATTAAACTATAATACCTACTTGTGATTAGATTTGATGAGCTTTTGGTTGAGAAATCCTAACAGTAAACCTGGTTAAGCAAATTAATATGGTTGTTGACTATTTATACTATAACTAGTGATTTTTATGATTTAACTAACCTAAACTAACTTAATATGACATGACTCAGTAATACATAACAATTCAAACAACCTCAATATAAGCTAGATTAGTCAATCCAAACACTCCTTAAATAGGCAGTGTACAAAGAATTGTGAACAAAAGGGTACCAAGGCTCAGTATACTGCTATAATATTATTCTAATAAGCTATGATCAATCAAATTAAACACAAAGAAACATCATACAACCCTGTTATTACTAAAAGAGTTATGATCAAAAATTTGACTTACAAATGAATCCAAGATGAGAAGTAAAGAACCAGTTACCAAGAGCCACTTATATGTTTCCCATGAAACTTCTAACCCAGGATCCTCAATAAGCTAATTTGCTCCAGCTTCTTGATCATACAAGTGATTTTTTTATTTTATTTTTATTTTTCCTATTATTTTTTATATATTTTTGAGATTATTAAATATATAAGCCTAACTTATTTCTGAGCTTTAAGAAACTTAAGACAACTAAAAAAATGAGATAAAATGAGCTTAAAGGAACAATAAAACAATACTTAACAGTTTCAAGTGATTTTGTCAAAATCACAAAAATTGCTAAATATGGATTCAAACAAGAAAATTTAATTTAAAGATTAAATAGAGTTGATATTACATTAACCAAACTGCTTACAAGCTTTTTTAACAAGAAATTACAACTGGAATGAGTAAATTACACCACTACGATTAAACTAAGCTAAGGCTACACTCATTATCTTTTCCCCTGCTTCTTCTTCCTTATGTAGATAATAATTAGGGTCTTGTGGGACGGTGGGACCCACTTGACCTTTCCCACCACATCTTAACCATTGATTGTGTCTGATTAATCCTCTCCGTTCAAACTACTTTTTGGCGCGAAAAAGTCATGGAACATTGTGGATTGCGTGGTGATGTTTTCAAGGGCATTAAATGTGTTTGGGAGCTTGTGGAGGTGGAGGGATTGCGTGGAGAGGCAGAAGTGTGAGGTGGAAGGTGGTATGGTGGTTTTGGTGGTGGTATTAGCCGACTGTGAGTGAGGGAGAGGGAAAAGAGAAAGGGTGAGTGGTTTTGTGGGTTTGACCAAACGGTTGACCCGTTTTTATTTTAAAAAGTGGTGGGCTGGATTCTGTCTTGGGCCACAAATAAAACAAAGGGATGATGGGCTTGGGAGTGTGGATTGGATTATGTTTATGATAATAATAATAATGATCCGTTTGGTTTATTAGAAATTACAAGGACCAAATTTGTAATTTAAACAAAGTTGAGGGCCTATTGTGGTATTTTTCCAAAGGTTATCACAAGGACCAAACTTGACAAGGATGAATAGTACAAGGGTATATTTGATTTTTTTCATTTTTAAAATACCCGGGGACTATAATTGACAAAACTGAAACTCCAGGGACTTAACATGTAATTTCTCCAAACTTTTCATCCAGGGACTAATAGTGACAATTATGAATTCCCTAGGACCCTTAATGATAATTTTCCCATTTTGAACACCCAGGGACTAAAACTGTCAAGTTTGAAACTTTGAGGGACCTGTTTTGCCAAACTGTGAAACTTCAGGGACCAATCATGTAAATTCACCAAACTTCACACCAAGAACCATTCCTGCAAAAGATTATTAGTACAAGGACCAAAATTGATTTTCTCAAAGTTCTTACATCCCAGGGACCATTTATGTCAATTTCCAAAGTATAGGGACTAAACTTGTAATTTTATGAAACTTTGCACCAAAGGACTAAATATGTAACTTTATGGTTAAAAAGGACCTTTGGTGACTTTTTCAAGTTTTTAGAATAACCAGGGACTAGTTTTGCCAATTTATGAAACTTGAGGGACTGAAACTGCCAATTATGCAAACTTTGTACGTTTTTCATCTGTTTTTGCATATTTTGCATTTGAAACATATAAAACACACCTTTAAGATATTTTAAGTATTTTGATACATATTTGAGTGTTTTTGTATGTTTTGGTAGCTCAGATTGGTATAAAATGATGAGTATTTAGACACTCATCAGCCATATGCTCAGTCAACTCAACGAATGTGACGTGAATGGTTTCCAAGGTTTATCAGGTTTGTTTATTGTAGATTCGGTATCCGTTACAATCTGGAGCATAACCAACGAAGAATCCATTATCAACTTTTAGGTTTTAATTATCCTAGATCTTTAACTATCATCTGTTGGGTAGCATAAAGCACCAAACACACATAGAAAGGAGAGATCCGGTTTCATGCCATGTATCAGCTCATATGGAGTTTTGTTGTGAAGAGTATGTATCAAGTATCGGTTTTAGGTGTAACAAGCTATAACAATTGCTTCCGCCCAGAGGAACATTAGTGCCTTAAAAATACTAGCAGGGTACCCGCGCGTTGCAGCAACGGGTACCCTGAAATTAAATTTTTCGGTGAATCATGTATTTTAGTTTATTATGTTCTTTTTGACAATAAATTTATGGATATCAAGAATTTCGTTTAGGCCATGCCCGTTTGGGCTCGAGCCTGTTTGGCCTGCACCCGTTCGGGCTCAAGCCCATTTGGCCCGTTGCTTGTTCGGGCCTGGATATTGGTATAATGTGTTTTATTATTTGTATTAGTGACATTTAATATAAGAATTGTGCTTAATTTGATTGTACAATATGCTTGATAATTTGTATTTGTGATGTAAGGGGTGTTTTAATAATTGTATTAATTGTATTTATTGACCAATTAATTAATTGACTACATTAAATATCATTAATGTTGTGTTTTTTTGTTTAATATGTGAATTAAAGTGGTGTACATTATGCTATTTGTCTTGTAAGTCTGAAAATTATGTGCATTAAAGTGGTGTACATGCATCTTTCCTATTAAAGAAATGTTTTTGGTTTTAAATATTTTAAGACTTCTAAATATAGATGTCCTAAATACATTATAAGGTAGTATACATTAGCATGGTTTGTGCAGCCTCTACTAGAGTACAATTTTGTCTTTGAACAATGCCGTTCTGCTGAAAGAGTGTGGAACACTTTTCAAGTAGGTGATGCCAATACTTTCGTAAAATAGAACGAGTCGCTTGTTAACAAACTCATTTCCGTTGTGTCTACGGATGATTTTGAAGGTTTTGTGGAGTCATACTTGCTGCTGTTCAATGAGTTTGATGATAACCTATGGAATCACGTCCTTGGTTCTCAAAAACCTCACCCATGTAAACCGAGAATAGTCGCCAACTATCATAAGAACATACTTCTTCCCATTTATACTTTGCATTTTCATTGGTTTGCATAGATCCATGTGAAGGGTGTGAAGAACTTCCATGATGGTATTGACAGTTTTTGATTTGTGTGTATGCTTCGTGCTTTTGCCTAGTTGACAAGCCGAACAAAGATGATCTTTTTCACACATTGATCTGGGCAGACTACATACAAAATCCTTGCAAGCAAGATCATTGATGGTACCAAAGTTCAAGTGATTTCAACATTGGTGCCATAGCCACGATTTGTTCTTTGTGGCCATGGACTACAAGCAAGAAGGGGAAGGCCGCATCATGTCTTCAAATGGAGATGGTGTACAGGTTAGTGCCATGACTGATTTTAAGAAGATCAATATCATCCAATTTACTGAAGAAGCATGAATGTTTACTGAGAGCAACTTCTAGATCCGAATCGCAGAATTGACCAATCAGAAACAAATTATGACCAAGTCCTTCGACGTAGAATACCCTGGAGATTACACTGTCACCAAAATACATAATCTCCTTAACCCATAATTTCCCAAAAATGGTAGTTCCTGAATTATAACTGTCCCGATAAACAAGTTCACGAAATTCTTGAGCTGTGAGCAATCCCCATTGATATGTAATGAGCAGCCTGAGTCCAAATGCCAAAGAATGATCTGTACGACCTGCATTTGAAAACAGACAAAAGGAGAGAGTTTGGAGTGCCAGATCCCCAATTTAAGTTGGGTTCTAGTTGGTTAGAGCAAACAAATTCTGGAGCAACTAAGACCTTAGGTTCATTTGTCTCAATGGTGGAAGATTCACTAGTCGAAGCAATGGGCCTAGTTGAGGGACATTGGGTCTCTAAAAGGAAAGTTCTACCAGTTGGCTTCCATTTCTTAATGGGTATTACTTTAGAGTTAGTCATCCTAGTTAAAGGGCACTGCTCTCCTAAAGTGAACTTACTACCAGTGGGCTTCCATTGATAACCAGCATTAACAAACAGTTTTCCTGTTGCTTTTCAAATTTGTTTAATTTGTTTAGCTCTCCAAACTTTCTTAACTGGGGGTTTGTTAAACGACTTCAGAAATTTCTCAACACATTTATCATGATTACTCGAAATTAAACATTCATTACATGTTTTGCAAAGTGAATTAGGATTTGAAGTATGATTCCTTTTATTCAACTCAGACTTATAGTTCCTCATGTGGTCTTCTACTTTCTTCTTAGAAACACTTTTAGCTGGTGAAGTCTTATCCTTCTTTATATTTCTCATTGGTTTTGACTTTCTAGCTTTAGTGTCACTATTAACTCCTATAGAAGGACTGATGGGAAACTTAGTCTTTTACACTTCCAGTTGCTGAACATGTTTTGATGTGTTGAGATCTAATGTTTCCAAAGGTTTAGAAAAGGTAACATGCTTGTTTTTTGACATAGAGGATGATGCAGATGACCTATCTTGCTTGCTATCAATCTTAGGACATGTACCAATAGCATATTCTAATAGTTCTTGAGATCTATTAGTGAGAAAGCAGGCACCTACAATAGCATCATCAAGTGGTTTTGCTATCCTATCCTCTTCAATGGTTTCACGAAGCAAGTCAAGGCACTCCTTAAGATGTTTAAGATAGTCACTATGAACTAACTTATTATTCATAAGGGGAAGAGGAATATTCACAGCATCAATTGCGTACTTCTTACAAGCAGAAACCTTTTGAACAACATTATCACAAGTGATGATTAGCATTTTCCCTTTCACCTGAGTCTTTAGATTCTTAATCTCATTAAGAAAAGAAGTTATCTTTTCATTGTTTTTATCACGTGTGATCTTAATTGAATCATATAACTCTTTGTAATGCTGTTTAAGTTTTGAATTTTCAACTCGAAACCAATCATTTTCATGTTGCAATTTATTGATGGCATCTTGAAATTAATAATTCTGAGAATCTATAGACTGTGGTTTTTGGGTGCCAATCACATCACTGTTGTTTGACTTCAATTGGGTAATATGTGCCGTCAATTTTCGAATCGTGTTAGTGTGAGCTTGAATTTTTTCATCGCGTTTGGCTAATTCAAAATATGCATCAAATTCAGGAGCATCCGAAGACGTCTTGGCATTTAAGATTTAATTCTTTCTTCTAAATGTTGACACTTTAATTGCAAATTAAGATTATCAACCTCTAATTTTGACAAATGCCTGACCATGTTATCATGGTCATCGTTTTGAATTTTCTCATGCAATTTTAAATTCTCCCTCTCAAGCTCAACAACATGATTCTGGAGAACATTTAAAGCAACAGACATTTCATGAAATTGACAAGCAGTAAATGTAGAATCAGTGGCAGTATAGAATACATCTTGAGCAATACATTTAGCAATCAAGGTATCATTCATGATAAGAGCATTTTTCCTCGCAATTTAACTATATTGAAGATCTATTGCAGTTTGTTTTCCCTCGTTTTCCACTTCTTTAAACACCTTTTTCATATCATCAACATCTTTATTTAAGGTTTTCTGAAGACCCTCAAAATGTTCCTTGAGAAGTTTAAAGAATGGCATGATCTCAGTTAAATAACAACTTTTTATTTGTTCAAAACCCCTTTCCCCTTCAGTAATACCCGTTGGCGTAATTCTCTTTTTACATGTTTTGTCAAAATCAGTGAATAATAGACCAAGAACATATAGAGCAATTAGAGTATTATTTTGCGTGGGGAGAGTTAAAGGGACAAGATGCCTGGGTGTATTTAGTGGGTATAATGTTGGATTAGCTATCTTAACCATGGTACGAGTTTCACCCACAATTCTTTCTGCTTTCATTTTTTCTAAGTTTATACTCCAAGATATTTGCTCTGGGGTAAACCATTTTTGAGGGACAAAAAGAGCTAATCGGTTATCTTCAGAGTAATCATATTTGTACAGAATTTTGTTTGCAATGCACCATGGATCCTTTAATTTTACAGCCAATTTCTCTCTAGTTATAACTTCTATCTCCTTGGTCTCATCATCGGATTGCACATCAGGAGGGGCATGACCAGGCTTAAGCATAACATTTGCATCATATAATGCAGGTTGGGCATCTCTAACGCTCCTAAGGCAATTAGATTTGGGTTCACCTACATCCTTTTAACTGTTTTCATCATACAACTTTCTATGCTTTTGTATCATTTGAGCAGTTTGAATGGTTTGGCCTTGCGTGTACAACTTGTTTTCAAGCTTGTTCTTAAACGTATTAAGTCTGGAGAAATCATTTAAGAGTTTTGTTTCCTTATCCCGAAAATCAAGTTTTTGAGTAATCATACTCTTTTGTATCTCCTGTTCACGTTTGACAGTTTGATCAAGTTGATTTTGTAAAGATTTTAACTCTTGTTTCAATGTTTCTTCCTTTAAGTTACGTTCAATTATATATGCATGCATTTCGCCAATCCATTTTCTGTTCACGTTCGGGTAGCTCAAATTTTGCACGTTGTTCATAACACCTAACTTGATCATTAAGAATATTAATCCTAGTGGTCAGAGTGTCATCAAGGATATAAACAGTGTGCCCATGCAAAATCACAATCATTATCGACAACAGAAGATGCACTACTTGGTACAACTGACTGTTCGTTGTGTTTCACATATTGTTCACATGAGAAAACATCGCTATTTCCCATATTAGCAGTATTTGAACCAACAACGTTTGTCAGTTGTACTTTTTTGGGAATCTCATGTTTATCGACCATGTCATTCAGTTTGAGTACCTTAGCACATGAAACCTGTTATTTCATTGGTCTGATATATGCATCCACATCTTGTGTAGCAAGAAGAGTCATTGAACTATTGGTAGAGTCAAGCTTATCAGTTTCTAATCCTCTGTCATCAGTGACAACTATCCCAACATCCCATGCTATACCCGAATACACAGTAACATCACTTGATTGCACCCGACATGCCTTCACCTTGTCTTCATACTTGAGTTTGTGATGTGCTCTTTCCATGATGTACTCCTTCACATTATCCAAGAGTTGGAGTAGTGTAACTCTGAACACGTCAACTTCGATTTCCGTGTGAGTAGCAAAGCCCTTTTTCGTCATTTGACTCTCATGATCATACTCCTCAGTGAATCGCGAATCAATGAACGCTTGGAGTTGGTTGTTGATCACATAGAATGCAGCCATAGATCTTCCTTCAAAAAATTCACCTTTTTCAAGTTGTTGTTGAAGTTGATCTAAGTATAGAGTCATTGCGCCTGTGAAGGTCTCAACCTTTTTACTGAAGAGTGTTGCGAATGCATGATTGTAACCTACCGAGTATCCAGGTTGTGCAAAGAGAACCTTGAGATGTGAATGAAGTAATCGAAAACATTCAATGCAACTATCCTTTGCATTATCGGGCAATTTAATTGGCTGATGAAGTTCATTCTCTTGAGACTTCGAGCACAAAGATTCCATTGCATTATTATCAGACTCAAACATGTTAATTTGTTGTGAAGGGTTAGAAGTCTTATTATCATCGATCATGTCGTACAATTTGAGTATCTCAGGTATGACTGAACCTGAAGAATTTGACATGATGTGGACGTGCACGGGATTTTACACTTCTACTGATTTAAACCGAGAAATAGATTCTTTCGCGGGATTTTACAAAATCAAGAAGAAACTGTGAAACACCGAAGAATGGAGTTGAACTTGATGATCAATTGATGGACTTGATGATTAGTTGATGGACTAGGTTATATGTTGTTTAGTTGTGATCTTGGTTCGGTTGATGCAAGTTTGGCCTCCAAAATTTGGTCTAAAAACTTAAAAACCTCAATAACTTCACTCTGGAGGTGATTTAGGCCTCGAAAAATTCGTTTCACAACCTTGTGTGAAATATCACAATATTCAGCCTGTTCTAGACGTTTTGACAGCTAATTCACTAAAAACGGAGTTACGGTTCAAAAGTTATGGCCGTTTGAAGTTTTGACGTAAAAAGTCAACTTTGGTCAAACTGCAACTTTTGCAAATCGCTAAACACCACCAAATTGCTGGAGCTAATCGCTAGTGAGAACTAATCACTAGCTGGAGGTAAACACTAACTGAGCTAAACGCTAGAACAAGTTAACCGCAGGAGCAAACCGCTAACACTAACCACTAGAGCAAACTGCAAGAGCAAACCGCTAAACGCTAAATTTAACTGCAGGAGCAAACCGCTAACACTAACCACTGACCAGAGTTAACCGCAGGAGGAGTTAAACGCTAGGAGCAAACCGCTATAAGGAGCAAACTGCAGGATGAGTTAAACGCTAGTGAAGTAAACGCAGAAAAGCAAACCGCAGGAGTAAACCGCAAAAACTTAACCGCTAACCCAAAACGCTATCACAAACCGCAAGATTAAACCGCAACCCACAAACGTCCAAAACAGTCACTATCTTGCGTTTTGTCCTTATACCCAATAAAGTAACCACAACCACGCAAACCACAAGATTCAGTAGCAAACCGTAGCGAGGAAATGAAATAGAATAGCAAACCGCAGTCAAGTAAACGACCCAAAATCAATCCAATCTTCCAATAAACGTTTGATGTAGCAAAACCAACTGAAAAACTATGTAGTACTAACACAAATGATCAAAAAAGTACACCCATAACATATCAAAGAACACTAGAAAGATCAAACCAATATGTTTTCAAGAAAGCTCTTCTACCTCACAAAAACTACACAAAACCACACCAAATCCGATTCTACAAGGCCCTAAGATGAAACCTTGGCTCTGATACCAATTGTAGGATACTCATAATCATAAACATGTATGGTTTAGTGCTAGATTCGATTAGAAGAAGAGTTTAAGAGAGAGAAAGTGGGAGCCTTTTCTAGTGATAGAAACAAGAGAAATGTATTAGCTTCAAGTGAAAGGTCCAACCCTCTCCCTTGGTGGGAGAGGGGTATTTATACAACAAATAAAAAAGCCCACACCCGGGCTGTGGATCAGGCATACAGTGGGTAAAGACCCGTCCTTCTTCCACGAAGTTACTTAAACTAAAACTAACTAAATAATAAACTAACTACGAGCTAACTTAATGCTATTACAACATTTAGGTGACCGAGTCTTTTATAGGAATATTTGTGTTCCTAACACTTGCTCTCTAAGGCCTCTAAGAACAAATGATGGTTGTAGCACCGTCGTTTGAACCACTTAAACTTCGGAACCATTAATGAACTTTCTCGCAAAGATCTTGTTCGAGGCATGCCTAGATTGAAGTATGAAAAAGACCATCTTTGCTCAGCATGTCAATTGGGTAAAACCGAAACCCGCCAACTCCAACACTGAAGTCCTCCATACCCTTCACATGGATCTGTGCGGACCCATGAGAGTGCAGAGCTTCAATGGGAAAAGATATATTCATGTAATTGTGGATGATTACTCACGATTTACGTGGGTGAAGTTTTTAAGATCCAAGGATGAAACTCCCGAAATCATCATCAAAATCATCAAACAACTGCAAGTAAGGCTTAACAAGACCGTTAGAATCATTCACACTGTTAGAATCGTATTTTATTTATAAAAAGTGTCGGTCATTAACGTATTGTTATAGGTTGCTTTAGAATATCATTATGATGAAGTTTATGTGTATTATTCATGTTTTGTAAAAGTCTAAGGGCCATTAGTGTAATAATGTATAAGATAGATGATGCCCTAGACTTCAAGTATAAATACTCTTGTAAACCTCATTTGAGAGGTTGGTTCTCTTAGTGATTCATTTAGTGTTAACAATGTTATTATTCCACACACTAGAGTTCCCACTCTCTCTCTAATTACTTTCTCTCTCTAGGTTTAGGCTTGAATCATATGTGAAATAGGTTGTTCTACGGTCCTACAAGTGGTATCAATCGCCTAGGGATAATATAGGTTGTTTTAGGTTTGATTTGGTTGAAAAACTTGGTTTAAAAGTGATTTTTGATTCGAGGTTACTGGTCATCGCCAAAACTTATCGAGTTTGGGTATTTCTTTCGAGTTAGGATTCCTAGTCTTATCGAGTTTGGGTGTTTCTTTCGAGTTAGGATTTTGGTGTTATCGAGTTAGAGCTTCTGTTCTATCGAGTTACAGTTTTTGTTATCGAGTTAGGATTTTGGATTTGCTTATCGAGTTAAGTACAATTGGCGAGTTAGCCTGTCTTCCCTAATCGTTTATCGAGTTAGGTTTATTGTTTATCGAGTTAGGGGAAACTCTGCCCAAATTTTTCAGACTTATCGAGTTAGAAACCTAAGTAAACTTATCGAGTTAGAACCCTACCTAAACTTATCGAGTTAGAAACCCTAAGTGAACTTATCGAGTTAGAAACCCTAAGTGAACTTATCGAGTTAGAACCCTACCTGAACTTATCGAGTTTGGAGCTTTACGACATATCGAGTTAGACAGTTTTCAGACTTACCGAGTTAGACAACACAATCCTATCGAGTTTGGAGCTTTGGCGGGAAATTTTGAGTAAAATTTTTTTTTCACACGAGACTAAACGTTCAATTTTTACGCGAGATTTAAATTTTGGTATAACGTTGAAAATTTTGGCCCGAAATTCAAATTTTTAGGCAAAAATTCAAAAAATTTCGGTAAAATTTGGCGAAAAAATTTTCAAAACTCAAATTTTTCTAGTAACCTTAGAATTGGATTTTATAGTGATTTTCAAATTTTGAGAAAGAAAATTTTCATACTCAATTTTTGGCGGGAAATTACGAAATCAATCAGATCAACCGAGAACGAACTTTCAACTTCACCAAAACATCTAATCTTCAACAACAACCTTTGTTATCTTTCAAAAGATCCTCAGAACAACGTTTCACTTTGAATTCAAATCATGGCAACTCAACAAGACATTCATGCTGCCGGTGCCGAAAACCGACCTCCAATGCTTGAAAAAGGTGGATATCTTCCATGGACAAGCCGCATGCTTCGTTACATCAAAACAAAGCCTGATGGTAAATTAATGATCAAATCGATTGAAAAAGGTCCATTTCAGCCAAGACAAGTTGAAATTGAAGGTAATCCAAATGAAACACCTCCTACTCAACCATTCGTGCGTGAACAAACAGAAGCAGATTACACAGAGGAAGACAAGAAGCAGATCGCTACAGATGATATGGCAATGCATTTAATCCAACTTGGATTACCACGGGAGATCTTTGCTGCGGTCGACAGCTGTGAAACTGCTTATGCTATGTGGGAACGTGTTAGAAGGATATGTCATGGAACAGAGATTGGACAACAAGACGTTGAGAACAAACTTCTTACTGAATGGGAGAATTTTACATCCACTAAAGGTGAACAGATTGAATCATACTACACCAGGTTTTGCACTTTGATGAATGAGTTAATTAGAAACAAGTTGACACCTCGACCAATTGCAACAAACATCAAATTCATCAATAACCTTCCAGAAGAATGGGGTCGGTATGTTACAATTGTCAATCAAACAAAGGATTTACACAAGGTGAATTATGATCAACTCTATGACTTTTTGAAACAAAACCAAGCTGAGGCTAATGAAGTAAGGAAAGAAAGATTGGCTAAGAATCATGATCCTCTCGCATTAATTGCTAATACACCAACACCATTACCAGTGAACACTCAACCACCATCATCATCTTTCACTCACAACTACATGCAACCATCATGCATTCTACAACCAACACCGGTCTACCAACAACAGTTCTACCCACAACAACAACAAGTTATTCCACAACAGCAACACCCACAATTCCAAGAACCGGAATTCACTGACAATGATGAAGCTACTGCAGCATTGTCCCAAGCGTTTGCTTTTCTGTCAAAGGCATTCCAAGGACGTTATTCTACACCAACAAACAACAACCAAAGGATCTCATCGAACACTCGCAACAAGCAGTTTGCTCAGCCGAGTTTCAATATGGGCAATGAAGGCCAAATGGTTGGAGTTTATGGGAATCAACAGGGATATCAGAATATGCAGAATGCATGTCAGTTTGCAGGGAATCAGTATGGTCAGTATGCAGGGAATCAGATGGGTCAGTTTGTTGGAAATCAGAGGGGTCAGAATGTTGGTAATCAGGCAATGGGTAATCAGAATAGAAATGTTGCAGCTCCAGTAGTTGGGAATTTGGGAAATATGAATCAGGGTAATCCGGTAAAGTGTTTCAACTGTCAGGGTGTAGGTCATATGGCAAGGAACTGTCCTACTAAGCCAAACAAGAAAGATCTAGCGTACTTGCAGAAAGCAGTGATGTTGGCACAAAAGGCAGAGGCAGGATTTCAGTTGAACGCAGAGGAGAATGACTTTATGGCTCTTATGGATGACACAGAAGATAGAGAGGATATCGATGCGAACTGCATATTCATGGCGAATCTTCAGGAAGCTAAGTATGACACGGATTCTGACTCACTTCCTGTTTATGACACCAATGGACCATCTGAGGTATCCAACTTCAACACCTGTCATAATAATGATATATTTGATATGTCTCCTCATGAGGAACAGCATTTTGAGAAGCACGCACCCACTTATGATACATTCCTGGACACGCCAAGTAGTAGCAATACTCCTTCAGCGACTCCAGATGTGAATCATAATGGAGGCTTCATTTCACAGCATGCTGTGAATGATGAGGAAACACGTGCTTTATTTGAATCATTATTAAATAACTGTGGTATTGAAATCGAAAAAGTGAAAAAGGTCAATCGCGATGTTAAGGCCGCGAATGCTAAATTGACCACTGAGCTTCAGAGTTACAAACAAAACGCTAAAGCTTTTGAGTTTCATAACAAAAGATTGTTTGAATTAGAAACTGGTTATCAAAATTCCGTTTCAAGGGAAAAACAATTGCAACTCAAGTTTGATACACTTGATGTTAATTCTTTCAAGAAGATAAAAGCTTTAAACGAGGAAATTTCTGATTTACAAAACCAACTTTCTAAACAAAAAACAGCTTATACCAATCTTGAAAAAGAAAGGGATGAGTTGAAAAAGGACTTTGCAAAGAAAGAAGACAAACTTTTGGCCGAAATCGTAGAGTCAGAACACATGATTGCTCATTTAGAAGAATTAGTGGTTAAGTCGGGTCAGTCAAGTCAAACAATGAAAATGATTTCAAATCAAACTAATCCGATTTACCATACGAAACATAAAGTGGCTCTTGGTAACAACACCCCCAGTAATCTCAAGAAAGCTCAGCAAGAACAGAATGTTTTGTATAATGGTAATGTGATTTACACTAAACATGATCCTCCCGTCGTTCGGGATTCTGTGCAAACGATAGAACATGTCGAAGAGAGCATTTCTAAAATGAAACAAAAGGATTTGAAACCCATTGATTACAACAAATTGAACAAACTTTCGGGAATTACTTTTGTTCCACAAAAAGAACCATCTGTGTTTTCCATAAAACGACCATTCTCAAAAATGTTTTCTAAGAAAGTAATTGTTTCAAAATCTCTTTCAAAAATGGAACAAATGTCTTCTAACAACACTTTTAATACAAGTGAGGCTAGAAACATTTTGGATGACGTTAAAAAGAGAATTCAAGAACTTCAAAACATTGTTGCTTCTAAAACTACAATCGATATTAACAACTGGCATTTCAGTTTTCATATTGAGTAGAAAAAAGTTTTTGAAAACGAAATTACTATCCCACTGAATAACATCAGTGCGAGGGTAATCCATTTTGAAAAAGCTTTCTTAAAAGAAACGGCCGACTTTGTCAAGGACCACAAATCCCTAGTAAACGAAGCTAATGATACTCGTGAAAACATGAATGCTTTGGAAAACCTAAATGATTCTCTCTTCGAAGCTGTTATGACCACTCACATTATGTCCATCATTTTACAAACATACTCTGTTCAAGACGATGAAAAACTGAGAGCTGAGACCTCCGAAATTGTTTCCAAATATGAAAATGCTCTTATAAAGCTTGAAAAAGAAAATGTGTCATGTTTTAAACAACTTGATCGAAAAAAGGAAGAATGCAAGTATGACAAACTGTCGTATGAGCGTGCTTTCAAGAACATGAAAGAGCAAAATGATCTTTTGAGGGCTCAGCTTGAAAGTCAAAAAAGGAAGGGTGAGGAAACTAAGTTTGCAAAACCATCGACTTCGGAGAAATCAAATGTTCCAAATATGGTTCAAAAACCAAAAATGTCAATTTCACGGTTTGCTCTAAAAGTCGATGAGAAAAAGGATTTGACAATACCAGTCACTCCAACACCCTTACCTAAGAAAAGTGAAAATGAAAAGATTGTTGATAAAGGAAAAGCGGTTGTCGAAACACCAAAAGTGATAGCACCTGGCCTTTTTAGGATTAGTCCCACTAGTGCGTCTGCCTCAACATCTAAGATAAATGACAAGTGCATAAAGGCTAATTCTAAAGTATTTAGGGATGCTAAAAAGGACAACAATATAAATCCTAATGCGTGTGCCTCAACTTCTACAGGATTAGACAGCACCTCTAGGAGCAGCAGACTAAAGCCTAGGAGCAATACAAGGAACAATAGAGTCTTGCCTGTCTCTAAGAGTAGTTGCAAGAATAAAGTTGAAGAAGTAGAAGAACACCCTAGGAATTTCTAATAAGAGACATATTTCATCTGAATGTAATGTCGAGAGTACTGGTTCTAATGCATGTAATGACACTGTTTGTTTAATATGCAAGAAATGTTTAATTAATAATGTTCATGATGAATGTGTTTCTAAGAATGTGAATGTTACGCCTGAACAGAAGAGCGTTTTGAAAGGTCCTAGTGCAAAATCTAGATTTGTTGGAAACCTAATTAAAAGAATTAGGAACACCACTAATAGTCGCACACCTAGGAACTATCTTAAGCATTGTGTTTGGATTCCAACGGGTAGAGAATTTATACTCAAGGATGGCAAATTAGAAATAGTTCAAGCTAAACAAGTAGCAACTGTCTATGAGTGTGATTTTGCTTGTACCCCTAACCCCATGGAACCAAATTCAAATCGGTTTCCAAATACAAACTCTTCTGTTATTGGCAGGTTATTAAAATATGTCTTTGGATCGTCGACTCGGGTTGCTCCAAGCACATGACCGGGAACTTAAAGCTGCTGATCAATTTCATTTGGAAATTCATGGGAACTGTACGCTTTGGAAATGATCATGTAGCAGCTATCCTGGGTTTTAGAGATCTTCAGTTTGGGAATTTTTTAATCACTCGAGTTTACTACGTCGAAGGGTTGGGACACAACTTGTTTTCAGTTGGGCAGTTTTGTGATGCAGATTTAGAAGTTGCATTCAGGAGAAACACGGTTTTTATTAGAAATTTGGTTGGTGATGATCTCTTAACTGGTAATCGTGGTACAAACTTGTATGCTATCGACATCAACCAAATGGCTTCTACATCACCAATTTGTCTTATGACAAGGGCAACCGAAACTAAGTCCTGGCTGTGGCATAGAAGTTTATCCCATCTCAATTTCGACACCATCAACAAGTTAGCCAAAGACAACATCGTCAACGGTCTTCCTAAGTTCAAATACACCAAGGATCATCTATGTCCATCATGCGAACAAGGAAAAAGCAAAAGAGCATCATATAAACCTAAAACCGTACCTAGTTCGGTAGCAAGGTTACATTTGTTGCACATGGACTTATGTGGCCCAATGAGAGTTGAAAGCATTAATGGGAAGAAGTATATTCTCGTTATTGTTGATGATTATTCAAGATATACTTGGGTAAAGTTTTTGAGATCAAAAGACGAAGCACCAGGCATCATCATCACCTTTCTGAACCGTATTCAAGTTCTATTTCAAGCTCCAGTAAGGATTGTAAGAACAGATAATGGCACAGAATTCACAAATCAGGAGTTAAGAACCTATTTTGAAGATGTTGGAATCACACACCAAACATCAGTTGTTAGAACTCCACAGCAGAATGGGGTAGTTGAAAGAAGAAACCGAACTCTTGTGGAAGCTGCTCGCACAATGCTAATCTATTCTAGTGCACCACTATTCTTATGGGCTGATGCTGTAGCCACTGCTTGCTTTACTCAAAACCGATCCCTAGTCCATCCGAGATTCAATAAAACCCCATATGAGCTAGTGAACAACCGTAAACCTGACATCTCTTACCTTCACATGTTTGGCGCTTTGTGCTATCCAACGAATGACAGAGAAGATCTAGGGAAGTTAAAAGCTAAGGGTGATATTGGAATCTTCATTGGATATTCAGAAAACTCGAGGGCATTCAGGGTGTATAATAGAAGAACGAAAAGGATAATGGAGACGATGAATGTGAAGTTTGACGAGATTTCACAAATGGCTTCTGAGAGATACGCTCTAGAACCCGCGCTTAATCCAATGGCTTCTAATCAAAATGGATTAGGACCCGCACCAAACAGTCAGACTTCTGGACACATCAGTTCAGGACTCGTGCCTAATGGAGCTCAGTCAACAAACACGGACAAACCTTCAGAACAAGAACTGGAAAATTTCTTCGAGTTAATGTTTGATGAATATTATGGTGGAACTTCGACAAATGCATCTCAACAACATTCCGCTACACCCGCTCAAAATCAACCACCACCACCACCACTGGATGCATCTACAACAATCGAAGCTGAAGCACCAACTACCTCAACATCATCTACATCTACTCAAGCCACTCCAGTACTTGAAACTGAACTACCAAGAGTTGATGAGCAAAATCAAAACACAAATTTTCAAGAAGAACCAACAAATAATTCAAACGATGTTGCGTTAGAAGAAGGAGAAGAAGTATTTGAAAACCCGTTTGCAATAGACTCTGTTGAATCTTCTTCAAGGTTACAAGAACCGTCTAACACACATACGTTAAACCCAAGGCACCCTTCTACGTTTCAATGGACAAAAGACCATCCAATAGAACAAGTTATTGGTGAACCTTCAAAGCCAGTTCAGACGAGGAGACAACTTGCCACCAATCTCTAATTGTGCATTTACATTTGCTCAATAAGCCTCAAAGAACTAAAGGACATTCGGGAAGCAATGGCAGAAAACCCTTGGATAGAAGCGATGCAGGATTCAATACCTGTTACATTGGGAACTTGTTGAACGACCACTTGATAAACGCGTTCTTGATCTCAAGTGGTTGTGGAAGAACAAACTGGATGAGGAAATGACTGTAATTCGTAACAAAGCTCGTCTCGTGGCTAAAGGATATCCACAAGAAGAAGGGATAGATTTCGAAGAATCATTCGCGCCTGTAGCTAGACTTGAAGCAGTCCGGATTTTCTTAGCCTATGCAGCTCACAAAAACATCACAGTCTATCAGATAGACATTAAGACAACTTTCTTGAATGGAACTCTGAAAGAAGAAGTGTATGTGAGTCAGCCAGAGGGATTCATCGACAAAGATCATCCAGACTACGTCTACAAGCTTAAGAAAGCCATCTATGGTTTAAAACAAGCTCCAAGAGCGTGGTATGACGAACTATCATCTTTCTTGCTCAAAAACAATTTCACAAAAGGAACGGTTGATGACACCTTGTTTATCAAAAAATTCAAAGATGATATTTTGATCGTTCAAATTTACGTGGACGACATAATTTTTGGATCAACCAATCCTAACCATTCAAAACATTTTGAAAATCTCATGAAAAGCAAATTTGAAATGTCCATGATGGGGGAACTAAAATTCTTTCTTGGTTTACAAATACATCAATCCCCTCGTGGTATTTTTATCAATCAAGCTAAATATACTATAGAGATTTTGAAAAAACATGGAATGGAAAATTGTGATTCTGTTGGTACTCCAATGGTCACTTCACCAAAAATTGATGCTGATTTGTTTGGTAAACCTGTCGATCCGAAGAAATATCGGAGCATGATCGGTTCTCTCATGTACTTAACTGCTAGTCGACCTGATATTCAATTTGCTGTTTGTTTGTTAGCACGGTTTTAGGCAAAGCCTACCAAACTTCACCTCAAAGAGTTTAAAAGGATTTTTCGGTACCTACGAAGAACCATTAACATGGGACTTTGGTATCCGAAGGATTCGGGGTTTAATCTAACAGCCTTTTCAGATGCCGACCATGCAGGAGATCAAGTTACTGCAAAAAGTACATCAGGTGGAGCACAATTTTTGGGTGAAAAGCTAGTAAGCTGGTCGTCAAAGAAACAGGATTGTACTGAGCTATCAACCGCCGAAGCCGAGTATGTGTCTCTATCTGCGTGTTGTGCCCAAGTTCTTTGGATGAGGACACAGCTCACAGATTATGGCTTTACTTTTGACAAAATACCTATGTATTGTGACTCAAAAAGTGCCATAGCCATCTCGTGCAATCCCGTACATCACTCTAAGACGAAGCACATCAAAGTCCGCTATCACTTCATCAAAGAACTTGTGGAAGAGGGTACTGTTGAATTATTTTTCGTTAAGACTGATTATCAACTTGCCGATCTATTTACTAAAGCCCTTCCAAAAGAAAGGTTTGACTATTTAGTTCGACGAATTGGCATGCGAAGCCTAACTCCTGAGGAGCTAGAACATCTTCTCGAATCTTCTTGAAAATGTTTTCAAAATCGCTTCGCTGTAAATATTTTTGAAAAAACAAAATACAAAATTTGAAAAACCAACAAAAACAAAATACAAAAATATAAAATTTCAAAAAAATACAAAAACAATAAAAAATCGAAAAATCCAAAAATATTCTTCTCACGACATGTCTCTCGTATAAATCAATATTCTGTACGTTTCTAGAAATGTCATTCAAAAATGATACGGACATGTACAGATGCTTGAACGGGAGTTCTTTAAAATGTTTTTCTAAAAACATGTCGTTTCTCAAAAGGTTCTTCACAATGGCTTTCGTATACTTCTGTACGAAACCCGGGCTTAAATGATGACTTCTGATTATTTCAAATCAAGGACTCGTATTTTCAAGGATGAAATCTTTTTCAAAAAGTTCGAGTCTAAACAAACGAAAAAGACTTCAAACAAAAACTCGTTTTCAAAATAGTAATCTTGAGCACTTTTTCAAGATTCATCAAAAGATTTTTCAAAATCTTTCAAATGAGTGCTCAAGATAACTCCCTCAAAACCCTTAATTGATTTTAAAATGTGCTATCATTAAGGGGGAGTACAAAAACAAAATTGTTCCGAATTCATGCAAAATGAAATCTGTCTTTCTCTCAAAAAGCTTTTTCTTAATCAGTTGATATCAAAAATATCACGATATGCTATTTTTGAGGGGGAGAAGACATGATTAAAATGTGATCAAAGATGTTTAAAGCTTGTGACTGAATCTCAAAAGAGCTCAACTCAGAATGTACCAATGAATTGACGAAGCTTAATATGTCAGTAATCGAAAAGACTTGTCCTGGACGGGTAATAATTTCAAGCTAGTCTAACTAGTGATGTAAGCGTGTCTCGAATAGGACTTGTCTGAGTAGAATGTACCGTATCGAGAGACTTTCTTTGGACTTGACCAGGACGGGTAATAACTTCAAGCTAGTCTAACTAGTGATGTAAGCGTGTCTCGAATTGGTCATGTTCACTGAAAGTGGATCAAATCAAAAAGTGCAAACTCCTCACGCATGTGTAAATTTCTTAAAAAATTCATGAGCACATGTGAAGGAGGAGTCCTTCAAAAGAAACAAAAACTCTCAAAGTGTCAACAAAATGTGTTTATATTCATAAACACTTTGAGAGATTTTCAATCAAAGGTTTCATGGCAATTATAGGATTCATGGAGTTATAAGGTGATTAAGGTTAGGGAAAACCGTCCTATGATCCGCCAGAGCCGGAGGGATCTACCCAAGGACAATTCCAATATATTAGAATTAGAAGTCCTTAGGTATGATTGAAAAAAGGAGAAAGTGAGAAAGGAGAAAGAAGGGGTTGAAGAATTAAAAAGAAAAGTTATGAAAAAGGGTGAAAAGAAATACCCTCCATATGTTCAACCTTAGGGCAGACACCGGGTTCAATTCATATGCTACTGGTTGTTACTAAGGTGACACCGGTATTGATGATAAAGACGTCATGGACCCAGTGACGCACTGCACTAAACCTTCTAGCCACTCAAGTTCTCTTAAAAGAGCTTGTTTCATTCTCACGGGGAACCAACATAATCTATCGACCTGTCTCTTAGAGATGGTTGATATTGAAGCAGGAGACCTCTCCCTAATCTCCGCATAGGAAACCAAATGTGCACTTATCGAGTCTAGAGCCCCGAGATTCATCAAAAGATCTCATAGGAACACATGATATTTCTACACTGGTTGTTCATCATTAAGGACGCCAAATGTAAACTTAAGAGTCCTACGCAGATCTTAGCAATCTGCCGAGAACGTTTATGAGAGGAATTACTTATGTATTTTCTCAATGATTGAACGGAAATTCCTGCCAGGGTTAACATCAAGCAGCCCTGACAGCAGGTCACTTCGGTAATTCTTTATGGGTTACGCTTAGTGTTCGCAGTGGTTTCAAACGGTCTACTGTCGTGGAGTGATCCCCAGCAACTCACCCAGTCATTGAGCTACTTAGTAGGTCTCGTAAGCTCTTTCGGGAGTATCTGATATGGGAACGGCCATGGTAAGGGTTAGAAGGAGTCTTCACACTATGCTGTTGACGATCTCTAATTCCTTATCTGTAAGTACCGGTTGATTTATTGCTAACTGTTTACCTGCAGCTATACATCATCTCCATGGCGTAAGATTCCACATGCTCATACATGCATCAACAAAGTCAAAGGAAAGTTCTCACAAAGATCAAAGGATAGCAATAGTCAAAGAAAGATTCTACGCCAAAAATAAGAATCTACAAAGTAACATGACAAAGATCAAATTGAAAGAACGGGAATAACAAATGTATGTATGACAAAGACTTAAGACGTATGAGCATGTTGGAATGGCAGAAAACCACCACAAACACAGAAGTGATGAAAGGCAGATGACATCATCGGATCACTTCAACAAACAATGAAGCAGGATGAACTGGAACTATGATTCATCTAGTGATTCTTAAAGACGTAAAGAGCTATGAATAATAAAGTTTAAAGACAAAGATGATGAGGTCGCGCAACCTCAATGACCAACACTTAGGGGGAGATTGTTAGAATAGTATTTTATTTATAAAAAGTGTCGGTCATTAACGTATTGTTATAGGTTGCTTTAGAATATCATTATGATGAAGTTTATGTGTATTATTCATGTTTTGTAAAAGTTTAAGGGCCATTAGTGTAATAATGTATAAGATAGATGATGCCCTAGACTTCAAGTATAAATACTCTTGTAAACCTCATTTGAGAGGTTGGTTCTCTTAGTGGTTCATTTAGTGTTAACAAGGTTATTATTCCACACACTAGAGTTCCCACTCTCTCTCTCTCTCTCTACTTACTTTCTCTCTCTAGGTTTAGGCTTGAATCATATGTGAAATAGGTTGTTCTACGGTCCTACACACACTGACATTGAAACTGAGTTTGTCAACCAACAACCCACTCAATTTTACGAAAGTATCGACATCAGTCAGCAAAAGAGTATTCCTCGAACACCCCAACAAAATGGAGTTGTTGAAAGACGAAATCGGACACTAGTTGAAGCTGCTCGCACTATGCTGATATTCTCTAAAACACCAATGTTTCTATGGGCTGAAGCTATTGCTACTGCATGTTACACTCAAAATCGGGCGTTGATACATCCTCTCCACAACAAGACACCATATGAGCTGGTGCATCGAAAAAAGCCTGATCTCTCCTCTGTTCATGTGTTTGGAGCCCTGTGCTATCCAACTAACGATAGTGAAAACTTAGGGAAGCTCAAGGCTAAGGCTGATATTGGGGTATTTGTTGGATATGTGCCAGATCGAAAGGGGTACCGAATCTATAACAAAATAACCCTACAAATCATGGAAAAGATCCATGTCACGTTTGATGAGCTGACAGAGCATACGGCTTCAGGACACACCAGTTCTAGACCCTCACCAAATCTTTTATCTCCTGGACGAATTAGTTTGGGACTTGTACAAAATACCAACCCTGTCACTCCTTACGTTCCTCCCACATGTGAAGAATTGAAGAAGTTATTTGACCCTATGTTTGATGAGTACTTCGGGTCACAGCAACCTCACGAACCTGAACAGCATGCTGCGAATCCTAATGATATGGCTGTAGATGCCCCTCATGCCAATAATGGTTCATCCCACTTCCATATCTCTTGATCTGGATGCTCCAGAATGTAGCAATTCTCAACATGTGTAAACGTGCCATCATTTTCTGAACATTAAGGAATGACAGCAGAAAATTCATGTAAAGTTA
The DNA here is from genome assembly GCA_030686995.1 of Artemisia argyi. NCBI lineage: Eukaryota > Viridiplantae > Streptophyta > Magnoliopsida > Asterales > Asteraceae > Artemisia > Artemisia argyi. The sequence continues at coordinate 173,390,080 of CM060682.1, read as the reverse complement.
ATCCTTTTGCACCACCTGAAGATGAACCATTTGCAAATGTATTCGCTCCTGAATCCTCCAACGAAGCATCATCCTCAGTAGAATCCAACACTGCTATATCAGTTAACTACCCTCAACCTCATGAACATCTCAGAAAATGGACCAATGATCACCCTATTGTCAACATCATAGGAAATCCCTCACGACCAATGTCCACCAGAAAACAACTTGCTACCGATGCCTTGTGGTGCTTCTTTAATTCCATTCTATCCAAAACCGAGCCCAAATATTTCAAGGATGCTTTATCTAAAGAATGATGTGTAGAACCGTAGAGGGGGGTGAATACGGTTTCTTAGGCTTTTAAGACGTTTTAGAACTTTAAGCCACAAAGAAACCAAGTGGTTGTGTAATCAATCCAAACAACAACAAACATAAACAAAGTATATAAAGCGAGTAAAGAAGGACACCACGATATATACTGGTTCAGGATGGGGGGTTTATACCATCCGTAAGTCCAGTTGCGAATCCACGACTCTGATACTATTCACTAGTATAATCCTTTTGGTGGACTACAAACCGTTACAATTCACTCCACCGATATTCACCAATATCGATGCTAACAAAGAAGGAGTTACTCTCACGGTATTCCGCTCTCGGAAACCACCCAAAAGAATCTCGCGATTCGACTTCACCTAAGGATCACAAAGATCACTACCCAGACTTCCACCCGGAAGTATCAAACCCCAACTAGATCCCCAATGATCTAGGCTTGGTCACCAAGACACAAGACTTCCCTTACAAACAAATGAAAGTATAAATGTTTGTTTATCAACCAAGTCTTAACCTAACCTAGAGACTCGATTGTAATAGAAAGGGTATAAGAAAGAAGACCCTCGACACAATCACAAGAGTGGATTAGGTTCTTGTGATTCTTCCCTTGCAAAGATATGTGTTCTTTCAAAGATGTTAGTATGAAAATCAAGAACACAAGATTAGAGATAGAAAGATTTGAGAGTGTTTAGAGAGAAAGAATCTAGAGAGAAAGAATAATGGCAAGAGGTGAGGAGTACAAGAGACAAGGGTGGTATTTATAGAACAAGAACCCAAACTTGGGAATTTTTACCGATGCCGGCGCGTCACCCGCTCGTCAGCGCGTGGGCAGCACACCAGGCTTCTTTAAACTTTCCCAAGTGTTGGGTGTTTGGATCTTATAAATACCTATCCTTGCTAAACCCCCAATTGTACTTCAGATAAAACCTTAACATTAATCATTCTAAGGTTTGCCAACTCAAATAGCCAATTTGGAAAATGTTTTGTGAAGTGTTTAAAGAGAAACCAAATTACCAAGGGTTTAAAGTGTAGATAAGGTAATTTGGAAGGGGTAGAAGTGTATCTCCTCACATGGCATAAAAAATAGAGAAAGAATATGCCAAGGAATATTCCAATGCTTGGGGGCAAGAATGAGATGGAGGGTTGAGATGAAATTGTTTGAATTTGATGGCTAGGATCAAAGGGAGCCTCCCTTGGTTTTGAAACAATATGGCATGTGTGGAATGTGAATGGTTGAGATGAATTCATTTGAAATGAATGGCTAAGATCAAGCATGCCTAGGTTAGGGTTGAGAAGGATATTCCAAGGAATATGCTTTGCTTGGGGGGAAAGAAGAAATGGAGGGTTGAGATGGTTTCATTTGAAATAGATGGTGGAGATCAAAGAGAGCCTCCTTTGCTTGGGGAAGAAGTGTGGATCAATGGTTGACATGGTTTTGGTTTGAATTCAATGGCTAGGATCAAACACATTTGGTGGTATAGGGAAGAGGGATTGGATGGATGGTTGAGATGTATTTGATTTGAATTCAATGGCTAGGATGGGAGGAGCCTTATTAGGATTTCAAATAATTCCCCATGTGTTATAAATGAAGGGATTAGATGTGTTGTAAGGGAATGGATGGTTTAGATATAGTGTGTAAGGGAATATGTAAGGGTGTAAGAGATTGTGTAAGAGAATATTTGATTTGGATATGATTGGTTTTGTCTTTTGTTTAAATGGGATTAAGAGAAGATTAAGACATAATCTAATTGTCATTAAGAAGAAAAGGTTTAGACAATTAAGATTATAAGTTGAGAAAATCATAGGTTACTTATAAGTTCAAGTAACACAACGTCGAGAATCCATAGTTTCATATCTCGTGACTTTCCACGACTCGACGTTCTCAACTAATACCTTGGTTCAAACAAGTTAAGTGCTTTGCCTTGATGTAAAGCATAACCCAAGTGGGAAAGGATGCGTTTACACAAAGTGACCTTTTACTTAGTTTGACCAATAACGGAGTAAACCCGTTACGTAATTAGAGAAGACGTAAGCACGGGATATGAGCATATGGATGCTTCAACACAATGTCACGTGAAATATATAAGCTCCCTAGGTTTAGAAAGGCCTTGGCTAGAGGCGATAGTTAGGAAACATGAGTTGGCATTTTCCCGTAAATGGGTGTTTTAAAAGTAGGAACTCTTAAGTCTCAAAACTCGTTTCGAGTGTTCTCAATTAAGCACATAACATATTCATACCTGTATTGAAAGATCCACATTTGTCGGGTAAAGGGAAAGCCGACTTTCAAAATTTGCCCGGAACCATACAGACTCCTGGCGCGTCACTCGCGCGTTGACGCGCGGGCAGCGCGCTAGGAGCAGACATTGGCTCTGGCGATTTTAAGATAACGTTTGTTATTTTATGTGTTTCAATGGTTTGTTTGTCATCATTAAAACATAAAGAGATCTTGATCATGTTGCCTCAACATGCTGGTTCATAGCAATGCAAGAAGAGATCCATGAGTTTGATCGACTTGATGTATGGGAATTGGTGCTGCCACCAGAATGCGCAATGATTATCACACTCAAGTGGATCTTCAAAGTAAAACTCGATGAGTATAGTGATGTTTTGAAAAACAAGGCACGACTAGTTGCAAAAATACAGTCAACAAGAGGGAATAGACTTTAAAGAATCGTTTGCACTGGTTGCTCGTATCGAAGCCATTAGAATCTTCCTTGCCAATGCTGCTAGCAGTAATATGATTGTTTACCAAATGGACGTTAAGACTGCTTTCCTGAATGGAGATTTGAAAGAAGTGGTCTATGTTACACAACTTGAAGGCTTCCTGGACCCTGAATGACCAAATCATGTGTATCGTTTGATGAAAGCGCTGTATGGTCTAAAACAAGCTCCTAGAGCATGGTACGATACTTTGTCCAAGTTTCTTCTTGCAAACCGATTCACCAAGGGTGCTGTTGATCCTACCTTGTTCACTAGGAAGACTGGAAACCATTTGCTTGATGTCCAAATTTATGAAGATGATATCATCTTTGCATCATCCGATTCCAGTGAATGTGATCGATTTGCACAAGAAATGAGTTCCAAGTTTCAAATGTCTATGATGGGACAAATGTCTTTCTTCTTAGGGTTACAAATCTCACAAAATCCAAGCGGCATCTTCATTAATCAAGCCAAATATGCTAATGACATTCTGAAGAAATTTGGTTTTGATTCAAGTGACTCAGTTGACACTCCAATGGTTGAAAGATCCAAACTTGATGACGATCCAGCAGACTCACCTGTCGATCAAACCAAATACAGAAGCATGATTGGATTGTATCTCACAACAAGCAGGCCATATCTTCTATTTGCAGTTTGTATGTGTGCTCGGTATCAATCAAAGCCTACCAAAAAGCACTTAGAAGCTATTAAGAGAATATTTAGGTATCTTCAAGGGACCATTCACATGGGTCTCTGGTATCCTAAAGATAATGCAATGGCTCTCACAGCTTACTCAGATGCTGACCATGCGGAGTGTCAAGATACACGTAGAAGTACATCAGGAGGTGCTCAATTTCTGGGTGACAAACTTGTAAGCTGGTCATCCAAAAAGAAAATGTGTACATCGATATCATCCACAGAGGCTAAATACATTGTCATGTCCTCGTGCTGTGCTCAAAATTTTTGGATGAGATCACAACTATCTGATTATGGGTTTAACTTCAACAAAATTCCGATGTACTGTGATAACAAAAGTGTCATTGCTTTCTGCCGCAACAATGTCCAACACTCTAGATCCAAGCATATTGACATCCGTCATCAGAGAACAAGTGGAGAAAGGGGTAGTGAAACTCTACTTTGTGAGGACAGAGTTTCAACTGGCTGATATCTTTACAATGGCTCTCTCTCGAGAAAGATTCCAATTCATTCTTCCACGACTTGGGATGAAGAGCCTCACGCCAGAAAATCTTAAGTGTCTTCAGGCAGAAAATGAAGAGTGAAGGATTGCTTCCACATATCCTTTGTACATAGCTTATCACAAAAAGAAAATAGAAAATTATAAAACCTATAAAAAACCATAAAAATCTGAAAAACTACAAAAATCCAAAAATATTCCTCTCACGACATGTCTCTTGTGTAATCAATATTATGTACGTTTCTAGAAATGTCATTCAATAATGACACGGAATCATACATATGCTTGAGCAAGAGTTTTTCTTTTTCAAATAATGTTTTTCTAAAACATGTCGTTTCTCAAAACATTCTTAAAACAATGGCTTACAGTCATATCAAGCTATAACCCGGACTTCAAAATTATGGCTTGCTATTACTTCGGATAGCAACCCATTTTTCAAAATGGGGAAAAAACATCGCCAAAAAGACGGTTGTTCCTTTTACCGGTTGAAGTTCACCTGGGCATGGATTACTTTATATCCATGTTTCCTCGATCTGATGTACGCTTCAGTGCATCATTTCTTGTATAAGAAGAGAAATCTTCTTTTTATCACCAATACTTTCCCTTCTATGATTTTTCCGGAAAAGTATTTGTGCAACACTTGGTGGTACCATGAAATTTTGATTGAAAATCAAACTGAATCCACATTTTGATAAAATTTTTCACTCAATCAATGACATCAATTATTTTTGTTTTAACATCCGTCTTTGATTGAGGGGGAGAGTGATTTATCAAAATTTTATGTATCATCAAAACTCTCCACTTTGTATATAATAAGCAATAATGCATTTTGTGATGGTTATGTGTTAGTATGAGAATATTTAAAAGAGTTTTTCGTTAAAACTTCAAATCTTTTGTAAACTCATCAATTCTGACACATAACAACCTCCCTCACAGATTGAGGGGGAGCAGAAAAAAGTTCCTTTTATCAGAAATTTTCAAAACTGACCGCATTTCTCTCCCAAACTTTTCTAACTTATTTAAATCAATTGAGATCCAAAATATTGAAAGATTTGAAATTTTTGATCGGGGGAGTGGATGTGATTTAAATATGAAATCTGATAATTAAATGTGATCTTTTGGACTCAATAATAGGCTCCCACGTATGTGCTAAAATCTTTTGAATATCGATGCACATAATGAGGGGGAGCAGAAGGCATTTGTGGAAAAATATCTAAGACCGACCAGTTATCTTTATGCACGGAGTTATAAGGATGGTTAAGGTTAGGTATGAGTTCCCATGATCCACCAGAACCGGAAGGATCTTCCCAGGGATAATCCTCTAGATAGATTAGAAGTCCTTAGGAATGATTGAAAAAAGGAGAAAAGTGAGAAAGGGAAGAGTGCCGACTGAGATAGAGCTAGGACTGGAACAAACCCAACAAGGTTCTAGTGATGAAGTCTTGGTAAGCACAGAAGGGGTTGAAGAATTAAAAAGAAATGAAATGAGAAAGGGTGAAAAGAAATAGCCCTCCAAATATTCAACCTTAGGGCAAAAACCGGGTTCAATTCATATGCTACTGGTGGTTACTCAGGTAACACGGGTATTCAAGACAAGACGTCATGGATCTAGTGACGCACTGCACTAAACTTTCCAGCCACTCAAGTTCTCTTAAAAGAGCTTGTTTCATTCTCACGGGGAACCCTGTGCAATGTATTGACCGCTCATTGCGAGCTATGTTGATTCCTAAGCAGGAGATGCCTCCCAAGTCTCCAGGAGCGGATCAAAACACACTATTGAGTCTAGAGCCAAAGAGATCATCCATATCTCATTAGGACACACTTTCAATATGCTTACTGTTTCATACACCGTGAAAAGTAAGATAATATATTAAGAGTCCTACGCATTATCCTTGTGGTATTGCCAGAACATCTGAGTGATATGCAATTATTTACAATGAAGATGGAAATCCTTATAGAGTGAACATCTTTCAAGCTCTTGGTAGGTGACATGTGAGATCCATCTAGGATGAATGATCAAGTGACAACTGGAAAGCAACAATGGGGTGATTCAACATTGAATCAAACTTGTTCCAGGAAATGGATTGACGAATACTTTCGCAAAAACCTTTCAATGTGCTCACCAACTAATCTTCGAGCACATTGATTGTGTATAATCTTTCAAACAAAAGTATTTTTGATGGAAATGTGATTCAAAGTATAAAACTCTCGTCGTGTCTCAAAAATGTTTATTAAGTGACACGCGAGTGATTTCTATAAATCTATTTCTCATCAATCAGTGAATATCAATTCACCGATTCACTCTATCGTGCTGTCTGCTTTGAGAAGTTCCGGTATGAGAACATGCTTAGTATGAAGATTCCGAAGAGGATTCTTTGAAAGATTCATTACTACAAGCTGGAAATTCCTGTCAAGGAGAGTCTTCTTTAAAAGAGACTCTACCTGATCACAGGCGGTTCTCACCGAACCAGAGGGTAGTTTGTCCTCGCAGAATGAATGACAAAGCCATATTCGTTCTCTATCTTTATTGCTAACTATTTTTTTCTCAAGAACATATAAAGATGGCGATGGCGATACCCAATTCCAGCTGAATCGTGTCATTCCATATCTCATGCTCACACTGACCACGTATTCTGAATGAAGATCATATTTGTCTAGAGACTTGCAATAATGAAAGTTGAAGAGACTAACAACAATGTTTCCGCAACTCTAATGAAAAGTCTCCTAATCCAGAAGAGCGTGAGCATGACGGTCCAATATGCACTATACCACATAAAGGAAAGACCACAAAGGATGAGCTTGGAGATATACGTTGGCTGATGATCTCAATGAGTGCTCAAAGATCACACATTCCAAAGGAACATGGATCACAAGATCATTGCTTGGTGTACAAAGTGAGCCAAAAGTAAAGAATCAGAAACTACGAGCTACAAGATCAAAAGAATTCTTAAAGAACAAAGATCTTAATTTCTAAGGTGACCTCGCTTAGGGGGAGATTGTTAGGAATACAAATATTCCTATAGAAGACTCGGTCACCTAATTGATGTAATAGCATTTAAGTTAGCTCGTAGTTAGTTAATTATATATTAAGTTAGATTAAGTAACACCGTAGAGGAAGGACGGGTCTTTACCCACTGTATACCTGATCCACAGCCCGGGAGTGGGCATTTTATTTGTATGTATAAATACCGCTCTCCCACCAAGGGAGAGGGTTGGACCTTTCATTTGAAGTAATCTAATCTTTCTTATTTTCTCTCATTCTCTAAAGGTTCCAATCTATTTCTTCTTCCTCTTCTAACTTAAATGCCACATTACCACTTTGTGCATCATGTTTGTGACTTAGTGTTTATCCTACAGTCTTGACATCCATTTGGTAGACCGTCATATTCTTGCTGGCAGCATTAGCGAGGAAGATTCTGATAGCCCTTAGTCGAGCAACCGGTGCAAATGATTCCACAAAATCTATGCCCTCATCTTGAAGATATCCCTTAGCAACAAGCCGTGCCTTATTTTTCAGAACGTCACCATGCTCATCAAGTTTCACTTTATAGATCCACTTAAGAGCAATAATCATTGCACAGTCTGGAGGTGGTACTAATTCCCATACTTGAAGTCGATCGAACTCGTGAATTTCTTCTTGCATCGCGTTAAGCCAACAGTCTTTAGAGATAGCAGTCTTGAAATTTTTGGGTTCGACTTTGGATAGTTCAAAATTATAAAAGCACCACAAGGCATCAGTGGCAAGTTGTTTACGTGTGGATACCGAACGAGAAGGATTCCCAATAATACTATCAATCGAATGATCATTAGTCCATTTTCAGAGATGTTCATGTGGTTGAGGGTAGGGAACTGATTCAGCCGTGTTAAGATCCCCTAAAGAGGATGCCTTCGAAGGAGATTCCGGAGCAAATGTGTTAACGAACAGAGCATTTTCAGGAGGAGCATAAGGATTCACTTCTAAAGAATTGTCAACTGTAGTGCTTTGATGTACGAAAAGAGATTGAATGTTCGACGATGATGGTGAATGACTTGTTGATGGTGCATCTTGATCAATTAAAGTAGAGACAGATGGACCGTTTTTGTCGTTTGGAACATGAGCTGCATCAGCTGGTGCTACAGGTGTATAAACAGTTGGTGGCTCAAAATATTCATCAAACATCGGATCAAACAATATCTCTAAATCCTTACTGGTATGGGGCACATAAGGAACTGCAGGAGTGAGTTATTGTACAAGACTTGAACTGATTGGTCCAGGAGACAATAAATTAGGTGAAGGTTCGGAACTTGTATGTCCAGGAGCCATTTGCTCAGCCAGCTCATCGAATGTCACGTGAATGGTTTCCATAATTTTTCAGGTTCGTTTGTTGTATATTCGGTATCCCTTACTGATGTGTTGGATTGTGGTCTACACAAAAGTTTTACTTCTCAAGGGATCTTGAGAAGCTTACAATCCTCACCAGGCAGTGTACCTGACCGACGTAGTATAGTGAAGTGGCAAGTACCGGGGGATTGATCATTCTCCACAGGGAATAGTGTTCGTTAGGATTGAAATTGATCTAACTAGGTCTAGAGGTGTGGGATGATTCTTTTTGTATTTCTATATTTTATGGAAAGCAAGTACTCGGTTTTTGGAAGACTGAGCGGAATTAGTTGCTAGTTGTTGGGAATTACACTAACAGTTACCACTGTTAAGCAAAGTTGAAGCCACTGTTGAAGAATTGGACTAACATTGGAAACTCATTACCACTGCTAGTACAATATATTACCACCGCTACAGGATAATTGTTAGGAAACGTGTATTAGATAAGTATAGAAAAGATCTCGTGTATATTCTATCATTCTAGGTTTATACTGATCTTGTAAAGGACTCCTTGTGTCCTATAGAAGGATGTCCTAGGTTTAGGTTTAGATATACGTATCAATTAGCTAAAGCTTCAAGGTTGTAACCCTAGTGATAAGCATTCGTATTATTATCTTGAATAATATTGAAGCTAATCGTTTGTTTAATCCTTTGTTCATTCTGTTATACATTCATACAATTCATACACATTACTAAAACACATCTTCTAAAGTACTTTGTAGTAAATTCCACGTGCTACAAAGTATACACTCAAAGTATCTATCTAACACAAGGTGTGTGTTTAGATCCATCACTAGTCAACTAACCCAAACAATTACTTAAACAAATAAAATAAAATAAACAAGAAAATAAAATAGTGACAGACTTCTAATTTGAGAAAAACGTGTTTACTTAGATTTCACTACTCCCTAGTTAACTTTTATTGATTAATTGGTTTGTCACAATTGCATAGGTGAAGGGTTGCATTCCTTAATACCATTCGTCAGGCAGTGTACGATCTTCCCCAACTCTATAAGCTTCTATCTCTTCCTATGACGACACGTTTAGTTACCTATCATGACCTCATTAATAGTTACTTTTGCATTAAATACAACCAATAAAACCGTAGCACACATCCAATTACGTTTCTTAAGACGTTCAAGCAAGTTATCGTATAGGAGATTAGCCAGTTTTCTTAAGCCTAAAGCTAAAATCAATCACCCACAACAATCAATGACAAACCAACAACCAATAATCAATAACTAGGTTTCATTAGATCTAAGCAAACACAAACAAACCTAAGCTAACATTTTAAATGAAAGAAAAGCATACAATATAATCAAACGACACATAGACATATTGAATGATTAAAGGATAACTTATCTTCAATTGAACATGGAAGAAAAGAGGGTTTGAAACCCTAAAATAGCTACAAAAGTCGACTAGGGTTCGTACCCTAAAGTTCCCTACCAAAAGTCCTCTCTTATGAATGAAAACTTGAAAACTATACATAGATTTACATGGGTGACGGCGTCACCTTTTGATGGCTGACACCGTCATCTCGCCACGGCTAGGGTTTCTTGTCGTCTAATCCAACTTCTTAACGCCGTCTCTCTCTATGTCTTTTGGGCCGTCACGCTTTAGTGTGATACGTGACGGCCTACTCCTGGTAGAACGTGACGCCGTTACGTGTTAAGTCTCAATTTCTCTTCTGGCGCGTCAAGTGTAAATGTAATTTCCACCTCTTGTCATATAAGCTGACGCTATCTCCTTGAACTTTATGACGCCGTCAGGTGAAAATTTCAGCATGGATTCTTGACTTTGTCGTTTTCTTCACTTTTTGCTCCAAAAAAGTCCAAAATGCTTCCTTTTCCAGAATTATCCTTAAAAGTACCTAAATTGACAAAAGAAATGATTTAGGGTAATAATTGATCACATTATCACGACTTAGGGCTTAAAGGTCCCCTTAAAAGCGTAACAAATTTCGCCTCGTCAAATACACTTACACTTGGGATTTGCTTGTCCTCAAGCAAATGAGCTTTTATTCTAATCAAAATACAAGCTAGGGGTCATTTAACATTAATATAAAAGTAAATACAACAAATGATCATTCTACCTTAATCAAAATAAGCACGGAGATTATACACTAGCACCTCACAAATAGTATTTGGATACTCTCATCTCTCGGGTGTTATAAACCTAAATATAACTAATGGAAATGGAAAAATATCACTCACTACCTGTCATAGCAAATAAGTTACCATTGGCTTGGGAAAGGATCGAAAACCTCCACCACTTGGCGTAAGCACCTAGGAAAACTATCAAAGAGCTCTTTTTAAAAGGTTATAACGTTAGGTGTAGGGATATGGAAAACACGATTTGTTGGATAAATGGATATTTTACTGGTGGCAGGCTAATTATCTTAGTTAATTACACGTACAATGCGGCGTTGCTAAGCCAAGACTCAACTCAACTTAGGCTAATCATAAAATAACATAAACTTAAATAAACATAAAAGGAAACGGGATGGCAGTCCGTATGTTTTTTTCTTTTTCTTTTTCATTTTTCTTGATTTTTACGATTTTTTTTTTATTATTTTTTATTTTATTTTTTTTTTTTTGCATACACTCTTGCCCTACCATCCAAAATAATACATCAAGGGGGCTCGGTTCTTCCCTTTACACTTGAACTTTGACATACTTTATATGTAACTAATCTAATGACTTGAATTAAGATAATCAAAACACTTGGAGTACTTTAAAATATTTGCGCACATATGGGGGTAATAGTTGGCATTCTTCCCCATTACTCTATAACAATAGTACTTTACCCATGAGTCTCAATCGTCTCAAAACAATATGTACATGATATGACTCGACTTAGCAACCATGTAATCAATTAGACAATTAACAAAGGGTTAAAACAAATGTTATGACAATAATGCACTAAAGATGAGTGCATACAAGGAAGGCTAAGATGATTTGGGTGTACATTTGGGGGTGGATTGTAAACAAATTCTTCCTTTAAGTAAAATTCTTAAAGTTAGAAACGAAAAAGATAGGCTCTGAGGGGTGTACTAGGGGTATCGTGTACTAAAAATGAGTACATCACAAAGGTGTGAGAAAATTACTTGACCAATGAAGTCAATGTAATTATAAAAAGAAACAGGCTTAAAAACATAGGTTATCCCAATGCCTCTTAACATGTAGTAATTCCAACTACACGAATGTAGTCTCACATGTGGTCTCGGAATGAATCACTAACACAAGTTTGTTGGATCGATATAAACTCTGACCAAACTGTTAGGAATACGTTTATTCATATGAAGACTCGGTCACTCCGAGTATAGTTTAGCATGTTGTAGCTCGTAGTAGTTATCATATTAGTTAGTACGTAGTTTAGAGTTAGTTAGTATTTGTGGAGTCGGGTAGGGTCTTTACCCACTGTCAGCCCGCTTCACAGCCCGTTTCAGGGGGCGTTTTATTGTAACTATAAATACCCCTTGCCTAGCTTGGAAAGGGTTGGACCTTTCACACATATTAATCTAACATCTCTCTAGTTTCTCTCTCAAGAAAAAGGCTCCCAACTTCTCATCTAATTTTCTTCTCATTCGATCCATATCACACAAAACCATACGTGTTTATCATTATGAGTATCCTACAATTGGTATCAAGAGCCATGGTTTCATCTTAGGGATTGTTTGTACTCGAATTTGGTGCTTGGTCTTGTGGTCTTTATTTGGTTCGATTTGTATCACTTGAAAACATCTTGATTTGACTTTGTTTTTGGTTAGATATGTTTTATAGTTGTACTTTCATGATTAGGATGGTCATATGAACTTGGTTTAGTGGTTGGGTATCTAGTTTCTTGTGTTTATTGGTGATTTTGAGCAATTTCGAGTGTATTTTGTAAGTATTTCTTGGTAGAGAGTTGCTTTTTGGTGAATGATTCTTCATAGAGAGTTGCTTAATTTTGGTAGCGATTTTATTAGTTTTGGTAGAGATTTGATTGTTTTACTATACTTAGAAAAGAAGACAAAATCGCTAGAAAGCGACCTTTTTGTCCAGAATTGTAGAGAGTTGCTGCTAGAGAGTTGCTACTAGAGAATTGCTGCTAGAGAGTTGCTGCCTGAGAGTTGCTAAACCAGAGAGTTGCTAAACCAGATGGTTGCCATTCTAGAGAGTTGCCATTCTAGAGAGTGGGTTTTCAGCGAATTGTCATTCTAGAGAGTTGCCATTCTAGAGAGTTGGTTTTCAGCGAGTTGCCATTCTAGAGAGTTGCCATTCTAGAGAGTCGCCATTATAGAGAGTTACTCATTCAAAGAGGTGCCATTCTATCGACTTGGTTTTCAGCGAGTTGCCATTCTAGAGAGTTGCTCGTTCAGTGAGTTGGCATTCAGCGAGTTGGTCATTCAGCGAGTTGACCAAAGTTGACTTTTTACGTCAAAACATCAAATGACCAAAATTTCATCATAAAAACTTGCATTAACCAAACCTAATCACAACTAAACAACATATCTCTGTCCATCAAACGATCATCACACAATCTCTAATCATTGTGCCAATTCAACAGTCATTATAACACATATCAAGCATCATTGTTTCTCGGTTTTAATCATAGACTTATAAAATCCCGTGCACAATCACATCATGTCTACTACTTCAGACTCTATCAGATATGAGGTACTCAGATTGTATGAAATGATTAAACATAAGATTCCTAATAATGGACAACCGATAAACGTGTTTGATTATGTGAGTGCCAATTGGAATTCTTTGTGCTCATATTCATAAGAGAGAGTAAGTGAACAGCCACAACAATTGCCTCAAGATGCAAAGGAAAGATGCATAGAAGGCTTTCGGCAACTTCGTTTACACCTCTCGGTACTTTCTTAGGGAACTAGCTTCAACATAGGATTCGAACGTGCATTTGCAATACTCTTTGGTCAAGATGTTCATATTTTCACAAGCACAATGATTCTTAACTTAGATAAATTACAACAACAACTTAACCAAGGAGAATCTTCCAAAATTGGATCCCTGGCTGCCCTTTGTGTGATGAACGAACAACTCCAAGTGTTCATCGATTCGAAATTCACTATGAATTATGACTACGATAGTCATATGACAAAAAAGTGTTTTGCTGATAATACGGGAATCGAGGTTGACATGTTTAGAGTTACACTACTCCAACTCATGGATAATCTTAAGAAGTTCATTGAGGAGAGAGCACAAGACAAACCTAACTGTGACATCAAGATGAATGAAAGTCGGGTGCAATCAAGAGATATCAATGTTGATTCGGGTAAATCATCAGATGTTGGATCAATTGTCACTGAGTACAGAGGAACAGAGACAGAGAAGCTTAACCCAAGTAGCAGTTCAACAACCCGTGGTACACATGATGCGGATGCAGATATCAGACCGGTAAATGAATAGGTGTCATGTGCTAAGGTACTCGAATTGTGTGACATGGTTGATGAACAAAAGATTCCTAACAAAGTTCAACCGACAAACGATGTCAATTTAGAAGTTGTGGACATGGGAAATAGCAATGTTATCCCATGTGAACAACATGTGAAACACAACGAAGTGTCTGTTGAACCTTGTTGTGCATCTTTTGTTCTAAATGATGATTATGTGTTGCATGAGAACACTGCCTTTATCCTTGATGACTCTTTGACCACTAGACTTAACATCCTTACGGATCAGGTGGTAATGTACGAACAACGTGCTAGATTTGAACTCACTGAAAGTGAGCAGAACATGGAATGGCAAATGCGTGCTTACATATCTGAAAATAATATTAAGCGAGAAACATTGAAAAAGGAGTTACAATCTTTGCAAAAACAACTGGATCAAACTGTTAAACAAAAACAAGAGATTCAAAAGGGCATAACCACACTCAAACACGATTTCAAAGATAAAGAAACAAAACTTCTAAATGATTTCTCTAATCTTAAAACACTGAAAAATAAACTGGAAGAAAAATTGTACACGCAAGGCCAAACCATTCAAACTGCTCAAATGAAGCAAAGACATAGGAAACTAAGTGATGAACATAGTGATAAAGACATAGATAAACCTAAGACCAACTTCCTTAGGAACGGTATAGGTGCTCAGCCTGCTTTATATGATGCAAATATTATGCTTGAGCCTGATCATGCCCCTCCTGATGTGAGATCCTATGACGAGATTGATGAGATGGAAGATAGAACTAGGGAAATACTTGTTGAGCAATTAAAGGATCCCCTGTGCATTGCTAATACTATTGTGTTTCACTATGATTATACTGATGATAATCATTCAGCCATTTTTGTTCCTCAAAAGAAAATCCTTCCTGAGAAAGGTTTTTGGAATATTGACTTAGAGAAAATGAAAGCTGAAAGACTTGTGGGTAACACACGTACTATTTTTAAGACAGCTGACCCAACTATTTATCCTCTGAACACACCCAAGCACCTTGTACCATTTACTCTTCCCACACAGTGTAATAATCTAATTGGATTATACGTTCTATGTCAACTATTTAATGATTTTGATAAAACATGTAAAAAGAGAATTACACCAACGGGGATTACTGAGGGGGGAAGGGGATTTGAGCAAACAAAACGGTGTTACCTAACTGAAGTCATGCCATTTTTTAATCTTCTCAAAGAACATTTTGAGGGTCTTACAAAAAACAATTAATAATGATGTGACTGAAATGAAAAAGGTCTTCAAAGATGTGAAAAATGAGGGTAAATAATTGGCAATTGATCTCAAATATAGTGAAATTGACAGAAAAAACATTCTCATTATGAATGAAAACTTGATTGCTCATTGCATTGCACAAGATGTATTCTACACTGTCACCAACTCTGCATTATCTGCTCGTCAATTTCATGAGATGTCGGTTACATTGAATGTTTTCCATAATCGTGTTGTTGAGCTTGAGGGGGAGAATTTCAAATTACATCAAAAAATTCAAAATGACGACCATGATAACATGTTCAGGCATTTCTCAAAACAAGAAGTTGATAATCTTAACTTACAGTTAAAGTATCAACATCTAGAAGAAAAAAACCAAAATCTCAAATGCCAAGAGATCTTCGGATGCTCCTGAACTTGATACATGTTTTGAATTAGCCAAATGAGATGAAAAAATTCAAGCTCACACGAACATGATTAGAAAGTTGAGGGCACAAATTTCCCAATTGAAGTCAAACAACAGTGATGTGATTGGCACCCAAAAACCACAGTCTATAGGTTCTCAGAATTCTCAATTTCAAAATGATGAGGCAAAAAATGAACCACTTTTAAGGGGTCATTTAAGCCTGGAATTGAATTTATTTGATCAAATATTGCCCTAAATCGTTCCTTTTGTAAATTTAGGTACTTTGGGAGTAAATTCTGGAAAAGGAAGCAATTCAGACGTTTTTGGAGCATAAAAGTGAAGAAAACGGCAAAGTCTTAATTTTCCATGCTGAGAACAGTACCTGACGACGTCAAGAGGAAGATCCTGACGGCGTCAAGAGTAAAAACCATGACGACCCAGTGAAATCCTGACGGCGTCACAACAAGGGCGTCAAGACTTATTTTGGTGACGACCTGCATAAGGTGTATACATGACGGCGTCAGACCCAGATCTAGGCAGTCCGAGAAACTATTTGGCGGCGAGATGACGGTGTCAGACATTTGTTCTTGACGCCGTCACCCATCCAAATCTATATATAGTTTTCTATTTTTCATTCATAAAAGAGGAACTTGTGTGGAGAAAACTACGGCCGAACTTTGTAAATCCTAGGTCATATTTGACAGTGTTTTCAAGGGTTTTCATCCCTTGAATCCTTTCATGTTCAATTAAGATAAGTCTTCTCTTAATTCATTCAATATGTCTATGTGTTGTTTGAATTTATCTTATGCTTGTCTTGATTTCAACATACTAGGCTAGATCTATCTTGTGTTTGCTTAGATGTAATGAAACCTAGATGTTAATTATGTGTTGATTACTTGTTTATGGTTATATTGGATGAATGATTTCAATGTTAGGCTTAAGAAAACTGGCAGATCTCCATTGTGTAACATGCTTGAACGTCTTAGGAAACATGAACTGATGTGTACTAGGTTTTATTGGTTGTATTTAATGCATGAGCAAATTCTAGTGATCCCATGTTAGGAGCTTCTTAGCCGGCTCGACATAGGAGTGAAGTAGGCGCTCATAGGATTGGGGAAGTAAGTACGCCACCCCATGAATGGTATTAAGGAATACAATCCGTCATCCACGCAACTATAACAAGTAATTAACGTGTAAAAGATATCTAGGGAGTAGTGAAATCTAAGTAAACACAATTATCCCATATATTGCTCACAACTCTAGTATAATTTAGTTTATTTTCATTTTTAGTATTTTAGTTTGATTGCATCCTTAGTATTGGGTTAGTTGACTAGCAACTAATTCCGCCAAACTCCTTCAAACTCGAGGTTTTTACTTGCTTTCATAAAATATAAAAAAATACAAAAAGAATTATCCCTCATCTCTAGACCTAGTCTTTAGGTTTTCCAATCCTAGCGACACTATTCCTAGCTGAACGATCAATCCCCCGGTACTTGTCATTATACTATACTACATCGATCAGGTACACTGCCTGGTGGGGGTTGTAAGCTTCTCGAGATCCCTCGAGAGGTAAAGCCTGGTGCAATCCCTACGCATCAAGTTTTTGGTGTCGTTGCCGGGGAATAGTTATTGTTTAGGTTGAAATTTATTTTGATTAGGTCTACTCATTAGATTCCTATCAAGTGAGATTTTTTTCTTTTTATTTTGTAGCTTTCTCGTAGTCTATCTTGTCTTTGTGATTTTGTTTGTAATTTGCTTCAAATGGACTTTACACTTAGACTTCTAAGATTGCAAGATAAGGTTGAGCGGCTAAGACACCAAAGAGTTCAAAATACCTCATTTAGAGACACCTATGAATCATATGAGCCTTTACCTAGATTAGATTTTTATGAACAACCTCCATGTTTAAGATCTCGTTTTAGTGAGGCCGATAGGAAAAGCGACCTAGTTTGCCAAGGAATTGTGGATAGAGCTATAGCAATAAACCATAAGTTAGATGAAGCAATAGGTTTGCTTTTATCACTACCTAAGAAAACAATTGAGGAGGATTTAGCCGAGCATGATCACATTGATCAAAAAGACCTAGGTTTTTTGACCAATGAATTTGAATCTCAAGGAACACATGATGAATCCTTTAGGCAAATTGAATATAAGATTATTGAGGATGATCCGTATGATTCAGACATAGAAGTTGAGATGCCTAGAGAAGCACGTGAGATACTTAGGAGAATGCTTAGGATAGATTCTACCAAAACACATGATGAGGATATAGGTGATCTTGACACATGGAATGATGAGGTCAATAACACATGCCCACAAAATACTCAACCATCATTTGAGGCATACACACCGCTCGTGACTTACCCGGAAGAAGTAGAAAAAACTTTAGGAAATCTGATGGAGGTAGAACCCTTGGACCAAGCACCACTTGAGGATATAGGTTTGAATACTTGTAGTGATAACCTTACTCCTAGTTCTAAGGGATTTCCTAGTGTTGATGAACCGGAACCTCAATCTTTACACACCTTTCCATCCTTAGATATATTTCTAGGAGACAAAAGAGGAACTGTCACACCCCTAAAGTCGGGTCCAGCGGAAGCTTACATGTAGCTGGGGTGTAACTCAATTGGTATTACAACACAAGTTCAAAAATGGTTTTCACTTGAATCATTTCGAATAAAATAGCTTAATCAAAAATGTTGAATTTACATTTTTAATAGTAGTGCGGAAGTAGGCCCTTAAAATAGTTTAAACGGTCCCCAAATGTATATCAGAGTCTTCTATGACCATGCCATGCCCTGCCAAAACCTCCAGTAGCGTGCCATTGCTTAAAACCTGAAAATACATGCTAAAGAGTGTCAACACGAGGTTGGTGAGTTCATAAGTTTGTATTAAAACAATAGTGTTGTGAGTTCAATAGAGAGTTTTGTGACCATTGTGTGACTCACAATGTCAAAAAAAAAAAAAAAAAATAGTGTTTACCTTACAGTAAAATCAGGATTGTGGACCATGAGTAGAGTGTGTGATCATTACAACAAATATAATATCACATAGAAAAATAGTCTATTACGCTAGCGCTAAGTTCATGCAACCGAAGCTATAACAGTGTGCATGCTCTAGAAGCATGTTAAATAAAAAGGCCCGGCACGTGTTTATCCCGTTACACTTGTAATTCGACATGTTATACGCTCGCGTTTGCCTATCCGGTCAAACCGAACGGGGGAGTCACCACCAATAGATCTATTTATAACATTCGCGCTTCCCAGCAGGAATTGACGGTTCATGAGTTTGGGCATAGTGGGATTCAAGGGCTTAGGCTAATCCGCGTAATAGTTTAGATAAAACAAAAGTTTCAGTATGGTCCATAAAAGTGTTTGCATAAAAGCAATAGTTCATAAAGTGTGTTGCATAAAAGCAAGAGTTCATAAAGTGTGTTGCATAAAAGCAAGAGTTCATAAAATGTGTTGCATAAAAGCAAGAGTTCATAAAGTGTGTTGCATAAAAGCAAGAGTTCATAAAATGTGTTGCATAAAAGCAAGAGTTCATAAAGTGTGTTGCATAAAAGCAAGAGTTCATAAAGTGTGTTGCATAAAAGTAAGAGTTCATAAAGTGTGTTGCATGTTTATAAAACGCTTGTGTATGCGAGAAAATAATCAAGTATGCAACCGATATACACATAGGTGCATTTGAATAATCAATCAAGTATCCAGAGAAACAATAGTGTTTAAGTATGCAATTGCGCATTCAAATAAACAATCATTGAGTTTAGTTAAAAAAAAATGAGCATGTATTCTCCCCCAAAACAGTTATAAAAACAAGTAAAAGTAGGGGGTATGAACTCACCTGGTGCGATAGCTATGATGACAAAAGTGGATACACTGAAATGAGGCACGATCTCTAATCGCAACCTAATATGAATGATAGTTTCTCATGTAAGAAACGAAATGATGCTACACATGCAAGTACGTATGCTATCGATACCACTCGTTAGTTTTGGAAATAACGCTTATCGTCGAAAAATACATTTTTGACGTCTCGTTAAGTTAGTAACCACTTTTCATGTAGTTGTGTTGAAAAGGTACTCCACGATCCTCGTTTGGTGTTTTATCGGTAAATATAAGGTTTTCGCCGCAAAAATAACATTTTCATTACTTGAAAAAAATGACCAAAATGGCCTCGCAAAACTAGTCGCGAAATATTGTACGTTAAGTGTTAATGGTCAAGCTCGGCGTTTTTGAAAACCTTGTAACAATATCTTGAAGTCGTGTTATTTAACTTTTGGCTATACGGGTCTTGATCGGTGAGAAAATCGACTCTCATTGTTGTGACTTGAAAGTATTATGTTCAATACTTAGGAAATTTCATTATAGTTAAAAGCTGTCAAAATATATATAGTTTATCTTGTATATAGATGAGGTCGTAGTTTATTCTTTACGAGTCCAATGATCAAACGGCCAATTGATTTGAAAAGCTTGCTGGAAGATCTTGATTTCATAAAACTACGGCTCGGACTCAAACTGATCCGATCATAAAGAAAAACAGCCGAGAAAGTGGTGTCTTGCAAAGACAGTTTTGCGGGAAAAATAATAGTAGAAAGCTGATGGAAATATATATATATCGTCGGATTTCAAACACTTGTATCTTTTTCGTTATAAGCTCGTTTTCTATGTTCTTTATATCCCCGCGAAGGTAATCAAGTATACTTTAGGTTTCTCAAGGTCTCGGCTAGTCAAGATATCATTAAATCTCAGTTTTCCTAGCTAGAAAAATCAGGACAGATTCAATATTTCAGAAAGTATAGTTTTTGCCGTAAATCTTGAAAATAACATATCTTTTTCGTCGTAACTCGGATTTTATCCCCGTTTTCGGCCATAGTTTCGTCTCGGAATGTATTTTCTAAATCTTTGGTCCAAAGTTACACCCTAGACCCTGAGTTTCCCACGTTTTACAGAAATGGACAGCAGCTTTGAAAGTTTGTCAAAATCAACTTTTCTAGTTCAAGGGTTGTTCAAAGCTTAACCAAACTATCTCAAATCAACTCCACAAGTACCCAATCCTACCATACACCTTCTTAGGGTGTCATGGGTTCCTAAACATCACCAATCTTGGTGGATCTCATGAGATTACTAGTGAAAATTATAGATCTAGTGTTTATAAAAACAAAATGAGTAATAAGTGGTATGGATCTTATATACTTGCATGTTTTACCAATATATCTTGAAAATACATAAAAATATAAAGTAAATGAAAGTATGAAAGGATCAAAAGTGTTTTTGAAGCTTACTTGAAGATTTGAGGTGATTTGATGAGAAATTGATTAATAATCTTGGGTTTTTACCACAAAACCCCAACTAGATCATGATTAGGACTTGATAAACACTTGGATCTTGAAAAAGTTTGTGATTTCTTCTTTGTTTCTTTTCTTGGCCGATTTTACCCAAAGAGGAAGAAGAGAGAAAATTTGCTAGTGTTGGTGTGTTAGATGAAGATGAAAAATGAGATAATGAAAGTATATATGTGTATATATATAGCAAGTGAATAATTGGTGGTCAAAAGTCTTGGTCTAAAAGTGGTCTTAGGGGGGGGGGGGGGGGGGGGCGGCACACACACAAGAGTGAAACATGGGTTGTGTTTTGGTGACTCATAAATGTTCATGTCTCCCCTTTTGTTATTATTAGTTAGATATTTTGCACATTGGGTGTTATCGGGTACCGAGTTATCTTGAAATAAATGTTAACGAGGTGAAATAAAATACGACAAAGTTGTAAAAGTTGTAAAATATTATTCCTGATGATAATCGGGTGTTAAAATAATTATCGGGTTGAAATAACGCAAACCGACGGAGTAAAAAGCTCCGACCGTAAAATATAGTAATTGTTTAGAAAACACCGGATAAAATAATAATATAATCTTTATATTATTATTATGAGTATGTAAATATGTTAGGATCATAGTCGGGAGTATTGGGTATACGTTAGTAGTAAAACTGAGTGGTATCGTTAATTACAAATTAAGCATACGTAAATTGAAATAATGCATATCCGTGTAGGTTCTCAAGTGATGATGATGTGTAGACTATTCCAGTCTATACGAAATGTCATTATTGAATGATGCATGAATTCACAGCTAAACCTAACTGGTTACGCGAATTTGAATACCCGTAAACTCAGTTTACGAAAAGACGAACGTTGATCATGAATAGTGATTTCCCTTCGGGAATGAATAGTGTCACATGAATAGTAAAATTTCTGAACGCTTCTCGGAATCACAAACTGACTCCGAAAACGATGAATAGTAAAATGATGAATAGTAACCGGTGAATAGTAAATGATGAATAGTAACCGATGAATAGTGAATAGGAGAAATGTCCCGAAAATGCGGGTTGTTACAGTCTCACCCCCTTAAAAGGAACTTCGTCCCGAAGTTCAGTTTGTGCTGGTCTCTGAAGTTGTATTGGGGAAAAGACGATGATTCTTATCGTGTAAGCTATTGAGCTCAAATGGGAGTTCAAGTCTGACGGCCACCAGGCCTACTCTGTCAGAAATGTTGAATGATCCAGTGAATGCTTTCTGGACTAGTGAGTTGGGCTTTTCCAAATTTCAATCCGTCAATGGATGTTGGCACTTCGACCATAGAGTGCTTCAAATGGTGTAGTCTCTAAGCTTGTGTGGTAACTGTGGTTATAAAGGAATCTGATTTATGGCAAATGGTTAATCCAACCATTTCTAGAGTCAAGTACTCATGCTCTGAGCATATCTTCCTATGTTTGAATCGATCTCAAATTCTGACCATTGGCTGCAGATGATAGATGGTGTGGTTCCAAAGGAATCTTAAGGAATTCTGGCAGAAGTTTGTGGTGAATTAAATTCCTCTATTAGAAATAATTGAAATGGATATCATGAATCTTGTTTTGAAAGACTTACAAGGTTAAGTCCGTCAAAGGGTGTTGTTGAAAATAATAGATTAGGATAAGATTGTGATCCTCCTCCGGATGTCATGAATTGAGTTTTTCTCCACCTACGATGCTTAGTCTCCATTACTAAGATTTTCCCCAAGTTATATGTCATCAAATCACAAACTCCTAAAGGTATAAGAGATGTAATACAGTGATGATTTTCAAAGTTTGTTTTGAGATTGTGTGTTTTGTTCATAAACCTTCCCTGAGTAAATAAATTTACAACTTCAAGCAAACGGCTTTCCAAGTAACATTTTTCTCGATGTTTCAAAATTTAGTAGTTATGCAAGATAGGACTATTTTCAATATAAAGTGGATAGTATGGTTTACCAAAGATTGATGTTTAAAATTTCCTAACATTCAATAGTTTTGTGAAAGATTAACCAAAAGGAATTTGCTTGTCAGAATAAGTGCCTTAGAAAAGTGTTTTGTATAACGGTAGTTTGGAGAAAAATCCATTTAAAGTGAAAGTATTAAGAGGATAAAAATAGCCAGGTATGTATGTCTGCACAAATGCATAGGTGTCTAACATGTTTGAATAAAGTCTATTGGTGAGGACATGTTCAACTGAAGGTTCTATAGTCTTGGTTAGGGGGTTGGATGTATCTCTATAGTGTTGCTTAGTGAGCATTCGCATCGAAATTAATCTTGTAATTCAGTCAAGCCAATACTTTCCAGATGGGGGAATTGTGGCAATCAGGCCAGTGATAGTGGTTCGATTGGTTTTCTGATATCCTGAGATTTCTGTTGCGTTTTGAATGGTTTCAATGTACCGAGGGATCCTCCTTATAGATGGTATGGAAAGTCTTTCCTAAGGAGGTCATTGATAATATCCACTTATCAATATAGGGAGTAGTGAGGAATGAGTGACATCGGAGTCTATAGAGTGTTAGTTAATTCCTTATATATGGGGATGGGGAAAGGAAATGATAATGAGGGTGAGAAGGGGAAAGATTGTGACACTGCGACAAAATGAGATTGTGATAAAAAAAAATAATGTGATATAAGTGTATCGTGCATAGACGTAAATGTCCATGAGATGAAATGACCAGTTTGCGTGCTTCCAATCGGTGGTTAACGAGATGGTGAAAAGTATGAATGTTCTGCCAACGAGTGTTTACACACACGCAAATGAAACATTTGGGAATTGAGTAGAGAATTCAATCCAGACAGAATTTTATTATAACCATTCTCAGTATTGCAAAATTCATTTCTGAGTCAGACATAGGTGGTCAGCCTATATCTCACTATCCCGGGTTGAATATAGATGACCAGTCTATATTCCACCGAGGTTCTATGAATTTTGAAATACTCAGCTCAGTTATACTAAGACTATGTCCTTCCCAAATACCAAGACGTTCTGAACGACATAAGCAAGTGACCAAACTCGAGGTCAGATTTTGAAGCTATGCAAGGAAAAGCATAACGTGATGACATATACGATACATGAGCATGCTTATATGAAAGACAATTATAGTAATCAACTATAATAAATGAATATAATATATCAGATAATGAGACACAAATCTCATCACCTATGTCAGAAACTAACCACAAATGAGGCTTCAGCTTGGCAGGCAGGCACGTGACGGTCATAGGGTTATGTTTTCGTGAAAGTAGCTATAGTCTAGGTTTTAAAAACACATAGTTCGCTATAGCCAAAGCTCTGATACCAATCTGTCACACCCCCAAAGTCGGGTCCAGCGGAAGCTTACATGTAGCTGGGGTGTAACTCAATTGGTATTACAACACAAGTTCAAAAATGGTTTTCACTTGAATCATTTCGAATAAAATAGCTTAATCAAAAATGTTGAATTTACATTTTTAATAGTAGTGCGGAAGTAAGCCCTTAAAATAGTTTAAACGGTCCCCAAATGTATATCAGAGTCTTCTATGACCATGCCATGCCCTGCCAAAACCTCCAGTAGCGTGCCATTGCTTAAAACCTGAAAATACATGCTAAAGAGTGTCAACACGAGGTTGGTGAGTTCATAAGTTTGTATTAAAACAATAGTGTTGTGAGTTCAATAGAGAGTTTTGTGACCATTGTGTGACTCACAATGTCAAAAAAAATAAAAATAAATAAAAATAGTGTTTACCTTACAGTAAAATCAGGATTGTGGACCATGAGTAGAGTGTGTGATCATTACAACAAATATAATATCACATAGAAAAATAGTCTATTACGCTAGCGCTAAGTTCATGCAACCGAAGCAATAACAGTGTGCATGCTCTAGAAGCATGTTAAATAAAAAGGCCCGGAAAGTGTTTATCCCGTTACACTTGTAATTCGACATGTTAAACGCTCGCGTTTGCCTATCCGGTCAAACCGAACGGGGGAGTCACCACCAATAGATCTATTTATAACATTCGCGCTTCCCAGCAGGAATTGACGGTTCATGAGTTTGGGCATAGTGGGATTCAAGGGCTTAGGCTAATCCGCGTAATAGTTTAGATAAAACAAAAGTTTCAGTATAGTCCATAAAAGTGTTTGCATAAAAGCAAGAGTTCATAAAGTGTGTTGCATAAAAGCAAGAGTTCATAAAATGTGTTGCATAAAAGCAAGAGTTCATAAAGTGTGTTGCATAAAAGCAAGAGTTCATAAAGTGTGTTGCATGTTTATAAAACGCTTGTGTATGCGAGAAAATAATCAAGTATGCAACCGATATACACATAGGTGCATTTGAATAATCAATCAAGTATCCAGAGAAACAATAGTGTTTAAGTATGCAATTGCGCATTCAAATAAACAATCATTGAGTTTAGTTAAAAAAAATGAGCATGTATTCTCCCCCAAAACAGTTATAAAAACAAGTAAAAGTAGGGGGTATGAACTCACCTGGTGCGATAGCTATGATGACAAAAGTGGATACACTGAAATGAGGCACGATCTCTAATCGCAACCTAATATGAATGATAGTTTCTCATGTAAGAAACGAAATGATGCTACACATGCAAGTACGTATGCTATCGATATCACTCGTTAGTTTTGGAAATAACGCTTATCGTCGAAAAATACATTTTTGACGTCTCGTTAAGTTAATAACCACTTTTCATGTAGTTGTGTTGAAAAGGTACTCCACGATCCTCGTTTGGTGTTTTATCGGTAAATATAAGGTTTTCGCCGCAAAAATAACATTTTCATTACTTGAAAAAAATGACCAAAATGGCCTCGCAAAACTAGTCGCGAAATATTGTACATTAAGTGTTAATGGTCAAGCTCGGCGTTTTTGAAAACCTTGTAACAATATCTTGAAGTTGTGTTATTTAACTTTTGGCTATACGGGTCTTGATCGGTGAGAAAATCGACTCTCATTGTTGTGACTTGAAAGTATTATGTTCAATACTTAGGAAATTTCATTATAGTTAAAAGCTGTCAAAATATATATAGTTTATCTGGTATATAGATGAGGTCGTAGTTTATTCTTTACGAGTCCAATGATCAAACGGCCAATTGATTTGAAAAGCTTGCTGGAAGATCTTGATTTCATAAAACTACGGCTCGGACTCAAACTGATCCGATCATAAAGAAAAACAGCCGAGAAAGTGGTGTCTTGCAAAGACAGTTTTGCGGGAAAAATAATAGTAGAAAGCTGATGGAAATATATATATATCGTCGGATTTCAAACACTTGTATCTTTTTCGTTATAAGCTCGTTTTCTATGTTCTTTATATCCCCGCGAAGGTAATCAAGTATACTTTAGGTTTCTCAAGGTCTCGGCTAGTCAAGATATCATTAAATCTCAGTTTTCCTAGCTAGAAAAATCGGGACAGATTCAATATTTCAGAAAGTATAGTTTTTGTCGTAAATCTTGAAAATAACATATCTTTTTCGTCGTAACTCGGATTTTATCCCCGTTTTCGGCCATAGTTTCGTCTCGGAATGTATTTTCTAAATATTTGGTCCAAAGTTACACCCTAGACCCTGAGTTTCCCACGTTTTACAGAAATGGACAGCAGCTTTGAAAGTTTGTCAAAATCAACTTTTCTAGTTCAAGGGTTGTTCAAAGCTTAACCAAACTATCTCAAATCAACTCCACAAGTACCCAATCCTGCCATACATCTTCTTAGGGTGTCATGGGTTCCTAAACATCACCAATCTTGGTGGATCTCATGAGATTACTAGTGAAAATTATAGATCTAGTGTTTATAAAAACAAAATGAGTAATAAGTGGTATGGATCTTATATACTTGCATGTTTTACCAATATATCTTGAAAATAAATAAAAATATAAAGTAAATGAAAGTATGAAAGGATCAAAAGTGTTTTTGAAGCTTACTTGAAGATTTGAGGTGATTTGATGAGAAATTGATTAATAATCTTGGGTTTTTACCACAAAACCCCAACTAGATCATGATTAGGACTTGATAAACACTTGGATCTTGAAAAAGTTTGTGATTTCTTCTTTGTTTCTTTTCTTGGCCGATTTTACCCAAAGAGGAAGAAGAGAGAAAATTTGCTAGTGTTTGTGTGTTAGATGAAGATGAAAAATGAGATAATGAAAGTATATATGTGTATATATATAGCAAGTGAATAATTGGTGGTCAAAAGTCTTGGTCTAAAAGTGGTCTTAGGGGGGGGGGGCACACACACAAGAGTGAAACATGGGTTATGTTTTGGTGACTCATAAATGTTCATGTCTCCCCTTTTGTTATTATTAGTTAGATATTTTTCACATTGGGTGTTATCGGGTACCGAGTTATCTTGAAATAAATGTTAACGAGATGAAATAAAATACGACAAAGTTGTAAAAGTTGTAAAATATTATTCCTGATGATAATCGGGTGTTAAAATAATTATCGGGTTGAAATAACGCAAACCGACGGAGTAAAAAGCTCCGACCGTAAAATATAGTAATTGTTTAGAAAACACCGGATAAAATAATAATATAATCTTTATATTATTATTATGAGTATGTAAATATGTTAGGATCATAGTCGGGAGTATTGGGTATACGTTAGTAGTAAAACTGAGTGGTATCGTTAATTACAAATTAAGCATACGTAAATTGAAATAATGCATATCCGTGTAGGTTCTCAAGTGATGATGATGTGTAGACTATTCCAGTCTATACGAAATGTCATTATTGAATGATGCATGAATTCGCAGCTAAACCTAACTGGTTACGCGAATTTGAATACCCGTAAACTCAGTTTACGAAAAGATGAACGTTGATCATGAATAGTGATTTCCCTTCGGGGAATGAATAGTGTCACATGAATAGTAAAATTTCTGAACGCTTCTCGGAATCACAAACTGACTCCGAAAACGATGAATAGTAAAATGATGAATAGTGACCGGTGAATAGTAAATGATGAATAGTAACCGATGAATAGTGAATAGGAGAAATGTCCCGAAAATGCGGGTTGTTACAGGAACCGACCCAACCATCAACCAATATTACCCGGGTAGCTTTAGGATGAAGGAAGCCATTCACTCACCCCCTTCACCTCAGGTGGCATATTTCCACCGTAAGGGTGTGTATCGCTACTTCCACCCGCACTTAATTCAAAGTGTAGGGAAAACCTCTCCCATTTCCGTTAAATAAGGGTAGAGTCAGGCTCGTGACTCAAACAAAAACAAGTGCTTATTGGGAGGAAACCCAAGCTTTATTTATTTATTTGTTTGTTTGTTTGTTTGATTGATTTTATTTGTTTCCGTATGCATGTTTTATTTTTGTTGTTTGTGGCTCATGTTTCAAAGTAAATTATGAAAATGCTTTATTTTATTTTTAAATTCGTTTTAATTGCATATAAAGGTATTTTGCAAAAGATAAGTGTAAGGGAGATCCAAATTTGTTTATAAGAACGAAATTGAGCATGAACCACAACAATATTAAATGAACATGTGTATTAGTATTTGTTATAGTCAAATGCTTGTATCGAGTCATAATGATGTTTTGCAGGATTTTCCAGGAAGTAAGACATAAGTTTTTCCAGAAATTTTCCGGAAACTTAACATAAATATTTCTGCAGGTCACTTCTGACGGCATCAGGAATTAATTCCTGATGGCATCATGTGTAAAATTCTGAAAATTTTGCTAGTTTTGTTTATACCGGAGTCTTAAAGTTTTTGTTGATTCTTTAGTTTTATAAACTCCAGGAAATCTGCAAACATTCATTCCACAAGCATTATATCTTTAATTGTTTTGTTTTTATTCATAAGTCTGGAATTACATCTAGTTGTGAGTTTTCTTTGTTTGGATTGATGCTTTGGGTTTTTGTGATTGTTTTCTCAGGTTTAACAGATTATGTTTGACAAGAAGATGATTTATATTCTGGAAGGGAAACTTTGATTGTTCATTTTCTTGGAGGAAGATCTAACCTTATTACCTTATTATCCATACCGAGCGAATTAGGGGAGTATTTGATTTCATTCTTTTACCTATTTTACTTTTACATTCTTTACTTGAACATTGGGGACAATGTTCATCCTAAGTGTAAGGGGAGGGTAAAATAATGATACCTTACAGATACACTTTCGCTTGAGTTTGCTTGTTTGATGGTAGATGTGTAATAAAACTATGAGAAATACTTGTTAGTGTAATTTTAGCGCCAAATTTAAAATTTTTTACAACATTTAGGAGTGAAACTTTAGCCATAGCAAGCGTCTCATGGATAGGAGTCGTATGACTAGCACAAAACCGTATCATTCAGAAAAATTTTCCACCAAAATATGTGAGGTTCGCCTTTAGATTTGATAGGAAAAGCATTTACTGTTAGTGCTTATGAGTGTACCGGTAGCATTTAGATTCTAGAACTTGCGTTAGTGATGCATCCCGAGACCGCTAATGAGACTACATTCGTGTAGTAGGATTTAATACATGATAAGAGGCATTAGGATCACCCTTGTGTTAAACCCGTATCATAATTACTTGACCATTTAAGTCATATTACTTGGCAAGTAAAGTCAATTAATTTTTCCCACACCTTAGCGTTGTACTCATTTTTAGTACACGAAACCCCTAGTACACCCCTCCGAGCTTGTCCTTTCGTTTCTAACTTTAAGCATCTTACTTAAAGGAAGAATTTGTTACAACCCACTTAAATGTACACCCAAATCGCCTTAGCCTTCCATGTATGCACTCATCTTTAGTGCATTATTGTTACATGTTTAAACTCTTAGTTAATTATCTAATTGATTACATGGTTGCTAAGTCGAGTCATATCCTTGTACATATTGTTTTGGGACGATTGGGACTCATGGGTTAAGTACTTGTGTTGTGGAGTAATGGGGAAGAACATCATTTATTACCCCCATAAGTGCGTTAATCTTAAAAGTACTCCAAGTGTTTTGATTATCTTGATTCGAGTCATTAGATTAGTTTATTGTAAAGTATGTAAAAATTCAAGTGCAAGGGGAATGTTCATTTCCTATGATGTATTATTTTGGATGGTAGGGTAAGAGTATATGCACAAAAAAAAAAAAAAAAAAAAAAAAAAAAAAAAATGGACTACCATTCTGTTTCATTCTATGTTTGTTTTATGTTTTTGTTATTTTTCATTTATTAGCTTAAGTCGAGTCGAGTCTTGGCTTAGTAACGCCATATTGTACATGTAATTAACCAAGATTGTTAACTCGCCACCAGTAAAGACTGCGTATATCCAACAAAACCGTGTATTCCGTATCCCTACACCTAACGTTACAACCTTTTAAAAGACCTCTTTGATAGTTTATCCTAGGTGCTTACGCCATGTGGTGGAGGTTTGATCCTTTCCCAAGCCTATCGTAATCTATTTTGCTATGACAGGTAGTGAGAGATGTTTTCCATTTTCATATTGTGATATTACTTTATTACACCCGAGAGATGTGAGTATCTAAACACTATTTGTGAGGCGCTAGTATATGACCTCCGTGCTTGTCTTTGGTCTTTAGTGGAACGATTATTTGTTGTAATTACTTTTATATTAGTGTTAAATGACCCCTAACTTGTATTTTGACTAGAATAAAAGCGCATTTGCTTGAGGACAAGCAAATCTCAAGTGTAAGGGTATATGATGAGGCGAAAAATGAACCACTTTTAAGGGGTCAATTAAGCCCGGAATTGAATTTATTTGATCAAATATTGCCCTAAATCGTTCCTTTTGTGATTTTAGGTACTTTGGGAGTAAATTCTGGAAAAGGAAGCAATTCGGACTTTTTGGAGCATAAAAGTGAAGAAAACGGCAAAGTCTTAATTTTTCATGCTGAGAACAGTACCATACGGCGTCAATAGGAAGATCCTGACGGCGTCAAGAGTAAAAACCATGACGACCAGTGAAATCCTGATGGCGTCACAACAAGGGCGTCAAGACTTATTTTGGTGACGGCCTGCATAAGGTGTATACATGACGGCGTCAGACCCAGATCTAGGCAGTCCGAGAAACTATTTGGCGGCGAGATGACGGCGTCAGACATTTGTTCTTGACGCCGTGACCCATCAAAATCTATATATAGTTTTCTATTTTTCATTCATAAAAGAGGAACTTGTGTGGAGAAAACTAGGACCGAACTTTGTAAACCCTAGGTCAAATTTGACAGTGTTTTCAAGGGTTTTCATCCCTTGAATCCTTTCATGTTCAATTAAGATAAGTCTTCTCTTAATTCATTCAATATGTCTATGTGTTGTTTGAATTTATCTTATGCTTGTCTTGATTTCAACATGCTAGGCTAGATCTATCTTGTGTTTGCTTAGATGTAATGAAACCTAGATGTTAATTATGTGTTGATTACTTGTTTATGGTTGTATTGGATGAATGATTTCAATGTTAGGTTTAAGAAAACTGGCAGATCTCCATTGTGTAACATGCTTGAACGTCTTAGGAAACATGAACCGATGTGTACTAGGTTTTATTGGTTGTATTTAATGCATGAGCAAATTCTAGTGATCCCATGTTAGGAGCTTCTTAGCCGGCTCGACATAGGAGTGAAGTAGGCGCTCATAGGATTGGGGAAGTAAGTACGCCACCCCATGAATGGTATTAAGGAATACAATCCGTCATCCACGCAACTATAACAAGTAATTAACGTGTAAAAGATATCTAGGGAGTAGTGAAATCTAAGTAAACACAATTCTCCCATATATTGCTCACAACTCTAGTATAATTTAGTTTATTTTCATTTTTAGTATTTTATTTTGATTGCATCTTTAGTATTGGGTTAGTTGACTAGCAACTAATTCCGCCAAACTCCTTCAAACCCGAGATTTTTACTTGCTTTCATAAAATATAAAAAAATACAAAAAGAATCATCCCTCATCTCTAGACCTAGTCTTTAGGTTTTCTAATCCTAGCGACACTATTCCTAGCTGAACGATCAATCCCCCAGTACTTGTCATTATACTATATGATGAGTGTGCAAATACAAATCATTTTTATCGTATCTGAACTGCCAAAACATCCAAAAACACTCAAATACGCATCAAAATACAGAAATTATTCCAAAAGTGTGTTTTATACGTTTTATATGCAAAATGTTTAAAAACAAATGAAAAACGAACAAAGTTTGCATAATTGGCAGTTTCAGTCCCTCAAGTTTCAAAAATTGACAAAACTAGTCCCTGACGTTTTGAAACGAAAGAAAAGTCAACCCAAGGCAAAGAAAAGTCAAAAATTGTCAAAATAAGTCCTTGGGTGAAAAAGTTTGAGAAAATTACACTTTTACCCCTCAAAATCCAAAATTGACATAAAAGGTCCCTGGAGTTTCAGAAATTGACAGATTTGGTCCCTGGTGGGATATTTTTGGATGGGAAACCATTTTTAATCCTTGGAAGTTTAAAAATATTCAATATGGATCCCTGGATAAAGGTTTTTCACAAAATGGCAAGAATGGTCCCTTAACTTTGAAGAATGTCATTTTTAGTCCCTGGGAAATTTTGAAAAATAAAAATGGCAAAAAGATGATTGTTGAAATATTGGTGATTGGCGAAGTTGTTCCTTATTACAACTTTGGGAGATTTACAATTTCAGTCCCTAAGTTTGGAATAATTACAAATAAGGTCCTTGTGCTAACATTTCAAACAAACCAAACCTGATACAATTTTAATACTACTCCATAATCCATCACCCACAGCCCACCACTCATAAACCAAGCCCAAACCACACTCCAAGCCCACCTCTTAAAAATATAAAACCCCGTCCGTTTTATTTACCCACCCAGTCAACCCTTGTTTGACCACCATCCACCTCACCCCCTACACCCCTGCCATCCCTGCAAACACCTGCAAACACTCCATCTCCACCCTTCCAATCATCACCCCTACACACTACCACCCCCCTCCAAACACCCCAGTCCAAAACTCCACCTCTGGCACCAATTATCAAAAGAACAAGCCAAATCCAAATTTGGCGTCAAAACCCAAGAGTGGTCAAGATTGAAACCTAAGGATCCTATGGTCATTATCTCTGCTGGGAAAAGACAAAAAGCTTCTCAAAAACCCTAATTTGAGGATATAAAAGGAGGAGAGAGGCTATGGAGCAGTAGTTAGTTTTTAGCTTTTAAAAATAGAAGTAGTGTAATTTAGTTATTGTAATTTTTCAAGTTTTAAGTCATAATTTTAGCTCTCAATTTGAATTCTCAGCTTTGTAATTGTATTCCTTTAAGTTTGTTTAATTAAAATTCCAGTTTCATCAATTCATGCAAGATTGCTTAAAATCTCTCAAAATTCCCATTTTGAGCTTAGCTCTTGTTGAAAGTTGTAATTTACTATTCTCACAGCTCATATGAGTTCATTTTCAAGCTTTCATAAGTTCAGTCCAATACTCAAGTAAGTTTGCCTCAAAATCTAAAAAAGAAAAAAAAATAATAGAAAATGGTGGTTTCCAGTGTTGTTGCAGAAGAGATGCATGGATGACATGGGTTAGAACTCCATGGGGAGTGTATGAATGTGGATTTGATTCTGGTTTAATCATTGTTCTCAGCTGAGGAAATAACTTGTAAGAATGTTGTTCAACTTTTTATACAATCTGCCAAATTGAATTCTAGTTGTTGTTTGTTGATCAGAGATACTCACTCATGCTTGTTCAATGATAGTATAAGTTAATTCAGTGGTTGTTTAGTTTAAATTCTTGTTTTGCTTCATAAATCTCAAATCAATACCATATAAGGAGTGTTTGGCTCAGGGTTGTTCACTGAGCCCCATTGTGTTGGAATGTGATTTTCTGGTTCAAATTAGTTATTTAGGTTCACATAAACTCAGTCTAACCATCATTTTGGTCACTACCCAAGAGAAAGTCAAAATCATAAACAAGAACCCCTCACAGTCAACTGTGAGGGATTTGAATCCCATAAAACCTCATTTCAACTTAGCATGGGTAGTTTTAGCTTGATTTAAGTTTCATATAGCTTATTAAAACTTTTCTAGCCTGCATTGTCCATCAGAAATTCAAATAAGTCAAAGTACCTAGTTTTTTAGGAAAAGTCAAATTGTGCTCATCAGGTTTTTACCAAAATTGAAATATTTGTTTTGATTTTTGTGTATTGAATTGGATTGTGAAATTTGTTTCTACTTGTTTTCCACCAGCTCAATTTCATGTTTCCATGGCTCTTTAATTTTTGCAAATTTTTATCTGGGCTCCACTTGGCCACAAAGTGAGCTGCAGGGCAGTCCACACCCCTGCTGCAGCAGCACTCAACCCAACACCACCACTTGGTGGTGGTTTGCAGCCCACCATTGTGTTCCACATTGCCCAAATTTTGGTCCCTTCTACCCCTTCCTACCAGGCTTCATTTGTTGACCAAGTCTTTGACCTCAATCTCAGTGGACCCCACCTGAATTGGCCTCACTAATCTGTCCCATTTTCAGTCCAGAAATAAGAGATTCAAGTGCTTATTCATACCTTATGGCTTATTCCAGTGGCTTATTTGAGTGATTTTGGTTTTAACATGTTCACATAACTTATGTGAACCTGATTCAACCTTAGTGGGCCTCACACAAACCCAATTTAGCTTATTTTCCCTTGTGGTCAAACTTAGTCAACTGCCACCCTTTTTAAGTTGTATTCTACCTATTTTTTAAGTTCTAAAAAAGTTGTTTTTACAAAAAGTGTTTATTAAATAGGTTTGTAAAAGAAAAATCAAGAAAAACAAATTTAATATTAAGTGATAGTTTCTATTTAATGTAATTTAATTTTAATTTTCATTTTTAAATTTTTATTAAGTACTTAGCTATTTTATATTTTTATTAAATTCCTCATATATTAAAGTATTTATAATAAATTTTTCAGATTTTTATTTTGTCATTAAGTATTTATTAGAATTAATCTTAGTTTAATTAATAATTAATTAATAATTAGTTTAAAATAGCATAATTAGTTTTATTAGGTAAAACCTAGTTTTTATATTTTTTATAGCTTTTATAAGTTGTAAAATAATTTTAGAAATTTTCTTGTGATTTTTACTGTTCATTTTCTATTTTTCTTAATTTAAAATAGTTTAATTAGGTAATTAATAATTAATTAGTAATTAATTAATAAAAAATCCACCAAAAGACAAAAACACTTATTTTTAATTTTAAAACTTATTTTTAGTTATTTTATAATTTTAGAAATTTTATTTTCATTTTTCTAGTGCTTAATTAATATTATATTGTATTTAAGTATTTTAATTATTAATAATCAGTAATAATTAATAATTAATTAATATTAAATAATTAATTAGGGTTAAAATTTATTTTAATTTTCTAAAAATTTTCTTTTACCTTTTAGTTTGTAAAAAAGTCATTTTCACCCCCTGAGTGTTTTCAGATTTCAGTTTTTACTTTTTATTTTGTACGTCTACGTTTTATTTAAACGTGAACGTACGCGTTTTAAGTTTTAAACGTTTCTGGGTTTTCAAACTCTCCCGTCTTATTCATATAGCTTATTTAAGCTATTCTCTTGTAGATTCCTTAGTTAAACCATTCACAAACCCCTTTTCCATCCAAATTCACCCGATCACATAACCGTTTGAATACAATCCACACCTCGTCGGGACATAACGACCCGGGGAAACACTATATTCCGCGGAGCATTGACTCTAGGCTGTTTGACCATCTTGACCACATCCGTGGTTGACTTTGGTTGACGGTTTAGTATCAATCACTATACTACATCGATCAGGTACACTGCCTGGTGGGGGTTGTAAGCTTCTCGAGATCCCTCGAGAGGTAAAACCTGGTGCAATCCCTACGCATCACAAGATACCATCAATAAATTGCAACATGAAAATGATTGGTTTCGTGCTGAAAATTCAAAAGTTAAACAACATTACAAAGAGTTATGTGATTCAATTAAGATCACACGTGATATAAACAGTGAAAAGATAACTTCTTTGCTTAAAGAGATTGAGAATCTAAAGACTCAGGTGAAAGGGAAAATGCCAATCATCACTTGTGATAATGTTGTTCAAAAGGTTTCTGCTTGTAAGAAGTATGCAATTGATGCTGTGAATGTTCCGCTTCCTCTTAGGAACAATAGGTCAGCTCACTATGCTTATATCTCGTACCTTAAGGATAGCCTTGACATGCTTCGTGAGACTATAGAAGAGGATAGGATAGTGAAACCACTTGGTGATGCTATTGTAGGTGCCTGCTTTCTCACTAATATATCTCAGGAACTCTTAGAATATGCTATTGGTACATGTCCTAAGATTGATAGCAAGAAAGATAGATTAACTGCATCATCCTCTATGTCAAAAAACAAGC
This sequence comes from Artemisia argyi, assembly GCA_030686995.1. NCBI lineage: Eukaryota > Viridiplantae > Streptophyta > Magnoliopsida > Asterales > Asteraceae > Artemisia > Artemisia argyi. The sequence continues at coordinate 173,353,826 of CM060682.1, read as the reverse complement.
ATGTTACCTTTGCTGAACCTTTGGAAACTTCAGATCCCAACACATCAAAACATGCTCAGCAACTGGAGGTGAAAAAGACTAAAATTCCCATTAGTCCGTCTACAGGAGTAAATAGTGACACTAAGGCTAGAGTCAAGGAGAAATAGATGGAATTATAGGACTTCACCTGCTAAAAGTGTTCCTAAAAAGAAAGTAGACGACCACATGAGGAACATTAAGTCCAACTTGAGCAAAATCAGTCATAATTCAAAACCTAATTCACTTTGCAAAACATGTAATGAATGTTTAATTTTGAGCAATCATGATAAATGTGTTGAGAAATTTCTGAAGTCGTTTAACAAACCCCCAGTTATGAAAGTTTGGAGAGCTAAACAAATTAAGCAAATTTGGAAAGCAACAGGAAAATTGTTTACCAATGTTGGTTATCAATGGAAGCCCACTGGAAGGAAATTCACTTTAGGAGAACAGTGCCCTTTAACTAGGATAACTAATTCCAAAGTAGTGCCTATTAAGGAATGGAAGCCAACTGGTCGAACTTTCCCTTTGGAGATCCAATGTCCTTTAACCAGGCCCATTGCATCTACTAGTGAAATTTCCACCATTGAAACGAATGCACCTAAGGTCTTAGTGGCTCTAGAATTTGTTTGCACTAACCAACTGGAACCCAACTCAAATTGGGGATCCGACACTCTAAATTTTCTACTCTCGTCTTTTTTCAAATGCAGGTCGTACATTTCGTCCTTTGGTATTTGGACTCAGGCTGCTCAAAACATATGATTGGGGATCGCTTAGGGCTCGAGAATTTCGTGAATAAGGTTATCGAGACAGTTAGATTCAGGAACTACCACTTTGGGGTAATTATGGGTTATGGAGATTATGTTTCTGGTGACAGCTAATTTCCTGGGTATACTACGTGGAAGGACTTGGGCATAATCTGTTCTCTGTTGGTCAATATTTTGATTCCGATCTTGAAGTTGTCTTCAGAAAACACACATGCTTCATCTGAGAATTGGATGGCATTGATCTTCTTAAAGACAGTCATGGCACAAATCTATACACCTTTTCTATCGAAGACATTATGCGGTCCTCTCCTATTTGCCTTCTCTCAAAGGCTTCAAAAAACAAATCGTGGCTATGGCAACAAAGTTTTAATCTCTTGAACTTTGGGCAAAAGAAAGTAGAATACTCACAAACCCAAAATTGTCAACACCAACATGGAAGTTCTTTACACCCTTCACATGGACCTAGGCAGACCAATGAGTGTGTACAGTATAAATGGGAAGTAATATGTACTCGATGTTGTCGACAAATACTCTCGGTTTACATGGGTAAAGTTTTTGAGAACCAAGAACGAGACTCCAGAAGTTATCATAAAACTCATCAAACAACTGCTAGTAAGACTCAACATAACCGTCAGAATCATCCGGACAAACAATGGAACGAAGTTTATCAACAAACAACTCATTCAATTTTATGAATGTATTGGCTTTACCCACCAGAAAAGTGTTCCATGCACTCCTCAGTAGAATGGAGTTGTTGAAAGACGAAACTGTTCTCTTGTAGAAGCTGCATGAACCATGCTAATATTCTCCAAGGCACCTATGTTCCTATGGGCGGAAGCAATTGCTATAGCTTGTTACACCCAAAACCGATACTTGATACATACTCTTCACAACAAAACTCCATATGAGCTGATACATGGCAAGAAACCGGATCTCTCCTTACTATTTGTGTTTGGTGCTTTATGCTACCCTACAAAATGACAGTCAAGATCTGGGAAAGTTAAAAGCTAAAGCTGGTGTTGGATTCTTCGTTGGTTATGCTCCAGATAGTAAGGGATACCGAATCTACAACTAACGAACCTGATAAATCCTTGAAACCATTCACGTCACATTCGTTGAGCTGACTGAGCATACGGCTCCTATACACATCAGTGCAGGACCCGCGTCTAAACTTTTGTCTCCTGAACCAATCAGTTCAGGTCTTGTACAGCATCCCACTCCTGCAGTACCTTATGTACCAACTACAAATGAGATTTTGAAGATCTTGTTTGACCCAGTAATTGATGAATACTTTGAGTCAACTACTGATGATACACTGACACCACCAGCTACCGCTGCTCCAGTTCTGTACAACTCAAATGGTCCATCAGTGTCCACTTGAATTAATCAAGATGCTCAATCTGCAAGTTATTCACCATCATCGTCAAATCTTCAATCTCCTTCAGTACATCAAGGCAATGCAGTCTACAATTCTTTTGAAGTTAATTCATTTGCTCCTCCTGATAAGGCTTCGTTCGATAACATACTTGCTCCTGAACCTTCATCTGAGGCATCTTCTTCAGGAGATCTTTACATGGCTACATCAGTTCCCTACCTTCAACCACATGAGCATCTCTGATAATGGACTAATTATCATCCGATTGAGAAAGTTATTGGGAATCCTTCTCAACCAGTGTCCACACGAAGGCTACTTGCCACATATGCCTTGTGGTGCTTGTATAATTCCATACTAACCAAAGTCGAACCCAAAGATTTCAAGACTGCTGTCTCTAAAGACTGTTGGTTTAATGCGATGCAAGAAGAAGTTCATAAGTTCGATCGACTTCAAGTATGGAATTGGTACTACCTCCAGACTGTTCAATGATTATTGCACGTAAGTGGATCTTCAAAGTGAAACTTGATGAGCATGATGTCGTTCTGATAAATAGGCAAGGATTGTTGCTAAGAGATAACGTCTTATGGAAAGCATTGTTTCTGAGGAATCTTTCGCTCTGGTTGTTCGTATTGAAGCTATTTGAATATTTCTCGATGATGCTGCATGTCAGAACTTGACGGTCTATCTAATGGATGTGAAAATTGCTTTTCTAAATGGCGAGCTGAATGAAGTTCTTTATTTCAGTCCACCGGAAAGAATTTGTATATCTTGATCGTCCTACCCATGTATATCGTTTGAAAAGGGCTCTCTATGGCCTAAAGCAGGCGCCTATGGCATGGTTCGATGCATTGTCAAAGTTTCTCCTGGCAACCTGACTCTCCAAAGGTGTGGGGGGACAAGTTAAGAAAGGGGTAGTGGAACTTTACTTCGTGAGGACAGAATTTCAGCTGGCAGATTTCTTCACTAAGGCTCTCTCAAGAGAACGATTTCAATTTATTCTCCAGCGCCTTGGAATGAAGAGTATTACGCCTTAATCACTCATACGTCTTTAGGAAGAGAATGAGGAGTAAAGGGGTTGCTTCACATATCCTTTGTACATAGTTTATATCAAAAAGAAAATAGAAAAATATAAAACCTACAAAAACCATAAAAATCAAAAAAATAAAAAAAATCCAAAAATACTCTTTTCACGACATGTCTCCTGTGTAATCAATATTATGTACGTTTCTAGAAATGTCATACAATAATGACACGGAAACATACATATGCTTGAGCAAGTGTTTCTTCTTTTAACCTCAAATAATGTTTCTTCTAAAACATGTCGTCTCTCAAAATATTCTTTCTAGATGGTTTGCTATCACTTCAGATAGCAACCTGGTGTTAGTATTGGGGAATGTTCGTCGCCAAAAAGATTATTGTTCCTAACAAAGGCATGAATTACTTTATATTCGTGCCTTTCTGATCTGTTGTACGCTTAAATGCATCATCTCTGGTAAAAGAAGAGAAGTCTTCTTACATCTCAAATACTTTTCCTTCAATGATTCTTCGGGAAAGTATTTGCTCCAAACTTGGTGGTACCAAGGTGTTTGAAGATCAAACAAAACTTGAAACTTTGTTTAAAAAATTTGCCACTCAATCGATGATAACGGATTAATCCTTTTTGCAAAATGATAAATTAAATATGCGTCATCGATTGAGGGGGAGAATGATTTCAAAAAACCATATATCATCAAAACAAGATCTTTGTGCATAAATACAGTGTATTAAGTGTGGTAGTATGTGAATCTTTCATTAGTTTCTTGTTAAACTCTAAATCATTTATAAACTCATCATTTCTAACACATAACACGCTCCCTCAAGGATTGAGGAGGAGCTAATATATCATCTCAAAATCAGTCATTCTTAAATCTGACACATCTTTCTCCCAAAATCTTTAAACTTATTTAAATCACTTGGGATCACAAATCTCAAATGGTTTGAAATTTTTGATCGGGGGAGAAAATGTGATTTAAATATGAAAATCTGATTAAAATGTGATGTTTTGAATTGTAACAATTCACATTTTCGGAATTACTATTCACTTTAACTATTCATTTTCACTATTCTTTTTCGAAATATTTATTTCATATTCTCGTAAGTTAAACTATTTTAATGCTAATCCGAGAGTTTGACATTCGTCGGATCATTTCTGCAAAAATCACGAAACCGTGTCCGAGATTTACTTTTAGGTTTAAACGTCATTCCAGCATCCCGATATGTCCATAAAACACTATAAACAATTGAAATATGATTTTCTCTTATTTTACGACAATTCCAAAATTTTTGGAATTTTACGTTTTCCAGTTCAGCGTTTAACGCGAATTACGCGTTTTAGACCCGCGTTTCCAGTTTTAGCAGCGTTTAAGCAACCCGATAGAACTTATCACTCATTAAATATGCTAAGATAGGTTATATTAATAAGATCTAACATTTTTATAAGTTTCATATTTTTAAGATACACGGTTTTAAGTTTCGTGACTTAACGACTTACTATTAGCGATTAACAGGACCAAAACTCACTCCGTAACTTATATAAGGCCAAGATTCAACCACCTAGCCCTCCCCCTTGTATATGAACGTGTATAGAGGGATTCACCAAGGCCTTGGTGGCTTGGTGAGAGCCATGGAACCACTAAGCACTCATGTGTTACATTAGGAGCCTTAGAAAGACTTATGGCCTAAAAACTTCCAAGAATGCATCATGTGTTTCATTTTAGACCATACCTTAACCTCCTCAAGGTCTTATAAATACCCCTTCCCCTCTTGAAGTCATTCACAACACAAAACAAATACAAACACTCTTATTTTGATTTCAATCTTCAAGTTACACATAAGTGTTGAAGGCCTAGTTATTCTCTACATGAAACTAGTATTTATTTGGTGATTTCATGGATGAATTAGGAGCTACACAAGGGTAATAGGGCTGAGTTAATAATTTTTTCACAAGGGTTATATCAAGTTATCAAGGGTTAGCAAGAGTTGTGTGGAAGGATTGGAAGCTAGGGTTTTCGATTGAAGGATTTAGATCTTGTCTTAGTTCATGAGTTCCCTTTTCATTAAGGCCAAAAGTTGTAAGACTTAAGCATGTTATTCTTCCTTGTTTTCATAATCCTTATATGCTATATATGCTCTTTATATTGATTCATGATGTGCTAAGTCCTAAAAACAAGTTAAAACCTTTATATGTTATATTATGTTAAGTAATCAAGGAAACTAGTGACTTATATTGAGAACCACGACCAAAATTGAGTAACCATGATATGAGACACTTACCTACTGTTAAAGAGGGTTTTAAAAAGAAAAAATAGCAATTTGAATCACCTAAAACGAGTATACGAGTCAAAAGTTATGGCCAAAAGAAGTCAGCCAACCTAAAAACATGAAACTACCTAATAGCCTTCTGATCAAAATTTGGATTTTTTTTAGGCCTTCTGGTCCGATTCATTAAAAAGTTAAAACACGATAGTTGTCCAGAACGACGTTTTCATTTAGGAACAAAGAAGCTCGAACCCTGAAAACGCATAACGAGTGATGTTTTTCTTCAAATTCTTAACAGCCCATTTTAATACCGAATTGACCATTTATTGGTTATGGCTAAGTAAAACCAAGGAGTCTAATGACCTTAAAGCCGAAACCAAGACCATGGCTAAGGCCAAGGATGAGTCTCAAGACCATGGTAGCCATGACCAAAGCCACGGCAAGGCCACGGCTAAGACCTCAAGGCTTTCTAAACCGAAATCATTATAACTATTATACATGTTTTACAAATTGAATACTACAACACCAGGGAACTTCATATGAGGGGTTCCATTTGGGAAAACGGATCGACGAGTTGCTGGATTTACGAATTAAAGTGTCCTAGCTCCTCGAACGTTTACTACATGACCTCTGAATTATGACGGCCCGAACGGTAGTAAGAGATATACAAACTATACATGTTTCATAAACCGTTTTTATTCAACGACTTACACTATATACTAAGTACTACATCATGAACTATATGCAAGACATATATAGGTAATTCTTCGTATTCTTAGACATTACTCCAAACCTAAGACATATCATCATATTCTAGGTTGCGCGTAGAGATTTCCTGGCTTATCCATCGATTCCGTTATACGTATTGATATCATTAGTTAAAGGTGACTCATAGCCACACACTTACTCTTTTAATACTTGTTTTACATTCTTTGGGGGAGATACATGCTTAAACTACTTGCTTTCTCTTTTACTAAAGACAATTTTACTCATATGGTACGCTATACTTTTATACTCTTAAACATGACGTGTAGTTTTATTACGATATGTGCTTTAATGTGTGAAAACTATTCTATACGCTATATTCTTAAACCACTGTTTAACTCCTGGATGGAGCCGGTGGAGAGGTATTGATAGTACTATCGGGTTGACGCCCCCACCCTTGGTCACCAATTCCTGGCCTTGGGTGACTATAATCCAGCTTTGAAGCATTTGTGCTTATTCTTGTCATGAGGTTCAGTAGGCTGTTATACTTTACATTAAGCATGCATATATCGTATACACATATATTGAAATCATGCTATACTTTAGCAGTGGGTTGTGAACACACAGGTTGCAAGTGTTGTTATGGGCGGGACTTGCAACTGAGTGGATTCACGATGCCTTTGCTGTGCGAATATTCTTTAAAGACTTTTCAACTGTTTTAAGAAAAACTCTATGAACTCACCAACCATTGTGTTGACACTTTAGCATGTTTATCTCAGGTTAGTAAGGCGATAGCTAGTGCATGGAACCTAGAGTCAAGCAGCATATTCTGAAGACTTACGCTTTAATCATTTACCATTCAAAACATTTTGTATACATTTATGTATCATACTTTGGGATCTCATGTTTGTAACTTTGAATTCATTAATCGAATGGTAACTTTTCAAAACGTCTCATTTAGAGGTCGTTTTCTATAACCTGTACTTTGTATTATGAAGTAGCACCCCAGTGACACAGTCTTCCGCTGCGGTATTTTGGGGGTGTTACAGATTGGTATCAGAGCATTGGTTATAGAGAACTAGGTTGCATTTAGTGCCTAGACTATAACTGCTATATACGTTAAGACTCTCCTCTTTATTTGCCTTACAACACTACATACGCCTATGCTTTTTGTTAGTTGTTGGTTTAGTTCCATGTTGTTAGATGATATGACTTTAGTATTATAAGGAACCCCAGAATTTAGTCGAGTCATTAAAAATATGAAGCTCAGTAATAACTAATTATTTAACTTGATCTTGTGACAGTTCTTGTTTGATGAGACATAAGGTTTGAGTTAAATAATATTATTACTTAGCTTTAGGAATTTGATAACTTGGTTATCTTACTATCTGTCTCAGAAAGCTATTTTTTTGTCGGAAATTCTTAAGTAGGATGATTTAGAATCTCCTTATTTAAATGGATTGGGACGCCTCTGTATTTAAATAAAGAAATTGTAAATCACCGAACCATAAGTTTATGATCCCTTACTTACATAAATTTGGACGCTTCTTTATGTAAGTAATGAGTTATAAATAAGTGGGCTTATTAATATCCGATACGACTCCTTAAACACAACCTTAGACGAATTAGAGTGAACACCACTATTTTAGAGATCCTGAAACCCCAAATTCTCTTAGATACACTGTAAGTAGTTAACATTAACTGAACTTCGGGACGAAGTTCCCTTAAGGGGTAGAGACTGTAACAATTCACATTTTCGGATTACTATTCATTTTTACTATTCACTTTTTACTATTCAATTTTTTACAATTCAGTTTCACTATTCAGTTTCGAAATTTTTATTTCATATTCTCGTAAGTTAAACTATTTTAATGATAATCCGAGAGTTTGACACTCGTCGGATCATTTCTGCAAAAATCACGAAACCGTGTCCGAGATTTACTTTTAGGTTTAAACGTCATTCCAGCATCCCGATATGTCCATAAAACACTGTAAACAATAGAAATATGATTTTCTCTCATTTTACGACAATTCCAAAACTTTTAGAATTTTACGTTTTCCAGTTCAGCGTTTTACGCGAATTACGCGTTTTAGACCCGCGTTTTCAGTTTTAACAGCGTTTAAGCAACCCGATAGAACTTATCACTCATTAAATATGCTAAGATAGGTTATATTAATAAGTTCTAACATTTTTATAAGTTTCATATTTTTAAGATACCCGGTTTTAAGTTTCGTGACTTAACGACTTACTATTAGCGATTAACGGGACCAAAATTCACTCCGTAACTTATATAAGGCCAAGATTCATCCACCTAGCCCTCCCCTTTGTATATGAACGTGTATAGAGGGATTCACCAAGGCCTTGGTGGCTTGGTGAGAGACATGGAACCATTAAGCACTCATGTGTTACATTAGAAGCCTTAGAAAGATTTATTGCCTAAAAACTTCCAAGTATGCATCATGTGTTTCATTTTAGACCATAGCTTAGTGTAAACTAACCTCCTCAAGGTATTATAAATACCTCTTCCCCTCTTGAAGTCGTTCACAACACAAAACAAACACAAACACTCTTATTTTGATTTCAATCTTCAAGTTACACATAAGAGTTGAAGGCCTAGTTATTCTCTACATGAAACTAGTGTTTATTTGGTGATTTCATGGATAAATTAGGAGCTACACAAGGGTACTAGGGCTGAGTTAATAAGTTTTTCACAAGGGTTATATCAAGTTATTAAGGGTTAGCAAGAGTTGTGTGGAAGGATTGGAAGCTAGGGTTTTCGATTTCCCTTTTCATTAAGGCCAAAAGTTGTAAGACTTAAGCATGTTATTCTTCCTTGTTTTCATAATCCTTATATGCTATATATGCTCTTTATATTGATTCATGATGTGCTATGTCCTAAAAACAAGTTAAAACCTTTATATGTTATATTATGTTAAGTAATCAAGGAAACTAGTGACTTATATTGAGAACCACGACCAAAATAGAGTAACCATGATATGAGACACTTACCTACTGTTAAATAAGGTTTTAAAAGGAAAATATAGCAATTTGAATCACCTAAAACGAGTACACGAGTCAAAAGTTATGGCCAAAAGAAGTTAGCGAACCTAAAATCCCGAAACTGCCTAATAGCATTCTAATCAAAATTTGGATTTTTTCGAGGCCTTCTGATCTAATTCATCTAAAAGTTAAAACACGAAAGTTGTCCAGAACAATGTTTTCGTTCAGTAACAAAGAAGCTTGAATCCTGAAAACGCATAATGAGTGATATTTTTCTTCAAATTCTTAACAGCCCATTTTAATACCCAATTGACCATTTATTGGTTATGGCTAAGTAAAACCAAGGGGTCTAATGACCTTAAAGCCGAGACCAAAACCATGGCTAAGGCCAAGGATGAGTCTCAAAACCATGGTATCCATGACCAAAGACACGGCAAGGCCATGGCTAAGACCTCAAGGCTTTCTAAACCGAAATCATTATAACTATTATACATGTTTTACAAATTGAATACTACAACACTAGGGAACTTCATGTGAGGGGTTCTATTTGGGTAAACGGATCGACGAGTTACTAGATTTACGAATTAAAGTGTCCTAGCTCCTCGAACGTTTACTACATGACCTCTGAATTATGACGGCCCAAACAGTAGTAAGAGATATACAAACTATACATGTTTCATAAACCATTTTTATTCAACGACTTACACTATATACTAAGTAGTACATCATGAACTATATGAAAGACATATATAGGTAATTCTTCGTATTCTTAGACATTACTCCAAACCTAAGACATATCATCATATTCTAGGTTGCGCGTAGAGATTTCCTGGCTTATCCATCGATTCCATTATACGTTTTGATATCATTAGTTCAAGGTGAGTCATAGCCCCACTCTTACTCTTTTAATACTTGTTTTACATTCTTTGGGGGAGATACATGCTTAAACTACTTGCTTTCTCTTTTACTAAAGACAATTTTACACATATGCTACGCTATACTTTTATACTCTTAAACATGACGTGTAGTTTAATTACGATATGTGCCATAATGTGTGAAAACTATTCTATATGCTATATTCTTTAACCACTGTTTAACTCTTGGATGGAGCCGATGGAGAGGTATTGATAGTACTATCGGGCTGACACCCCCACCCTTGGTCACCTATTCCTGGCCTTGGGTGAATATAATCCAGCTTTGAAGCATTTGTGCTTATTCTTGTCATGAGGTTCAGTAGGCTGTTATACTTTACATTAAGCGTGGATATATCGTATACACATATATTGAAATCATGCTATACTTTAGTAGTGGGTTGTGAACACACAGGTTGCAAGTGTTGTTATGGGCGGGACTTGCAACTGAGTGGATTCACAATGCCTTTGATGTGCGAATATTCTTTAAAGACTTTTCAACTGTTTTAAGACAAACTCTATGAACTCACCAACCATTGTGTTGACACTTTAGCATGTTTATCTCAGGTTAGTAAAGCGATAGCTAGTGCATGGAACCTAGAGTCAAGCTGCATATTCTGAAGACTTACGCTTTAATCATTTACCATTCAAAACATTTTGTATACATTTATGTATCATACTTTGGGATCTCATGTTTGTAACTTTGAAGTCATTAATCGAATGGTAACTTTTCAAAACGTCTCATTTAGAGGTCGTTTTCTATAACTTGTACTTTGTATTATGAAGTAGCACCCTAGTGACACAGTCTTCCGCTGCGGTATTTTGGGGGTGTTACATGAATCTATATGCATGCTCTCCCATATGTCCTAACCTAGACAATAACTATTCCCCGGGCTGCGGCGCCAAAAACTTGATACGTGGGAATCGCACCAGGCTTTACCTCTCGAGGGATCCGAGAAGCTTACAACCCCCACCAGGCAGTGTACCTGATCGTTGTAGTATAGTATAGTGACAAGTACCGGCGGATTGATCGTTCAACTCAGGAATAGTGTCGCTAGGATTAAAAAGCCTAAAAACTAGGTCTAGAGGTGAGGTATGATTCTTTTTGTATTTTTAGATTTTATGAAAAGCAAGTAAAAATCTCTGGTTTTAGAAGAGTGGGCGGAATTAGTTGCTAGCCAACTAACCCAAATAACTAAGATGCAATCAAAATAAAATAACAAAAATGAAATGAAACTAATTATACTAATGTGGTGTAAACAATGATGGAGAAAATTGTATTTACTTAGATTTCATTACTCCCTAGATATCTTTTCCAAGTTGATAGCTTGTTACAATTGCATGGATGACGGGTCGTATTCCTTAATACTAGTTGTAGGGCCGTGTACAATATTCCCTAACTCTATAGGATCCTAATTCACTCCTATGTCGAGCCGTTAGAAGCTCCTAACATGGGATCATTAGAATTCTCTTACGCATTAAATACAACCAAAAATCATAGTACACCTCTGATCATGTTTCTTAAGATGTTCAAGCATGTTACCAATGGAAGTCTGCCAGTTTTCTTAAGCATAACATCAAATACAATCATCCGTAACAACTATAAACAAATAATCAACCCATAATTAACATCTAGGTTTCACTACATCTAAGAAAACACAAAAGAAATCTAGCCTAGCATGTTAAATTGAAGACAAGCATAAGATATATTCAAACAACACATAGACATATTGATTGAATTGAAAGAGTACTTATCTCAAATAGAACATGAAAGTTTCAAAGGGTTGAAACCCTTGAAAAAGCTGTGAAAATTGGCCTAGGGTTTTTCCGTCAAAGTTACACACTAATGAATGAAATTTGGAAAGCTATATATAGATAATACAGGGTGACGGCGTCATGTGTAAACATGTGACGCCGTCAACTCGCCGCCTATAATGAAATCAGATTGCCTAGATCCACTTTTGACGCCGTCATGTGTAAATTTCTTCTGGGCCGTCACTAATACATGGACCATGACGGCCTTGGGTGACGCCGTCATATCCAATGCACAAAACTCTCTGGATCGTCACGTTTATTGTCCACAACTACCTCTTGTATTACTCTTGACGTCGTCATTAAGGAACATGTGACGCCGTCAGGTACAGTTCCCAGCAAGGAAAATTAAGACTTTGCCGTTTTCTTCTCTTTTATGCTTCAAAAACGTCCAAAATGCTTCCTTTTCCAGATTTCACTCCAAAAGTACCTAAAATGACAAAAGGAACGATTTAGGGCAATATTTGATCAAATAAATTTGAATTCGGGCTTAAATGACCCCTTAAAAACGGTTCATTTTTCGCCTCATCAAATACCCTTACACTTGATATTTGCGTGTCCTCAAGCAAATGCGCTTTTATTCTAATCAAAATACAAGTTAGGGGTCATTTAACACTAATATAAAAGCAATTATAATAAATAATCATTTCACTAAAGACCAAAGACAAGCACGGAGGTCATACACTAGCACCTCACGAATAGTGTTTAGATACTCACATCTCTCGGGTGTAAGAAAGTATATATCACAATATTGAAATGGAAAATATCTCTCACTACCTATCATAGCAAAATAGATTACCATAGGCTTGGGAAAGGATCGAACCTCCACCACTTGGTGTAAGCACCTAGGATAAACTATCAAAGAGGTCTTTCAAAGGGTTATAACGTTAGGTGTAGGGATATGGAATACACGGTTTTGTTGGATAAATGCAATATTTACTAGTGGCCAGTTAATCATCTTGGTTAATTCTATGTACAATATGGCGTTGCTAAGCCAAGACTAGACTCGACTTAAGCTAATAAATCAAAAATAACAAAAACATAAAACAAACATAGAATGAAACGGGATGATAGTCCGTTTGTTTTATGCTCCAAAAACATCCAAAATGCTTCCTTTTCGTCAGGTACTGTTCCCAGCAAGAAAAATTAAGACTTTGCCGTCTTCTTCACTTTTATGCTCCAAAAACATCCAAAATGCTTCCTTTTCCATATTTCACTCCAAAAGTACCTAAAATGACAAAAGAAACGATTTAGGGTAATATTTGATCAAATAAATTCGAATTCGGGCTTAAATGACCCCTTAAAAACGGTTCATTTTTCGCCTCATCAACTAGTCCTGGACGGGTAATAACTTCAAGTTGGTCTAACCAGTGATGTAAGCGTGTCTCGAAAAGGACTTGTCTGAGTAGAGTGTACCATTTTGAGAAACCTTTTGTGGATTTAATCGGATCGGGTAATAACTTCAAGCTAGTCTAACTAGTGATGTAAGCGTGTCTCGAATGCCCGTTCATTTTCACTTAAGGTGAATCAATTAAAAAAGTGCAAATCACCCTGACATGTGCAAATTTATATCTAAAACCTATGAGCACATGTTAAGGGGGAGCATTTGAAAATGACAAAAATCTCAACGTGTTAACAAAATATGTTTCTCAATCATAAACACGTTGAGAGAATTTTCAATAGTTTGGTAAATGGCAACATAGGATAGTCATGAAGTTATAAGGTGGCTAAGGTTAGGAAAACCGTCCTATGATCCGCTGGAGCCGGAGGGATCTACCCATGGACTATACCAAATAGATAGTATTAGAAAGTCCGTAGGTATGACTATGAAAAAAAGGAGAAATGTAAGAATGGAGAAAGAAGGGGTTGAAGAATTAAAAGAAATGAAATGAGAAAGGGTGAAAAGAAATAGCCCTCCAATTATTCAACCTTAGGGCAGAAACCGGGTTCAATTCATAATTTACTGATGGTTGCTAAGGCGACATCGGTATTGAAGACAAGACGTCATGGACCCAGTGACGCACTGCACTAAACCTTCTAGCCACTCAAGTTCTCTTAAAAGAACTTGTTTCATTCTTACGGGGAACCAGTGTAATCTATCAACTTATTTCTTAGAGATAGTTGATATTGAAGCAGGAGACCTCTCCCTAATCTCCGCATTGGAAAACCAAATGCACTTATTGAGTCTAGAACCTCGAGATGCATACATAGATCTCATAGGAACAAGTGCTACTTCTACCCTGGTTGTTCAACATTAAGGACACCAGTGGTAAACTTATGAGTCCTACGCAGATCTTAGCAATCTTCCAGAACATTTATGAGGAAAGTTGCTATTGTAACTCCCAGTGATTGAATGGAAATTCCTGTCAGGGTCAACATCAAGCATCCCTGAAAGCAGGTCACTTAGGTAATTCCTTGTGGATTATGCTTAGTGGTCGCGGTGGTTACAAATGGTCTACAGTCGTGGAGTGATCTCCGGCAACTCACCCAATCGTTGATCTACTTAGGTAGTTCGTGTAAATCCTCTAAGGGTTTGCCGATTGGGAACGGTCTTGGTAAGGTTAGAAGGAGTCTTCACACTATGCTGTTGATGATCTCTAATTCCAAACCTATAAGTACCGGATGATTTGTTGCTAACTGTTTACTTGCAGGAATTTCTGATGGTTGTAGTTAATTGCAGAAAAGATGCTGATCCATCACCACATGCTCACACTTCGACATCACTATCTAAGAAATCATGATCATTGATTGGGCCAAATCTATGCTTCCACAACTCTGATGCAGAAGATCATGATCCTGAAAAGTGTGAGCATGCCAACACAAAGATGTCCAAATCACATGGAGACATTACTACTCAAAGATGACTCTCAGACACACTTTTGGATGATGAACTTGAAGTAATGCCCACAGATCATCCAACGCATTGAACAAGTCATCTAGAGTCTGCTGCTAAAAGCACAAAGATCATGACAATGAAGAATCAAAAGGCTACGAGCTATAAAGATATCTTCAAAGAATAGAATGCTATGATTCAATATGTATTTTTCGGGGTGGCCTCCCTTAGGGGGAGATTGTTAGGAATACGTTTATTCATATGAAGACTCGGTCACCCCGAGTATAGTTTAGCATGTTGTAGCTCGTAGTAGTTATCATATTAGTTAGTATGTAGTTTAGAGTTAGTTAGTATTTGTGGACTCGGGTCAGGTCTTTACCCACTGTCAACCCGCTCCACAGCCCGTTTCAGGGGGCGTTTTATTGTAACTATAAATACCCCTTCCCTAGCTTGGAAGGGGTTGGACCTTTCACACATATTAATCTAACATCTCTCTAGTTTCTCTCTCAAGAAAAAGGCTCCCAACTTCTCATCTAATTTTCTTCTCATTCGATCCATATCACATAAAACCATACGTGTTTATCATTATGAGTATCCTACTCAAACTACTTTGTAGCTTGTAAGGGTTTAACAATCTTGAATAACTTCAAAACTATTAATAATGAAACACTGATGTAACCTTGTTAAGTATGCGGAATTTACTAAAACAAAGCTAAGAAGAATAACTTTTAATGATTATATTAAACTAAACTTTGAACATGCTTTATGTACAGATTCACTAACAACCCTAATAACTCTTCAATCGTATTCTAAAGTATTCGTACTAATAAGCATAAGTATACATCTAATACCATCCTAAGGCTCCTTTTATAGGCATAAGGAAAACCTTAAGTCGGTTTACAATACTTGTTTGACAAGTAAACTAATTCTAAACTAATTCTAGAATATTCTAATAACTTTGCATTACAATCCTTTCACGATATTGCATAACAGTCCTTTATCATAGAAGTACTTTAATTTTCTTCATGCAAGAGCAGTACTTTGAACACAAGCAGTACTTTGATCTTCAGAAGTACTTTTGATCTTCAGAAGTACTTTTGATCTTCATATCCCAACAATCCTCCCCTAACTTTAATTCTACTTCCTTGATTTCAAGTTCCTTTGTAATTTTTTAACTTTAACATCTTTATCTTTAAGGAAAGATTGAATCTTTATCATCTTTTTGACTTTTGTATCAAAGTACTTTTCATCAGCAACAAATGACATCTTCACAGCAACTATTCTTTTCAACAACTCAGCAACATATGGCAAATGTACATCAAATCATAAAATTTCATACTATTCTCATCAGTTCCAGGTGTGTAAACTCCTGTGAGAGGTGAATCATTGAAAAATAATGGATTTAGATGTCTCTTTACCAAAGCCATTAACTCTGGAGTAGCCAATGTTTATGTTTAAGCACAAAAACCATGGTACATTGATTACTATATGATTTTTAGCAAATCATCAGCTATCAACGGGTTTGTTTAGTCTTTACCAAGAGCCGTTTTCTATTGGACTAGTTAGTTCTTTTAGTACAATCATAACCATGGTGAACTAATTCCCATATAAATTGTTTTTCCACAGCCTTTACCACAAGCCATTTTCTTGTGGGCTAGCCAACTCTTCACTATTACAGATATGGTGAGTTGAAAACCATACAATTTTTAGTAAATTGTCAACTAAAAACGGATTTGATAATCACAACAAAGCCGTAACCTCATGATGAGTCAAACTCTTTCTTGTCTGTTAAACATGGTGAGTTGATTACCATTTGCTGTGCAGTACAAGTACTAACACCATGTGTTTCTCTCAAAACATTTTGTTGATGTCATCTTATGCTTCAAAAGTTCTTTTTCTTTTTATTTTAAACTTAATCAAAAGACTTTTACTTGTTTTGTACAGCAAATAGTACTTTGAGAAAGTACTTGATGAGTGCTCAAACACTCATCATTTTTGGTTAAATCTGAGCTGCAAAACATCTAAAAACACTCAAAAATGCATCAAAATAATGAAAATATTCCAACATTGTGTTTTATATGTTTTAGATGCAAAATGAGTAAAAACATATGAAAAACAAATAAAGTTTGCATAATTGGCAGTTTCAGTTCCTCAACTTTCAAAAATTGGCAAAAATAGTCCCTGAGCACTTATTTTAAAAGAAAAGTCACCAAAGGTCCTTTTGAAATTATAAGTTGTCATATTTAGTCCTTTGGTGAAAAATTTCAAGGTTTTGAGAAATTACAAATTTAGTCCTTGGAATTTCACTTTTGGCAAATTTGGTCCTTGGTGGGAAATATTTGGAAGAAAAATCATCATTGGACTTTCGAAAATCACAAATATCAAATTTAGTCCTGGGAATGAAAGTTTGAGGAAATTACAATTTTGGTCCCTCAAACTTTGGAATTTGGCAATTTTCGTCCTCGGGTGTTTAATTTTGAAAATTTTTCATTAAAGGTCCTTGGGTTAGTACACTATGGCAAGTATGGACCCTTAAATCAAGTTTGGAAAAGTGACATTTTCAGTCCCTTAACTTTTCAGATTTTTTCACTTATGGTCCTTATGATTCCTAAGCTTAAAACAATAAATCTAAATAACTAATCCAAACCAAACATAAACCTGACCCAACCCAAATCCACCCAAAGCCCACCAAAAGCCCACAACCCTTTTTAATACTTCCCAGGGTCAACAAGTCAAAGGGTCAACAACAAGTCAAACACCACCCCCTGTTCACTGTTCATCCTCCCTAATCCCTCCACAAAACCTGTAATCTTGCCTCCCCCTCCTCCCTCACCCTTTCACCAAATTACCAACCCTCATTAATATCCCTCACCTACAAAACCAACCCACCCCCTCCTCATTTAATACCTTTACCAAACCCACCATTACCTGCTTAATTCTTTTTCCTGCCAAAACCAAAATCAAAGGCTAGGATCAAGTGGAAGCCATGGCTTAGAATGTGATGGGAAAGAGAGAGTATCACTCCAAGGTCTATAAAATGAAGAAAAAATGCAGAATGAAGCAGTAGTTAGTGTAGAGTAGTGATAGTTTAGTTTTTATTGTCGTTTTAATGTAATTCCCATTTTCAATTGCTCAATTTAGCTAAAAATAGTTGTAATCAGTATTATTAATGTAATCGAAACTTTATTTAACCTTAATTTTAACTATTGTTATCTAAATTTGAAAATTGCATTTTCAAGTGAAAAATCTCATTTTAACTTAAGTTGTGTTACAGGTTATGTTTCATGGTTCTATAAGCTCATTTGAGCACTCAGAAGCTTTTAAAAGTTTTCTTTGGCATTTCACTCAATTTCAGTTCAATAAGAGAAAAATAACTCAAAAATAGGTTTAAAATAAAAAGTCAATAAGAAGAAGGAAGCAGGCTTGGAACTTAGTCATAATAGATGTTTTACACGGTTTTAGTGCCTAGTGGGAGGCCTTAGGTTGTGGTTTGATGCCCTGGTCAACTATCTCAGTCAACTGCCATTGTAAGCAATTTCCATTTTTTTTGCATTCAATGTTCATATACTTAATTTGTTGCTCATTTCAGTTCATTTAGGCTTATCTAATGTTAGTATAAGTTTAGAGTTCAGTTTCATGGATTAAATTGTTGGTTTGCTTTATAAAACTTCAAAACAGCTTCAATATAGGGGTGTTTGGGGATAACTTGTTCATATGGTTTCTTGATTGTTATTTTTGTTGATCACTGTTGCAGCATGTTTGCCTAGACACAATTAAGTGATACAAACCATAAAACTTGAGGTCATTTAGCAAAAAAAGTCAAGAATCTATATTAAGATCCCTAACAGTTAACTGTTATGGATTTAGGGTCTAATTACCCTCACATCCTTGCATAAGCTGTTGTTATAGCTTAATGTAGCCTTACTTTAGCTTAACATAATGTTTTCAGCTTATTAGAACCGCTCAAAATCCATTTAAGTCAAAGCTTCAAGTTTTCTAAAAAAGTCAACATTTCCCTTTTTGTAGAAAACCCAAATTTCCAAGAATTTTGTGTTAGGAGTTAGGGCTTGAAGCTTTCAGAATTCATAGCCCCCCAGCTAAGCTTTGAAGTCCCATCTTCCTATTATTTTTGTGATTTTTCCTGTGGGCCCCACCCTTGCCCAAACACACCTGTAGGGGGAGAAGATCCCCTGCTGCACAACCACAGTTGCCACACCACCACCTTTGGTGGTTCTTCCTGGCCACCTCAGTGGGTCCCACAACCTCATTGTTGGTTCTTTCAACCCCCCTCCTGGCCACCTTCCTAGTTTGATGAAGCTTTTGAGCTTAAGCTCCCTGGGACCCACCTGAAATCACCCCTAACTGTTGTCCCATTTCTATGTGAAATCAAAGTTCCAAGTGCTTATTTTTTGTGCTTATTGACTTATTCAGTGGTATACTTGTTGTTTCTAGCTTATACTAGTCTAAGTAACTTATTTGAATGATTTTCCACCCCTGTGGACCCCACATGAGCTTATTTCCTTAAAAAGTCAACAAAAGTCAACTGTTTTAGCTTATTGTTTCCATTTTGCTTATTTTTAAGTTATAGAAAAGTTGTTTTCATAAGAGTTCTCTGTTTTTAAGTGTAAAATAGTTTTCCAAAAGAAAAATCAGAAAAATCCAATTTAAAATTAAGTGATAGTTTCTATTTAATATTAATTATCTTTTTAATTTTCCTTTTTAATTTTTCTTAAGTAACTTGCATTTTTATATTTTTCTTAATTTCCTTTCATATTTAAGTATTTTTAGTAATTTTTCCAGAATTTTATTTTGTCATTTAGTAATTACTATATTTAATATTAGTTTTATTAATTATTAATTAATATTAATGTATTAAATAGCAAAATTAGATTTCATTAAGTAATACCTAGTTTTTATAATTTTCCTAGCCTTTATATAATAGTTTAATTAATTTAATTAGTAATTAATTAATAAAATCCACAAAAAGACAAAAAGAAATATTTTTAATTTTAAAATTTGTTTTTAGTTATTTTATAATTTTAGAAATTTAATTTTCACTTTTCTAGTATTAAAATAATATTATATTGTATTTAAGTTATTTAAATATTACTAATTAGTATTAATTAGTAATTAGTTAATAATAAATAATTAAATAGTGTAAAAATCAATTTTCTTTTTCTAAAAATTTTCTTTCATCCTTAGGTTTGTAAAAAAGTCATTTTCACCCCCTGTGGGTTTTCATATTTCAGTTTTCACTTTTTATTTTGTACGTTCACGTAAATTTAATCTGAATGTACACGTTTTTAGGTTTTAAACGTTTCTGGTTTTTCCAATTTTACAATCTAGTTAATATAGCTTATTTAAGCTATTTCCTTGTATAAATCAGTAGTGTAATTGATGCGTAGGGATTGCACCAGGCTTTACCTCTCAAGGGATCTTGAGAAGCTTACAACCCTCACTAGGCAGTGTACCTGATCGTTGTAGTATTGTATAGTGACAAGTACCGGGGGATTGATCGTTCAGCTAGGAATAGTGTCGATAGGGTTAGAAAACCTAAATACTAGTTCTAAAGATGAGAGATGATTATTTTTATATTTTTATATTTTTTAGAAAACAAGTAAATATCTCTGGTTTGAAGGATTTGGGCGGAATTAGTTGCTAGTCAACTAACCCAATACTTAAAGATGCAATCAAAATAAAATATTAGAAATGAAAATAAAATTAAATTAAACTAAGGTTGTGAGCAATAAGTGGAGAAATTGTGTTTACTTAGATTTCACTACTCCCTAGATATCTTTTACACGTTAATTACTTGTTATAATTGCGTTGATGACGGATTGTATTCCTTAATACCATGTACTTAACTCCCCAATCCTATGAGTGCCTACTTCACTCCTATGTCGAGCCGGCTAAGAAGCTCCTAACATGGGATCATTAGAATTTACTCATGCATTAAATACAACCAATAAAACCTAGTACACATCGGTTCATATTTCCTAAGACGTTCAAGCATGTTACCAATTGGAGATCTGCCAGTTTTCTTAAGCCTAACATTGAAATCATTCATCCAATACAACCATAAACAAGTAATCAACACATAATCAACATCTAGGTTTCAGTAGATCTAAGCAAACACAAGATAAATCTAGCCTAGCATGGTGGAATCAAGACAAGCACAAGATATAGACAACCAACACATAGACATATTGATTGAATTAAAAGAACACTTATCTCAATTACACATGTAAGGGTTCAAGGGCTGAAAACCCTTGAAAAACCTGTAAAATTCGTATATGGTTCGGCCTTAGGGTTTCTCCAAACTTGTTCCTCCTAATGAATGAAAATTAGAGAACTATATATAGAAAATTGAGTCTGACAGCGTCAAGAACAAAGGGGTGACGCCGTCATCTCGCCGCCAAAAGAATTCTCGGACTGCCTTGATCTACATCTGACGCCGTCATGTATTAAGGTTTTCCAGGCCGTCACGTATTTAACTCTTGACGCTCTTCCTTGTGATGCCTTCATTTCTGTACTGGGCCGTCATGCAATTTACTCTTGACGCCGTCAAGATGGTACTCTTGACGCCGTCACATACTGTTCTCAGCTTGGAAAATTAAGTCTTTGGCGTTTTCTTCACTTTTATGCTCCAAAAACGTCCGAATTGCTTCCTTTTCCAGATTTCACTCCCAAAGTACCTAAAATCACAAAAGGAACGATTTAGGGCAATATTTGATCAAATAAATTCAATTCCGGGCTTAAATGACCCCCTAAAAGTGGTTCATTTTTCGCCTCATCATATACCCTTACACTTGAGATTTGCTTGTCCTCAAGCAAATGCGCTTTTATTCTACTCAAAATACAAGTTAGGGGTCATTTAACACTAATATAAAAGTAATTGCAACAAATAATCGTTCCACTAAAGACCAAAGGCAAGCACGGAGGTCATACACAAGCACCTCACAAATAGTGTTTAGATACTCACATCTCTCGGGTGTAATAAAGTATAAATTACAATATGAAAATGAAAGATATCTCTCACTACCTGTCATAGCAAAATAGATTACCATAGGCTTGGGAAAGGATCAAACCTCCACCACATGGCGTAAGCACCTAGGATAAACTATCAAAGAGGTCTTTTAAAGGGTTGTAACGTTAGGTGTAGGGATATGAAATACACGGTTTTGTTGGATATAGGCAGTCTTTACTGGTGGCAAGTTAACAATCTTGGTTAATTACATGTGCAATATGGCATTGCTAAGCCAAGACTAGACTCGACTTAAGCTAATAAATGAAAAATAACAAAAACATAAAATAAACATAGAATAAAAAGGGATGGTAGTCCGTATGTTTTTTCTCTTTTTTTTCTATTTTTTTCTTTTCTTTTTCTTGATTTTTTTTCCATTTTTTTTTTTTTTTTTTTGCATACACTTTTACCCTACCATCCAAAATAATACATCATAGGGAATGAACATTCCCCTTACACTTGAATTTTTACATACTTTACAATAAACTAATCTAATGACTCGAATTAAGAAAATCAAAACACTTGGAGCACTTTTAAGATTAACGTACATATGGGGGTAATAAATGATGTTCTTTCCAATTACTCCATAAAATAAGTACTTTACCCATGAGTCCCAATCGTCCCAAAACAATATGTACAAGGATATGACTCGACTTAGCAACCATGTAATCAATTAGATAATTAACTTGGGGTTTAAAAAATAACAATAATGCACTAAAGATGAGTGCATACACGGAAGGCTAAGGCGATTTGGGTGTACATTTAAGTGGGGTGTAACAAATTCTTCCTTTAAGTAAGATGCTTAAAGTTAGAAACGAAAAGATAGGCTCGGAGGGGTGTACTAGGGGTTTCGTGTACTAAAAATGAGTACAACGCTAAGGGTGTGGGAAAAATTAGTTGACTTAACTAACCAAGTAAAATGACTTAAATGGTCAAGTAATTATGATACGGGTTTAACACAAGGGTGATCCTAATGCCTCTTATCATGTAGTAAATCCTACTACACGAATGTAGTCTCACTAGCGGTCTCGGGATGCATCACTAACGCAAGTTCTAGAATCTAAATGCTACCGGTACACTCATAAGCACTAATAGTAAATGCTTTTCCTATCAAATCTAAAGGCGAACCTCACATATTTGGGTCAAAAATTTTTCTGAATAGTACGGTTTTGTGCTAGTCATACAATCTCCTATCCATGAGACGCTTGCTATGGCTAAAGTTTCACTCCTAAATGTTGTAAAAAATTTTAAATTTGGCGCTAAAATTACACTAACAAGTATTTCTCATAGTTTTATTACACATCTACCATCAAACAAACAAACTCGAGCGAAAGTGTATTTGTAAGGTATCATCATTTTACCCTCCCCTTACACTTAAGATGAACATTGTCCCCAATGTTCAAGTAAAGAATGTAAAAGTGAAATAAGTAAAAAGAATGAAATCAAATACTCCCCTGATTCGCTCGGTATGGATAATAAGGTGGCCAGGTTAGATCTTCCTCCAAGAAAATGAACAATCAAAGCTTCCCTTCCAGAATATAAATCATCTTCTTGTCATACATAACCTGTAAATCCTGAGAAAACAAACAAAGCAACCTCGCATAAAATCGGCGGCATTCTACATAAGTTACTAAATCCTAGAAAACAAAGTAAGATATAATGCTTGTGGAATGAAGTTTGCAAATTTCCTGGAGATTATAAAACTTAATAATTCAACAAAAACTTTAAGAATCCGTTAGAAAAACAAAACTGGTAAAATTTCCAGGTTTTTGCACGTGACGCCGTCAAGAGTAAACTCGTAACGCCGTCAGAAGTGACCTACAGAAATTCTTATGTTAAGTTTCCGGAAAATTTCTGGAAAAACTTGGTCCTACTTCCTGGAAAATCCCGCAAAACTTCATTATGAATCGATACAAGCATTTGACTCTAACAAATACGAATATACATGTTCACTTAATATTGTGGAGAATCATGATCGGGTTGTTTCTTAAAAACATATTTGGGGTTTCCCCTTACACTTATCTTTGCAAAAATACCTTTAGGTGAAGTTAAGACTAGGCCAAAACAACAAAGTAAAGTATTTCCACTTTTTAGTTTAGAAACATGATCTACCAACAATAAAAATAAAGCATGCATACGGAAGCAAATAATAATCAAACAAATAAACAAATAAAACGGGCTTGGGTTGCCTCCCAAGAAGCGCTTGTTTTTGTTCGAGTCACGAGCCTGACTCTTCCCTTATTTAACAGAAATAGGGGAGGTTTTCCCTACACTTAGGATTAAGTACGGGTGGAAGTAGCGATACACACCCTTAGGGTGGAAATATGCCTTGTGAGGAAAGTGTGGTGGATGAATTATATGCTCAAAGGGGTGTGCTCCTATCATCATAACCTTACCAAATTCAATCGGGTTAATGGGTGGATTAAAATTTTCTCCTAGAAAGGGATCATTTTCTATCAACTTCAAGAGACTACTAGTTGGGGATCTATCTTGACCTAATAAACCCGGTTTAAACCCATAATGTTTCTTGTGATCAATCATAAATGGGTGATGTAAGCATGTAAGGTCATTTTCCACTCCTATATTGGCTTCCTCTCTACAAGGCTTAGAGTCCACTACCTTTATCCTAACACTACCCCGACTACATGGTTTGATGGGTGGATCAAAACCTATTTCAATTCCTAAAATCACATCCAAGGATGGAAGATTAGGTAACGGTTTTGGTTGAGGCTCTGATTCATCAAAACTAAGAACTTCCCAGGGACTAAGAGTAAGGTTATCATTATAAGTATTCAAACCTATATCCTCTAGTTGTGTTTGGTTCAAAGGTTCTACCTCAATTGGGATTCCTAAAGTCTCATCTACTTCATCCGAATAAGTCACGGATGGTGTGTATGCCTCAAATGATGGTAGGACTTGTGGGGTACTTAGTGGGCTTGGGTTTTCTACTATCTCTTCTATCACATCCATATCACCTATGCGTTCATCTTGTATTATGGTAGTGCCTAACCATGACATGCAACTAGGTGGCTCGACTCTAATCTTTTTATCCCCAAGCAAACTTTTTGATTGAGCCTTCCATATTGAAAATAGGTCTACACTTACGTTTTTTGGGTCCCATGTTCCACTTCTGTATTGGGCGTGAATCTCAAAGTTTTCCCACGCGTCTTTAACATCATATTCCCAAAACTCCCCATCTGTTACACAGTCAAGCCTCTTTTGGGTTTCGTAGTCGATACGAGTGTAAAATAATTGAAGTAGAGGCAATAAATCAAGACCATGGTGAAGGACTTTTTGTAGTAAGTATTTGAAACGAGTCCATGCAACGGGAAAAGATTCATCATGACGTTGTCGAAACCTCAAGATGTCATTTTGAAGTGGAAAGGGTAGATTTTGTAGTGGATTTGGTCGATTGGATGAAAAACTTGGCGGATTCGCGTTCTCCATAGTGGTCAATGGAAGAGTCAATGGAAATGTTTTTACGAACAAAGACACAAAGAAAAAGATAGACTAAAGAAAACCTAAAAATAAAAATAAAATCTTACTAGAAAGGAATCTAGCAAGTAGACCTAATAAAAAGAGATTCTAACCTAGACAATAACTATTCCCCGGGCTGCGGCGCCAAAAACTTGATGCGTAGGGATTGCACCAGGCTTTACCTCTCAAGGGATCTTGAGAAGCTTACAACCCTCACCAGGCAGTGTACCTGACCGTTGTAGTATACTATAGTGACAAGTACCGGGGGATTGATCGTTCAGCTAGGAATAGTGTCGCTAGGGTTAGAAAACCTAAATACTAGTTCTAAAGATGAGAGATGATTATTTTTATATTTTTATATTTTTTAGAAAAAAAGTAAATATCTCGGGTTTGAAGGATTTGGGCGGAATTAGTTGCTAGTCAACTAACCCAATAGTTAAAGATGCAATCAAAATAAAATACTAGAAATGAAAATAAAATTAAATTAAACTAAGGTTGTGAGCAATAAGTGGAGAAATTGTGTTTACTTCGATTTCACTACTCCCTAGATATCTTTTACACGTTAATTACTTGTTATAGTTGCGTGGATGACGGATTGTATTCCTTAATACCATTCATGGGGTGGCGTACTTAACTCCCTAATCCTATGAGTGCCTACTTCACTCCTATGTTGAGCCGGCTAAGAAGCTCCTAACATGGGATCATTAGAATTTACTCATGCATTAAATACAACCAATAAAACCTAGTACACATCGGTTCATGTTTCCTAAGACATTCAAGCATGTTACCAATTGGAGATCTGCCAGTTTTCTTAAGCCTAACATTGAAATCATTCATCCAATACAACCATAAACAAGTAATCAACACATAATCAACATCTAGGATTCATTAGATCTAAGCAAACACAAGATAAATCTAGCCTAGCATGGTGGAATCAAGACAAGCACAAGATATAGACAACCAACACATAGACATATTGATTGAATTAAAAGAACACTTATCTCAATTACACATGTAAGGGTTCAAGGGCTGAAAAGCCTTGAAAAACCTGTAAAATTCGTATATGGTTCCGCCTTAGGGTTTCTCCAAACTTGTTCCTCCTAATGAATGAAAATTAGAAAACTATACATAGAAAATTGAGTCTGACGGCGTCAAGAACAAAGGGGTGACGCCGTCATCTCACCGCCAAAAGAATTCTCGGACTGCCTTGATCTACATCTGACGCCGTCATGTATTAAGGTTTTCCAGGCCGTCACGTATTTAACTCTTGACGCTCTTCCTTGTGATGCCTTCATTTTTGTACTGGGCCGTCAGGCAATTTACTCTTGACGCCGTCAGGATGGTACTCTTGACGCCGTCACATACTGTTCCCATGTTGGAAAATTAAGTCTTTGGCGTTTTCTTCACTTTTATGCTCCAAAAACGTCCGAATTGCTTCCTTTTCCAGATTTCACTCCCAAAGTACCTAAAATCACAAAAGGAACGATTTAGGGCAATATTTGATCAAATAAATTCAATTCCGGGCTTAAATGACCCCCTAAAAGTGGTTCATTTTTCGCCTCATCAGTAATTAATCACAAACCCTTTCCTGTCCAAATTCACCCGATCACAAACTCGTTTGAACACCATCACACCTCGTCGGGACATAACGACCCGGGGAAACCACTGTATTCCACGGAGATTGACTCTAGGATGTTTGACTTTGTTGACCATTCCTTGGTCAATATAAGTTGACCGTTTGTAGCCAATCAAAATTTGGCGACACTACCGGGGAGGTTGTGCGCGTTTTCTAAAACGGTTTGCTGATTAGTGCTTTTGGAATTCAATCCTCTGTATATTTATCCATCCTTGTTCATATTTTCTTATTTTTATCATATATAAACAAAACAGTTCCCGAAAACATTTTAAAATCAGTTTTTAACGAACACAAAAACATTTTCTTTCTTATTTGTACAAAATGTTTATCCAAAAATCCAAAAACATTCTCCTTTACCCTCTCACATCTTTGATTCTTCATCCCTACCCCTCTGTAAACCTTTGATTCTTTCCTATGTCGTATCCACACCATTTGGGTTGCCAATGGTGTGGTGGCCCTCATAACGGTGGTAATTGCCCCGGCTGTGGCATGGTAGAGACAGGATACGGGTCTGTTTATAACCAGGATCCCTATTCCTACCATGACACGACCGATTTATTCCATCAGCTACCACACCATGAGACTTAGCAGTTTTACTGTTGTGAGTACTGTGGTGGTTCACACTACAGTTCTGATTGTCAATCGGGAAACACGCTTGTTTATGAGCAGTTTCCTGATAACGATTATGACTACAGCACATACGACTCACAGCCACATCAGTTTTACTGTTGTGAGTGCTGTGGAGGTTCACACTTCAGCTCAAATTGTCAAACAAGGAATCCATTTACTTGTAACAATTACGACTATCCGTATCATGACCAACCTCCACAGTACCAAATGATTCACACAACTCCTCAAGAAACTCAGCAAGACCTTTGTCTAAAGGCTCTTGAAATATTAAAAGAACTTAAGGAGGAGTTGAATAGCACAGCATTTCGAAATGCTCCCAGTTTTTCTTGTGTATATTGTGGGGGTCCTCATGATGATTATCAATGTCAACCTTTCGGTTTTGACAAATCCCCATCCCCACAATGTTCTTTCATTCAAAATTCACATGAGAAATCCATAGAAGATGCCTATGAAAAAATCTACTAGGAAATCGATTGCAAAAGAAAAAGCAGCCAAATCTAGCTCTCAGTTCCGTTTTATTCCTGATGACAGTGATGATGAAGATACACTTGATATCCTTCAATTTTACAAAGATTCATCAAGTTCATCAGTTGATATCCCAGCAGTTGAGATTCCATCTCAAACAACTGCTATCATACCCGAAGTTCACACTCACTCTCTGAACATGGGGGATGAGCATCTTAGCACTGTTCCTGAAAAGGAATCGGACGAATTCATAAAGTCTAGTGTTGAGAACCTTGTCCCAATCCCAGGAGAGTCACAGGGAACTTTTGATCATATGTGCTATATACCTTCCCCTCTTGAGTGTCCAGAAGATCAATTTGAGACTTTCTCCGATTGTAGCGAAGATTGTGCATCTTATGGAGACATCGAGTATGTTGAGGCATCAGTTCCACATTCTGATGCTGATCATCTTCTCGAGGAGTTCGCCGATGAACTCACGCACATCAATCCACTTCCAACAGGAAGTGACGATGATCTCTTTGACTTTGAAGCTGATCTAGGAGAAATTGAAAGTCTCTTATATCATGATCCATCACTCACTTCTGATCCCAACAGTCCAATAGAGAATGTTAATCACTTTGTTCCCGAAGCATTCAAAACCACTCTCACCAATCCTCTTTTTGAATTCGAATATGAATTCACTTTGATTTATGATAATCCAATCTTTCGTACTCAGAACGAGGATAGTGATGAGTCCACAAGGGAACAAGAGTTCACAGATTCACATCTTGTGATTGATTCTCATTCTGAGGAGTTCTCCGGTGAAATCACTCATATCATATCTCCACCGGAGTATGATAACTTCCATTTTGATCATGACACACCCGGGATATGTCTTGATCAAGCGAGCTTAGATGATGAGATTCATAATCTAGAAATTATGGACTCTCCCGTGGGTGATGATGAGTTAATCTTGATTTTCATCATGGTTTTCTTCCTTTTCTTCACCTATCCCGTGACTTCATCTCTTCTTCACTCATTCGGGAGTGAAGATACCATCTTTGACCCCGGCATTCTCATATATCATTCTTTTGAGCCGGGAATATATCTCATCGGTGTGGAACTTTCACGTACTTCAAATGTTTGTCCAAACATCCTGAATGAAAGTCCGATGGAGATTGTTTCTTCCACATCTTGCTTCCCCAAGAACAAATGAATTCGGGGTCGAGTCAAGCTAGCGACTCGGTAAACAAAAACAGTAGCATGCTTATATGGTTTTCACCATAAGTGTGGGGGAGTGCCCCTACTGTGTTACCATGTATATATAATAAATAAAATAAAGTGAAAAATTGTATTTCCACATTTAGCTTATAATATTGCCTTTTTACGTTCAAAGAGTCGGCATAATAACCGGGACTTTGAATATTGAAGATAATATTTAATTCTAAGTGGGGGGGGGGGGAATTCTAGCGAATTTTATCACATTTTACCATATAGTACCCCTATTTTTGACCAAAATTTTTAAAATTTTTTCACTTATATTCAAAAAATTTTATGGTTTTTAGTCCGCCATGTCTAAACGACAAAAGGGATGGGCTAATCCAGGAGCAAACGGCTCTTGGTCAAGATAACTCAAATCCGTTGACGGCTTGCAATTTGCCCAAAATTGTATCGTATCTCAACTCGCCATATCCTAAAAAGTGAAAGAGTTGGCTAGCCCGCAAGATTATGGCTTGTGGTAAAGGCAGTGGAAAGCCATAATTGGTAATCAGCTCACCAAGATATCGACTCTGTCCATCAAGAGTTGGCTAGTCCAGAAGCAAATGGCTTCTGGTAAAGACAAATCAAAACCGTTGAAAGCTGGTGGTTTGCTCAAAATCACATGGTTATCAGTGTACCATAGTTCTTACTTGAACTGAAACATTTGGCTACTCTAGAAGTAATGGCTTTTGGAAAAGAGATTAAAATCCATTAAGTTTTCTCAAAAAGATTGCTAGGGACTAGCAATAGTTTAATGTGGGGATTGATGAGTGCTCAAACACTCATCATTTTTGGTTAAATCTGAGCTGCAAAACATTTAAAAACACTCAAAAATGCATCAAAATAATGAAAATATTCCAAAATTGTGTTTTATATGCAAAATGAGTAAAAACAGATGAAAAACGAACAAAGTTTGCATAATTGGCAGTTTCAGTCCCCCAACTTTCAAAAATTGGCAAAAATAGTCCCTGAGTACTTATTTTAAAAGAAAAGTCACCAAAGGTCCTTTTGAAATCACAAGTTGTCATATTTAGTCTTTTGGTGAAAAATTTCAAAGTTTTGAGAAATTACAAATTTAGTCCCTGGAATTTCACTTTTGGCAAATTTGGTCCCTGGTGGAAAATATTTGGAAGAAAAATCATCATTGGACTTTGGGAAATCACAAATATCAATTTTAGTCCTTGGAATGAAAATTTGAGGAAATTACAATTTTGGTCCCCTAAACTTTGGAATTTGGCAATTTTGGTCCTCGGGTGTTTAATTTTGGAAATTTATCATTAAAGGTCCTTGGGTTAGTACACTATGGCAAGTATGGACCCTTAAACCAAGTTTGGAAAAGTGACATTTTTAGTCCCTTAACTTTTCAGATTTTTACACTTATGGTCCTTGTGATTCCTAAGCTTAAAACAATAAATCCAAACAACTAATCCAAACCAAACATAAACCTGACCCAACCCAAATCCACCCTAAGCCCACCAAAAGCCCACAACCCTTTTTAATACTTCCCAGGGTCAACAAGTCAAAGGGTCAACAACAAGTCAAACACCACCCCCTGTTCACTGTTCACTGTTCATCCTCCCAAATCCCTCCACAAAACCTGTAATCCTGCCTCCCCCTCCTCCCTCACCCTTTCACCAAATTACCAACCCTCATTAATATCCCTCACCTACCAAACCAACCCACCCCCTCCTCATTTAATACCCTTACCAAACCCACCATTACCTGCCTAATTCTTTTTCCTGCCAAAACCAAAATCAAAGGCTAGGATCAAGTGGAAGCCATCCAACGGCTTAGAATGTGATGGGAAATAGAGAATATCACTCCAGGGTCTATAAAATGAAGAAAAAATGCAGAATGAAGCAGTAGTTAGTGTAGAGTAGTGATAGTTTAGTTTTTATTGTCGTTTTAATGTAATTCCCTCTTTCAATTGCTCAATTTAGCTAAAAATAGTTGTAATCAGTATTATTAATGCAATAGAAACTTTATTTAACCTTAATTTTAACTATTGTTATCTAAATTTGAAAATTGCATTTTCAAGTGAAAAATCTCATTTTAACTTAAGTTGTGTTACAGGTTATGTTTCATGGTTCTATAAGCTCATTTGAGCAGTCAGAAGCTTTTAAAAATTTTCTTTGGCATTTCACTCAGTTTCAGTTCAATAAGAAAAAAATAACTCAAAAATAGGTTTAAAATAAAAAGTCAATAAGAAGAAGGAAGCAGGCTTGGAACTGAGTCATAATAGATGTTTTACATGGTTTTAGTGCCTAGTGGGAGGCCTTAGGTTGTGGTTTGATGCCCTGGTCAACTATCTCAGTCAACTGCCATTGTAAGCAATTTCCATTTTTTTTACATTCAATGTTCATATACTTAATTTAGGCTTATCTAATGTTAGTATAAGTTTAGAGTTCAGTTTCATGGATTAAATTGTTGGTTTGCTTCATAAAACTTCAAAACAGCTTCAATATAGGGGTGTTTGGGATAACTTGTTCATATGGTTTCTTGATTGTTATTGTTGTTGATCACTGTTGCAGCATGTTTTCCTAGATACAATTAAGTGATACAAACCATAAAACTTGAGGTCATTTAGCAAAAAAAGTCAAGAATCTATATTAAGATCCCTAACAGTTAACTGTTATGGATTTAGGGTCTAATTACCCTCACATCCTTGCATAAGCTGTTGTTATAGCTTAATGTAGCATTACTTTAGCTTAACATAACGTTTTCAGCTTATTAGAACCGCTCAAAATCCATTTAAGTCAAAGCTTCAAGTTTACTAAAAAAGTCAACATTTCCCTTTTTGCAGAAAACCCAAATTTTGTAGAATTTTGTGTTAGGAGTTAGGGCTTGAAACTTTCAAAATTCATAGCCCCCCAGCTAAGCTTTGAAGTCCCATCTTCCTATTATTTTTGTGATTTTTCCTGTGGGCCCCACCCTTGCCCAAACACACCTGCAGGGGGAGAAGATCCCCTGCTGCACCACCACAGTTGCCACACCACCACCTTTGGTGGTTCTTCCTGGCCACCTCAGTGGGTCCTACAACCCCATTGTTGGTTCTTTCAACCCCCCTCCTGTCCACCTTCCTAGTTTGACCAAGCTTTTGAGCTTAAGCTCCTTGGGACCCACCTGAAATCACCCCTAACTGTTGTCCCATTTCTGTGTGAAATCAAAGTTCCAAGTGCTTATTTTTTGTGCTTATTGACTTATTCAGTGGTATACTTGTTGTTTCTAGCTTATACTAGTCTAAGTAACTTATTTGAATCATTTTCCACCCCTGTGGACCCCACATGAGCTTATTTCCTTAAAAAGTCAACAAAAGTCAACTGTTTTAGCTTATTGTGTCCATTTTGCTTATTTTTAAGTTATGAAAAAGTTGTTTTCATAAAAGTTCTTTGTTTTTAATTGTAAAATAGTTTTTCAAAAGAAAAATCAGAAAAATCCAATTTAAAATTAAGTGATAGTTTCTATTTAATATTAATTATCTTTTTATTTTCCTTTTTAGCTTTTTCTTAAGTAACTTGCATTTTTATATTTTTCTTAATTTCCTTTCATATTTAAGTATTTTTAGTAATTTTTCAAGAATTTTATTTTGTCATTTAGTAATTACTAGATTTAATATTAATTTTATTAATTATTAATTAATATTAATGTATTAAATAGAAAAATTAGATTTCATTAAGTAATACCTAGTTTTTATAATTTTCCTAGCCTTTATATATGTTTAAAAAAATTTTGAATTTTTTCTAGAATTTCTACGGTTCATTTTCTAATTTTCTTAATTAATTTAGTTAAATTAGATATTAATTAATAAATAAGTAAATAATTAGTAAAGTAGTCTAAATATAACTTTTAGAAACTTTTTATAATTTTTTAGGATTCCTGTGATGGTTAATTAGATTTATAAATTTTTCTATAATTTTCTAGT
The DNA here is from genome assembly GCA_030686995.1 of Artemisia argyi. Lineage (NCBI taxonomy): Eukaryota > Viridiplantae > Streptophyta > Magnoliopsida > Asterales > Asteraceae > Artemisia > Artemisia argyi. Next base: position 173,320,717 of record CM060682.1, on the reverse strand, counting down.
CACTTTTAGTATTATTAGTAATTTTAAAATAGTTTAAATAGTTTAATTAATATAATTAGTAATTAATTAATAAAATCCACAAAAAGACAAAAAGACATATTTTTAATTTTAAAATTTGTTTTTAGTTATTTTATAATTTTAGAAATTTAATTTTCACTTTTCTATTATTAATATAATATTATATTGTATTTAAGTTATTTAAATATTAATAATTAGTATTAATTAGTAATTAATTAATAATTAATAATTAAATAGTGTAAAAATCAATTTTCTTTTTCTAAAAATTTTCTTTCATCCTTAGGTTTGTAAAAAAGTCATTTTCACCCCCTGTGGGTTTTCAGATTTCAGTTTTCACTTTTTATTTTGTACGTTCACGTAAATTTAATCTGAACGTACACGTTTTTAGGTTTTAAACGTTTCTGGTTTTTCCAATTTCACAATCTAGTTAATATAGCTTATTTAAGCTATTTCCTTGTATAAATCAGTAGTGTAATCAATCACAAACCCTTTCCTGTCCAAATTCACCCGATCACAAACCCGTTTAAACACCATCACACCTCGTCGGGACATAACGACCTGGGGAAACCACTGTATTCCACGGAGATTGACACTAGGCTGTTTGACTTTGTTGACCATTCCTTGGTTAATATAAGTTGGCCATTTGGAGCCAATCAGTACTGTTTGTCTAAAAGTACTTTAAATAAAGTACTTATTATTCATAAAGATTTATATAATACAACCATACCAGTAATTATGCATCATCATCTGAAGTATTCCACTTGATAAATAGTTCAATCACCATCAATGCTACTTCATTCTCTTGTTCAACCTCTATACCATGATCTAGCATCCTTATCATAAGATCTCTTACAAGAGGATACCTCCTCTCTGCTAGTATGTGAATCATGGTCCCATCTTCTAATTCAAGTGAATGTACTCCTGATGACTCAAAGAATCTCCATCTTGTGTTTTCCCAATTCTCTTGAGCATTCCACAGAGCATCATTACTTGTTTCATTTGTCTCCCAGATGGTTATTAGATCACCCAATAAGATTAATCCCACTCATGTTGGCTCAATATTCTCAAAATAGGCTTGCACTAGTAGATACAAATGATATAGATCTTCTCTGTCTATCATGTGCATTATGTCCCGTAACATATTGAATACTCTGAAACTTTCATCTTCTCTATGAAATATGAGATAATCTCCTTATGATGATTCTACAACAGAGAATGTAGAAATCTTAGACTTTTTCTCAGCATCTTCTGTTTTCTTTGGATTCTTAAAATCCACAATTCTCAAGTAATATCTCAGCTCATCAACAATATCAGTTCTCAGCAAATTGAGCTTCTTTGATAATTCAACATCATGAGTTGTTCTCTTCCTCTTTGTCTTTCTTTTGGCAGCTTGTTCTTTCATTACTTCCTCCAGCTTCTTTTCCTTTTCAGAATCCATAGGAACAAAACTATCAAGCTCTCTTTTAATGGACTCTTGAACAGTATCATATAATTCTTTCACTTGTGGATATCTTAACCTTTGTAAACCTTTATATCCTCTACCCTTCAGAAAACTTATCATTGAATTTCTTTCTTGAGCAATGGATGGTGGCATTCTTGTTTGAACAACTGGCTTCTGTAATTCTCTCTCATATTCAGTATCCAAACCAGCTTGATATTTTCTAGCAGCTTCTTCATTTTTGGCTATCTCAAAAGCTCTTAACTGTGCTAAAGAGAATTTATTCTTCTTTTTCTTGGATCCCTTCATGATCCTTTTTCCTTTATCCTTAGGATCCAATTCTTCAGTGGATTCAGAAGAACATTGTGAGACTTGAGCCTGTTCAACACCAGGAATACTTATACCTCTTGGTGTTGAAATATTGTTGGGATATAAAATATCAAAGTACTTCTGTATGTCAAAGTACTGCTGCATGAAGAATAAAGTCAAAGTACTGCTGAAGGTAAAAGTCAAAGTACTGTTGTTACTGAAGAATGCTTAAAGTACTTTGAAGGAAACAAGGACTTATGTGCAATATTAGATAAGGATTAATGTGTAATATTGAACGAATATTCTAGAATTAGTTAGGGATAATAACTTGTCGTTCAAGGATTATATGTTGTAAACCGACTTAAGGTTATCTATATAAAGAGCCTTAAGGGGTATTAGTCGATAGAAGTTTTAGATAGAAGTTTTATAAGTTTTAGAGTTGTTCAAAGTCAATAAATAGTTAAGGATTGTTAGTGAATCTGTGTAACAAAGCAGGTTCAAAGTTTGGTTAATATAAAAGTTCTTCTTAAGCTTTGTGTTAGTAGATTCCGCATACTTTACAAGGTTAAACAGTGTTTCAATATTAATAGTGTTGAGATTACTCAATATTGTTAAACCCTTACAAGCTACAAAGTAGTTTGGTCAGAGTACATCGATCCAACAAGTGGTATCAGAGCTTGTGTTGGAAACTCTGATTAAGAAGACAAACCTTTAAACCTTTAAACCGATTTCACTACAAACCCTTCAAGATGTCGACAGAAGCTGCACCTGCTCCCTCAATCACTGCTGTTAGAATCCCTATTGTTAAGAAGGGAGAATATAACTTCTGGGCCATGAAGATGAGGCAGTACATTGCCATCACAGACCACGCACTGTGGGATGTGATTGTCAATTGTAACATGCAAATTGATGAACCAGTAGAGGTACCTGGACAACCAACACCACCTAAACCTACTGTACCTGCTGCTACCAAAAGAAATCAAGACAAAGCTCTCAACATACTACTTTCTGCTATTCCTGATGGTCACTTATTAAAGTTTCATGATGCCAAGGATGCCAAACAACTATGGGCTGCAATAAAGAAGTTTGGAGGTAATGATGCTTCCAAGAAGATGCATAGGAATTTGCTGAAGCAACAATTTGAAACTTTCACTGTTGGTGAAAGAGAAGGTCTTGATTCTGCTTATGAAAGATTCCAACATCTTCTGAGTATGCTAGAACTATATGATGTTGAGGCATCAGTTGAAGATGCTAATTTGAAGTTCTTAAGAAGTTTGCCATCAGCATGGCATGTAGTTGCTACTATGATCAGAGGACAACCAGGGCTGGATACTATGGACTTTGATGATCTCTACAACAATCTGAAGGTGTATGAGCATGAGATGAATGGTACTACAGGTTCAAGCACTCATCAGAAACCCCAAAACATTGCTTTTGTTTCTTCTGAAAACAGAAGCAGTACTTCCAACAAAGGTACTGCTTATCCTGTTCAAAGTACTGTGACTGAAACACAGGTTCCATGTACAACAATGGTCACCACCAATTCATCACAATCACTTACCCCCACCTCAGATGAAGTTCTATGTTCATTCTTTGCTCAACAAGCATCTCTACCTGTCACCTATCAAGAAGATGTATTGCAAATAGATGATGATGCTTTGGAAGAAATTGATATCAGATGGCAAGTTGCCATGCTCACTGCAAGGATCAAGAAGTATGTGAATAAGATAGGAAAAGTCATCAATTTCAGTGCTAAACAGGGAATAACATTTGATTAGTCCAAGATTGAGTGTTTCAACTGTCAAAAAACTGGTCACTTTGCAAGGGAATGCAAATTTGCAAAGTATCAAGCAAACAAGATGATTGAACCACCCAAACCTGAAAGAAAAGAGATTCCAATTACTGAACCAAAACCAAAAGCTTTGGTTGCTCAAGAGAATTTGTCAGAGATTGATTGGTCTAATAAGTTTGATGATGAACCTGTAACCTATTCAATGCTTGCATTGGAAGACTGGAGCACAACATTTGATGAAGAGCCTGGATATGCTGCTTTGGAGTCAAGAGATGGTCTAGGAAGCTTTGATTGGAGCATGGAGTTTGAAGAAGCACCTGTTCAGCTTGCTATGGTAGCTGCTTCACCAAGTTCATCACTAACTCTGAGGTATGCTCTAAGTGCAATGATATGTATCAAAAGTTACTTAGTGAATATGTAGCTGAAAGAGATAAATTTCGAAAGGCTAGGGCTGAGATAATTGGCTATCAATTGACTTTAGAGTCAATGGAGGCCAAAATCATTACACATGAAAATAATGAAGTAGCATGGGCTGAAACATATAAACAACAGGATTACCTAGTTAAGTTAAGTGAATGGAAACTAGGTTGTAAGGTGTCTGGACTAGAGAAAGTGACTGCTGAAAGGGATAAGTTGTTAAAAAAACTTGTGTGGAATGAGGCAGGTGTGTCACATGTTCAATTTGTTGAAAAGCAAAGAACATCTAGTATTAAAACAGGCCTAGGTTATGATAATGATAGCAGTGAAGGCATTCCATTTAAGGGCAAGGAACTAAATCTTACAGTAGATACCTCCACTAGTGATGAAGAGTTCATAAGTCTAGATGAAAATACTTCTAGTGATGAGGAATACCCTAGTCCAACACCTCCTGTATTTAAGAAAGAAAAGGGATATAATGCAGTTCCTAATCCCCCAGGTAGTTTTCAACCACCTAGAAAAGATGTTGACTGTTATGGTGTAGATAATCTAGAGTTTAGGAAGAAGCTTAAAAGTAAATCTAACCCTGAAACTTTAGAAAAGTCTGTTGAAGCACCTAAGGTTGAAGAGAACAAGTCTTCAAAACAAGCAGTACCTCCAAACACTTTTCAAAGTACTGCTGATCACTCAGCAGTACCTCAAAGAAAATTCTTTCAAAATACTGCAAATTTTAGAAAATCTTATGGAAGGGGATTTGGGGATATTGGTCCAAAGGTCTGTTATGTTTGTTATAGTCCTCATCATTTGATTAAAGACTGTGATTATCATTCAGAATACTTAAGTAAATATCCAAAGACCAGAACTGCAAAACCAAGTCATAGGGAGAACAAGCCAGTTTGGAATTACACAAATAGGGTTAATCATAGTAATTTCTCAAAAGACTATAGGTACCCTCATCAGAAAAGGTCATACTCCAAACCCTCAGTACCTTCACAAAGTACTGATAGAAAGTTCCCTAACCAAGATGCTTATAGCAAACACACAAGTGTAAGACCTAGGAGGTTCAATCACTACAAACCTAGAAGGTCTTACAACACAGGAAAAGATGCTAGAACCAAGAACCGAACTCCTAAAGTTACAACTAAATGGGTTATGAGAGAAAGTACTGCTGGGGTAGAACCAGTACTTTCAGATGTTAAGGGTGAAAAAGGGAAAACTGATCATGATAAACCAACAGTTTTGGATACAAAACCTTTAATTCTTGATCATGCTTTCAAAGACAGTGGTGATTACATACTCAAAGATTTTGAGTATGTCACTCCACAAGGGGAACACAAGTCAGTAATGGCTTGGGTTCCTAAAAATAACTAACCTTTTTCATGTGAATGCAGGGCAACCCAGAGGAGGAACTTAAAGATCGTCTTATTGTAGATAGTGGTTACTCTGGAAGTATGACAGGAGAAAAGGAGCTCTTGTCAGATTTTAAAGCTTATTTTGGAGGAAAAGTTGCATTTGGGAATGATCCTGATGGAGGAAGAATAAATGGCAAAGGAACTATCAAGGCAGGAAACATTGATTTTGAAGATGTTAGATATGTGAAGGAGCTAAAATTCAATCTTTTGTCAGTCTCTCAGATTTGTGATAAGAAGTATCTTGTGTTATTCTTTGACACAGAATGTCTTATACTTTCTCCTGATTTCAAGTTAGAAGATAGAAACTTGGTGTTGCTGAGAGCACCGAGAACTAATGATGTGTACAGATGTGTACAACGTAGACTTAAAGAATGTAACCTCTGCTGAAAGAGCAACATGTTTGATTGCAAGAGCAACTATAGAAGAAGCACATCAATGGCACAGAAGATTGGGGCATGTCAATTTCAAGAACATCAATAAGCTGGTCAGAGGTAATTTAGTTAGAGGTTTACCTTCTAAAACATTCAAGAATGATCACTCATGTCTTGCTTGTAAGAAGGGTAAACAGCACAAGGCTTCTTGTAAGAAGATTGATGAGAAAACCATTAGAGAGCCTTTGGAATTGCTGCACATGGATCTGTTTGGACCTGTTTCAGTTGTTAGTCTGAACAAGAAGAAGTACTGCTTGGTTGTAACAGATGACTGTAGCAGATTTAGTTGGGTCTTTTTCTTATGCTTTAAAGATGAAACTTTTGATGATATTCATGATCTAATAATAGCACTTGAAAATCAGTTAAGACTCAAGGTTAGAGGCATTAGATGTGATAATGGGACAGAGTTCAAGAATCAGCTAATGGATGAATTTTGTGCCAAGAAAGGAATTAAAAGAGAGTTCAGTATTGCTAGAACTCCTCAGCAAAATGGAGTTGCAGAAAGAAAGAATAGAACTCTTATAGAAGCAGCAAGGACAATGCTTGCAGACTCTCAATTACCTGTTCCATTCTGGGCTGAGGCTGTAAGTGCTGCTTGTTATGTGTTGAATAGAGTATCAGTGACTAAACCTCAAATGAAGACACCTTATGAGTTACTCATGGGAAAGAAGCCAAGCATCAAGTTTATGAAACCTTTTGGATGTCCCCTAACCATCATAAACACTGCTGATAATTTGGGCAAATTTGATGGGAAGTCAGATGAAGGATATTTATTGGGATATTGTACCAATTGCAAAGGATTCAGAGTGTACAACAGGGCTACCAAAAAGGTTCAAGAATGTCTTCATGTTGATTTTCTAGAAGAACAAGAGAATTCTAAAGGTAAAGGTCCTGATTGGATGTTTGATCTTGATTTAATGTCTTCATCAATGAATTATGTACCTGTAAGGGAAGAAAATCAAGCTGCTCCCACTGAAAAAGAATCACAGTACATTGTTCATGATGTTAATTTAAGATCTGAAGAAGAGCCAAATGATAATGCCAATGAAGAAAAGAAAAGTACTTCTGAGCCTCAAGGTACTGCTAAACCTAACAGTACTGTTGATCCTCAAAGTACTGTTCCACCACAAATCCCAGTATCTGATGAAGATCAAGCCATTCAAGATGAACTTTCTAGGATGCTTTTTCAAGAAACAATGGCTATGCCTTATGAAGATGAACAAAGAAGAGCTTATGAAGTAGAAAAGAAGAAAGAAGAAGGCAAAAGGCACTGCCAGTACTTTACGCCAAAGTACTGCTAATCCATTTGAAAGTACTTTTCAACCTTTAGATACTTCAAATTAGATAAATACTGATGCTGTTAATGATTCTAATATGTCTGACTTAGAAGATACTGATGATCCAAACAAGATCACTTTAGAAGATACTGATGATGAATTGGAGCAAGAAGGCATTTTCTCAGATTCTAATGAAGATCCTGATATAACTAATTTGGAAGATAATCTTGAAGTCTCACCAACTCCTACTCTCAGAATTGACAAAACTCATCCTGTTACCAACATAATTGGACCTTCAGCTTCAGGGGTGCTCATAAGGACTAAGGCTAAGAATATGTCTCAACAACATACTTCTTTACTTAGTTTTATCTACAAGCAAAACAGGGTGAATCACAAGGATCAGAAGTTGTGTTTATTTGCTTGTTTTCTATCTCAGGAAGAGCCCAAGAATATCAAACAAGCATTAGCCAAGGAAAGTTGGGTGGAAGCTATGCAAGAAGAACTCCTACAATTTAAGCTTCAAGAAGTTTGGGTATTATGTGATTTACCTGATGGAAAGAAACTGATTGGAACTAAATGGGTCTTCAGGGTCAAAAGAGATGAAAGAGGGAATGTTATCAAGAATAAGGCAAGGTTAGTGGCTCAAGGATATAGACAGCAAGAAGGAGTAGACTATGATGAAGGTTTTGCTCCTGTGGCAAGGCTTGAAGCCATCAGGCTATTTTTGGCTTTTGCATCCTATATGGGATTTCCTGTATATCAAATGGATGTTAAAAGTGCTTTTCTATATGGCAAAATTACAGAAGAAGTTTATGTCAAACAGCCTCCTGGTTTTGAAGATCCTGCACACCCAAACAAAGTCTACAAGGTAATTAAGGCTCTGTATGGCCTTCATCAAGCTCCAAGAGCATGGTATGAAAGACTTTCCAATTTTCTACTACAACATGGTTATAGGAGAGGAGCTATTGATAAGACTTTGTTTATCAAGAGAGATAAGAAGGATATAATGCTTGTCCAAGTGTATGTAGATGATATTATTTTTGGTGCTACTACGCAATCTATGGTGAAGGAATTTGAAGATCTTATGCAGAAAGAGTTTCAGATGAGTTCAATGGGAGAATTAACATTTTTCTTGGGACTTCAAGTGTAACAGTCAAGCAGTGGAATATATATTTGTCAAGATAAGTATGTTGCAGATATTCTTAAGAGATTCAATTTCACAACTGTTAAGCCTACATCTACACCAGTGGATACTAACAAACCTTTGGGAAAAGATGAAGAAGGAGAAGATGTTGATGTCACACTATACAGGTCTATGATTGGATGTCTCATGTATTTAACTGCATCAATACCTGATATTACTTTTGCTGTATGTTTATGTGCAAGACATCAAGTTAATCCAAAGGTATCCCACTTAAATGCTGTCAAAAGAATTTTCAGGTATCTTAGGCAACAACCTAAGCTAGGCTTATGGTATCCTAGAGATTCACCTTTCCATCTCCAAGCTTTTTCAGACAGTGATTATGCTGGAGATAACTATGACAGAAGATCCACAACTGGATGATGATAGTACCTTGGAAGCAGATTAGTGTCATGGCAATGTAAGAAGCAAACAATTGCAGCAACATCTTCCACAGAAGCAGAGTATGTAGCTGCTGCAAGTTGTTGTGCACAAGTACTTTGGTTGCAGAATCAGCTTTTGGATTATGGATTCAATTTCAAAAATACTCCTATCAACATTGATAATGAGAGTACTATCTGTATTGTTAAGAATCCAGTGTATCATTCCAAGACCAAGCACATTCAGATTAGACATCACTTTATAAGAGATTGCTATGAACACAGGCTTATCAATGTTGTTAAAGTTCATACTGATGATAATGTAACAGATCTACTCACAAAGGGCTTTGATGTTTCAAGATTTACCTTTTTAGTTGTGAGTATTGGTATGATTAATATGTAAGCTATTTTTTAGGGGAGGCATTAGTAGTTATTAGTTAGTCATTATTTGAGGGGAGGCTACATGTATCATTCAAAAGAAAATATTTTATTCATCATTCAGCAAAGTTCTTACAACAACAATTCAGAAAGTTTCTCCACAAAATACTTCTTCTAAAGGTATTGCTTCAGAGGATACACAGCTATCTACTCCCAATGATTATACTTCCACAGGTGGGCTTCAAACACCTGAGGAGATGAGGGAATTGAAGGTGCTATGAGTACTTCTGATTTGACTAAGGAATTGGAGAAGATGAAGACAACTGTTAATGCTCAGGCTGTAGAAATCAAGAAGCTAAGACAGAAGTTTAGAAGGTTGAAGAAATTTGTTTGGCCTCTTGTTCAGAATTTTAGGCTTTATGTCAAGGAAAAGAAAAAGTCTCAGAAGTCAAAGTCTAAAAAGAAGAATTCTAAATCTAAGAGGAGGCATAGAAAATCATCATCTATCAAATTGGGGAGGAATCAGGATGATAATTTGGATAGAGATGATGATATGATTCAATATTCAGAGGAAAAGAATAATCAAGATGAAAATGTTGCTCAAGACAGTATTGAAAGAAAAAGTGATGAGACAGAGCAAATTAATCTTGAAGTTGAGAATGAGGATGTGAAAAGTGGTGATACAGAAGAAATTGATTTAGAAGGTAATAATATTCAAAGTACTTTTGTTGAAAATACTGTTGTGCAAGGTACTGCTGAACAAGGTATTGCTGCTATTGGAACTTCTGCTGGACCTTCTACAATTAATTATGAAGATGAAGCTGGTCCTTTCACTTTTGTACAGCAAGAATAAGTAAGAGTACATACTGCAAGTGATGATGAAACAATTGCTCAAGTTATGATAAATTTGAGGAGACCTACTGGAGGAATACATATTTCTGAGCCTGCACAAAAAGATGTTGAAAGTACTTCTGAATCAGAAGAGCTAGATCTAAAAGATAAAGGGAAAGGGATCAAGGTTCAGAAAGATGTTAAGAAGAAAAAGAAGAAATTTTCTATTGCTCAGATTAGAGAATTAGAGATTGCAGAGGATGAAGAGCTTGCTAGAAAGCAACAAGATGAGTATGATGCTAAGTATTTGGCAGAAGTTAGTAAGCCAATTACAAAGAAGCCAATGATTATTGCTCAGGAGAGGAACTGGATGATAAGTTTCTTGAGAAGAAGAGGACACAAGAATTTATATAGAATGAGGTATCCAGAAGTGAAAGCTCTGTAGGATAAAGTACAAGAAGATATCAGAAAAGAAGTAGAAAACTTTGTGCCCATGGAAGTTGATAGAAAGAAGAAATTAGAAGATATCAGAAAGGAACAAGCTGAGCAAAGGAGATTGAAAAGAAAGAAAGCAGTTCAAGATAATAAACTGTCAAAAAGATTGAAGATGATTCATGAAGACACAGTTGATGAACTTAGAAACTATTTCAGAGTTGTAGACTTTGAGAATAAGAAGACTGAAGATTCTGGAAAAAAGTCCAAGATAATCTCATTCTCTGTGGTTGAATCAAAAGAAGGGAATTATCTTATGTTCAACAGAGAAGATGAAAGCTTCACAACATTCAATATGTTATGGGATGTGTTGCATTGTATTACAAGGGCAGATCTGTATGACTTATATGTGCAAGTGCAGACATACTATGCAGAGATTGAAGCTTCAGGAGTGGGATTAATTTTGCTTGGAGACTTAATTACCATCTGGGAAACTGAAGAAACAAGTGTTGATCCTCTGTGGAATGATCAAGATAATTGGGAAATCACAAGATGGAGATTCTTTGAGTCATCAGGAGTTCATACACTAGAGATGGAAGATGGTACCATGATTCATATGCTTGCTGAGAGGAGATATCCATTGATTAGAGAGATTATGCTCAGAATGCTGGATCATGGAATGGAACTTGAAGATGAATCTAAAGTAGCTTTGGATGTTATCAAGCTATTTATCAGATGGATCAAGTTTGAAGAGTAATATTGCATAATACTGGTATGATTTGTTTTGTAAAATAAGTATTTTTCAAAGTACTGCAAAGACAAACAGTACTTTAACAAAGTACTGCTTGCTGATATAAACCAGTATAAGTCCTTTAAAATAAAAATAAAATGTTTTGATGTTTAAAAGAAAAGTAAAAGGATTTGAAAAGAAACACATGGTGTTAGTATTTATACTGCACAACAAATGGTAATCAACTCACCATGTTTAACAGACAAGAAAGAGTTTGACTCATCATGAGGGTACGACTCTGATGTGATAATCAAATCCGTTTATGGTTGATAGTTTACCAAAAACTATATGGTTATCAACTCACCATACTCCAAGTGATCAAGAGTTGGCTAGTCCATAGCAAACGGCTATTGGTAAAGACTACCCAAATCCGTTGATAGCTGATGATTTACTAAAAATCATAATTTTCAATGATTCACCTCTCACAGGAGTTAACACACCTGGAAGTGATGAGAATAGTATGAAACTTTTAAGATTTGATGATCACTGTACCAAAATGTTGCTGAGTTGCTGAGAAGATCTATTGAAAGACAAGATGCTGATGAAGAGTACTTTGGCACATGACAGATAGAAGACAAAGAAATAAAGAAACAATCTTTCTGAATGATTAAAGATTTGAAGATTAAAGATAACAAAGAAACTTGAAATCAAGCAAGTGGAGTTCAAGTTAGGGGAGGATTGTTGGGATATAAAATATCAAAGTACTTCTGTATGTCAAAGTACTGCTGCATGAAGAATAAAGTCAAAGTACTGCTGAAGGTAAAATTCAAAGTACTGCTGTTACTGAAGAATGCTTAAAGTACTTCGAAGGAAACAAGGACTTATGTGCAATATTAGATAAGGATTAATGTGTAATATTGAACGAATATTCTAGAATTAGTTAGGGATAATAACTTGTCGTTCAAGGATTATATGTTGTAAACCGACTTAAGGTTATCTGTATAAAGAGCCTTAAGGGGTATTAGTCGATAGAAGTTTTAGATAGAAGTTTTATAAGTTTTAGAGTTGTTCAAAGTCGATAAATAGTTAGGGATTGTTAGTGAATCTGTGTAACAAAGCAGGTTCAAAGTTTGGTTAATATAAAAGTTCTTCTTAAGCTTTGTGTTAGTAGATTCCGCATACTTTAGAAGGTTAAACAGTGTTTCAATATTAATAGTATTGAGATTACTTAATATTGTTAAACCCTTACAAGCTACAAAGTAGTTTGGTCAGAGTACATCGATCCAACAAATATTAAGCATAATCTGAGTAATAGTCTCATCATCACTAGCAGTATTTTCTTCTTGCTGAATTGGATTAGAAGGACCAGCTTCTTCATTCAAAATTCTTGTTGAAGGACCAACTTGTTCATCAAAATCCAAAGTAACAGTACCTTGATCCAAAGTACTTTGAACAATAGTACTTTGAGCACCAATAATGTTATCACCAGTACTTTGAATATCTCCACTCTTAACTTGCTCAACAACAATCTCTTCTTCAAAAACTTGCTCAGCTTCATCAATTTTTCTTTCAGCAATATCATGATGAGCTTCTTCATAATCCATAGTATGATCCTTTTCATTTGAATCTTGAGGTGAATCTTGAGGTACAACATCATCTTCATTCAGATTATCATTTAGATTCCTCCCCAATGTGAATGAAGATTGCCGTCTAAACTTCTTGTTCTTTGACTTAGAGACCTTCTTTTTCTGACCACTCTTCTTCTGTTGCTTTACCCATAACCTGTGATGCTTAACAAGTGGCCAAACAAACCTCTTCAATCTTCTGAACTTATCTTGCAACCTCTTTATCTGATCAGCTTGAGTATTAACCACCTTCTTCAACCTTCTAAACTCCGTAGTCAGAGCATAAGTATCCATCTCTCCCTCATCTCCTCCAGATGTTTGAGACCCATCTACGGAAGTATAATCATTGGGAGATTGTGGTGGATTCACATCATACTCTAAATCAGGATGAACAGTACCTTGCAAAGAAGCAGTGTGTTGAGAAGTACTTTCCCTTGAAACAGAATCTTGCAAAGAAACAGATCTTTCCTTTGAAACAGGAACTAGCAAAGAAGTAGTCCTTTCACTTGAAGCAATAGGTTGAGGTGATGCATGAGATGGTGTTGGAGTGTGAGCCGAATCAGAATGCCCAGAATGCTCAGAATCACTAGATGCATCAGCTTGATCTCTAACAACCTGAGCCACTTCCAATATATGAGCAGTCAAAGGTGTATTTCTCCCAGAAAATTTAACACTCTTGTTAGCCATAAAGGTAAACACCTTTGCAGGAAGTGCAACAGAGGGTAAAAAATTTTGAGGTTTAGGTAAATCCTAAAGCTGTTTGTTCAAGAAGACTTGAATAAATCTAGGGTACATCAACAATGGTGAACCATTATTGATATGAGTCAGCATACCATCAAGAATCATATTTGAAAAATTAAAAGATTTATTGGTAGCTAGTCCCACTAATGTTGAAGCTATGTATTGACCAAACTGATCCCAAGCAGTACTCTTAGGACTCAAGCAATGAAGTAAAACATGAACAAGGTACTTCCAATGAGGGCTAAACAAAGGTTTTTGAAAAGTAAGTTTAGTAAGAGCACCTTCATACACTATATCTCTGAGTGTGTCCCAAAGTACTTGCCTATCAAAGAGAATAGTACCTTCTTCACATTAAATAGTAAGTCCTCTCTGATTGTAGCCTCAGTGATACGAATTTGCCTCCCAGCAACCATAGCTTGAATAAAAGCTTCATCTTCTTCCAAACCAGAGGTAGCAAAAGCCCATAATTCTTGAATCCATGGCCAATGATGTCAGGATTGACCAATAAAGCATAGTTGATTGAAGACCCAGTTAGGAAATAAATAATACCATAAAAATCAACATTCAATTGCGTCTTATCCAAATTAGTGATCATATTGTGATTGTTGATAGTTGGACGAGTGGCCATTGATTGATTTTTTTCTGGAAGAAATATGTGTGTCGGTGTTTAATTAGATAAAGGTCAAAGTCAGTTGTGTAAAATGGGTACCTTGAGTTGACTTGGCTGGAAGTGCAAATTTATCAGTGTTCTCAGGCCATGTCATGGACAACATTTGACGAGGTTTAGTTACCTTAGAGGCACTAGGTGCACTAGACACAAGTTCCTCTATTATTGCCCTTGTTTTGCCAGTAACCCTAGAACAACCGTGCTTTATGTACACCTCTATCAACTTGAAACCGTCCACTAAACAACTCAAACATCTGAAATCATCATCACATGACAGGGGAAACAAGTCATGGTCTAACGTACTCATTGGACTTAGATAGTGATAAAACAGACGCTCATTCTTACCTGTGTAGCCTACTTGTAGCACCATCTGGTCTAGGTCAAAAACAGAGAAAATATCAATATCCACCCTATCAATGATGTCTTCAGCACCACCCACGTATTCCCTATCAAGGAAACGCATAAATGCACCCCCGTGGTGTATTCATATGCTGAATAAATTGCGATCAAATTCTGCAGTATAAACTCAATTTGTTAGTACCTAAACATATATAAACACAAGCTAAGAGCAAAATAATCTCAAAGCAAGTGGATTTCAACTCATTACCATATTCCTTGTCACATTCCATCTCCAACTGTTCTGCAGGAACACTTTCTCCTCTTTTGCGCATCTTCCATGTTGGTGCGGACATTGTTAGAGACGTCATTCTTGGCAGAGTTGTGGGACGATTTTCGAAACTTTTGTGATTTTATGTTGATGTGATTGGGCTGAAAAGTTTTTTGCAGACAGAGTGTTGGAAAAGGAAATTTCAGGAAAAGTGAATGGAAGATTCCTTTATAGAAACCTTTTAGGCACCAAATACGCAAACGATCTCTATTTTTGGAACGGGTCATGTGTGAAATGACGAAAATACCCATAGTTGACACGTCAGTTAGCGAACATATATAACGTCCGTTTGTCAAAAGGACCAACCGCGCAATTTTTGCATAGTTTAGGAACGAAAACGCCAAAAAAATAAGTTTAAGGACGAAAAGCGCAAAAAGTGTAGAGTTTTTAGGGATGAATGGTGAAATATTGTCTCTATTGAATGTATTAACTTTAGTTTATCATATTGTGTCTATCGTCAAGTTACAAGTTCAATAAAGTGTCAAGAGATTGCCATTCAAATTTATTGAAAATTACCATTAATAATGCATGCAGTATGATAATTTGAAAGTTTAAAAAAAAAACGGTTCATCTAAATATTTTTTCATTTTTTTAAAAAGGAAAAATATAATCACATTTAAAATAGTTTTTAAAATTTTCAACTCTTCTTTAGAGAAGAAAAATCGTTCTCTATTGTAGGAATTTAAAAACGGAAAAACAGAAAATTTCACCAAATAAACGGATTGGAAAATAAAAAAAGAGTTTCATACGCGTAAAAGATAATGTGCCAATTAGTTTTGTACATTTTCGAAGGATTGTCTCAAATATCTATCAGGGTTTTGTTAATATTATAGAAGAGACATATCACATCCAGTTTTATTATTTAAATGAAAAAAATGATTAATTTTGGATGCTTAACTGTTTGCAGTTATTTTATGCCAATTAACACACACTTTTAAGCAACAAGTTACAACGCTAAAGGAGTAAAACGAGAAAGACAAGTCAAGTTCGTTAAACTCCAAGAATAAATAATTCTTCATCCAATTAAAAATTAGAGCGGGACAAAATTCGATCATTTTCAGTTGAAAAACAAAATGAAAGAATATATAAATGAATAACTAATGTATCATAGTATCTTTCAAATGATATAAAAAAATATGGCAAATTACCTCAAAATGTATTTTACTTGTATCTTTTATCGTTATATGTATGCTTCTTTTTTTTTCCCAATCTGTCAATGAACTTGCAAAATCCGTTCATTGCGTGTAGCGGTGACCTATTTGACCTGCTGGGGTAGGTTAAGCCAACGATCGTTAGGTTTATCATTGCAATGTTAGTCCTTTAGATTAACGATCGTTTATCATCGCTACATAGAATGACAAAAAGTAACAAGTTAGATGACTTTTATTATTTTTAAAATTTATGTACGTTTTTTACACGTTTTTGCAAACATTTTTATACACGTTTTTATACACATTTTTATACACGTTTATACACATATTTTTATACACATTTTTATGCATGTTTTTATACGGATTTTTATACACACATTTGTATACACGTTTTTATGCACGTTTTTATACACACATTTTTTATACACACGTTTTTATGCACGGTTATACACACGTTTTTAAAATGTTTCAACACATACATTTTTATACACACATTTACACACGTTTTTATACACATGTTTTTATACACACATTTTTATATACGTTTTTATACACACGTTTTTATGCACGTTTTATACACACGTTTTTATACACACTTTTAATTCAACTTTTCTTACACTTCTAATTTAACTTTTTTACACGTTTTTACACACGTTTATATACACACTTTTAATTCAATTTTTTTACACATTTTTTACACACGTTTTTATATACGTTTTTACACAAGTTTTTAATGTATCTCTTTTTACATGTTTTTATATACGTTTTTGTAGGATATTGGTTATCAAGTCGAATTTCCTAGATAAAGAAAGTAAGGTTGGGATATTCTAGAGAGAGAAAGTGAAATATATTAGCTTCAAAGCAAAATGAACATTCAACCTTTTCCCTTGTGTGGGAAAGGGTATTTATAGTTACAAGTAAACGCCTAATATGGGCTGTGGAGTGAGCTGACAATGGGTAAAGTTTTTTACACACTTTTAATTTAACTTTTTTTTTTTTTTACTTTTTTAGTTTAATTTTTTTACATGTTTTTACACACGTGTATAAAAACGTGTGTATAAAAATGTGTGAATAAAATCTGCATTAAAGCATGTATAGTTTGAATAAAATGTGAGTAAAAATGTGTATAAAAATGTGTATAAAAAACGTGCATAAAAATATGTGTATAAAAATATGTATAAAATGTGTTTATAAAAACGTGTATAAAAACCCATGTATAAAATCGTGTGTATAAAAACGTGCATAAAAATATGTGTATAAAAATGTATATAAAAACGTGTGTAAATGAGTGTAAAAAAATGTATGTATTGAAACATTTTAAAAACGTGTGTAAAATCTGTTAGGTCACCATATTGATTTCACACAAACAAGAATGAGATAGATATAAGGATGGGATGAATATTTAAATAAGAGAATAATAAGAGCAAGAGTTTTCTTATGATTTCAAATAAACAACCAAGTTTACAAGAGACCTAAGACTTCTATTTATAGGGAAGGAGCTAGGGCAACACTCCCTCTTTTTCCTTACATGGATTTCGTGTGGGCTTAAGGCCCATGGATATAATATCTTAAGCCTAGTAAACTTATAACATTACATAAATGAAAGTAAGTAGTAACTTAAGCAACATATTATTACCAATGATCGAGACTTGATAAAATAGTAAAACTTTGATCCCAACAATCTCCCCCTAAGGGTCGGTCATCACGGTTGCTTGACGTCTTTGTCATTTCTTCATCTTTGACTTTCATAGCTTTAGACGTCTTTCAATAATCATGAGATAAGAATCATTCATCGTTCTTTGTTCTTTGTTCTTTGTTGTTGTAATAGTGATCAAATAATGAAGTTGTCTGCCTTTCGTCACTTCTGCGTCTGTGGTGGTAGTCAGCCATTCCAACATGCTCATACATCTTTGAATTCTGACTTATACATGCACGTAGTTCCCTTTCTTTCACTTGAGATCTTTAGTCTTTATACTTTGTAGATTCTTCTTTTTGGCGTAGAATCTTTCTTTGAACTTTGTGTTGCTTTGATCTTTGAGGGAGCTTTTGATGACTTCAAGATGCATGTATGAGCATGTGGAATCCGTCGCCATGGAGATGATGTAACCCTGCATGTAAACAGTTAGTAATAAAACATCCGGTACTTACAGATAAGGAATTAGAGATTGTCAACAGCATATTGTGAAGACTCCTTCTAACCCTTATCAAGGCCGTTCCCATATCAGATACTCCCAAAGGGGCTTACGAGACCTACTAAGTAGCTCAATGACTGGGTGAGTCGCTGAGGATCACTCCACGACTGTAGACCGCTAAGAAACCACCGCAAACACTAAGCGTAACCCACAAGGAGTTACCGAAGTGACTTGCTGTCAGGGCTGTTTGATGTTAACCCTGGCAGGATTTCCATTCAATCACTGAGAAATACTTATGTAAATTCTCTCATAAACGTTCTCGGCAGATTGCTAAGATCTGCGAAGGAATCAATAATTTACAGCTGGTGTCCATTGATGTAGAACACCAGTTGTAGAAATACTAAGTGTTCCTAAGAGATCTTTGATGTATCTCATGGCTCTAGACTCGAAAAGTGCACACTTAGGTTTCCTATGCGGAGACTAGGGAGGGGTCTCCTGCTTCAATATCAACCATCTCTAAGAGATAAGTCGATAGACTACATCGGTTCCCCGTGAGAATGAAACAAGCTCTTTTAAGAGAACTTGAGTGGTTAAGAAGGTTTAGTGCATTGCGTCACTGAGTCCATGACGACTTTGTCTTCAATACCGGTGTCACCTTAGTAACAACTAGTAGCATATGAGTTGAACCCGGTGTCTGCCCTAAGGTTGAACATATGGAGGGCTATTTCTTTTCACCCTTTTCTTTACTTTTCTTTTTAATTCTTCAACTCCTTCTTTCCCTTTCATTCTTTTCTCCTTTTATCGTATCATACCTAAGGACTTCTAATTCTAACTATTGGTGATGTCCTTGGGTAGATCCTTCCGGTTCTGGCGGATCATAGGACTGTATTTCCTATCTTAATCACCTTATAACTCCATGATTGTCCGACAGTAGCCAAGAAACCTTTGAAAATCTCTCAAAGTGTTTGTGATTATCAAAGATTTTGTTTAACACTTTGAGAGTTTTGTGTTTACTTAAGAAGGGCTCCCCCTTCACATGTGCTCATAAGTGTTTAAATAAATTTGCACATGCGGGAGGAACAAGCACTTTTTGAATTGAACCACTTTCAGTGAACCCGACTGATTCGAGACACGCTTACATCACTAGTTAGACTACCTTGAAGTTATTACCAGGCCTGGTCAAGTCCACAGAAAGTTTCTCGAAATGGTACATTTCTACTAAGACAAATCCTTTTCGAGACACGCTTACGTGGCTAGTTAAAGAGTTCCATTGTCAGCTTTTAGGTGACAACTAGCTCTAGTAACTAACTTGATGTTATTACCCATCGAGGATAAGTCTTTCGAGATTACTAACTTTTATGTTTCGTCAATTCCTGGGTCAATTCTAAGTCTAGCTCGTATGAGATTTGACTTTAAGCAACTTTGAACTTTCATATTTTAATCACTTTCAGTTTTCTCTCCCTCAAAAATAGCATATGAGATGTTGTTTTTGATAAACTTTTGATTAAAATATGCTTTTTGAGTCTTATGGGGAGATATCGACAAGAACTTTTGTATTTCAAACGATGAGTTTTTCAAGTGCTCCCCCTTAACAAGTGAATACTCATTGAGGTGAAATACTTGTCTTTTGAGCAGAATTATGAAAATCAGAAAATGTTTGATTAATTCTACTCAAAAGTAAGAAGCCTTCGCTCCTTATATAAGGATTGAGGCACTGATGCGTACCTCAGGGTCCTTTCTTTACAAGAACGGGTTGTACACTGTTATGTGTGCACAAGCCATTATGAAAATAATTCAATCAAATGAAACAACTGATGTTAAAAAATGAATAACCAAATGTACCAAGTTAATCTTCGTCAGGAAGTGGAGCATCAAAGTCAGTGAACTTAGGTTCTGGTCTTTCGAAGAGTCTGATAGGAAACGATGGTCTGACACCGATATAGCTTTCCAGTCGTCTGATCTGTTCCCGTCAAAATAGCCTTTCTTCAATCTTTAAGACAAAGTTACGAACTTGTCTTCTTGAGCTGGATTTCCATCTAGGTTGTTCCCCCTTTGCTATCTTTCGCCGATCATCATTCAACCTTTTGACAAGCCCATCACGAACGGATTTGAGTGTAACATCACAAAATTTGTGTATCTCATCAAACCTCATGAAGCTATGTAGCTTTTTGCTGTTGATGTAGGTGAAACCAAAAGGTTCTTGGTTGAGAGTAAACTGTGACGTTTGATAGATTCAATCAAATTTGAATTGCGGCTTTGTCAAATTGATCTTCTATTGGTAACTTTCCACTCCAAGCTGAAGATCTTCCACTCTTTCTTGAACTATCAATCGCCGGATGAATAGAAGTAGTGATGCCATGAAGTTGTACTGAATTTCTCTATCAAATCCACGCATTCTTCCTTGAACCTTTTCGAGATACATGTCTTCGATGTCATTAAGATTAAGGTCTGGAAAGTCTGCTTCGGAGAATTTGTACTTCTTTTCATCTTGTCGTTTAACCACAATCTCACGCATGAACATGTAGTTAAATCGTTTCGACTCTTGAATCTCTAAGATAGCAATGATCTTAAATTTATGCTTCACATTTTCCAATGATTTTTCTGCTAATCTGCTGGTATAACTGAGACGACGACGTTCTGGCCAGTGTTGAATCCCGTGTAGGGCATCTCTGTCGTAAGCTACGATGGAGTTGCTGAAAACGCGAGTAGTCTCTTCAATTGCAGGAACTTCGTATCTTGCGGCTGGAACTGAGATTGTGAGTGATGAAGCATATTTCTTCTTGGATGTCTCTTGGGTGAGTTGGATGTTACGAAGATCTTTGTTGAAGAAGTAGCTGTAGGGTAACTTGGGTTTATCTGGAAATCCTGTCAAATGTAATGGTTTTGTCCAGTCAGTAAAGTAAGGCTTTTCATGGTTTGTGGAACTGAGGTCGATATTCATTTCAGGATTTAGCCTGTCAAATTCTACAGACATTGCACTAGCTATATTCTGCATATGATACTCGTATTCCACTTTGTTTCCAGATCTTGACTTGAGGAATTCCTGTGCATCTTTATTGATTCTTCTGAGCTCCGTCTTCGTGAGTTTATTAATCTGAAGATCCTTCATTATGACTTGTGTGAATTGTAGAGTATTACCAGGAAGGGGTTCTTCATCTTCGAGAGGAGGTTGAGCTTGAACCATTTCTGTCAGCCAATCATTCTGAGGTGTGTCATCATTGTCGAGCCATGAATGACATCTACTCTTCTTTGATTTCTTAGACTTATATGTAGCATCCTTGTCTTTAGCCTTGGATGGTGACGATGGTCCAGCATGAAAATCGGGAATAGGTGAGGCACGGTAATCGGTGTCAGGTTGACCTTGGTAGTCATCAGTAGGTTCCATGAGAGTTTCTTCCTCTTCAGTTGGATCTTGACCGGTTGCCGAGGTGTGTTGTTGATTGCCAGGAGGAGTGGAGTCCTTTTGTGGTTGTTGAGAAGATGAGAGACCAGTTCCAGACTTGTGTTTCTTGCCTTTTGAATTCGGGTCCGGGTCGTCATCTTTCCTTGACCTCTTTAAGGTTCCAGCAGCATCTTTGCATGACTCCTTTGACAAGTTAGCAGATATAGCATCAACTAATGCCTTTTATTCTGTAGTCTGTGTGGTTTTGTAGGCAACTTTGTCGTAGAGTTGAGCAAGCAAGTCATCGAAGGATAATTCAGGGACGGTTGGAGTTGCAGTAGAAGCTTTTGCAGTGTGAAGCGTGAATGGTGTTGTAGACAACATTTTCCTGACGACACTTCTGATTCTGTGATCCAACTTGTCCTTGATTGGTTCAATGAGAGTTGCGACTTCAAGAGTGACAATCTCAACAAGATTTTCAGTAAGATAATCTTGTGTGACAGTCTTAATAAATCCTGTGTAATCAGAGTTTAAGAACTTATCGACCAGCTACTTTGATTCCTGAAAATCTTTAACATGTTTGGCAAGACCGGTAACCATGGTGGTAAGTTTGTTGACTTGCTCCTGAAGATCAACTGGTTGTTTCGGTTCATTGATTGAATGCTGCTTTGATGCGGTTTCGAAGGGTGTGGGAGATGAATGCTCAGGTGATGATTTGGATGATGACTCGTTGTGAGAGCTTGAAGAAGAAGCAGGAAGAGTCGGATCCTTTGGTGGAGAGTCTTGAGGAGGTGGAGGTTGTGCTGAGGAAGTCTGCTGAGAAGATGATTTAAGAAATATGTTGGTGTCGAAAGTGTTCTTCTCTTCGTTTTCTTTTCTTCGACGTTCCTCTGCTTCCTCTGCTTCCCGTGCAAGAAACTCTGGAGTAATGAGGTATTCATGTTCCTGATCCGTAGCAATATTCTCCTGTCCACCAACATTCTCTTCTACATTAGCAGTCTCAGTCATATTGATGTCTCCTGTGTAATCTGTGTCTTTGACTATGTCATCAGTTCGTGAGGCTGATTCTAAAGTGGTGATCACAGTAGGAGGAATCATGCTGCTTGTAGCTCCTTCATGTTCTAACTGATCGACAGGTGGTGGTGTTGAAGGTTGAGACATAAGTCGGCTTTCGAGAGCAGCTTTCCTTTGTTCTTTGCGAAGTTGCTTTTCTTCAGCTCGTGTGTCGACAACTATACTTTTCAGTTTGCGCTTATCGACCAACTGTTCAACGATTGGTTCGTCTTCATCATCATCATTAGGCTCATTAATTGTGATCCCTTTCCTTTTTCTTGTCTCTGCTTCATAAGTTTCAAGACTTTGTTGTATAGCGATCTCCGTTGCAGGAAATCCTTCTTCAGGTGCTCGTACTCTTAGTTCAAAGTCTGGTTCTTCTTCTTCTTCAGATTCCGTGTCGAACTCAGATTTGCTTTCAGAAGGTGGAGGTGTAGGTTCATCTTGAAGAATGTACTTAGGATTTACCTTCTTCTTTGGCTTGGTTGCAGGTTTAGGTTTGGATGTTGGTTTAGGTTTGGCGGAAGTCTTGGGTTTAGCTGATGGTTTTGTCTTGGGAGCAGCCGTAGACTTAGTCTGAGGTGAGCCAGTGGTGCTTGTAGTACTCCCAGACTTCACACTTCCTTTGCTTCGAGTCTGTATAGTAGCTTCTTCCTGTACCCTATTGTAAGCATTATCATAGTATTTGTAGTTCAGACTTTTCTTGATCTTGTCATCAAGAAGGTATTCGGGAAGCCTCATTCCTTTGATCTTGGTAGAGGAAGTGGTCGTCTTGATGAATGAGGTGGTGAAGTCGTCCTCAAAGAGGTGCTTCGGCTCATTAGGATATGTCATCCTCTTGATAAATTCTGGTGTGTCTTTGCAGAAATGTACTATGAGAAGCTTGGTGAATCTCGTGAACGGGATCATAGTCTTTACACGTTCGGTTTGAATGTTGTAGACTATATCGTTCATGATTGGAACTACAAAGTCAATAGGTGTCAAAGTCACCATTCCCCAAAATGTTTGCAAATGTTCAAGCCTAGGATGTTCATGACCACTTTTTCTTCCTGATATCGATCTTACAACCAACAGACAGAATGTTCTCCAGGGCTGAGGGATATTCTTGGCATTGAATCGGGAATGTTTGACTAGAGGTACGTCATCATCAACATCATATCCTAACTCAACAAAGAAGTCAAGAAGGTCCAGTTCAGGTAGTATTGGAGCAAATTCGTTGTCAGTTTGAGGCAGGAGAAGGACTGTCCGAAGAACGTCGTGATCTACAGTGTAAACTTGGCGATCCAATGTAACAGTAAAAGACTCATCATCCAAATTTGCCTTAGCCGTAAGCCAGAACTGATGAAGGTAAAACAGAGGAACTGAAGTAGAATAGATGAGCAGATGTTTGCATGGATGAGCAAGTAGAATATCTTTAACAATCTTGCACGAGTTCTCAGTAATTCTCAATTTGTCGAAATCAACTCGTGGATTGTTGTTGCCAATCGTAACATTGTAGTTAGCGGGAGTGATATCATCCATGGTGAGTAATGGAAGAGCTTGTTCGGGGACATTCTCGTTGTGTTCAGCCATGTTATTCTGAAAAGCATTATCATAAACAAAACATCGAGATTTGTTACGAGTTAGCACGGTTGCAACGTTTGATTATGAATAAGCATTTAGAATTATGTAAGCACGTATGGTTCAATTATTGCATGTATATTGATAAGTGACGTGTACTTAGAAAGTCATATGCACAATGAATTAAAACATATTACATTACATTATACATGATTAGAATCCATTATCACATTGTCACATATAACATGTTTTCGAAATTACATAACCACAATGTTCTCGAAATGATACAAGTGAAGTACAAGATACAACATTATAAGTAATTTCGAAAAAATGCACTCCTGAAAACATCTCGCAAACCCATAATTACGTTTGCGAAAAACTCCATAATTGGTGTTCTCGAAAGAGAACAGGATTTATGAGAGTTTTATCGCAAACACTCCATTGTGGAATCTCGAAAAATTTTCAAATTATGTGTTTTCGAAAAGAGCCAGAATATGGTGGAAAGTTTCGCAAACATCCAAGTTTGGGTTTCTCGAAAAATGTCAAAGAGTATTTGCGAAATAAGGATTTCGAAAATACATTTCTTTGAAAAATTTTCGAGAAGACAAAAACTTGGGTGATCTCGAAATTTTTACCAATACTGGTGATTTCGAAAAATCTGTTTTTCGAAAAAATTCTTATACAAGAATTTCGAAATTTTGCCAACGTACGTTTCTTTGTGATAATATGTATTCCAAGTGATGAGACCTGTTGCAAATGATGTTTTTCAATGATTAGAGACAAACTACACAATCAAATATTGAGATTTCGAAAAAATTTCAAGAACAAGTTCTCGATAAAATGCAAAATCATGATTCAATTGAGTAAGATAGGTTCATGCATATCACAAACGTTTGATAGAAGCACATGATCACAACAAGTCAGCTTACACAATCACAGAACGAGAGTACCCATTTAAAGAACGAACCCTATATTTCGAAAATCATGCATACATGGAATTTGTACGAATTAACAAGCATAATCATGATACATATACACATAAGATCATATCCCACCAACAAAAAAATAACAGAAACATCACCAAGTTAATAAACCCAACTTGTACCAAACCCTAGGTTTCGAAAATCACACAAACATGTGTTAAAATGAGATTAATCGTGATAGGAAGGATAGAAACATGTTATAGCACAAAAGCCATATCATTAATTAACCTCCTAAACACATATTGCATAATCCCGAAATTATATAAACCCTAATATTTCAAATCGGAAATTCGTGAAATCTAGCCATTAACTTTGTGATTAAACGAAAACCAATGTTAGAAATCATCTGAGGATCATGTAAAAACTTACGTTTTGAAGATCAAAAGCACGGATTAGTCGAATGAATTTGAGCCGTGGATTATGAAAGAAAGGGTTTAAGGGTTTTAGAAAATGTTTTTGAGGTTAATGGGAAAAAACGGGGGGTGTTTGTTTTTTGTTATTTAGGAACTTATGAAACTTGTCACATTTGGACCCCTAACTACAATTATTACAAGATAAGTCCTAAACTTTAGAAATAAGTAAAGGCACAAAGATATAATAACTTACGACACCATATTTAGAAAAAGAAATACGAGATATGAGATATCTTATGAAATCCTGAAACACCACATCAAAGGTAATATGCAAGTATATCGATTTTGAAAAAATTTATAAAATTTTAGGCGAGTCTCCCCCTCAACACTTGTAAACTGTCAAGGTGTTGAAAAAGAGCGATATACTTGCAGTTTTTTTTTTTTTTTTTTTTTAATAGCAAGAGAAAAAATATTTTTGTGTTTTTGAGGTTTAATAAAAAAATAAAGAAAAAACATTTATATTACAAAGATAGTAAAATAGTTGATGTTTGACACTTTACTTTTGTTTTAAAAACTTTTGTAAGTCAAATGGTGTCAAACATCGCATACCAATTTGGTGAACTAAACTTGCAAACCTTGATGGAGCTAAGGGTTTTGTAAGTAAGTCCGCTAATTGGTACTCAGTACCCACAAAATATAACTCAACTGTACCCTTCTCGACATGCTCTTTGATGAAATGGTATCGGAGATCAATATGTTTTGATTTGCAATGATGAACTGTGTTGCAGGAGATTGCAATGGCACTCTTGGAATCGCAGTAAATCGGAATCTTGTTGAATAAGTAGCCATAGTCTTTAAGTTGTGATCTCATCCAAATGACTTGAGCGCAACAAGCAGACATAGCTACGTATTCAGATTCGGTAGATGATAGTGATGTGCAATCCTGCTTCTTTGATTGCCAAGACACAAGTTTATCTAAAAAACTGTAAGCCACCTGATGTACTTTTTCGCGAGTCTAAGCATCCTGCATGGTCAGCGTCTGAAAAAGCTATTAGTTCGAATACCAGATCCCCAAGTGGATGGTTCCCTTTATGTATCGAAGGATTCTTTTTGCCTCATTGAGGTGTTTTTCAGTTGGATTAGCCTGATAGCGAGAACACATAAACACAGCAAATACAATATCAGGTCTACTGGATGTGAGATACATGAGGGACCCAATAATACTTCGGTATTTGGTAGGGTCAACTGAAGTCCCATGTAAATCAGCATCTAGTTTAGTAGAGTTGGCCATCGGTGTATTCATAGTATCACTACTTTGCATACCATGTTTCTTTAAAATCTCAAGAGCATATTTGGACTGATTTAGAAAAATTCCACGGGGTGATTGATGAACTTGTAGTCCTAGAAAGAACGTAAGTTCACCCATCATGGACATTTCAAAATTATCTGTCATTAATTTTGCAAAATCCATTGAATAATTTTTGTTGGTTGAAGCAAAAATAATGTCATCGACATAAACTTGAACAATTAATAAGTCCATCCCGTAGGTTTTTATAAACAGTGTTGGATCCACCAAACCTAAAGTAAAATCATTAGCCAACAGGAATTTAGAAAGTTTGTCACACCCCGCCCTGGGGGATTGCTTAAGACCGTAGAGAGACTTCTTAAGCTTGTAGACATGATTGGGACGTTCTGGATCAATGAATCCTTCAGGTTGACTGACATAAACCACTTCTCGGAGTTGACCGTTCAGAAAGGCCGTTTTCACGTCCATTTGGTAAACAATCATATTCCGATGAGCAGCAAATGCTAAGAATATCCGTACAACTTCAAGTCTAGCTACAGGAGCAAAGGATTCTTCAAAATCGATACCTTCTTCTTGAGAATAACCTTTTACTACCAAGCGTGATTTGTTGTGTATGACTGTGTCTTCTGCATCTAGTTTGTTTTTCCAGATCCATTTTAAACCAATGACGATGATGCCTTCAGGTTTTTCAACCAATTCCCATACTTCTAATCTTTGAAAAGTTTCGAATTCTTCTTGCATAGACTCAATCCAGTTTTCATAAGTCATTGCTTCTTTGACATTTTAAGGTACGGTTTCACAAACTGTGAGTGCATAAATGCAAGTTTCACTGTCTGTGTGAAGGCGTTGTCTTGTCATGATAGGTGCATCTGGATGGCCAATAATTT
The DNA here is from genome assembly GCA_030686995.1 of Artemisia argyi. NCBI lineage: Eukaryota > Viridiplantae > Streptophyta > Magnoliopsida > Asterales > Asteraceae > Artemisia > Artemisia argyi. The sequence goes on along the minus strand of CM060682.1, from coordinate 173,293,185 downwards.
GTACTAAGGGGTGATCTCTAGTCCATTTATGTGTCGAAGGATGAAGTTGATAAGTATCTCGCAAGTGAGCAGGACCCAAATTGCGTGTAGATGACTCAGCAATGTCGGGGACAGATTGAGCATTTGCAAATGGGTTAATGAATGGTTCTGGGTCATGCTCGGCGGGTTGTGGAACTGATAAAGGTATGGAATCGCCAGCTGATTGTCGTGTGATGGACCCGGTTTGTTCTGTTGTGGTAGGTGATATGACTGGAGGACCGTCTCTTCCAACAGAAGTTGTTGTTTGTTGAGGTGTATTAGGTGCTTGATGTTGATCAAGATGTGCAGCGGAATTTGGTGTGGCCTCAGGTGGACGGTTAACAGGCATATCATCAAACAATGGAGCAAACAAGGTTTCCACTTCTTTACGAGAAAGTGATAATGGTTCAGCCGAAGATACCGGAAAGTTAAGACGGTTTGTTGCGGGTCCTAAGCCGTGTTGCTCAGAAGCCATTTGAGTGAGTTCATCGAAATTAGCATGAATAGTTTCTTGAATTTCCCAAGTACGATGATTCCAGATCCTATAGCCTTTTGAATTTTCACAGTAACCTATGAATACTCCAATGTCAGCCTTTGCTTTAAGTTTACCTAGATCATCACGATCATTGACTGGGTAGCATGAAGCACCGAATACGTGAAAGTGACTGATGTTTGGTTTCCTTTTGTGAACAATCTGATATGGGGTTTTGTTGTGGCGTTTTGTGATCATGCAACGGTTTTGAGTGTAACAGGCGGTTTAAACAGCTTCTGCCCATAAGTAATCTGGTAATTGAGCGTTGATTAACATCGTTCGAGCAGCTTCCACTAACGTTCTGTTTCGTCTTTCGACTACTCCATTCTGTTCGAGTGTGCGTGGAATAGATGTTTGATGTTCGATTCCCACTTTCTCAAAATACGACCTTAGAGTCTGATTCTTAAATTCTGTGCCATTGTCAGTTCGAACAATTCTGACAGTGTTTTGAAGCTGAACTTGTATTTTGGTGAGAAAGGTGATGATCATTTGAGGAGCTTGATCTTTACTTCGAAGAAAATAAACCCAAGTCCAGCGAGAGTAATCATCAACAATTACTAAAATGTAGCGTTTACCGTTGATTGTTTGAACACGCATCGGACCACACAAATCCATATGAAGCAATTGTAAAACATGATTAGTACTGTGTTCAGGTTTTGAGGGAAAATGAGCACGAGTACTTTTTCCTTGTTCACAGGCTGGACATAGATGATCTTTGGCATAACAGAATCTTGGAAAGCCTTCAACTAATTTGTGACGAGCGAGATCAGTCATCGTTTTGAAATTCAAATGAGAAAGGCGTTTGTGCCATAACCAAGATTTAGTTGATTCAGCTTTGGATAGAAGACAAATTGGAGATGAAGCGATCATGTCTGACATTGAAATAGTATAAAGGTTAGTGCCACGTTTGCCAGACATCAAATCATTTCCTTGTAGATCATGAACAAAACAGGTTTTCTCGCGGAATGCTACTTCTAAATCTCCATCACAAAATTGACCGACTGAGAAGAGGTTGTGACCCAAGCCTTCAACATAATAAACTCTGCTAATTTCAATGTTCCCATGCATGTAGTCTCCGTAACCCATGACTAAAGTGTATTGATCATTCCCGAATCTGACAGTTCCAATAAACTTTGAGACAAAGTTTTTTAACATTTTGAGATTGCCTGTCATATGTTGGGTACAACCGCTATCAACAATCCAGAGAACGATCTGAACCACCTGCATCAAAAGAAGACGACAGAGATGGAACAGAAGTAAGGGTGGAACCCAAGGAAATTGTGGGTTCCTGTTGGTTAGAAACACAAATATTTAACAACTTAGGAATCCATTTAAAGTTTGGTTTGTATTGTAACCAACGTTGGCAGTTCCAACTAGTTTTTGTTTTGTTCTTAGTGAATGTACTAGCTTTTGGCGTGTTCCTAGAGTTGTTGATTTTTGCTTTTGGGTTGACTACAACATTATTAGAAACTGTAGTAGGCGTTTTTCTTAAGGTAGACTTAGAAGAATTAGTGGACCTAGAAGAAGAGTCGGATCTACGTTTCTTATTGCGGTGTAAGAGATTATTAGCTACACATTTGGTATGATCACCAGATAACACACTTTTACGACAAAACACACAAGATGCATTAATATTCAAAACATTTGAAGGTTCAGCATTCGTTACATTAAGATTTGAAGTACAATTTTCCAGATTAGAATCTAAATCAGATGCAACATTAGTTTTATTCGAGTTCCTAAGGTGATCTTCTACTTCTTGCACTTCTAGTGTTCCACTTTTACGTTGCGAGAGCCTACTCTTTTTAGTCTTCTTAACTCTTTTTGGCTTTGGGCTTATAACGCTCTTAGGGGAAACTAGACCTGTGGAAGTGGGAGAGCTAACATTAGAACTCTTAGCATGCTTACCCTTATCTGTTATGTCTATTTGAAACATTCCTGGTGCAATCACAGTGGTGTCAATGAACTTTCCTTTTTGAAGTAGCTTAATTTTCTCTTTCAAATCAATGATGATGTGTTTTTGTTCCTCAGTAAGTTGAGACTCAGGAACACGCACAGCAGTTGGAGCTACCGGAGGATCAGCCTGTAGGTCACCGCCAACGTAGTTAACAAGCCAAGGAAATGGTCCTTCAAGGATAACTTGTTTCATGTATTTACCATTGGGTTTTTTGAGTTCAATAAACCTTAAGAATCGACTTGCCCATTGAACATAATTGCCCGGTGTTAGCATTGGTGGGGTGTCAGGAGAGCCTGCTTCGTGTCTGGATTGTTGAGTTGAAATGACTTCACACATCCTGTCAAACCAGTGAGTAGGTTTTGGTGGAAGTTGGCTTTGTTGTTGTGACATCGGATAAGATTGTTGTATCGGAACCATTTGTTGCATGAAGTTATGTTGTTGTGAGTAAACCGGTTGATGATAATATTGTGGTGATTGTTGATACTGTTGTTGTTGCTGATGTTGCTGATGATACTGTTGATACTGAGGTTGTTGAGGATTGTTGAAGTAGTACGGTGGTTGAGACATTATGAAACACTTGTGTGAAAAGATGGATCTTGTAGAAGGTATAGTTTTACCAAATCTCGAAAAATATGCCCAAGTAGATGTTTTCGAAATTTTGTCACAGAACTGGAGATTGCGAAAAATTGTAACTCAAGGATTTCAAAAATTTAAGGTTTCGAAAGTTTGAGATTTCGAAAGAAAGTTTCTCGAAACTTATGTATTTTCGAAAATCTTAGATATTTCGAGAAACCAAAGAAGTTTTTGAAAAACTATTGTGATTTCGAAAATATGTGAACTTTTCGAGAACACAAAGAACACTTTTCGAAATTATACAATTTTGAAAGTTAACCAAAAGTCGAAGTACTTTTCTTCCTTATACAAGAGAGAAATGACTGAGTTCACGATCCGTAAGTCGAAAGATAGCTAAATCACACGATCTCGAAACTGTGGCAGTGGGGGATTTCGAAACTTTGCAAAACTTTGTTTTTCAATGAAAGCAATCCAAAAACGAGTTTTTAGTGCAAGATTTCTGTACTTCAAGTTGTAAAATGATGAAATATTGAAGAAAGTTATAAACTTGACAATGATTTTGAAAAATTTATCAAATTTCGAAAAATAGTACAAAAATGCAAATCGTTATTTAGAGGAGAAAAATTGATTCTTTTGTGTTTGAAATGATTTGTAGCACAAATTTGTAAGCAAATATGTGATAAAATCCAAAAGAACAAACAAGAAAGTACAAGTTTTAACAAAAAATAACGACTAAAACAAATTTTATGGATCGAATTTCAAAAGAAACAATACTACACCTTCATATGGCGAATGATACCACTTGTTAGGTCACCATATTGATTTCACACAAACAAGAATGAGATAGATATAAGGATGGGATGAATATTTGAATAAGAGAATAATAAGAGCAAGAGTTTCCTTATGATTTCAAATAAACAACCAAGTTTACAAGAGACCTAAGACTTCTATTTATAGGGAAGGAGTTAGGGCAACACTCCCTCTCCTTCCTTACATGGATTTCGTGTGGGCTTAAGGCCCATGGACATAATATCTTAAGCCTAGTAAACTTATAACATTACATAAATGAAAGTAAGTAGTAACTTAAGCAACCTATTATTACAAATGACCGAGACTTGATAAAATAGTAAAACTTTGATCCCAACAAAATCGTGCATAAAAACGTATGTATAAAAAACGTGCATAAAAACATGTATACAAATGTGTGTATTAAAATCCTTATAAAAACATGCATAAAAACGTGTATAAAAACGTGTGTATAAAAGTGTGTGCAAAAACGTGTAAAAGACGTATAAAAATTTTAAAAATAATGAAACTCATCTAACTTGATACTTTTGTCATTCTATGTAGCCATGATAAACGATCGTTAGTCTAAAGGACTAACATTGCAATGATAAATCTAACGATCGTTAACTTAAACTGCTCCAGCAGGTCAAACAGGTCACCGCTACACGCAATGAATGGATTTTGCAAGTTCATTGACATATTGAGAAAAAAAAGAATGCTACATACAATAGTAAAAAGTGGCAAGTTAAATACATTTTCAGGTAATTTTCCAAAAAAAATATTCTACAATAATTAGCAAATAAAATTTTCTATTCATTTTCCGGCGGTAACTTCGGTGCAGAGGCGCGTATTCCTCAGGCGCAAATGTTTTTATAGGAACGAGAAAAGGAGGGTTTTTGGGAAACCAGTCATGGATTTAATTTCAACTCCTCCAATTTGTAAGAAACAATTGAACATTGTTTGGGGCTTATCAATGAAGAAATGTCACTCAATACCAAAAAGTGTATGAAATTGGTGTCTCTCCGTTAATTTATACCTTTAACACGAACTAACTTGTAAAAGAATGCACAACATTAAAAATTATGACAATCACATATATACCCACTAAAACTTGCATATTTGTATATATACACAAAACATGCTTAACATGCATTTTACATCAACCATTGAAAACTTTTATTTTGAGAAAATATGCAAATATTTAAGTTTTAGTAAGTATAGGGTTATTACACAAAAATGTTACTAAAGTTTCTCATAAATTTGTCCAAAGTTACTAAAGTTTTTTTTTTTTTTTTTTTTTTTTTTTTTTTTTTTTTTTTTTTTTTCATCCAGGTTACCAATGTTTATGGGTTTGTTAAATATGTTACTGAACTTTGTAAATGATGACATTGGTTATTCTTTAAGTACAAAACGGTCCTTATGGTTAGTCTTGTCCAACAAGATAGTGCAGTGCATTAGGATAAGGATCCATGTCTTGCTAGTAGGCCGGAAGATATTGCAAAAATGATTGATGAGCTATGTCCAGAAAATGAGGGTGTGATTTTTGAAACTATTGTCCAAGAGGTTGACGAGGAAGTTGTAGAAAGGGAAAAACCTGATATTAAAGGCAAATGTGTACTAAGGAAAGAACCATAAAGGGGTGTTAGTGACTTTAAGCATGATGCCAATGATATGCCAGGAACATAACCAGAAGTTGACATGCATGATTTTACATTTGAGTTGGATGAAAACATTAAACAAAATAAGAGAGAAGCTAGTAAAGTTCATAATGAGTCTTGTGAACCTGTAATTGACCTTAATGAGCTTGACAGTTGTGATGAGGGTGATAATGAACAGCCTGTAACTAAAAGAAAAAGAAGGTTGAAGGAATTGAGAAGGGCTTATAAGGGTAGGTGTAAAATCATAGAAGGTACATTTAAGATGGGAGAAGAGTTTGCTACAAGAAAACTAGCGAATGATAAGGTGAAAATGCATGCATTGCAATCACAGAGATCTTTTTCGATTCTCAAATGTGATAACCAAAGGGTGAGAGCAAAGTGCTACGGCCCTATGGTTGGTTCAACAAAATTCAATCCAACACTAGCCAGTGAAGTGGATATGTCATCCACCTCAAACACTCAGGGCCAATTTGCGAAAAGAAAAAACCATAAGGACATGAAATGCAGGGGTGTTAACACTAAAGGTTATAAACTCAAGAATCATAAACCCCTTTGCCCATGAGACCTACTCGTCTCAAACTAGGGGATGAGCAATGTTGGTCAGTTAAAACATTGACTGATACTCATAAATGTCTTCAAACAATAGATGTTAATATTGCAACATCTCGGTTTCTTTCAATGTATGTTAGCCAAATAATTTCTACCAATCCTAGAATCTTAATTAAGGCATTACAGATTGAATTGCAATAGAAGTTACAAGTAAACATATCATTCCATAAAACTTTTAGGGCAAATAAAATTGCTGAGAAGAAGATGACAGGTGATAATAAACAACAGTATGCCCTCTTTAGAGATTATGCTATCGAGCTTAAAGCAAGAAACCCAGACACAACATTCAAGATTTAGATGGAAACCAACACAAATCTCAATCTTAATTCAAGGGTATTCAAAAGAATTTATGTGTGTATTGGTGCACTTAAAGTTGGGTATAAAGCTACAAGAAAAGAGATATTGGGGTTAGATGGTACTTTAATAAAAGGACCATTTATATGGCAAATTTTGACGGCTGTCGGTATTGATGGTAACAATGGTATTAAACCTCTTGCATATGTTATTGTTAAGGCCGAGTTTAAGAGTTTTTGGTTGTGGTTCCTACAAAATTTAGGTGATGATCTTGATATTTAGTAGTACGCACTTATTTTGAGATATAAATAAATTAGGATAACACTTATTTTGAAATGAAAAAAGTGTACAGATGAACGATCAATTTCATATTTCTTGAATATAAATATCATATTTCTTCAAACACGCAATGAAATCTTTATATTATTAATTATTCACAATTAAAGGAATAATGAGATTTTAAGGTTGATATTATGTTAATATATAATTCTCAGTCGAGTAACATTGTGATTGCAAGCTTGAATGAAATACTTAAATTTTAAAGAGTCCGTTATAAGCCGTTATGTTACATCGCTATCAAGGATGGTTAGCTCTCTGAGGTGGCGGGTCCAAAAGCATATTTCTAAATTCTAGTGTTGAATATAATATACATGCATACGCAATTCAAGATTCTTTTTCACTCTTCTTCAATCAATTAAATTTCAATCTGTCTAATGTCATTTTCGTTATAAGATATGGAGTCAAAAAATTGGTGAAACACAAGGGAGAAAGTTATTATCTACATTACTTTTACTTTGAAGTTTGAACGCTATCATATGCTTTGTTAGCCTCTATATGAAAAGGAATACTAAATTTTTAAAAAAGTTATCGTAGTATCTCCTGTTTATACACGTACACCAAAATGCATGCGAATCTGTTATCTATAAATGTTTCGCATAAGCAAGATTATGTAGCTTATAGTTCTTGCAATACATTAATCGACAACATTAGTCAGCCTAAACGTCACATTCTAAGCCTCAAGCCGACTAGACGGATCATTCAAGATCAGAGTGTTTAGCCCATTTTAGAGGGATGGTACTATTATATATTTGCAATGTCTTATAAAGCATTGGTGGTTACATTTTGATAAGCTATTACAGTTTACATGCATGTGTGCTGATTAGATGTAGATCAGCAAGATAAGGAATATAAATATGTAAAACCGCAGCCTAGCCAGAAGCTAGGGCAAAAGAAGGTTACATGGGGTCGGATAAAGCTTTACGAGGGCTACTAAACCACTCAATCCAATTAAAAAAAAATTCTTTCCCCTATTTGATATCCAGTTAAATGGAAAAAATGCTCGATGTCATTAAAAAGTTCCTTTTTCGGACTTTTGATAGCTTAAGCTTAAGTGACCTCCTTTCTATCTCTACAAAGCATCGATGTAGAGGTCTGGACTACGGCATAAAAAAGCGGGACAAAGGAGTTTCGTTACCCATATAGAAGTGTAGTAAAGAAATTGTATATAAGCTTATACAAACTTTGACTTTATTCTTGCAGTATGTTTTTTACCGTGGTCTCGGGTAGAGCTTGATTCGCATGTGTAAGCCTAATTGCTAGGATACGAGGTCTTGCAATTGTCTAAAATTTTTTTCTTAAATGTTGAGTTTAAGTGAAGATAAAGGAAGAGTAATTATTACAAGTGCTTAAATTATTTGCATGTGTAAACCTAATTGCTAGGATTCCTTGATTGACAAGTTAAGCCCTTCATATTTCCTCAAATAGCTTTCCACTCCCAACCACCCATACATCCTGAGGAAATTTGTCCTAACACCTTTTCTTTCTTGTACAATAGATGCTGTGCTAGACTTGTCAAATGCCATGTTTAACCTGCATGTTACGTAAAACAAGACCAGCCATCGACCCTTTTGTCTCTCCCGACCTAGTACATAATCACTAAAGACGACTCGATTCAAGATTAGAGGAAACATTCCGATAGCCACAAATAAAGGCAAAAAAGATCAATAAAAGGAGTCCATAATTCCAAAGGCACAACATCTAGCTAAAATTTTAACGGGCTTACTGAAAGAGGGCGCAAGTGTTCTATAGACGGTTATTATAATAGCCAGTTAGAAATATGGAGAAATTTGTTTTGTTCATGAAATTTAAAATTACATTACTCCGTAAAACGTAAGAAAAAAAAAAGTTTTAGCTGGTCCATCCAAACTTCTTGTTGCCCATCCAAACCAAACCAACCTAACTTCTTTTGGCCCATTCAAAAAATGACCCATTTTGCCACTCAAGAGCAAAGTATGAGCACATGGGATCTCTGAGAAGCTTAACATAAACGATCATGCAATGTCAGCATGAACATTAGAAAAATAGTAACAATATATCCCTAAGTTACTAGGTCAGATTAGCTTAATAATGTCAAGAATGAAATTGTCAATGATTGGAATGAATCTAGGAAGGAAAATTTAAAGAATGATGCATAGATACATGACTCTTCAGCTAGACCAAAAAGCGTGTTTACTTGTAACGAATCCTTGATTACAATGACATGTAATATCACTTATATAGGAAAAGAATAGGGTTGCGGATATAGCGCTTAACTTACTTTCAAATGTTCACGGCTCAACTTGCTAAGTCACATGGCGTGTGGAGAGCGATTGCGGAGTTGATATCTCACATCCAAGGGGGCCGGGTAAAAGTTAACAATCTTAACATGTCCTCACAAGTGGACCCAATGTCATCTCTTTATATTTATTGATTTTAGAAGAGACAAGAGCTTCTTCTTCGATATGGATGAAGGACTTATTAGCTAAATTAAACAAATTTCTAAAATTGCGCGTAATAATAAAACTGATAGCACATGCTATTGCACAAACAATGCATATGAAAACACAACCTCTTCTAATAATACAAGGGACATGTACAGTCATTAGGATTCCCTGACAAAATTACCTTCCATATGTAGATATCGAACCCACAATGTTTAGCGAAAATAGACTACACACAAACTGAATATTACTAGCATGTAAATATTAAGAACTCTGCTGGAGCCCTTATATTCTTCTTGCTATTAAGAAGTCAAGATCACAGTTCACATAAGGGACACACATAACTCATTTGGGATATAATGCATGTGATGGTATCATGTCTAAGAAGTAAGACTAGAAGCAATCACATATCACTACAAGAATCAGGAGAACAGGCGACGAGCACAATGCCGATGACTCAATGTCGTCGGCACAATACGCTAAACGACAAAAAATTGGCTTGACCCAGACAAGGCTATGTTGAATTTTTAATCTAGAATATTACCGACGTCATGTCGTCGGTATTATAACAACATGTTTGACTATTGATAAACCTGGTGAGAAAATAGGCGAATTTGACCGCCAAAACACGTGCCGACGTCATGTCGTCGGTGATATATAAATACACAAAAAAATTGTGGTTAGCGTGGGATTAACCAATGATTAATAATTAATAGCTCCTAGTTTAACGACGCCGACGACATGACGTCGGTAACAATTTGAGTCAAAATTTTAGTTTTTCCCTTTTGTGAATTATAGCGAATAATTGGGCGGGGTTTTTTCCCGCCTTAACGACGCCGACGACATGACGTCGGCACTTATTTTAACCGCGTGTACATTATAGCCAATAATTGGGCGGGAATTTTCCCGCGTTTTGTTCCCGTCGACGAGAATATCTCTCCAAAAATTCAGCCTATATATCACCTAACAAATATATTCCCGTCTCATTTTTTACCTATATACATTCTCACAAAATTATTGTCACACGACTTGGCGTGGTTGCACAGTTGAAGAGGAGTACTCAAAAATCTTGTCACACGAGCTCCTCTTTAATGAAGTTATGTTAACTTTTGGTCATTCAGTTTATGAGGAATATGGTGATTTTAAGGATGCTGAACCGTGGATGAGAGACAAGATTATCGAATGGTGTAGGAAAAAGCCGTACTACAAAGAGTACATGGACGAGCTAGATGCTGCTGAAGCTCAAGCTGCTGCTGTTGGAGGTGACGACGAAGCTGAAACTACGTTGGAAACAAAACTTGATAATCTGGGAAATAGGATCACAAATCTTGAAGCTACGTTTGCACATATCAAGGAAATGAGAGCAAGGAAGGGAAAAGATGGTGCGAGTTCGAGTAAAGCGGGAAGTAGCCGCAAAAAAAATAAACAGGTTGTTTCGTTTGATCTGTTGTTTTAGTTGTCGAGTTGTTTAGTTTGAGTTGTTTCGTTTGGTTGTCGAGTTGTTTAGTTTGAGTTGTTTCCTTTGGTTGTTAAGTTGTTTAGTTTGGTTGTCGAGTTGTTTAGTTTGAGTCTGTATGAAAATGCATGTGGTTAAGAACTCTTGCTTGTTTTAAATAAACAGTTTGCCTTTGTGTTTGATAATTATTGCTCCTTCAATTCTAATTATTGCTCCACAACAACAACATTTTATTAAACAACAACAACAACAACAACATTTTATTAAACATCAAAAACATCAACAACAACAACAGCAAACAACAGCAATAACAACGATAACAGTACTACATATGAAATTTATCCATGTCACCTACAAGGTCACGGAGTATTGCATCCGACTGACATGCGTGGTCGTGGTTGGGATACGTTGCCATGTCAAGTTTTGCCTCCAGCACCCTTAATTTTGTCTCTAGCACCTGTTTTTGTGCCTCCAACACCTGTTTTTGTGCCTCCAGCAAGTTTATTCTAAGATTTTTTTTCATGACAGTTTGAGCACCGTTTTGGAGCAGATCCAGAACCGCTTGATGTTAAAGCTCCTAGAGAACCGATCATCATTTTGGCGAGTCGTTCCTCCTTCCATAAAAAAAAAATTACATCCATGGTCATCTGTCCCAGGCTGTTAAAGAGTAAAAACTATTATTTTTAACAACTAATTAACCAAATTATTTAAAGAAAAAATATGTAATTGTTCACCTGCGAGAAAGGACACGCAGAGTATAGTTTACCACGGGAGTAAGATTTACACGATTCTCGCAGAATCACGTCTCCTCATTCACAAGGACAAGGAAAAGCTTCAAATTCTGCCATCTTCTTCACCATGATAACAGTGTATGTTTGTGGTTGTGAGGTTGAGTGGTTGAATCGTGACCGGTGTGGCCCGATCTACAAGTTGAGGTGATAAAAGGTGGTGGCTAAAAAAAGATTCTGGCGGCCGGAAAATGCTGGTGTCGCCAGAAAACAGAAACTGCTAGAGATAGATATAGTGAGATGAGTATGTGTGTGTGTGTGTGTTTATATTGTGAGGATAAGGTGTTAGGTAGAAAAAAAGTTGTTAGGTAAAACCATTGCATCTCATGTATAACCATAGCATATCGACTCGTTCGTTTAACATCTCATGTATAATCATTGCATCTCGACTCGTTTGTTTAACATCTCATGTATAACCATTGCATCTCGACTCGTTCGTTTAACATCTTATGTATAACCATTGCATCTCGATTCGTTCATTTAACATCTCATGTATAACCATTGCATCTCGACTCGTTGCATCTCGACTCGTTCGTTTAACATCTCATGTATAACCATTGCATCTCGACTCGTTCGTTTAACTACTTATTTTTAATTTTATAAAACTATTTTTATTTTAATTTTCTAAAAGTATTTATAATAAATAAAAAAATTAACTACTTATTTTTTTATTTTATAAAACTATTTTTAATTTTTTTTAATTTTATAAAAAGTATTTATAATATTACCGTCGACTTGTCGTCGGTAATATAACCGCCAAAAATTTCACCAAAATTTCATACATCCCGCCAAACTAGAAACGACAAATAACTTTACTGTACCGACGACATGTCGTCGGTAATATTAAAGGATATAACAAAAGAGATCTGGGGTCAACACTTAGAAAAAAAAACTTATAACTTTTTTATCTCCTCCCCGCCGGCGATATTGTACTCCTCCGGCGATTATCAACACCACCACACCACACAACCTCCTCCTCCTCCTCCTCCGGCGATTATCAACACCACACCACACCGCACCGCACCACACCACACCGCAGCTCCACACCACACCGCAGCTCCACACAATAGCACCACTGTGCACCTCCTCCTCCTCCTCATTCGTTTAATTCTTCCCCAAGTTATCTTTTCGATTTATTCTAATATGGTATGTACTTCACAACAGTCCTGAGATCGACAAGTACATGGACGAGTTCGAGAGGTATGCGTTTATATTTTGAAATTTCTGTTTCCCAAGTTATCTTTTCGATTTATTCTAATATCATGAACATTTTCAGTGAATTTCCTAATATCGACATGCAACAAGCATTTCCGAGCTGGTTTGAGACGAAGGTAAACTTATTGTATGTATTTCCATGTATAAATAACGACTATTACTCATCTCCATCTATTCTTATCTTTTTTCATAGATCCGTAAACTTTACATAGCCGATGACCCAAGCTGTACTCCCGACTTATTCGCTTTGGCTTGTGGACCATCACCGACCCCAATCTCAGTCAACTCTTGCGTAGTCAACGGTGTGAGGTTTGTCGTACACAGCCGCGATATAAAACGTACAACTCAGAACAGCGGAATTTGTTCACCTGGTGAGAAGGAGGGAGAAATGTATTATGGTCAACTAGAAGATATTCTGGAGTTCGCATATTCCCAGTTCAAAGTTGTGTTGTTTCGAGTTAAGTGGTTCGACTTAAGCAACAAAAACCGTAGAGTCCAACGTTTTACCACTAGAAACAACATGACACAAATTTTGGCATGTAGCTATGCGTTCGAAGATCAACCTTACATTCTCGCAACACAAGCAAAACAAGTCTTCTACCTTGAAGATCCTGCCAGACGACCACTCCATTGGAAGGTCGTCCAAGAAGTAAATCACAACACAATCTGGGATGTCATCGTGGTAGAAGACGATGATGATGTGATACATGGCAACAACTCATCCGATCTCCAACTGTCTGCTAATTTGAATGATTTGGAACCTGAAACCTTAAATATCGATGGTGAATCAACGTTAGTTGAGGCACCACCACCAATCATTCCTGTTGATGACGACGATGATTTTATTGATGATGAAGACGACGATCCTTATGATTTAGCATATTCTGATAATGAAGTCGCAAACAATTCTGATGATGAAGTTGAAGTTGCGACTAATGTTGTTTATTGATGAGTGCTTATTCACACATCATTTTTTTGGCTTTAAAACAGACCAAATACACCAAATACTAACCAAATATGCCAAGAGAATGTATGTTTTTGTATTTGTGTATGTGTAGGTACGGATATGGAAAAATGGACAAAAACAAGCCAAAAATAGTCAAAAACGAGCACGAGATTGAAAAAAGGTAAAAAGCCGAAGCCGAGGAAGAAATTTATCCAAGAAAATCCCAAAATGACAAAAGTAATCCTTAGAGATTCAGAGAATAACAAAAGAGACTCTTAGTTGAAATATGAAGACCTTTAAAATAATGGCCCTCCAAGTTTCAGCAAGTTGTCAACTTTGGTCCTTTGAAGAACTTTGAAAGAAAAGTCAACTCAATTCCTCCAAGTTACAAGATCGTTACGTGTAGTATTTAGTTGCATTTGTAGCGTTTTAATATGTTTTAAGTAGTTTTTTTCATGTTTTGTAAAGGTCTAGGGGCTAATCTTGCAACTATGTCAAAGATTAGAGAAGCCCTAGCCCCTAGCCTATAAATACCCCTTAAACACCAACTTTGAGAGGTTGGTTGCTGAGGGTTGGTCCTCTTAGTATAGGAGTAGTGTAATGAATTTATGTTAAGTTTTATTTACTTTCTCTCTCTAAAGCTTTTTCTCTCTAAAATTTTATGATTTTTAGTTGTTAACATCTTGTTTTTATTGGTGGGAATTAAAGTTTATGGTTAAACTAGTTAGTTTAGTGTTAAATTTGGTGAAAAACATTAGTTTTTAGGCTTTATTTTGGATCAAAATGGTGTTTTGTTATGTTTTTATCGAGTTAGATTTTTAAAATTTTTTACCGAGTTTGATTTTTTTTTTTTTTTTTTAAAGTTGTCGAGTTTCGTTTTCGAGTTTGAGGACCTAAATGCAAAACTAAAAATCTATCGAGTTACAGTTTTTTAAAAAACTTTCGAGTTACAGTTTTTTAAAATTAAAACTTTCGAGTTTCAGATATTTCGAGTTAGGGACCTTTTTGAAAAAAATCTTTTTCGAGTTTGATTTTTGAAGTTTCGAGTTTGGGTTTTATTTTTTTTTTGGAGTTAGGGACCTTTGTGCAAATTTGGTTTACCGAGTTTTGTTTTGCAAAAAACCATCGAGTTTGAGATTTTGTTATCGAGTTTGGAATTTTACATTTCGAGTTTGATTTTTTTGGCAGGGACCTTTTTGCAAAAAATTAGAACTTTTGAGTTAGCATTTTTAAAAACCTATCGAGTTAGAGTTAGAAACTTTCGAGTTTGCAAAAATTGTTTTCGAGTTAGAGTTAGTTTTTTATTTTATTTTTTTATTTTATTTTATCGAGTTTGCATTGTTGTATCGAGTTTCATTTCTTTTGGCGAGTTAGCCAAGATTATCGAGTACGATAATCATTGCCTCATCGTTTATCGAGAGAGGATCTTTTATGCTTTATACTTAGACGAAACTCTGCCGAATTTTATTTTGGCTTATTTTGTTTGTTTCTTTTATCGAGTTTTTTTTATTTTTTAAAAGTGACTTTATCTTATTTAATATGAGTTTCGAGTAGTTTATTAGTGTTTGCTTGGTGGCACGAGTTTGTGAGTTAAGTGTGGATTACTTAAAAGAGGATCGTGATAAATAATCGTTATGATTATTTAGACTTGTGATTTTATTATTTGAAGGGCAAAAGCCGGAGAATAATCAAATTACAAATCTAGTAATTATTTTCTTTTTAAAAGATTATTTTCAAAATAAACCAACGTTGTGAGAAAATTGTCTTGTCTAAGGAAAATAATTCATCGTCAATCCTTGATCTACACTTGATGAACTTATTCACGTCGCTTAGCAAACATATTGTTTTTAAAGTCTTTTCCCGTCTTAATTTCATTTAACGTTTTAAATCTAGTTTTCTTTAGTTATTTTATCCAATGCTTGTTTTATTTGTTTGTTTCCTTTGCGTCGTTTTATTATTTCTTTTTACTTTAAATGCGTTTTAAATCCTTTTAGTAGTGTAATCAAAAACCAAAATATCTCTTTTAAAACCCCATTCACTTCACAACCACGCGACACAAGCCGACTCAATCGCCGTCTTACCTTCGTTGGGACATAACGACCCGGGGAAATACTTTCACCGGTGTTTCTTCGGTAAAATAAACCTATACTAAAACGACTAAAATCATTTATGATAGTGATTTTGATTGTGCAGATTGATCTTAAAATGTAACTTGTAAAACGACACTTATTTTAATAAAATTGTTATGGATTGTTTAAAAGTGTATATTTCTTTTGAATGTGTATGTATTTGAATGTGTGCATGCTTATGTTAATTTGTTCCCGAATTTCTATATGTTACTCAACTTGTACTTTTACAGATGGCAGCAGCAGTTGCACGGAGTCATGGTGGTGACGGTGCCGATGATCCACCACCTTCCCCTACCCGTCAGATTGAGGGCGGGCACCGTGCTAGTGGTAAAAATTTCTAGATTATATATATATATATATATATATATATATATATATATATATATATATATATATATATATATATATATATATATATATATATATATATATATAAGTTACTTTATGACGTTTTCACTCACTCCAATTGCAGGATCAGGGCGACCCCGCCGGGGAGGTCGGGCCAGGGGGGAGGCAGGGGTAGGGGAGGCCAGAATGGCGGTAGGCAACGACCACGCGAAGAAAATAAGAATGTGAAGCTCAAGGCTGCCGTGAGACTTCGTGGCCTACAGTCTATTGACTTTGAGATTGGTGATAAGGGGACTTACACTCATGTGGGCCCGAACCAAGCATGGTTTGGCAATTACGTCGGCGAGCTCATTCGACAGCTGCCGCTACACTATGACTCCTGGTACGATATAGAATCGGAGCTGACGGCTAACTTCCTTCCAAGCGTCGGGGTCAATTATTTCATTTTCCTTTTATATATATATTGCTATGTTACCGTGTTTATTTATTTAAATGTGCATATTTATTTAAATTTGTTTATTTATTTATATCTCTATATTTAATTATTTGAATGTGTACATTTATTAACATTTTTTTATTTATTTATATCTTTATATTAATTTTAACTATATTTGATTGCAGCGTATGTTCAATTTGGAGCGCCACCATACTAGACCGGAGTGGGAGACCATTCGGTCGGCGCTCACAGCATATTTCGCCACCCGATACCGTGACAATAAACATGATCTGAAACGCGATTACTTTACGAGAAAGGGTGGGGCTGCGAGAGTGGACGAGATCAGAAGAAATCCTCCTCCGAACTTGGAGCCGGCTGAGTGGAACAAGTATGTCGACCAGTACATGACGGAGAAGGCCCAGACACGATCGGCTGTGAACAAAGAGAATAGAAAGAAGAACAAGATTCTCAGCCGCCACGGTTCGAAATCATTTGCCGCATCTCGACACGAATATGTAAGACACATTTTATTTTTATAAGATTATTTAATTTTAATAATATATTAATTAAAAGTATTTATACTAAATAAAATATATATGGTGTTTGATTAGTCATTTTAATTTGTTTCATCCTATATGCATGTGTATATATTTATACAGTTCGAGAACAGCGAGGACCACCGGTATCCGTCCATGTTCGATACCTATCTTGACACCCACTTCAAGAATGGTGTTTGGTTGCAGGACGAGGCTCGTGCTCGGTTTGTAAGTATCGTTATTTATTATTATTTTTTTTCCAAACACGCACTTAGTGATTTATTGAAACATAATCTAGTAATTAACCCGACTAATATATTAATTTTCTCATTTTTTTTCAACTACACAGGAAGAGATGGTCCGACTACGGGAGCCTAGATCCGATATGCCGGCAGACGAGCCGTGCCTCACGGAGGAGGAGATATTTGCTCGGGTAATCGGGGGCAAGCAGCGTGGCCATATACCCGGCGTCGGCAAGGTGGTACCCTTCTTGAAGAGGCCACGGGTAGACTTGCCGCCTCCAGCTCCACCAGGTATTTAAAGTTGGATAATCTTATGTATTGAAATGACCGTTTTTAAATTTTGATTATTTCGTTTATAGGTACGTCCGAGCTTGACAGGAAGCTTGCTGAAGCTCAGGAGAAGATTGATGAATTTAAAATGATAGTGGATGAAGCTAAGAAAGAGAAGGAGAAAGAAAGAAAGAAAGCCAAGAAAACTGAGAAGCAGCTTGAGTTGTTGACACGTTTTGTCTCGACAAACCCAACATGGGAGGCGTTTATTAGCCAGAGTGGTTCTCGTCATGCAGCTGGAGGCAGCGCAGGCGCTCCCGCGAAGGGCTCAGGCGGCGAGAGTGGCTCTGCAGCGAGAGTGGCTCTGGCAGCGGGAGTGGCTCTCGCAGCGGGAGTTATGATGATGATCAGGATGACGACGAGGGGCTGTATGACGACGATGGGCTGTAGAGGTATTATTTTGTGTTGTTTTGTCTTTGGAACTATGTCCGGACGACCCCAATCTTATTATCTTTGAACACTTAGGATATTGCAACATTTGAAGATATAGTAGCTACATTTAGCGATTATAACACCCGTTTTGTAAACTTTATGATGTATTTTGAGGGTGTTATAAAGTTTATGGCCGTTTTGTAAAGTTTATTAATTGTTTAGTGGTTATATATAACCGTTTTAGCCGTTATAAACTTTATAGTCGTTTTAGCCATTGTTTTGTGTTGGAATGTGTTGTTATGAGAGCAGGACATGAAACTGGAATTGGTAGATTTTTGCTGCACAATTTTGCGGCAAAAATCTGGGCAGGGCAGCTGTGCAGCTGCAGTATAACTTATTGCCGACTACATGTCGTCGGAAATATAATACACATATTAACTATTTTCAAACTGTGCCGACTACAGGGCGTCGGCATAATAACGCACATGGTGACTAATTTCAAACGGTACCGACTATATGTCGTCGGAAATATAATATACATATTAACTATTTTCAAACAGTGCCGACTACTAGTCGTCGGCATCATAACGCACGTGGTGACTAATTTCAAACGGTACCGACTATATGTCGTCGGCACCATTTACAAAAAATTTGACTTTCGTTGACTAAATTAAGTTAATCTAATTAATGCGTTAAATAATTATTACATTACCGACGACCTGACGTCGGTAACAAAATGTCGGACACCCCCATTCATTTGACCAAAAATCATGTGGGTCCCGCACTGTCGTCCGCGTTATTCGTCGGTAGGGACGTTGCCGACGCGGCTCTGTCGACTAGTTTCTGCCGACGACATGACGTCGAGAAGGTATGTTGCCGACGTCATGACGTCGGCACGGTTAAAAAAAAGTCGACGCCGGAGGTTGTCTTTGTACTAGTGTATGTGCATGCTTAGCCATGCATGTAGCCCGTGAACATTGCACGAATATATTTTTATTTTTTTTTCGAAAGGCAACATTGAACGAATAATAAAAACTGAAGTCTGGTACATGTTCAAATCAGAAAAGAGAATAACAAAGATTTAAAAGGTTACAAAAAGGTACCTGATGGAATGAATAGATTGGACAACATGGAAATGGAAGCATAGAAACAATAATCATGAAGCTATAATAAGATCTAATATACCAAGACAATGTACGAAATTCAAAGCTATATTATTTACCTGGTCAAGTCGTTGTCTCACGAATTCCTTCCAGGTATATATTTGCTTAAGGCTGCCTTGTCATGGAATTTAAGTATGGCAACCGAAAAGTAATACAGCTCCTACGTTGATTTTTAAAGCTATCTTTAGACTTGATATAATAGACCAATATCACTATGAGCACTAAACAAAACAAAGTAGTAAGTACTGAAGGCTAAAGAATTAAATTGACTGCCCTATGAAACAAAACGAAGTTTGAAAAATAATTGAGGCTCAAGAATTATAGGTTGCAGTAGAAGCAACTATTAAAAAATAAGATACAGAGATGATCCTCTTTAATCATCCATAATCGTTACATCATGGTAAGCTTAGCTTGTCTATAGTTTCTAATCTCTTGATGTACTAAAGTAGTAAAACTCCCCGATCAATGCATGGCCGAGCATAATGCAGCAACTCTAGTACTGTCAAGGCAAATTTCTTGTAGTACATACTCGAAAAAGGATTCAGTATCTTTGAATGTTATGATAATGCACGGTGGAGATAATACATTGTTGAATAGACAGCAATGTACATATCTGAGGTAGCAGAGGACATTGTGAGACAAAATTGATTGAGTAGTTGTACAAGAGAATATTAACAAATTTGAACAATATGCATGTGAGTTTGGATAACAGATCCATATCGAAGGGAAAAGAAAACTAACAACCTAACTTACATCAAGTACAATGTACATTAAAAATTAGAAGCAAAAATCATAGAAAAAAAAAATGATGAGATTAGAGAACAATGAAGGGTTTTTTGAAAGGCTTCCTAGGAACCTTCACTTCATGAAGTATATTTGGAAATGGTCATTTGAAAGGCTTACACTTACTAGTATATGAGCCCTATGAGTTGCGACAAGCCTACTCGATCCAACATACTTACATAAAATGCACATGAGCATGTGTATCCTTATGATAATAAAAAAGTGTTAATGCAAGATAATGACTATGGAGAAATACGTTACTGATTAGCAGACAAATGTCTTAAACAGAAAAATACAGTAAACATGCTTTCACATATGGATTAGCTATAAGTAACATTGTTCATTCAAGATTTCAAGGTTGTTAGAGATTGATTAACATATTGATGATGATGTTATTTATAGAAACATATACGTAATGCTGTATATCTTGGCTGGAATGTCTCATTTAAGATCAAAGAGAAGACTTATAAGAAGGCAACACAACCTACCATAATTACTCCATAAATTACATAGAAAAATCTCATCGATTGCAAATTTAAGAAACATATAGGCCATATATACAACGAAAACAGTGATATGCAATAGAAGAGGTTGAGTGCCACTGGTACTCAAGCTAAGTAACACCATCTTACATGTATGATATATACGGGCATGTGTAACTAATCACAAAAGGCAAGAAAATTGCAAAACTATGCCATCTTCAAGATTAATAATCTAACACCATACATTTATCAGAAATTCTACTCCAAACTAGAGATACACTACTCTGATAAATATGATATATGACACTCTTTTAAGGTTTTGTTGATACAGGCTTCTTTGTATACCTTCTAGGCTTCTACCCTCTTTATTATACTTAATTATCATGTAATTACATTATGTATTCTCATATTATTGTCATACTTTAACATTATCATGCTCAATATAATTAAGTGTCATAACAAAAGTATGCATTTCAATTTAACAGTAAGAAGCTCCCCAACCAAATGGTTGTGGGTTCAACTCCTTTTTAGGACATGTGAGATAGATTTGTGGTATAAATGTTGTGAGATAGTTAAACATTGTCGTTCTAAAAAAATTAAAATAAATAAATAAATAAATAAATAACAGTGAAGTATGGTTATATAAGTCATTTAGATAGCAGAGAATGGATCCACCAGCCCAGCTCTTGGCCTTTGTGCAATAAATTGGATCCACCGGCCCAAAATCATGGGTTTATTAAAGGTGATGACTTCTAATGACCATAGCTGAATTTAGATAAACACTCTAGTCTACAAAGTTCAAAATACCCAAAGTTCGTGTTGGACTAAAAATGCTTCCTTTTGGTGAGGTTCAATATATTTTCAGAACCTTCGTGTAATAAAAATTGCAATTTACCAGCTCATTCAATGTGTTCCTCATTCTCTTATCAATGAAAACTTCTTTCGCAAAGTTTTCATATGCATAACATGTGTTCATAAATGATTAAATTACCAAAAGTTGTACTCTGAGAGTCAAAACACGGAGATCATCCTAGTTTAAAATTAGGTCAAGGTTCACATAACTCATACACTACAAAGCACTTGGTACTACTACTAACCAATCCTACACACACCAAATGCAACATTCAGTAGTAGTATTAGAAAGAGAACTACTCAGTATTTGCGAGCAGGTTTTTGGGTTGGGAGCAATCCAAAACGCTTCTTCAAGAGAACTCTTTGCCTTGAAAACTTATCATCAGGAGAAAATCGAGCTGCAAATGAAAATTACGATACAAGAATTAGACCAGTCATGTACTAAGAATGCCGTTTATCTTGATATTTCATAGATATGGCAAAATGGGTCGGTCATGTAATGGGTTAAAACGGATAACTTTAAGTATTGTGAAAACCGATCGTGTTTGCAAAAAAATTGTGTCCCATCTTTTAAGTTATATAACTAATGTCTTCAATATGTTTAAGAGAAAAAAACTTAAATAATAATAGTCAATTCAGATACAGCGCTTTAGGAGGTAGTAAGCATCTCAGGATTAGTTTTTTATTTTATCCATTTGACTGATCAGAAGTACAATATAACATAAGTTGACCCGGTTTTTGATACGTCAAAATGCTTCCCCTAGTATTATGACTTGAATATGTTTGGGCCCTCTTAAAACAACTTTTGTGCCTCTTGTCCCACT
Source organism: Artemisia argyi (assembly GCA_030686995.1). Taxonomy (NCBI): domain Eukaryota; kingdom Viridiplantae; phylum Streptophyta; class Magnoliopsida; order Asterales; family Asteraceae; genus Artemisia; species Artemisia argyi. The sequence continues at coordinate 173,271,100 of CM060682.1, read as the reverse complement.
TTGCAAATAAACAGGTAAAAAAAGAGATGCAATATGAACAGGACATGTGTATTATAAGTTTGAAGGGGACTGAGAATTAATCGTGTTGTATGATGGTTAAAACACATGAAGCAACATATACATAAATAAGAAATGGGAAACATACCAGGATGTGCCGACTGTGTGGCCAATCCATTTGGTGATTCTTTCTGCACAACAACAAAATGAAGTACTATTAACTTATTAAGATCAACTAATAGACCATAATTCTAAATATCAGCTGTTTGTAATACATCCTAAATAATCACGTACGTATAGGTTAACAAAGACTTTAAGAGGAGAACAAAATGACACAAGTCCAGATTCCAAAATCACATCTGTAATGGGTTTAAATCTCAACCAAATTATAGTCGGAGTAAACAAATGTTCGTACTGTAAACCATGAACACGTGATACTTAAGTTTACAATATATAAAGATTCTTTTCAAAACTTTGTAAACTGATTAGCTTCCCAAAATGTAAGCATTTGTCAAATTAAGTCTTTTCTCTCATTTAGACTTTCTGAAATGTAATTTATTAGATGAACAGAAAACCAAAATGCTACCAAACAAGACGAACAAAGATAGAATCCCACAAACTTAAGAAACCATATAAACAAATGAGCCTCCATAACTTCGTGTTAATAATCTGTTACTATAGCAAGCTACCAGTTTGTTTGGCCCAGTAAAAAAGTTAAAATGCTTCTTATTACGGCATAAACGTTCAAATACATACGTGAACCACATACAAAGAAAGTTTTAACAAAATAACAGGGAAAAAGAATCATGACAGTTTAGAAGAAAAAAAGTCCCAAACGACTACCAAGTATTTGACTAATGGAAGGCCTTAAAGATACGAACCTTGGTGGTGTAGACTTTATCACCGTTTTCATTTATGTAAAACTGGAGATACATCTTGGATCAGAGTACTGTAATAACCACAGAAAAACACGAAGTCAAAATCACAATTAAACTCATATACACATATAATAAGATCATGAAATATATCCATACAAATAAAATAGCTAGCATAAACCAGATTTGCAAGAGTTACAGCAGCTTAAGATCTTCTCCAGGACATTCAATACTAGCCTAAGGCTCAAAAATATGTTTAGAGCTTATATTGGATAACTAAAACGTAGTTCAAATGTATATGTGGGTCAAAACTATCTGTATTCAGGGGTGTCGCGAGCCCTCGATGACCTAAAGCAAAATTTTAAAATCAGGCATCAGGTTTAGGTCAAAAAATAGGCGTGCACTTACCGTCATGCCCCGCCTTCGTACTCGAATAAGAAGTGTTCCAATTTTTGTTACAAACTTTCAAATTATGTTCCAACATGCAACTATAACTTTTTTTACCATCTACGTTTTTTCTTTTCTTTTCCTTTTTACCTATTTACGGTCCACGTTGTCTCTTTATAATCTTATGTGACATCCACGTTATCTATTTATATGTTGACTGCATCATTCTTTAAAGAAAAATCACATAAAAACCAAGTATTTTTAACAAATCTTTAAAATTTTTAAGTATGAAACCAAATAACGTATTAGCCTATTAGGGTTAAAATCAACAAATTAAAGTCTAAAAAACATAAATACTAATATATCTTGCTACAATCTATTATGAATAACACTTTCCATGGTTGATGTTGATGCCACATAAGATAAAGAGACGGTGGAAAATAGCTAAAAAAGAAAAAACGTATATGGTAAAAAAAAAAAAAAAAGTTACAGGTTCATGTTGGAACATAATTTGAAAGTTTGTAACAAAAAATGAAACACTTTTTAGTTCATGTACTAAAGTGATGGTAAGTATACGGCTATTTTATGACCTAAACCCATCAAACATCTCTTGTTAAAAAAAAAAAAAAAAAAAAAAAAAAAAAAACACCGTGAGAAGCCTAAAGATGAGGCTTAAATCGACGTTTTGGAGTAAGGCCTTTTAAGTTCAAACTTTGCACTACTGCATTATTTTAAGCTATAGGTCTAAAGACTAAAGTGTTTTGCCCTTCAAACACCCCTTGTCTAGATTCAACAACAACAGCCACAACAACAAGACTAAATCCTGCCGGAGCAAGGTATAGGGGAGGTGGGATGCAGATGGCCATGCCCTTACCGGCTACCCCTACTCGAGGGTAAAGAGATTGCTTATGTCCGGCAAGAGTGTACCTAGGTAATATGTGCCCTCTGTGGCTGTGTCTATATTACACTTAAATATTTTCGGCTTGTTATATGTTTCGTGCTCGGACTTAACAAAAACTAGCTCGAATAAGTTGGTAAAATGTCACTTATTTGGCTTATTTAGGCTTATTTAAGCTTATTTGTTTTCAGCTTTAAGTTTTATAAGCTCGATTTTTATTTTAATTTATTTTTGCTTATTTAAGGGTCTTATAAGCTTATATAAGTCTATTATGTCATAACATCCTTATATATGCCCACAAATTTTCAAATAAGCCAAAAACAGATAAGCTCATAAGCCGACAAACAAGCTTAAACAAACACCGGCTTAGCGATATTTATAAAGTTCAAAGACCAAATGACAAGGACATACATCAAAATGTGATCAAATTTTTTAACATACAAGTTTATTAACAGAGTTTTGCTAAACATAGTCCTAAAGGCTACGTTTAAGAAACACAAACATGCATAATTGGTGAGTATCTTGAAAGCAGTTAAATGCATGGGTGGGTACTTACTATTAATAAGTACGAACATATAATGTGTCACTGAATATATTAAACATAGCCGTAAGGACTACATTTAGCAATTTCCTTATTGTTAACCGAAAATTAAAGCAATTCGATAAGATATTAGAATGTACCGTGATTAGACGATGGAGAACGACTGCGATGAGTAATTTAGGGTTTTATCTTTATAACATTCATTCGAGGCAATGGTGATGATATTTTGCTTTTGTAAATTATGGACCCGTAAATTATGGACCCTAGGCTTTTCTTGTTTCTATTATTTTTCCTTGAACTTTGGAGAATATCAGTGTTTTGCAAAATGACTCGGAGCTGGAACTGGAAGTTTTTATTCTCATTGACGAATTAGTTAGAAATAAAAATTATCATTGCAAAATAACATAAAAAGTCATCGAATTTAATTTATATACTAGAATGGTACCCGCGCAACGCGGCGGCGGTACCTGTGAATATATGTTGTGTTATTCGGTTACACATTTATTCTTTATGCTTTATAGCAGGGTACCCGCGCAATGCGGCGGTGGGTACCTGACGACTAATTTTGTGGCGAGTAAATATTTTTCATTTATACCGCGCGTTGCAGCGGGGTTGATTTTTAGCCAACGTATTTTTTTTTCATTTTTTTTTATTGTAGCTTTTTTGTTTCGTAATTTTTATGATATTTGTATAAATTTAAACCATAAGCCACTCGTAAAGCAAAAGTAACATATTTATGTTTTAGTCCGCTGCTGGATCTCGAATAATGTGTTAATTATATTGTACTTTGTGGTTAAAAAATTGTATTTTTTTTATGAAGAGGTGTTTTTAATAGTGTATTAATTGTATTAGGTGAGTATTATTTTTTTAGTTTTATGTGTGTTTTGAATCCTTGTAAATAATGCTTATAAGGTAGTATTTTTCACTTAAGGGGTATTTTAATGACTACTATTTAAAAACATTAATGTTTTTTGATAGAAAAGTGGTCTGAAATTACTCCAAGCTTATTTTTGTTGTATCATATGCTTGTTTTGTTGTGATTCTCAACATTTGGTGCATTAAAGTGTTGTAAACCATGCTTTATTTCATGTAAGTCTGAAAATTTTGAAGAGAGATTCCTTTATGCATTATAGATATTTCAAACTTTAGTGTGTTTATTCATACTTTTGAATACGTAAGTTAACTAGTAATTATAATCTCTATTTTCTTAAAAGCTCATTTCTCTTTAAAAAGTTTAAATCGGTAGGGAAACATTGATCTCGTGCACCCCTTTTGGGTGACAATTGACCATTTCTCAAAAAGTTAGTCTTAGGCAATGAGCACATGTTCCAGTGATTTTTTAGTTATTTATTTATAAACAAACATTAATCGGTCAACCGAGCGTTTGTGATGAGAGAGTAATATCGTTTATGTTAGCCCATGTGTGATAAGATACCAAATAACTTGTGTCCCAGTGATTTTAACTCAAACTCGAAAAATTATACCTTAATGATTTTAATTTTTGCCAAATACCAATTTAGCTTGAGAATTTTAAACTCCAAACAATACACATCTTATAGCAACAAGCTCTTCATGTACCCGCACGTTGCACCAGGATTGTTTTTGTTAATGTCAATATTCGTGTAATTAGTTTCTCTTTATAAACATAAAGAATTGTAAATCAAACTTGCGACAATAATAATATATGCTCTCAACAACTACACAAAAACTACAAAGTATAAAATTGGCAAGGATAAAACTCGAAAAGTAAAATTCCTGATAATTAATATTAAGTAAAAAAATTATACTTTGATAAGTTAAATACAAAGTAAAATATTATAGAAAGTAAAAAGGGTTAAATTATAAATTACTATTCATTAAATAGTGATTTTTGATAAATAATAAGTATAGATATAGATATCTTCAAGACCTTATTCTTAACCACACTTCTATAGCAGATAATGACTCTGCAACTCCTATTGAAATGTGATTTAGTTGATAATGACTTTGCAACTCCTATTGAAATGTGATTTTCAATAGGAGTTTCTAAACTGTAACCCGGTATCTTTTCTTTTGAAGTTAAGAGTGTGATTTTCCATTAACCTTGTCAATCAAACATTCCAACGTGTCGGTATCACACATCTCTAAAAATAATGTCATTTCTCTCCATCACCATGTTTTGCCAACTGACAACTGATAGCATTCAACCATTAAAAACAAACAATTAATACATACATCGACCAACCGAGCATTACTTGACAAGGTAGGACATCTTTGTTTCCAGTTGACATAACTGGGATCAGACTTGCTTTTCGGCATATTATTTTACCTTTGAATAACTAAAAATGATTGCTATTTTAATGATTCAAGATTGTCACAGACTGCAGCTTTAACGATTATTCAGGTCAATACTGACAAATTGAAATTACAGTGTTTCAACTCTCAATAACCCACGGGAACAAACTGAAACAAACTTGTAAAAAAGTACTTTCATTGGCACAGAATTGTGTACATATAAGTAAGAAATACAAGGTCGAGCACATAATGCACATTGAAAGAAGAGTATTGACATATACCAGTTACAATTATTTGTCTGTTGTATCTATCCTGCTATATCAAATATAACAGAAGAAAGGATGCTGAACACTCGCCAAGTATTACACTTCTAACAATCAAAAAGCTGCCCATCCAGCTGCAGTGGTTTTATTTTGTGTTGAACTAGATCCAGATACGGTGGTAGAAGGAAGATTCCTCTGCATTCATGGAAAATGATTAAAAAAAAACTTGGAAAACTATGAACTCCATTGTCTCTAATACTAACAGATTGATATAAGGAGTAGGAGGAGCAATGACAATATAAGGTGAGGTTAAAGTTGAACTAAACTAATTTGGTTAGATGTGGCAATTTAGACGCATTTATTTATAAACGGATCAATTTGGATTATGTTTTATATCTAACAGGCCAAGCAGGTAAAATAAAATAAAAATTGGTTGAAGGTGTTCTGGTCATATGGGTTAAAAGTGTTAAACACAATGAAAGTCTCCCAAAGTGTTTTTAGATGTGCAGGACCTTCTAAACTAGTAGAGTCAAAAACTTATATTACTAATGCAACTCTTGTTGTGACACGCTCATTACCTATACAAATTTTCTTTTGGCACAAAAAATATTTTGGGTCAACCCAGCTTTATCCATATTGGCTTTACACCAAAAGTTACCCCTTTTCACCCGTTACCCAACCAGCCCACTTTGACATCTCTTGATCTTATACTTATTTCATTTATCAACAGGAACACATGACACGTATTATCATACTAGCTAAATATAACGCCAACATCATTGTTGAATTAGCATGTTATATAGGAAGCAATCTTCCCAAGAAGCAATCTAACATCAGTTTACGTTTTAGATCCAGACACGTATTATCATACTAGCTAAAGATAATGCTAACATCCATTTACGTTTTATGACAAAAAGTACTCACAGATGTAGATATCCTACATCAACAATATTGTGGCTAAAAAATACATATTACATTAGATGCAAGATAACTCTCATAGGATGTTATAGTATGCAGCAAGATGTTAATTTCAGCTGATTTACAAAAAGATTAGCAGACAGGAAGCAATCTCACAGATGTATGATTTACAAAAACATTAGCAGACACTAGAGAATGCTTCCTTGAAAAGTTTGAAGTCGGGAACAATGTCCAATTGCAATGTACCCATTGGTGGTTTTGGCTTATAAAACATGTTAGGACTAACTTAACAATGCCACAATCTCAGGAAGGATTTAGTGAGTTGACAAGCAATGGAAACCAAAAATAAATTGATCAAAGCTGGAATTAATATTGAAAGAATGTCGCACAGTAAACTTAATGATAGGGATACCTCTAGCTGAGAGAAATCAGTGAAAGCATCAGTAGAGCGTCTTGCAGTATCATTTTGTCCTTTAACAGCGGCATTTTGACTTGTGGAAGTCATTCGAACAGCAGCAGGATCGTTGGGTGGGGGTGGGAGAGGAGACCTAATCTTCCCCGAGGCAGAAGGTGGAGGAGCAAGGCTTAGAGGCTTAAAATTCTCGGTCCCAGCAGTTCTAGTTTTCGTCGAGGCAACAGGTGGAGGAGCAAGGCTCAGTGGTTTAGCCTTTTCAGTTCCAGTAGTACCTCCAGACAATCCAGCAGCCGAAAGCATCCCAGCTCCATTGGCAGGTTTGTTTTTAACATTGATCCGTATTGTTTCACCTACCTAAAATACATAATGCTTAAAGTTAGCATTCTCTGATAAATGAATCACACATCAACTGACATCAACACATCACGAATTCATGATCAGCATTTACCACGTGCAATAAGAAAGCACAAAACCAACCAAGTAATCAATCTCATTTTTCTTACCCAAAGACTCTTTGTCGTTTATGTGGAAGTGATTATAAAAAATAATAATATAAAAGGTATACGGGAATGATTCCATCAGCTTTGATCAATTTCCGTTATTCATAACAAACATAATGCAAGTACTCTACTTTCCTCTAATAGGCTAACAATGATCAAAACTGTAGACAACACTAAGCTTTTAACACATCATGCACGTAACATATATAGTATCTTCTCAACAATGGTTTATAGCATGTCTAAACACAAAGGTTCTGATGTATCCACACCAAGCTAATGTCCAAAATGCATTCAAAGACTAGACACCATGCGACCCAATCTTACGGAAACCCGTATCTCCTACAGTCATCCTAAATCCTAAGCTGGCTTCTTTGTCACAATATTTCCAGAAATATTTTCTAGCAAAGTTGGTAATATCTCCCAGTTGTTCTACGTACTAATTTATCATTGCATAAAGTTGTGACGTTACGTATATACCCAAAAAACATAATTCCATTGCATACACCACTATGTGACACAAAACATGGACTCTTATTACCAAACTTTCACCAACATGGAATCTCAATTTTAGACCAACGTCATTCACCAATAATGGTTGAGAATAAATATAACGCACAAGTATGTTGGCAAAAATATAAATTGATTGCATACGCCCCAAATATATAGCACACAACGGTTACTAAACTCCAACAACATTGACCAATCAACATAATGTATCAAAACTAAGTGAAACTCTAGTAACTACATCCAACATAATCCTGGTTTATCTTTATCGCTACTTAGAGGGTGTTTGAGATTGCTTATATTCCACTTATAAGCAGTTTGGATAACTCAAACTGCTTATGCATAGCAGATTGGTAGCTGCTTATTCATCTTGCTTATTTATGATAAAAATAAATAAATAAATAAATAAATAAATAAAATAAAAATTTTATAGACCCTCGTATCAAACCCAAAACTATAAATAAATGCAAATGAGGTGTCTCACTATTTTTTATCTACTTATTTAAACTTTTTACTTTTTTATATACTTGTTTTACAAAATAAGCAAATTCAATCACCATCCTCTAAAGTGCTTAAGTTATAGCTGATTACTACTACAGCACAGGAAGAAAAAAAATAGGCAATCCCTAACACCCTCTTAGGGCCTGTTTGTTTTTATATTTTAATTATGTTCTGTCTTATACGAGATCTATGTAGATATATGATGTATGTTTGTAGATAAACAATTGTTGTTTGTTTTGTATGCGAAATAAGTGTTTGAATAGTATAATTATGTTTATGGAATAAGTCACTAACAAACAAACCAACACCGACTTAACAGACTAAACTTTTTGCTCAATTAAGACAATTAAGTCGAAATCATAAGGCACCTTACTGAACTCCGTTAAAATTTACCAATGTATCAACATAATATATGAAATCTAACTAAAACTCTAACAACACGATCCAACTAAAACTAACAATAACTAATCAAAACACATAATTTGAAAAACCATAATTATTACATAATACTTATATACATTCAACCTATGATTAACAGTTGGATGAATCCCAATATCTATTAATCTTATGTACACAAACATTACAAAAAACCTTAATAACTAAGAATATACACAACTAATAAGTAGTCGAACACTTTTTAGTTCACGTACTCAAGTGACATGAAACAAAGTCCATTAGAGCTTAAACCCTGTTCATATCCATATTTAAAAAAAAAAAAAAAAAAAAAAAAAAAAAAAAGTAAGGGGGTTGTTTGATTAAGCTTATATGTGGGCTTATGAGCTTATCTGTCTTCGGCTTATGCTCCATTTTTATTTTTCTTTTGCTTATTTTGGGACTTATGGGCTTATATAAGTTTATAATGTCATATCAAACTTATATAAAATAAGCCGAAACAATTGAGCTTGTGATAAATAAGCCGAAAACAAATAAGCTCATAATAAGCCGATAAATAAGCTTAAATAATCTAAACGGCATAAGCAGATAAAATTTAGCAATTTCGACCACTCTCTATCAAATCGACCACTCTCTAAATTGCAACAAAATTCACCCCCCTTAATCTATCAAATCTAACTAAAACTAACGATAACTAATCAAAACACATCATTCCTAAATCCCTTTCACCACAAAGTTGTTTACACCTAGCAGCAGGGTCGGAGCTAGAAAGTTATGGTCGAGGGGGCAAACTTTGATAATTTTTGGAAACCACACTACAAATCGGTTCATTAGGGGAGCAAATTACAAAAATAGCCAAATATTTTTAAAAAAATTACACGCAATTCTTTTCGCCCCTGCCCCCTAGATCTCTCACATTTCACTAATAATAGTCACACTTTTCGCCACTACATTTTTCTAAATCTTATATACACAAACATTATAAAGAGCGTAATAACTAAAAATCGAGCATTAAAATTGTTATGGTCGAGGAGGCAAACTTTGATAATTTTGGGAAACTACACTACACATCGGTTCATTAGGGGGGCAAATTACAAAAATAACCATATATTTTAAAAACTTTACACTACAATTTTTTTCGCTAGGGGTCACATGCCCACCCTGCCCCCCTCCTATCTCCGCCTATGTCTATCTCAGATCTCTCACATTTCACTAATAATAGTCACAAACCTTTTTCGCCACTACGGTTTTCTATTAATCTTAAGTACACAAACATTAAAAAAACCGTAATTATATATAAACCTTCAATCTATGATTAACAGCAGGATGAATCCCAATCCTACTACTCTCATCCACCCCACCCCCCTCCTCCCCCTCCATCTCCCTCTTGACATACTTTTCGTGATCCGAAAGCGCCACATTAAAATCAAACGCCTCATTCCTCTCCCCAAACCCCAACCCCACAAAAGCATACTTCCCACTCCCATTCTCAATCCTCAACACAAAGTACCTACTGCTATCCAACACAGGCTCCACCGCACTCTCCCGCTGCCCGTTCTGGACGAAGCAAGCAGCGAATAAGTCCCCCGAGTTGGGATCTTCTAGCCGGATTTCGCACTTGTTGTGGCAGGAGACGACGCGGAGACGGCCAGTCCAGATCTTGTCGGACTGGAGCCATTCGCCGCATTTGTAGCCGTGGGAGGTGGTGCGAGGGGGGATTTTGAAAACGGTGACTTCGCGGATGACTAGGAGGGTGTGTTCGAAGGTTTCTTCTGGGTCTTCGGGTTCGAACGACATCGTTTTGGGTTTGGTTTTTTGGGTTTGGTTGGATTGAAGAAATGGAGATCAGTGTGTGTGTGTGGGGAAGACGTGGGTTTGAAGTGTTGATGACTGTGTCTGGTTTTTTTTAGATGGGATTTCTATTTACTTAACCGGCGGGACGCGGTAGTTTTGGACTTGGACTATTCTTTGTACTATTATTGGACTCGGATATAAATATTTTTATATAGATTTAGGGCTATGTTTGAAACAAAGATTTTTGAAGCTTTTTTTGGCAATAAGCAATAATAATGAGCTTTTTGATTTTTAGTGTTCGTTTGACATGAGAGCTGTGGGCTTTTCTGTTTTTTAGGAAAGCTCATTTTTTCAATGCTTCTTTATGAAGCTGTGAGCTTTTTTGGCTACTGCTCACAGCTCACTACTACTGCTCACAGCTACTTTTGCCAAATATAACCTTACTAGTTATAATGCCCGTACACGCGCGAGTTTTTTTTTTTTTTTTTTTAATCATATATTTTTATTTATTAAAAATAAATAATTTAATCTTTGTTTTATTTGATTTATGATTTTTAATTATAGTTTTTATTATTAAAGATAATTATTTAAAATTTTAATCCTATTATTAATTGCATCTTATCTATATTTTTTGTATTTATCTTCTACTTGTGTTATGGATAAATATAAAATGTTGCCTAATAAGAAAATAATCTTTTTTTTTAAATAATATTATTACTAAATAAAAAATAATATTATTACTAAATAAGGTATGATTTAGTTTTTGAAAATGGAAAAGTCCCCATTTGGTGTTTTGTTTTATTATATAAATAAATAAAAGATTTTAGAATCAATTCTAAAGTGTGTTTGTTTCATTAAGATGTTTTAGGTTGAATCTCACTATCACATCTTACCAATAAAAGATGGCTAGAAAGTCTAAATCTGAACAAAATAATGCTGTTTGTTTTTGTATAATTGTCCAAATGATTTTAAGTGCTTGTTTCTGCAATTTATTTAAGTAACTTTTGTAAATATAAAACAAGACTTTTTATCATAAATATAACATAGTTAATAAACCATCAAATATATTATATTAACACGAGTCTTCAATCTCTTGTCGAGTAAGAGGCAGTAAGACAAGTCTCCCACCTCTTACTGAGTAAGATGTTATATGTCTAACTGAGTCCGACTCAAAAAAATAAAACAAACAAGCAAAACGTCTATTTACTCTTACTGGTAAGAGTAAGAGGGCTAGTAAGACTTTTTTTTTAAACAAACACACCCTAAAATTAAGCAAAAAGAAAGTTGGGTTTTCAAATTGGCACTACTTTTTTCTATTTAAATTTAGGTCTCAGTACGATACGATTGTTAGACTGTGCGACTTCATTATATTTTTGACAAACGTCCGCTGATATGCAGATGTTTTTTGTTCGATTAAGATATTATTTTGTGCGACTGTTTTGTCTTTTTCGAAAAAAACAAAAAAATCTCAGAAAAACATTTCGAAAATTTGTTTTTTTTTAGAAACTTTTTTCTTTTTCTAAAAATGACAAAATAATCGCACAAAATGCCACTTCAGTCGAATAGAAAATATATGCCTACAACTGGACATGTGTCAAAAATAAGTCTTACGATTTAGCAGTCGCACAAGACTAAATTTAGAAAAACAAGAAAACGTGACCACTTTGTTGACAACTTTACACTTTCACTTGTTAAGTTGAGAAATGCATGTTTTGTGCTTTGCAGAAAATATGTTGGGAAATGCATGGTTTGTGTTTTGCAGAGAATATGTTAAAAAAAAGTTTGATTTGAACGTAATTTATATTTTCTTTGTTTTGTATAAAACATTTGTAGAAAACAATGGTATTTTCTTACAACTAAAAACACACTGGTTCTTTTATTTTTATTATATAACGAAGTTAATGTGAGTGGTGAAATGATCAAGTCATTGGCAAAAAGAACACATTGCTTCAATTGAGAAACATGTTATTGACTTTTTTAAGATTTCTCCAACCATTGATATGACCTTAAATAACTTATAAGTTCTAGGATTTAACTTATTTCAACAAAATTTATTTGTAACTATTGATATATAAAAACTATTTTTATTAATAACTTTTAAAGCTGTTCTTAAAAATCATAAGAAAAGTGATAACAGAGTCACATCTTTAAATATAAAAGATTAAAAAAAAAAAAAAAAAAAAAAAAACCTAGTGGAATGATTTACAACTCATTTTGTGTTTAAAACATAAGTTGTGCATTTAATGGTGGTGACAAACACCGGACACTTACCTATAAATCAATGAGTGAACCAGACATATGTTTACGAATAAGTTTTAGTTATCCAAACCATTTTTCGAAATTGTATATTCAAATGAGTTGAGAATTATGTGTGACTAATTACGTTATTGTGCGACCACCTTAAACTTTTGGCACGTATGTTTAAAATAACAATATGTTAGCCGAGATTGTGCACCCTAGACTAGGGGTGATCAATGGTTTAAAACCGGACCGGATCGAGACCGAACTAACTCAAAATCTTTAGACCAAGAATCAGACCGAATGTGTTCGGTCTAGTCCGGGTTGGTCCGGTCGGGTCCGGTTCTTCAATCGGTCCGGTCCAAGAAGGCATAATAGTCGGATTTTACGTAAGATCGGTCTGGACCAGACTGGGCCATGACCGAACTAAGGAAAAAATCCGGACCGAGACTGGACCGCTGATCCTTCAGTTCGGTCGGTTCTCTCGATCTCGGTCAGTTTGGGTCTATGCTCAGCCCTACCCTAGACCTCTCATCTTTTTCGCGGCTGGATGGGTAACATACCAACTTTAAAATTTTACTTGTGTCAAGATTATAAGTCGGTCGCGCAGCTGCGCAAAACGCTTGCTAATTTCAATATGTCAAAAGATTGACATTTTTCTCTAGAAAATGTGTCTTGCCGATTTGTTTTTGGATTACTTTAGTCGGTTCTCTCATATTTTAATAGAGTTTATGAGCTTGTATGTTTGTATGACTAACAAGTCAATAAGTTCAAGTTGAAATACTCTAAAAAATAAGAATATTTGACTATTTCATATTTTTCCCACTCAGTCCAAAACGTAAAGTGGTGATTAAGGAAAACGTCAAAATTAGACAAAAACCAACCCAAAAAAAAAAAAAAAAATGTCAAAACCAAAAAAGGACCTGGTTTTAGTAAGCACAACTATAATTTATGGTTTTTCGATTCACCGATTAATTCGTTTACATCAAGTAAAAGTTAACAATAAAGTTGGGGGACTATAAATTTTATTGATTGTTGTAATGTTGTTAAGCTATGGTTTGTGTGTTTATAATATTCTTGTGCTACCAACTTTTGTTAAGTTCATATTGTTGTGCTTGTAATTAGCAAGGATAAACCAAAAAATATTTGAACACGCCAAAAGATCATCTTCCCAACAATATCGAAATAGCCAATTACTGAATGGATAAAAAACAAGTGACAGGCCAAAAATTACAAAACTCGAACAGATTACGAAAGCCAAATGTCCGGCTTCTGTCCAGTTTCGGTAAAAAGAATAAGGAGATCGAACCATACCCTGGCCTTATTAACAAAGTAAAACAAGATCGAACCATACTCACCCTGGTCTTTTTAACAAATTAAGTAGGTTCCATCGTAACTATCACAGTAATCAATTTGTAAACTTCACTTGGTATTAACAGGAGCTCAAGCTTTTGATAAGAAACTACATTTTTGTCTCAATGTTTTAGAAATCGGTCCAAAATACTGTTTACTCCGTATAAACTGTTACCCTATATAACCTTCCTCTTTTTTTGTCTCCCTCGTCGAATTTGTAATCAAGCATATGTAATACCAACCCTAGCTATGTTAGGCACACCTACCAGCTAAACGAATTAAAAGAAAAAAAGAAAGAATTGTGCATTCATAACACAGAAGATGCAAAAATCCCTACACTCCAGATATCCACAATTTAAATCTTTGAATCCTATGGTAAACTCACCACCAATTTCTTTCTTTTCCTTTTTTTCCTCTTTTTTTTGGCCACCCTAACAGTGGAATCTCAAAAATGTCGAGCACATCATTCTGTGTTATTGATACTCGGGTTTTAGAATCCAAGAGGACCCGTTTTGGTCTTTCTGCAAGGTCGCTATCTCCTTCAAAAGAGACTTAAACACAGGAAGATCCTTTGATGGTATCCTATCTTTGAAGTGCAGCACTATACTAGCCGAATCACTGATCCCACCTCTTTGTTGTAAAAATGTACAAATTTGACGAATCAAAACTTCAGGCTGGACCCCACCCAAGTTATGAGATGATCGGGCCCTGCCTGTGGAACTTGAAGCTCCACCAAATTGGTGGTCAAGGGCATCACCGACTGCTTGCTCTTGGGTTCCTCTAATCTTAGCAAGTAACTCAGAAGATGATAATGCTTTACCACTGGATGCACCAGCAACGACATTATTTTGTTTTGATCGTTCATTGTTAGAGGATCCTTCATCAGTTCGGGTTTTAATAATCAACTTGGAGTTCACGGTTGACCCAAATTTCCGGCCTACAGATGGTCCCGGTGCACCAGCTGATCCAGATTTTCCAGTCCAGGTTGGAACAGAAACACTTTCTCGGCTTCGGATCATTCGTGATTGACGTAGTGCTTCAGCAGCTCTCTGTGCAACTTGAGAAGCTTGCTCATCGAGCTTCACCTTCTCCTCATCATTAGCATTCATTATTAAGTCATGGTTCACTGCACTCTGAAAAATTGTCACAGAAAGAAGAGGTCTTGTTAAAGGGGTTCCTGATAGAGAAGTTCCTTGCAAAGCAAGATCGGCGGCCAAGTCCGGCAGGTTAGGTAACTGGTCAAAATTGGTTTGATTTTGACAACTCATTTTGAATACTGTTGGAAACAGGCACTTCAGTTAATTTTCCATTTTTTTAACTTTCATAAATAGATAATGTGTTCGATTATGACTACAGAAACAATATCTGAATATCATGACACTTAAAACCTAATCTTTCAACAAATATGACGTAAGAGGGGTGACACTGCTAAGTCTAGTTATATTTTAACAAAGACATAAACTTCTGTTTTATATAAATGAATATAAATTTATGCTTGGTAAATGGTGGAAAAGATGACAGGCTTACATGAATTCCTTGAGCATCAAATAGACTCTTCAAGATATTTGTTTCGTCGCCTTCCCCTTCTTCACTTTCATCAATCTTTTCCTTATCTTTCTTTTTAGATGACTTTCTAGTACCCGTTACAGAATTGTCATTTCTGTCAATTGTTGCTCCGTTTGAACCTTGTATGTTTTGGTTATTTGCATTAGGCGCGACAACGTTTACATTTTCAGATAACTCACCAAAAAGATTAGATGTTTCAGTACTGCCATGTTCTGTATCATCATTCAATGTAAAGAGATCAGACATGTCTCGTGCCTTAAAAAATCTTTTTTGCTGTGGATTCTTCAGGATTTTGTTGGTCAAAAAATGTTTGTATATCTGTCTATGATACACTTTCTCTTCTATTGTTCCGCGAGTAATCAGTCTATAAATTGTTACATCTTTTGTCTGACCAATACGCCAAGCACGCTCCCTTGCCTGTGATTAGCAATCCAAAGAATGAGCACAACTTCAATACAATATGAAATAAAAGTAAAAACAATAAATAAGAATTTTAACCCATTTAGTTATAAATGGGTCAACATTCTGCATTATCTCAAATATGTCGAATCAAAAAATTAGCTAAAAGGAAAATGGGTTGAATGTCACTTAAAGCCTATGTGATATGCTATACAACCTTTCAAACTATTTTACAGAGAGATTCAAACTAACTTTGTAGTATTACTGTAATGGTAGTAAAAGAATTAAATTGACATGAAATTGCTTGCGGGTTAATTTAACCCAGTCCGTTTTGACCTGTACAGAAGTACTAAAGATGCCCTGATCCACCCAGAACCTGTTTTGACCCGTTACCTAACCCGACCAACCCCCATTCTGCAACCTAATATAAAACATAAGTAAACAAAGACAAACCTGCATATCAGTCGAAGGGTTCCAATCAGGGTCAAAGATGATCACTCTATTGGCACCCGTAAGATTTGTCCCCAGGCCACCAACTTTAGTAGTCAAAATGAAGATGAAGATATCAGGAGAATCGTTAAATTCATCCATTAAAGTCATTCTCTGTTTTACAGGGGTTAGACCATCCATTCTTCTGTAGGTATAAGTATCAATCAGGAAATTCTCAAGAATGTCGAGCATTTGTTGAGTCTGTGCAAAAAGAAGAACACGATGGCCTTGTTCTTTCCACACCTTCAGCACCTGTGCAACGACTTTCATCTTGCCACTTCTTTCAGGATTCCCATAGTCAGGATTGCTAGCAGCATGTTCCCTCTCAAGCAGATCGGGGTGATTGCAAATCTTACGCATTACATCAATTCCGTAAAGCGAGTTCCTGTCTCCATTGAAAATTTGCTCAACATCTGAGCTAGCAAGGAATGCTCGGTATATTGATCGCTGATCATCAGTAAGGCTGCAAAAGAGGACATGTTCGGTCTTTGTTGGAAGCTGAGCATTCACATCCGCTTTCATTCTTCGAAGAAGATATGGCATGATTAAGTCACGTAGAACAACCGCGCATCTGCAGATTGTTACAGAAACATAAACCTTGCAAAGATATACGGACAGAAAGGTGCAAATGTGTTTTGATTATATATATTGGAGAAAGGTTACAAATCGATCATACCTATAAGCAGTAGATACTTGCAAAGGCGATGCATTAGCATAGCCACCAACAGAAATTGGAACTGCAAATTCCGCTTCAAATACCGGTAAAACACCCAACTTTCCAGGAAATACAAAATCAAACAACGACCAAAGTTCGCTTAGCCTATTTTGAATAGGTGCGCCAGTCATTATAATACGATGAACTGTTTGTAGCTGTTTGCAAACCAATGTAACCTCTGCATTAGGGTTTCGTATTCTATGACCCTCGTCCAACACTGCATATCCCCATTCAATGTCAAGCAGCTTTTCACCAAGTATCCGTAGCTGCTCATAAGTAGTAATCAACAAACCAGATTCATTTCTCAAAACATTTTTTATTAAGTAATCCCACTTCTTGTTAGTTTTCCGAAATATACTTTCTTCTTCTTCACTCTCAGTTGTTTCATAATCACTTTCATCCGATTTCGCTTGCTTCTTAGAAGCGTCTTTAGCAGAATCATGTAATATTTCCACATGAAAGCTCGGATACCACTTCTTTGCTTCTCTTCTCCATTGCCGCAAAAGTGTTACTGGACATATAATAATGCTAGGCTTGTACATTTTACTAAAATGTAGTGCTCCAAGGAATGCTAAGACTTGAATGGTTTTCCCAAGGCCCATCTCGTCTCCTATTATCCCACCGGCTCTTTGGCAGTGAAGCTCCCATAACCACTGTACACCGACCTTTTGATAGTCAAAAAGTTGGCTAAAAATAGAATCTGGAATTTTCAATCCACCTTCTAGTGTCACAAATGAAGCTTCATCGCCTTCTGCATTTTCAACGCCTTCTGCATTTTCAACGCCTTCTGCATCTTCAACGCCTTCTTGATTTTCTTCTTGAATACTGGTTTCTCCCAGAGAGTTCTCCTCACGAGATGCTTTCTTCCTCCATCTCTTCTCAGGCAAAGGCCTCCTCTTTTTCCTATTTGAATCTCTAGATTTTCCTCCATCACTGTCGGGCGACTGCAGATTTTTAAAAGGGGTTGTAAGCCTTTGAAAAGGACGTGTTGGTCCCTCGAGTCTAGGCAAGGAATCCGGATGTAATAGCTTTGTCGTAGGGCGGGCTTGTGCAGCCTCAGACATCGACTTAACAGCTCTTGCTATGCTGGTAGAGGGAAGATCATTGCCTTCTTCATTCGTATGAGATGGTCCCGCTTCTTCAATCCGACGTTCATATCCTTTGAGGTTATGAAACGGAGTTAGAATTCCTTTTCTAACCAACGCATCCCTTTCCTGTGACCAACAAATTATTATCGTCAATGACTGAATCATATTCGTACATACATTGTTTCTAATGAATAAATCATTTTTCATGTTCTGTAGACTAAATTTAATATCACTTCGAAGATACAGGACTCACTGTTTCAACAAAGCCTGCAGAGGCCGCATTTAAAACAGCATCAAAATCATCATCATCGTTGAAGGCTACGGTTTTATGCCGTTTCTTTGATTTCTTGTTTGTTGTTGGGATTTCTTTCTGCTTTCTTTTCTGATTTGGCTCTTCTTTAACAAGAGCTTGCAAAATCTTTTCATGTTTATGTTTACTACCTTTCGGTTCTTTGCCCAAATTTGCAACTTGTTGCTCGAGTTGAGCCTTGGTCCTCTTCAAGCTTTCCAGTCGGTCAGCTGCTAGAGCATGCTGAAGATTTAGATCATTGGAAGAAGCCTGCAGAATGCTTTGCTTTTCAACTATATCCCCTGGTTCACTCTCATCGTCACCACTGTGTACTCGTTCTTCGGCTCTTGTAAAAGTCTTCACATCTTCAACTGTGGATGCAACAGCATCTATTTCAACTTTTATGGCTCTCAATTTATTTAGAGCATCTGTTCGGCTGGTAGATGATGGTTCATTGTTTTTTCCTCTTTCAGCTTGTTCGTTGTCGGAGGTTCCTCCCACTTGGTTGCGCTTTTCAGCATCGTTTATTGCCTGCCAATAGATGGAGGCTGTGATTAAACTAGGATACCCTTAGATACATATTCAAATGTTTGGAGTTGGGCATTCACATAACTACTCCGTTCTAGAAAGAGAAACAAACAAGAACTTCACTCATCCCAAAACGCGATTCCATGTTAATGAACTTCACTCATCCCAAAACACGATTCTAAGTGAATGTACGTATAAGAAGAGTACCTTTAATTTCCTAAACCGGAAATGGCTTCATAAAGTTCATATATATCTTTACATCTTTCTAAACCAGTATCACTTCAACGTACGACATAAAAATAATTAGACCTCATTTGACAGTTAAAGATTCGATTTACGCCATAAAACAGTCCTCTCATTGTTTCAAGTGATCAATTCCAATTAGCCTACAAAAATCGCTTTCTGTTTTACTGTTTAACAACATACTACAAGCTTATACTGATCAAAGCTAAAATTGATGCACTAACAATACAATCAAGAGTAGCTTGCCATAAAATTGCTCATACATTTTGTCACATTACTCTAATAAATGAACGGGAGTTTAAACGAAATTTACAATAGGCATCATGTCAGTTTCATTACCCTAAGTAACCAGCTACTAATAAATTACCACCCGGAATCATGATTACACGGTTTACACAATGCAAGCAACGAATAATCATTCTTAAACAGCTTATAAGTAAAAACCAACTCAAACAGCACAGAAGAAAATACCACACCTGTTCTAATAGATCATGTTCAATCTCGTCCGGATTTGCAGACGTGACACCCAAACTACTCAAAAGCGCTCTATCTTCCTCCTCTTGTTTCATTCTGTACACACCACCAATTTCATTCACAAAAATCCCGGTAAACCACTGCCTCAATCACACAAACTTATTACTCGTTATAACCTGCGTAAAATCATCAAAGTCTTACATGAACAATACAAAACAACACAATTCAGCTAACCAAACAAAATATAAGGCTGTGCTTAGCAACTAGCATTTAGCTTTTGGATATTCTTTTTAAACGCTGGTAAAAGAAGCATTTAGGTTTACGACGTTTTACACTTTAGAACTACATCTACAACTATATTACCAAAAGCTTTTATAAAACAACATGCAAATAACCACTAAATAATAAAACTTACAAACTAACCAAACATACTAAGACTGTGTTTCGCGCTTTGTCGTTTAGAATATAATGCTTGTTTGGCAACAAGTTGGATTTTCTATAAACACTCCTATTCGAAACACTAATAAAAGAAAAGTTTATCTTTATTTTTTGTCTAAAGTAACGTAGTAGCCGTAAGCAATAAAACTACTTGTTGTTCATCAAACGAGCATTAAAAATCAAAACGCTCAACGCTCTTAAATGCTCCGCGCTAAACACACCCAAAGTTTTTATAACACAAGACATTAATTATCATAATTCCAGTAATTAACCACTAATTGCATCGAAATTAATACATACATTCTACAAATTTAAACATAATTATCAATCAATCGAACCTGATGAACACAATTGAGTGTGGTGTTCGATTGATTCGATTAATTGATGTTTTGTTAATTGAAGCCTTGGGTTTACGATGATCACAATTGTGTGTGTGTTTTTAGTTTTTTTAAACCTAACCCCTAAATTTAATTGTAGTATGAAACGGTGTCGTTTTTGGAGATGTCAACGAGTTGAGTCGGTTATGTTGTTATAACTTGGTTGATACTCAAACACGGTATGATAAGTAGGTATAGTTGGCGCCTTTCATCTACTAATAGTTATTGGACAAAAATACATCGTTGGTCCCTAAACTTTCTCAAAAACATCACCAGACACCAGGCATCATAAGTTTGGACTTTCGTCGCCATGCGTCCAAAATATCCGATTTTTAGACCGATTGCGTCCCCTGACCATTTTGGGCTCGGTCAAGGCAACTTTTTTGTTACATTTGCAGGGGTATAATAGGGAAATCAATTTTATGACTACACTTTAGTTTACTATACCCAATAGTTTATACGTTAGGGACCAACTGAGGAGAACTCTACTTTGTAAGTTGAGCTTATCTTCCCTGATACGCTAGTTAGACATTATTGCCGCGAAAAGGTTTTTAAAAGACCCTGCTTCAACAGCCTCTGCGCTTTGGTATCATCCTCTTGAGATGATCAATAGCGGCACGAATAAGGTTTTTAAAAAACCCTGCTTCAACAGGCTCTTTACCAAACCAGAGGCTCATACGATCATGTAATCGTGGTGAATCGGCCACTTCCATGAGTTCGTTCAACATTGGGAAATCTCCTTCCATGGGGAAATGTGTGAGGAAAAGCTTGTTGATGGGTTTATTGGGTTACGTGCTAAAGTTAATACCGTCTCGGTGAAGAGACGGTGAAGGGGTTTAATAACAAATTTTATTTCATACTTGGTCCCTAAGGTTGTCTACATTGCCGTTGCCAGAGTTAAACTTCCCGCCCAATATTAAGTGACGTGTTCACTATTTTTTACATTGACTTGACAAATTTAGGGACCAACGTTGTAATTTGTGTAAAAATAATCGCACCCCATGCATTTAGTACAACCATGTATTACCTGTTTGAGAGAGAAAAAAAAAAAAAAAAAAAAAAAAAAATTAAATGCTATTGAGTCTTTCAAAATTCCCTCCTATGATTATCAATTCACATCAACATTTTGGAAACATAAATCCTTTCCATCATTAAACATTGGACGATTTGAATTCCAAATTCCCTTTTTAAAACGCATTGCCATGAATCACACATCACAAATCATTTCTTATCAAAGGTTGAAACAAAAACCTGCAAAAAATTATCATACACAATGTCAGGAAACAAAAAGAGATCGAGAGGTTCTTCCCGTAGCAAAAACTCAAAGTATGTTCATAGATTCGTTATGTACATATTTGGTTTTATATTTTTCACCAAGTTATATATATTACTAATCCAATGTTTCTTTCATTTCAGGAAAAAACATGTTCGTGGAGAGTCTTCAAGCCGTGGAGAAGCAGGTAAAGGTTTCTACAAATTTCTTATTCATTTCTTTTAGATACGGCTAATAATACTTTGCTAATGCAATGCTTAACCTCTCATACATATTCTGAGTTTTTAATGTTTAAGAATCGTATATTATGTGCATGTCAAGAAGAGCAATGGGATGTGAATGTTTGGTTGCAGTGGTGGACGGCTGAAAAGAAGAAAAAAGCAACCAAAAAAGCATTGCTTCATGTTGCTAAAGATGAAAAAGAGTTTTCCCGGTCCAAGGTTGTCGTTGCTGAAGAGGAAAATGACTCTTCTTATGTGCCCTTCGATGGATTGTCTTACGAAGATGCACACTTGGCCTTTGACAAGGAGAAATCTCTGAAATTAGATGATTAGGTTTTAAGAATATGTAATTTTTCTTTGATGTACTTTGTCATTTTCATCAATTATGTTAATGCAAACTCTTTAAGTTTTTATCCAGTATTTTGTTATGTGTTTCCTAGATAATGGTGTGTAATTATGGTGTGTAAATGGGTTTGGTTACTACTGGGTTAATTAGTTTTCGCCGCAATAATGTATAAACTATTGGGTATAGTAAACTAAAGTGTAGTCATAAAATTGATTTCCCTATTATACCCCTGCAAATGTAACAAAAAAGTTGCGTTGACCGATCCCAAAATGGTTAAGGGACGCAATCGGCCTAGAAATCGCATGTTTTGGACGCATGGCGACGAAAATCCAAACTTAGGGTGCCTGGTGATGTTTTTGGGAAAGTTTAGGGACCAATGGTGTATTTCTGTCTAGTAATTGACTTAACTATTTTAGGCAAGTGGGCCCGGCCAGACCGTATGAGGTCATGCAGTTCTGGTCGAGCTGCTCAAATATAACTCGAGTCAGGTTTGAGCAATAAATTATTCAGCTCGTAGGGGTCACATGTCTTATCAAGAATGACTTTTGTCATGTTGTATGCGTATAAGTTATAACTACTCAAGTATTTTAATGTATGTGAATCGAGTTGGGTGTTTAAGTTTTCTGATCAAATAAATAGTCTGAAAATTTATACTTTGTCACAATTTGGATTTTAGTATTCGGTTAAAAAATTTAACCTATTATTAGATAAAATATGCTGAGAAGATTGGTAGTCGTCGGTTATTATCCCATTAAGTTTCATAAAAGATACATGTTATATATATTTAAACAAAAATTCGCCATGACTCATTCATTCGTAGAACGTTCCAAGTTGAGTGACTTTATTAGTTCCCAAATACGTTTTAGTTGACAAGAGATTATATATATTATTGTTCGTTAGACAATATTTTCATATTGTTCATCCGTTACGGCTCAAATACATTAAATTAATCACGAGTCTAATGTACTGTAATCGTTTCGTGTTCCAATAGTCGAATATGTCCAAAGTACGATAATATTCCCAATCCAATATATATCAAGTTTGGTGTTGTAAATTCCCAAATATTCCGACTACCAATCAAATCATCACGTCAAATAGTCAAGGTCAAGTGATTAAGCTTAAAAGCTTAATAAGGTATCTGGACGAATTATTAGGTCTTTATCGAATTTTGTTAATTCGATAAGTTCAATAATTTCTTCGTCTCGCTTACTAATCCAAAGTCAAACCTACATATCACAATGAATGGTCAATAGGATAGGTCACACACTAACTCGTTTGATTCGGCGGAATCCTAAGGATTCTGGTGGAATTGGAATCCAATTCCATAACGTGTTTAGTTGACAAATTCAGAGAATTTGGAATATGAATTCTAAATTCCATTCCATAACGTGTTTAGTTGACAAATTCAAAGAATTTGGAATCTGAATTCCATTCCTTACTGTGTTTGGTTGGCAAACGGAATGGAATGAAATTCCTTCAAAATCCAAAATATATATATATATATATATATATATATATATATATATATATATATATATATATATATATATATATATATATATATATATACATATGGAATTCAACCTTCCATGGCAATATGAGAGGATTGTTTATAATTCTATAGAATTCGTATATTATTATTATTATTATTATTATTATTGTTATTATTATTGTTATTGTTATTGTACTGTTACTGTTACTGTTACTGTTATTATTATTATTATTATTATTATTATTATTATTATTATTATTATTATTATTATTATTATTAATCATTTAATTATTATTGTTATTATTATTATTTTTTATAAATAACCACTTTATTAAGATTTAAAAATTATTATTTATTTAAAATTATATAAATTATTATTTATTTTAAAATTATTATTACTATATTTAAAAATTATTATTTATTTAAAATTAAATATAATTTATTTATAGCTTACTTTTTTAATTTATACCATAAATGACATTTGTATTTTATATAAAAATACTATTTATTTAATATATTAGTTTATATAATATTATTAAAAAATTTATTATTATTATTTGATAAGTAATTTATTTATTAAATAATATTTAGTTTATTAATCTTAAACTAAAATTAAATTTTAAATATTTTAATATAATTGTTTTTTCTCATTTCATTCTTCCAACCAAACATGCGCTAGTATTTGCAAATTTCAATTCCGTCAGATTTTAAATCCTAAGGATTTCAATTTATAACATTTCATTCCGTCACATTCAAATTCCTTAAATAGATTCCAATTCCGTAAAAAACATTCTACGAACCAAACGAGCCCATAAATTCCCCCAACAAACTTATTGGGCCCTTATTGGGTTCATCATACCAATAAGTCCAATAACTATATCGGTCGGGTTTATTCATGTTAAACCAATCCGTAACTTCAAATAATCCATGAATAATTTCCACAATACCATAACAATGTACTAAGGCAAATGTGTCTCACAACGTTCCGTAACCTCGTGTTCTCCGTTCTTATCCAAATTCAATATTCAACACTTTGTATTTCCTTTTTGTTTTTATATACTAAATAACAATTTAATAGTTTTTTTTTTTTGTGCAAATGGTGAATTTATATTAATATCAAAACTATACACAAGTTACAAAACATTGATACTCTCTGGCATGAAACACACTTCATCCAGTATACATTCTAAAGAGCAAATACATCTTACTATACTATCCGATATCAGAAGCATTCATCCAATATCTCATACCACTAGTTCACTTCTCTGACATATCAAAGATAGCAACCTTTTCATAGAGTAGAATTGCACTATAACAGAAACCATGCCAATTCTCTATGATTCATTCACCATAAGTGCACCACCCATCTAGCTACATTTCCACATCACTTTCCATCTAAACCATTCAACCAGCAACACCCACAATGGTAAAGACAGAGTAGTGTGTGGCCTCACTAGGAATCCGTAACCCATCCATGAGGGGGGGGGGGGGGGGCTCTTCCATAATAGCCTAGTGTGGAAAACTAGAAAGGGGGTTTGAATAGTTTTACGTCTTTTTAAAATTATAAAACTTGGTTTCAAAATATAGATTCGAGTTTATTCAATTGTTTGTTTGAAAAACCTTTGATTAGAGTTTAGTGTGAAAATAACTATATGATCTATTATATGTGTCCTTTTAGGTTTGTTATAAAAACTTTGTTTTTGAAAACTTTGTTTACTTTAAAGAGTTTAGATTCGATATTATGTGAATTCAAGTTTTGCACAATATAAACAATTATAACTAAGTACTAAAGCAATAATAATGTAAATAAGATAAAAAGTAAGAGATGGAAATATCGAACCGCGAGACAAGAGAATTATAGTGGTTCGGCTACAAGGACACCTTCCTTGCCCTACTCCACTCCCCGAGCACCTAACTCGAGAGTTTTCTTCACTATGTCAACAAGCTCGCTTATGGTGGAGAAAACCTTACACACCAATATTCACACCACAATTTCGTCACACTTTATTCACACCTTCTACACGACTTCTTCACACCTCTCTATCTTCACAAAAATCTACTTCACAACTATCTACTTCACAACTATCTTCTTCACACCTATCTACTTCACGACTTCTCTACTTCACAACTATTTACTTCACAACTACCTACTTCACAACTAACTTCTTCACACCTATCTACTTCACAACTTCTCTACTTCACAACTACCTATCTATATGCCTTGCTAATCTATCTTCTATCAAGTCACACTACAACAAAAGTGGCTTTTTAGGACCCTTTGTGTGAGACTGTATGATAATAGAGTCCTAAAAAACAGTTTAATAGGACATATGAGCGTTTGGGGTCCTTTTTAAATATTTGCTACTTAGGCGGTGTCCTAAAAAGTTATATAATAGGATGGTTGATTATTTGGGGTCATATTATCATATAACTTAATAGGACACTTAAAATATGGATCCTAATAAATTACTGTATAAGACATTTAGTTGTTGGCGTCCCATTATGTGATAGTGTAATACGACACTTGATCACTAGATGTCCTATTATAACATAACCTAATAAGACCCTTGACACTTGGGTCTTATAACTTTAACCTTTATAAGACGTTTATTCATTATGGTTTTATTATAATACACCATAATAGGACACTTAAGTTTTGAGTCATAAGACATCAGTTAGTTAAAACTCTTATTCACAAAAGTTTTATTATAACCAAATTTAATAGGACCTTTGACACGTGGGTATTATAAAGTTAACCCCTAAAAAGTTATATAATAGGATGGTTGATTATTTGGGGTCATATTATCATATAACTTAATAGGACACTTAAAATATGGATCCTAATAAATTACTGTATAAGACATTTAGTTGTTGGCGTCCCATTATGTGATAGTGTAATACGACACTTGATCACTAGATGTCCTATTATAACATAACCTAATAAGACCCTTGACACTTGGGTCTTATAACTTTAACCTTTATAAGACGTTTATTCATTATGGTTTTATTATAATACACCATAATAGGACACTTAAGTTTTGAGTCATAAGACATCAGTTAGTTAAAACTCTTATTCACAAAAGTTTTATTATAACAAAATTTAATAGGACCTTTGACACGTGGGTATTATAAAGTTAACCTTTATAGGACGCTTATGCACAATGGTGTTATTATTGTACACCATAATAGGACATTCGCAAAAGTTTAATTATAACAAAACTTAATATGACCCTTAAGACGTGGTTATTATAATGTTAACCTTTATAGGACGCTTATGCATAATGGCTTTATTATCATACACCATAATAGGAGTTTTTAATTTTTAGTCATAAAATATCAGTATTTTAGAACGTTTATTCGCAAAAGTTTTATTATAACAAAACTTAATAGGACCCTTAAAGGACGCATATTCATTATGGTTTTATTACAATACACCATAATAGGACACTTGATACATAAGTCATAAAACATTGATTATTTAGAACGCTTATTCGTACACATATTATTAAAACATAACTTAATATGACACTTGACACTTGGGTCCCATAGATTGATACACCATTATAGGACACTTGATATTTGAGTCATAAAACATCAGTTTTATGGAACGCTTATTCGCAAACGTTTTTGATTATAACAAAAGTTAATAGGACCCTTGACAATAGGGTCTTATAACGTTAACCTTTATAGAACGCTTATTCATAATGGTTTTTTTATGATACAGCATAATATGACACTTCTTTTTAGAGTCGTAAAACATCCGCTTTTAGTCGTTATTCATTGCATTGCTCTTTGACTTTATTGATCTTTGACTTCATTTTGATTTGATTTCTGGTCATGTCTTGAATTGACTCATAGCTATTTTTGATTTCCAACTAAGTCTTAATATGACTTGTGGCAATTTCTCGATTCGATTTTGGCTATATTTGAATTTGATCTTTGGCTACTTCTGGATTCGACCTTGGCTACGTTCTGAATTGATTCTTGGTTACGTCTTGATTCGACTTTGACTACGTTTTGATTTGATTCTCGGCTACGTTTGGATTTGGTTACCCGTCATATATCATATGGGTAAGTGGTGGTCCGTCTTTATGTCGTCGAATTCTACGATAACATGAAACATAAATTAATCGGATATATTGGTAAGTGGTAGCTACTTGCATACACTTTACTATGGAAAAATCTCGTAGAAAATAACAAAATTGGTTATTTTTGTAGGCATATATATGAATCACAAACAATAATATCAAAATGAAATTAAAATGAAACTTGCATTTAATTAAAGATCGGATCCTAATACAATCTATAAAATGTACATTTACTATCATGAAATATACATATAGTTAACAATTGTAAATCCTACAAGCAATACAATGCATCATCAATTACATTTAATGTATATGTTATAGTTTCTACATAACAAGGGTAGGAGCTATATCTCAAGTTGTCAATCTACAAAAATAGTTTCCTCTTTGTGTTGTTCTCAAGCATGAGTCTCATCTCTCTTTTTAGTTGTATTCACATTGAATCTACAACTGCAATAACAAATTATCAGGAAATGAAAAAAAAATTAATAACAACTTGGAAATACTTGCTCAAAAGCCAAAAGAATTTTATGAAAGGAGATTTGGGCTAATGATAAAATATATATAACTTACACTACAAGAAAAACTGGTATTTAGGAGGGTGTAAAATTGTGCCAAATACTCAAAATGCCATGCCAAATGCTATTTGGCACGACTATTTGGGTTGTTCATAGACATATAATACGACCATAAAATTGGTTTCATAAGGGTATTTGAGATATTAGGACGCTTTGGACCTATTACAACCGCCTTACATGAAACGCTTTCATCCTTGGTCCTATTAAATGAAAGGTCCTAAAAAGTACCATTTTATGACGCTTATGGGGGTCCTAAAAAGCCACTTTTCTTGTAGGATCACAACTAGTTACACAAAGAAATATATATAATGGATGATGCTCTAACAACTTGGATGTGGAGGTCACAACAAGTTGTAATACTTCTTCTCTTGGTAGATTGAAGTATTCTTCTCTTGCACTTGAAAGGTTGAGGCTTGGATCACTTTGAAACAAAGATTTATGTATATATGATCAAAGGAATTTAGAGAATAGAAATGAGATCTAGAACAGAAAGTTTTGGGGTGCCAAAGGTGACAAAAATCTGTGGAATGAACCAGTATTTATAGGGGAAAAAATATTGTTTGAGAGCGTGGCGGTCCCCTTAATAAGGGGCCGGTCCCCTTAATTATTAAGGGGGCCGCCCTCCCAAAACGGCCATAAAATTTGTCTTTTACTGGGGAAGGTTTTTTTGGAACATTTTTACCATTTTTGGTTAAAAATTTGAATTCATATATTTATAATGATTTAAACATATTCTTTTATTTCCAAAATTGATTTTGTAAAAGATATAGAATGTTTTGTGACATTTTATAAAAAGTCTAGTGTTTAAGAAAAATGGTCCTTTGATCATAGAATGCAATAAATACTTTGTTTACTCATACCTTAAGTGATTTGGATGTAAAGTGAATATTTATCACTAAATACTTGTTTACGTCATAATTTTTAGCTCAATAGGTTTACATTTTGTGATTATCAAAACATAGAGATATCAATAAATGTTAATAATGTTTTTAGGCATTATTTATATCAACAATCTCCCCCTTTTTGATGATTACAAAACCTAAACTCATCAAGTCAAAAAATTAATTTTTAGACATGTATTTAGTGAGTTTATATTCACTTCTCCCCCTTTTTGTAGAATAAAAAAGGTTATGCCGACTAGCTTCATAAATGAAGTTAGATGGGATGAAAGCTCCCTTTGATGTGTGCTCCCCCTTGTTCGAGGACACCAAGGAATCGAGCAATGGAAATATTGGCTGGAAAAATATTAGAAGCACAAGCATACATAGAAAAATATGCAATATACAAATAACAAGCATAGCAAACAAATATTAAGGATACATAACAATTCATTCAAAGTGATTATGTTAAAGATCCTAATTTGCCAAAGAGAGCCATCAAACTTGCTTGTAACAAAAGGTTGGTTGATACTTATTTGAAAGTGAAAATCATAAGCATACATTATGCTTAGATGGTTGATGATTGAGTGTTTGGAATGAAAATGGTTAAGTTAGGGTAAGATTGTTGGATTAATGGAGGTGTATGTTTGGGTGCATGAATGTTGGAGAGTTTGGTGGTGGAGAGTTTAGAGGTGTAGAGTTAGGAGTGGAAAAGGTTGATAGAGAGTTTGGATGTTGTTCAAGCGAGGGTTTTGGATTAGATCTATTGAGAAGATAATCAATCCAAGTGAAGTGTTCATTCAATGAAATGGTTTGTTTTTGGAGAAAGATGCAACAAGGAAAATTGTTGACATGTTTTGCAACTTGTTTCAAGTTGTGGGGTGATGAAGGAGAGCTAGAGGAAAGTTGTTCCAAGTTGCATTGAGCAAGGTGTAAGGTAAGAAGAGTACAAAGCTCATGGGCTTCCATAAGTTCTTCAATGAACTTCAAGTGTTCGGAGGAAGGTGATGATGGTGGAGTGTGATTGTTATTAGGGATTGTTGTTTTGAGATTGAGCATGCTCTTCATATGACTAATGTGGGTGAGATGAAGGTGTATTTTTTGGGAACAAGGATGGATGTTTGGTTATTATGATGAGGTTTGTGAAAGGGTTCATTTGAGTGAACATGAGGTTTATGTATCATGAAATATGGTTTGACCTTCATGGGTTAAGTTGTAGTGGTGATGACACACTTTGTAGAGTGTAGGGAATGGTTATATGGTTGAATCTTTTTGTGAGGATGACTAGGTGGAGTTATTGGTAAAGGTGGAAAATGAATATCAAGTGATGTGATTGGTGAGAGTGAAAGAGCGATGTTCATGGAAGGGATTTCTTGGTAGGAGGATGTTATAGATGGTGCATTAAGTGCACTAGGAGATGAAATTTAAGGTTGAGGTAAGTAAAGGTTATGAGGTTTGAGTGTGTAAAGGTTTTGAGGTTTGAGTGTAAGGTAGAGGGATATGAAGTTGGTAGAAGGATATGAGGTTTGAGTGTGTAAAGATTATGAGGTTTGAGTGTAATGTAGAAGGATATGGGTGAGTAAAGGTTTTTGATATGTAATGTTGGTGAGAAGGAGAGTGAGGTGTTAGGTATGTAATGTTGAAGACATAGGAGGAATTTGGTGTTGGATGTTTGACAACATCATTTGGTTTGGCGGGCTTTTAATGGAAGTTAGGCTTTCTTTTTGAAACGGGTTTCTTGGTGGTTTTGGTTTAATGGGAGAGGACATGATGAGATGAGTAGAGATTGAGAGGAATGAGAGTGTTTATAATGTAGGATTGGTGGGATTAAGGATGTATAAACTTTGATAGAAGGTTTAGGATAAAATAGGTTTGTGAATTTTGGGAAGTGTAGGATGAAATGGGCTAAAAAGTAGAAAAAGGAAACAACACCTTTGACAATCAGATGGCCGGTCCCCTTAATTGGAGGCCGGTCCCCTTAGTAATTAAGGGGGCCGCCTTATGATTTAAGGGGCCCGCGCATCTGGTGATTCCCAGATTTCCAGAAAAGGGTTTTTGGCAGTGAATTGCAGAAAGGTTATGTTTTTGGTTTCAAACAAGTCCAACTCTTTGAGGCAATTAAGCATATACTAATTATGTAGGCAAATATGTAGCCAAAGCATGTTAACCAAAGAGATTAAGTAAACAAGCGATTTCATCTAGCATGCAAACATACTCATCAAGCAAGTAAAATATAAGTGCTAGGAAACAATAAGCAATCATCAAGTATTTCATAACTACATAACTAGGAGGATTAATCCTAATGTGTATCGATGTGCAATAAGTGGGTAGTTATGATAGCATGGATTTCTAGACTTGTTACAAACAAAGTCTTAATAGACAAACCATGGTCCTCTTGATTTTATTTAGTTCACTTATAAGTGTCATTTATATAATTATAGATGACAAATATGAGATCACCATGCATGATTTACAGAGACGTTTTTAGCATTATTCAACAATGTTTGAAAGTAGGTTTTCACGTAGATGTGAGAGTTATTTGAATAAAATAGATTGGGTTTTACTTCAAAATGTGTTAATGAAAGGTAAAGAGAATTTTCCCAATCTTTGGTTTTGATCAAAACATAATTGTGGATATTGATAGTGAAAACATGTTATTGAAAAGTGAGATAGTCATTTGAAAAACTATTTTTCAAAATGTGAGGTTTTTGCATATTCTTAGAGATATTAGATTTTTGACAACAAATATCATTAATCATAGATTTTTAAAAGATGTTTATTAAAGATCCCATGCTCAAGAGGATTGGTTAAGCCTATTGTCATATGCTATCCTTTTCTACATAACATATGATCTTAAGTGAGTGATGACGTAATTCTACATGTTTGATGCGAGGGTGTTGAATGGGGAATATCCTAACATCTATAGCTCCTTTGTTATTGCACACTTATCTAACTTAATGCCATAGTCTACGAGAGCTTGTTTCATCCATAGTTTTCTTACGCAAGGGATCTAATCCTACTTCTATATTAACGATTAATCCACTTAACTCATTTCACTTCATCACCATGAGTTTGCTATTAGTGGATATAGAAGATTTCCATTTCCTATTTTGTTCGATAATGAACAATTACATTTTATTCCTAGGAAAGTCAACTAATGATGTTTCTAGATTATAAGTATATGAGCTATTATGTACGTATATATGTGTAAGAGTTACAAACAATATATATGTATAGTTAAGCATTAATCTAACTAATCATTTATCTAAGCATGCAAATTATAACGATAAACTTAAAAGAGATGCGTACCTTTTAGTCTTCAATGGATTTTCTTCAAGCACTTCAAGTGACTATGTTGACTTATAGAAATCATTTGTAGATGAGATTTCAACTTCTTCGAAGATTGACAACTTAGCCACTTGGTACCCATTGTCTCATTGGTCCAAAGTTGTTCGGTCCAAACATATTTAACATTTGGCTAGGATGCATATATGGTGGTAATATTCCCCAAGGTTTGTAACTTGGTTGATAATTCCACATTTGATGACTAGTATTATTGTAGTTTTGTCTATTTTTGTTTCTTATAGGTTGAGGGGTTTTAGACCGAGGATGAGGATTATTTGGTCTATTTGGAGGTGGAGTTTTAGATCTTAATTTTGGTTTAGAAAATCCGGTTTTGACTTTTAATGATGGTTTATAAAAACTTTTTACTTCCTCATCACTCGTAATAGGTATTTTTCTATCTTTTATAAGTATATACTTAGGTTTTGACACTAATGGTTTTTGTTTACTAGATTCACATTCAAACTTTTTATTTTTATTTTCACTAGTTGAAACATTAGTTGAGGTGAATCCTAGACCGGTTTTATCTCCCGAAGTTTCTAGAACACTTATTATTTTCTTAAGTGAGTTACTACCATTTTTAAACTTGTCAAGTTTGAAAATTTTATCTTTAAGTTTTTCGTTTTCATTTTTGACCTCTAAGCATGTTTTACATTCTATAAAAACTTTTTTTCTTTTTCCAAATGTTGTAGTTTAATTTTTAATTCGAGTACTTCATTTTCTAATAGATTATTAATATGTTTTAGTGACCTATTTTTAGCTATAACCTTTTGACCTAGTTTTCATAACCTATTATATTCATTATCTAGATCTTTTTCATCTAATGATTGTTTTTCATCACAAAAGTATTCGGTTTCGGAAAGTACCTCATTGGATGCCTTGGCTATAAGACATTTTTCGTCCTTTGATACTTCTTTTTCATCTTCATCGCTATCACTCTGATGCGTGGGAATCGCAACAGGCTTTACCTCTTGAGGGATCTCGAGAAGCTTACAACCCCCACCAGGCAGTGTACCTGATCGTTGTAGTATAGTATAGTGACAAGTACCGGGGGATTGATCGTTCAGCTTAGGAATAGTGTCGCTAGGATTAGAAAGCCTAAATACTAGTTCTAAAGGTGAGGGATGATTATTTTTGTGTTTTTATATTTTATGAAAAGCAAATTAAAATCTCGGGTTTGAAGGATTTGGGCGGAATTAGTTGCTAATCAACTAACCCAATACTAAAATGCAATCAAAATAAAACACTAGAAATGAAAATAAACTAATTTATACTAAGGTTGTGAGCAGTAATTAGAGAAAATGTGTTTACTTAGATTTCACTACTCCCTAGATATCTTTTACACGTTAATTACTTGTTATAATTGCATGGATGACGGATCGTATTCCTTGATACCATTCATGGGGTGGCATACATAACTCCCCAATTCTATGAGCTCTTATCTCCTCCTACACCATGCCCAGCACAACTATAGGGATTGTAAACAGTGGCTCATGCATTAAATACAACCAATAAAGACCTAGTACGCCTCGGTTCATGTTTCTTAAGACGTTCAAGCATGTTACCATTTGGAGATCTGCCAGTTTTCTTAAGCCTAACATATAAATCATTCATCCAAGACAAGAATAAACAAGTAATCAACACATAATCAATATCTAGGTTTCATTAGATCTAAGCAAACATAAGATAGATCTAGCCTAGCATGATGGAATTAAGACAAGAACAAGATATAGACAACCAACACATAGACATATTGATTGAATTAGAAGAACACTTATCTTGATTAATCATGCAAGGTATCAAGGGGTTGGAACCCTTGAAGAACCTGTAAAGTTACACCAAAATCGTACTTAGGGTTTCTCCCAAAACTTCTTTCCTTAAATGTGAAAAACTAGAAAACTATATATAGGAAAAGGGTCTGACGGCGTCAAGACCAATTAGGTGACGCCGTCACCTCGCCGCCAAAACAATCCTCGGGCTGCCTAGATCTACATTTGACGCCGTCAAGAACAATTCATTTCCAGGCCGTCATGACTTTTACTCTTGACGCCCTACCTTCATGACGCCGTCAAAACTCTTCTGGATCGTCATGAAATTTTACTCTTGACGCCGTCAGGGAACTACTCTTGACGCCGTCATGCACTGTTCCCAGCATGGAAAATTAAGACTTTGGTGTTTTCTTCACTTTTATGCTCCAAAAACGTCCGAATTGCTTCCTTTTCCAGATTTCACTCCCAAAGTACCTAAAATCACAAAAGGAACTATTTAGGGCAATATTTGATCAAATAAATTCGGATTCGGGCTTAAATGACCCCCTAAAACGGATCATTTTTCGCCTCATCATATACCCTTACACTTGAGATTTGCTTGTCCTCAAGCAAATGTGCTTTTATTCTACTCAAAATACAAGTTAGGGGTCATTTAACACTAATATAAAAGTAATTACAACAAATAATCGTTCCACTAAAGACCAATAGACAAGCACGGAGGTCATACACAAGCACCTCACAAATAGTGTTTAGATACTCACATCTCTCGGGTGTAATAAAGTGTAAATTACAATATGGAAACGGAAGATATCTCTCACTACCTGTCATAGCAAAATAGATTACCATAGGCTTGGGAAAGGATCAAACCTCCACCACATGGCGTAAGCACCTAGGATAAACTATCAAAGAGGTCTTTTAAAGGGTTGTAACGTTAGGTGTAGGGATATGAAATACACGATTTTGTTGGATAAAGGAAGTTTACTGGTGGCGAGTTAACAATCTTGGTTAATTACATATATAATGTGGCGTTGCTAAGCCAAGACTAGACTCGACTTAAGCTAATAAATGAAAAATAACAAAAATATAAAATGAACATAGAATAAAAAGGGATGGTAGTCCGTATGTTTTTTTTTTTTTTTTTTTTTTTTTTTTTTTTTTTTTTTTTTTTTTGCATACACTCTTACCCTACCATCCGAAATAATACATCATAGGGGTTGAACATTCCCCTTACACTTGAATCTTAACATACTTTACATTAAACTAATCTAATGACTCGAATTAAAAAAATCAAAACACTTGGAGCACTTTTAAGATTAACGTACATACGGGGGTAATAATATGATGTTCTTCCCCATTACTCCATAAATAAGTACTTAACCCATGAGTCCCGATCGTCCCAAAACAATATGTACAAGGATATGACTCGACTTAGCAACCATGTAATCAATTAGATAGTTAACTTAGGGTTTAACAAATAACAATAATGCACTAAAAATGAGCGCATACACGGAAGGCTAAGGCGATTTGGTTG
This sequence comes from Artemisia argyi, assembly GCA_030686995.1. NCBI lineage: Eukaryota > Viridiplantae > Streptophyta > Magnoliopsida > Asterales > Asteraceae > Artemisia > Artemisia argyi. Next base: position 173,235,128 of record CM060682.1, on the reverse strand, counting down.
TACATTTAAGTGGGGTGTAACAAATTCTTCCTTTAAGTAAAATGCTTAAAGTTAGAAACGAAAAGATAGGCTCGGAGGGGTGTACTAGGGGTTTCGTGTACTAAAAATGAGTACAACGCTAAGGGTGTAGGAAAAATTAGTTGACTTAACTAGCCAAGTAATATGACTTAAATGGTCAAGTAATTATGATACGGGTTTAACACAAGGGTGATCCTAATGCCTCTTATCATGTAGTAAATCCTACCACACGAATGTAGTCTCACTAGCGGTCTCGAGATGCATCACTAACGCAAGTTCTAGAATCTAAATGCTACCGGTACACTCATAACCACTAATAGTAAATGCTTTTCCTATCAAATCTAAAGGCGAACCTCACATTTTTGGGTGGAAAATTTTTCTGAATATACAGTTATGTGCTAGTCATACAATCTCCTATCCATGAGACGCTTGCTATGGCTAAAGTTTCACTCCTAAATGTTGTAAAAAAATTTAAATTTGGCGCTAAAATTGCACTAACAAGTATTTCTCATAGTTTTATTACACATCTACCATCAAACAAAACAAACTCAAGTGAAAGTGCATATATAAGGTATCATCTTTTTACCCTCCCCTTACACTTAAGATGAACATTGTCCCCAATGTTCAAGTAAAGAATGTAAAAGTGAAAAAGTAAAGAGAATGAAATCAAATACTCCCCTGATTCACTCGGTATGGATAATAGGATGGCCAGGTTAAATCTTCCTCAAAGAAAATGAACAATCAAAGCTTCCCTTCCAGAATATAAATCATCTTCTTGTCATACATAACCTGTAAAACCTGACAAAATAGACAAGACAACCTCGCGTAAAATCGGCGGCATCCTATATAAGTTACTAAATCCTAGAAAATAAGATAAGATATAATGCTTGTGGAATGAAGTTTGCAGATCTCCTGTAGATTATAAAACTTAATAATTCACAAAAACCATAAGACTCCGTTAGAAAAACAAAACCGGTAAAATTTCCAGATTTTTACTCCTGACGCCGTCAAGAGTAAACCCCTGACGCCGTCAGAATTGACCTGCAGAAATTCTTATGTTAAGTTTCCGGAAAATTTCTGGAAAAACTTGGTCCTACTTCCTGGAAAATCCTGCAAAACTTCATTATGACTCAATACAAGCATTTGACTCTAACAAATACGAATATATATGTTCATTTAATATTGTGGAGAATCATGATCGGTTTGTTTCTTAAAAACATATTTGGAGTTTCCCCTTACACTTATCTTTATCAAAAATACCTTTAGGTGGAGTTAAGACTAGGCCAAAACAACAAAGTAAAGTATTTCCACTATTTAGTTTAGAAACATGATCTACCAACAATAAAAATAAAGCATGCATACAGAAGCAAATAACAAACAAACAAATAAAATCACACAAATCATGGGTTGCCTCCCAAGAAGCGCCTTTCTTTATTTACGAGTCTTGTAGCTAGACTCAAGGTCATGTGTTACTACGTGACCTCATCGTCGAACGTCACATCCTCTTCACTAATCATTTCATTGTTATTTTCTTGGTAGTGTTTTACACGTTGCATGTTAACAGTGAACTCCCTACCTTCATCATCTATTAACACTACCGCTCTAAGTTTAGAAGAATTCTTTACCGTGAACGGCCCATACCATCTAGACTTAAGTTTTCCCAGAAATAATCTCAACCGAGAATTGTATAATAGGACCTTGTCTCCCTCTAAAAATTCTTTGGGTTTCTTAATTCTCTGGTCATGCCATCTTTTAGCTCTTTCTTTATATGTGATGGAGGATTCGTAGGCTTCTAGTCTAAGCTTATCAAGCTCGTGTAATTGCAAAAACCTATTATTCCCAGCAGTTGTGTAATCTAAGTTGCATGCCTTAAGCACCCAATAAGCCTTGTGTTCTAATTCAACCGGTAAGTGACATGCCTTACCATACACCATGCGGAATGGGGTCGTTCCAATAGGTGTTTTGTAGGCGGTTCGGAATGCCCATAAGGCTTCGTCGAGTTTAAATGACCAGTCCTTTCTGTTTTGACTAACCGTTTTTTCAAGTATTCTTTTAATAGCTCTATTGGTGTTTTCGACTTGGCCATTGGTCTGTGGATGATAGGCGGTGGAGAATCGATGGGGTACTCCATACCTCTTCATGACCTTTTCCATTTGTGCATTGCAAAAATGTGTTCCCCTATCACTGATGAGAGCTTTCGGAATCCCGAATCTTGCGAAAAGCTTTTTCAGGAAATGAATGACTACTCTTGCATCATTGGTCCTAAGGGCTTGTGCCTCAACCCATTTTGAAACATAGTCAATGGCGACTAATATGTACTTGTTTCCCCCTGAAGATGGAAAGGGTCCCATGAAGTCAATCCCCCAAACATCGAATACCTCACAAACTTGTATAAAGTTCTGAGGTGCTTCATCCCTATGTAATATATTTCCAGCTCGTTGACATGCATCGCACGCCTGCACCATTTCTTTTACATCACGGAAAATTTTGGGCCAATAGAATCCCGCATCGAGAATCTTTCGGGCGGTAACGTTTATCCCATGATGTCCGCCAGAGGGACCAGAGTGACATTCCCTCATAATCTTTACTGCCTCATTTTCCGAAACACAACGCCTTATAATGTGGTCAGGACACCTTCGGAATAAAAAGGGTTCATCCCAAAAGTAGTATTTTAGCTGGGAAAAGAACCTCTTCCTTTCGTACTTAGTCAGGTGCTCAGGAACGAGTCTACTTGCGAGGTAATTAGCAAAATCGGCGTACCACGGCTCCGAGTCACTCACTAACATGAGTTGTTCGTCAGGAAATGAATCCCTAATCTCACTTCTATCGTGCTCTTCCAAGGGGTTTTCGAGACGAGATAGATGATCTGCGGCCAGATTTTCTGCTCCCCTCTTATCACGAATCTCAACATCGAATTCTTGTAGCAACAAGATCTACCAAATTAGTCGCGGCTTAGCATCCTGCTTCGCGAAGAGATATCTAAGAGCCGAGTGATCAGTGAAGACGACTGTTTTTGAAAGGACAAGATATTGTCAGAATTTGTCAAATGCAAATACTACGGCCAATAGTTCTTTCTCGGTGGTGGAATAGTTCTCTTGAGTGGGAGTCATGGTTTTGCTAGCGTAGTAAATAGGTTGGAAAAGCTTGTCACGTCGTTGACCTAATACAGCCCCGACAGCGAAGTCGCTAGCGTCACACATGATTTTGAATGGTAACTCCCAGTTGGGCGTGATCATGATTGGAGCTTGAGTGAGTTCCCTTTTTAAGAGATCGAATGCATCCTTGCATTCTTGGGAAAAATCAAACGGAGCATCCTTCACAAGTAATTGAGTCATTGGCCGAGCGATTTTGGAGAAATCTTTGATGAATCTCCGATAAAACCCGGCATGCCCCAAGAAGCTGCGTATTGCTTTGACAGTCGTGGGGTATGGTAACTTAGATATAGCTTCGACTTTAGCTTGGTCTACCTCTATTCCATTTCCTGAGATCTTATGTCCTAACACAATCCCTTCCTTTACCATGAAATGACATTTTTCCCAGTTTCGCACCAAGTTGGTTTCCTCACACCGTTTAAGCATCTTTTCTAGATTAGCAAGACAGCGGTCGAAGGAGTTCCCGAAGACTGAAAAGTCATCCATGAACACTTCCATGCTGTCTTACATGAGTTCGTGAAAGATTGCGGTCATGCATCGCTGGAAAGTGGCGGGCGCATTACATAGCCCAAAAGGCATCCTTTTATAAGCGAATGTTCCATAAGGGCAGGTAAACGTGGTCTTTTCTTGGTCCTCAGGTGCTATGGGAATCTGAAAATATCCAGAGAATCCATCCAAGAAGCAATAGTACTCGTGTCCAGATAATCTTTCCAACATCTGATCAATGAATGGTAAGGGAAAGTGATCTTTCCTCGTGGCATCATTGAGCTTTCGATAGTCGATGCATACCCGCCATCCAGTGACAGTTCTCTGGGGCACCATCTCACCCTTGTCATTCTTTACTACAGTCATTCCACCCTTTTTAGGTACAACCTGTACAGGACTGGCCCATGGGCTATCCGAGATCGGGTAAATCAATCCTGCATCCAAAAGTTTTATGACTTCTTTCTTCACTACTTCCTTAATGTTAGGGTTCACGCTTCTCTGGGGTTGCACGGTAGGTTTATAATCTTCTTCCATGAGAATCTTATGTGTGCAAAAAGTCGAGTCAATCCCCTTAATGTCGGCTACACTCCATGCAAGCATCCCCTTGTATTTTTTTAGGACCTCTAAGAGTTTAACTTTTTGTTCATGTTCCAAGGAGGAGTTTATGATTACCGGGAGTTGACTCTCTCCCTGAAGGAAGGCATACTCCAAATGGTTAGGAAGCTCTTTAAGATCTACGTCAGGGGGCTCGATAATAGAAGGTTTGAGCTTGTTTTCGGGCCTTCGGAGCTCGAGCTGCTCCGTTGCCTCTTGTCTGGGGTAGAAGGAGACTGCATTAACATCCTCCATCTTTTCTACCTCTAGCAAAGGCAGAAAACTGTCGTCACGTAGCCAGCCTTCATCGATCCATTCATCGACACAACTATCAATGACATCTGTGAGTTCATCTACTTCCCCGATAAAATAGAGCCGGTTGGCTGCTTCGAGGGAGAGGTCCATAGAATCCTTAATGTCGAAGGTTGTGCTATCGTCTCCTACTCGTAATGTTAATTTGCCATCGTAGACATCGATGACAGCACGAGCGGTAGCAAGAAATGGTCTACCTAAGATGATGGGTACCAAGTCATCCTCCTCCATATCCAGGATTACGAAGTCAACCGGGAATTTGAATTTCCCGACTTTGACTAGCACATTCTCGCATATCCCTACGGGGTACTTGACCGATCTATCGGCTAGTTGGATGTTCATACGGGTAGGCTTTAATCCAGAGTATCCTAGTCTATGGAACATAGAGTGAGGCATGAGATTTATACTTGCTCCTAAATCAGCAAGAGCATTCTTGATTGATAGAGGTCCTATGGAGCAAGGCAGGGTGAAGCTGCCCGGATCGTCTACCTTCTTTGGTAGCCCTCGATGGGTCACCACTGAGCATTCTTCCCCCAGGGTCACAAGACCCTCGAGTTTCTTCCTGTTAGCGAGTAGCTTTTTGAAGTATGTGCTATACTTTGGCATGTGATAGCAAGCATCAAGGAGCGGTATGGTGACAACTGAGTCTTTTAGGTATGACAAGAACCTCCTGTTATCATTCTCAGTTTTCTGGTTCCTTAATCAGGACGGGAATGGGATTCTCACAGGTTGATTAGGCAGGGCTGATGGGGAAGGGGTCGTCACGGGCGGTTGGTCTGGGGCACCACGCCGACATCCTCCTCCTCCTCCACAGGTTTGTTTGGATCGAGGGTGATGGGGGACGAGTTTGGGTAAGGAGGGTCCTTGGTTGTCGTTCCAGCTCGCGTGGTTATCGCGAGCATGGGGTCTTTTTTGCTTACTGATGGCGTTTGAAGATTATCTAGGGCTGAGTTAAGCTTGTTGAAAAATTCTCCAATACCGTCATGCTGCTCGTCGAAAAGCTCATTAAGGCCTTTCATTTGCAAGTCTTTTTCTTGAGTGAAGTGACCAAGGTCATCTTCAAAATTGCTCCTGATTTTGAATTCAGGGCCTTCCTCCCATTCTCTTTTCTTTACCAGATTTCCCCAAAGGGTGTAATCGTCATTTTGGTAAAAAGGCAAAAGGGAGGGATCAGCATAAATGTCCCCTCCTGACAAGCATGCATGTTTAGTTGTGGTTGCTCCTTCACATTCTTCCACCTCATGCGGGCCCCCACAGTAATCGCAGATCAAGTAAGGATTTGACAGCTGTTTAGGTAATTGCGATCCAGATAGGAATTCCACTCTCTTGTGAATTTTTCTCAACCGATCCGAGGTGATTTCAGAAATGCTAACAGTCGACTCAATTTCATCCCAAGTGTCATCCTGGTCCTGAGCATATTCTTCAATCCTATCCCATCCTTCCTTGGCACTAAGATTGGCCAATCTTCCTTTTCCAGATTGGTTAATTCCGTTTCGGTCTTTAGAGGAGATATTATCGTAGAAGATTTGGACCAAGAGCCAAAGCTCAATGCCATGATGGGGAACTTGTCTTATTAAATCTTTAAATCTAGTCCACGATTTATGGAAGGGTTCATCCTTCCCCTTTCGGAAACGGAGGATCCTATCTCTAAATGCTGAGGTTTTTCCAGGTGGAAAGAACTTCTCATAGAACTTGGATATGAGTTGCTCCCATATGAAAATAGATTCGGAAGGGAGTTTGTCATACCATTCTTGGGCTTTTTCATATAAGGTGAAAGGAAAGAATCGCAATCGGGATGTGTTTCTAGTAGCCTCATCCGTATGGAGGGTGTCTACTATTTTCAGGAAGTCCTTGATGTGTTGGATTGGATTTTCCTCATCTAGTCAGCGAAACTTACACACACTTTTAACAAGCCAAACATCGTTTGCATGCAAGACCTCGTTGGTGTGTTCATTTGGGTAGACAATGGCGTTTGAGAAGCCACGAGAGGTTGGGGAGGAGTAGTCTTTAAGACGCTTAGGAATGGGGGTTGCGGGAGTACTAGTGTCGTCGTTGGGTTGGGAGCTAGGGGTTGTGACATGGTTTTCTGAATTTTCTTCAGAGAGAGGTGCATCAAAATCGATGGCAACGCTAGATGGTTCAGAAGTTGAGTGATATTGTCTCAATCTATGCAGTTCTCTTTCGGGTTCCGCATAAGGCAAGACAAGGTTTCGAGTGGAACTACGACTCCTAGTGATCCTAAGGTTAAGGGATTCGTCATTTGCCATGATGGCAGGTGGTGAAGAGTTACGAACAAAAGCACAAAGAAATGAGATAGACTAAAGAAAACCTAAAAATAAAAACAAAATCTTACTAGAAAGGAATCTAGCAAGTAGACCTAATAAAAAGAAATTCTAACCTAGACAATAACTATTCCCCGGGCTGCGGCGCCAAAAACTTGATGCGTGGGAATCGCAACAGGCTTTACCTCTCAAGGGATCTCGAGAAGCTTACAACCCCCACCAGGCAGTGTACCTGATCGTTGTAGTATAGTATAGTGACAAGTACCGGGGGATTGATCGTTCAGCTTAGGAATAGTGTCGCTAGGATTAGAAAGCCTAAATACTAGTTCTAAAGGTGAGGGATGATTATTTTTGTGTTTTTATATTTTATGGAAAGCAAATTAAAATCTCGGGTTTGAAGGATTTGGGCGGAATTAGTTGCTAATCAACTAACCCAATACTAAAATGCAATCAAAATAAAATACTAGAAATGAAAATAAACTAATTTATACTAAGGTTGTGAGCAGTAATTGGAGAAAATGTGTTTACTTAGATTTCGCTACTCCCTAGATATCTTTTACACGTTAATTACTTGTTATAATTGCATGGATGACGGATCGTATTCCTTAATACCATTCATGGGGTGGCACACATAACTCCCCAATTCTATGAGCTCTTATCTCCTCCTACACCATGCCCAGCACAACTATAGGGATTGTAAACAGTGGCTCATGCATTAAATACAACCAATAAAGACCTAGTGCGCGTTGGTTCATGTTTCTTAAGACGTTCAAGCATGTTACCAATTGGAGATCTGCCAGTTTTCTTAAGCCTAACATATAAATCATTCATCCAAGACAAGAATAAACAAGTAATCAACACATAATCAATATCTAGGTTTCATTAGATCTAAGCAAACACAAGATAGATCTAGCCTAGCATGATGGAATTAAGACAAGAACAAGATATAGACAACCAACACATAGACATATTGATTGAATTAGAAGAACACTTATCTTGATTAATCATGCAAGGTATCAAGGGGTTGGAACCCTTGAAAAACCTGTAAAGTTACACCAAAATCGTACTTAGGGTTTCTCCCAAAACTTCTTTCCTTAAATGTGAAAAACTAGAAAACTATATATAGGAAAAGGGGTCTGACGGCGTCAAGACCAATTAGGTGACGCCGTCACCTCGCCGCCAAAACAATCCTCGGACTGCCTAGATCTACATTTGACGCCGTCAAGAACAATTCATTTCCAGGCCGTCATGACTTTTACTCTTGACGCCCTACCTTCATGACGCCGTCAAAACTCTTCTGGATCGTCATGGAATTTTACTCTTGACGCCGTCAGGGAACTACTCTTGACGCCGTCATGCACTGTTCCCAGCATGGAAAATTAAGACTTTGGCGTTTTCTTCACTTTTATGCTCCAAAAATGTCCGAATTGTTTCCTTTTCCAGATTTCACTCCCAAAGTACCTAAAATCACAAAAGGAACGATTTAGGGCAATATTTGATCAAATAAATTCGGATTCGGGCTTAAATGACCCCCTAAAAACGGATCATTTTTCGCCTCATCACACTCCATGCTCCTCCATTGAACGCCTTTTGATTTTGATCCCTTGACATCATTTGACATTTTTCTATTAGATGATTTGGGTCGCCGAATTTATAACACTTCCTTTCGCTCTTGCCATTTTTGTCATCTTTATTTCTTTGAGATGCTTTCCTTTTATCATGCGGTTGTCTAACAAATCTTCCTCGCCTTTTGAGTAATTTCTTGAAGTTTCTTATGGCCATGGCATATTCTTCGTCATTACTTTCGGAGGTTGAGCTATGCTCGTCACTTGATTGCTTCCTAGCATTCAACGCAATTGACTTGCTTTGCTCCCTTTTTCCTTTGACCATCTCGGAGTCTTTCTTAATTATTGCTTCGTAGACTTTCAAGTTGCCGATCAACTCGTCGAGTTGTAGAGTTGACAAAATCTTTGATTCTTCAATCGCCATAACTTTAGCTCGCCATTTTGGATGAAGAGTCCTAAGAAATTTCCTAACAAAATTCTTACTAGAAAAATTCTCATCAAGTGCTTTTAAACTTGTGATAATAGTGTTAAATTTAGCAAAAATATTATCATTTGATTCCTCCTCCGGAATCGTAAATTGTTCATATTGTTGAACAAGAAGATCTATTTTGTTATCTTTAACTTGACTATTACCTTGGTGAGTGATTAGTAAAGAATCCCAAATTTCTTTTCCTGTTTTACACATAAAAATTCTTTCATATTTTTTGCATGGTAACACATTATAAATAATCATTTTAGCCTCATTATTTTTTGCTAGTTTCTTTTTCAAATCATTATTTTATTTTTCAAAAGATACAATTTCATCTTTTTTAGTTTCAAAATTATATTGAATAGGAGGAAAATCACCAAAGTTAATAGCATGCCAAAGATCAAGATCTTTTGATTTCACATAAGTTTCGAATCTATTTTTTCAATAAAAAAAACCATCACTTTCAAATAATGGTGGTCTTTGCATATATTGCCCTTTTAAATATTTTTCAGATTCCATAGATCGTTACAAGTTTTAAAATACAATATATTTTAAAAATCTTGTTTGACGTGGCTCTGGTACCAATTGTGGAAAACTAGAAGGGGGGTTGAATAGTTTTACGTCTTTTTAAAATTATTAAACTTGGTTTCAAAATATAGATTTGAGTTTATTCAATTGTTTGTTTGAAAAACCTTTGATTAGAGTTTAGTGTGAAAATAACTATATGATCTATTATATGTGTCCTTTTAGGTTTGTTATAAAAACTTTGTTTTTGAAAACTTTGTTTACTTTAAAGAGTTTAGATTCGATATTATGTGAATTCAAGTCTTGCACAGTATAAACAATTATAACTAAGTACTAAAGCAATAATAATGTAAATAAGATAAAAAGTAAGAGATGGAAAGATCGAACCGCGAGACAAGAGAATTATAGTGGTTCGGCTACAAGGACACCTTCCTTGTCCTACTCCACTCCCCGAGCACCTAACTTGTAACCTCCCGTAATTTTCCCATGCGATTAGTAAATATCAATAATTGAATAAAAGGATATTACGTGAATTAAATACCATTTTTACGAGGAACAATTTTTTTTTATGCATGACTTATTTTGTGAATCACTACGACATTTATGATTGACCTTTTGCCTAGGAACGATGCTTACATACAACCTCGATAATCTATCAATATCGCGAATAATATAATAAATTTAACACGTTTATAAATATACGTTTCGTATAATTACCGTACAATATTTATATATTTAAAACATTTATAATTAAAATTATACGTTTCGTTTATTTAACATACCATATTTATATATTTCCGAAGCCTACGAAAATTCGAGTTTGCTCACTAATATTTTTGAACCCCAACACGATACCCGCTACATGGGCCCACAGAACCCTTTGGGCCTGAATTAACCCAACAGCTACACACCAAACGGATTACTTTCTTTTCTTTTGTTTTGGGCCTGATCCACGTCAAACAGCAAGCCCACCAGGCTTATTAGCCCAAAACGCACCCTTAGGTTTTGTTTCTGCTTGCCGCGACTCAGCATCCTAAACGCATCATTTTCTCACAATTTTGACTAACAACACATTGATATTATCACACCACTCGATTTACCTTGTTGCAAGGATTCAAGAATGCCAAATTTCGTTATTTACCTAGCACATTTGCTGTGCGAAACAGTACCAAATTGGACACCACAACACACTTGTTAAGATTTTGTATAACCTTTCACAAACCCCCAAAACCGACCACCCAAGTTCCCCAATGACTTCAAACCAGCTATATGCTTCATGTCAGATGTTAGAAGTTATCAAGAATGTCAGATAATGTCAGGAATCACTGACACATTCCTCTTGTCATGTTAAAATTCGATTGGACACTATGGGAGGTGGCATGCAAAGTACACAAGCTCACACTCTATCTCGTGTGAACACAGCTCCCATACACTCACAACCTCATCATATAAACAACCTCTAGTATCTTCAGTTGATCACACACACACAAACGAACCAACTCTTAAATTTTATTCGAGATATACAAGTATTTTGGGACAGAAAGTTTGCCACTAGTTCGAGGGGTTCAAGACGAGTCCAAGTACCAAGTTTAGCTCATCCTAGATCCTTGGTGGGTCTTGTATCGAACCACAATCACCATTTGTTCCAGCTCGATCCCTATTCGCGTTTTGACCCACCTTTTGAGGTGAGGTTGTGTGTGAAGCAGTTGCCTTGCATCGTTGAGATTATGTTACTACCACTACTACTGTACTACTAAGGTGAGTCATAGCCCTTACTCTTAATTGTTTTATAATGATTTATACACATTTTTGGGGCAGATACATGCTTAACTATTGTTTTATACTTTTACAAGTACTCGTTAACTATTTATATATTACTATAAGTTCATAGCTACACTTTCTATCGTTTAACTGTTTTATAAACTCTTTGGGAGAGATGCATGTGTAACAACTTTTCTAACGATTTTACTATCGATATTTGGAATTATGGAACAAACTGTTCGGATACAGTTTCAACTGTTTAAATACGGTTCTCCACAAACTGTTTGGATACAGTTTCAACTGTTTAAATACGGTTCTCCACAAACTGTTTGGATACAGTTTCAACTGTTTAAATACGGTTCTCCACAAACTGTTTGGATACAATTTCAACTGTTTAAATACGGTTCCCCGCAAACTGTTTGGATACAGGTCAATTGTTTAAATACGGTTCTCTACAAACTGTTCGGATACAGTTTCAACTGTTTAAATACGGTTCCCCGTAAACTGTTTATGTTATGGATGCAACAACGTGGCCTAAATATCGAAACTTGTGTTAAAGAGATTTATAAACCAACTACTATTTTGGGTGTTGACCCGGTGAAGGGCAAACCAACGGACTATTTTTGAATTAATAAGGAAATCATTCATTTTCTAATTTTGATAAATCAACGATTTAAACTATGAATACTATGGATTTTCTCACACTTTAATTGGATAATCAACTCTTATTATAAACACTGTGGACTTGTAAACTCTTTGATTTTGGAAATCGATATTCGAAACTATAAACTCTATGAACTCACCAACCTTTGTGTTGACACTTTTAGCATGTGTTTATCTCAGGTAATTAAACAAGAAGGAACTTGAAGGCACGGAGTGGGCTTGTAACCCGGCATGGGCTTAAATAAACGTTTTGACACATTTCAAATAAACTTGTTGTTTAAACTATGAAACATCTTGATGTCTCGAATATTTGGTATTTTGAATGAATTAAACTTTAAAGCGTCACTTTTGTGTCGTTTTCTATGATTGTGATAAAGATCCTCGAAGTAACACCCAAAAAGTCTTCCGCTGACATGTTAAGTCTTCCGCTGACATGATGATTTTGGGGGTGTTACAGATTGGCATCAGAGCTACAGTTATAGAGAACCAAGTGTTTTGAACATTGGACTATAACTACACTTTTAAAACGGACCACTTTTACAAAATACCACCTTATGCCCTCCGTGCCTACGTGTTTCCAATATCTGGTAGAGACATTACTTTTACATGATTTCGTATATATGTTAACATGTTATAATTATGCTAATGACTTATATTTACTAATCGGAATTGTGGAAAACTAGAAGGGGGGGTTGAATAGTTTTGCGTCTTTTTCGTTTAATAAGAATTTGTTTTTCAAAGAATTGATGATAGTTGTAAAAACCTTTGAATCTAAAGTATAGATACGAACTAATTCACATATATCATATATATAATACTTATTTAAAGTGTTGAATAGAAATTATAATTTCATATATCTCACTTAATTATAAGTTTGTACTAATATAGATATATGTGTTTTAGTAATTGTTTATACTTATATTTTACTAAAGTATAATTAATGTTTTAAATGGAACCTAGTTTGATCTTTATGTGAAATCAATATATGCACAACATACAATATTAACAATATATGAAAAGCTAGTAAGTAAGTAAGTAAAGAGTGAGAGATGGAAAGATCAAACCGAGAGACAAAGGATTTATAGTGGTTCGGCTACAAGGACACCTTCCTTGCCCTACTCCACTCCCCGAGCACCGAACTCGAGAGTTTTCTTCACTAAGTCAATAACCTCCCTTATGGCGGAGAAAACCGTACACACCAAAAGCTTACACCAATTAACGACACAAAGCAAGATGTCGAGTTCTAATCGTAGCTAGAACCAATCTCACACCAAATATCACACCACTTCTTCTTCACACCTTTGCACTACTTCAATGCTTCTTCACACCACAAATATTTTCACACCTTCAAAGCACTAATGTCTTGACACCTTCAAGTCACTAATGTCTTCACACCTTTAAGTCACTAATGTCTTGACACCTTCAAGCCACTAATGTCTTCACACCTTTAAGCCACTAATGTCTTGACACCTTCAAGCCACTAATGTCTTTACACCTTCAAGCCACTAAAGTCTTCACAACTTCAATCTACTAATGTCTTCTAGTCTTCTTCACTTGGAACCCTCAATATCTTCACAACTAGTTCCTATTGCTACAATCTCCTATCACCAATACTGTCTAACCCTTCTTCTTCACTTCAAGTTCCACTTTACACTTACAACAACTCTAGATTCTTCAACTAAATCTAGCTAACTAATACATACACCTTATTCACCAAAGAATGAAAGATTTACAAGAAAATATAACCAAGCAACTTAGATAGCAAGATGATACTAAGTTGTAATACTTCTAATAGAAGTATTCTTCTCTTTGCACTTTGAATGTTGAGGCTTGAATTACTTTGAAACAAAGATCAAAGTATGTAAGATCAAAGGATTTTTAGAGAAAGGAAATGGATGTTTAGATCTGAAAGTTTCTGGTGCAAAAAGGTGAGGAAAATATGTAAAATGATCCAGTATTTAAAGGGCCAGAAAATACTGTTCGGGAGCGTGCCGGTCCCCTTAATTATAGGCCGGTCCCCTTAATGATTAAGGGGGCTGCCTAGTAAAATTAAGGGGGCCGCCCTCCTGAACGTTTGAAAGGATTTTCTGGATAAAATTTGCCCTTTTTGGTTGGAAATTTGAAATCATATTTTTGTGGTTTAATAAAGCTATTCCAAAAATGATTTACAAATATATATAAAATGTTAAAATCATTTTATAAAATGTTATGTCTTAAGACAAGATTTCCTTTGATCTTTCAATACATTAACCACTTTGTTTATTCATACCTTGAGTGATTAAATGGTGAAAGTGAGTATTTACTACTAAATACTTGTTTACGTCATAACCTTTGGTTTGATGAGTTTTCGTTTTGTGATTATCAAAACTTAGAGATATCGAAAGATATGAATAATGTTTTTAGTCAATTATTTATATCAACAATCTCCCCCTTTTTGATGATTACAAAACCTAAACTCATTAAATCTAAAAATTAATTTTTAGACAAGTATTTAGTGAGTTTATATTCACTTCTCCCCCTTTTTGTAGAATCAAAAAGGTTTAAGCCTATAAGGTAAAGGCTCCCCCTTGGTGTATGCTCCCCCTCGTTTGAGGGCACCAAGGGTTCGAGATATGGAATTCTTGCAAGAAAAATATTAGAGGCACAAGCAAATACATATAGCATAATAACAACTAATAGTAAGCATGGCAAAGAAGAATCTTAAACACATATAAAAGCATTCATTAATTCAAGATGATTATGTCAACCACATAATCATTGTTACAAAAGCCATAATGATGTAATTCTAGTACTAAGTAGAATATCCTATTGTGCCAACAAGAAGTGTCACCAAACTTTCTTGAATCCCAAAATGGTTGAAGAGATTTATTTGAAAATGAAAAACATAAGCATGTAAAATGCTTAATGGTTTAGTGGAGGTAATCATTTGGTTGCATGGATGTTGTTGGGTTTGGAGATGTGGAGCTTGTAGGTGGTGAAATTGAAGATGGGTTTGTTGATTGAGGATTTTGATGTTGTTCAAGTGATGGTGTTTGTTGAGATCTAGTAAGAAGATACTCAATCCAAGTAAAGTGCTCATTCAATGCAATGGTTTGTTGTTGAAGGAAGATGCAACAAGGGCAATTGTTAACATGCTTCTCAATTTGGTTTTTGTTATGTGGTGATGATGGTGAGCTTGATTGTGGTGGATCCAAATTGCGTTGAGCAAGATGTAATGCTAAAAGAGCACTAAGCTCATGTGCCTCTTTTAGCTCCTCAACGAACTTCAAGTGTTCGGAGGAAGGTGATGGTGGTGGAGCTTGATAGTTGTCTTGGGTGAAAGTTTGAACATGCAATATGGGAGAAGCATGTGAGGTTGTAGGATTTGGTGGTGGTACTCTTGGTGGTGGAGACATGATTGAGCTTGGGTAATCATGAAAGCATGATATGGGTGGAAGAGGTTCTTCATGAGATGATGGTGTTTTTGTTGAATAAGCAACAAGTGAGGTGTTGATTGAGAGGTTGGGATTGTTGTTTTGGGATTGAGCATGTTCATCAAATGAAGAATCATTAATGAGAGCATGAGTGGATGATAGGTTGTGAGATGAATTAATGTTGTGGGTTTGAGGTTTAGTAGTTGGTTGACTTGGAACAACATCACATGAGTTATGACAAGAATCAAGTTTTCTCCTCCAAACGGGTTTGACGGAGATCCTTGCGGTTCTTGAAATCTTAGGTTTTTGGTTGTTGGGAGATGACATTTTTGGGTGTGATGGCATTAATGATGGGGAGAGGGTATTTATAGTGTATGAGAAATGTGGTTTAGGAAGGTAAATTTTGAGGGATAGTATGGGACAAAATATGTTTGTGAATTTTGGGAAGTATAGGTTGAAATGGGTCAAAAAGTGATAAAGAAAACAGTATCCTCGACCATCAGATGGCCGGTCCTCTTAATTAGGGGCCGGTCCCCTTAATCATTAAGGGGGCCGCCTTATATAATTAAGGGGGCCGCCCATCTGGTGAATTCCAGAATCCCATAATAGGTTTTTTGGCAGAAAATTTTCAGTAAGGTTGTGTTTTTGGGTTTGGATTCAAGTAAGTTCAATTCCTTGAGGCAATATAGGATGTACTAAACATGTATATAGGGAATGTCATAAAGACAAATAAAGAAGACAAGTAATTACCAATTTTCATACAATCTACTTATTGGCTAATTATGTTATACAACTTAGGAAGGCAATAAAATATGCTAACCATATATTCAACTATATCAACAAGATAATATATGGGCTAGTTAGAACATATAAATGAGTGCCTACAAATAAAAGTAATGATTGTATGGACTTCAGGATTTGTTACAAACAAGATCCATATAGGCAAACCAAGATTCTCATGAAATGATTTGATTAAGTTGTGTATGTCATTTTATAGAAGTGTATGACACATGTGAGATAATCAAATATAGTTTTAAGAGAATGTTTTTAGTTTTATTCAACAATGCTTCAAAATAAATTCAAGTGCATATTAGAGTAAAACAAAATAGAGTTTTGCTTCATGACATGTTGTCAAATTGGATAAAAACAATTTCAACTTTTGACTTTGATTATCATAAGGTTATGGTAGCTTATGTTGTTTGAAGTAGGATGAGGTAGATACTTGAAAATTTTATTATTCAAAGTGAGAGGTTTTAAACATAATATTATATTTTTGATAGCAAAAATCACAAGTAAAGGTTTTGAAGTAGAAGCAAATCATGTTCAAGAGAGTTGGTTAAGCCCATTGTCACACATAATCATCATTAATGGCAACTAAAGACATAGATGAGTAATGGAGAATTCTAAAGATCTTAATGCAATAAGATTATGAGGGACAAGGCTAATTATCTATGGATGCAAGATTAATACACACACACACACACACACACACACACACACACACATATATATATATATATATATATATATATATATATATATACACACACACACAATACATCATAGAGTTAAGTGCTAACTAGTTTTAATTTAAGCATATCAATTAATACAACGAAAAATGGTCATTTAGCCTACAAGATAAGCCTTCGACTATTAATCATAGGTAACATTCAACATAAATGATGAATAAGAGAAATAACAGGCTCAATTACATGTATACATATATTAGTGTTAATGACAGGAGAACAGAGCAACTTATAAATTTGATCATACTAATATACTAATCATGGCATACTTAGATATAAAATGACATTAACAAGTTTATGAAAAGAAAACTTACCTCAGGTCCAGCTTTCCATAAAGTCAATGCTCCAAGAGTGAAGAGTAAATCGCCAAAACCATAGATGACCGCAACAAAGTCATAAACACCACGTGTGTAGAATGTGAAACAGAATAGCGGGAACCAATGGTCATCAAAAGAAAGAGAGCGAGGAGAGTGATTCAAAAAGTAGTAAACCCTTCGTTCGTTAATTACCTAAACATGACAAAGAGCTTGGTACCCAGATTCTCATGGGTCCGATATGATTAGTAGAGAACATCCAATGCATTTAAATGCACATGATGAGGATGTCATCGAGAGGTACAAGAATTCATCATTTGTTTGTTTTGACAAACAAACAATAACTTTCTTGACTAGAGAAATAAACAATGAATATAAATAATAATAGTTCTAAATTTTTCCACTAGGTTTAACAAATTTTATTTATTTTGATGTATTTGTTGAGTAATCATCTTCAGTAAATCCTAAGCCGGTTTTATCATAAAATGACTTTTGAATGTTAAGTAGATATTTTAAAGATTTAGAACTATTTTCAAACTTAGCCAATATTTTTGCTTTTTCTTTTTCCATTTTAATTTCATGTTTGTAGTCTTGACAATTTTTACATTCAAGATCAATTTCAATATTACTTTCAAGTCTAGACATTTTATCTTCTAAAATTATTTCTTTTTCAAAGTTATTTTCAACGGATGTTGAAGATTTATTTTTAAAAACAGTTTTTGATTCAATGTTGCAAAAGTGCTTGAAATTGTTTTCAAGTTTTGAAAATTCTAATATAAATTGATCATAGCAAAAATGTTTGGTTTTGGATTGTACCTTATTTGTAGTTGTACAATCTTCACATGCTCTACGGTGATCAATTCTGTTGTTCATGTCGCTCCATGTTTTGTTTAAAGTATTGCTTGGATCTTGAAGCATGCAATCCTTGCCGTCACTACTTGTATTTGCATTAGTAAGAAAATTCATGTAAGCCATATCTACGTCATCTTCATCGTCCTTGTTGCACCATGGTTTATTGACATTCTTTCTTCGGATTTGACACATGTGTTCTTCGTTATTGGTACCT
Organism: Artemisia argyi; assembly: GCA_030686995.1. Classification (NCBI taxonomy): domain Eukaryota; kingdom Viridiplantae; phylum Streptophyta; class Magnoliopsida; order Asterales; family Asteraceae; genus Artemisia; species Artemisia argyi. The sequence continues at coordinate 173,216,982 of CM060682.1, read as the reverse complement.
TCAATGACCATATTTGAACTAGTAGTATCTGTGATTATTTCAACTAGATATTTATCTATTAAGTTTTCTAGAGTAACTATTTCATGTGCAATATCAAGCTTATCATCTTTGGTTTTACATTTTTCTTGGTGAAATTTTAAAAGATATTTCCAAATATCATTTGCCGTTTTATAAGGAAATAATCTTTCATATTCAACTCTTGGTAGAGTTTTGAAAATAAGTAATTTGGCTTTAGTGTTTTTATCAAATTTGGTTTGAAGGTTATTATTTTGATTTTCAAAATCCATTTTGGTTGGTTTAAGATCACCAATTGAAATGATATGCCAAAGATCAAGATCTATTGATTTCACATAATTTTCAAATTTGTTTTTCCATTCAAGAAAATGATCATTTTCAAATAATGGTGGTTGTTGCATAAATTCCCCTTCTAAATATTTTTCAAATTCCATAGATCGTTACAAGTTTTAAAATACAATCTATTTTAAAAATCTTGCTAGACGTGGCTCCTGATACCAATTGTGGAAAACTAGAAGGGGGGGTTGAATAGTTTTGCGTCTTTTTCGTTTAATAAGAATTTGTTTTTCAAAGAATTGATGATAGTTGTAAAAACCTTTGAAGCCGAACTAATTCACATATATCATATATACAATACTTATTTAAAGTGTTGAATAGAAATTATAATTTCATATATCTCACTTAATTATAAGTTTGTACTAATATAGATATATGTGTTTTAGTAATTGTTTATACTTATATTTTACTAAAGTATAATTAATGTTTTAAATGGAACCTAGTTTGATCTTTATGTGAAATCAATATATGCACAACATACAATATTAACAATATATGAAAAGCTAGTAAGTAAGTAAGTAAAGAGTGAGAGATGGAAAGATCAAACCGAGAGACAAAGGATTTATAGTGGTTCGGCTACAAGGACACCTTCCTTGCCCTACTCCACTCCCCGAGCACCGAACTCGAGAGTTTTCTTCACTAAGTCAATAACCTCCCTTATGGCGGAGAAAACCGTACACACCAAAAGCTTACACCAATTAACGACACAAAGCAAGATGTCGAGTTCTAATCGTAGCTAGAACCAATCTCACACCAAATATCACACCACTTCTTCTTCACACCTTTGCACTACTTCAATGCTTCTTCACACCACAAATATTTTCACACCTTCAAAGCACTAATGTCTTGACACCTTCAAGTCACTAATGTCTTCACACCTTTAAGTCACTAATGTCTTGACACCTTCAAGCCACTAATGTCTTCACACCTTTAAGCCACTAATGTCTTGACACCTTCAAGCCACTAATGTCTTTACACCTTCAAGCCACTAAAGTCTTCACAACTTCAATCTACTAATGTCTTCTAGTCTTCTTCACTTGGAACCCTCAATATCTTCACAACTAGTTCCTATTGCTACAATCTCCTATCACCAATACTATCTAACCCTTCTTCTTCACTTCAAGTTCCACTTTACACTTACAACAACTCTAGATTCTTCAACTAAATCTAGCTAACTAATACATACACCTTATTCACCAAAGAATGAAAGATTTACAAGAAAATATAACCAAGCAACTTAGATAGCAAGATGATACTAAGTTGTAATACTTCTAATAGAAGTATTCTTCTCTTTGCACTTTGAATGTTGAGGCTTGAATCACTTTGAAACAAAGATCAAAGTATGTAAGATCAAAGGATTTTTAGAGAAAGGAAATGGATGTTTAGATCTGAAAGTTTCTGGTGCAAAAAGGTGAGGAAAATATGTAAAATGATCCAATATTTAAAGGGCCAGAAAATATTGTTCGGGAGCGTGCCGGTCCCCTTAATTATAGGCCGGTCCCCTTAATGATTAAGGGGGCCGCCTAGTAAAATTAAGGGGGCCGCCCTCCTGAACGTTTGAAAGGATTTTCTGGATAAAATTTGCCCTTTTTGGTTGGAAATTTGAAATCATATTTTTGTGGTTTAATAAAGCTATTCCAAAAATGATTTAAAAATATATATAAAATGTTAAAATCATTTTATAAAATGTTATGTCTTAAGACAAGATTTCCTTTGATCTTTCAATACATTAATCACTTTGTTTATTCATACCTTGAGTGATTAAATGGTGAAAGTGAGTATTTACTACTAAATACTTGTTTACGTCATAACCTTTGGTTTGATGAGTTTTCGTTTTGTGATTATCAAAACTTAGAGATATCGAAAGATATGAATAATGTTTTTAGTCAATTATTTATATCAACAGGGATTATTACAAATACCATGTCTTCATATTCCCACCCTATTGTCTTGTCATCGTATTTATAGGCTTCCCCTTCGACATCACCTGATCCAATTCACCAAAATAGGAAAATTCGACAACTTCAGCCGTAGGAAACAAATTTTTCGTATATCACTACCAGCTCTTATCATACCACCGCCGGAATTAGTTGTGCCTCCATCACCTACACCACCTGTGCTATCACCATCACCACCTACTATATTCTACCAATAGATCCCTGAACTTATTACTAGAGCAATACTATAGGCATTATTGAATGCACATCCCTTGTTCGACGAATTTGATCGGCATTTCGTGCCATATAATCATATCTTCACTAAAAAGTCATTAGGACTGTTCTTACCCATACCATGAACCGGAACAATCCCAGTCCATCCTCCTTCCCGGAATATGCTGTGTTCCTTACATTCGCTTCGTCTTCCGCTACTACGCAAAGATTTTGATCCCCCGTTTAGTAAGTCGTGAAAACACTACCTTATGTATAGACCTATTGATTCCAGTAAAAATCCAAATAGAGAGTTTTGCGTGTGCCTGCTATAGTAAGAGTAAAGGAAAAGCTTGAAAAGCATACTTGCTTTAAGAACGGAAAGAGGTTCCTTCCGCGGTTCAACCTTACATTCACATAGGAGTTATTTGCGTAGAAAAACCCCAATTAGTCCTCTTAGTATCAAAGCCTTCTTTTAACTTGTCAAGAAACATAATTAAACTGAAAGACTTTAGACCTCCCACCAGAACAAAAGTTTAAGTTCAGCAACCTTCTCTACGTCCATCACTTTTATCCGGAACCCTCATTGTTAAATATCTGTTACAGACAAACTTATTGTCTAAATGGGTAAGTTACCCCACAGATTTTCTCGGAACAATAGAACGTAAACAATAATTATTTTCCAAACACGATAGAAATCTTCATTCAGAATGGAATTGTTTTCTCAAGTCAAGACAACGCCACTAGTTAGAGCTACTCAACAATTATGACTGTGAGATACGTTATCACCCAAGAAGAAGCTAATGTAGTAGTAGATACGTTAAGCTAGAAAGAACAATTAAAACAACTCAGGATTAGATCATTAGGAATAACTATTTATTCACCCCTTCATCACACTATACCCTTGTTGGCAGATAGACTTGCCGACATGAGAATCGAATCGATACTATTACCGACACCCTCAACAACTTTCTTTGTGAACACGTCGAGACTCTTACAGATAAGATTGAGAACTTCGTAATTGGCCAGTTAGCTATGAAGGCTGTATTCGAAAAAATGAATACTCAGTTTTGGGAATCAATGGAGCTTATAGGAGCATTGTGTGGAGCCAACACTTCAACAGAAATAATGATGGGAGCCTGGACCGTGAAATTGAGAGGATTGACATAGAGAATGTGTATCTTAGGCAAGCCTTACAAGAATCCCTAACTAGGGAAAGAGCAAGAGATCAAACCATCGAAACTATAACCACTGCCATTCAAGAACTCGAAAACCGTATGGACAAAACCTTAGGAAAACCATGAATCTGAGACTTGTCAGCTTAACGAACCAATGTTCTATTAATAAGGAATCTTGTCATATGATGTTTTGTAAACATTCAGGCAAGTATTAATAAATGTTGTAATGACATCGATTTATGTTTGTCCTTCCGACCTGCTGTGACACATCTTAATTTAAATTTCTCATTGACTAAGTTGTTATGATTATAACCTATTCTTGGTTCCATAAGAAGTATTCTAACTTAATTTGGTCAGTATGAAATTTAAACATACGTCTTTCTTCCGTCGATGATAGCAACATGGCTAGAACTAGAAGAACAACCACAACCACTACGCCAACAAACCCCGAAGTTATGACCCCAACAGCGATACATCAAGCAATTGCTGATGGTGTCAATGCCGTCTTAACCGAACAAGACCGCCAAAGAGATACTGGCACACAAATGGCTGGAAACGCGACACCCGCACCTTGTTACCACACCTATAAAGACTTTATAGCATGCCAACCCACATACTTCAAAGGTACCGAAGGAATATCCGAATTAGCCCAATGATTTGAGCGATGTGAAACGATCTTCCAAAGAAGTAGATGCTCAGAAAACAACAAAGTTAGCTTCGCAACGGGAACTCTAGTGCAAGATCTTAGTGGAATACTATTGTTCAGACTCTAGGAGCAACGACAGCATATCAACTCTCATGGACTGAATTCAAGACCAAGATATTAAAGAAGTATTGTCCTCATTCGGAATTGAGGAAGCTTGAGGATGAATTCTATGTGTTGGTAGTAAAGGGAATCGATCTGAGAACTTACAACCGAAGGTTTCAGGAACTTAAGATACTATACCCATCGATGGTGCCTGACCTTGAGAAAACCTTGGGGAAGTACGTCCAAGGACTCCCTAGGAGCATTTAAGGAGATGTCACCTCATCAAACCCGCCAACCCTGGAAGCAGTAATGAAACTTGCTCAGAGGCTATTGGACCAAGAGGTCAAATGCAATGAGCTCAAAAGGAAACTCGATAATAAAAGAATCACCCATCACCACGACAACAACCATCATAGCAACACCAGCAATCACCACAACAACAACAACAATTCTCAACAACGCAGCAGACTGATGAAGTTTAGAGTTTAACCATCCAAATTCCTTAAGCACTTGGATGTACTAAGTGATATCACCTTTAAGTGTTCGTCTTTCTCACGACTTAGGTCTACTTTCTGTTCAATAAGCGACTCGCTGTGATATTTCCTCATTGATTGTGCTATCTAGTCCTTCCTGAATTTCATATTATCCATCTACTCTAGCTATCATTTCATTTATGACATAACCAAAATCCATTTCAACACCAAACCGATGAACCATTTTAGTATTGACTAAGTTAGAGCAATCACTCATACTTTGATTTAGGAAATCAACCGTTTGACTTATAAACTCTACGAACCAACAACTAGACCGGACATCATACGGGTCGATTGGTCCAAGCATTGCATTATTACTCGTAAATTTTACATAGCCTGATCACCTATGTCTAATTTAGGAAGAATCATGCAATGAAGGGAACAATTGTCTCTGAGATGTAAGTAAGTTATACTTGAGATATAGGATTTCTAAGGAACTCGAAGACCAGATTCGCACCAAGTACCCACATCTTTTCCCTAGATACCCGTGGCAACTATCTTAGACTAGAATTCCGGGACGGAATTCCCTGTAGGAGGTAGGTAATGTAACCTCCCGTAATTTTCCCATGCGATTAGTAAATATCAATAATTGAATAAAAGGATATTACGTGAATTAAATACCATTTTTACGAGGAACAATTTTTTTTTATGCATGACTTATTTTGTGAATCACTACGACATTTATGATTGACCTTTTGCCTAGGAACGATGCTTACACACAACCTCGATAATCTATCAATATCGCGAATAATATAATAAATTTAACACGTTTATAAATATACGTTTCGTATAATTACCGTACAATATTTATATATTTAAAACATTTATAATTAAAATTATACGTTTCGTTTATTTACCATACCATATTTATATATTTCCGAAGCCTACGAAAATTCGAGATCGCTCACTAATATTTTTGAACCCCAACACGATACCCGCTACATGGGCCCACAGAACCCTTTGGGCCTGAATTAACCCAACAGCTACACACCAAACGGATTACTTTCTTTTCTTTTGTTTTGGGCCTGATCCACGTCAAACAGCAAGCCCACCAGGCTTATTAGCCCAAAACGCACCCTTAGGTTTTGTTTCTGCTTGCCGCGACTCAGCCTCCTAACCGCATCATTTTCTCACAATTTCGACTAACAACACATTGATATTATCACACCACTGGATTGACCTTGTTGCAAGGATTCAAGAATGCCAAATTTCGTTATTTACCTAGCACATTTGCTGTGCGAAACAGTACCAAATTGGACACCACAACACACTTGTTAAGATTTCGTATAACCTTTCACAAACCCCCAAAACCGACCACCCAAGTTCCCCAATGACTTCAAACCAGCTATATGCTTCATGTCAGATGTTAGAAGTTATCAAGAATGTCAGATAATGTCAGGAATCACTGACACATTCCTCTTGTCATGTTAAAATTCGATTGGACACTATGGGAGGTGGCATGCAAAGTACACAAGCTCACACTCTATCTCGTGTGAACACAGCTCCCATACACTCACAACCTCATCATATAAACAACCTCTAGTATCTTCAGTTGATCACACACACACAAACGAACCAACTCTTAAATTTTATTCGAGATATACAAGTATTTTGGGACAGAAAGTTTGCCACTAGTTCGAGGGGTTCAAGACGAGTCCAAGTACCAAGTTTAGCTCATCCTAGATCCTTGGTGGGTCATGTATCGAACCACAATCACCATTTGTTCCAGCTCGATCCCTATTCGCGTTTTGACCCACCTTTTGAGGTGAGGTTGTGTGTGAAGCCGTTGCCTTGCATCGTTGAGATTATGTTACTACCACTACTACTGTACTACTAAGGTGAGTCATAGCCCCTAATCTTAATTGTTTTATAATGATTTATACACGTTTTTGGGGGAGATACATGCTTAACTATTGTTTTATACTTTTACAAGTACTCGTTAACTATTTATATATTACTATAAGTTCATAGCTACACTTTCTATCATTTAACTGTTTTATAAACTCTTTGGGAGAGATGCATGTGTAACAACTTTTCTAATGATTTTACTATCGATATTTGGAATTATGGAACAAACTTTTCGGATACAGTTTCAACTGTTTAAATACGGTTCTCCACAAACTGTTTGGATACAGTTTCAACTGTTTAAATACGGTTCTCCAGAAACTGTTTGGATACAGTTTCAACTGTTTAAATACGGTTCTCCACAAACTTTTTGGATACAATTTCAACTGTTTAAATACGGTTCCCCGCAAACTGTTTGGATACAGGTCAACTGTTTAAATACGGTTCTCTACAAACTGTTCGGATACAGTTTCAACTGTTTAAATACGGTTCCCCGTAAACTGTTTATGTTATGGATGCAACAACGTGGCCTAAATATCGAAACTTGTGTTAAAGAGATTTATAAACCAACTACTATTTTGGGTGTTGACCCGGTGAAGGGCAAACCAACGGACTATTTTTGAATTAATAAGGAAATCATTCATTTTCTGATTTTGATAAATCAACGATTTAAACTATGAATACTATGGATTTTCTCACACTTTAATTGGATAATCAACTCTTATTATAAACACTGTGGACTTGTAAACTCTTTGATTTTGGAAATCGATATTCGAAACTATAAACTCTATGAACTCACCAACCTTTGTGTTGACACTTTTAGCATGTGTTTATCTCAGGTAATTAAACAAGAAGGAACTTGAAGGCACGGAGTGGGCTTGTAACCCGGCATGGGCTTAAATAAACGTTTTGACACATTTCAAATAAACTTGTTGTTTAAACTATGAAACATCTTGATGTCTCGAATATTTGGTATTTTGAATGAATTAAACTTTAAAGCGTCACTTTTGTGTCGTTTTCTATGATTGTGATAAAGATCCTCGAAGTAACACCCAAAAAGTCTTCCGCTGACATTTTAAGTCTTCCGCTGACAAGTTAAGTCTTCCGCTGACGTGATGATTTTGGGGGTGTTACATAACTCGAGAGTTTTCTTCACTATGTCAACAAGCTCCCTTATGGCTGAGAAAACCTTACACACCAATATTCACACCACAATTTTGTCACATTTTATTCACACCTTCTGCACGACTTCTTCACACCTCTCTATCTTCACAAAAATCTACTTCACAACTATCTACTTCACAACTCTCCTCTTCACACCTATCTACTTCACGACTTCTCTACTTCACAAATATTTACTTCACAACTACCTACTTCACAACTAACTTCTTCACACCTATCTACTTCACAACTTCTCTACTTCACAACTACCTATCTATATGCCTTGCTAATCTATCTTCTATCAAGTATTCACAACTAGTTACACAAAGAAATAGATATAATGGATGATGCTCTAACAACTTGGATGTGGAGGTCACAACAAGTTGTAATACTTCTTCTCTTGGTAGATTGAATTATTCTTCTCTTGCACTTGAAAGGTTGAGGCTTGGATCACTTTGAAACAAAGATTTATGTATATATGATCAAAGGATTTTGGAGAATAGAAATGAGATCTAGAACAGAAAGTTTTGGGGTTCCAAAGGTGACAAAAATCTGTGGAATGAACCAGTATTTATAGGGGAAAAAATACTGTTTGAGAGCGTGGCGGTCCCCTTAATTATTAAGGGGGCGCCCTCCCAAAACGGCCATAAAATTTGTCTTTTACTGAGGAAGGTTTTTCTGGAACATTTTTACCATTTTTGGTTAAAAATTTGAATTCATATATTTATAATAATTTACACATATTCTTTTATTTCCAAAATTGATTTTGTAAAAGATATAGAATTTTTTGTGACATTTTATAAAAAGTCTAGTGTTTAAGAAAAATGTTCCTTTGATCATAGAATGCAATAAACACTTTGTTTATTCATACCTTAAGTGATTTGGATGTATAGTGAATATTTATCACTAAATACTTGTTTACATCATAATTTTTAGCTCAATAGGTTTACGTTTTGTGACTATCAAAACATAGATATATCGATAAATGTTAATAATGTTTTTAGGCATTATTTATATCAACACCTACATTTCCTTCTCTGAGAAAGGCTTCAGCTATATGGAAACACACACCCTCCATGATGACCATCCATTCCTCCTGTGGTGATGTATTGAGAGGACCAAGAAGGTTCATCTTTCACACCTCTCTATTCCTCTCATCATACACCACCCTCCTAGATCACTTACCCTCCACAGTGCACAACCCTTCCTTATGGTACATCTCTCCAAATTAGACCTCCATCTTTTCACCATTTACTCGCATGCTTCCTCCCAAGGCCAAACATGTTAGCATATAGGTACTAAGATGGTACAGTCACACCAGAGAGACTCCAAGGTACAAGGTATTGACCTCACTGTAGTGCTCTGCATAATCTCTGATCTTATGATACCATTCATAGTTAATCAGAGATGGTTTAATGATCGAATATGTAATTCAGAAGATTCACTGCTCTTATCCAGCTTGTTCCAAACATTCCATTCTCTAGTAAGCTTTTATTGTGAAAACTTTTTAGCTTGACTGTTCTTCACACCAATCTTCCATTACTGTTTCATTACCTTTCTCATTGATGTTCATAGGTACATGCCACTGGTTGTAAACCATAACTACCATTGGTGACCTTTTTACATTTAAACTTGCCAATCTCATCCTGACATGATGAACAACTGTTTTAAGAATTTCTTGACAGCTTTTCTTTTCATCACTGAACACTCTTTTATTCCTTTCATTCCAAATAAAGTATATGCATGCTGCAAATACTAATCTTCTCAATATACTCATAATTGAGTTGTTACAAGGCATACTGACCATCTTATTTAGAATGTTGTCCCAATTTCCATCCCAGTGTTCTTTGTTAATCATTTTCTTCATAGCATTCCAAATCTTTGCAGAGAATGAACATTCAAAGAATAGATGCTCATGTGAATCAGGACACAAATTACACAGGGGACATGAAGCTTGTCTTTCAGGATACCATTTCAATAGTCTATCCTGAGTAGACAATCTTCCCAAAATGGCTAGCCACACTATAAAAGAGTGTTTGGGTGTACACTGAGAGAACCATATTACATCACACCATGGCATAATTGCATTGTTAACCCTCCAATCCTTCCAAGCTTTATTGGTGGAAAAGTTACATTTATCTCCATTGGCACTGACCCAAGAAGTTCTACCCTTAGAATCTTGAATCATGAATTCTTTAGCTTTGTCTCTTAAAGATAACAAATTCTTCCATCCACTGCTAGTATTACTGCCATTTTGAGCATCCCAAATTGTACCACCTTTCAGCCTAATTACATTAATACATTTCACCCATAAAGATTCTTTGTTGCTTGCTATATTCCATAAATGCTTCACCATCAAAACCTCATTCCATTCACCCAAGTCTTTGATTCCTAAACCACCTTCCTTTTTAGGTTTACATATTTGTTTCCATGCTACTTTATCTTTCCTTTTTGATAGATTACCTTGACACCATAGGAATCCTTTCAGCAGCTTGTCAATTTCTTTCACAATGGCTTTAGGTAACAAAAATACTGAGGCCCAATACACTTGCATAGAAGCTAAAACTGATGCTATTAGTTGTAACCTTCCAGCATAGGACAACATTCTACTTTTCCAGTTATTAACTTTACTTCTGACTTTATCAATAAGACACTTACAATCATTGAAGCCAATTTGCTTTGTGATTAATGGGACTCCTAAGTAATTAACTGGAAGCTTACCAATTTTAAATGGAAGAATGGATAGGATAGCTTGTTGTGATTGTTCATCAACATTCCCAAAGAATACTGTACTCTTACCCAAATTTGGCTTGAGACCAGAGATTTCACTGAACTCTTCCAATGCATCTTTAACCACACTAGCAGATTTGATATCTCCATGACACAATACAAGAAGTTCATGAGCAAAGCAGAGGTGAGAAATCTTCAATTGTTTACACCCCCTGTGATACTTAAAGCCTTTATCACTACTAATATGTTTCTGGAGCATTTGTGTAAAAATTTCCATAACAAGAGTGAAAATATAAGGTGACATTGGGTCACCTTGTCTCAGACCTCTACCCCCTTGAATAGCCATGTCTTTCTCCATTAATGCATATAGTGAAAGCAGAAGTTCTTAAACACATCATAATCCATTGGATCATCTTCTCAAGAAACTCAAATAGACCCAACACCTTTTCAAGGAAGTCCCAATTCACTGTGTCATAAGCCTTCTGGATGTCAATCTTTATTGCCATTCTTTTAGCCCTAGTTTTCCAACTATACCCTCTTAGGAGCTCCTGAGTGAGGAGAATATTGTCAGTAATCTGCCTATTGGGAACAAAAGCACTTTGACTAGGGCTTATGATCTTGCACAGAGCATTCTTGATCCTATTAGTGATGATTTTACTTATAATCTTGTAAGTAACATTACAACATGCTATAGGTCTATACTCAGAAACTTTCATAGGGGTAGCAATCTTAGGAACCAAAGTAATCAGAGTAGCATTCACCTCCCCAAGCATTTTACCCTTTATGAAGAATTCCTTGACCGCTTCACATACATCTTTTCCCACTATTTCCCATGACTTTTTGTAGAATTTGACAGTGTATCCATCTGGTCCAGGTGCTTTGTTATCATTTATATCAAATAGGGCCTCTTTAATCTCTTTATCACTAACAGGGGTAATCATCTTGGCAGCATCTTCAAGTGTAACTTTAGTTATAGAGTTTAGAGTGTGATGGTTGAAATCTTGAACAGGCCTGGCTTTACCTAAGAAATCTTCAAAGTGTCTTACAAATTGTTCAGCAACTGCATTACCTTCCACTCTATCCCCTTGTTCACTGCATATAGTTTGTATTTTGTTTCTATGACTCCTCCCCTTCACTACTGCATGAAAGAATTTGCTATTTCTGTCACCATCACTCAACCACTCTATTTTAGCTTGTTGGAATAGAAGCTTTTCTTCATCTTGAATTGCACACTTATACTGCTTAAGGATATCAGCTTCTTCTTCTTTTAGTTTAGCATTACGAGGGTCTTTATCCACATCTAAATTGTATTGCTTGCAGTTTTTCTTTCCGTTTTTTCACATTCTCATGAAGATTTCCATGCTTCCAATTCAGTTGTTTCATATGATACTTCAATGCTTTCAGTTTCTTGACCAACTTATACATTCTACATCCATCAATGTCAATATTCCACTCTTTTTCAACAATCACTTTAAATTCAGGCTTGTCAACAATGTAGTTCACAAATCTAAAAGCTCTTTTCTTTTTCTTCGTTGTATCAAGGAGAATAAGCACAACAGGGCAATGATGAGATGTAAGGTGAGGTAAGAACACTGCATTTGAGTTATTGAATTTATCCAGGAAGCTAATATTACATAGAACTCTATCAATCTTCTTGAGGATACCATTACTTGGGTTTAATCTGCTTTGAATCCAAGTGAAATGTGTTCCTGAGCTATTCATATCTTCAACTTCAATAGCGTTTAAACATTCTTGAAACTCAATCATGTCAGGTGTCATGTTTGATCTCCTTCTGAATGATCATCAGTATTAAGGCTTACATTCCAGTCTCCCATTAGAACCCATGGATCATCATTAATCAAGCTTTTATATCTAATCAAATTCCTCCACAATTCTCTCCTTTCTCTACCTGTATTAGCTGCATATACAAAACAGCAAAAGAATTTTGTTTTGCTGTTAGATATTTCAATAACACAAAGCATTGGCTGGCTACTAGAATGTACCAACATCACATGAACATCATCAGGGTTCCACCCAACAATAATTCTGCAGCCTCTTGTACTTCCTTGACTATTGCTGATATAAGGCCATCTTCCAAATACAATGTCACATGCTTTTGCTAATTGTGCAGGCTTGAGATGTGTTTCTAAAGTAGCACACACACTAAGTTTTTTTTCACTAATGAAATTCCTCACTTCTTTTTTCATTTCTTTGTTACAAATACCTCTCACATTCCAGGCTGCTATTTTCAATTCTGCCATTTGATTCATACTTATTATTTGTTTTCTTTGGTTAGAAAGTCATTTGCCAACCCATTTAGTACATTCTCAGCCATACTCTTTGCTATACCGTTAGTTTCCTCATACACATCTTCTATATCATGATTCTCCTCAGTCCACTTTTCATCCCATTTTTCTTTGTAGTAAACCTGCATTTCAGTATTCCATTTCACAAATTCCTTATCACTTAGCTTCCTTTGATAGTCAACAAACTTGTCTACAATAATTTTGTCTTCTTGAGTCAGACCTTTATCACTAAACTCCTCCAAATCCTCCAGAACCGAGTATTTATTAGCACTCCTCTTCAATGTTTCCATATCTTCTTTACTGATACTCCAACTTTTACTTGGGCTGGATGTAGCATTAGACCTAGTAGTTAGATCTTTTTGTTTGTTGCCTTCATTAGATTTAACTCCTATATCAGCCTTTTCCTTATCTCCATCTAGTGTATTCTTTTCCACTGGTCTAAATTCATATTGTGGCCTTTTTCTTCTATTACCATTTTGCATCTTATTATGTCCATTATCTTGTTTAGTACCTTTCTTTTGCCCATTGACCTCATTGGTTTTGGTTTGCTTATCCATGTTTTCTCTGTTTTTCCCATTACCTCTGTCATTATGCAATTCAACAGCACTACCACCATTTACATTCTTCTTTAACCCACATGTAGCCTCAACATACCCAAAAACAGCACACTTGTTGCAAACTGCAGGTCTCCATGTGTATTCTACATCCACAAACCTCACACATTCCTCCTTTTTGTCACCATTTCTGTAGCAGACTTCCACATTCTTCTTAAACTTTTTAGTAGCATCCACCTCTATTAATTCTCTAGCATAACCAACTCTACCAGTCCCTTCATAACACATATTAGCAGTTGTCTTATCCATTATTAGAGGTTTACCAATACAACTTGCAATAGCACTTATGCCTTTTGCAGTCCAAGCAATCAGTGGTATATTATAAAGTTTGATCCATAAAGGTAATTGTTGATACAAAAGTTGGGCGTTCCTAGTTTGGGCTCTTGCTCTTGTACCAATTAGCTCTTAATGCTTGAAACCTGCGCACTAACAAAGTAAACAAACACTGTTAGGCTTATCGTGGGATTGTTTCCCACGATTATCCTCCGGCGTGAGAGTAAGTAATCGGTTTAGGGTTATATTGAAGAGTTAGGGTTTTGTAAATCGTACCTTTAACGAGAATTATATCATTATATATATAGGCGCAGAATCATTGTAGGTTTCGTGCTCCTTACTCTTCGCACACATGGTGCTTATCCGGTCCAAGGATCTTTATCCGTAAATAGAAGATCCTTATCTAGACCATAAATAGTTTGGTTGGGTTTGGGCCTACGTGAGTCCAACCCATTGGTAGTGCGGCCCAAATCATTGTCATGATAGCCCACTCGTGGTGGGTTTGGGCTTTAGTAATGTTTATCATTTGGGCTTGTGGCCCAAATATAGACTATACGTCATCATGTCCCCCCAGTCTAGTGTGCGCGGCTCATAGCCGCGGATGCTAGACTAGTGAAAGCAGCGGTAAGTGTGGCGGGAAAAAATTACCGCCCAATATTAGGAACCATGTATCTAGTCCAAACTATCTCAAAAAATGCCTCGGGAAACGGGGAGTGTGTCCACGTATTCTTCGGGAGATGTGAAAAAGTACATGTACCTTCTCATATTCTAGCCACACGATTATATTAGTGGAATCCACGTGGCGACCTTTCTAGGGTTTTTGTATCCTTATATAAATCACCGCCTCCTCTTTTTACTGAAAACATCACAGTAAAAACCTTCTTCCGCCATTTTCAAACTTTTTCAAAGCTTCTTTAAGAGATCAACTGTTTTATTAGGTAACCGCGAGTACGCGCCTTAGCTAGTATTGTCATTCCTTAGAAATGGTTCGTCAATTAGAAGAGTTTATTTCTGAAATGGACGAGGATGAACTTCGTCAGTTCTCCTCTGATTATTTCATTCCCCTGGATGTGCATCCGGTAGTACTGGAGGCAAACGCGTGTATCGCGGATTTTCCTGAGGGAAAAATAGAGTTATATACGCGCTTTTTTGAGTACGCGAACCAGCGCGTACCTATATCCTTATTCTTGAGTAATGTGCTCAACTTCTACCATCTTCATATTTCTCAGCTGCACTGTATAGGTGCGGCAAAAATATCAAATTTTGAAATAAACTGCCGTTTGCTTGCAGTCAACCCTACCCTTAATCTATTCCGTGCATTTTACCACACAACGTGGTCGCATGGGTGGGTATCTTTTGCGAAGCGCTCTGGGCGCCTTCAGTGTTATACAGACAAGGTAGATTCCCTTAGGGATTGGAGGAAAATTTTTCTGGGTAGATGATATAGTGTTTCCATCACCGTTTGAGTTTTATACTCAAGGGATGCTGCCAAGGGATGAGCGCCCTTTACCTGGTTCGTATAGCGCGGAGGATGCGGATACGATTGATGCTAACCGCATCCCCATTAACTCCTATCCTGAGGAGTTTTTGGTTCATGTGGGGCTTAGTCGGAACTATTTCCATGGTTCTGACGAGGTTCCAACATTCCTCGACGAGAGCGGCCGGGGTGGGTGCTTGTCCTTTTTTACCTTCGCTTCGATAATGTAAGCGCTCATTTTATATGTAATTTCAATAACTGATTTGTTTTTGTTATTTGTTCATATGTTGCGCAGAAATGGACTGGTTTGCCGTAGTAAAGCTGGAGAAGCCTAAGCAAGTGACAGTGGGGGTGCGCCCTCTTAGGGAAGGTGAGGAGCCAGTTTTAGAAGCTATTGCGGGGCACACAACGGTGTTAGAGCAAGATGAGCCTGAGAATTCTCCTCCCGCAGCTGCGCTTGTTACTCCTGTGCAGAGTGTTCCTCCTTCTGGGGAGCAGTCTCCCGTGGTAAAGGAGATCCCGGAGCCTGAGGGAAGTGCGCAGGGTGTAAAGCGGAAGGGAGCGTCTGGTGGTTATGGTGCTGGTACTTCCAAGAGGAGGCGCCATCTCATTGCTGAAGAAGAATCTTCCGCAGAGGATGACATGTCCACTACTGGCGCGGATAAGGATATTTCTAAGTCTTCTCCCTTTTTGTAAGTGATGATCACATTTATGTTTCTTTACTTGTTGTACTATGCCATGACCTTCTTCCTTTGCTTGTAGTGACCATGCTGCAAAGGGTGATGCTGCATTTTTGGAAGGCTTCGCACCACCTCAGGATGCTAACGTGGAGGAGACGTTGAAGGTAGCTGAGGAGATGTCTGCGCAACAGTCGATGGAGGAGCTAGCTGCTGCTGCTGAGAGTCATACTGAGTTGGTTACTCAGCTGAAGACGCGTTATGTTGGTGAAGGTAGTATTCTCGCTTAGAAAGATGAGGAGATTGCCTTGCTCAGGGCGCAGTTAGCAGATGCGCGAGCAGAGGTAGAGGCTGTCGCTGCGCATGCTAAGAAGGTTACCGATGAGAAGCTGTCTGTGATGGCTGAGTTGAAGCACGAACGCGGGGAGCTTCATCAGTTCAGGTCTAACTTATCCTGGGGGATTAAGTACCTTAAAGAGAAGAAGGCTGAGCACTTCGGCCATATTGATGACCTTCGCGCTCAAGTGGAGAATGCTCTGAAGGTGCAGGAGGGCAAGCTGCGCAAGCTGAGTATAGAATATGATGAGGAGTTATATCCTCATCTCATGTCTACGATCGCTGAGCGCAGGTATGTGTTGTCTATTCTGCAATTTTTACTTACTATATGTATTAATGCTCCTTTTTCCTTCTAATGCATCTATTGTTGCTTGTGTAGGTGGTTGATCAGCCATGGTTTGCGCCTAGCTGCTATGGGCACGTTGGAGTCCCCGGAGGTGTTGGAGGCCTTTGGGAAGGTTAGAGTGCGTCGTGGAGCGTGGCAGGGCGCAGGCTGTGGAGGAACTCCATTAGGCCAAAATGCTGACAGTGTCACTTGCTGAAGTGCCTCGTTATAAGGCGGATGCCTATGATGAGCTCGTGAAGGCAATGGAGGGGATGAAGTTCTTTGAGCTTCCACATATTGCGCGGCTAGAGCGCGACCAGGATTACCCCATAAAGCTGATCATGGAGGGGTTAACCCTTGGGAGGCACATCTTGGAGGATGCAGAGGCTCAACTTGACTTTATCTTGAAGCCTGATGAGTCGCAATTGCAAGTTCCGGTCTTTGCACAGCCGCGTGATATTCTTAACCCCTTCTCCCTTGAGAAGGAGGTCCCTCTAAAGGAGGTCTTAGAGGCTCATGTGGAGAGGGCGGCAAAGAAGAAGGGTGTGAAGGGGAAAGCCATCCTTTGTGGTGTAGGTGCTGAGCATATCCCTAGATCAGATAGAGTCTCAGTCAGCGTGGCGACCGTGTTGCCTAAGGATGCATTACTGTTGAGGAGACTCCAAGAGGCTGGGAGCTCTGATGACCAAGAGCGTAGCCCTGAGCGGTGTCATAGCATGTAGATATACATGGACTGTTGTAACTTGTAAATGTACGGTTCTTATAAATAACAACTTATATCTTTTGTTCATGTGCTATGTTACTTGTACTTAGATTGTTATCCTTTGTGTAAAAGATCAACTAAGAGTCAAATTGAAACCGTGACATACTCATATTAAGTGCGTAACTTTAAAAACAAATCATAAGTATGAAGATTATTTTGCAAAGACTTTTATCAAATGACCAAGAGTCTTGGCTCGTAAATTGCTAAGCATGTACGGTGTACGTGATATTGCCCATCCTTCGTGGAACGCGCATGGAAACTTACTTCAACGTCTTGAAGGTAAGGCGCATAGCAAGGATGCGTGATCCAGTGTTGATGGGTTTGCAACCCTCTTACTCAACGAGTTAGTTAGTAGGTTTACTCATCCTTTCTGCCATCGTAGGTCTTAAGAAGTGCATGCACGCCATGTAGGCAAAATATAAAATAACAATATTGAAACATAATAAAAATGTGCGCAATAAAGTTAAGTGTGTTATGGAGTTAGCTAGAAACCACAACGTTTTATTAATACTTGCAAGTTTTTGGAAGATAAAAGACAATTCCTAAAAAAAAAAATAATAAAAAATAAAAAATCAAAGACCGACATTTATTGGGCACGTACTAAAATGCAAGGTTGTCTGTTTGTGGGCCGTGGCCTTTCCTAAAGATAGCATCTCTTTAGATTGCAGATATTCCAAGTGCGTGCTGATGCGTAGGGATTGCACCAGGCTTTACCTCTCAAGGGATCTTGAGAAGCTTACAACCCCCACCAGGCAGTGTACCTGATCGATGTAGTATAGTATAATGACAAGTACCGGGGGATTGATCGTTCAGCTAGGAATAGTGTCGCTAGGATTAGAAAACCTAAATACAAGTTCTAGAGATGAGAGATGATTCTTTTTGTATTTTTATATTTTTTAGAAAGCAAGTAAATATCTCGGGTTTGAAGGATTTGGGCGGAATTAGTTGCTAGTCAACTAACCCAATACTAAGATGCAATCAAAATAAAATACTAAAAATGAAAATAAAACTAAATTAAACTAAGGTTGTGAGCAATAAGTGGAGAAATGTGTTTACTTAGATTTCACTACTCCCTAGATATCTTTTACACGTTAATTACTTGTTATAGTTGCGTGGATGACGGATTGTATTCCTTAATACCATTCATGGGGTGGCGTACTTACTTCCCCAATCCTATGAGTGCCTACTTCACTCCTATGTCGAGCCGGCTAAGAAGCTCCTAACATGGGATCATTAAAATTTACTCATGCATTAAATACAACCAATAAAACCTAGTACATATCGGTTCATGCTTCCTAAGACGTTCAAGCATGTTACCATTTGGAGATCTGCCAGTTTTCTTAAGCCTAACATTGAAATCATTCATCCAATACAACCATAAACAAGTAATCAACACATAATCAACATCTAGGTTTCATTAGATCTAAGCAAACACAAGATAAATCTAGCTTAGCATGGTGGAATCAAGACAAGCACAAGATATAGACAACCAACACATAGACATATTGATTGAATTAAAAGAATATTTATCTCAATAACACATGTAAGGGTTCAAGGGCTGAAAACCCTTGAAAAAGCTGTAAAATACGTATATGGTTTGGCCTTAGGGTTTCTCCAAACTTCTTCCTTTAATAAATGAAAATTAGAAAACTATATATGGATAATAGAGGCTGACGGCGTCAAGAACAACCTTGTGACGCCGTCATCTCGCCGCCAAAATAATTCTCGGACTGCCTTGATCTACATCTGACACCGTCATGTATTCCATTTTTCCAGGCCGTCACACATTTAATTCTTGACGCTTTTCTTTGTGACGCCTTCATTTCTGTACTGGGTCGTCATGATCTTTACTCTTGACGCCGTCAGGATAGTACTCTTGACGCCGTCACACACTGTTCCTAGCTTGGAAAATTAAGTCTTTGGTGTTTTCTTCACTTTTATGCTCCAAAAATGTCTGAATTGCTTCCTTTTCCAGATTTCACTCCCAAAGTACCTAAAATCACAAAAGGAACGATTTAGGGCAATATTTGATCAAATAAATTCAATTCCGAGCTTAAATGACCCCCTAAAAGTGGTTCATTTTTCGCCTCATCACGTGCCAGCTCGTGGCCTTCCATGTCGCGCAGCTTGTATGTACCACTACCTAGTGCATCCGTGACCTCATAGGGTCCTTCCCATTTGGGTCCAAGCTTGCCCGTGTCCTCTGCGTGGCTTGCATCATTAGCGCGGTATACAAAGTCTCCTGGCCTAAAAGAAGTGTGTTTGACCTTTGCATCATAGTACTTCTTCATCTTTGCTTTAGCCTTCGCTTCGCGTATAGCTACGCGTTCACGCCTTTCTTCCAGCAAGTCCAAGTCTATGCGCCGCTCCTTGTCATTTGTTGTGACATTTATTTCCGTTGTACGTATAGTTGGCATTCCAATTTTGGCTGGTATGACGGCTTCTGTCCCATAGACAAGAGAAAATGGTGTGTCTCCGGTACTGGTTTTGATTGTCGTGTGGTGCGCCCATAAAACATGTGACAATTCGTCCACCCATTTTCCTTGGTGTCTGTCAAGACGCGCTTTTATTCCTTCGCCTAGACTGCGGTTCGCGCGTTCAACCAAGCCATTGGTTTGTGGGTGTTTCACTAAAGCGAAGTGTTGTGTGATGTTCAGTTGCGCGCACCAATCTTTGAATGGGTTATCGCAGAATTGTTTTCCATTGTCTGAAATAATTTCCCCAGGTAGTCCGAAGCGGCACACAATGTTGTCCCACACGAACCGTTTTACCTGGTTTCCAGTGATGCTCACCACTGCTTTTGCCTCAATCCACTTGGTAAAATAGTCGATGGCTACGATGAGGAATTTTAGCCCTCCCGCTGCAACTGGGAAAGGGCCTGCGATGTCGATGCCCCATTTATAGAATGGCCATGGTGAGGTGATGGGGGTTAACTCTTGTTGTGGTCGGCGCGGAATTGGCCTGTGGACTTGGCAATTACTACATTTCTTTATCATATCCCGCGCGTCGCGGTGCATAGTAGGCCAATAATATCCTGATTGCAGGGCGCGCGTCACTACGGACCGTGGTCCCGAGTGCATGCTGCATGATCCAGCGTGAATTTCTCGGAGTACATAATCTGCTTGAAGAGGCCCAACGCATCGGAGCCAAGGTTGTAGGAATGAACGTCGATATAGGATGCCATCTCGGAGTTTAAATCTCTGCGCTGTGCGCCGCACCCCTCGAGCGTCCTTCTGATCTTGTGGTAAGATTCCTTTGCTTATAAATTCAATGATAGGTGTCATCCACGTGGGATCCTGTTCCTCTATCACTGTGGATACTTCCATTTCCAAGATTGATTTAGTTTTTAGAGTTTCTACCAATACCTGTTTTGATAGGTGCGCAAAGCTTGTGGATGCGATCTTGCTAAGCGCGTCAGCTTTCCTGTTGTCTCCTCTAGGTACTTGTTTGATTGTGAACTTATCAAATCTCTAAATTAAAGACTTGGTTTTTTCAAGGTATTGGATCATGTGTTCATCCTTGGCTTCATATTCACCTAGCACGTGGTTAGCTACTAGCCTGGAATCCACATTTGCCTCTAGGTTGCGTACACCCATTTGAATTGCAATACGCAGTCCAGCGAGTAGGGCTTCGTATTCTGCCTCATTGTTTGTGGTTGTGAATTCGAAGCGTAGTGCATAGGTGAATTCTACCCCATCTGGATTAGTAAGGATAAGGTCTGCGCCTGATCCATCCATGCATGAGGATCCGTCTGTGAATAGAACCCATGGTTCTTGTAACTCTGTCTTGTCTGTTGAAGGTGGAGTATCGGTATCAGGCTTTTTCAACAGTAAAGTCAGCTAATATCTACCCCTTGATTGCAGTGCGTGGTCTATACGAGATGCTATACTCACTCAACAACACACTCCATTTTTTAGCCGTCCTGATGCGTCAGGTTTAGAGATAACTTGTTTGATGGGCTGGTCCGTGATTACAACTATTGGGTGCGCCTGAAAGTATCTGCGCAGTCTTTTAGCTGCGAATACTAGAGCTAGGACCAGCTTTTCCATAGCGCTGTAGTTAGTTTCTGTCTTTTTTAGTGCCTTGCTTACAAAGTATATGGGGGTTTGAATGGAGTTCCTATCTGTCAATAATACTGCGCTAACTGCTCCATGGGTTGCAGATAAGTACATGATCAACTCTTCCCCTGGTCGCGGTGCAACAAGTTTGGGAAGTGATGCAAGGTGCTGTTTTAGTTGTTGGAAGGCTTCTTCTGCCTCCTCAGTCCAACGAAAATCTCCCTTTTTTGTGCACTTCGTGAGTGTTTTAAAGAGAGGGAGTGATTTGTCTGCTGACTTGGATAAAAAAACGGTTTAGCCCAGCTAGCTTTCCGTTTAATGACTGGACTTCTTTCAATGTGCGCGGTGAGGGAAGATCGATGACAGCTTTTGTCTTTTTTGGACAAGGCTTGATGCCATCAGGTTCTATTAAATACCCAAGGAACATGCCTTCTGTCGTGCCAAATGTGCACTTCTTGGGATTTAACTTCATGTTTATTTTTTCCAATGTTTTGAACGTTTCCTCAATGTCGTGCACCAATTCTTCCTCTGTGTGACTCTTTATGACAAGGTCATCAACGTAAACTTCCAAGTTGCGACCTACTTGTTTTTCAAAAGCCATGTCCATCAATCGCTGGTATGTTGCGCCTGCGTTCTTTAGACCAAAAGGCATTTTTATGTAGCAATATACCCCTTGACTTGTGTGGAAGGCTGTTTTTTCTTCATCCTTCTCTGCCATCTAAATTTGATGGTACCCTTTGTATGCATCTACGAAGCATTTAAAGGGATATCCGCATAGGGATTCTATCTTCCAGTCAATTTCTGATAGCGGGTAGCAGTCTTGTGGACATGCTTTATTAAGATCAGTGAAGTCTACGCACATTCTCCAACTGCCATCACTCTTTTTTACCATTACTGGGTTGGAGAGCCAGTCGTGGTAGTAGACTTCCCGCATGATGCCTGCGTCTACCAGTTTGTGCACTTATTCCAAGATGGCTTTTGCGCGATCAGGAGCTTGGCCGCGCTTTTTCTGTCGTATTGGGGGAAATCCTTGTCGGATTTGTAGCTTGTGCTCCGTAATAGAGCGTGGTACTCCGGTCATGTGCTTTGGTTCCCACGCAAAGATACTTAGATTCTTTTGTAAGAGTGCGCACACAGCTGCTTTACCTTTGTCAGATAGAGATCCTCCAATCGATATTTGTTGATCTGGGTAATCATGGTGAATGGCAACCTTTAGGTTTGGTATTTTTACTGCGCGCTGTTCTGGAACATTCTCCACCTCATTGGTTACCATGTTGCATTCTTTAGGCGGCACCGTAGTATTGTAGAGGGTGACAATCCCTCCTTCTACTGGAAATTTGAGCATCCCATGTGCTGTGGACGGTACAGCGCGCATGGATGATATTCCAGGTCTCCCAATGATGCCGTTGTACGGTGAAGGAGATTTGATTACCATGAAGTTTATCCACGTTGCTGTAGAGTGTTGTTCATTGCCCACAAATACAAGTAAGCGTAATTGCCCCATAGGCCATATCTTTTCTCCTGTGAAGCCAGTCAGCGACATCGTGGCCGGTATTAACTGACTTTGTATCTCAGGTCGTAGCCTTTTAAAGCAGTGTTCATACAGAATATCTGCGGATGCTCCTCCATTGATATACATGCGGTGAATATCGTGTCCCTCAGTATGTATCTCAATGGTTAGTGGCTCTATTACTGTGTTGTCCGTAGCTAGGGTGGGGAAGGATATCTCATTCTCTGAAGAGAATTTTTGGCTGACTTTTTGCTTTGTTTTGCGCTACCATGACTGTATCATGTAGATGATGTTCGCTTTATCTTTGGAAGGTTCTTTTTTACCTCCATTCTTTTGTTTGTCCTTCCCTTCTTTAATGTTCTTAACGAGGTGATCCATTCTACCCTCCTTTACTAATTTGTCAATTAGTTTTCATAGCTGGACACACTCGTTGGTGGTATGGCCCTTTTGTCCATGGTATTCGCAGTATCCGTTCCCTATACGCTTGTCCTCTGGGGTGCGCATTGGTGGGGGTTTTGGGAAGTTTGCATCTTCTGTTACAAATATTTCCCTCGGAGTCTTTGTGAGGGGGGTATACTTGTCATTATCTCGTCTACTTCCCTAACTGCGATAATTTTTGCTGCGATTGCTGCTCTGGTCATTGGTTGTCTCCTAGGTTGTTCTTGCTACCTATAATTTGAGTAGCCTTTTTTACTGTCCGCAGTGACTGCTTCTCCTTGGATGAAGGATCTTGTACGCTTCATTAGTTCATCGAAGGTTTGGGGAACCTTGTCGTTTAACTTCCTAATGAGTTCTGGGTTATTAATCCCATTCATGAACCCTGAAATTTTTAGGACTTCGGGACACGCCTTGACATGTATACATTCATCTTTGAAGCGTTCCATGTAATCACTGGTTGATTCCCCTTGGCGCTGTTTTACTCTGGCTAATTCGACAGGGTTTTTAGCGCACTTCTTTCTTTGGGTGAAGTTTAAGCAAAATGCTTTTCGCAACTCTTCAAACCCGTTTATGCTCCTACGTGGAAGCTTGCTAAAGCAAGTGCGCGCGTTCCTGACTAATGTGGAGTTAAACATATGACACCACACAGGTTGTGGCCAATTTTCGATAGTAGCAGCGGATTTGAAAATTTTTAGGTGGTAATCAGGATCACCCGTTCTATCATATGTTTTAACATTAGTGGGCATGCGCCTTTTCTTACGATCAGAGTAATCGCTAATGCGTCGTGTAAATGCATCAACTTTCTGACGACGCCAAGGAAGAGATATGTCTTCGTCCTCTTCCTCGCGGCGTCTTCCTTTGGGCTTCCAGTGTCCTGTCTCTTTGTTCTCGTTGTCCGAGGAGTCACTGGAGGAGAAGTTATCTCTTTTGTGGCGCTTGCGCCGGTTTTGCTCAGAGGAAGAGCGTGAGGAGCTTTCACTTGGGAAGTTCTCCTTCCTAACCTGTCGTGAATTCTTCGGCTCCCAGACTTGGAAGAGCCTTCGCTGGGTGAATGTTGACGTCCAAGTCTATCTTGCATCCTTCGACTACCAAGTCTGGAGTGAACATTGGTGCGCCTCTCGCCATCTTCGTATTCCTCCGAGTATTGTGAGTCAGATGTTGTACCAAGTATATCATGGATATTGGTACGTCTTTCGTTATTTTCACGCCCCCTCTTTGGTAGCGCGGTGGTGAAGTTTTGCGTTCAGGACCAAAGTTGAGCCGGGCTTGTAGGCTCATAGTTGACCTTCTCCTTTTTTCTTCTTGCATGAGGGCGGTTAGGGTTTCGTAATTTTAGGATACAAAATTACTTAAGGTTAAATCAGGCGCGTCCTCATCCGCTGCAAGAATTTCTGCCTCAACATTAGGCGCCCTATCTAGATTAGGTGCGCCAGGTGGCACAATGTTGTCCACTGTAGGTGTCGTTTGGTGGGGAGTATTGAAGAGGGTGCGCTGAAGTTCTTCAATGCTTGGGACCACCGTGGTGGTTTAAGTAGTTCTTATAGGCAATTCTACCGCTGGGAGAGGTAGGGTTGGTCCCGCTTCTTGGTGACCAAGCGCACTGGTTGTTCCCGAGGCATGCCTAGAGGTCGAGTCTCGAGGGTTCTTCCTCTGGGGGTCACCACGTGTTTTTTCCAATTGCGGAGTCTGCTGGATTGAGTTTTTGTTCTTCGTCATTCTAGTTCTAAGTTCTTAGTGTAGGGTCCCACGGATGGCGCCACTTGTTGATACAAAAGTTGGGCGTTCCTAGTTTGGGCTCTTGCTCTTGTACCAATTAGCTCTTAATGCTTGAAACCTGCGAACTAAGAAAGTAAACAAACACCGTTAGGCTTATCGTGGGATTGTTTCCCACGATTATCCTCCGGCGTGAGAGTAAGTAATCGGTTTAGGGTTATATTGAAGAGTTAGGGTTTTGTAAATCGTACCTTTAACGAGAATTATATCGTTCTATATATAGGCGCAAAATCCTTGTAGGTTTCGTGCTCCTTACTCTTCGCACACATGGTGCTTATCCGGTCCAAGGATCTTTATCCGTAAATAGAAGATCCTTATCTAGACCATAAATAGTTTGGTTGGGTTTGGGCCTACGTGAGTCCAACCCATTGGTAGTGCGGCCCAAATCATTGTCATGATAGCCCACTCGTGGTCGGTTTGGGCTTTAGTAATGTTTATCATTTGGGCTTGTGGCCCAAATATAGACTATACGTCATCAGTAATGTTTTCATCTCATTCTTAACCAAATTCACACTACTGTCCCATTTTTTTAACAAATAATGGTTTATTGTTCACCATCCATTGTCCACTCTCTAGGATTTGATCCATACCTGTATCATCCTTAAACTTGAATAGGTACCACTCACCCTGAGAAACTATATCAAGTAGCCCAAATTTTCCCCACATTCTCCTCAGGTTGTACCTAATTTCAGCATAAGGCATTCTATACCCTACAAAGTGTCCACACAAAGTATTTTTCCATTTCTCACATCCTTCCTTGACAATCTCATCATCAATAATAACAAATTCTTTGCCATCTTTCATAGCTAAAGGTATTAGTTCAAGTTTGTTATCAAGCTCACAATTACCACTCATAACAGTACTAGCAAATGACTTATATACCTAAGTAGTATTTTGTGGAGCACTTTCATCAGCAATGTTGCTCACATTGTTGTTTTCTGATGTTCCTTGATTATTACCAATACCTTCACTTCCATTTTCAGTCCTTCCATTCTCCTCATGACCTTCACAAGTGTTATCAGCTTCTTTGTTAGCATCATCATTACTCACATTTTGTATCCTCCCTTGATCAACACTTCTCTCCTCAATACTTCCATTACCTACATTAACACCTTTCCTCTTAACAGATTCTTGCAGTGTAGGAAAATCAATAGCATCCAAACACCCCTTTTCTCCCAAGGTACCTCTATCACCAGAATCCAAACACTCCACATCCTTCATTAGACAATTATTACCCTCATTTGAGTTACTGCAGTTACTAGCCCTATCTTCACCCTTTTTCCCCACATTTTTTCCAATTCTAGACTCATCCTTCTTAGTATCAGTTTTATTATTCTTCATTGCCTCATAATCAATATCCTTAAGTCTATTAGGTAATTTGGGTTTTCGTTTAGAAGCTCGTCCTCTCGTAGACATGATTAGACACAACAGATCACTTCAAAATAGTTCAAATTGACTCACAATAGATCGAATTACAATGATACAATGATTAATTGATCAGATATGAAAATTAGGTTTTGGCGCCTAAATTGAAAAAAATACAAAACAAGTGAAATTTTGGGGAAAATAACACCAATCGATGCGGAATTGAATTCTGAGTTGATTGCTCGGTTTAGATTTTGGAAATACGTAAAGAAATAGAGATCAAATCAAGGATTTAGAGGCTTTTTTTTTTTTTTTTTTTTTTTTTTTTTTTTTTAATGGTGGAAATATGGATGGAAGTTAGTTAGAGGAGAGAGAAAACCCCTAATTATATAAAATTCCAATTTAATAGTTATTTATTCACCAAAACTATTCCTTTTATTTTTGCTTATAACATGTCATGAGGGTTAGTAATATGTCGAGTCACATTTCCAAATCAATCTCACGGCTATAAGCCGTGTCAATTAATCAACAAGTTCAAAGAACCACAAAGTCCAAATAATAGTCAAATTTGAGTACGTCGAGGTCACACCGAGACCACAAGGTCTCGGCTAACACCTGTAAGCCATAACATCACGTTTTCCATCCAAGTTGAGTATCCACAAATAATCAATTCATCACAATCCAACTCTCGGCCAAATCTAAACCTACGACTCGAGTTCAAAAGTCTCAATTAACCAAAATAATCACAATAATGCCATAACCATTC
This sequence comes from Artemisia argyi, assembly GCA_030686995.1. Classification (NCBI taxonomy): domain Eukaryota; kingdom Viridiplantae; phylum Streptophyta; class Magnoliopsida; order Asterales; family Asteraceae; genus Artemisia; species Artemisia argyi. The sequence continues at coordinate 173,189,608 of CM060682.1, read as the reverse complement.
AGACCAATATATTAACCCCGCCGAGACCAAGAGGTCTCGGCTATGAACCCAAGTCGTTAGTAAACAAACCAAACGGACCAAAATCTTACCTCGCCGAGACCAAGAGGTCTCAGTCGTGACCCATATCGAGGGCAACCAAACCAAACGGGCCAATGTGATAACAAAAATAAAACATACCAACTAATTTATCCCAAATGAGACCAAGACCCACAAGGGGTTCGGTTCTAAACCGTGACCCTTGGTAACACAAACCAAACCAAACAACAGTTTTAATAAGCTTGTTAGCTTATCAATAAGTTCAAGAATAAGCTCTGACGTGAGCTTATTCACTCGTACGCAAACCAAACACAAACACAAAACCATTACGTGGTCACAAGTGATGATACCAATGTGGTCACAAGTCTGAAAATTAATATTTTATTTATGAAGAAATTTTTGGAGCAAATATGCTATTTGTTACTGAAATTGAAACATGCAATGTGGTCGGTGATCCCTTTAGGAAGGCACGTGCTATAAACTATGTGGTCGGTGATCCCTTTAGGAAGGGTGTCGAGCAAGGTCCCCTTTTCTCCTTCCTTAGCTTTCCTCAGTTCAATTTTTTAATACTCGGTGAGCGTAATGTGCAGGTTTACATGGACTAGACTTGAAGTATTTGCAGGTTTACATGGACTAGATTTGAACTAAGCGGTTCATTGCCCATGAAGCTTTATATTATGGACTCATTGGCCAAATCGTTAGGCCAATGAAGCTTTATATTTTGCGTTGTGAAACATGTGTGTGATGATCGTATGACTGATTAACGATACTAATTCTGCATTTTTTTGATAGTGTGACAATGTACTCAACTTGAGCCGACGAGTGTGGTCAAATTAGGTTCATGGATGTTCGCTGGGCTGCGAGATAATATTAAGGTACATTCATGTCTATGCCAACTTAATTGAACGTATATTATGTGAACTGTATGATACTAATCGTGCTTGGAATTATATTTTTCTAGGCTTCGAATCTCAAAAGTCAAGGTGAAGTAATTAGTCGAGGAAATGGTGGATAAGTTAATACGATTACAATGTCTGAAGACACCCTTTTTGGCGAGATGGGGGTAAGCATAACAACTATGGATTATTTTTATTTAACTTTAATTTGGATATTAGGTCAGTATGTAGAGTTGGGTATTAGGATGGTTCGATTAAATATGCATGAACATTGGCCAGCAATGTTGCATACACTTTTACAAGAAAAATATGAAGGTATCAAGATAAATCAAAACCTTTTATCTCAAATACGATACCTATATAAATCGTGCCTGGGTATTCTTTAGCAACGTTCGATTTTTTGTTGCAATTTTCGGGTTATCTTGTACTCTTTTATATGGTTGAGACTTCAGTGGCCACTATTTCACCTTGGAAAGCATATATTAGTTTCAGGCGGTGTTTGGTGTTGGCTATTAGAATGGAACACTTTATTATTAGAGCATGCGGTACGGTGGTGTCATGGCTGGCGCCATGGCCACCATCCCAAAATGTCCGACTGCGCACCACATCGTCCCTCGCGTCTGGCGCCGTCCCATCGGCACTGCGCCATCGCGTTTTTTTTTTTTTTTTTTTTTTTTTTTTTTTTTTTTTTTTTTTTATGGGTTTGTTTGTGTTTGTGTTTGTGTTTTTATGTTGTGTTTGTGTTTGTACGCTGTGTTTGTGTTTGTGTTTTTTTTTTGTTTGCAGGCTGCAGAAAGCTAAAGGAAGAAGAAGTAGGTTTTTGTTTCATATATTTTTTACTTTTTCATTTTATACCCTTTTGTTTTAGGTATTTACATTTTAAGTCAATTTGACATTTTTTTACATCCCTAGTCCTTAATATGCTTGCAATCTTAGTCCCTAAGTTTTTTTTTTTTTTTATTAGTTAATCTAATGTGTTTTAGTTAATATTGTGTATGTTTTGTTAATATTGTGTATGTTTTATTTAATGTAAAAGAAAAAAAATGGCCGACGACACCAGAATTTTTAGTGTCAACGGATACCCCTGAAATATGGTGCCGTGGGATTTCTGGTGCCGTGGAGATTTTTATTGACGTGGCAGCACTTTTTGTGCCACGGCTTGAAGCCATGGCACGACGATACCCAATGCTCTTAGGTGTTTCAAAATCACTTTAAAAAAATTGTTTTCATGTTACGAGATTATAGAAGGGCTTTTAGGGGTGTGACTTCTTAAATTGTTGACTGTTTTTGGGATTTTGGCTATTTCATATAAAGGGTGGTTTGGGATCATGAATATCAATTACCTATGATATGATTATTAAATCTGTTTAAACGTGGTGTTTGGTATTGTTGATTAGTCTTGCTATATGGACCAACTATGGTGCATTTTTGCTTATTTTCCTTTTAGGATGGTGCATGTAGGTATGTGATGACACGGAAGATTGCGGCAAGAGAAAAGCATACTACCAATTGTCAAATTGCAAATTGTCTCCTCAATTCTTGTCATTGACCAGTCATAATTAAAAAGTGTGTTTATTGCTTGGAATGATACAACCACAAAGTTTGTTGGAGGTATGTGGTTAGACTAATAAAACAATTAAGTGTACACAATGTTAGGGAAGTGATACTTACATCATTTTTTTTATACACACACCACAATTATAAATATAGCATGTTGTAACATGTGCATTAATGATGTAACATTGTGGTGTGTGCATAAAAAAAAGTGGTGTAAGTATATAATGTTAATAAGGTTGTGCAATCAAGAAAAAGAAACATGCTAAATGACTTGGCTATAGTAGATAATCGTTGGCATGGTGGTAGAGTTGGTAGCATTTGCGCTATTCCGTGTATGGTCATTAACCAGTAGTACACAAAGACGCCATTCAAATTGAACAGAAGATAATTTAATGTTTTTGTTTGTTTCACTATCACTATTAATAAAACTCAAGAGCAAACATTGTACCTGGTTGGTTTTTTCTACAAAGGCCAATATTCTCACAGAGCCAACTATATGTGGTCATGTCAAGAAAGCTTTAAGGTTCATTGTTGCGACAAAGACGTCAACTACACAAACTCCACAACAAACATCATTTACAAAGAAGTTGTATTTCGTATTTGAACAAGCCGCATAGATTTGTATTAAACAAACAACTTTATATATCAATATATATTACACGTTTGATTTTACATACATATACAGATTTCGGCATGTAGTATCATGAAGCTAGCACGCCCATTCAGGCGGGCTATGAAGCTAGTAGTATATAATGTATTTTGTGTTATTTGATACGTGTAGAAAGACAATGGGATCTGGGGGAATACGTGCTATGCTCACAAGGCTAAAAGAAAGGCCACTTGGCCGCAAGTTGTTGCTAAAGGCGGACAGAGGCTAGGTAGAGGCTAGGTAGGCCATTCACGAAGAGGAAAAGCTTGCGAGGAACGGATAGGATATGAGAAGGGACAACAATAAGAAGGTACTCGTCAACAAGTGAAGAGGTGGGCAAGCGATGGAGCTTTAACGAGACGTTTGATGTTATTGAAAAAACAATGAACGCAACCTCTATACAATAATCATACGATATTAATATATGAAACACTAATCATACTATATTAAATTATGAAACGGCCTCTGGTATGCTCATATATTTTACACTTGAAAAGTAAAAACCTGAGTTTGTCAAGTTGAACTTAGTTTTTACTAGGTCAACGTAAACCACCTACGAATGACATAATGAAAAGAAAACAAGACAAGTGTAACACAAAAATACTTAGGTATTGTTTGTCTGTTAAGAGCCTCCGAGTCTGAATCTGATTCACACATCCGAATATGAATTTGTTATTGAAAAATCTGAATCTGATTCCAACTTAATATGAATAAATTGTTGAAATTTAAATCTGACTGATATAAAAGTTTTTACTTTTTGTAAAATTATTTGAAGGTGTTAGATTATTAATGTTTACAATTAAAATATAAAACCAGTTTTGTTAGGGGTGAAAATTTTCATCCGCTATAAAATATGATTTGACACTCACATAATAATAAACGTGTTATTGTTGTGGTTAAATGAGTGATCGACACAGTTAACACGTTTAATAACGGTTCAAGTTTGGGTTGATATTCTCAACCCATCAAAACATATTTGGGTTTTGATTTAACATTTCAACCTAAGAATTGTCACCATAATTATTAGTATTATATTGTACATCTTTTATATAACAAAAAGTGTGCAATAATTCTCTTTAAACGTGCATTCTATAGGAAACCGAACAAGATAAATAAAATAGAAAGAAACTAGATACAAAAAAAAAAAAAAAAAAAAAAAAAAAAAAAAAAAAAGTTATAAGACATTCAGAGATGTTAAGACACCACAAACCTCCGGTCAATAAGATGCTTTTACCTCTTAACACCTCTTAATTCTTATTACCTCTTGATGATAGGAAAAAAAAAAAAATATTTTTTGGTTTAAACATCTGATTACATCTAACTAAGTCAGATTAAAATGTTATTAATAGTTTTTCCAAAAAACAAACACAACCTTACATTGATTGAGAAAATTTTGTAAGACGAATTAATCAAAACCTTTGAGGTATGAAACGATTTTCTATTTATAGGGAAATACGCAAATACATACATTTACGGAACATTCTTTTGACATGAAGCCTTCCATAACCTTTTCTAGAAGAGAGTTGATTGACACACTTTCTTTTTTTATCTGCACACTCCAATGTACAAACTGGCAAAGCAACATCAAACAAATGTACAACTATTTACAGCTTAAGATGGAGTGTGCAAAAAAAAAGTGTGCAAATCATTAGCCTTTGTAGAAACTTTGTTTTTTTCTTTTTTTTTTCTTGCTTTTTTCTTTCTTTTTGAACAATTTTCTAGAATCTTTATTGAACTCTCTATATAACTTGCAAAAATGCTACAACTTTGTTTTGCTTCGTAACAGGGCAGTAGTTGCCGTACTTCGTTGCGGGTTTAATTTATGTAATCTTATATAATTATAGAGAAATGATATAACCACATAATTTTTACAAAACAAAATTCATAAAATGATGTATAACGATGATTATTAGCTTAAAATATGAGATGATTTTAAAAGTAAAAGAGATAATACCATACATTGACATGACACATCATTTTGTGAATGTTGTTTTGTAAAAATTATGTGGTTGTATCATTTCTCATAATCATATACGATGTATTATAAGTTTATGTGACTTTACTTTTGTACTATTATGCACGGTTGATAAGACCAGATGTTTGTGATCGATAATTTAGCGACACATTAACTTCTTTCTCCACTATCAACATAAACTTCATCACCCAAACATTTTTATTTATTTATTACTTTTAGAATGACATCACCCAAACATATCTCACTTAAACATAAATATACTTCACAAAACCAAAAGTCAAACGCGTATCACCTTTGCACAGATCAGTCTACCAAAACAATCGAGATTTCCCCTTTTTCCATGACCAACACATGGATCGGAAGGGGTATTATATGGACCACGCGTCCTTGATGCTCTAATGCTCACCAACGTGCCCAACGTGTATCTATTAGACTATTACAAAATTATTTTCTGTGTTGCCTTTTATTATCCTACCAATTTAGTTTTTGTTACTTTTATAATAATGTAGACTTATATTAGCTTGTTGCAACTTGCACGCACAAAAATTACAAATATCAGTACCTGTCTTTAGCATTTTTTTGCTTTTTATTTGACAAATAATAATCTATCTACATATCTAGAGTCTAGAGATGAATAACAAGTGTTTGGTATAGATTTCTAAATGTATAGCTTTTTTATAAATTCACTAGTCTATGCATCTCGAAAGTTCATTTAGGCATTGCTAATGTATAGCATATTGAATAACTTTGGTAGTGCGTGCAAGTTACCATATTGTTTGAACCACAAACATGAACATACTATTAAAAGCATGATGTTCTTGCTCTACTTGCTCAAACAAGAACAAAATATAGTTTTTGAAATGTTGTGTTTTTCCAACCAGATGGTTATCCATAGCGATTATGTTGTATTTACTTGTACCTAGAGCCATAAAAGTTGGGTATCATAGCGATTATCCTGAAGTCGATTTTGTTAACTGTGGTCAACTTTATGGTCATGCAGTTTTTAAAGGTAACGCCAGCTTGTATTTGTAGGTATTCAAACTTCAAAGTTGCATATACTTTTGGGCTTATCAGTTGGTCCACTTTTGTGGCCCTTATTTTAAGTGTCAATTTGTCACTTGAATACTTGATTTTAGGGGTGTTCATAAATCGAAAATCGAAAATCGAACTGAATCGAATCAGAAAATAATCGAAACGAACTTTTAACCGAATCAAATTTGTCCAAACTGAATCGAACCAAACTAAAAATTCGGTTTTAGGTTTGGCTATGGGTTTAACTATTTGAACCGAAAATCGAACCGAAAACCTAATATATATATATATATATATATATATATATATATATATATATATATATATATATATATATATATATATATATATAGGGAGACTTTCTTACGAGAACTATCTTATCTGCGAGAACTGAGAAAACCACAAAAAACATGCATGCACGCCTTTTAAAATACATGCAAATCATCAATAATCGTAAGTATCCACCTATGTTCTTAAATATCATCATGAACTCATGCTCTTTTTTCAGAAAAACCTTACACACGGCCGCAATATTGTCGTTGCACGCCTTATAAGAACATACATGCACACGTTCAAAGAAAAATTTTGTATTTCCAATTTCTTATCAAATTCTTTAGAACTATGTTTAAAAAAAAAAAAAAAAAAAAAAAAAAAAAAAAAAAAAAAAAATGTATGTGTTGTTTTTAGAACATATGTACGAAAATATAATTATTGAAGGCGTGCATGTATGCTTTTAGTGGTTCTCTTAGTTCTCGCTGATAAGATGGTTCTCGCAAGAAAGTCTCACTATATATATATATATATATATATATATATATATATATATATATATATATATATATATATATATATATAGTGTAATTTTCAAATGAGAACCATTTTAACTGCAAGAACCACTTTTTAGCCACTAGATCATTTTATTAATGGATGAGATGAATTGTGTCATTAATGTAATTAGTTAAAAGATGTGGTCATCATTTATAAAGCACAAAGGGTATTATTGTAATCTTATTATTATTAATATCCCACTAATTAAGGAATTAATAAAAGCTTTCAAAAAAACCATCCGTAACTTCTCCACCATATTCTCTCTCTCTCTCTCTCTCTCTCTCTCTCTCTCTCTCTCTCTCTCTCTCTCTCTCTCTCTCTCTTCCGAACTCAAAAAACCCTAGCCACCATCTTTGATAGCCTCCATCCACAACTTCTTAAATCTGTCATCACCACCGTTGTTTGAGATTTGAGATCAAAAATTGATTATTAGTCGTGTATAATCGATTTAAAACGAATAGAAAACCAAGAAAATTAAAACACGGCGCAATCATCATCAAGCGCAATCTGTCATCACCACCGTTGTAAGTTATTTCCACTTTATTGTTTAACACAAAAAAATCGTGTAATCATATGTATTTATTAGAATATTTGCTAATCTTTAATAGATTATAATATGATGATTGCTATTCTTTATTTTAAAACCCATCCAATAAAACCGTGGTATAAAATCATTATATGGAGCGACACGGTTTTTGAAACATGTCTATTCAGTTAAGAAAATATAGATGATTGTTTAAATTCAATTTTATGAAATTTAAGGTATCATATTAGATTAAATTTTTTTATTGTTTTTTTATTGTTTTTTATTGTTAAAAAGATTATAATGTGGGCAAAGCTCATGAATGGTTTATGTGGCCTGAAGTAACTTGGCTGATTGTGTTTGATTCTAGAATTGTTTTTGTTTGTTCTTTTTACGGTTTTTTTTTCAAATTTGGTTGGGTAGTGTAAACCGATTTGGATGATCCAATGTTTAAAAAATGCATATTTAATTCTATCCATGATCTCAATCAAAGTAGCATATTTATTATCTAATTTTCACTTTTATTTTGTTTTTTGAAAGGTAACAATTACGTAGTATTATTTGAGTTTAAATACATCTTATAAAGTGGTGGGTTTTTAAGAATTAGTAGGTGTGCCATGCGAATATTGCAGGCATAAATTATCATATCCTTTTTAAGAAATAGTGATTACAAGAGGCTACTAGTAATTAGTAATTAAGTCATTGGAATGGTGCATATATGTTTTTAAGAAATGATACATACGTGTTTTTAGGGGCGTGCATATATGTTTTTAAGAAATGGTACATACGTGTTTTTAGGGCGTGCATATATGTTTTTAAGAAATGGTATATACGTGTTTTTAGGAGCGTGCATATATGTTTTAAGATGTTACTTTTTTATAGATTCAAGTATAAATAGATGCATATATGTTTTAAATTGTGCAAAACATGTATGTCCCAAACGTACATCTTCAAAACATGTATGTTTTTGTATTTATAGTTGGTATAACATGTATGTTCCAAAAATACATCTTCAAAACATATATGTTCCAAACATACATCTTCAAAACGTGCACTTATGTTTTATGTGTTTTATAGTTGGTATAAAAATTTTTTTGCTTTTTTGAAGGAATACATTTATGTTTTTGGAAGGGGTACATACATGTTTTATGGTTAATATAAAATGAATGAAATGGTACGATGATAAAAACATTTATGTTTTGTGCATGCTTGTTTCAGATTGATTGATGAAGATGATATCATTCAAGACCGGGAAGTGGATGAACACGATTATACATGAAGATACTTTGCGACCTTTGGAGATAAATGATTATTTCATGTGTTTTTGTACTTGTAATCAAGTGAAATGTAACATTCAAGTATATCAATGTTGTTTTTCTTTTTATAATGATTCATGTTCTTTAATTTGTGTTTATAAAAATATTGGTACGTTGATTAAAAAAAGTGTTAGCTAAAAAAAAAACATATATGCACCTTGATTATTTGGAAAAAAAGAAAAAAAAAAAAAAGAAAAAAGAAAAAAAACATGTATGCACTTTAACTAATTGAAAACATGTATACACCATAACTATTTAGAGGAAAAAAACATGTATGCACCATGACTATTTGAAAACTTACTAGCATTAAAAAAAAAAAAAAAAAAAAAAAAAAAAAAAATTTAAGATTTATAAAAAACGGAAATTATAAAAAAAAATAAAAAATAACATGAAAATGTCTTTTACTATTATACCCTTTTGAATTAATTAAAAATAACAAAATGCTATAAAGCATTAAATGATGTACATTGTGCATTATATATATAGGGGCTTTATTTTCAGAACCCTGTTAAGTGCGGGAACTGCGAGAACTCCAATTTTGCATTAGAAAACATGCATGTTCATATTAAACATGTATGTTTTCTTACATACACTTTAATACAAATACCTGCGTAACATACATGTTCATATAAAACCATTTTGTATTAATATGTTGCACTTAAGAGGGTTTTATATGAACATGTATGTTACGCAAGTATGTGTATTAATGTGTATATAATAAAACATACATGTTTAATATGAACATCCATGTTTTCTAATGCAAAATTGGAGTTCTCGCAGTTCCCGCACTTAACAGGGTTCTGAAAATAAAGATACACTATATATATATATATATATATATATATATATATATATATATATATATATATATATATATATATATATATATATATATATATATATATATAATCTAGATCAAATAAGATCAATCTTAAAGTTGTAAAAATAAGATCCAACTAAAATTTGACAAATGACACTCTTGTTAAAATAAAATCAAATTTTTTTTTATTGAGTAGTACTAAAATTGTGAAAGTTCCGATGGTTTTCTTTTTTAAAATGACGAAAACAAGGTGATACACTTTGTTCGACATGTAATGTATCAGGTTAGGATGATACACTTTGATTCGACATGAAAATTTATAGTTGTGTATCACTAATCTAAACTCATGTATCATTTGGTTATTAGTTGCTAAAATGTTAATTCGTATTAATACTTTATTTTTTGTGTATTATTGCTAATATGGTTATCTATAAAATGGTTTTAGTGGTTGTTTATACTAGATCTTATTTTTACTACTTTAAGTTTGATCTCACATTAACCCTCCCTATATATATATATATATATATATATATATATATATATATATATATATATATATATATATATATATATAGTGAGACTTTCTTGCGAGAACCATTTTATCTGCAAGAACTGAGAGAACCACAAAAAACATACATGCACACCTTCAATAATTGTATTTTTGCACATATGTTCTAAAAACAACAAATGTGTTTTAAAAAAAAACATAGTTGTTCTAAAGAATTTGATAAGAAATTGGAAATACAATATTTTTCTTTGAAGGTGTGCATGTATGTTCTTATAAGGCGTGCAACGAAAATATTGCGGCCTTGTGTAAGGTTTTTGTGAAAAAAGATGATGATATTGATGAACATAGGTGGATACTTACGATTATTGATGATTTGAATTTATTTATTTTTTATTTTAAAAGACATGCATGTATGTTTTTTGTGGTTTTCTCAGTTCTCGCAGATAAAATGTTCTCGTAAGAAAGTATATATATATATATATATATATATATATATATATATATATATATATATATATATATATATATATATATATAACTATTAAAATATTATCTTAATATAAAAAACATTTTTTGTGTTTGAAATAGTATTTTTGTTTCTCTCTTCTGCCAAAAATCTATATAATCAAATTTAAAAATAATATAAATGATGTAATTCAAGTACAAATTTCGGTTCTCGGTTTGGTTCAGTCACAAATATTTTCGGTTCAGCTCGGTTTTCGATTATAACCCAAATTAAAAAATTAACCGAACAATCTGAACCAAATAAACCGATTAACCCGATAACCGAAACGATGAACACCCACTTGATTTTCTAAGGCTAAACAAGAAAAATGGTATATTATTAAAAATGTCCACATCACAAATATGTATATATAGTGTTATATCATATGCATTACTCCGTATTAATGTAATTTTGTGATGTGCACATCACTTATTATGATGTGTATATCACATCTCTTTATAAAAGATTGTTTTATAAAATGATTTGGCATGCATTCATTAGAAAATAAGAATGTTAAAAATAAACATTTTTTTTTAATTAAGATGATTTTTATTAGTGACAAGTCATTTTGCAAAATATGTTTTTAAACGTTTCGTGGATGTAGCATTGTTTCCCGAAACAAACACTCTTCGTGAATTCTTTAATGATAAGAAAATAATCTAAAGTCTAAATTTGGTGGCCTAATTTCTATATTGGTACCATAATAGTATAAGTATCTCATTTTAACAAAAATGAACATATTCTAAGAAACTTAAATCGTACTAACTGTTTACACGAGTAAAAACTCAAAACCATGTCGGGTTAATTGATTAACGTGTTAATAGAGACCTTTAAAATAAACCAATAACGAATTAATAGATAATTTTAAGTTGGTGTTTGTTTTTTAATAGGCTCTGAATATGAATCTGAACCGCACATCTGAATCTGAATTTAAGGCGTAAATGTTTGAATCTAACTGCATCTGAACGGGGAAAAAACACTCATGTTTGAACCGCACATTTGCTTGCTTGTACTAATTTTATTTATTTATTTATTATTTTTTTGTGTGTGTGTATGTGTGTCAGCAAGAGGCATTCAGACACCCATCTCAAGTCTAGACCATTAAGATCTTATTGCCTCTGAACGCGTCTGAACAAGGGAAAAAAACGATCTGAACAACTAAAATGTCTGACCGCGTATGAACGGCTCAGATTAAGAGACTGTTAAAAGCTTCTTTATGAAAAACAAACTCCACCTAAGAGTTTGTCTACCAAGTGCTCTCTGTTAAATAACTAAATAAGTAAACTTTAGGTTTATTAAATACAAATCACATTTAAGTATTAAACTGCAATAATATACTCCCTCTGTCTCAAAAAGAGAGTCCACAAACAAAAATTGTAGAAATTATGATATGTGTAATTAATGTTAGTTTTGATTGATAAAAGTTATTTTTACCCTCATAGTTAATATATAAATAAAAAATGAGTAATTAATGCAAGTTTTAATTAAAATTGTAAAATAGGAAAAAACAGTAATTATTACTGTCCATATATTAGCGTGTATTACATGCATTTTATTTCATTAAAATAAAAGTTTTAGTTTTATTTATACACCATAAACGATGATTTGAAAGCACTTGTTAAACAAACTTTATAAATAGTATTATTTTAGGTAACATATGGTTTAAATGTTCGAATATGTAATTTTAAAAATCTTATATACCCATCAAATAAGCTAACACAAACACTCTTAACACATATGTTAAGGTAATTCTTTTCTCTTTATCAAGTCAATTACTAACAAATATTAACCATCTTAATCAAACTTGCATTATTCTCATGTCTCTATTCTATTTCTTGATTTTGCAACACCTATGGTTAAGAAGAATTTCATATATCCTCCTTCGTTCATCATTAACTTCATATATACTCAACATATAATTATTTAATACATTATATACAATGTTTTTAAAATATCTTATAAGTACATATGAAATTTTTATGTTTCAAGAAAAAGAGATGAAATTTCCCCGTTATAAAAGATCTTTAAAACTTAGCTAAAGTTGTAGAAACAAATAGGAGTGGGCACTTGTTGGCATGATGGCATCCCACATTGTTATGAATTGGCATAAGAAACAAATGTTACTAATACTCTTGCCGGCGAATCTCATTGGATAACCCGACAATAAAATAAAACCTCTTTAATAGATTGATTCATAATAATTACTTAAATAATTGATGAGTAATTAGTTAGTTAATTAACTGAATAATTGATTAATTAAAGAATAGAATCAAAAGGATTGAGATATGACAAGAAATATGTATTGAAAAGCAAAGGCATGTGACACAAAAACAAAAGAACATGCACGTCCATGTGGAGGCACGCCGCTCATGGTCAACATGGATCATACCAATACCATGCAATTTTAATTTCTTTAAAATTTTATGTATAATTGATTGTTATAACTTAGTAGTATAACTTTACTTATAGATAGTTACTTTCTATGGATTGAGGTTTATTTAATAAAAGCAATGTTCGAGGAAGGCTAACTTTACTTATAGATAGTTACTTACTATGGATTGAGGTTTATTAATGTTCGAGGAAGGCATACTGATTCTTTGGATATCATTGCATAACTCGAATCATTAACTACTAACTAGCTGTATAAAAAAAAAAGTAATAATAAAAAAAAATTATAGATAGTTACTTGTCTAATAATGTCACATATATTATTTTGGGGCATGTAAGAAAAACTACAACACAAAAATACAGGTTAAATCGGACATCTTAATTAAAAAGACTCGGCTTAATCGGATAACCTGAATAAAATTAAATACTTTTACGTTTATCCTTTTAAAATTACTTTATTATTTTAAACTCACTCAAATGACCCAAACACTTTTAAATACCTTGTTACCGTCTCATGTTGTCATTTTTCTCCTTATAGCTAAAATTCAAATTCTTTTATGGGAGGGTTAAATCCTAAAATCAAAATTCTTACACATAAAAAGTAAGTAAATGTACAATAATGGTCCAAAATCTAGGGAGACCACCACCCTCCACAGTCCCTTCATACATTCGCCCTAACTGACTAACTGTTACGGGTTTGTAGCTATCATCTACTATTTCTCCAAGATAGATAGAAAAAATAAATAAATAAAAATCGCCTATCATATAGATTAAGATACACATTGAAACATCAAATAGCTATCAACACGTTAATCAAATGTGCAAAATATTTGAAAACAGAACAATAGAAGAAAACTTAGAGCATTAGGTGTCTTGTGTGGTTTTGAAGTTGTGTTTTAACCACGCGCTAAGGGTGGATTTTCAAAATTTATTGTTAGGATAAAAGCATGATTTTCATGATGTAGGAGGCTAAAGTGTAACTTTTAATTTTACAATATGAAAGTCAAATTGTGAGCCGTGAGGAAGTAACAATCACAACCCTCTTTGTCTCCACATAGTTCCGTTTTTGCACACGCTAAGATTATCACACCACACTTAGTATTTTAGTGGATCTGATTTTCTTAAATGGTTTAAATGACCTCACACACATAAGCGGAGCTACATATAGACTAGAGAGGGCTATGCCTCCTCTAGGATTTTTCAGCTTTACATAAAATACCCGTATATTAATACACAATTTACATTATAAACCTTTTAGATTTTATAGATATATCGATGAATTGGGCCTCTCAAGTTTCATGGTTTACACTTCGACCCTCCTAACAAAATCAGGCAAGCTCCGCCACCGCTCGCACACATGTATTTGTTCAAATGTATATGTTAAAGAAAGGTGTGTTTAATTTTCATTGTTCTAACTATTGCTAAAATATGTATCAAATCAGGACGAAATCAATACAACAATTGAACATGTTCAAACAAAAAACCAAGGCTCATTACAAAAATAACATTGCGCGACAACAATTTATGAGTGTCGCGCGAACCCGAAAGCCGTCCTGCTTCCGTCCCCGATAATAACACCTTGTGGTATTCTTGTATATATTAAATTCAAAATTATTAACACAAACACGAAAAACCATAAAAAGAGAATTAATTAGAAACGAGACAAGAAAAGCAGTAAGAAACATAAAATATAGAATTAAAATATAAAGAAAAAGAGAAAAAGGCCAAAAAGAGAGTAACAGAAAACTAGACCGAATATATATAAACATATAAAATGCGTGTGGAACTTATACATGTATCTAATCTAATCGTATCTATATAGGTATGAATGTGATCATCAAACAACATTGCATATTTGCATAACAATTCATAATCTGTGTATACACACATTCATATAATATTTTTCGTTAAGGTAAGTTAGTTTGTTGCTTTTTCACGTATATTTCTTAAGTATTTGAAAATTTGTTAGTTCTTCCCGGACTGTCTGCATTTTACCTCCCCATGCTCTGCTCTAGCGGGATTGAATGTTTTTGTTGCTGTTATTTGGAAATTTGTCGTGTTTTAAAAATATTAGAATCTGGATGTTCATATGCATTGGTGTTAAGGTTTTGGAGCACGAAATGATCATGTGTTGAATCTGTGTTTGTGTTTGCTTTTTGTGAAAAAATGTGTATTGAAATATTGTATTATACGCATTGGTCGAAATAGTGGAATCTAGATGTTTATATGCATTTGTGTTTAGTATTGGATCTCGAAAACCCGTGTTCAATGTATGTGATGTGTATGTTTTCGTTTGTACTATGAGTAGTTTGTCAGTTACAATGGCATATTGCGGTTTATGTTAGTCGAAACTTTGGGATTCTAGATGTTTATAATGGTATTGGATCTCTTAAAATTGTGTAGTGTTAAATGTTTTAGTGTTTTAGTTTGTGGCAGAAACTAGGAGCAATTGGTGAGTTTGTTTTATTGTATATTGAGGTTTATATTTAAGAAAAATCGATCTAAGAGTCAAAATCTTGGAACCTGGATGTTTCTATGCTTTTGTGTAAAGGTATTGGATCTCGGAAAGCTTTGGTATAATCGTGTGCCTTTGTATTTGAATAACTGTGTTAAAGATGTGATCTTGAACAAAGTGCATATACATTATCCATTCGTTGATTTGAGTATAACATGACTGCAGAAATCTGTTGGGCATCGGAATATTATTAGTACATTGTGTGTTTATGAGCTGTTGACATGTGGTTAACGATGGTTTTCTTGGGGTGAGGGAAATTGATGGATTCAGCAAGAAGTTGGTTACATAAATTTCAACCAAGAGACAAATTTAGATCAAACACAAAAAGAAGGGATTCAATGGGTGGCAATGATGATGACTCGATTTCTGGTGAAGAGGCGTCAAATATAACAAAGCAGAAGGTTGCTGCGGCGAAGAAGTACATTGAGAATCATTACAAGGAGCAAATGAAGAATTTGCAGGAGAGGAGAGAAAGGTAGTCTTTATGAATTTACATAATTTGATATATTTGCACCCGAGTTTATGTGCTTTGGCGGTTTCTTTACTTTGCTGATATAATTTGAAAAAGTTCATTTAATCACTTGGGTTTTGTTAATGGTTTACTTATTGTTGGATTTGTATTTTTGATGGACCCTTAAGAAGCTCGCAATTAGCAGAAATTTTGTGTTTGCTTCATAGTTTCTTAGCGCCTAAATACACATGTTTGCTATCTTTAGATGCATTAAGGTCACGTGTCACATACATTATTTTTTCTGCGAAAATTTCTTTTACGACAAGATATTACAGAATGTAAAGTACTTTTTGCTTGAAGAAAAAAAAATGTAGACCAAGAAATACCTTCAATTATGTGTCCTATTTCAATTTGTGTGTTTAGTTTTGACGTTTGCAGAAAAGAAATAGAAATTTGTATGCTCCTAGAAGAAAAGTAACACTTAAGTTTTTGTTAAATAGGCGAATTTTGCTCGAAAAGAAATTGGCTGATGCTGATGCTTCTGAGGAAGATCAAAACAACTTACTTAAATTTCTAGAGAAGAAGGAAACTGAATACATGCGTCTTCAAAGGCACAAAATGGGAGTTGATGATTTTGAGTTACTTACCATGATAGGGAAGGGTGCTTTTGGTGAGGTACAGTTTCTATGCTCTATCTAATAAGTTTCGGATGATAAGTTTTGGTGGTGAATTTATACATGTTCTTTTGTATCATAAAATATCTAGTATTAGAACTTTAAGTGTTGCCGGGTAGTATTTATGTCTCGTTTTATATGTTTCTTCTTATATGCTCCAACTTGTATCGTCATCTTGTGGTGTAGGTCAGAATCTGCAGGGAGAAGTCGACGACCAATGTATATGCCATGAAAAAGCTTAAGAAATCAGAAATGCTTCGTAGAGGCCAGGTATGTAATTTTGTGTTTCTATTTAATAAATTATATGTTTTATATTCTTTAATCGGGTACTTACTTTATAAAGTTATTAATCCATTTAGGTTGAACATGTGAAAGCTGAAAGGAATCTGCTTGCAGAAGTGGACAGCAATTGTATTGTCAAACTGTATTGCTCTTTCCAAGATACCGAATATCTATATCTCGTTATGGAATATCTACCTGGTGGAGATATGATGACCCTGCTTATGAGAAAGGATACCTTAAAGGAAGATGAAGCCAAATTTTATGTTGCTGAAACAGTACTAGCTATTGAATCCATCCACAAACATAATTATGTACATAGGTTTGCATATAACGAACTAAATTCTTGTTTTTTTCACTTTGCATAGTTCGCTTCTGATACTCGTTTATTTTTCAACAGAGATATCAAGCCAGATAATTTGCTACTTGATAAATTTGGTCATCTGAGATTATCAGATTTTGGATTGTGTAAACCTTTGGATTGTAGTACACTGGAAGACACGGATTTTTCGAGTGGTGATAATGCCAGTGGAAGTTCAACGGGCGACGATCGTTCTTCAGCTCCAAGACGCACACAACAAGAACAACTGCAGCATTGGCAGAAGAATAGACGGACGCTTGTGAGAATCTTAATCTTAAATACTTGATTTATGCAGTTATCATACAGTGGATCCATCGTTTTTTATACATTTACATACTTGAGCGCAGGCTTATTCTACAGTTGGAACTCCTGATTATATAGCTCCGGAGGTTCTACTGAAAAAGGGTTATGCACTAGAATGTGATTGGTAAGTAGTCTATCACCATTTTGTTTAGTTCATGACGTCCTTATAAACACTTCTGTTTTATCCTTCACGGAAAGCTAATTCGGTTTTCTTTTTATCAGTTAAGACTTAAGACTTGTGCCTTTGTCTTTCTTTTGAATTGAGCATGATGTTCCTTGCATCCACTAAATTTATCATGCGATTCTTGTTTTTCTTCAGGTGGTCTCTTGGTGCTATTATGTTTGAAATGCTTGTGGGGTATCCACCTTTCTACTCTGATGATCCGATGTCAACTTGTAGGAAGGTAGCCTTTTATGTACCAATCTTTGACTTCCATTGCCTGTCGAAACTACACTAACAACTGCAGTCGGTTTCTATCCGTCTATAGTGTTATTTAAATTGCATCTGCGTTCTTACTTTTGTGTAATAATCTATTTTTCTAAAATTAAATGAGCAAAATGTTTCTTTTCTAATGCCAAAGTACGGGACAGTTGACATTGTAAACCTTTTGAACAACCTTTACATCCTTTTTCCCAGTAGTTTTAAAGCAACATAGGTAGACTATAGAGAAATTGAGGATCACATAGTTGAAGGTGAAATGTTATTGATTGAAATGAAAGGGTTACAAAAGGGTTACAGAAATGAAATACAATGCTGCTATTTATAGAGGAACAAGGCTGCTACACTATGCTAACCATACAACACATTAAGCTAACTGATCATGTATTTAGACTACATTCTAGACTACATTCTGCTGATATATTGCTGCTACTTAGAAGCTGTTGCAGCAGCAGTCTTCAAGCTGTTTGCAGCAGCAGTAGAGTTGAGGTGTTTGATGAAGGGGTGTTTGGATATTCTGTTAACAGTTTGGATGTGTCTCCAATATCCCCCCCGCAAGTTGGCATTGTGTATAGAATACAAATGTCAACTTGGATAGACAAGAATTGAGTGCTAACTGAGATGATGTTACAAGGACTTGAGTTGGTTTGTAACTGAGACTCCAACATCCTTTACTTGAGGACTTGAGTTGGTTTGTGTCTGCTACTCCAACATCCTTGACTTGATTGACTGAGATGAAAGCAAAGTACTGCTTCTTTGAGAGCAAAGTACTTCTTCTTTGGCAAAGTACTGCTTTGAGAGCTTGGATTTGACAAAGTGTTGTTACTTTGATTTGACCAAGTGTCTTGGATTTGACAAAGAGCTGCTACTTTGATTTGACCAAGTGTAGCTGCTACTTTTGGATGAAATGCTGCATTTGTTAGCATCTTGTTGTTGTGAATTAACACCAGATGTCTCAGCTCCATTAGATTCACCATAAGCAGCCATTGTTAACAAACTTTGACTTTTCTAACAAACTTTGACTTTTCTGGCAAACTTTGACTTTTTTTTTTTCTTGATCTGATTTGTGATGAATTTGATAGTGTTTGGAAGTAAATTTGATAGAGATGATGATTTGATGTTTATTGTGACAGATAGTGATGGTTTTGAGTGAAGAATGATGGTAATTGTGGTGGTTTTGATTGATTGTGGTAGTTTTGAGTGAGGAATGATGATTATGATGATTTTTGATGTTTTCTGGTGGTTTGAGGTGATTTAGGATGATCTGAGATGATCATTGTGTGGAAATAGTGGTGGATTATGGTGGATTACGGTGGTTTGTTATGGTGGTTTATGATAGATTGATCGGAGTTAGTTGGATTGTGGTGGTTTTGTCACCGGAGAGCAGTAGTTGTGCGGAAATAGTGGTGGTTTTGAGTGAAGAATGATGAAGATTGGTGTGATTTGGAGATGATTACGGTGGTTAATGGTGGTTTGTTATGACAGAAGTTAGTTGGAGTGGTGGTGGAAGTTTGTTGGTGATGGTTTGTTATGATAGAAGTTAGTTATTGTTGCCGGAAAATTCGGTTATCTTCATCTGAGTCAGTCACCACCACAAGTTGTGGTGGCACTGGCTCTGATACCATATTGAAAATAGAGATGAATGAATGAAATGTGAATTTCTCATTAAGATTGAAATGAAGATACAATATCTGTATAATATCTGATATTGGTTTGTTGATACAATATTATGGGTGCTAATTATCTTATCCGTGTGTAGATTGTAAACTGGAAAATGCATTTGAAGTTTCCTGAAGAAGCAAAGCTTTCATTAGAGGCAAAAGATCTAATCAGCAAACTGCTTTGTAATGTCAACCAAAGGCTGGGTTCAAAAGGCACCGATGAAATAAAGGTGTTGTATGGTGTGTCCTATTCTAGCTTCTTGGGTTGTTCAAGTACGGAACTTATAACAAAGTGACTCACCTTGATTTGTTGATGTATTAGGCTCATCCTTGGTTTAGAGGGATTGATTGGGATAAAATCTATCAAATGGAAGCCGCATTCATTCCTGAAGTTAACGACGAGTTGGATACTCAAAACTTTGAAAAGTTTGAAGAGGTATATTAATTCTATGCATAATTTGATAAATATACGCATGATATATATGTGGACCTTTGTCTTATATGCTTTGTTTTCTGTCATGTTTATGTTTCAGTCTGAACACCAAATCAATAGTTCGGCAAGATCTGGACCGTGGAGAAGGGTAACATCTATAATCTTGTGTGTTCCTTTCTAATACCGCATTATAGAAGTGGCAGCATGGGAGGTCGGATGGGTTGGGTAACAGGTCAAATTGGCTTTCGGTTGAAATGGGTCATTTTGTGCGGGTCAATACACGTCAGGTTGAACTCGTCCATAAACACTTGTTTTGTCCGTTTAAGTTTTTCGTTAATAAGTGATTGCAAAAAATACTGGTACAACAATACTTTCAATGTATGAACAAAACAGTTTAAGATGCCTTTGTTACATATTGACTTCGGCCGACTTTCAACTTGTTTAACTCAGTCGACCCATTTGACTTTTGGTAGTCAGGTCTTTAATTTGATCCGCTTGAACATTTTGGGATAAAACAAATCCAAGCTAACCCATTTGATTAGTAAATATATTAAAATTTCTACCTCTACCGCATTATCCGGCTATTTGCACATATATATACATGTATGCAGTTGACTTGTCATTAAGTCTCATGTTTTTCTCCTCACTTTGTCGGTTTACTGATTCATCTGCAGATGCTTTCATCTAAGGATATGAACTTTGTTGGTTACACATACAAGAACTTTGAGATCGTTAATGATTATCAAGTCCCCGGAATGGGTATGTTTCTCTTTTCTCTGTCTGTCTCTCTCATGAACATCCACACATGCATTTAATGCTATAAAAATATCTTTTAAGGTCTATGTCCATTTAATGGTTCCGACATATATGATACAACAGGTCGAGAGGTTTGGCGAAACCACCAACACTCTCTGGTCCACTTTCGTGAATTTCTTAAATAAAAAGTGTTTGAATACGATTACAAAACTGTTTTATCTTATCTCCCCTAACTCATGTTCTATATTAGATTAAAGATGACCACATTACTCGTAATTCATGTTTATATGCTTTTCACATCTCTTGTAAGTTCTTAAAATGACCCGCCTGGTATCATACTTATTGTTGCAGCTGAACTTAAAAAGAAAACAACCAAACCAAAGAGACCAACAATCAAGTCATTATTCGGTATGCTTCTTTCTATATTTAGATTCTCAAATAGCTTAAATGCAACGTTACATTTAGTTGATATCCTTGATTCTACAGAGGAAGGGCCAGAGTCAGACTCAGAGTCATCCGAAACATCTGCAAACGGGTCATTTTCAAATCGGTTCCCACCAAAGGTCTAAGTCTGAACAACTGAAGTAAACTCGTTCAGATCCTATTTCGTACAAGATCACAAGTTTATTTGGCTAAATATCGCTATGAGGCCACTAATCTCAACATATAATCCGATCAAATCTAGCATCAAAATTATGGTTTCTCTGGTCACTATAAGTTGTAAAAGTATTTGCTACAGTAATTTAATTCATACGTTTCACTGTTTTCTTGCCAAAATGGACATGTTTTATTGTTAAGGATGGTTTAAAATACACTGCAAATGGCCATGATACATAGCAATACAGCTGATGTTATAAAATATTCTTTAATTTTACAAGATCTAGTCTATGTTTTGAAGCATGTGTTGTGCATTGAACACTTGAACTTAAGCACCTTCAGTCTGATTATAGCCAATATACTGAGATATTTTGGTTTTAAGATCTAGGCCATAAACTAGCAACGAACTTTCACTAACATTTTAGTTTTGGTGCGTAATTTTAAACAAAATTTCATACAGTCATGCACATTTTGATGCATTATCACATAAAAAGTAATGATACGTTTCTTGTTTTTTGGTATGATAACACATCAAAATGTGCATATTAAAATGCTTTATGAAAGTTTGTTACAGTTACTTGTATTTTTTAAAGTTTACATTATTACATACCAATACGGAACATTAGAGAAGGTTCGTTACTACTTACTATTATATGCCTAAACCAATAAACCTATATCATTTAGGCTAAAAGCTTATGTTAATTTTTTATTTACGTGTTATAAATAATTCATCAAGTAATCTTTAAGGCTAAGTTTTGCCGCCCATCAGTACTTTTGAACTATCTGATTTTTCTTTTGAACTTTTAGCAAAGTTGGCCGAAAGTTGTCATAAAACAAAGATGGTAAAATGGATGGGCCGGTGTATGAAGTAAAATGGGCCGGTTTTTTGTTTTTTTATACATTTTCTACACAATAGATTTTTATTTTTATTTTTTATTTTATATATAACTATATAAGTAGAGCATGAGAATGAATATGGAATGATATATTTCATGGAATTAAGTTTTAGCTTCATGGTTCCAGATGGCTGATAAAGATAAAGATAAAAGGGACTATAACAATGAAAGATAAACCGACGAATGTGATAAAACCGAACCAATATAGGTTGAATATGACATCAAAGAAGAATTTAGATCAAAGTATCAACTTAGAAACATTGGAAATATGTAACAAGAAAACCTATTTGTTATAACTTATAAATGTAAAGGTTTTCCTATTCAGGTCATTTGAAAAGAGCGAAATTTTAACTCAATGTGCACATTTTAATCGAAGTATCTCTGTTACCATTTTTAATCATTTTCATGACCAGCACAAATATAGTAACTCGAGAGTATCCGATGCTTTAACGGTAGACCTCTTGTCTATAATTTATCAGTGTGGATGTCCTTAACAGATTAGCACCGATATTACTTGGTTATAGACTAAACTTTATAATGGCCAACTGTTATACAACAAAAACAAAGCCATGGAACAAGTCAGTCAACTAAAATTGCAAGTTAACATAAGCGCGTGAACGATATGTAGTTTACTTTCAGTTGTTAAGTATAACTAATTTTTTAAACTCTTTACATCGTTCATCAAAATTATACAGCTCAAAAATCCAAATAACAATTATTCAAGAAAATACAAATCTTGAATTTTTTCTAAATAAAATTGGAATAAACAGTAAGCACTATTTCAAGAAATATATCACAACTACTAATATGTATTAATCAATCATTTGTGCTACGTGTACCACTATCAAGTTGCATTATATTTTGTGTTTTATTTTTATCCCATTTAAGTTTAATGACAGCAAGTTGAAAAGTCATCTTAAAGAGTTAGATACCATCGTATAAAATAAGAATAAATAGGTTGATTCGGTTACATGATGACATGTGTTAAGTCAAAGGAAACTTGGAGTACAACCATACTCCACCTGTATTTAGTATATTTGGTCACATTTTCCATGCCTTGAATAATCAAATAGACATTGTTTATGTATAGGTGTAGCCGTGTAGGTGTATAGTATTATTGTTAATGTTAGTTAGATACTTATGGTGCGTTTGGTATGCTGCGAGTAATGACAATAGGAATGAATTTAATAGTAGTGGTGGGTCCCTCAACTATGAAAGAATCCATTCCCCTCTCTCTAGCCATATATGAAGTATGAAAAATATGTGACTTTCATAGTCATAGTGGTGGGCCCAACAGTCTTAAACAAACACTTGCAATGACTATCAAAGTCATTGTTTCATTCCCTTAGTAACATACCAAACGTGCCCTTAGTATTTTATAAGACAACATAAAAGAGAATAACTTTGATTCTTGCGTAAAACTGAACTATCTCGTGCATATCGACGATGTAGAGCGGCGAACAGTTATATATGTGAATATGCGATTCTAGTGTGACCTTTTATCAACCTTTAAAGGTTAAATTATAGTCATTGCGAAAGAAAAAAAAAGTTTATGTGTTGGACCAAAACTGATAAAAGCTTGAGGCTTAAAAAATATTTAAACTGCTAATTTAATTATAGATGTTACTAGTATTACCTTGTTTAATCCAAGAGTAACTGATAATTTTCTAGTTCTCATTTTGTAAGTTTTTAAGAAAATATGTTTTTCTTAATATGTAGTGAAGATAAAAATTAAACTGGGGTGATTATATTAATCATTGTCAACTCATATCACATTATTATTTACTCTTTCATCAAATCAACCATCAAACATCCGTTCATTCACATTTAAAGAAATGCCTTTTTGTAAGAATAGTGAAAGGTTGGTTACCAATCATTTCAAAAGTTGTTGCTTAACACGTGAAACGCTGGGCCGTATTGATGCACAACGTTGTGGTTGTGACTACGCGTGAAAAACCATGCCATTTTGGCTAGTCTCATAGCGAGAAGCTTTTTATGAAGTGTAACTTATCTTCCCAAATGTGTTTTTTATGGTAACATTACTTCTTATATTGTTTGGTTATTGTTTGTATAAACCTTATAAATGGTTAGGTGTGCGTTGTGTTTTATTGAGAAAAGTCAATAAAAAGAAAAGAAAAAAGAAAACGAAAAAAAGAAAAAAAAAAAAAAGAAAAGAAGATGCAAGTAGAATAGTAATAATAATAATTACATGAAAAATCGTCAAAGTTATCTTTGTATTTAGGTGTGTTGCTCGAGCCTCTCATATCCAGTAACCGTTACTCACCCAATCCGCCCACCACTTAGTAGTCCAAGCCACCCCCTCTTACATTCCCTATGCCTTAAAGTAAAGTCATTCAAGTAAGATAGTTTTGAATCATAACTTTCCATTAAAAATCAGATGATAAAAGCTATGAACCAATAAGTAAACCTGACACTAATTAAGAATCTACTAACATTCAATTCACAATTCAACCATTCGGTTTTACTAACTCTTGTTAGGTGTCAACAACTCTGAAGTGGTCACACCAACTTTCTAAAAAAGGAGGGCTTTACTCGGTTTGAATTTATATGGAAATGGGTTCAAACTCTGTGGATTAATCGATAAAAAAAAATCGAAAACCAGGGTTAAAAAAAAAAAGTATTCCGTTTTACCAACTCGAACCAAAATTTACACACTTCTAACCATTAAGTAAACAAATTTAAGTACACAATGAAAACCATTTGTCACTAACCGAAAGGGTGTATTAGTGGTGAGAGCTTTGATGTAAGGATGTAAGAATATCTCAAGATGCATTTTTTCTAGATGTAGATTAACCTTTCCCAAATATTGAGGTTGTGAGATGGTTAAGATAGTGAGGTCGTGAGATTGTTCAGATTGTATGATTGTAATGGTTTGATATAGTGTCAGCGGGGTTGAGGCGGTTTTTGTGGGTCATAGTAGAGTCTGTGGTGTTGATCGTGTGTTTGTTTAGAATTTTCATGTGTGTGTGAGCTAGTTGATGTAGTTCTAGGAGGGTCGAGGTAATGGGTCATTTGAGCAAAGGTTGGGTAGTTTTGACATGTGGAGGTTTTACAATTATGAGGTTTCTTATTCATCTACGGATTTTACATATCACTGTGCCACCACTAGAGTTGTTTGCATGGTTTTCGGTAGGTTTATTTCTGTGTGAAGGTGGTGTGTCAAGGTCGTGGTTGGGTTTTTAACCCATATACATGCTTTCAAATCGGGTGATTCTCTTAAGTGGTTAGGTGTTGTGTTAGAGCTGGTAGGCAGGTTGTTCTTTGATTGTTAGATCTCCATTGTCGATTCAAGGATCGTTTTGGATAAATGTTTTAGAGTCACTGTAGTTGTTTAAGCTTTTAAGGTCGATATGATGTAGTTTAGTGAGGGTCGTTGTCGAAGGTCGCGTTTATGGTGGTTGTAGTTTGTGAGGGTCGTTGTGATCATTGTTGATCGAGATTACTGTAATTCCTAGCATCTTGCTAGTTGTAATTTTATAAAATTTTATTGCCTTAAAAAAGAAAAAGAAAAAAGGAAACCTTTCCCAAAAGTTTAGCCTTAGGTAAATGAGCAACTGTTTTACATAGTAATATTCATTAACAAGGAGTTGATATTGAATACATAACCTACTTTTTTAAAAGCTCTTCATGACTAATAACTAAACATTTGTGGTGAAAAAATAATATCATTGAGATAATGTTCCAAACTTCCAATGGTTATACCGACATATTGTTGGCAAGTGCTTGTTAGCTAAATTTAAGTTTTACCTTTTTTTCTTCTTCTGTCAATGAATTGTAAACAACTACTTATTTTCGAAATATATATGCCATTTCGTGAAAATTCGCCTACTTCAATAATATAAAAAGTTTATGCAAATAGTGGAGTGCCCAAGTGGAATGATGGTATCACGTTTGAGTAAAAAGATTGATTCAAGATACGACCAAAACGTGTTAGGCGGTCAAGGAAAGTTACTCACTAATCATTTCAATTAAATAATCATTTCTTATGTTTAATTAACAGCTTATTATTTTATTGTCCATAACAAAATTAATAAATAATATAATCACCACCTCCTTTCATCCTCCTCCTCACAATTATTCTATTAACATTATTTTATATCCACCACTAAAAATATAAATAAATTTAATAAAACTTAAATAATTATCTTCTTCTAAGAGATTATTTGCACATTTCACAAAATGATTAGCACACTATTACCTACACCTTAAAATATAAGTCTAGTTTGACTTTTTGTATCGAATTTTGATCTTAAATATTTTTATTTGTATTATATATCACTTGATAAAAATTATACAAAATAAAAGTACATGTAAATCACTACCATTTATATATTTTGCATCAAGTATTATATAATACAATTAAAAATATTTAATGTCATAGTTCAATTAAAAAAGTCAAACTGGACTTATATTTTGAAACGGATGAAGTATAATTTATTATGTTTTGACATTGTTACCCTTACAATTACCTCTACATTTTCACCTCTGTAAAAGTATAAATGTCTATACACAATAAATTATAGTGTGTTAATCATTTTGTGAAGTGTGCAAATCTCTTTTCTTATACAACGTTTGTTTAATATACGACTAGATGATAATTTTAGCATGGTATTTTTTGTTTGTTTTATGGATTTATTATAATCTAAATATTAAAAATAGAAGTATTAAAATGAATGAAATGGTATTTTTATATTAAAAATTAATATTTTTAATGCATAAAAAACATAGCATTTTTTTTAAAATTAATAATTGAAATGGGAGTTGATTTGCACACAAATTTTTTTTATTCTTGCATCACACTTTGTGCATTACGGTATTGTATTGTATGCTCTCTGTGCATTACAGTGTTGTACAAAATGATGTGTTTATTAAAAAAAAAAAAAAATGTGCGAATCCTTCCCAATTTGAAATGTATATCTCTTTAGATAACTTCATGTATTTAAAACAAGTTACCTTTTAAATAGTAAGGAGTAGTTAAAAAAGCATTTAACATTAATGAGAAGTTATCTTACCATAAACAAACAATTACTACCTCCGTCTCAAAAATATTGTTCATATTTCTATTTTGGGATGTCTCAAAATAATTGTCCACTTTCATTTTTAAGTAAAAACTAGAGAATATAATAGGGGAATTTCTCTTTGGGTGGTTAAAAATTAAAGTGACCCCACTTTTATTAAACTTTAAAATTCTTGTCTCCAGACAATTATTTTGAGATGGAGAGAGTATTGTTTAATTCTACTCCTGTAGTTAGACAAGGAAAAATAATAATTTTATAAAATATAATCAGAAATCATATTAGCCAGTTTAAAAGGCTTAAAGTTAAACCACAAAGTAACACATAAAAATATCTTTATCTTTTATATTTTTCCACATCTCCTTCCTCAATCTTAGCTAATTTGTCCCCTATCTCATTTTTTATATCATTATTCATAAAGGGTGTTATAGTACTTATCAAGTTTGTACCTTTATTACTTAAACATCTGTTTTTAAGCCTTCATTTCCAAAACTAAAACCTGGGTTTTGTTTATCATCAAGAATCTTGATTTGGGTATCTCTTAAATTTGTAATTTGTATAGTATAATTGCTTTTGTTTTTTTATAGAGGTTCAGTTTTTGGGTACTTTTTTGTAATTTGTATAGTGTATTACTGTATTTGGTTTTGAATTAATCAAATAGGGTTTAATTTTTTTTATAAAATCCTAATTTGAGGTTAAAAATAAGGTTTAGAGCTGATTTTAAGAAAGTTAAATATGGAAAGTATTGTTGGTGGGAGGTTTAAACTTGGAAGGAAAATAGGGAGTGGATCATTTGGTGAACTTTATTTAGGTAAGTAGTATTTATTTGAGTTACTAATCTTTTTTTATATTTTTTGTTGGATTTTTTAGTAGTTAAATATGATATTTGTTTGATGATATGCAGGTGTTAATCTTCAAAGTGGGGAAGAAGTTGCTGTTAAGCTGGTATTAACCTTTTTTTGTTTCTGATATATGATTATTTTGAAGTTTATAATTTTTTGATTATTTATTGATAGACTAATTAAGGGATTAATCTTAAACCATAGTTTATATTATTGTTGGTAGATCATAAGCCATACTCATGAAGAAATATACCTAGTAGTTTTAATCAAATTCGCATGTTATTGTAAAATTCGATTTTTCTTCTTTATGTTTTTGGTTGCCTTTCTGCAAAGACGATGTCTTGCGGCTTCTGAAAGCTAAACAATATGGCTTGAACTTTGAAAATATAATTTCTGTTGCAGTTTTTAGTTTTGTATATTATAGTTTTATTAATAGTGAAGAAAGTCTATGAAGTCATGGCCATGGTTATTTTCGTGAAGTTAAAATGGTATCAAGTTATTTGTGGATTCATGAACGCGTACAAATTGATTATGAAGTTTATCTTTGGGGGCGGAAATTATAGTTTAGGATCTTATAGTAGTGTTTCGTTATTATCATTATTCTGTTGCTCAATAAAATAAAATAAAATAAAATAAAAAAATAAAAAAATAAAATAAAAAACTAATTATGACTTGAAATCACATTTGAAGTAGAAAGAAAAAATAAAGCCAAACTTTTATTGAAGAGTGAAAATGAAATAAGACAGTTATCGATCGATCTACTACCTATTCCTTAATGAATAGGTTGTGGTATAAGCACTTTACTCTTTAGACGGTTTTTAACTTCTTTTATTATCCTGTCCCTCTTGATGATAATTCTAACTTATTTTTTTGTTCTTACACACTTCAGGAATCTGTCAAAACGAAGCATCCTCAACTTCATTATGAATCAAAAGTATATATGCTTCTCCAAGGAGGAAGTGAGTCTCTCTCTCCCTGTTTATGTTCATATATCACCAATACTGTATAGAACCAGATATCCAAGCACATGCTTTTTTCCGCATCTTATCACTCGTTCTGTAAACTATAGTATTTATTTTGGTGTTCATGCAAGAACTGCAATGAAAAGCCAAGCTGCTCAAAACTCTGACATAATATCTGATAAATTTTTAATGAAGCCGGAATACCGAACCTTAAGTGGTTTGGAGTCGAGGGAGAGTATAATATCATGGTTATTGACCTTCTTGGACCAAGCCTTGAAGATCTTTTCAACTATTGTAATAGAAAGTTAAGCTTGAAGACAGTTTTAATGCTTGCGGATCAGTTAGTAAGTGCTCATAAGCATTCATAATAGACATTTTTAAAACCAAAACCGTTATTCATTTATTCCAAACTTTTGCAGATAAACAGAGTTGAGTACATGCATGCAAGGGGTTTTCTTCATCGTGACATAAAGCCGGATAACTTCTTAATGGGCTTGGGCCGCAAAGCTAATCAGGTAGTTATTCGGCTTATTGATAGAGGTCAAATGAAGAAAATTATATGATTTAGCTCAAAATTAAACGGGTCAAATTGGTCAAACCATGTAAATGTGGCCTACTTTATGCTCAAATGTCATTTACTTAATAGCATCCCATGAGTGTTAAATAAATAGAAATGTATCTTTAAATTAGGACAACCAAAACCTTGGTAGGTCAACGAAACCTGACTCAACCAATTTTTTCCCGTTTTCACCTGTTATACACCGCTCTTTAATACGCAATTTGAGTGACTGAACCAAAATTTGTGATCTTTGTTTTAGAATATATGATTTTAAATTGCTTCCTGATGGCTTTCGTTTAAAGACTTTCGTGTTAAGAGTTGAACTTCAAACTTGACTTTAGCAGTTAGCACAATACTCATTCCCATTATTTTGACAGGTGTACGTCATCGATTTCGGTCTTGCTAAAAAATATAGGGACCTTCAAACTCATAAACACATACCATACAGGTAAATACGATTTTATTAAATCTTTTTTACTTTTTGCAAGTATAGTATGTCTTATCTTCTTTTAGGCGAATAAATCATGTCATGGTAAAAAAATTGGATGGGTCAAAAAACGGTTCGGATTTTCTGGCTGACACCTTTTGTATGTTATTTACCTTAGTTTCATAATTACTAATGTAATTATGATCAAATGACTTTTTACGATATATGTTTATATGAACTCGTTTATTTATTTTTTTTTAGGGAAAACAAGAATCTCACAGGCACCGCTCGCTACGCGAGTGTCAACACACACCTTGGTGTTGGTGAGTTATTGATCACAAATTCACAATTACTATATTTTGACTAAGTTTTTGATAGAAGATAATAAGGCAATCAATCTATTACGCTGCAGAACAAAGTAGACGAGATGATCTTGAATCTCTTGGTTACGTTCTTATGTATTTCCTAAGAGGAAGCCTTCCATGGCAAGGGCTTAGAGCAGGAAACAAGAAACAAAAATACGACAAAATAAGTGAAAAGAAGATGTTGACTCCAATAGAGGTACCAATATTAAACAATTTTTGGCTACGGAATGTGATTTAAATGCAGACAAAGCCATCTGTTAAGATGAAAAAAAAGTTCAATTTCTTGAGTGGAACAAATGAAAAAGTACATTGGTTTGCAATAACATTAATAGAAATTTTGCTGAACAGGTGTTATGTAAATCCTACCCATCGGAGTTTATATCATACTTCCACTACTGTCGGTCACTGAGATTTGAAGACAAACCCGACTATTCGTATTTGAAGAGGCTTTTTCGAGACCTATTTATTCGTGAAGGTCAAATTTGCACATAAACCTATTAATTTGAATGCACAGATACCTTTTCATTCTAAATCCCAGTATCTCACATAGTATGTTAATTACAGGCTATCAATTTGATTATGTATTCGATTGGACCATACTGAAATACCCTCAAATTGGTGCCACCTCCAGAGGACGAGTGAGTGCAAAATTTATGATTGGCTTTTTATGTTTGATGTTTTTGATATATATATTTTGATCACGTGTATCGTTTGTATATATATTTATCACCTTTTACAACGTATTATTTAAGATTGTCTTGACTTTTTTGGTGCAGCTTCAAGGCGTGAATGCGAGTATTAACACGGGAACACCTGCCGAAAAGCTGGGAAGAACCTCAGGTATCAAGTTATAACGAATTAAACCACGTGCTACCAATAATTCCAAAGTTATTTGAAGTTAACAGCTACTGCTTCTTTTGTGCAGCTGGTCAGGATATCCGTGATAGATTTTCGGGTGCATTTACTAGAAGAATTTCTTCTAGTGGTGGCCCACACGAACATTCAAGAAACAAGATTTCCTATGTTGTACCTTCGTCCAAGGATGTGGTATTTATAAATCTCTCCTCACTTCTCTTTTTGAAATTGTTATTGTTTGGACATTTTAGAAGTCAAAAGCTGACTTTGACTTGCAATTTCTCAATCTGCAGCAACCTGGTTCCGAAAGACCCCGATCTTCGTCTAGGCGTGCGGCTTTTACTTCAGGCATCAGCGGCAAACCGAGCTCCTCAGTGGAAGCAACAGAAGGCCGATTAACTCGTAATGTGTCAACCAGTGGGGGCCGTTTTGCAACTACTCAAAGAGTCCAATCAGGCTATGACACCAATTCCCGTACTGTAAAGGGTGGCCACGAAGATCCTCTTCGCAGCTTTGAGTTCCTTTCGATTAGGAAGTGAAAGAATCACCATTTTATTCAAGTAACTTTTATATCTTGCAAAATGGAAAATCAGGCGTTTTACCATAACACAAACGTGAATTTCGTGTTATGGGAATGTTATATAAGCATTACACTTGGGGCATCTTTGTGTAATCAAACAAAAAATATACTACTACTTATTTACCTTTGCATTTTTAAGGCATTAAAATCGGTTGTTACAAAGTTTTGGTGCCGTCGGCGTTGTGCTTATAGTAGCAACAGTCGTATGAGTGAAGATTTAGTAGTAACCTTGGATATTGGCATATCTAAGCTTTCTGTATACAGCTTATCTGTAATGACGATCTTGGATTTGGACCTGCTTGTTCACAACAATAGCAAATGATGTCTCGTTGTTTGCTTAGATTCATTGTACTGGTATTGACGTATTGATATACTTGGCATGACCGGCTTTGATGGTGTGCAAGTTGCGCGACCGAACAGTGCCTCAAAACTTTTAAGGGTCTCAAAATTTGTCCCGTTAATAATTATATGCATGTATACGTATATTTTTCACAAATAAAAAAGTATTTAGATGAAAAAAATATATTAAATAAGTAATATGTTAGAACGTTTAGCTAATTTATTGCATTATATCTTATAAATGATGACACTTTATATATAACACTTCTTATCGAAAAGCCTCATTATTTAATTTTGTCCAGGGCTTTCAAAAATTTCATAAATTCATGGGACAGCCCTGAATTACTTAGTATAGGGGATAACTGTAACGAATACAACCGGATATGTTTGAATCACTGAAAGGCGTGTGAACACTTTCAGATCGAATCAATTCGGTGGTTCTCCCGAATTATTCAATCGGATACAATTCAGAGATTGAGAACGTTTTGTATAGTTTTTGTTTGAGAGTTTTTATGAACCAGAGAACCATATGACCAAGAGAAAACGTATCTTTTTGAAAAAAGGGGATTAGGGCACTCATAACCGCCTTTTGGGTAGTTTTTCAAGGTTTCAAAGTTGTCAAATTTAGTCCTTCAATTTTCAAAAATTCGACCCCAGCCAGGGACGCTGCCCCTTGGACCCTGCCATGGGGTGCCGCCCCTTGGATCTTGCTACTAGGGGCTGCCGCCCCTGGAACCCCGCTCCCAGGGGCCCTGCCCCCGGACCCCTGTCCTTTAGGGGCTTCGCCCCTAAGATCATAATAAATTCAAATAGATGTGCACTCCGCACCTTCAAACCTAAATGATGTCTTATTATGACGAAATTGGTCAAACAAGTTAATCCAATTACACTAAAATATCCAACACTTAGGGCTTACGTATATGTTGTGATGTTATACGTTACAATAGCAAATGACGTATCGAGTTTGTTTGCTTAGATTCTTTGTACTAGTATTGACGTATCGATATACTTGGCGCTTATGTATATGTTGTGATGTTATACGTTACAATAGAAAATGACGTCTCGTACGTGTTTGTTCGCTAAAATTCTTTGTGCTAGTATTGACGTATCGATATACTTAGGGCTTTGTGTTTGTTTCTTAGATTCTTTGTGCTAGTATTGACGTATTGATATGCTTAGCGCTTACGTATATGTTGTGATGTTATACGTTACAATAGCAAATGACGTCTCGTGTTTGTTTGCTTAGATTCTTTGTACTAGTATTGACGTATCAATATACTTGGGGCTTACGTATATGTTGTGAATTTATATGTTACAATAGCAACGGACGTCTCGTGTTTGTTTGCTTAGATTCTGTTGGAGTTTATGGATATATATTAATAAACGTATGTCTAGAATCGAACTCGAGACCTCGGGATTGCACACGTTACGAATGAGTATTAAGAAATAAATAATTCATATATATATATATATATATATATATATATATATATATATATATATATATATATATTAATTGTTACATGTATATATGTATATATATATATATATATATATATATATATATATATATATATATATATATATATTATTTAATCACAAGAATTGACTAACGGTCGTTAGTACTTAACGGAATTGACTAACGGGCAAAGAATAAGGACTAGATTGTAATTGGATGACAAGAAGGTTCCGGAATACCCTCTTGGAGAGGTATGGCCGGCCAACCCAACCCAAGGGGCATCCCTTGCCCTAACTTGTCCACCAAGATTACAATTAGTATATAAACACATCAAGGGTTAAAGGTTTTGGGGATCTCTTGCACACACTAAACCCTAAAGTGTTTTTCTTCTTTTCTTTGCTTCTTAAACATTTGACCAACACCCTTTAGGGTTGTTAGTCGATTTTTGTTAAATCAAAAATCATTCTTGTGTTGTCACTAGCATCACCTTAATACGGTTTAATTCGTGTGTACAAGAACGAGGTAACAACATACTTTTGTTGTTATCAAGAGATCGATTAACAAAACGGTAAGGGGTTAATCATTGATCCATATAAACCCTAATTAGGGTTCTTCATATTGTTAAAGACAATTGCTTTTGATTCTTGTTCGGGCTAGAATCACCACGGTACGTTCCTATTTAATTTATGTTAATCTCTTATGTGTTATAGATGTTCCTACGCTTCCGCATATGTGTTTACCTATTTGTATGATTGTCATGATACTAATATTCTAACAGTGGTATCACGAGCTTGCTATAACATGTAATTGATTACATAAAACACATAAAAAAAAGAATTTTGATTGTTTTAGATACATGTTTTGGATCTAGGGTTTTGTTTTTTTTTTAATTTTTTCGAAACCCTAACCCTAATTTTGGGGGGGGGGGGGGTCGATTTATTCCATGAACCCTAATTAGGGTTTGTGGTTTTATTAATTAATTGGATTAGAAACCCTAGGTTGCCTACATGTTTATGTGTTATTTGGGCGTATCCTTGACCTAATTGGTAATTGTTATGCTTTGATCCGTGACGAAACATGCATGTTAGTCATGGGTTATTAATTGTTTATTAATTGTTAAGCTTTTTCACATATTTAGATAGATCTAATATTGGGGAAGACCCCATAATTATTAAAATCAATTATATGCTATGTGGTATGTGATTAGCTTTGACCTACGCAATTGACTTGTCAATGTATGTGGCTCATTTCCATTAAGAGGTGAAGGCCCTAGTTAATTATATACATATAAAAACCTAGAATTGATTATGTTAGGATCTTTTCTAAAAAGATTGCATGTGGCTAATTATTTCACCTTTATAATTGTTATGTTATTAGTTGTTTTGATTTGTCTTTATTACTTGTTTTATTGTTTAATTGTTGGACACGTTTGTAAGCAATAAAAGGGTAATTTTTCATAAAGAAAATAATATGGACTAATAATGGTGAAACCCTAAGTGATAAAGATTGAATCTTGCGGAGTCTTAGATACCAACAACGGTTCACTTCACATGGTAATTCGCTCCAAGGCGAGACTAGCAAGATTCATACTTTATTGCATGATTTTGAGATTGAATCCATAAACTTTTGCTTGATTGATGTTTTGTGCAAATATGCTTTTAAAATTAACTTTTTAAGACTTGATTCATAACCGTGATATGAAGGCTTAGAAAAGAGCCTTAGAGTCTGCCTTGGTTATCACAATCTTGAATATGTCTTAAACGAATTACTTTTAAAATCATAATTGTAGAAATTCATCTTAGGGTTTATTAAACCTCAAGTAAAACTTTGTGTATTAATTTCACGAATTGGTAAATTAAAAGTTTTTTTTTGAAAACTTATGCGATAAAGATGAGTGCATGCATCTTTATACATATTTTGATTGACATATCAAAAATAAGAATACCCTAAAAAAATTTAAGTTACATGCCATCTAACTATAAGAAACACTTGAAGTTATTATTTAGTAAACGTGAGACGCATGCTAAATTTTAATGACAAGGTAAATTTCCGAGTGTGCGTGAGACCACACATGGAGAATTTGCAGTTTCTAAGTTAGACGACTTAATTAAGTTGATGCGTGAGACCTAGAGCTTAAGGCATGAGATGGGATGGAACATGCTTACATGACAAATTGATGAATCAATTTGATGTAAATCCCATAATGATCTAGGAATTGGAAAAGTGTTTGCCAATTATTGTTCGACAGATTACCATCTTTTATACTTTCATCACTAGCAGATCAACTGATGTGGTGGAATCTATGTAAAGTTGGATCCTAGATTTTCAAGAAAATATGTTGGTTATATGAATATAACCTTGGGTATTATATTTTCTTAGAAATATAAATTATCGAAAATACTAAAATTGAATTTTGTAAATTCTTTAAATGTATTAATGCAACTCAAAACCGTAAACGTAAGTTATTCTTTTAATTGATCTACACCCGTTTGGGTTTTTTGGTTAGAGTCAATATTTACAAAAAGAATAAATATAGTCTTCTTTCCATTAGGAGAAGTGTGAGACTTAATCCTAATCCTTTTCATGAATGAAAAAGGTATAATAGGATGATTAGAATTGTCTAAATTCTGAATACATAACTCATAGCAAAATTTAATAGTAAGATTATTTGCACTTTATGAGTTATTAAATTAGAAGCTAGACTGAGTACTGCACAATGGTAAAAGACGAATTAGATTATTTTATCTAGTTGTTTTAGTTTGACCATTTATAGATACTACATACAATTGTTGGAATGGTAGATCTATACAGGAAGAAATTGCATGCCCAAGCTTTTTCAAGTTAATAATTTGGAATGTGATGAATCACATTTATGTAGTAGATTACATCCTTTTATAACCTATATATAATTGTTGGAATGAGTTTTCTTAAAAGATGTAGGAAAGTAAACAAGTACACTATTTCCTTTCACTGATTAATGAAACATTTACAATGTTGTTAAATTCAGTGGGAGTATTGTGTTCTTATGGCTGAATAAGGGATTGTTATAATGTTCTCTAATTCAGTGGGAGTTACAAGACTTATTGTCTTCACTGTAACTTAGATTATCTTTTGAATATCTCAAGGTAATTACTTTCCAAATATAGACACTAATATTTTCAAGGATAGTCATGTACGTTTCCTTGATTAATTGAGTAAACTCTATATCTACTAAGTTATGTTAATGACACAAATCATATTGTTCAAATTAACAAACGCGTGCGTGTTGTTTATATGATACATGGTGTTGTACCATGCACAAGTGGGAGAAATCTTCATTATGTGCAAAATACAACACATAAGAATATGATTTAAAAGATTCTCTTAACTGCAAAGTAAGAGATTATAATTCTAATTAGATTAATACATCTAATCTAAGAAATACTTGGTGTTGAAATTTAGTAAACGTGAGACGCAGATTAAATATTAACAACAAGGTGAATTTCATGTATGCGTGAGACCAACATGGATAATTTACAGTTTCTAAATTAGACATCTATTAGAACATTGTATCAAATAACAATACTACTTCAGCTTTAATATTTATGTATTATTGGAATGACATAAATAATATAATACTACTTCAATAATTATGTATTCTTAGAATGACATAAATAAATAAAGTAGTGTGTTAACTTGAAAATATTATTGAAACCAAATGATGGTGTTCATGACTACTTTAATTATACATGTTTATACTTTATTGTATAGTTATAAACATGAAGTCTTTTAAGTATTACAAGACCTATAATAAAGTAAGATGTTAGCTTGTTATGGTCTTTTAATTAAGACATATACAAGAAGTCATTGAGTTGATCAATGATTAATATAGTATAGTGGGATTATAACAAGTTTATGTTTTTATAAGACATAAACATGAAGTGACTTGGTCAAAAGTACTTGTGTTATAAAGCATGCAATTGGTTAGGAAATACTATTATACCATTAAGTTGACTTAGTTGGTAAATAGGTATGCCAATAGGAATATGGTTATCTTATATATATTGTTAGATCTTCTTACAATATTAATTCTAATTGAAGTACCACATATGGATAGTATGTTCAGTTAGGGAATCAAACTCTTGTTAGATTGTTTGATTAAAGATAACTATGATTTCTTTTCTTCTAAAAGTTATCAAGGTTAGAAATTGAGTATGGCTTGAATATACTCAATTAGACTCCTAGAAGATTAATAAGACGTTATTGAATTATGAAATGTGATGAATCACATTAAGTCTTAAAATTGAAGTTCTGAATTTGTTAAGTTACTTATGTGAAGGTTATTAACAAAGAACTATCAATGCGTATTTGTAAAGTCCTAAAAGAGAAAATTGGATTGTTGCTCTAATTGCTAAGTAGTTATAGATAGTCTCTATATTGCTAAAGGCAAGTGGGAGTATTTTATCTTGAAAAGATAGAATTACAAGATACATAATCTTCTAAAACCACACTAGTTAAAATCATGATGAGGCTTAACATGTAAATGATAAACCTCAAGATGATGAAATTATCATTCATAGATCCACTTGGATATCTCAGATATTTAATTAATATGCTGATGATTATATGATGTAGTATTACCAAAATAATGAATTGGGTGAATTACTCATATTATGAATGTTAAAGATGCAGTTCATAAAGATATTCAAATTTAAAAAACAAAAAAAAAAATTGGTTTATCTTAATTCTTAATAGTTAGAGAATGATGATGAGTTTATTCAAAGATAATGTAACCCTAGTGGTTTAAATCTTTGTGAAATAATCATATGGACAAAATTGTATACATACGTTAATGTATGTCTTATTACAAGATTATTAATCATACTTAAGCAATTAACTATGATTGAATACTCTTTCCTAAGCACATTAAAGATACAAAGATGGTTAATTGTCATGTTTATATGAATATGAAATTTGACAATGAATATCAAAAACTCTTTCTTGAATAATTACTTGAGCGAGGACGATAAGTAATCAAAAGGAGTTTATGAATTCAAGAAAATCTTTGGAAGTGTACAAAGTGCAATAATCTATGAATGGATAAATGCATGCATCTAGGAGATTATTCTTATGATAAATTATTAAATCTATGTTTAGGTTTATAATTAAAATAATGTAATTTCTAAGTATTCCTGAAAGCTAGTGGGAGTATTATGTTTGATTTACTAAATCATATATGTTGTATAACATATAAGAAGTTACATTCCATATAAGTGAAATGTTAAGACTTAGTTTGGAATGAAACTGTAAGTGAAAGATTTAGAAAATAAAACATACAACCTTGAAACAAAAGTTTATTATTAAATAAACATGTGCGGTAAATAAATTCTAATAGAACATAATATATCATTTAGAAAATGGATATATATTATGAAAGGATAGAACATGAATATAAATCTAAGTATGACTGAAGGATTTTCATGTGAATCATATTATTGTTAAATCATGCTTAAATGCTTAATGATTTAACAATATTTGATATCTTGTGTAATGAATAAAGAAATATGTTTAATTTAGAATAAATGATCCTCAGCCTGGAATTGCTCCTAAATTCTAAGTATAAACAATATAGCGAATTGTTGCGTAATTGTTATAGTTGACAATAAATCTTGTAAGATTGAAAGGTGTCAAGCATTACACATTGGATATTATGTTTACGGATTTCTAAAAGGCATATTGTGATTTGTATACAATGATGCTGGTTTAATTGAGATGACACTCAATAACTAGTCATGGAAGGATTTCATCCTTAACCATGTGAACTAGTTGTGCTCAACTAAGAGCATAGTTGCATTATACATTAGAGAATTAGAATACTTTAAACTTTAAAACGTTTGAAAGTTTGATTGTCATAAATTGATGGTTGAGGATATCACATCATTTATGAAATATTGTGTGACCATATCAAGATAGTTAGATACACACATACAAGAATTTTGCTAATTAAATTCTTGAAATAAGTATTCTCAAAATTCGGATAGATCAAAGTTAGTTGAATAATGCCTTGTCAACAAGTATGATTGTCATTATTTGAGGCATAATTGTCAACAAGTTATTACTTGA
Source organism: Artemisia argyi (assembly GCA_030686995.1). Classification (NCBI taxonomy): domain Eukaryota; kingdom Viridiplantae; phylum Streptophyta; class Magnoliopsida; order Asterales; family Asteraceae; genus Artemisia; species Artemisia argyi. Next base: position 173,149,684 of record CM060682.1, on the reverse strand, counting down.
GACAAAATTCATTAACTAGAATTATCATGCATTGATTTATTTAGTATTTGGATAAAGGACATTAAGCAATTATTATTTATAATGAATTAAAGTACTTAGTACGTTGGTTTTCATTAATAATAAATTGTGTCCTATATTTGTATGTTTAGATCCATGAATAACTTATGTTATTCTAAATTGTCCATTGTCAATTAATGATATGGGAATATCATTAAACTAAGACAAATCTGAGTATTGGTTAGAATATACTTGAAAGTATATTGATGCGTTAACATACCAATTTCACATGATATTCGATGAATTGAATATAGGACTTATCCCATCTACATGATTTTACTTTATGGATCTTGTCAGTAAGTAAATCATGAATTTGTTATCCTCAGACTTGAGATACCAGATAAGAGTCATGGATGTAGTGCATTTTGTGAAGCAATCTACCGCTCACCGTAACACGGAGTTATAAGGGTTGCTTTCAGAATTGTTACAAAGTCCATGGGTTATTCTTGTAGTCAAGAAAGAATTTGTTCCTTCAAATTCGTTTTGAAGCTTAATACTGCTGGGCCCCTCGTAGGGTTGACAAGATGTATGCGTGCGCACGCCCAAAGTCTATCTGGAATACGTTCAGATGTTTTGGTAATCTTGCTCAATCATAAACAACGAGAAACAAAATTGTTAATAAAGAATGACTAAGATCCATATCTTTATTAACGTGGTATTAGAAACAAAAGGATGATAATAATAATGATGAATCATTATAGGTTTTTCCAGGAAACCTTCCTCGAGTTGATCTAGGGGCATTGGCGTGTTGCTAGACGCTTACCAATGTTATTATGTTATTAATAGATATCCAAGTGGGAGCTGTTGGAGTTTATGAATATATATATTAATAAACGTATGTCTAGAATCGAACTCGAGACCTCGGGATTGCACACGTTACGAATGAGTATTAAGAAATAAATAATTCATATATATATTAATTGTTACGTATATATATATATATATATATATATATATATATATATATATATATATATATATATATATATATATATATATATATTATTTAATCACAAGAATTGACTAACGGTCGTTAGTACTTAACGGAATTGACTAACGGGCAAAGAATAATGACTAGATTGTAATTGGATGACAAGAAGGTTCCGGAATACCCTCTTGGAGAGGTATGGCCGGCCAACCCAACCCAAGGGGCATCCCTTGCCCTAACTTGTCCACCAAGATTACAATTAGTATATAAACACATCAAGGGTTAAAGGTTTTGGGGATCTCTTGCACACACTAAACCCTAAAGTGTTTTTCTTCTTTTCTTTGCTTCTTAAACATTCAACCAACACCCTTTAGGGTTGTTAGTCGATTTTTGTTAAATAAAAAATCATTCTTGTGTTGTCACTAGCATCACCTTAATACGGTTTAATTCGTGTGTACAAGAACGAGGTAACAATATACTTTTGTTGTTATAAAGGGATCGATTAACAAAACGGTAAGAGGTTAATCATTGATCCATATAAACCCTAATTAGGGTTCTTCATATTGTTAAAGACAATTGCTTTTGATTCTTGTTCGGGCTAGAATCACCACGGTACGTTCCTATTTAATTTATGTTAATATCTTATGTGTTATAGATGTTCCTACGCTTCCGCATATGTGTTTACCTATTTGTATGATTGTCATGATACTAATATTCTAACAGATTCTTTGTACTAGTATTGTCATATCAATATTCTTACGGCATACGTATATGTTGTGATGTTATACGTTACAATAGCAAATGACGTCTCGTTTTTGTTTGCTTAGATTCTTTGTAATAGTATTGACTTATCGATATACTTAGAGCTTACGCATATATGTTGCGATGTTATACGTCGACTATCTATAGCGTGATTGCCATAGCGTGAAAGCGTTGCTATATACGGTAGTTACGATATTCTAAAAAAAATAACCAAAAACACATGCACTTCAATTTTATGATGTACAAATTCTCTTACTCAACATGATCATTATAAACCTTAAAGAGTTTCATGACAAGATCTTTATTTATTTATTTATTTTTATAGATATTCATTTCTTACATGTCACACATCATATTACGAGTCATTATGAGTTGTATTACGTTAAACACAGTCACATTGTTTTTGTGTTAATAAGCATAAAACATGTGAACATCTTCACATTTACCTTGATTATTTTGGGTTAACTTTATCATATGGAATGTAACCATCAAAGCTTCTTACGGTTTTGTTGTTATATGAATCACATTTTTTTTGTAACGACTGAAATCCTGGCACTTTTATACTCGACTTTCCATAATACAACGCCACCCTCTCTCCCTCATGCCTCGCACCCTCTACCACCACCTTTTTTGTATATAAGAAACTGCCAATTAACAAAGATTCACATCAAACTCTTTCTATCTAGCACTCTTGAAAATGGACCCTAACAAACAGAAATGCCCCCGTTGTTGGCTAATCTGCCACAGTTATGACAAGTTTAAGGACCATATGGATCAACACAAGGATGGTTCATGGAACGGTTGGAACCTCGACATGAGTGTTGCATTGGTTCAAGCAAGGCCTCCAGGAACCTTACCACCCCATACGATGGATTTGTATCCTGACTGGTTGCAGCTCACACTTGCTCCACCAAGTGAGTACTCATCACATGATACCAAGACCTTGTCGAATGAACCTGCTAGCCATCTCAAACAAAACGAAAATCAGAAAGAAAAAGCATCAACAAGTCTTCGTTTGGGTTGACGTCCTGAATGATCACTTGTGTTTGGATCATTAAGTTATCGTCTTTTTATGATTTGTTTTGTTTAAAACTTATGGTATGCATGTCTATTAGACCTTGATTTCCTATTTAAGTCGTGTATCTTTGAACTTCATGCATGGTTCTCATGAATAAATGTGTTTATCGCTTTGGTACTTCAAGATTGATCTATTAGATTATATCATTGTCTTTATTTTTTTATTTCTTCATTTTGCGTCCTGAATGTAACTCTTTCGTTCTTAGTCCATCTCCAACCAAACCATTGTCTACAGACTATTATTTTTCTCAATATTTAAAAAATGGAGGATAACTCATCTCTAGCCATCCTTTATATTTGAAAAAAACTTTGAAGTATTGATCAAAATCTTTCATATTTAGATGATCACTATTCGTCCTCCAAACAAATTATTATCACTTTTTAAAATCATTTGATTTCTTATTGGACCATTATTTGATTTTATAGATTAACTCAATATAAATATGTTTGAAGTTGAAGTTTGAAAGACATGATTGGAGATTAATTTTTTTTGAAGGATGAATGTAAATTAGAAGATGCATTTTTATCCTTCAAACTTAAAAATTTATGGAGGACATGATTAAAAATGGCTTTATGAGAGATAGCATTATAGCACTAATCTAACGTCTTCTATTCTTCACATTTTTTTTTTTTTTTTAATTTTGTGTAACGTGTTTATGTAATGTCAAGATAAATTAGTTTATTTTGTGCAAATATTTACAATCATTATTTTGTAGGTAAAACTAATAACTACAACGAAACTAAAGCATAAATACAGCCAACCAAGCTAAATTTATTATATGTGAAATACCACTATATACCAGCAAACACAAAAATGATAACTGCAACAAAAATGATCTTTATACACAATTATTGTTGGTGAGCTTAATTTTTCCATTTAATTAACATGCAAAAGCACTTCCTTTTAATAAGGCTAGTTATATACCCATGCACGCACGAGGCTTTGACATGAATCTTATTTAATGTGTTTTGACATAAGCCAATATAATATATTTTTTTATTTTATATATATATATATATATATATATATATATATATATATATATATATATATATATATATATATATATATATATATATATATATAATTAAAATAAGAAGAGTAAAAACTAATTCTAGCCACATATTTCAAATTAGGAAGAAAAATTTGAAGGAAGATGCATCCACTTTTGTAGGTGCATCTGAAATGTGTGGTTGTAGTTACTTCCTATCATTTTTATTTTAATTATTCTTCCTATTTGATCTAACTCTCTCTCGGGTGGGGTTATTATAAAAAGTCTCTTGTAATAAAAAGTGTAGGAAGAATTGTGGGAGTAACATGTGTCACCCCCATGCCACATTATATGACACGTGTCCCCCCCCCCCCCCCCCCCCCCGCCGAAATTTTTTTTCCCGCAAAAAAAAATTTCTTATTTTTTGGGCGAACAAAAATTTTTTTTCCGCCAAAAATTTTTACTGCATCACTGTTATAAATTTACTGCATCACGGTTATAAAGTTACTGCATCACAATTATGATTTTACTACATCACGGTTACTGCATTCATGGTTATAAAGTTACTGCATCATAGTTATAAGAAACTGCATCATTCTAAGTTTTCTGCATCATATGTATGTAACTGCATCACGGTTACTGCATTCATGGTTATAAGTTACTGCATCATAGTTATAAGAAACTGCATCATCATAAGTTTTTTGCATCATATATGTATCTAACTGCATCACAATGAAAATACGATTCTTTTTTAAGTTTTGGTGTATCTTTATTGCATCTTAGTTAATAGTTCAGTGCATCAACTATGTTGCAGTAACTTATAACCTTAATGCACTAAGATTTATAACTGTGATGTAGTAAAAAATTTGGCGGGAAAATTTTTGGAGGAAAATTTTTTTTGATCCCCCAAAAAAATTTTTTTTGGCGGGATTTTTTTTTTTTTTTTTGCGGGGGTGACACGTGTCATATGATGTGGCATGAGGGTGACACATGTCGCTCTCACAATCCTTCCTACACTTTTTATTATAAGGGACTTTTTATTTTAACCAATATATATATATATATATATATATATATATATATATATATATATATATATATATATATATATATATATATATATATATATATATATATATATATATATATATATATATGGGCTTTATTTTCAGAACCCTGTTTAGTGCGGGAACTGCGAGAACTCCAATTTTGCATTAGAAAACATGCATGTTCATATAAAACATGTATGTTTTCTTACATACACCTTAATACACATGCCTGCGTATTAAGGTGTATGTAAGAAAACATACATGTTTTCTATGAACATGCATGTTTTCTAATGCATACTTGGAGTTCTAGCAGTTCCCGCACTTAACATGGTTTTAAAAATAAAATCATTTTGCATTGATCTATTGCACTAAACAGGTTCTTATATGAATATGTATGTTATGCATGTATGTGTATTAAGGTGTATGTAAGAAAACATACATGTTTTATATGAACATGCATGTTTTCTAATGCAAAATTGGAGTTCTCGCAGTTCCCGCACTTAACAGGGTTCTGAAAATAAAGATACACACACACACACACACACACACACACACACATATATATATATGGGTGGGTTAATGTGAGATCAAACTTAAAGTTGTAAAAATAAGATCTAGTATAAACAACCACTAAAAATATTTATAAATAACCATATTAGCAATAATACACAAAAAATAAAATATTAATACGAATTAACATTTTATCAACTAATAACCAACTGATATATGAGTTTGGATTAGTGATACACAACTATAAATTTACATGTCGAATCAAAGTGTATTCCCTTAACCTGATACATTACATGTCGAATCAACGTGTATCACCTTGGTTTCGTCAATTTAAAAAGGAAAACCATCAGAACTTTAACAATTTTAGTTGTACTCAATAAAAAATTTAATTTAATTTTAACAAGAGTGTTACTTGTCAGATTGTACTTGAATCTTATTTTTACAACTTTAAGATTGATCTTATTTGATCTAGATTATATATATATATATATATATATATATATATATATATATATATATATATATATATATATATATATATATACTAGTCTCAAAGCCCGCCCAATGGGCGGGCATGACTTGTAATTTTATATTTTAATTTAATTATAATATTTTTAAATTTAATTTACTTATGTATATATATAGTGTTCTTTTATTGTTATTGTTTATCTTAAATATGTATATTATTATTTTTTTATGACTGAAAGACATGTGGCTCGACTGCATGAGTGTTTGAATATATTAATGTTATGAACGCACTTATTAGATTATTACTATGTTGTATAGCCGATGTAGAGGAACAAATCAACAATAAGCATGAAGAACTCGGTCAAATTAAAGGGGTGTTTGGATTAGTTGTTTTTGTCTCAGCTTATGGGCATAGTTTAATGTGGGAAAGCTCATAGTTTTCCAGCTTATGAGCATATCAAACTTTTAGGCACACTGCAAATACATAATAAGACATCTTAAGCATGAAGGCCACATACACACACGAATCCTGAACATAAAGGGGTATTTCGATTAAGAAAGCATTTTGCTTTGTTTTAGGAGGGTATATAAACGGTTAGTATGTGTCTTTTTCAAGAAGCTTAAACATGCTCAGATATTGTCGAGTGCAAAAATACACATGTTCCTTTTTGAGGCATTATCATATTAGCCTATACCACCCATGTAACTGATAACGATTACACACACCAAGTTTAGCATATAAAAGAACAAAAGTATACCCCTTGTTGAAAAAATAGAGGCAATAAAGCTAACCAATGGAAGTTGAAAACTCAGAAGTTCGCGGGGGAATAAAGAAAAAACCTTTCATTTCCCAATGGAGGCTTAATCAGAACCATTGGTAAGTCAAAAGGTACATGTGAAGTTATATCTTGAACAACCTGACATTAGCAATGTCAGCGATTTTATTGTCAGAGATCATAAATTAGGCAGATTATGAATGCAACTAATCTCTAGAAATTTCATTTACAGAGCAATACAAATTGATATTAACTCATGTGTGTGAGTGCGCGTATACATATACATACATTTATGTACAATTTTAAAAACTATATGCATCTGTCCATCTAGTATACACATTAGAAATGCGCAACTTGTCATCCACAAATCAAAAAGTCTCAAGTTATAATAATATTCTAAACATCTTTATTGACTGCAAAAATAGGATGACAGTGACCTCAACCCATAGGCCTACCCTGGCTCAAATTTCTTGTGTGTACAATTATCATTTTGACTACATTTTACAATCAAAGGTTGGTTTCCTTATCACTAACTTTTCTTTGACATATTTAGTTCATTAATGTCAAATATACAGCTACATTTACTTAAATTTGGTTATTTATAATGCAAATGTTTATGAAATAAAGTGGATCAACCATTTGTTCCATGACCTGATACTCTGAGCCCGTTTGCTAATGTGAAGACATACCTCGCCTCTACTCGTGCAATAGGTGGCTCCATTGGAGAAGAAGAAGGGGACATCAGAACCAATCTCACCAGACCATTCTTGGAGTTCTTGTTCTATAGCTAGGCAACCATTGAATTGGTTTGCTGCCCAAAGTGCGGTTGCAACATTACTATTTCCGCCACCAAGCCCAACCCCAGTTGGAACCTTTTTATCAACATGTACCTGCCCAAAATTAATCTAGTCAATAACCAAGCATTCACCATATACATCCTATGAGTCCTTACTTGCAAACTCATAAGTGAATACCCAAAGGAACATAAATTGTCCACTGTCCATTATAACTTATAGCTAAGGTGGGTTTTAATATGCATTACCGACCTTATTGTTTGATTATTTCAATGTGAATTTGAAAAATAAACAACTTTCAGTGTTCGGATAAATAGATTTTGCTTCTAATGCAGATTAGTTGCATATCAGCTGCAATAAAATGACATCCAAATGTAAATTAAAATTACCTATAGACCCATTTGATCTATTAACTTCTTGAATAATCAGGTTTGAAAAACAGTCAAGATAATGACTATATGATTATTCAACTTCAAACGACAGTCACAGAAGTACATGCACACCACCATATACTATTACACCTAACTATTTGATTCTGGCTACCGAATATAATCACTGTTAAAACACGCATACAAACACGCCAAAGTATATTATGTTCGTTTCCTTTTTGTGCAGGTTTGAAAAATAAACCCGACTCAATTTTTATGATCTTTGACCAAGCTATATATATATAGATATACTAAAATGAGTAAGAATCAATAACTACAAAGCTAATGGAACTGATTTGATTTGATTGATCCAAATCTAGCGATGGCTACTAAAAATAATGGGTCGAAAGTAGGAACTAAACATGAAGTAAAGTTATACTAAAAGGCTTTTTGTGTGACAAACTGTTACTCCTTGTGAATTTACGGGTTGTTGGGCGTAGTGTCTTATATCTGATTTAGTTGCCGTATTTGACTTAATATTTACTCAAGATTCATTTTTCACCAACTATTTCTGGTGGCATGGTGGCAAATAGAAGGAAACACTTGGCATAGATAGTAAGTAGATCATTAAAGAGAATTCTACTAATTGGGTTCAAAGGCATGATCAGTAACTCTACATTTTAAACCTTGTAGAAAAGTAGGCACATCTCTACAACAAACACACTGATATAAGATATGGATAACTTCACCTTCTCTGCCATCTATTACCAAGAAAATTGAAGATATGCCATCCATTTTGTTTCGAATCAGATTGTATTGTAACATCAACCATCTTTAATTCCCTGAAATAAGAAAGGAAAAGAGAGTGACACACGATTATTATTCATTGCCTATACAAAACAAATATAAGCATACTAAATCCTAACAATGTCTTAATAGAGATGCATATGCTTATGCCTAAAGAACATAGTTGCAGCCAAGAAAAAACAGATATGTACAAAGTTATAAACAATCAAGTTCTATATATGCAATAATGTTCTTTAAACACTTCCATTGGTGTTCTTTTGTTTTGTACATATATTACTACAACTCATTAAATATTCAGTTGAAGCTTTTTATGGCAAGATTTCTTTCAGAAAACAAAAAGTGGCTGGCATGAAAATGTGTTATTCTCTTGTTGATTTAACGGCTAAAAACGGGAACTCGATGTAATTTTTACAGATCTTACCCAAAAGAATTTGTCACTTCCCGTCTTCTTCCGATATAGATTTAAGGCCTTTATTATCTGAATGCACAAAAGATTCCATTAGATATTTGTACCTCAAACATATAACGCACAACAGAACTAAGAAAGATTGCTCATTTACCAAATTTCTTTCATCAAGTGGAATTCCTGGCACATTAGTTGAGAGGCGATCTGTAGTTTTTGATGGTGATAAGAAGAACTTTATCTTATCTCCTAAGTTGATTACCTAGAGGTAAAAATGGTGCAACTTTTAGCATAAAAAATACTATAATACCTTCGATACATAAAAGAAAAAACCAACAACCAGAAGAGCTGTAAAGCGCGACTTTATAAGCAATAAAAAAATATTGTAGAACTTACATGAAATAGAGATGCTAGGTCATGAAACCCTTATGGCCTCTTATCGGTTATTATTAAGAAAACATTTATCTGCATTTCAAGAGATTTAAAACTTACAAACTATTTCATAATTAGCTTTTAAACACCACTTATTGTTACAACTGATATTTTGCGTTTACAATTGATTCCCTTTTGGAAATACTGTATTTTGGTACAGCAGAAGTAAATCCAAATAAATTATCTCATGCATTGTTTTATTGTTACATCTGATTATCTATTTTTGCTGAAGCAATGTTCCCAAAACTTCTCTTTTTTATTCTTGTACTTTTCTCATTTTTGTTGTAAAAGTATACGGCCTTGTGTATAACTGATTAATTTCAGGTGCTCTCACACTTGATGCATACGAAGACAACTGTGAATTTGCTGATCCAGCAAGTTCATTCAAAGGTCTAGGTCAATTTAAAAAGAACTGTACAAATTTTGGGTCTCTTATTGAGAAGTCAAACATGAAGGAGTCTTCCATGCAAAGAGGGCAAGAAAGAAGTCTAGTGATGCTACTTACTGGAAATCAAACATACCTGAAATAAATGGGTGTGTCATCAGCATGATTGATCTCTCATTAACCCTAATTCATGAATCACAAAACAAAAAGAAACGATTAAATGAAAGAAGTACATTTCCAAAATAACTGGGTTGGGAATCTCCACATGCTGTTCTCCAATTATTTGATGATCTCCATCTGCAGTTGCCCATGGATAAACAATTTCAAGTCAAAAAGTGCATTAATGTATTAGCTAGGTTACCAAAAACATGCAAATATATTCCAGATTCTCTTAAACATAAATAGTTTGATTATATTACCACTGGGGATCAAACAGTCCATGTACTCCACATATGCTTTAGACAAATTAAGGAGAAGATCACAAGATTATTGAAGCTAGCCATTTACAAACTGAGGGAAAAAGAAAAAAGAAAAAAAAACCTTGAATATTAATGTTTCTGGCAAACCTGAGATGACAAAATTCAAGCCAAACTTGATACCCAGATTGTTGTTGTGTTCTAGGGTTGCAGAATGGAAGCATAAAATTATTGATCATAAGATAAAGGGGAGCACGTTAATTTTTCTATAAGAGCATGGGAATAAAGAGTTTAGGGTTTTGTTTTGAGATATAACAGTGAATCACTTTCGTATTATTAATTTAAAAGAGAATGGCTAATTTTTAGGAGATTTTAATCAGTTTGGATTTATTCATTAGATGAATTAATAGGTTCCACAGGTTTATCTTTATCAAATTACAAACTTTACTCCAAAAGTTGTGTTGCTCTAGTGGTTGATACGTTTGTTATTCATAGTAGAGATCCCAAGTTCAATCCTCACCACTATTATTTTTAAATATAATTATTTAGAAATTTGTTGCTTAGGTGGACAATTATTTCGAAATTTAATAGATGACGTGGCACTCAAAAAGTGATGACAAGGCATTTACCGTGCTTATTTGGCATTGATATTGTCAAACGCCTCCTGTTATATATATATATATATATATATATATATATATATATATATATATATATATATATATATATATATATATATATATATATATAGTGAAGCGTTCAAATGAGAAGCCAAATTTTGTGAGAACGCGAGAAGCAATCCTAGCCACTTATTTTATCCTCCTTTCACTTTAATCTAATGACTAATATTAGTTAATAACCTTTTTGAAAATTTATTAAAAAATTTAAAAAAAAATTCCGAAAATTTTCAAAAAAATTTCGAAAAAGAAAAATTTTCGAAAAAATTAAAATTTTTTTTTTTAAATTTTTCGAATTTTTTTTTCAAAAATATTTTTTTCGAAAAAATTTTTCAAAAATTATTTTTTTCGAAAAATTTTGTTTTCGAAATGTTTTTTTTAAGAAAATGAAAAAAAAATTTTCAAAAAAAAATTTTGAAAAAAAAAATTTTCGAAAAAAAAAATTTCGAAATTTTTTTTTTTCTAAATTTATTTTTCAAAAAATTTTTTTTTTTTTGAAGAGCTATTATGAGCTAACTATTTTTTTTTTGAAAATTTTCAAAAAATTTTCTAATAAGTTTCGAAAAAATTTCAAAAAATTTTCGAAAATTTTTTAGAAAAATTTTCAAAAATTTTTTTGAAAAATTTTCAAAAAATTTTCGAAAATTGTTTTAAAAATTTTTGAATTTTTTTTCACATGTGACGAATTTTTTTTCGCATGTGACGGAATTTTTTTTCACATGTGACGAATTTTTTTTCACACGTTCAAAAAAAATATCGTACAAATTTCTAATTTTTTTTTCAACTGTGACGAAAAAAAATTTCAGAAAAAAAAATTTCGGAAAAAAAAATTTCGAAAAAATTTTTTTCGGAAAAAAAATTCAGAAAATTTTTTATTTCGAAAAAAATTTTCAAAAAAAAAAATTTCAAAAAATTTTTTTTTCGAAGAATTTTTTTTGATTTTTTTTTCAAAAAGATTCTTTTTTGAAAAAAAAAATTCGAAAAAAAATTTTGGAAAAAAAAAATATCGAAAAATTTTTTTTTCGAAAAAATTTTTTTCTGAAAAAAACATTTCGAAAAAAAAAATTTCAAAAAAAATTTTCGAAAACAAAATTTTTTGAACAAAATTTTTTTCGAAAATTTTTTTTCGAAAAAAAGATTCGAAAAAATTTTTTCGAAAAAAAAATTTTAAAAATTTTTTTTCGAAATTTTTTTTTTTGAATTTTTTTTGAAAATTTTTTAAGAAATTTTCAAAAAGTTGATTAACTAATATTAGCCATTAGATTAAAGTTAAAGAAGGATAAAATGAGTGGTTAGGATTACTTCTCGCGTTCTCACAAAACTTAGGCTTGTCATTTGAACGCTTCAGTATATATATATATATATATATATATATATATATATATATATATATATATATATATATATATATATATATATATATATATATATATGAAATCGCTGATAACGTAAAGAGTAAATTACACCGTTCATCCTTTCGATTATACTCAAATCTAGTACAATCTTATTTATTTATGGCCCTTGTTGACCACACACTAGTTTATTTTTTAGACAAACCCTCCCCTAGTGGGAGGGTGTACTTGTTTTTGTTTTTTTTTGTTATTTTTTTGTTTTTTTTTGTACTTTTGTCTTGTAGTTGTCTTTTTTTTTTTTTTTTTTTTTTTTTTTTTTTTTTTTTTTTTTAAGTTTGTAATGTTTTTGTTTTGTTTATTTTTTTGTAATGTTAGTAATGTTGTGTATACTTAATTAATAGTTGCCGATATGACGTTATAAAAAAAGATTAATAATTGCCTATATGACGTTATAAAAAAATATGACGTTATAAAAAAATATGACGTTGACTTATTTGCATTTATAAACTAATGTTTGTAATGTTTTTGTGTTGTGTATAGTTAATTAATAATTGCCTATATGACGTTATAAAAAAATATGACGTTATAAAAAAAATATGGCGTTATAAAAAAAGATGACGTTGACTCATTTGCATTTATAAACTACTACAAGATCAGTGTTTACACCTAAACTTAAATTATTTAAAAACAACAACTATTATTATAAAATTAAACGTCAACGTTAACATATTATTTAAAAACAACAATATCTACGACATATGAAGATTATTCATTTCGGTTAAAAGATCATGGAGCCGGGCACTTGACTGACAAGCGTGATCCTCAGGATTCCTTGCCATTTCTAACTCCATTTCCAGCGCCTTTATTCTTTGCTTCAACAACTTGATCTCATTTTTTGTAGCAACGCAGTTTGAGCAATGCGTTGAAGAAGAGGCTTGACTAAAGTGCTCTGCTTCAAATTCATCTTTCCACGCGAAGTATCGACACCCATAGTCGTTTGTACCTGGCTGTTACATGTTAAGGAAATAATAAGAAATGTATTTTTAACAAACAAATTATTTACATAACTAAGCAAACGTATGATTATTTACCACTGAAAGAGGACATGCATAAAACAGTCGCCCACGACTACCGTCTTGCCAGGATTTCCGTTGTATAATAAATCCTCTATTACATCGGCACCAGAAAGGATTTCTTTGGCTCATCTGACCAAAGAATTTGCATAATCAATCAATAATGTTATTTACTAATATAAATAAATATTTAATCAATTACTATATAATACAAACAGTTATTTACAACATAAATCAATAATCATTTACAATGTCGATAGTCGATGTTGATATAAACTTATCCATTGTTCTGCAATTGGCTGTCGGAAAAACCTCCATTGTGGGTGGTTACGCGGAAGTGTAAAAGTTGGGTCTAGCGTCGGTATAATGTAATGAGCACATGGGTCCTCCCCCACACGGGCAATCACAAGGGGGTCGATTCCTTGTGTGTTGTTTGGCCCGGAAAAAAGCGGAAAACATGTGTTATAACCACGCATGGATAGAAATACAATCGGTCGATTTAGCATTGAAGCGATAACTAGACCCGTCATTGGCATCACCATCCAGTTACCTTGATGTGCACCTCCGTTGAACCAGTTTATCGTATTCCAAAGAAAGTTAAAGTCTTGTCCCCCCCACATATCTGTGTAAGTACTCCTATGGTAATCTAACTCTTGTAACAACCTATGTCTGGCTTCGGCCCACATATGTTCGTTTTGAAAAATAAAGTGAGCAACGCACCGAAACCCGCAATTCCCATCACCCGCAACATTACGTATACTTATTACGTATGGACGGTAAAGCAGTGGAAGTGCCCGTACTCTCGGAGCCAGTTATCCAGATACTGGGCAATCTCTGAAAAACGATGAATTAATACAAGGTCAATCGGGTGCATATTTGTTAAATAATAAAAAACACTAAATTAATAATTAAGTACCCGGTTTGTTGACCAATTTTTGTTGTAGTCGTCGATAATGTTGCTCGAATAAGGCGCGTGATTGAGCTTTAACCATCCAATCCCATGTGCGTTTGATGGAGTCGTACTCATCACTGTCCTCACATCTACCTCTGCAATGCTGAAGTATATTTTGGGAAATATGCCATCGACATAGTACTTTGTGAACACCAGGGAATTCTGCTCTGCATGCCCCAAGCAAGGCTAAATCCCTGTCGGTGACGATAACACGTGGATAGTACCTTTCCTCTATCACCAACTTTACACGTTGCAATACCCATTTAAAATTAGGCCCTTTTTCACTGTTTAAAAAACTAAACGCCATCGAAAATGTTTTATTTGTTGATGTTACTTCGACAATCTCCAAAAATGGCAATTTAAACAGTGTGGTATTGTACGTGGAGTCTATTAGCATGATTTCAGGGAACGTACACCATAAAGCGTACGACGTAGGGTGAACAAAAAATAGTTCCTCAAGCTCATTATTAGCACTTACCCTATCGTAATATGTGTACCCTGATTGCTGCAGGTGTGAGTAAAGGACTTGAATTGGAGTTAGATTACCCATTTTGGCTTTCCGGATCTTAACTTTTGCGTTATATATAGTTCTTGTGCTAGACACGTTATCCGGATTACGACCCTGTATTGTCGAGAGTATTTTACGTGGCTTTACGGTATACTCTGTCAATTCTTTAACCAACTCGAACTCATCATCATTTAAGCGCATTGCATATGGCACACCATGCAGCGACTCTAACATAGGATGATTATGACTATCATCCTTCACTTTCAAAATCCAACATGATCTTCTTTTAAGATATCTCGCCACCAATTTGAATGGGCAATCGGTTTTACATGTACTGGTATTCCGTTTTCCAGTACCTTCGGGTGAATAAATCCCACCCTTTGTACACCCATAATTGATTTCGTTCATAATACCGTATTCTGATTTACTTCTTCTTTTAACAATCACAAAACCGAGTTCCCGAGCTATGTTTTGCACCCAATCCGTTAATTGCTCGTGAGATCCGAACCCCTGAAAAAACGTTACGAACGCGTATGGTGACGTTTTTTTTTTTTTTTTTTTTTTTTTTTTTTTTTTTTTTTTTTAAACTAACTTTTTTGTATAACAAAATGGTTTTTTTATAACAAAATGTTTTTTTTATCACAATTTTTTTACAACTAATTTTTTTGTATAACAAAATGGTTTTTTTATAACAAAATATTTTTTATAACACAATTTTTTAACAACTAACTTTTTTGTATAACAAAATGTTTTTTTTTTGACAAAATATTTTTTTTATCACAATTTTTTTACAACTAATTTTTTTAATAACAAAATATTTTTTTGTATAACAAAATGTTTTTTTTAATGACAAAATATTTTTTTTATCACAATTTTTTTTACAACTAACTTTTTAATACATTTTTTACACTTTTTTACAACTAACTTTTTACAACTAACTTTTTAATACACTTTTTTACACTTTTTATTTACACTTTTAATACACTTTTAATACACCTTTTTTTTTTTTTTTTTTTTTTTTTTAAAGAAAAAAATTTAATAAAAACGCGTATGTGTGAGACAGCTGTCTCACACCATACTCGGTATTATCACCTTGATGTCTCACACACAACACACACACCACACACTCAAAAAAAACTCTCTCTCTCTCTAACTTATCTGCTCTCTTTTTAGATCTAAAATCAAGATCTTGATGTCTCACACCACACTTGGTGATTTGTGAGAGAGAGTTTGTGAGTGTGTGGTGATGTTGGTGATCTGTGATGGTTTATGTGATGTTTTTCTGATGGTTTTGTTAGGTACGTGATGGTTTATGTGATGTTTTTCTGATGGTTTTGTTAGCTACGTGATGTTTATGTGATGTTTATGTGATGTACGTGATGGTTTAATGAAACCCTAATTTTTTTAATTAGGGTTTCGTAAAATTGGTTTGGGGGTTTTTGAATCTGACTTGATTACTTCATAATAAAGTGTGTTAATTGAAAGATTCGTACGTTAATTTATCAAAATCTTGATTTTTTAATGAAACCCTAATTTTTTTAATTAGGGTTTCGTAAAATTGGTTTGGGGGTTTTTGAATCTGACTTGATTACTTCATAATAAAGTGTGTTAATTGAAAGATTCGTACGTTAATTTATCAAAATCTTGATTTTTTAATGAAACCCTAATTTTTTTAATTAGGGTTTCGTAAAATTGGTTTGGGGGTTTTTGAATCTGACTTGATTACTTCATAATAAAGTGTGTTAATTGGTTCCGTGATGTTTATGTCTGATGGTTTTGTTAGATTGGTTCCGTGATGTTTATGTGGTGCTGGGGTGGTGGTTCTGGGGTGGTGGTTCTGTTAGATACGTGATGTTTACTTAATTGTGTGTGAGACATCAAGGTGATAATACCGAGTGTGGTGTGAGACAGTGTCTCACACATACGCGTTTTTATTAAAGTTATGTTTCTGTGATGTTTGATGTTTATGGTGATGGTGTTGTTGACCACACACTAGTCTATTTTTTAGACAAACCCTCCCTAAATGGCTATGATGATTTAAAAAAAATAAAAGCTTAATTTTGGCGTGGCATTTCCAAATGGATAGGCAATATATTTGCAACCTTTGATGTTGCAGCCAATATGATAAAAGGATTTAATGTAATCTGAGCCTTACCTCCCGTGTGTTAAATTGTGAATTCCACATTTTCACTTGTTTGTGATTCAGACTTGTGGTTGCTTCTGGTTAGTAACTTGTTCAGACTTGTTGTGATACTGCTTCTTGTGTTTCACTTGTGATACTGCTTCTTGTGTTTCACTTGTGATACTGCTTCTTGTGTTTCACTTGTGATACTGCTTCTTTCAGACTTGTGGTTAGTAACTTGTTCAGACTTGTGGTTGCTTAGTTGTTGTTTGTGATTCACACTTGTGGTTAGTAACTTGTTTAGACTTGTGGTTGCTTAGTTGTTTGTGATTCACACTTGTGTTTATAGTCCAGGATTGAATCCTGGGAATCCTTACTATTTGGCTTGTGATGTACCTTTTGAGAATCCTGCTGTTTGGGCATGTGACTTTTGAGAACTTGTGCTGTTTGGGCATGTGAACTTTTGAGAAGTTGTGCAGTTTGGCATGTGAACTTTTCAGAACTTGAGAATCTTTGGCTGTGTAACTTGTAAATTTTGTAGGGTGTAGGCAATGATGATTGGTTTACAATCTGAGCCGAGGCGATGACGAATGGTTTTTAAAACCGAATGGTATGGCGGAGTGATATTTTTATCACTTTCGCAACCTTCAAATCCGAGCCTTCTAAAAATTCCACATTTGTCTAAAAAATAGACTAGTGTGTGGTCAACAAGGGCCTTGTTTGCAGCTGTGTTTGTGTTTGCAGTTGTGTTTGTGACAAAAAAAAGAGGACTTGGCGATGACGATAACGGAAAAATCCGAGCCTTTGTTTTTCTCAATACTGCAGTTGGTTGTTTTGTGTTTGCAGTTGTGTTTGTGTTTGCAGTTGTGACAAAAAAAAAAAAAAAAAAAATTTGGTTGTGTTGTGTTTTGTGTTTGCAGTTGTGTTTGTGTTTGCAGTTGTGTTTGTGTTTGTGACAAAAAAAAAAAAAAAAAAAAAAAAAAAAAAAAAAAAAAAAAACTTACATAAAAAAGACTTGGACAAAACAAACAAAAAAAAAAAAAAAAAAAAAAAAAAACCTAAAAGGACAAAACCTGCATGTGGGCCCCACCTAAAAGGACAAAACCTGCAGCTATGGTAGTAGACTACCGTGGGGTTAACAACACCCTTATTTATTTTGCATGAATCATCCTTACTTTGAAACCTTGTAATATTATTCGTCCTTATCTGTAAAGTCTGTTAAAAGCTTCCGTTTAAGCTCTTTATATGCAAGGCACATGAGGGTAGGTTTTTTTATTTCTTTATTATTTTTTTCCCTTGTGTTGTTTTTGTTTTCTTTTAATCAGTCATTAAGATTAAGAGAGTGTTTGGGATTGCTTATTGAAAGATTGTGTGTTTTGAAAATGGATAATCAAATACTCAGTTCTTACAAAATGTCATTCTAAAACATAGTGTTTGGATTTGATAATGTTGTTTAATATCGCAATAATCAGTTTTTTGTGTGTTCGGTAAATTAGATATTCAACAATCCAATACGTAAAATTACAAAAATGGACATTCTCGTTTTTTTAACATATCTATACTATCTATAATGAAAAAACCACCTATTCTTGAAAGTGAGAAAACTTAAATTGACTTGTTGCCTAAATGCCTTTGTAAATGCCTTTAACTAATCTAAAAAACTCTATTGAAAGAAATATTGAATCATTTACATAAAGTATTGAATTACATAAATCTATTAAAGGAAACTATGAAAATATGGCAACTATTAAATCATTCACGGAAAGTATGATAGCCTTTGTTAGTTTAGTTATTATTATTATTATTATTATTATTATTATTATTATTATTATTATTAGTTACATGAATATAAATCTAAATAAGCTGGTTATGGACTGAAAATTTGGGCTACAGGTGGACGTGCGTGTGTTTGTGTGTGTGTGTTGGTGGTTCCATTTTGACCAATTTATATGACTTTTCCTTTTATTTTTCTATTTAAATACATTATTTTGTTTTTAATATTTTTCATTATTTAGTTACGAGTTTGAGTCTATATTTACATTGTCTCTAGCATTTATTGTATTAAAATTACATGATATTACATCACTACCTCCTTAAAGATGTTTTTGACCTCGAAATCAACGAAAAATAAGTCTTTTAGTTTTATGGGTTATTATGATATAGTCACATTAATAAAAGAAATTTCATCTTTGATATAACATTAGTTTTAGTATAACTATTAGACGAGTACCCATGCATAGCAACGGAATTTTATAATGACATATAATTAGAGTGATATTTTGGTTACACAAACCGTAAAACAAAACACTTAACTAAAATATCATTTGTGTAACCAAAATATCACTATAACTATCTGCCGCTATAAAATCCCTTTATTATGCACCAGTACTCGTGTTGTGTATAACGATGTAAGTAAACATATGCAATGATAATCTATAAGCAAACAAGATGAATTTCAACTAGGTAAGCCAATGGGGCTTTTGTTTAAGGTTGCACTTGTTAATTAAAATACCTTTTACACTTTATCTTATCGACACTACTATACCTTCTTTTTCAACGATAAAGCATCATGTTAGGGATAAAAGATGGCAGTTTGGTAATTTTGCTGAAAAAGCACAATCACAGTTTCACAAAAGCAGGTGAAGGCTTTTGGAATTAAAACCACGTTTTGAGGTCTAAAAAACACTAAGCGAGTTTCAGTTTCATCTTACCAAACACTCAAAGTAGATTATTTGCATTTTCTAAACACAATAATCCGATAATCTGTTGCAAAATGCAGCCCCAAACACATGCTTGGAAAAATATCCCATACTTGCATCAACATCATCATAAGGGGCGGCTCAAGCCTTATCGAGGCCTAAAGCAAAGTTAAAAAATGAGGCCTTTTTGATTATTTGCTGTGTTTTTAGTGAAGTGATTGGATTAATATAACGTTTAACTAGAAAACCATGAATGCTTAGTAAATTGAGAACCGAACATCGTTGTTCTGATGAACTAGAAATAGGGCTAAGACGACAAAATGAAAGGAAACGAGTAGGCCTGTCTATGTTCGTTCATGAACATTTAATCAAACAAACCTTACATGAATACTTAAACAGTTTCTTTGCATTCATATATTAGAGGAAAATTCAAATGCATACCCTTATTTTGGTGCATACCAATGGACAAATCCCCACCCTCCATCCTTTTTGATCTAATGGCCTAGATTAATCTAAGATTTAATCAATTACACCTAATTTTATCCCACCTATATAAAGTTTTATTTTATTTATATTTTTCTCATTCGCTTTTTTTTTTCACACACACAAATTGTGTGTTTTCTCTTAACCGACTTCCCTCGATAATTACACCACCGCAACTCTTCCGTCGGTTCCACCACAACACCACCGCACTCCAGCGCGAATTGATTGCTCATTATCCCAATTGATTTGCGTATGGTGATTTTTGATCTTAATAAACCTGTTGTTTCGGTTTCAGAATCTTCTATTAATTCAACCGTTTGTTTAGCTCTTGCGGTTTACGATAATTCTGGTAATGTATCTGGTGCGTTTTGTGATAATTCTGGTAGCAATTATAGTGATTCTTCTTCTAAGCATTTTCAGGATGATAATGCATCATGTGAGTTTAATTTTGATTTTTAAGCTTATTTTTCTGTTTTTTTGTTGATGATAGGCTGTTGATTATAGTGTTATTGTGCTTATTAGCTTAAACATGATGATAATTGTTCAGTATCACCAGTGATATGTTTAGATTTTTCATGATTATTTGTTACACAACTTATGAAATATATCACCAGTGATATGTTTGCTTATTTAGGTTAGGCTGTTGTTGATATATGTGTAGTATCACCAGTGATATGTTTTTATTAGCTGTTTTTATGTTATGCTTTTGAGAAGTTAGTTTTAACAGTTTAAACATGACGATAATTGTGCAGTATCACCAGTGATATGTTTAGCTGTTCATAATTATTTGTTAAACAGCTTATGAAACATATCACCAGTGATATGTTTGCTCATTTAGGTTAGCCTGTTGATTATATATGTTTAGTATCACCAGTGATATGTTTTTATTAGCTGTTTTTGTGTTTATGCTTTTGAGCCGTTAGTTTTAACAGCTTAGACATGATGATAATTGTGCAGTATCACTAGTGATATGTTTAGCTGTTCATAATTATTTGTTAAACATGTTATGAAACATATCACCAGTGATATGTTTGCTTGTTTAGGTTAGCTTGTTGATGACAGTGGTTTGTTTAGCTTTTCATGATTGTTTGTTAAACTGCTTATCAAACATATCACCAGTGATACGTTTGATTTTTTGTTTAGCATGTTGATTATATATGTTTAGTATTAGCAATGATATGTTTTTATAAGCTGTTTTTGTGTTATGCTTTTGAGCCGTTAGTTTTAACAACTTAAACATGATGATAATTGTGCAGTATCACCAGTGATATGTTTTAGCTGTTCATAATTATTTGTTAAACATGTTATGAAACATATCACCAGTGATATGTTTTCTTGTTTAGGTTAGTTTATTTGATGATAGTGGTTTGTTTAGCTGTTTCTAATTATTTGTTAAACTGCTTATCAAACATATCACCAGTGATACGTTTGCTTATTTTTTTTAGCCTGTTGATGATATATATTTAGTATCAGCAGTGATATGTTTTTATAAGCTATTTTTGTGTTATGCTTTCGATTTTTTGTTTTATCACCTTCTTTTTCAGCTTCTAATGTTCTTAAAACTCCTTAATCTTTTGCTCATCATGATTTTATCGATACTCCTGGTGGATCGGTTTTTTGGGTTCCTAGAGTTTCTGCCAGTGTTTTACCAAAGCTGTTGAGTGTTTATAATTCTGTTGATGAATGCATTAGTATGTATGCGAAATATGCTTCCGAGGCTGGATTTGATATTAGAAAGTATAGTCAGAAAAGGTTAAGGAATGGTTTTGTAAAAGAGAAGTATCTAGTTTGCAATAGGGAAGGTTGCCCAAAGAGAATTCATTTGAATACTTTAGCTCGTAAGAAAGGTGATAAGCAAGTTAGGACTTCAAATTTTAGGGTAACTGGTTGCAAAGCGCGTGCAGTTTTCCATATGATTCCCGGAACAACTCAATATCAGCTTACTACCTTTGTTGTTGAACATAATCACGCACTAGATCATATAGAGTACAAACATTTGTCAAAAAGTAAGAGGAAGTTACCATATCATGAGTAGCTATTCATTATGAAAGTAGCTAATCATAATCTTGGTGCGACTAAAGCTCATAGTTTGTATTCTGGGTTGAAAGGATCTACAGCGTTTGTTCATGGTACGCAGACCAAGTTTTGTAACTTTACTCGTGGTATAAATTGTGTCATTGGGGATAGTGATGCTCAGATGCTTATTAACCGTATGGAAGATCGGATGAAGTTTACGTCGAACTTCTCTTTTGATTATTTTGTTGAAGATGCTGAGCTTCGTGGATTGTTTTGGGCTGATGAGGTTGCTAAGTGTAACTACAGAGAGTTTGGTGATATTGTCTCATTTGATGCCACTTACAAGACTAATAAGTATGCTTTGTTTTTTTAAACATGTTATTTTTTCATTGCATAATGATGACAATCACCTGAGATACTATTTTTTTCCCAGATATCGTATGGTTTTTGTGCCTTTTTCTGCTATTGACAATCATCGGAAGTGTGTTACTATTGGCTCTGGTCTTCTTAAGAATGAGACTACTGATTGGCTCCAAACGGTCAACCTAAATCAACCAAGTGAATGGTCAACAAGGTCAAACTGCTAGGGGTTAATGCTCTGTGGAATATAGTTTTTCCCCGGGTTGTTATGTCCCGACGAGGTGTGATGGTATAAAAACGGGCTTGTAATCGGGTGAATTTGGACAGAAAGGGGTTGTGAATGATTACACTACTGAAATATAAAGGAAATAGCTCAAATAAGCTATATTAAC
Organism: Artemisia argyi; assembly: GCA_030686995.1. Classification (NCBI taxonomy): domain Eukaryota; kingdom Viridiplantae; phylum Streptophyta; class Magnoliopsida; order Asterales; family Asteraceae; genus Artemisia; species Artemisia argyi. The sequence goes on along the minus strand of CM060682.1, from coordinate 173,126,826 downwards.
AAAGACGTAAAATTAGAAAACCCAGAAACGTTTAAAACCTAAAAACGCGTACGTCTGATTTAAATTTACGTAGACATACGAAATAAAATGCGAGTTTTAGAGAAATAAAATACCTACGGATATGAAAATTAGATTTTTACAATCCTAATGATAAAAGAAAATTTTGGAAAAAGAAAAATAATTTTTACATTATTTAATTATTTATTATTAATTTCCTATTTACTTTTAATTATTTAAATTAAACTAAAATACAAATAATTAGGATTTTAACTTAGAAAAATAAGATTTAAATTTGGAAAAATCTAAAATAATATAAAACTAATTTTAAAATGAAAAATATATTTTTTAGACTTTTTAAATAATTATTATTAATTAAAAACTAATTATTAATTAATAAAAACTAAATTAAATTATAAAAAGTACTAAATGAAAAGAGAACAATCTGAAAAAAATTACTAAAAATACTATAAGCTAACAGGAACCAAAAAAAAATTTAAAATTATAAAATGCTTATAAATAAGCTAAAAAATAAGCCAAATGGCTTAAATAGAAGCTAACACTTTATTTAAAGTTGGATTTTTCTTGTTTTTCTTTTACAAAACTAATATCCTACTGGAAATGAGAAACTTTTGTGAAGGGACTTTTACTAGGGCTTATTAATAAGCAGTTTGAGAAGCCAAAGTTAGGACAGTCAAGTCCTAGTAAGCTTGAACTTGTGGAATTTTTTGAACAAGAAAGCTATCAATAAGCAATAAGCTAATGAATAAGCTACAAATTACTGAAGTACATGTGGAATAAGCTTAAACTATAAAAGAAGTACTCAAAATAAGCCACAAGAGTCAATTAAGCACTTGTGCAATAATCAAAGGCCAAACAGGCCTAAAAGTGCAAGCTACAACCAATTGTGGGGCCCACAGGGGTGATCCAAGGTCCAAAGTAAAAGTGGAACTAAAAAGCCAGCTAGGAGGGCTTTCCAAAACACCCAAGACCAAGGAATAAGCTCAAGGAGTGAGCTTGTGGTGTCCTTGGGAAAGTGGGTCAGTAAACTGAGCACTCAGCAGGTATTGCACTAAGCAGTTGAGTGAATGAGTGAATAAAAGCAAATGCAAAAGCTTACAAGCAAGAAATGAAATAAGCATAAGCTCCAGTTACACACAAATAAGCTAACTACCATAATACAAAAGCTCATTCACAAGCTATAGCATGAAAATCAACTGGCTTAGTGGGGCTGCTGGTGTATCAGCTTAAACAAACAACCACTAGTGGTGTAAATAAGCTATACAAAAGCTGACAAAGGCTACACTAGGGAGGGAACATGCAAAAGGCATCTTAGGTAAGTTATGAATAAGCTGTGAGAGACATATAATAAGCAATTTAAGGAGCTTACTAGCACAAAACAACTTATGAACTGAGGGATGCAAATAGGTAACAGTGGGTAATGGGAAAAGTTCAAGGCTACCAAAAGCTTATAAAGAAAATTCCTAAAAATAAAATAAAAATATTGGCATGAAGATAAGGTGACAAATAAGCTGTAAACTAATTTTTAGGCCTAAATGCTAAGTATTGAGAAAATTAAAAATGCACTATTGATGGGCTGTGGGGTGGTTTTGTGACAGTAAAACAATAACTGAAAAGGGTAAAAATGAGTGAGTAATGGGACCTTGACTCGGGAAGTCAATCACCAAGTGATGAGCATCCAATGACAAACCATTATGTGAGCTAATTTGAAGCAAGGAAAACTACTTGTGCGGCCTAAATCTAGCTTATGACTGAATAATTTATCTAGGCAGTATAAGAAAAAGGATTTTTAAGAAACTAGTAAGAGAACCTAAAAGCTACCAGAAACTTATTAAATCTACATAAAAATTACCAAAAAAAATTTACCAAGGCTAATCTAAGTTGGATTAATAGGTAAAAACAATTCTAAACTAGAATTAAGGGATGTGCCAAACACCCCTTAACTGGTGGACTGTTATGAAGATCTCTTTCAAAACCCAATTTTGAGATAGAATTTTGAACACAAAAGTTGGATTGAGTTACTACAAACCTAAGAAGCAGGTTTCAAATACCACCAAGCAATTTCAATAAGCACTCCCAATAAACCACTAAAAGCTAATTGGGACAGTTAGAAGCTAAACAAGCACAAGTGATTATCAAAATCTAAAATAAGCTATATAAAACTAAATACTACCTACAACAAACATACTAAACAAGCACAAATAAGCAGATATGATGAGTAAAATAAATAAGCAGTTCCAAATAAACAGATGCTACAGTAATAAAGAAAGATTTAGAATTTTATTCAATTTTAAGAAAAGAGTACACAATCTGAGATTAGAAGCTTAACAATACTTTTAAAATTAAACTAAAACTACTTCTACCCTAAATTACCTACTGCCTTATACAAATGGCTTACATATCTATTTATACTAGTAGAAAACTAGGGTTTCATTGGGTTTCCTTGTCCTTTTCTGTGCTTCTCTTCATCAAATCCCAGCCATTGGATGGGCTTGGAATAATCTTGGATGTTGATTCATTTTTGGCGGGAAGAAGGAGTATTACAACTTGGCAGTTCTCTTTTGGCAGGGAGGGGTTTGTTGTTATATAGAGAAAAGGTGAAATAGGGTAGTGATGGCAGAGTAGGAGAGGTGGAGTGTGGCAGGGGAGTGTGATGATGGTGTTGGAGTAGCAGGTTGTGGTAGAGGTGATGAGTTGTTATATGGAGGAAAGGTGAAATAGGGTGGTGATGGCAGAGTAGGAGAGGTGGAGTGTGGCAGGGGAGTGTGATGATGGTGTTGGGGTAGCAGGTTGTGGCAGAGGTGATGAGGTGGAAGGAGGGGTCAACGAAGGGTGAGATAATAAAAACCGGAGTGGGTTGTTTTTATTGTTTTGGCTTTGGGCTTGTGGTGATGGGCCAGGGAATATGGATTAGGATTAATAAGGGTGGGGTGGTTTTTGTTTTTGAGTAGAAAGGGTAAGTTGGGTTAAGTAGTATTACATAGGGCCCGTTTGTTTGTTAGCTTGTAAATTACAAGGACCAAGTATGTAAATACTAAAAATTTAAGGGTGGGTTTTGATACTATTCCAAAGTTATCATAAGGACCATAATCGCCAAGTTTGAGTTACCAAAGGACCTTAATTGAATATTTCCCAAATTTAAACTTCAAGGACCAAAACTGCCAATTTTGTAAGTTCGGGGACCAAAATTGTAATTTTCTCAAACTTTTTCATCCAAGGACTAATTTTGACAACTTTTGAAAACTCAAGGACCTTAATTGATTTTTCTTTCAAAATAAACCTTTAAGGACCAACTTTGACAATTTTTGAAACTTGAGGGACTGAAACTTGCAAACTTTGTTCATTTTTCATCTGTTTTTAATCATTTTGCATCTAAAACATATAAAACACAATCCTGAGATATTTTCAGTATTTTGATGCATTTCTGAGTGTTTTTAAATGTTTTTGCAGTTCAGATTGACAAAAAATGATGAGTATTTACACACTCATCAATCCCCCACACTAAACTATTGCTAGTCCCTAGCAATCTAGAATCCAAAAATAACCCGTTTTGAAAATTTAATGGAATTGAAGTCTCTTTACCAAAAGCCATTACTTCTGGAGTAGCCAAATGTTCCAGTTCAAGTAAGAACTATGGTACACTGATAACCATATGATTTTAAGCAAACCATCAGCTGTTAACGGATTTGATTTATCTTTACCAAAAGCCATTTGCTTCTGGACTAGCCAACTCTTTGATAGAATACAGTCATCATCTTGGTGAGTTGATTACGAATTATGGTTTTCCACTGCCTTTACCACAAGCCATAACCTTGCGGGCTAGCCAACTCTTTACTGTTTAAGATATGGCGAGTTGAATACCATACAATTTTGGGCAAATTGTCAGCCATAAACGGATTTGAGATATCTTTACCAAGAGCCGTTTGCTCCTGGATTAGCCAGTCCTTATGTGAGTTAGACATGGTGGACTGATAACCATTTATTTTGTAAGTGCAAAGCACTTCCACTAAGTGAAAATTTTTGAAAATAAGTGAAATTTTTTTAAAATTTTGGCAAAAAACGAGGGTACTAGCAGGTATAATGTAATTAAATTCACTAGAATTTCCCTCCTCCACACTTAGAATTAAATATTGTCCTCAATATTCAAAGTCCCGGCTATTATGCCGATTCTTTGAACGTAAAAAAGGCAACATTACAAGCTAAATGTGGAAATACCTACATACATACTTTTTTTTTATGGTAACAACAGCATGGGCAACTCCCCCACACTTAGGGTGAAAACCCCATATACATGCTACTGTTTTTGTTTACCGAGTCGCTAGCTTGACTCGACCCCGAATTCATTTGTTCTTGGGGAAGCAACATGTGGAAGAGACAATCTCCATCGGACTTTCATTCAAGAGGTTTAGATAAACATTGAAGTACGTAAAAGTTCCACACCTATGAGATATACATATTGACCCTGGCTCAAGATAATGGTAAATGAAAATGCCGGGGTCAAAGATAGTGTCTTCATTCCTGAAGGAGTGAAGAAGAGAGGACGTCACCAGGTAGGTGAAGAAAAGAAAGAAAATCATGATAACAATCGTGATAAGATCTTCTAACTCAAGATCAGGCTCAGTTTCCTGAGTTTGGATTTTATCGGTTAAGCTCTTTGGTTTGGACAACATATCGGGAGGAAGGGTGGGAATTTGTAAATTCTCGTGATTGAGTGCATCGCCTTCTGGCTATCATACTCCGGAGGAGTCATGATATGAGTGAGTTCACCGGAGAACTCCTCATGAAGAGAATCATTCACATGATGTAAATCTGTGAACTCTTGTTCCACTATGGACTCATCATTCTCCTCATCAAAGATTGGATTGTTAGAAATCACAGTGAATTCAGATTCGAATTCAAACAGAGGATTGGTGAAAGTCGCATTAAATATTTCGGGAACAAGGTGATTAACATTCTCTCTTGGACTGTTAGGATAAGAAGTGAGTGACGGATCATGATATAAGAGACTTTCAATTTCTCCTAGATCGGCTTCAAAGTCAATGAGATCATCGTCACTTCCTGTTGGAAGTGGATTGATGTGAGTGAGTTCATCGACGAACTCCTCAAGAAGATGAGCAGCATCAGAATGTGGAATTGATGCCTCAACATACTCGATGTCTCCATAAGATACACAATCTTCGCTACAATCGGAGAAAGTCTCAAATTGATCTTTTGGACACTCAAGAGGGGAAGAAAAATCACACATACGATCAAAAATTTCTTGTGACTCTTTTGGGATTGGGACAAGGTTCTCAGCACTAGACTTTATGAATTCATCCGATTCCTTTGCAGGAATAGTGCTAAGATGCTCATCCCCCATGATCAGAGAGTGAGTGGGAACTTCGGGTGTGATAACAACAGACTGAGGGAGTTGAGAAGGACTAGCAGACATGGGTTTTATAAATTTCATTTGTTCTTCTGTTAGTAATTCCATCATAGTCTTTTCTCCCTGATTTTCCGTGGAAGGAATCGCTACTGATGAACTTGATGAACCCTTACAAAATTGAGAAATATCAAGGGTAACTTCATCATCACTATCATCATCATTGAAAGAGTAGCATTACGAAATATGGCACGTGTTCTAGCTGCTTGTCCCTCGACAAGTAATTCTTCCATGGTCTTTTCGTTTCTAGTAGCTCGTTCTTCTGCAAGTAATTCTTCCATGGATTTCCCACGGGAATATTGAATGAGTGGAAATTGTAGGGGTGTGGATGTGTTAAAACCAGATGTATCAGAACTAGAACAATGTTCAGGTTTATAATACGGTTGACATTGAAAATCATCATGAGGACCCCCACAATACGCACAAGAAGAACTTGGAGCATGGAGAAGCGAAATATTAGCCAACTCCTCCTTAAGTTCTTTCAATATCTCAAGAGCCTCATGACAAAGGTCTTGCGGGTATTGAGGAGTTGCTTGGATCATTTGGTACTGTGGAGGTGGGTCTTGAAACGAATAGTCATAATTGTTGCAAGGAAATGGATTCCCTGTTTGACAATCCGAGCTAAAGTGAGGACCTCCACAGTACTCACAACAATTGAACTGATGTGGCTGTGAGTCGTATGTGTTGTAGTCATTATTGTTATCAGGAACCTGCTCATAGACAAGCGTGTTTCCCGATTGACAATCAGAACTGTAGTGTGAACCACCACTGTACTCACAACCGTAAAACTGTTGAGTCTGGTTTGGTGAATCGTATGGATATTGCTCATTTTCAAAATTTTGAGTGTTACCAGAAAACTGTTCATTGACAAATGTGTTTCCTGTTCGACACTCAAATCCTTGGTGAGGACCTCCACAATATTCACACGAATATGTTAGTATCTCATGGTTTGGTGGCTGGTGGAATAAATCAGTTGTGTCATGGTAAGAATAGGGATCCTGGTTATAGACAGACCCATATCCTGACTCTACCATGCCACAGCCGGGGCAATTACCACTGTTATAAGGGCCACCACACCATTGGCAACCCAAATGGTGTGGATACGACATAAAAGAGAATCAAAGGGTTTTAGATGGTAAGGAATGAAGAATCAAAGACGTGAGAGGGTAAAGGTAAATATTTTTGGTATTTTTGAAATACATTTTGTACAAACAAGAACGAAAATCTTTTTGGGTTTTTTGTGTTAATAATCACAAGGATGGTAAATATACAAAGGATGAATATCCAAAATCACTGATCTTCAAATACGTTTTAGAATACGCGCAGAACCTCCCCGGCAACGGCACCAAAATTTGATTGGCTCCAAACGGTCAACCTAAATCAACCAAGTGAATGGTAAACAAGATCAAACTGCTTGGGGTCAATGCACCGTGGAATATAGTTTTTCCCCGGGTCGTTATGTCCCGACGAGGTGTGATGGTATAAAAACGGGCTTGTGATCGGGTGAATTTGGATAGAAAGGGGTTGTGAATGATTACACTACTGAAATATAAAAGGAAATAGCTCAAATAAGCTATATTAACAAAGACGTGAAATTAGAAAACCCAGAAACGTTTAAAACCTAAAAACCCGTACGTCTGATTTAAATTTACGTAGACGTACTAAAATGCGAGTTTTAGAGAAATAAAATACCTACGGATATGAAAATTATATTTTTACAATCCTGATGATAAAAGAAAATTTTTGGAAAAAAAAAATAATATTTACATTATTTAATTATTTATTAATTACTAATTTCCTATTTACTTTTAATTATTTAAATTAAACTAAAATACAAATAATTAGGATTTTAACTTAGAAAAATAAAATTTAAATTTGGAAAAATCTAAAATAATATAAAACTAATTTTAAAATAGAAAATATATTTTTTAGACTTTTTAAATAATTATTATTAATTAAAAACTAATTATTAATTAATAAAAATTAAATTAAATTATAAAAAGTACTAAATGAAAAGAGAAAAATCTAAAAAAATTACTAAAAATACTATAAGCTAACTGGAACCTAAAAAAAATTTAAAATTAAAAAATTCTTATAAATAATCTGAAAAATAAGCCAAATGGCTTAAATAGAAGCTATCACTTTATTTAAAGTTGGATTTTTCTTGTTTTTCTTTTACAAAACTAATATCCTACTGGAAATGAGAAACTTTTGTGAAGGGACTTTTACTAGGGCTTATTAATAAGCAGTTTGAGAAGCCAAAGTTAGGACAATCAAGTCCTAGTAAGCTTGAACTTGTGGAATTTTTTGAACAAGAAAGCTATCAATAAGCAATAAGCTAATGAATAAGCTACAAATTACTGAAGCACATGTGGAATAAGCTAAAAATATAAAAGAAGTACTCAGAGTAAGCCACAAGAGTCAATTAAGCACTTGTGCAATAATCAAAGGCCAAACAGGCCTAAAAGTGCAAGCTGCAGCCAATTGTGGGGCGCACAGGGGTGATCCAAGGTCCAAAGTAAAAGTGGAACTAAAAAGCCTGCTGGGAGGGCTTTCCAAAATACCCAAGACCAAGGAATAAGCTCAAGGAGTGAGCTTGTGGTGTCCTTGGGAGAGTGGGGTCAGTAAGCTGAGCACTCAGCAGGTATTGCAATAAGCAGTTGAGCGAATGAGTGAATAAAAGCAAATACAAAAGCTTACAAGCAAGAAATTAAAGAAGCATAAGCTCCAGCTACACACAAATAAGCTAACTACCATAATACAAAAGCTCATTCACAAGCTATAGCATGAAAATCAACAGGCTCAGTGGGGCTGCTGGTGTATCAGCTTAAACAAACAACCACTAGTGGTGTAAATAAGCTATACAAAAGCTGACAAAGGCTACACAAGGGAGGGAACATGCAAAAGGCATCTTAGGTAAGTTATGAATATGCTGTGAGAGACAGATAATAAGCAATTTAAGGAGCTTACTAGCACAAAACAACTTATGAACTGAGGGCTGCAAACAGGTAACAATGGGTAATGGGAAAAGTTCAAGGCTACCAAAAGCTTATAAAGAAAATTCCTAAAAATAAAATAAAAATATTGGCATGAAGATAAGGTGACAAATAAGCTGTAAACTAATTTTTAGGCCTAAATACTAAGTATTGAGAAAATTAAAAATACACTATTGATGGGCTGTGGGGTGGTTTTGTGATAGCAAAACAATAACTGAAAAGGGTAAAAATGAGTGAGTAATGGGACCTTGACTCGGGAAGTCAATCACCAAGTGATGAGCATCCAATGACAGACCATTATGTGAGCTAATTTGAAGCAAGGAAAGCTACTTGTGCGGCCTAAATCTAGCTTATGACTTAATAATTTATCTAGGCAGTATAAGAAAAAGGATTTTTAAGAAACTAGTAAGAGAACCTAAAAGCTACCAGAAACTTATTAAATCTACATAAAAATTACCAACAAAAATTTACCAAGGCTAATCTAAGTTGGATTAATAGGTAAAAACAATTCTAAACTAGAATTAAGGGATGTGCCAAACACCCCTTAACTGGTGGACTGTTATGAAGATCTCTTTCAAAACCCAATTTTGAGATAGAATTTTGAACACAAAAGTTGGATTGAGTTACTATAAACCTAAGAAGCAGGTTTCAAATACCACCAAGCAATTTCAATAAGCACTCCTAATAAACCAGTAAAAGCTAATTGGGACAGTTAGAAGCTAAACAAGCACAAGTGATTATCAAAATCTAAAATAAGCTATATAAAACTAAATACTACCTACAACAAACATACTAAACATGCACAAATAAGCAGATATGATGAGCAAAATAAATAGCAGTTCCAAATAAACAGATGCTACAGTAATAAAAAAAAGATTTAGAGTTTTATTCAATTTTAAGAAAAGAGTACACAATCTGAGATTAGAAGCTTAACAATACTTTTAAAATTAAACTAAAACTACTTCTACCCTAAATTACCTACTGCCTTATACAAATGGCTTACATATCTATTTTGTTAGCATTAAAATATATATATATATATATATATATATATATATATATATATATATATAGAAGTGATGGTCATTCTCATATTGTAACTTGGTGTCGTTTGTTAAGATTAGTAATAGTTTAGTCATTGGGCCTTGGACTTGGCAAGCTAATATGTCATGTGCTATGTTTCATAAGCCTTGTTATCTAATCATGTAACCAAGTCCAAGCCCAAGTCTATTAGAAAGCCCATGAGGCCTTTCTCTCTAACTATATAAGGCACTTACCTAGTCATTTGTAAGTGTGCTTGTGTGTGTATTTGTGTGTTTCTCTTTGAATAAAAGCTCTCATTTCCATCTCTCTCTCTCTACTCTACACGAATTACATATACATACTACAAGTCACCATCTTTCATCTCTACCTCATCTTTGCTTCTATAATGGTGTTATAAAGTTGATAGATTTATGGTCCTACAAGTGGTATCAATCGCCTAACAATGATTTAGAAGGGTTGAGAGTTTGTTAGTGTCGTGTTTTTAAGCATTTCTTCACGTTTTTCTTTTCAAAAATCATTACTTTTCTTGTTTTTTTGTGTTTTTAACACTTTTTTGATTACAAACTAGTGTTATAAACCTTTCCCAACAAAAAAGTTTTAATCTTTTTGAAAATTTCTAGCTTAAAAATTCGAATTTGGTTTTTGTACTTGTTTTCTAGAACACGAAAAAGTTTTATAAAAATCATCAAGTTTTGGACTTTCTTCAAGTTTTGGTGTTTTTTAGCCTAGAAGTACAAGAATCTTGGATTGCAAACGTCATTTGAGTGTGCTTTAAGCTTATTCAAAAAACTGCAAACTTTCGAAATCTCCACCATAATTTCGAAATCATATTTGACTGTTTTTCGAGAACACCAGAAACGGTTTCATTCGTGCTCAAAATTGGATACTCGGTATTTTCTCTCTTGTATAAGAAAGAAATTACTTCGACTTTCGGGCTAAATTTCAAAATTGTATAATTTTGAAATTTCATTGTGAAATCGTGTTTTCGAAAAATTCACTATTTTCGAGAACTGTGCAAAATTTTCGAAAATTTCAAAATTTTCGAGAACATTGCTAGTTTTTCGAAAAAATCAAGATTTTCGAGAACACTGTGGCAATTTTCGAAAAATCAAAATTTTCGAGAACACCTCAGATTTTCGCAATCACCAGATTTTCGCAATCATACAAGTTTCGAGATCACAAAAGTTTCGCAAATCCAAAGTTTCGAGAACACAGCAAAGTTTCGAGAATTTTGACAAAAGTAAGGTTTTTGACGACCAAACTTCAAACGGCCATAACTTTTGAACCGTAACTCCGTTTTCGACGAATCAGCTGTCAAAACGACCGTGAGACAGAGGAGAACGACACGCTAAATGGATTTGTCGATTTAGACGAAGTTTCGAGGCCTAAAAACGCTCCGAGAAGAAGTTATTGAGGTTTTAAGATTTTAAGTCAAAATTTTCACCATAAAAACTTGCATCAACTCACTCTAAACTCTACTCATATTTCGTTGGAACGATCCAAGAATCAACTTTATCCATCTACAAATCATCAATGGCAACTCAGCAAGACATTCATGCAGCCGGTGCCGAAAACCGACCTCCCATGCTGTCAAAGGGTGGATACTCACACTGGGCTAGTCGTATGATGCGCTATCTTAAGAGCAAAACAAATGGAAGTCTTCTAATCAAATCCGTTGTGGATGGACCCTTCAAGCCATCACAAGTACTAGACCCTGGTGATCCAAATGGTACACCCCCAGTACAACCATACTACAGAGAACAGAATGAGATTGAATACACTGTGGAAGACATAAAACAGATTGAAGCTGATGATCAGGCATTTCACTTCGTCGTTCTTGGTTTACCTGAAACCATCTATGCTACTGTTGACAGTGAAGTAAGTGCTCATGCAGTCTGGGAAAGAGTCAAGAGGTTAATGTATGGGACAGACATCGGGAAACAGGAAATGGAAACACAATTGCTTAAGGAACTTCGCAAGTTTACTACAATTCCTGGTGAATCCATAAAGACGTACTACCACAGATTCTGTAAGATCATGAATGATTTATCAAGACACAACCTCAGTCAGACAAATATTGCTAACAACACCATTTTTTTGAATGAGTTACAACCAGAATGGGGAAGATATGTCACTATTGTTTATCAGACAAAAAATTTGCATGAAGTGACTTATGATCAGGTGTATGACTTCTTGAAGCAAAATCAAGATGAAGCTAATGAAGTAAGAGCTGAATTACTAGCTAAAAAGCATGATCCTCTAGCATTAATGGCCAACACACCAGCACCTATACCAGTGAACACACAACAACAACCATCATCATCTTCATCTTCTACTCACATCTACATGCAACCATCCTACATCCAACAACCAACACCAGTCTACCAACAACAGTTCTACCCACAGCAACAACAACATCTTATTCCACAACAGCAATACCCACAATTCCAAGAACCAGAATTCACTGAAAATGATGAAGCTACTGCATTGACACAAGAGTTTGCTTTTCTGTCAAAGGCATTCCAAGGACGCTATTCTACACCAACAAACAACAACCAAAGGATTTCATCGAATACTCGCAACAGGCAGATCGCTCAACCGAGTTTCAATATGGGCAACGGAGGCCAAATGGTTGGAGTTTATGGGAGTCAGCAAGGATATGCTACTGGATTTAACATGGGTAATCAGAATATGCAAAATCAGAATGCAGGTCAGTATGCAGGGAATCAGTATGGTCAGAATGCAGGGAATCAGTTGGGTCAGTTTGTTGGAAATCAGAGGGGTCAGAATGTTGGTAATCAGGCAATGGGTAATCAGAATAGGAATATTGCAGCTCCAGTTGTTGGGATTAATGGAAATGTGAATCAAGGTAATCCGGTAAAGTGTTTCAACTGCCAGGGTGTAGGTCATATGGCAAGGAACTGTCCTACTAAGCCGAACAAGAAAGATCTAGAGTACTTGCAGAAAGCAGTGATGTTGGCACAAAAGGCAAAGGCAGGATTTCAGTTGAATGCAGAGGAGAATGATTTTATGGTTCTTATGGATGACTTGGAAGATAGAGAGGATATCGATGCGAACTGCATATTCATGGCGAATCTTCAAGAAGCTAAGTATGACACGGATTCTGACACACTTCCTGTTTATGACACCAATGCACCATCTGAGGTATCAAATTTCAACACATGTCACAATAATGATATATTTGATATGTCTCCTCATGAGGAACAACATTTTGAGAAGCAAGCATCCACTTATGATACATACCTGGACATGCCAAGTAGTAGCAATACTTCTTCAGCAACTCCAGATGTGAATAATAATGGAGGCTTTGTTTCACAGCATGCTGAGAATGATGAGGAAACACGTGCTTTATTTGAATCATTATTAAATAATTGTGGTATTGAAATCGAGAAAGTGAAAAAGGTCAATCGCGATGTTAAGGCCACGAATGAGAAATTGACCACTGAGCTTGAGAGATACAAGGAAAATGCAAAAAGTTTTCAAATTCACAAAGAACGCGAGTCAGAATTTGAAATTGGTTATAAGAAGTTACTTGTTAAAGATAGGGAATGGAAAAACAAGTTTGCTAATCTTGAAAAAAGTTCAACAAAAACCATTAACTCTTTAAAACAAGAAATTTCTGAATTAACAAACCAACTTTCAAAACAAAAAACAGCTTATACCAATCTTGAAAAAGAACGGGATGAGTTGAAAAAGGACTTTGCAAAGAAAGAAGATAAACTTTTGGAAGAAATTGTAGAGTCAGAACACAAGATTGCACATCTAGAAGAATTAGTGGTTAAGTCGGGTCAGTCAAGTCAAACAATGAAAATGATTTCAAACCAAACTAATCCGATTTACCATACGAAACACAAAATGGCTCTTGGTAACAACAATCCTTGTAATCTCAAGAAAGCTCAGGAGGAACAGAATGTTTTGTATAATGGTAGTGTTTTTTACACCAAACATGATCCTCCCGTCGTTCGGGATTCTGTGCAAACGCTAGAACATGTCGAAGAGAGCATTATTAAAATGAAACAAAAGGATTTGAAACCCATTGATTACAACAAATTGAACAAACTTTCGGGTATTACTTTTGTTCCACAAAAAGAACCATTTGTGTTTTCCATAAAACGACCATTCTCGAAAATGTTTTCTAAGAAAGTAGTTGCTTCCAAATCGCTTTTAAACATGGAACAGATGTCTTCAAACAACACTTTTAACTCAAGTGCTGCCAGAGGATATCTTGATGATCTTAAAACAAGAGTTGGGCAACTTAAAACGACTTTAGAATCTAAAACGAGACTTAATGAGATTAACTGGAATTCCACGGTTCATTTACAGCTTAAAAAGATTCTTGAAAATGAATTTGCTCCTCAAATTAATAACATTCATGCTCGTGTAATTCATTTTGAACAAGCGTTTTTGAAAGAAACAGCTGACTTCGTCACGGATCACAAATCCCTGATAAAGAAGGCTAATGAATCTTTTGAGCAAATCAATGTTTTGGATAAATGATTCTCTCTTCGAAGCTGTTATGACCACTGATATTATGTCCATCATTTTACAAACATATTCTGTTCAAGACGATGAACGACTGAGAGCTGAGACCTCCGACATTGTTTCAAAATATGAAAATGCTCTTATAAAGCTTGAAAAAGAAAATGTCGCATATTTTAAACAACTTGATCGAAAAAAGGAAGAATGCAAGTATGACAAATTGTCGTATGAGCATGACTTAAAGAAAATGAAAGAGAAAAATGATCTTTTGAGGACTCAGCTTGAAAGTCAAAAAGGAAAGGGTGAGGAAACTAAGTTTGCAAAACCATTGACTTCGGAGAAACCAAATGTTTCTAACACGGTTCAAAAACCAAAAATGTCAATTTCAAGGTTTGCTCCAAAAGTCGATGAGAAAAAGGATTTGACAAAACCAGTCACTCCAACACCCTTGCCCAAGAAAAGTGAAAATGATAAGATTGTTGATAAAGGAAAAGCGATTGTCGAAACTCCTAAAGTGTTAGCACCTGGCCTTTTTAGGATTAGTCCCACTAGTGCGTCTGCCTCGTCATCTAAGACAAACGACAAGTGCATAAAGGCTAATTCTAAAGAATCTAGGGATGCTAAAACAGACAACAATATAAATCCTAATGTGTGTGCCTTACCTTCTACAGGATTAGAAAGCACCTCTAGGAGCAGCAGACTAAAGCCTAGGAGCAATACAAGGAACAATAGAGTCTCGCCTGTCTCTACGAGTAGTAGCAAGAATAAAGTTGAAGAAGTAGAAGAACACCCTAGGAATTTATCGCTTTTTAATAAGAAACATGATTCATCTGAATGTAATGTCGAAAGTATTGGTTCTAATGCATGTAATGACTCTGTTTGTTTAATATGCAAGAAATGTTTAATTAATGATGTTCATGATGAATGTGTTTCTAAGAATGTGAATGTTACGCCTGAACAGAAGAATGTTCCAAAAAGACCTAGTGCTAGATCCAGATCTATAGAAAGATTAGTTGCACGATTTAGGACTACCACTATTAGTCGAATGCCTAGGAACTATCTTAAGTATTGTGTATGGAAACCAACGGGTAGAGAATTCATTCTTCATGATGGCAAATTGAAAGTTGTTCAAAATGGTCAAATAGATACTTTCTATGAATGTGATTCGGATTTTACCCCTAACCCAATGGAACCAAATTCAAAACGGTTTCCAAATACAAAATCTTCTGTTCTTGGTAGGTTATCGAAATATGTCTTTGGATTGTCGACTCGGGTTGCTCCAAGCACATGACCGGGAATTTAAAGCTGCTGATCAATTTCGTCTGGAAATTCATGGGAACTGTACGCTTTGGAAATGATCATGTAGCAGCTATTCAGGGTTATGGAGATCTACAATTTGGGAATTTTTTAATCACTCGAGTTTACTACGTCGAAGGGTAGGGACACAACTTGTTTTCAGTTGGGCAGTTTTGTGATGCAGATTTAGAAGTTGCATTCAGAAGAAACACGGTTTTTATAAGAAATTTGGTTGGTGATGATCTCTTAACTGGTAATCGTGGTACAAACTTGTATGCTATCGACATCAACCAAATGGCTTCTACATCACCAATTTGTCTTATGACAAGGGCAACCAAAACTAAGTCCTGGCTGTGGCATAGACGTTTATCCCATCTCAATTTCGACACCATCAACAAGTTAGCCAAAGACAACATCGTCATCGGACTTCCTAAGTTCAAATACACCAAGGAACACCTATGTCCATCATGCGAACAAGGAAAAAGTAAAAGAGCATCATATAAACCCAAAACCGTACCTAGTTTGGAAGCAAATTTACATATGTTGCACATGGACTTATGTGGCCCAATAAGAGTTGAAAGCATTAATGGGAAGAAGTATATTCTCGTTATTGTTGATGATTATTCAAGATATACATGGGTTAAGTTTTTGAGATCAAAAGACGAAGCACCAGGCATCATCATCACCTTTCTGAAGCGTATTCAAGTTCTACTTCAAGCTCCAGTAAGGATTATTAGAACAGACAATGGCACAGAATTTACAAATCAGGAGTTAAGAACTTACCTCGAAGATGTTGGAATTACACATCAAACATCAGTTGTTAGAACTCCACAGCAGAATGGGGTAGTTGAAAGAAGAAATAGAACTCTTGTGGAAGCTGCTCGCACAATGCTGATTTTTTCTAGTGCACCTCTATTCTTATGGGCTGATGCTGTAGCCACTGCTTGTTTTACTCAAAACCTAGCCTTAGTCCATCCGAGATTCAATAAAACCCCATATGAGCTAGTGAACAACCGTAAACCTGACATCTCTTACTTTCACGTGTTTGGCGCTTTGTGCTATCCGTCGAATGACAGAGAAGATCTAGGGAAGTTAAAAGCTAAGGGTGATATTGAATCTTCATTGGATACTCAAAAACCTCGAGGGCATTCAGGGTGTATAATAGACGAATAAAAAGGATAATGGAGACGATGAATGTGAAGTTTGACGAGATTTCACAAATGGCTTCTGAGAGATACGCTCTAGAACCCGCGCTTAATCCAATGGCTTCTAATCAAAACAGATTAGGACCCGCACCAAACATGCAGACTTTTGGACACATCAGTTCAGGACTCATGCCTCAAGGAGCTCAGTCAACAAACACGGATAAACCAACAGAACAAGAACTGGAAAATTACTTCGAGTTAATGTTTGATGAATACTATGGTGGAACTTCGACTAATGCATCTCAACAACATTCCGCTGCACCCGCTCAAAACCATCAACCACCAACACCACCACAAGATGCATCTACAACAATCGAATATGAAGCACCAACTACCTCAACATCATCTACATCTACTCAAGCAACTCCAGTACTTGAAACTGTTCTACCAAGAGTTGATGAGCAAAATCAAAACACTAATTTTCAAAAAGAACCAACAAATAATTCAAACGATGTTACGTTAGAAGAAGAATAAGAAGTATTTGAAAACCCGTTTGCAACAGACTCTGCTGAATCTTCTTCAAGGTTACAAGAACCATCTAACACACATTCGTTACACCCAAGGTACCCTTCTACGCTTCAATGGACAAAAGACCATCCAATAGAACATATTATTGGTGAACCTTCAAAGCCAGTTCAGACAAGGAGACAACTTGCCACAGATCTCGAATTGTGCATCTACGTTTTCTCAATCAGCCTCAAAGAACCAAAGAACATTCGGGAAGCAATGGCAGAAAACCCTTGGATTGAAGCGATGCAGGAGGAATTTCTTCAATACCTGTTACATGAAAGTTGGGAACTTGTTGAACGACCACTTGATAAACGTGTTCTTGATCTCAAGTGGTTGTGGAAGAACAAACTGGATGAGGAAATGACTGTAATTCGCAACAAAGCTCGTCTCGTGGCTAAAGGTTATCCACAAGAAGAAGGGATAGATTTCAAGGAATCATTCGCGCCTGTAGCTAGACTTGAAGTAGTCTGGATTTTCTTAGCCTATGCCACTCACAAAAACATCACAGTCTATCAGATGGATATTAAGACTGCCTTCTTAAATGGAACTCTGAAAGAAGAAGTGTATGTTAGTCAGCCAGAGGGATTCATCGACAAAGATCATCCAGACTACGTCTACAAGCTTAAGAAATCAATTTATGGTTTAAAACAAGCTCCAAGAGCGTGGTATGACGAACTATCATCTTTCTTGCTCAAAAACAATTTCACAAAAGGAACGGTTGATGACACCTTGTTTATCAAAAAATTCAAAGATGACATTTTGATCGTTCAAATTTACGTGGATGACATCATTTTTGGATCAACCAATCCTAACCATTCAAAACATTTTGAAAATCTCATGAAAAGCAAATTTGAAATGTCCATGATGGGGGAACTAAAATTCTTTGTTGGTTTACAAATCCATCAATCCCCTCGTGGTATTTTTATCAATCAAGCTAAATATACGATAGAGATTTTGAAAAAACATGAAATGGAAAATTGTGATTCTGTTGGTACACCAATGGTCACTTCACCAAAAATAGGTGCTGATTTGTTTGGGAAACCTATCGATCCGAAGAAATATCGGAGCATGATCGGTTCTCTCATGTACCTAACTGCTAGCCGCCCCGATATTCAATTTGCTGTTTGTTTGTTAGCACGGTTTCAGGCAAAGCCTACCAAACTTCACCTCAAAGAGGTTAAACGGATCTTTCGGTACCTACGAAGCACCATTATCATGGGACTTTGGTATCTGAAGGATTCGGGGTTTCATCTAACAGCATTTTCAGATGCAGACCATGCTGGTGATCAAGTTACAGCAAAAAGTACATCAGGTGGAGCACAATTTTTGGGTGAAAAGCTTGTAAGCTGGTCTTCAAAGAAACATGATTGTACTGCGCTATCAACCGCCGAAGCCGAGTATGTGTCTCTATCTGCGTGTTGTGCCCAAGTTCTTTGGATGCGGACACAGCTCACAGATTATGGCTTTACTTTTGACAGAATACCTATGTATTGTGACTCAAAAAGTGCCATAGCCATCTTGTGCAATCCCGTACATCACTCTAAGACGAAGCATATCAAAGTCCGCTACCATTTCATCAAAGAACACGTTGAAGAGGGTACTGTTGAATTATTTTTCATTAAGACTGATTATCAACTCGCCGATCTTTTTACTAAAGCCCTTCCAAAAGAACGGTTTGACTATTTAGTTCGACGAATTGGCATGCGTAGCCTAACTCCTGAGGAGCTAGAACGTCTTCTCGAATCTTCTTGAAAAATGTTTTCAAAACCGCTTCGCAGTAAATATTTTTGAAAAAACAAAATACAAAATTTGAAAAACCAACAAAAACAAAATACAAAAATATAAAATTTTCAAAAAATCCAAAAACAATATAAAATCAAAAAATCCAAAAATATTCTTCTCACGACATGTCTCTCGTATAAATCAATATTCTGTACGTTCCTAGAAATGTCATTCAATAATGATACGGACATATACAGATGCTTGAGCGGGAGTTCTTTTTTTAATGTTTTTCTAAAACATGTCGTTTCTCTAAATTTTCTTCACAATGGCTTTCGTATACATCAGTACGAAACCCGGACTTCAATGATGACTTCTGATTACTTTTCAAATCAAGGACTCGTACGTTCAATGACGAAATCTTTTTCAAAAAGTTCGAGTCTAAACAAACGAAAAAGATTTCAAGCATAAACTCGTTTTCAAACAAAATTCTTGAGCACTTTTTCAAGATTGTTCAAAAGATTTCTCAAAATCTATCAAAATTTGTGCTCAAGAAAACTCCCTCTAAACCCTTAAATTGATTTTAAATGAGCTATCATTAAGGGGGAGTATAAACAACTAAAATATTCTGATTTCATGCAAAATCAAATTTGTCTTTCTCTCCAAAAAGCTTTTTATTAATCAGTTGATATCAAAAATATCACGCTATGCTATTTTTGAGGGGGAGAAGACATGATTAAAATGTGATCAAAGATGTTTAAAGATTGTGGCTGAATCTCAAAAGAGCTTGACTCAGTAAGTACCAATGAATTGACGAAGCTTAAAATGTCTGTAATCGAAAAGACTTGTCCTGGACGGGTAATAATTTCAAGCTAGTCTAACTAGTGATAAGCGTGTCTCGAATAGGACTTGTCTGAGTAGACTGTACCGTATCGAGAGACTTTCTTTGGACTTGACCAGGACGGGTAATAATTTCAAGCTAGTCTAACTAGTGATGTAAGCGTGTCTCGAATCGGTCATGTTCACTGAAAGTGGATCAATTCAAAAAGTACAAACTCCTCCCGCATGTGCAAATTTCTTAAAAATTACATGAGCACATGTAAAGGGGGAGTCCTTCATAAAATTGCAAAACTCTCAAAGTGGTAACAAAAATGTGTTTTATTATCATAAACACTTTGAGAGATTTTTCACAAAAAGGTTTTATGGCATGTGATCAATTATAGGATAGTCATGGAGTTATAAGGTGACTAAGGTTAGGAAAAACCGTCCTATGATCCGCCAGAGCCGGAGGGATCTACCCAAGGACAAATCCAATAGATTAGTATTAGAAGTCCTTAGGTATGATTGAAAAAAGGAGAAAATGAGAAAGGAGAAAGAAGGGGTTGAAGAATTAAAAAGAAAAATTATGAAAAAGGGTGAAAAGAAATAGCCCTCCATATGTTCAACCTTAGGGCAGACACCGGATTCAACTCATATGCTACTGGTTGTTACTAAGGTCATGACACCGGTATTGAAGATAAAGACGTCATGGACCCAGTGACGCACTGCACTAAACCTTCTTAACCACTCAAGTTCTCTTAAAAGAGCTTGTTTCATTCTCACGGGGAACCGGTGTAATCTATTGACCTGTCTCTTAGAGATGGTTGATATTGAAGCAGGAGACCTCTCCCTAATCTCCGCATAGGAAACCAAATGTGCACTTATCGAGTCTAGAGCCCCGAGATTCATCAAAAGATCTCATAGGAAAACATGATATTTCTACACTGGTTGTTCATCATTAAGGATGCCAGATGTAAACTTTTGAGTCCTACGCAGATCTTAGCAATCTGCCAGAACATTTATGAGAGGATTCACACTTGTGATTCTCAATGATTGAATGGAAATTCCTGCCAGGGTCAACATCAAACAGCCCTGACAGCAGGTCACTTCGGTAATTCTTTATGGGTTACGCTTAGTGTTCGCGGTGGTTTCAAACGGTCTACAGTCGTGGAGTGATCCCCAGCGACTCACCCAGTCATTGAGCTACTAAGTAGATCTTGTAAGCTCTCTCGAGAGTATCTGACATGGGAACCGCCTTGGTAAGGATTAGAAGGAGTCTTCACACTATGCTGTTGACGATCTCTAATTCCTTATCTATAAGTACCAGATGTTTTATTGCTAACTATTTATATGCAGGGACACTTCATCTCCATGGCGACAGATTCCACGTGCTCATACATACATCTGGAAGTTAAAGAAAGCTCCCTCAAAGATCTATACAACACAAAGTTCAAAGAAAGATTCTACGCCAAAAAGAAGAATCTACAAAGTATAAAGACTAAAGATCAAAGTGATAGAAAGGGAACTACGTGCATATGAATATCAAAATCTAAAGATGTATGAGCATGTTGGAATGGCAAACAACCACCACAGACGCAGAAGTGACGAAAGGCAGATAACTCCACATCACAAAGGAACAAAGAACGATGAAAAATCAGTTATCAAAGATCACAAAGCATGAAGGAACAAATACTAAAGACTATTCTACAACGACACACAAAGTTAAAGACAAAGAACAGGGAAGACCCACTCATGTGGAGCATCATTCGAATGACCACCCCTTAGGGGGAGATTGTTAGCATTAAAATATATATATATAGAAGTGATGGTCATTCTCATATTGTAACTTGGTGTCTTTTGTTAAGATTAGTAATAGTTTAGTCATTGGGCCTTGGACTTGGCAAGCTAATATGTCATGTGCTATGTTTCATAAGCCTTGTTATCTAATCATGTAACCAAGTCCAAGCCCAAGTCCATTAGAAAGCCCATGAGGCCTTTCTCTCTAACTATATAAGGCACTTACCTAGTCATTTGTAAGTGTGCTTGTGTGTGTATTTGTGTGTTTCTCTTTGAATAAAAGCTCTCATTTCCATCTCTCTCTCTCTACTCTACACGAATTACATATACATACTACAAGTCACCATCTTTCATCTCTACCTCATCTTTGCTTCTATAATGGTGTTATAAAGTTGATAGATTTATGGTCCTACATATTTATACTAGTAGAAAACTAGGGTTTCATTGGGTCTCCTTGTCCTTTTCTGTGCTTCTCTTCATCAAATCCCAGCCATTGGATGGGCTTGGAATAATCTTGGATGTCGATTCATTTTTGGCGGGAAGAGGGAGTATTACAACTTGGCAGTTCTCTTTTGGCAGGGAGGGGTTTGTTGTTATATGGAGGAAAGGTGAAATAGGGTGGTGATGGCAGAGTAGGAGAGGTGGAGTGTGGCAGGGGAGTGTGATGATGATGTTGGAGTAGCAGGTTGTGGCAGAGGTGATGAGGTGGAAGGAGGGGTCAACGAAGGGTTTGACTGAGGGGTGAGATAATTAAAACGGGAGTGGGTTGTTTTTATTGTTTTGGCTTTGGGCTTGTGGTGATGGGCCAGGGAATATGGATTAGGATTAATAAGGGTGGGGTGGTTTTTGTTTTTGAGTAGAAAGGGTAAGTTGGGTTAAGTAGTATTACATAGGGCCCGTTTGTTTGTTAGCTTATAAATTATAAGCACCAAGTATGTAAATACTGAAAAGTTGAGGGTGGGTTTTGATACTGTTCCAAAGTTATCATAAGGACCATAATCGCCAAGTTTGAGTTACCAAAGGACCTTAATTGAATATTTCCCAAATTTAAACTTCAAGGACCAAAACTGCCAATTTTGAAAGTTCGGGGACCAAAATTGTAATTTTCTTAGACTTTTTCTTCCAAGGACTAATTTTGACAACTTTCGCATACCCAAGGACCTTAATTGATTTTTGTTTCAAAATAAACCTTCAAGGACCAACTTTGACAATTTTTGAAACTTGAAGGACTAAAATTGCCAATTATGCAAACTTTGTTCATTTTTCATCTGTTTTTAATCATTTTGCATCTAAAACATATAAAATACAATCCTGGGATATTTTCAGTATTTTGATGCATTTCTGAGTGTTTTTAAATGTTTTTGCAGTTCAGATTGACAAAAAATGATAAGTATTTACACACTCATCGACTACTGAATCGTACATATGGTTATTGTAAGCGTTCAAGAAAGCATTTGTTCATTCTCCAGATATCATTGTCACTGATCAAGATAGTGCAATGCGGAATGCGATTGCTGAGGTGCTTCCTGATTCCAAGCACAGGCTTTGCATGTGGCATGTCATGCAAAAGCTTCCGGCTAAGGTATCTTCTGTGATATTTGCATTTTTAATTATTCTTATAAATTTTTAAAAGTTGTTTATCTCCTGTGATATTGCATTTTTGTCTATAAAATTATTTGCTTTATCACTTTTGATTATTTATTTTGTTTTATGCACAGTTCTGTATAATTATTCTGTTTTGTATTACTAGTGATACTTTATTGTCTTTTGCATTGTTCTGTATAGTGATTCTTTTTTGTATCACTTTGTGATACTTTGTTGTTTTTCAGATTGTTTCCAGAATCTATGATGATACTCATTTCAAGAATCAAGGCCAAATTTAGCAAGATTGTTTGGAATATGTACATTGGTCCTGAGGAGTTTGAGTTCAGATGGAATGAGTTGATGGTAGAGTTTAATCTTCTAAATCACAAGTGGTTGAACAAGATGTATATGATTAGATCTTCATGGATTCCCACATTCTTTGTTGATTCTCCACTTTGTGGATTGATGAGGACTACGTCGAGGTTGGAGAGTGAGAATTCTTTCTTTTCGCATTTCACGAATCCTACTTTCACACTTGTTAAGTTTATGGTTATATATGAGTCTGCAATGGAGAAACAGAGATATGTACAAGAAAGATTAGATCATAACTCATTTGACTCATTCCTTGCTTTGTTGACACCATTGGAAATTGAAGTGCATGCAGCAAGGGTTTACACTCGCAAGTTGTTTGTGCTTGTGCAAAAGGAGATAATTGCTGGGTCATGGTTATGTTCTATTGAGTCGAAAACTTGTGATGAGGTATCTGATGTGTCTGTTATTTCTGAGCAAAAATTGGTTCCTGGTACTATTCCAGAAGTTGTTGATGAAGAAGAAAGTACTTCAAAGAATGTTGAAGAAGAGCTTATCTTGTATCAGAAAGACGCTGGACTGTACAAGGTACATTTATTTTTTTGGTTTTACATGTATTTTTTGTTTTAAGTATCACATGTGATATGAAGTATCACTGGTGATATTAGGTATCACCTCTTGTATTATGTGTTTAACTTTTTATTATTTTTTTATTTATTTATTTATTTATTTTATGAAGGTAATTTATAACAAATTAGATGGTTTAGTTACTTGCTATTGTCAGCTTTTTATCCACTGCGGGATTTTATGTCATCATATTTTCTGTGTATTCAAGAATTGTAATGTGCTTAAGGTCCCAAATCAGTATATACTCAAGCGTTGGACAAGGGATTTGATTCCACCTGATTTGAGGAGGCAAAAGGCACGTTATGGTCAACAGAATGAAGAGATAGAAAAGCTTGCTATTGAGGCATCTAGTTTAGTTGAGGCGTGTGTGAGTTTGATGATTGAGAATCAACCAAAGCTGACTTCTTTTGTAAGCAAGCTCAGAAAGTTAAAGTCAGAAGTTGAGTCTGAGTTGCCCAAAGTTCCTGCTCGCACAGTTGCTCAAATGGTTCATCAGTTTATGGGTGTTAAGAAGCCTACTAAAAATAAGGTTAGAAATCCTTCAAGAGCTAGTAATAAGGGATATATGAAGGATCGTATTAAGAGTGGACGTGAGATAGCACTTGAGGAAAATAATAAGAAGAAGAAGGGATGTGGTATTTGTGGGTTGACTGATCAGAACAGGTGTACTTGTCCAAAGAGGAGTGGAGCAAGCGGAAACGGAGGTGATGGAGCAGGTAGAAGTGGTGGTGATGGAGCAGGTGGAAACGAAGGTGATGGAGCAATTGAAGTATGATTTTTAGTGATTGCTTTATTTTTTTTATTTTTGTGATTTAAGAAATATTTGTGACATTTATCACTTGTGATAAAACATTAAAGTGTTTAAATATTTGTGACATTTATTTTTATTATTTTTTAGAATGATTGAATTTCTGTTTATCCCTTGTGATAATTTTGTTTTGGATTTATTTGTTTATATCATATCAAGTGTTATTTTAGTTTTATCACCTATGATAAAGAATTGAAATGATGAAAAGCATAACATAAACAGATTAAAGTGTTTAATTTTTTGTGACATTTATTTTTGTTATTTTTAGAATGATTGAATTTCTGTGTATCCCTTGTGATACTTTTTCTTTTTTCTATTTATTTGTTTATATCATGTCAAGTGTTATTTTAGTTTTATCACATGTGATAAAGAATTATGAAAAGCATAACATAAACATTATGAACATGTGATAAATCATTTAAATTACCAAAAATATAACATAAACATTCTGTTATCACTTGTGATAAACCATAACAAAGGGACTATTGTCTTACAAATTCAGGTTACCCACAACTATTGTTTTACATCTTTAGATTGCCAATTACGAGATTCTATTCCAAAACTAAATCTCAAATTGTTAACTACTTCTATTCATTTTCTCTATCTTTGTCTCTGTTCATTTTCTTGTGCAATCTTTCTCTTTATTGCCTCCTCGACCAACTTATTTGCTTCTTCTTCGTTTGGGTTTTCAGCTGCAAACTTTAAAGCGTAGTCTGACATCATTTTTTGGTTATCATTTACTTCATGAAGCATCATCTTTGCCGCATATTTTGCTCTCAAGTTGTTTATCTGCATTCTGTGATTTTTGTCTTTTTCTTTTAGCATGCATGTTTCCCATTTTGTTGCACTCTTTCCCTGATAATGTTCCATATGAAGCATCATGTACAAACCACAATCTATCTTTTCTTTCTTTGTCCTCCAACTCATGTTTAAGATTGTTGGTTTTCTTTTTTGATTCATTAATTCATCTCCTTTTGGATGTTGATATGTCGACAAATGTTTTGCAAAAAGACCCCTCTGAAAATTAAGATACAAAGTGTTATTTATATACTAGTATCACAAGTTGTATGCTTAATTTATTTGGCACAAAGAAATTATATATGAAGCATTCATTATAGTGTTTCTTACCACAAACTCATAGTTTTCTTTGTATTTTCCTTCGTATGTTCCATCTGAATCACTGTTATCTATTATCACGGATGTCCCTTTGATGATGTTGAAAACTATTAGGTAGTAATGCTCATGTGATATGATTGGAAAGAAAACCTGTTTAATTTATAAAAATGATGTAAGTTTTAAAAACAATAGACTAAGTACATTGATTAATTTATAAATTCATATTATATACCAGGTCAACGTCATCAAATTGTAGCTTTCTTATATCGTCTTCCATCTGAATTGAAATCATCTTTGCAAACTCATCGTATTGTTTATCTATCTTTGTATGCAAGCATTCTGGCTCATCCTGTATTATTCCCGGGAGCTACTTGAAAATTAAAAACAAATTAAATTAAGTTAATAGATAAGACATTCAAGTATAATAAATTATTTTTAAATTATATTTATCTTACCATCATTGAGGTATAAAAGTAATGCCTTTTTATCTCTTTATCTGATAGCCATTTCTCGTAATTTAGGATTGAAGCAAATGTGTCGATCACAGGAGTTTCAATTTTCAATCCTGTTGCTAGTGATTGTACATTCATTCTCATAAATTCTACTCCTTGGTCCTTGAAAACTTGTTCTCTGTTTTGAAAAATATCACAGGTGATAACTATAAGAAACTACATATGTTACTCATTTTTCATGTATCATAGGTGATACTATGTATCACCTGTGATAAGTTCAAGTTCATAAATATTTAAAGTAAATCTTACGCTTCATTTCCTTGCATAGAGAAGATGCTTCTTGCCAAGAGTAGTTCATCCTCTGTTAGCTCTTCTGTCATGCTGACTTTTTCGTTTATATAGGGTGATTGCAGGCACCGATATTGGGTTTCTTCATCATTTGATTCTGTTTTCTTGAATGGTTTCAACTGTTCTTCTGGGGTATCAAATCCTAGATTAATGATGGCTGAGATCCTCCTGGTGTGAACTCAAAAATGTGCTCCCTACTTTGACAACTAGATGGGCCTACTTGTTCCTTTTCTTTCTCTTTTTGTGAAGATTCACCTGCTTGTTCCGTTTGTTTTTCTTCGACATTTTTCTTATTCCCAAATGTCTGCCATTCACTATCTTTGAAAGCTTCCAAAAATTATTCATCAGTTAAGTCTTCAAGCTTCTTTGAAGCCATTTTGGCTTCTTTCTCTTTCATTTCTCTGAATTCCGTTTTAAGTTCTTCATCACTTTTATTCAGCAATTCATCAAAAATTGATGCATCATCCCAAATTTTTTTCATCTTGAATTTTTTCGCCATCCTCATTTTTTGACTTGTTACCTTGTTTGTTTCATCTTTTTTTCCTTCATTGTTTCCTGGAGCTTCATCTTTGTTTATACTGCTGGCTTCGTTGTTTCCTGAAGCTACATCCTTTTTGCTTATGTTTGCTTCTTTTTTCTTGCAGCTTCATCCCTTATATTATTACTCCCGTCATCTTTATCATTTCCAATCCCTTCATCTTTTTCAAAGTTTGATTCTGAATTTTCGACATTTGGGTCACCTTCATTATTATCAACTATCATAGATTCTCCATTATCATCTGCACATTCTGCGTTTTCATCTCCATTGTTGTCATCTTCATCATCACTTGTTTCAAATTCGATACCACTTGATTTTGTTGATGATGATTTACAATTTTTGTTTCTGAAAATCTGATTGAATCTCTCTCTATATTCATTAAGCCTTCTGTTATTCCCAAACTTGAATATAGTATCTATTATTTTTTCTTTAAACAATTCTTTCTCATTCAAAATGCTTTCTATTTTATCTTCTAACATCTGATAAATTTCCTGTAAATCAATTTAAAATAATAAGATCACAATAGATAATATAAGATAATATTCTGCATATTATAATCTAGTATCACAAGAGATATCATAAAATAATATCACAAGAGATATTATAATCTAGTATAAAGTCATAGAATATTATTCTGCATATTATAATCTAGTATCAAAAGAGATATCAGACACTCTCCTCTTTTTGAGCAGTTCTTTCTTTTTTATTTAGACCTCCTAGATCTCCTATTATCTCCACCATCCCAAAGTATTTTGTTACATCCATTTCTAGAGTCTCCCTGCTTTTCAGCAGGTTTGCGTTCCAGCTTTTGAAAGTAGGTAATCTTCTTGGTACATTCATTGCATCAAACTTTGTATATTGTAAATATGCAAGCTGTTTCATCAACCATTTATCAGATGAAACATAAATAAAAAACATTCTTATGAGGTATCACAGGTGATACCTCATATGGTATTTTTTAACAAATAAAATTAATGGATAGTATCTTAAAAGAAAAAACAAAAAAAATATTTAGGAGTTACCGTCAAGAATGTTACTAGTCCGTAATAGATGACTTCTGTCCTATCCTTCTTTCTTGTTACCCAATCTTTTTTTAATAATCTTGCACATTCATACACGTATGTGCACCAGTCTATATCTGTCACGTCATCTTCTTCAAGTACGTTTTCCAATACTGTTGTTTTTACGAAAGAATTGTTATCACAATCTCCCAATGTATTTGCAACTAGCATTAAAAAGTTCATTCTGAAGATGAAATCTGTGTTTCTTGCCTTTGTTATCTGCTTTGATATTGCATTTATTGTCAACTTGTTTTCATCTTTGTATTGTTCCTTCAATTCTTCCTCAAATGTATCATTGTTTTCTATTTGTCCTTCATTTCTTTCCAACCTCCTTGTTCCCTTTGGTAACCCCAGAGCTACCTTCACTGTTTGTGGAGAAATTTGTAAGTTTCCCGTTGGAAGCCTAAGATTCATTGTTTCTACATCGAGGCTGTCTACTATAAAAATTGCTAGCCTTGTTGGTAATTCATTAATTGGAAAATCAATCAAGTCTCCAAACTTCGTATGTCTAATTACTCTTTTTCTTTCAACGCTTAGTCCATGCATTGCTTCAAATAAGGGCTTAATTATTGCCCTTGCCCACAACAATGTATACCACTTTCGTTTCTTTTTTCCATTTCCATCATCATCCACCTTAGTTGATACTGTTAGAATGAAGCTTATGGGATTGACTATGAAGTATACTAGTGAGGTTGCTAGAGCTGCTGAAATTTGGCAATTGAATATAAGTAAGAAGGGCTATTATGGAAGTTTGATGCAGGATCTTGTGGGAGATTGATTGACTATTTTTTAGGAGGTTTATGTATGGATTCCTGGGTGTTTATTCATTTTTTTTTCTCATTTGCTTTTGAGCTTTGTTGTATGTTGTTTGTGTCAGGTATATGTTCTATTGGTGTCATTGGTGTTATTATATTGAACGATGCTGGTTGATTTGAAGTGATAGATGGTGAGAGTTGTGCTTGTTCTGAAGTATGATAGGATTTGATGTGCTGGTTTCAGATTGCTTTCTGGTGCAGAGGTATATGCTTGTGGATCATTGATGAACTATGGAAGTTGCACTCCTTTTTGTCCTTTTTCAAGGTTTATCCCTCCTTGGGTTTACCTGGTAAAAGATTTTTAAGGAGGCAATTCCATTACATGGGTTGTGTGTGGATGATATGTTGGTGCAAAACTTATATTGTTATGTTTTGTTGTTTAGTATTAATACTGTATTGGTTATTGAGTTGTATTCTCTAGTGTTTATGGTTTTTTCTATTTGTAATTGGTGTTACCTCCTAGAGGTGTCTACTATAGAGTTATGGGTATGGTGATGTTTCACAGAATGCTAATTGAGTTCAGTGTTCAAGTTGATGTATTCAGAAGTACCCTTGGCTATATAGTTGGACTGTTACTCTGTTAGGTTGCACGTTGGTGATAGGTGGTTTGGAGTATTGAGCTTGGAACTTGTCCAATGCCTTTGTTTTTGGTTATGTGTTTGGTTGTACTCTTTGCCTTTTATGGCATATTTTCTTAATGAATTTACCTTTAAGAAAAAAAAAAAAAAGAAAATAAGCAAAGGAAACAATAACAAAAAATAGTTAAATTTGATTGAAATGATTTTCATACCGTTATCCAAATTTTGTTCAATGTTTTCCCCTTTATCTTTTTTTTCAGCTCCCAATTCATTCATTTTTTACTCAATTTGATTTTTTAGACGTATGGTTGGTGTGTGTGTTTGTGTGTGTTTTGTCTGATGGTTTATGTTGCAGATCTAGGTCATAACGGTCGATTCAGTTTTGGTTTAGGTATTTGGGTATTTTTTGCAATTTTACACTTTTGGTCCTTGTATTTTTATTTTTTCTAATTTATTTATAATATTTTTTTTTATCACTGGTGATATGATTATTTTTTAATTGTTATATAAATGTTTAAAATTTTTTGGGCTTTAGTTTTTGTTTTGAAAATATTAGTAAGAATTTTATATGTTAAGTTTTTATTTCTTTAATAGTCCAATAATTAAATATAATTTGGGCTTAGTAACTGGCCCAAAGAGTTTGTGCTTAGAGACTGGCCCAAGGAATTTTTAAATTTTCTATATACAAAATATGAGGTATCACCTGTGATACATATATACAAAGTAAGAGATATCACCAGTGATACATTCAAAATCATACACTGGTCATATAATTCAAAGGCATTTAAAACCTCAAAGATAATACTTCATCTGTCTTCATTTCGCAAAATGCAGAACAAAGAAAATACAAAGATACCATAGTTTTTTTGCATAGCTATCATCTAATCCTAGATGCATTTAGATTTTGCAAAATCCAGAACAAAATATAACACAATCTCCACCACCAAAGAATGTGGTTCAGGACCTAATAGAGCGCCCCCGTCATTCTTAGGTAACCCCAAACTTGGACAGTTGTCCGTCACATTCCGTGGCTCGGCAGTGCTTCAATGGATTTTTGCTTATCGAATACTTAATCCTAGTTTAACCATCATTTTTTAGAAATCTAAAATACATAAAACAGATTCATAAATTGTCTTTGGAAATAAATTGTCTTTGGAAAAGCATTAAATTCAACTAATGCTTTTCTTCTGCTGCCTTTTTCTTCATAGCCTTTTCAACCATCATCTTCATCTTTTCTTTATCACTGTGTTCTTCAGCAAACTTTATTGCGAAATCTGACGTCATCTTGCTATTCTTGTTCACATCGTGCAAGAGAATCTTGGCAGCATACCTCATCCACATCTTTCTAATCTGTTCAACATATTGTCAGTTTCTTTCGTCCAAGATGTTTGTCTTCCATTTTAGTCCAAGTTCACCATGAAACATCTCCATATGCATCATCATATACAGGCCACAATCTATCTTGTTTTCTTTTGTTTTCCATTTCATTTTTGGTATCTTTGGTTCCACTTCTTTAACTAACTTGTCCAATGCTGGGTGTTTAGTTCTCATAAAGTAATGAATAAGCATCTCTTTGTGCAAATAAAATTAAAATGATTCATATAAAATAAAATGTATCTCCAGTGATATTAATCCAGATAGAACAAAAACAAAATAAAATCTATCTATAGTGATATTAATCCAAATAAAACAAAAAATAATTATAGATCAGTCCAGACGTAACTTACCACAAAAACAAAAATTGCTTTGTATTTTCCGTCGTAATCTCCATCAGATATACTGTTGTCCAGTATTATTGGATGACCTTTCTCAAGGTCGAATACTATGACATAGTAATGTGCATGAGCGATGATGGGGAAAAATACCAGGTTTACATCTCTCAATTTGTTACTTGTTTCATCCTTATTGATTATATCCATAAACTGCTTAATCTGTTTGTCCAGGTCTTTTTTCTCCTTTTCAATCTGCGGATGCTGTTTTATCACAATATACGAAAGATTATTTAAAATGATTTTTTTATTAAGCACATAGAAAATTTAGAAATACATTTATTTTTGTTATTTTTAATATATTTACCGTTGCAGCCAATGGTAAGTAGTATCTTCTCTTTTCTTTCTTTAGTTTGCTTCTCTCTTCTTCATTCATCACCGCAATGAATGCGTCAATTATAAGGCTTTCAATTTGTATCCCTGGCGAAAGTGACTGTAATGTTATTCTTGGTACTACTGTTCCCTTTCCATCATCAAACAACTCGTCTCTGTATTTTTGTATCACATGTGATAAATGTCAGTTTCTTTGTTATATATATAAATATCACTGGTGATAAAAAACATAAATTAAATATAAATAACAAAATATAAGAATCTTACAGGATGTATCATTCCATTGAAAACACGCTGTATGCTAACAATGTTTTATCTTCTGTCAATGGCTCCATCACATTAGCCATTTTGTTATTATACGGTGACTTTAAGTACATTGACGGTTTTACTTTCATTTTTTCTTCTTTTATTTCATTTTCTTTGATGCTTGCTTCACCAGTGTCCTTTCGAGTTCCGAATGGCTTTACTTAAATTGATGGGCTTTCAGGTTCTTGAATTGCAGCTTCTTTTTCAGTCTATTCAATTTTCAAAATAAAATTAAATTTTCATCAGAAATGTTTCCATTTTTAAAATAAGCTAAACCAAACTATATGTCAACAACGTAAAGAGAAACAAAAACATACCACTCACGAATTATATCCTTATGATTTTTTATGTAGCTTAAAGATAACTATTTAAACTCAAAAGTATCTAACCTTTTCCTTTGCTCTTTTTGCGTTAAGCTTCTTTACGGCTGCTTTCCTTTTCAGCCTCTATCTGAGCTTTTTCTTTTTCAGCTTTTATTGCTTCTTGCTTTTTCTTTGCTTCTTCTTTTGCAACCTGTTTTATTAAAAAATTAAAGACTATTATATTGTATCACTTGAGATATATATTTTTTTTATTTTACCGTTTTTTATTTTATTTACCTTATGTATTTCTTGTTGTCTTTTTTTCTCAGCGTCTGCTTTTTGTTTTTGAAGCATTTTTTCTTTTGATATTTTAAGTTTTTCTTCTTCTTTCTCTTTTTTAGCTTCTGCTTCTTTCGCTGCAGCTTCTTTTTTGGCCTGTTTTTAAAATTAAAACAAAAAATTAAGTATATATTTGCATCTTATAACTTGTGATACTACATAAACAAATCTATTGAATTAATCCAACCTTTTGTTCTTCTTGTTTTTTGGCATCTTCTTTCTCTGCAGCTTCTTTCTTTGCAGCTTGTTTTACGGCCTATTTGTCAATTTAAAATAAAAAATTAAGTATATATATAGGTATTTTATCACTTGTGATACTGCATAAACAAAACTATTGAATATATCACAGTTGATACTATCCATTACTTTCATTTGTTAATAAAGACCATATTAGGTATCACATGTGATACTTCATATGAAACAGGTTGCATATTAACAATGTACACATAAGTATTGAATTAATCTAACCTTTTCTTCTTCCTGTTTTTTGGCATGTTCTTTGTCTGCAGCTTCTTTCTCTGCAGCTTCTTTTACGGCCTGTATGTCAATTTAAAACAAAAATTTAAGTATATATAGGTATTTATCACTTGTGATACTGCATAATCAAAACTATTTAATATATCACAAGTGATACTATCCATTATTTTCATTTGTTAATAAAGACCATATTAGGTATCACATGTGATACCTCATATGAAACAGGTTGCATATTAACAATGTACACATAAGTATTGAATTAATCTAACATTTTCTTCTTCCTGTTTTTTCTCATGTTCTTTTTCTGCAGCTTCTTTTACAGCCTGTATGTCAATTTGAAACAAAAATTAAGTATACATAGGTATTTTATCACTTGTGATACTGCATAAACAAAACTATTCAATATATGATAGGTGATACTATCCATTACTTTCATTTGTTAATAAAGACCATATTAGGTATCACGTGTGATACCTCATATGAAACAGGTTGCATATTAACAATATACACATAAGTATCACTTGTGATACTGCATTTACATAACTACTGAATATGTCTTACCTTTTCTGCATCTTCTATGGCAGCATCGTTTAAATTTTCATCCAAATTTTCTCCTTCATTTTCAGTATCTTCTATGTCATAATCTTCTCCATCTTCATCACCTCCTCCATTATTATCATTGCCATCTTGTTCATCATTATCACTACTCCCATCTTCTTCTCCATTATCTTCATTTTCTCTTCTGCTAGGGCCTGCCTCATCTTCTATCAATCTTTCAAATTCATCTGTTCTTATTCCTATTTTGAATTCTGCATTGAACCTTTCTAAAAACCTCCCTATCGTTTCATCCCCTTGGTACATCTCCATGCTTACTTTGATGGAAGTTTCTAATTATTTTTTCTCTTTTAAAACTCTTTCAAAGTTTTCTTTTATTGTGTCGTATACGTCCTATTTGTAATATATATATATATATATATATATATATATATATATATATATATATATATATATATATAATAAATAAAAAAACATAAGTATTTATCACTAGTTATATCAATTAATAAGCTAATTTATCACTAGTGATATGTTACCTGTCTCAGCTTTTGATTTTCATTTTCTTGATTGTTTTCATCTTCTTCAATGACCATCACCAAGCCGAACTGTTGTGCATCCATCTCCTTCTCTTGCCTTTCCTCTATAAAATCTTGGCTCCAATTCTTAATGGTTGGCCATTTCCGTGGAACATCCATTTCTTCGAATTGCGTGTAATGCAAGTAAATAAGCTGTTTTTCAATGAAACAAAACTTTCATTAAAATACAATTAGTTATTAAAATCAATTCTAAATTAAATCTACTTTATAAAAAAACAAAACTTTGAATTATCACTGGTGATACTATACAACACATTTGATATAAAGCTTATTTTTTAAAGTTAACTTTTACTTACTGTGAATGTCACATGGGGTCCGTAGTACCAATTTTCAAACGTTGTATCATCCCACTTTTTCTTGCTATTTTTCATGCAATTCTAGATGTATGTGCACCAATTTATCTTGTGTATGTCTTCTGATGATTTTATGTTTTCCAGCACATCATACTTCAACATTGCTGAATTTTTGCAAGACGCAAGGCAGTTTGCAAAGAGCATCAAGTAATTCAAATAAAAAATGAAGTCTGTTCCTTCTGATTTTTGAATTATGTTTGATAAAATTGTTGTTTTTCTTTGCCTTGGGTTGCGTGGCAGTTGTGCCATGAATTGGCAGTAGACTGAGTCCTTTGGCAACCTTTTTGTCTGAGTATATAATGGTATTGGTCCCATTGGGATTTCCAGTACTTCTCTAATCTTCCTTGAAGTTATTTTGATAACCCCACCTTTTGGCAAGTTTATCTGCATTTTATCCTCATCCAAGTTTTTTAATAGGAAGTATGGTAGTTTTGCGGGAAACTTGATGTATGGGAACCCAAGTAATGAACCAAAGCCCATTTGTCTCACCCGTTGTTTTCTCTCTGGGCTCAATTTATGTGTAGCTACATAAAAGGGTTTTATAGTCGTCTTTGCTCTTAACGACTTGAACCATATTGCTTTATCATCTTCTTCCTCTTCCATTTTCTGTTTACCCTTTTCTTATCCTTTTTCACCTCGACCTCAAAATCTTCATCATCTGTATCTTGCTCTTGCAATTCTTTCTTTCCTTTATCCTTACCCTTCTTTTTCTCAGCAACAAATTCATCATTATCCTCATCTTCCACTATTTTTTTCCTTTCCTTTTATCTTTTTCTACCCTTTTTCTTTTTCTGGCCACTTTTTTCTTTCCCTCTTCTTCTTCTAATCGTTGTTTCTTTATTTTGCTTCTTGTTGTTGCAATTGGGGGTTCTGTTTCTGTTGTTTTCCTTTTTGCTATTGGTTTTTTCTTGGCAATTGTTTTCGTTGTCTTTTCAACCTTGTGCACTGACCCTTTTTTCTTGTTTTTTGAAGGCTCTGTCTCTTCTTCTTCATCTCCCATGTTTGCAACAACAATTGCTGTTGTTGTTTGTTGTATCACTGGTGATATGTTAGGTGTTTCTTCAGGTGTTGGTGATATCACTGGTGATATCATTGGTGATAACTGAGTTGAACCTTTATTGGTTGGTGGTGTTTGTGTTGGTGTTGTTTCAGGTGTCGGTGTTTTTGTATGTGACCTTTAACTTATTGGTGTAACGAGTATTGCTGGATTTGAAGTTTGTGGCTTTGGTTTTGTTTTTTCTGGTGTGCTTGTTGATTTTCATGCCGTTGACCTTGTCGTTGGTGAAAATGTGGTTGTTGATGTGGTTGGTGCTGCTGTTGTTGTTGCTAATAGTTGTGATGTTGTTGTTGTTTCAGTTGTTTCCGTGTCTTTCTTTTTTTTGACAGTGATTCAAATTTTCTTTTTAGGGGTTTGTTTCTTTGTTATACCTGCATAAAACAAATTCCAAGTAAGTTTTTTGAATACGATAAATGTGATAGATAAACTCTGAATGTGTGTGCGTCATATTACTTATAACATTCTTTTGCAATTATACACACACATTTTGCCAAATGTGTATGTATCACAGGTGATATACAGAGATAAATGTCAAAATAAAGTAAACCACGTACATTCAGGTTTTTATCACAGTTGATTCTTCTAAAAGTATGCAAGCTTATATCTTACAATATACCTTTACTTTTATCAATCTCTGGTGATACTTGCAACAACTCACTTGTCTTCAGAACAACATTTAATTTTTTTTTAGAGATTTAA
Source organism: Artemisia argyi (assembly GCA_030686995.1). Classification (NCBI taxonomy): domain Eukaryota; kingdom Viridiplantae; phylum Streptophyta; class Magnoliopsida; order Asterales; family Asteraceae; genus Artemisia; species Artemisia argyi. Next base: position 173,090,478 of record CM060682.1, on the reverse strand, counting down.
TAGAATGTATGCATTTTTTTTGTAAAGCTTTATTAAGATAAACTAACCGTTTAAAGCTTGTATCGCGTTCAGATCTCCAAAAATATCAGTATCTACATTTTTTTTCAAAAAGCACAAATTTAGTTTCTCATCATATATACTAGTTATCAGTACAAGTGATGATTATCATAGGTGATATACTACAAATTCTGAATAAAACCACCATCATATACCACTTATGTAAGCCACTACAACTGTTTTATCACTTGTTTTATACTACCATAAATTTAAGTAAGCATCATGACATATGTTCTACTGCTAAAATATGAATAAAACCACTATAACTGTTTTATCACTTGTGATATACTACCAAAAATTGAACAAAGCAACTACAACTGTTTTATCGCTGGTGATATATTACTATATTTTGAAGTAAGCCACTACATCATCATCACATATGTTGTATCACAAGTGATATTCAACAAAAAATTGAAGAAAATCACTATATTCATCACATTATTATAACGATCTCTCTACAAATTCAGAAAAAACTGTAAAATCTAATTAAATAATATCTTATAAAAGTCAAATAAGTTCATATTCATCAAATGCATCACAGTACCACATCAAAAATCAATAGAAAATACACAAAATATTCATAAGTAGCAATAATATTCATAAATAAGTACAAAATCACTAGAGATACTAATAAAACTAGTAAATAATTAGTCGGAAGCATCGTACCTTCATCCTGAGATTCAGTACCTTCAAAATGAACCGGTTTTTTTTTCCTGTATCTTCTTTTGCACTCGATGATTCTTCCATTTTAGTGTTTTATTGATGATTTGAACGGTTAAAATCGGTTAATTTTGAGTTTTCGTGGCAGTTGTTAATGGCGGTTAAAGAGAGAATTTGGATTTTTTGTGATTGCGATTGTGTGAAAAATGATGGGTCAGTGTGTGTGGTTGTTGGGGTAACTTTGCCAAATTGGCAAATTTGGTCCCTCCGTGTTTTTTATTATTAAATTTTGTTTTTTTAAATGGAGGCTTCTGATTAGTCAATTGGTATGTGAGTGTTTTTGAGTCTCTAAAATAAAATGCCTCTAGTATATTACTCCCTCCGTCCCATTATAAGTGTCCTGTTTGACTTTTTTTGGTCTTTCTTATTTAATTTTGACCTTAAATAATTTTATTTGTGTTATATAATACTTGATAAAAATTATATCAATGAAAATACGTTTAAAATCCAATCCATTCATATATTTTGCATCAAGTATTATATAACACACATAAAAGTATTCAAAGTCAAAGTTGAACAAGTTAGACCGTAAAAAGTCAAACTGGACACTTATAATGGGACGGAGGTAGTAACACAATAAACAAAAAGTACAAAAAATACATGATCAAAAGATCATAGAACATATAAAAATAATCAATCGTTTGAATAGTTCACAAGAGATCGTCGAACTAAAATGATGGAATTGGTATATGATAGTTTTTAGGCCTAAAGAATAGACATAAAAATAAATGTGCCTTCGAATCCTAAACTGTATAGTAATTCGATAGATCTAAATATTACTAAAATGAGTTTGATCCATTATTTTATATTACCTTAAAGGACGATTTTTTTCCAACTCAAACTAAAATGTTGGGCTTAGTATTTAGTTAAAAGTCTTTAGCCTTAAAGAATAAAAATTAAAATTGATGTGACCTCAAATTCTAAACTGTATCATGTTTACTACAGTAGTAAATTAGGGGGGCCACAAAGCAAATCAGGTAGTTATTCGGCTTATTGATAGGGGTCAAATGGAATTTATATGATTTAGCTAAAAATTAAACGGGTCAAATGGGTCGAACTGTGTAAAAGTGGCCTACTATATGCTCAAATGTCATATACTTGATAGCATCTCATGAGTATAAACAAATATAAATGAAATCTTTTAATTAGGACAACTAAAACCTTGGTTGGTCAACGAAACCTGACTCAACCAAATTTTTTTCCGTCTTCACCCGTTACCCTAAAATGTGCATGTTTTAATACGCAATTTGAGTGACTGATAACCAAAATTTGTGATCTTCTTTGCTTTAAAATGTATGATTTTAAATTGCTTCCTGATGGCTTTTGTTTAAAGACTTTCATGTTAAGAGTTGAAATTCAAACTTGACTTTAGCACAATACTCATTCCCATTATTTTGACAGGTGTATGTCATCGATTTCGGTCTTGCTAAAAAATATGGGGACCTTCAAACTCATAAACACATACCATACAGGTTAATACGATTTTATTGAATCTTTTTACTTTTTGCAAGTATAGCATGTCTTATCTTCTTTTAGGCGAATAAATCATATCATGGTAAAAAAAATTGGATGGGTCAAAAAATGGTTCGGATTTTCCGGCCGACACCTTTTGTATGTTATTTACTTCAGTTTCGTAACTAACTAATGTAATTATGAATTTATGATCAATTGGTGAACTCGTCTTTTTGTTGTCATGCCCTTTGCCTTTTAGGTTTAGTATGCCCTTTGCTCCTTAGGTTTAGAGTTCCTTTGCTCTTTCCTTTTAGGTTTTTGTAGGCTAGTGGCGCTTCCCTTTGCCTTGCCTTTGCGTTTGCCCCCTTTGCCTTGCCTTTTAGGTTTAGTTTGCCCTTGGCTCTTTAGGCTTAGTGGTTCCTTTGCTCTTCCCTTTTAGGTTTGTAGGTGGCTTGTGGCGTTTCTTTTCCCTTTGCTTTGCCTTAGTTTTAGCCCCTTGCGTTTCCCTGCTTTGTTTTTGTGCTTTTCTTGTTGGGTTTGTCTGTTTTTGGTTCTTTTTCCTTGCTTTGTTTGCCGCTTTGTGTGTCTTGCTTTTTGCTTTTGTGCTTTGGTGCCCTGTTTTATTTGTTTGTCTTTTTTCCTAGGTCTCTTGTTTGTTGGTTTCCTGCTACCTACTTGATTTGCTTGGCTTTTCCCTTTTGACTTTTATTTGCCTTTTTTGTTGCTCTTTGTTCCGTGCTATCTCTTTCGGTGATCTTTCACTTGCACATGTGCACGTGCCGGAGGTCTCCCTGAAAGCAGTCTCTCTACTCCCGGGTTCTACCTGGGGTAGGGGTAGGATCTGTCTACATTTCTACCTCCCCCATACCTCGCTTTTGCGGGATTGGGTATGTTGTTGTTGTTGTTGTTGTATTTAAATTTATTTTAGGGAAAACAAGAATCTCACAGGCACCGCTCGCTATGCGAGTGTCAACACACACACACCTTGGTGTTGGTGAGTTGTTGATCACAATTACTATATTTTGAACAAAGTTTTTGATAGAAGATAATGATGAAATCAATCTGTCACGCTTCAGAACAAAGTAGACGAGATGATCGTGAATCTCTTGGTTACGTTCGTATGTATTTTCTAAGAGGAAGCCTTCCATGGAAAGGACTTAGAGCAGGAAACAAGAAACAAAAGTACAACAAAATAAGTGAAAAGAAGATGTTGACTCAAATAGAGGTACCACTATTAAACTACTTTTGGCTAAAGAATGTGATTTAAATGCTGACAAAGTCATCTGTTAAGATGAAAAAATAGTTCAATTTCTTGAGTGGAACAAATGAAAAAGTACATTGGTTTACAATAACATTAATAGAAATTTTGCTGAACAGGTGTTATGTAAATCCTACCCATCGGAGTTTATATCATACTTCCACTACTGTCGGTCACTGAGATTTGAAGACAAACCCGACTATTCGTATTTGAAGAGGCTTTTTCGAGACCTATTTATCCGTGAAGGTCAAATTTGCACATAAACCTATTAATTTGAATGCACAGATACCTTTCATTCTAAATCCCAGTATCTCACATAGTATGTTAATTACAGGCTATCAATTTGATTATGTATTCTATTGGACTATACTGAAATACCCTCAAATTGGTGCCACCTCCAGAGGACGAGTGAGTGCAAAATTTATGATTGGCTTTTTATGTTTGATGTTTTTGATATATATATTTTGATCACGTGTATCGTTTGTAGATATATTTATCACCTTTTACAACGTATTATTTAAGATTGTCTGCCTTTTTTGTTGCAGCTTCAAGGCGTGAATGCGAGTATTAACACGGGAACACCTGCCGAAAAGCTGGGAAGAACCTCAGGTATCAAGTTATAACGAATTAAACCACGTTTTACCAATAATTCCAAAGTTATTTGAAGTTAACAGCTACAGCTTCTTTTGTGCAGCTGGTCAGGATATCCGTGATAGATTTTCGGGTGCATTTACTAGAAGAAACTCTTCTAGTGGTGGACCACACGAACATTCAAGAAACAAGATTTCCTATGTTGTACCTTCATCCAAGGATGTGGTATTTATAAAACTCTCGTCAGTTCTCTTTTTGGAATTGTTATTGTTTTGACATTTTAGAAGTCAAAAGCTGACTTTGACTTGCAATTTCTCAATCTGCAGCAACCTGGTTCCGAAAGACCCCGATCTTCGTCTAGGCGTGCGGCTTTTACTTCAGGCATCAGCGGCAAACCGAGCTCCTCAGTGGAAGCAACAGAAGGCCGATTAACTCTTAATGTGTCAACCAGTGGGGGCCGTTTTGCAACTACTCAAAGAGTCCAATCAGGCTATGACACCAATTCCCGTACTGTATAGGGTGGCCACAAAGATCCTCTTCGCAGCTGTGAGTTCCTTTTGATTAGGAAGTGAAAGAATCACCATTTTATTCAAGTAACTTCTATATCTTGCAAAATGGACAATCAGGCGTTTTACCATAACACAAACGTGAATTTCGTGTTATGGGAATGTTATATAAGCATTACACTTGGGAAATCTTTGTATAATCAAACAAAAAATATACTACTACTTATTTACCTTTGCATTTTTAAGCAAGCATTAAAATGGGTCGTTATAAAGTTTTGGTGCCGTCAGCGTTGTGCTTATAGTAGCAACAGTCGTATGAGTGAAGATTTAGTAATAACCTTGGATATTGGCATATCTAAGCTTTCTGTATACAGCTTATCTGTAATGACGATCTTGGATTTGGACCAGGTTGTTCACAACAATAGCAAATGATGTCTCGTGTTTGTTTGCTTAGATTCTTTGTACTAGTATTGACGTATTGATATACTTAGGGCTTACGTATATGTTGTGATGTTATACGTTACAATAGCAAATGACGGATCGAGTTTGTTTGCTTAGATTCTTTGTACTAGTATTGACGTATCGATATACTTGGGGCTTTTGATATGTTGTGATGTTATATGTTACAATAGCAAATGACGTCTCGTACGTGTTTGTTCGCTAAAATTCTTTGTGCTAGTATTGACGTATCGATATACTTAGGGCTTTGTGTTTGTTTCTTAGATTCTTTGTGCTAGTATCGACGTATTGATATACTTAGTGCTTACGTATATGTTGTGATGTTATACGTTACAATAGCAAATGATGTCTCTTGTTTGTTTGCTTAGATTCTTTGTACTAGTATTGACGTATCAATATACTTAGGGCTTACGTATATTGTTGTGATGTTATACGTTATAATAGCAAATGACGTCACGTGTTTGTTTGCTTAGATTCTTTGTACTAGTATTGTCGTATCAATATACTTAGGGCTTACGTATATGTTGTGATGTTATACGTTACAATAGCAAATGATGTCTCGTTTTTGTTTGCTTAAATTCTTTGTAATAGTTTTGACTTATCGATATACTTAGGGCTTACGCATATGTTGTGATGTTATACGTTGACTATCTATAGCATGATGACATGCCATAGATGGTTTAACACGTGAAAGCGTTGTTATATACGGGACGATATTCTAAGGAAACCAAAAGCACAACCCGTTTATTTTTTTTGCGGCTACTTCCCGCTTTGCTTGAACTTGCACCATCTTTTCCTTTCCTTGCTCTCATTTCCTTGAGATGTGCAAACGTAGCTTTCAGATCTGTTATTCTACTTTCGGCTTCAACAGCAGCAGCAGCTTGACCTTCAACAGTAGTAGATTGAGCTTCAGCAGCAGCTTGAGCTTCAGCAGCATCTAGCTCTTCCAAATACTCTATATAGTACGGTTTTTTCCTAAACCATACCAGAATCCGGTCTCTCTGCCATGGTGCACAGTTTGCATACGAAACATATTCATCAAATATTTCCCAGCCCCAATGATTTATAATTTCAGGAGCTCGTGTGATAAAGCCTTTGCCCACTCCTGTTCCGGCGTTAAACCATCCATGGTTATGTGTGTTTTGTATTTTTTGCCGAATTTATGATAGTTAATATGTGTTATGTGTATGTTATAATATATATTAAAAGTTTGGTGAAAAAAGTTGCAGTTTGGGGGGAAATTTGGCGCCTAAACTTTTACCGGGGACATGTCCCCGCTAAAAGTTTTTGTTCAACCCCGGTAATAGTTTTCGGCGGGGACATGTCCCCGCCTAATGTATAGGCGGGAATAATACGCGGGAACAATTAAGAACAACTATATTAGTCAAAGTTGCAAAAATACCAAAAATACTTTCGGTGGAGACATGCCTCGCCAAAAGTAAGCGTTGAAAATATAGTAAACAGTCAGCGATATCGTGTGCCAGCTCAGCATGTTATTTGTCATGTTTTTTGTCGTTTAGTGACTTTTGACGGGGACAAAGGCGTCCCAACCAAAAGTCTCGTCGCCCGTCGTAGTGTTTGTTGCAGTGACTCTCTTACTCAACATGATCATTATAAACCTTAAAGAGTTTCACGACAAGATCTTTATTTATTTATTTATTTTTATAGATATTCATTTCTTACATGTCACACATCATATTACGAGTCATTATGAGTTGTATTAAGTTAAACACAGTGCCATTGTTTTTGTGTTAATAAGCATAAAACATGTGAACATCTTCACATTTACCTTGATTATTTTGGGTTAACTTTATCATATGGAATGTAACCATCAAGGCATCAAAGCTTCTTACGGTTTTGTAGTTATATGCATCACATTTTTTTTGTAGCGACTGAAATCCTGGCACTTTTATACTTGAGTTTCCATATATAATACAACGCCACCCTCTCTCCCTCATGCATCGCATCCTCTACCACCACCTTTTTTTGTATATAAGAATCTGCCAATTAACAAAGATTCACATCAAACTCTTTCTATCTAGCACTCTTGAAAATGGACCCTAACAAACAGAAATGCCCCCGTTGTTGGCTAATCTGCCACAGTTATGACAAGTTTAAGGACCATATGGATCAACACAAGGATGGTTCATGGAACGGTTGGAACCTCGACATGAGTGTTGCATTGGTTCAAGCAAGGCCTCCAGGAACCTTACCACCCCACACGATGGATTTGTTTCCTGACTGGTTGCAGCTTACACTTGCTCCACCAAGTGAGTCACCAAATGATTCCAGGACCTTGTCGACTATACCCGCTAGCCATCTCGAACATAATGCAAATCAGAAAGAAAAAAGCTTTCACAGCTCTTCGTTTGGGTTGAATGATCACTGGTGTTTGGATCATTAAGTTATCGTCTTTTTATGAGTTGTTTTGTTTAAAACTTATGGTATGCATGTCTATTAGACGTTGATTTCCTATTTAAGTAGTGTTTTAGTTATCTTATGTTTCATCCTTGCGGATATATGGTTCTCATGAATAAATGTGTTTATCGCTTTTGTACTTCAAGATTGATCTATTAGATTATATAATTTCCTTTATTTCTTTATTTCTTCATTTTGTGTTTCATAAGAGATTTATGGTTACATATAAATTGTACACACAAATATATATGCTGGTCAGCACTCAGCAGGGAATGTAATAACTCATTCGTTCTTAGCTACCATAGGCCGTCTCCGATTATTGTATACGAATTACTATTTTCTCAATACTTGAAAAACGGATGATCAAAACTCATCTCCAACCATCCTTCTTCATATTTGAAGAAAACTTTGAAGCATAATTGTTAAGATCTCGATCTTAATTATATGATCTAACGATTTTACGATACTACAAAGCAAAAACGATACGGATATTACGTAGGATCTTAGCAAGCTTAAGATCTTATATAAGATGCCAATCTTTACCATAGGATCTTAAAATCTAATCTGGTCCGATCTTATTTTTCTCGAACCGCAAACTAAAAAAAAAAAAAAAAAAAAAAAAAAAAAAAAAAAAAAAAAACCCTCAAAGTTATGGATTATTTTTTACAGAATTTAAAAGTAACATGTTAATGTTATTAAACATTCTATATTCATAATTTAAGACAATATTTTCATGAAACATTGATATAATTTTGTGTTTATGTTATATAATAATTTGTAAATTTTATTAAAATTACGAAAATTATTAAGAAAATGACAATATAGTAGGATTTTTAGGATTCTCAACTGATCTTACGAATTCGATTTTCCAAAACAAAAACGATCCTAAGTAAAATCCCGATGTTGAAAACCTTGCTTTGAAGTATTGCTCATAATCCTTCGTATTTAGAGGACCACTATTCATCATCCAAACCAATTATTATCACTTTTTTGATATCTTTTGATTTATTGGACCATTAGTTGATTTTATTGGTTAATTCAATATAAATATGTCTGAAGTAACTTTGGAAGACATGTTTGGAAATTAATTATTTTTGAGGATGAATGTAACTAAAAGACGCGTTTTTATCTTTCAAACTTAATTATTTATGGAGGACAATAGGACATGGTTAGAGACGGTTTTAATTGACAAATGAGAAATAACACTAATATTACGTCTTCAAGTTTTCATATTTTTTTCTTTTGTGTACCGTGTCTTGAATAGTCAAGATAAATTAGTTTTATTTTGTGCAAATATTTACGATTGTTATTTTGTTGGTAAAACTAATAACTACAAGGAAACTAAAGCATAAATATAGCCAACTAAGCTAAATTTATGTATGAAATACCAAAGATAAAATACAACAAAAATGTTTTTTATACAAATTGGTGAGCTTAATTTTTCCATCTAATTTAAATGCAAAAGCACCTCCTTTTAATAAGGCTACTTGTCTAGTTATATACCTCATGCACATATGAAGCTTTAACAGAAATTTTACATAATGTGTTTTAACATAAGTCACAATATAATTTAATTTGGAATATATAATCATTAATAATGTAAAGTAAATTACAACGTCCCTGTGGGTTATACCCAAATCTAGTACACTCACTGATTTTCTTTAGGATGAAACGTCCTTTGAAGCCTTGTACATCATTCGTTCTTATATATAGTGTTTATTAAAAACTTTCTTTAAAACCCCTCATGTGCAAGGTACATGATGGTACAATGGCATTTTTATCATATTTTTTTCTTGTTTATTTACCATCTTCTATACAATGGTCTTTTTATCATGTTTCTTTCTTGTTTGTTTTCAAGGAAAATAAATAAAAAGATTGAAATATGATAAAACGACCAATATACCCTCATGTGCCTTGCACATGAGAGGTTTTAATAGAAGTTATAATGTATATTACAAGATAAAGACGAATGATGTTACAAGATTTTAAAATAAAGACGGTTCATGCAAAAGTAAAATAAAATAAAATAAAATATGGACTCTACTAGTGATTTGGGTAGGGCTGAGCAAAGTGGACTGAAAAACAAACCCAACTGAAAAACCTAGCTGAACCGGACTGACCATATTCGTTTTGGTTTTCGGTTCTATATACTTATGGTTTTCGTTTTCGATTCGGTTCGGTTCGAGCCAAAACAGAGAAAAACACACCTAAACTATATAAACCGAACCGAACCAAACTGACACAAAACCGAACCGAACCAAACTGACACATCGATTCGGTTATCGGTTCATGTTTTTCGCAAAATTGACTTTCGGTGCTGTCTTTGAAGTATCATATCTAATGAACCGACAGTTGAGTTTCGAGTCTACTTTCCGAAGCAATTGTTTCCATGTTCTGAGTCCATGTCTAAGTGGGTCAAATTTGCAATTTACTGCAGACTGTCTAGAAAGACATCGTGTTGCGTAGAAAAATGGGTTAGGTTTAGAGATTCATATTAAATCAACCGTAAGTCATTAGAGGTCGTGCCACCCGTCCTTTTAAAGTTAATTGAGTCTAGTTTTATTTAAAAAACGGTCTTAAGGGCTAGTTAGTAACAGATTTTTGTCAGTTCGTTAAAGAGTAACCGGATGTCAGTTCTGGGTCATGGCATTTTCGCGAAAAGTTTTAAATTTTTGGTCAAAGTTGGAAAGGGGCGTTTCGTGTATATCCACTTGGTTATCTTTGAGACTAGAAGTTTGTAAACTTCAGGTTGGTCGAAAAGACTGTATTCACCCCCTCTACGGTTCTACACAACTCTTTTTTCAATAAACCCGATTCGCGTTAGATTCACAAGTTTATCAGCAACCACACCAAAGTTTCTTGTTTAAACCAAATGACTTAAGAAATGGCTAATACAAAAGGTAGTCGATCATAGACAAAAAAGACTACAACTAGTTGAGTTACAATGACCTTTTCGACGTATGACACTTTCACCAACTAATCAAGTTTGATAAACAATTGTCACATGAAACTTAAGCACAATTGGTTCATAGTATTGGCTTGAAATTGATCAAAAACAACATGTCATAATTTAGCAAACATCATACCACAAACATCATCCAAAATAGCATATAAAGAAAGTAGCCACTCATGGCAAACAAAGTCACAATCTCATAATTATTCAAGCTTGAAAACAAGATTAAAAGTACCAAAAATTGTGTAGTAGTCATTATAAATGTTGTGGGAAATAATGATACAACTTAGGATGATGATATCTTGGCATTGGATCCTTGGAATTATGCGTCCTTATCTATTAATGCTATTGGAATTTTTTGTGTTTGCAATGAATGGTGTAGTAGTAGTTGTTGTGAGAGATATTCTCTTAAGATATGATGATAAAATATGCCAACCATGGATCTTATTTATAGGTGAGCTCCCCCTTGGTAACCATGCAAATTTCTTGGGCACCAAGGGCTCATAAAGGCTCAAAATACTGTTAGCAAGGAGTAATGGCCGAACTTGTGCACCAAGGGTACTTAAAACTTCATTAATCTTTTACTTGGGCACCACTGCAATGAAACGGCCTGCGGTTGTTTGCTTTGGCCACCGGTTGAAACTCTGGCCGTCGGCTAAATGACATGGCCGACGGCTAAATAGGCTGTTCGACCAAAATTGGTCAAAACCAAAACTATAGTGTTAATACAAATATCGCCTAAAAACGTTATTTATATTTTACGATCTTTGCTAAGTTTTGTTAATGACAAAGTATAAACTTTAGTTTATAGTAAAAACATCACTTTAGTTTTTGAGTCTTGTATAACTAGATTTTACATTTCTTTTTAAACATAACATTGTTTTTATTTCTTAAATAAGAAAGTGTCAAATCACATCATTAAGCATTTATGGTATGTTTATGTGTTTGACTATCCATAAGCTCTTACACATTTTGGAAGCATTCCATGTTGATTCAATGTGTGGCTGACCAAGTAATAACTTGATGTGACTTTGCTTGGTTTGGAAAGATTTATGGCAAGTTTAACTGTCAGACCTGGCGGAACCCTCAGGGTACATGGGCGGAACCCATTCTAGGGTTCCGCCGGATCCGCTAGACTGCTGGTTTATTTTGCTATAAATACCAAGCCAATTGCTAGTTTTGATCATCACTTTAGGACATATATTTCATATATTCTCTCATCTAACACAGTAGCAACTCACTTTTGTGATTCTCTTATGTAGCATAGAAGTTCACAAGTTCATCCAAGAAGTAACAAGTTTCAACTCAAGGTTGCAAGACTTGTTAGCTTAGCCTTGTGTAAACTTAGTGTAGTTTATACATCATTTGATTGTGTATATTCAAGAGTGATCGGTTAGTATTTTAGGCCTTAAAATACATAGTGTGACGGGAGTTGTTGTACCCTTGTAAAAGAACTATCGGGAGTGGTTGTACCCTTGTAAAAGAACTCGACATCTAGCTTAGTGTCAGAAATTGTGGATAGGCGACATTAGGTTGGTTCTACCTTGAACTAGGACCCGGTATCTAGCTTTGTACCGGATAAAGTGTAAGCGACGATTGTAAAGGTTTCTCCACCCGTGAAAGGAGCTTGTTGACTAGTGCTTGCAACTCTCGAGTTGGAAACTCGGGGCGTGGATGTAGGGCAAGGAAAAAGAGTCCTTGTAGCCGAACCATGATAAACAATCGTGTTGTGGTTTGATCGTTTCTTTCTTTGTCTTTGCATATTACATATTGTCTTTAGTTAGAATCGTTAATTACACGTAAAACTTTTCAAAGATTAACAAGTAATTTGAGTTTATATCTTTAATCAAACGTAAAGTTTTTAATAGATAATTAACTTAAAAAGTGGTAAACTATTCAACCCCCCCTTCTAGTTTTCCACATATAGATTTTTCTCTTCTCTTCCAATGGCCTTTCGATTAGTGTAATCAGAGTCCAAATGATTAAGTAACAACCAAAACAGTGGAGGTATGCCGGGTACCACGAGGCTTTGAATAATTCTTTGATTTAACATCTTTTCTTCACTTTTTCCTTGATTCCTGTCATGTGAGCTTCAATGAACCTAAAATATCAAATAGACTTCATTAAGTATCGTAAGTTCTCCTAAATAACCAAAATATATGTACAAAAATCATGATAACGTGTCTGAAAACATGTTACAACTAAGCATTATCAGAGTTTGACCAAATTAGTATATATATAATTTAGTGTTTAAAACGCTGCCGTTTCACACAAAACGACGTCACTCCAGATGGTGGGCTTCCATTTTATTTTTCTTTTTCTTTTTTTGGCCTGCTACATGTCCAGCGATCCAGTGTATCTTCGGCCCATTGTTTGCCCGGTTATATATTAAGATGAAAAAGAAGCTAGAAGATTCTAGAGGCGGTTGTTATCTCCGTAGCTTCTTCCACTGCACAAAACAATTCTACCAAAGATTTGGAGCATGAACTCGGTAGATGAACAGAAGATCGAAACTGTTGTGGTAAACGTTGATCATCAGGAGTTTAGTATTGCGTTTCGAATTAGAGGTAAGCCTTGCATTTTCCGGCCAACCTCACGTAGTCTTCTTCATGTTAGAAAGTTGGATATTGGGTCTATTATGTTTTCTTAATAGGGTTAACTAAATATATGAACAGGAGCCTTGGAAAAGCTTTGCGGCTGTTTAGAAGGAGGTAATTGTTGTATCGATCGTGGTCGATTCGAAACGACCTTTGAATCTGGCTTCAAGGTAATTCTTAAAACATGTTTAATTTCATGTTATTGGATTTCATCAATTTTCTTTTGTTGTCTATTGAGGTTTTAGGTGATTGTAGTTGATGGGTGCGTATGTATATATTTTTTTTCATATGGATTGTAGGTGTTGATTGTAGTTAATTTCATGTTATTCGAAGCTTCTTTCCAAATAAACCATTCAGTTATTAGAGACCCAACTTCTCTTGAACTGCCTCGAAGCCTCTTCCCAAATTCTAGAGGTATCCGTCTTATATGTACCCGATTCTAATGCTAACAGCTGATTTTTTAGCCATATTTGAGTTTTCATACTCTTGGAAACAATCTACTTCGCCAGCCTAATCTATCCATTGTTCTTTTCTATTTCTAAAACATAATTAACATCTCATTAATATCTTTGAATTGTAACAAATATGATACATGTATGTGTTTGATACATATTTTCCTGATTTCAGATCTTTGGTAGTAACTTGGAGTAGTCAGCGATGGTTCAATGTTTCGAACGATTCTAAGAGTGCAACCATATGGGTTTTTTTTTTTTTGTAGTAACCATGGTTAATAGTTACCAGTTCAATTCCAAAGAATACTACTAATACATAGGTCAATTCTAAAGGTAATCTTAAAACACGGTTGCTCATATTATGGAAACAACAGTGTCGTTACATTTAGCGCTAATAACAGAATGGTTTATTTTGCAGCAATTGTATTACCCGAACGAAATTTGTTGTCCAAGAAGGTTGGTCTCGCTGTAGCTGCTTCAGCAGACATCTCATTACAACGCTAACGTCCACAGAGGTATCCTTTCTTTCTTTTCTTTCATTTATAGTCTCGAAGGTGGTATGATATTTGCAAACACTGATGTTGATAGAAAAGGCATATGAACAATACGAGTACCTGGTAAGGTTTTAAATGTAAAGTTATGATATTCCATGCCTAAAATCATTACCATGTCTTTTTAATTTTCTTATGTAGCATAAATGTTTCGATTCCTGAATATGGGGTCTCAGTTACAATAGCGGTTATGGTTGTGGATAGATAATATACGGCGCCGGTATTCACCGAAAATCTCCCTTGATTATCTCTTCATTGGTACACACATCTAATTAATTCCCAAGTTTGGTCATTATTGGAAGCATTATCGTAGATATTAATGTGTTTTATTTTGAGTTCTAAAAATTGTCTTAGCGACTCATTCTCAAAAACATTGCTAACCAACTGTTTGGATGTAGTCCGTCACAATATGTCACATTGAATAATTGCAGTTTCATTTTCCAGTAATATTACGTTAGTATAATTTGTTGTAGATAGACTAAACCAATACATGAAATTTGGGTGCCCCATTTTATCTTTTAGTGTCTGATATTTGGTCTACTTTTTTGTGGTTTTGAAGGCAAATTATGTTGGTAAATATGAAGGTTGGTGACGAAAACCAAGATCACGTGTATCTTGAACGACCCAACGACATGGATACAGCAATAACGGTTTTAAAAATCGACCTAAACAACCCTAGAACCCATGTTGCAGGAGCTTCAAGGGACTACTCTAGCCATTGTTAATCTCGAACAACCCTGTTCTCAATGTCAATAGATCCGAGCTCAAAAAAGGTACTAGACACATTTTCAAATTGAAGTTGTAAGGAATTTGTGAAATACTTTTTTCTTCATTTAAATTGTAACTTTCCAACAAAGTACATGTATGCTGCCTACATTATCTAAAAGTATTATGGCTTAAATAATAATAGAAATAATAACCCTCAATTATCAGGTTGCTTAGAGTCTTGGAATACCATATATTTTCTCTAATAAACTGCTTTGCAATAACTCTTTTCTATGCTTCTTTAGTTCCACTCCTATAATAATGTCATCTAAGGTTAATTATCTTCTGTGTAGTTATTTTTATTTTAGGGAAGCTGAACGTACTTACTTATGCTCCACCTTTGGTTCTTCTCATGTTTAAGTGTACCCCTTTTAATATAGGAAAATGATTTGCACATATTACTAATTGATTGGCACACTCCAATTCATGCATACCAGACTTGTACTGTAATAATTGTTTGAATTAACTACTTGTATAGTTGAGTGTGCAAATAAAAAGTTGGGAGTGTGCCAATCATCTCCCTTTAATATAGGGTATGGACTTTATTAGTGTGACAGTAGCAGCTACATGATTGGTGCAGATTGTGTAAAGGTATATTTCTATCTTTCACAGTGGTTGGATCCATTTGTGGTGAGTTATGGCTGCATTTCAACAAACACCACAGTAGCTTGCCTTACATTCGAGGAGAGTACATGATTTCCTAAACCATCATAATTGGTGTTTTTGTTGTATCAATCGTGTGTACATGTAAATGCACAAAACTTATGTATGGTGGATTTGTTACTCAGCCATGAGAATTAGGATAAGTAGCATTTGAAATCAAACTAAATGTACAAGTATTTTGCTCCATTATTGTTATGCTTCTAAACCCGTGCAATGATTAAAAACATAAAACAACTCCCCGCCGCAGCGCGGCGGACCGTCACCCACCTAGTTGTTTTAATTTTTACTTTTTATAGACCAATGGGATAGCTCAATTTATCCTTTGCGGCAAATTTGAGATCTCTCATTAATGTAATTTCATTTGATCTACATATCTTTTCCATTTATTAAAATATATAAAAGATTAAGTTGCTCACAAAATGACGGAAAAAAAATGCCCCTATCGTGATTTTTCACCTATGCCATTTTTATTTATTTATTTATTTTGAAAATTATTTTATAATTGTTTACTTTTTGTAATAGGTTATGTCTCTTGCAGTAACGTTGGTTATTTTTTTTCATTGGTTAAGGTTAAAGCCTTGTGAAATTACTAATTACCCTCGTCTTGTACCTTACTCTCATTTTCTTTTAAATTTACACCAACACCACCCTCTACCACCACACAACTAGCGCCACCACCCACCACCACCACCACCACCAACACCCTTCACCACCCTCTACCACCACACAACCACTCCCTAGCCGCCCGTGTGTCGATCTCGATGTGTGCCCTTACCTCTTGAAGGCAATCTCCTCCATTCTACTAGTAAAAAGCTTACATATCTAGCATTTCAACTTCCACTTTAGCCTAGCAACCAAAAAAGGAAACGTTTTAAGAATTAGTAACCCTGTTCTGTTACTAGGCACACCACTATTTCTAATAATAAAAAGAGGCACTGATAGTATTTCCATGATTGGGCGTTCATATTTTCATATAGTCAAATAGTAATTGATTTTGTCATATCATATTCCTTATTGTATTCTTAAGAACAACTAAACTAGAAATTATGGGTTGTAAAATTTTTATATATGTTTAATCAAATCTAGAGCAAGATCCCCAGGGACAGTTACTTCATCCAATGTAGCGGATTCATTACATGTAACATGACTAAACAAGCTTGTTTTTGTTTTTGTTTTGATCAGAGATGGAGCGATTATGATTTCTCAGTTAGATTCAGCTTTTCCCATCTTTACTCTTTTTTTTTTTTTTTTTTTTTTTTTTTTTTTTTTTTTTTTTTATCTTATCTGACACTTTTATTATGGCTTTATGTATTTTTCATCATTTTTTTACTAGTAGCCTAACTATTTTATATCTGCCGACTTTTATTATGACTTATTTTTATAGCATTTATGTATTTTTAATGCTTGTATCAGTGTGCTGATAAAAATTAAGAGTGTGCAAATCAGTAATATCGTCAATTACACGATTGTCATGTACAGATGAAACTGCGATAACATTTTTCACCATTAACTTTTTAAAAAGGCCAAAACACATATTAGTACCCCGAACTTGACAAACTGGATCATCTAGTACTTTGAACTTTTAAAGGTGCATAATGGTACCTTAAACTTGACAAAATGAAATTTCTATTACCCTATGCTAATTAATTCAACAATTATTTTTTTCCTTCCTAAAATTTAATTTATTAAACTTTTTCTTTAACAATTATTTTATAGTAAAACTTTGGCTAGATAAATATATTCTTTTCTTAAAATTTAATTTTATTTTATATATTTAAATTAATATACTATTTTAATCGATTATTTAGAATATAATATATATATATATATATATATATATATATATATATATATATATATGTGTGTGTGTGTGTGTGTATATATATGTGTGGTATGTATTTCTAAAATATTTCTAACGCATTACCAGGGCTAGTTCTGAGGATTTGGATGCCCTAGGAGAAGCAATCGATAATGCCCCTGTTAGATGTTGTAATTACGAAACACCCTGCCATTTATGGGTATGAAATGCAACCAAAACGCACATATCAACTTAGAAAAAATGAATTCTTAAAGAATATAAGTCTGCAAAACTTAATAACATACACTAGCCATCCTTTTATATATTCACACTTGAATTTTCCAAGGGAAAAAAATCAAAAAATCAAATGACACAATAGTTATGTAAAAAGTAACCTTTAAATAGTCAAACTCAAATGACACAATATTAATGCATAAAGTTACCCTTAAATAGTTAAAATTAAAAATAAGCACATCGACTTGAGTACATAACCATGTTTGTTTATGTCTAAATTGTCTTTTTAAATTTTATAATAAATTGTTTATTTTTTTAAACAAACGAAATTGTCTATTTAAAAGTATGACTATCATGTTACAAACAAAAATACATCAAATATGAATAACACTTCATTTATAAATTTAATTATATATGTATTTTCGTAAATAAAAAATAATTCAAGGTAAAAAAAGTCAAAAACTAAACAGTGTATTACATTAGGAATCTAATTTTTATTTGTCTAGTGCCTAGCCTCTCTCTCTCTCTCTCTCTCTCTCTCCATTTAAGACTTCTTCATCAATCATTTTTTTCACCATTAGCAGCTGCAACAACTAATAGATGCCGGAAAGACTTACTTATTTATTTTATTTTAAAATTAAGGTATTTTATTTACAGTAATAATGGGTTTCTAACTTCTACCAGACATCATATTAGCATCAGAACATTATGTATCTTCATCACATAAAACCTTTTCACAACACTAAAAATTTCAATCCCTTATTTTTTGTGATGCCCTGGGCGGTCGCCCATGCCCAGGGCTGGCCCTGCGCATTACTCAAAATATTTCTTCATATTTTATTGTTAAATGTTTGCTACAAATAATTTTTAGATCAACTTATAACTAACTATATATAAGTTTTTTGTAATTTTCAATTTAACATATGCATACCAAGAAATGAATAGTTAAATTGTTTTAGTCTCAAAATATTTGAAACAAACATATTATATATAATACGAATATCTATATATTAAAAGTAATGTAGCAGATTCAATTTTCATAAAGTATTATTTTAAATATATATTTATCTTAATAATTAAATATAATGTTGAATTAGTTTAAAAATGAAATTAACTCAATTTTAAATAAAGTATGATTAATTATCCTAAGTTTAAATACAAATCATTTAAATTACCATAGGACATAGTAATTTTTTTTTTAAAATAAAAAATAATAAGTTATGGAGTTAATTTAGTAGAGGGTAGTAGTATATCTAGTTTGCCAAGTTTGGGGTACTGTTCTGCACCCTTAAAAGTTCAGGGTACTAAATGATACTGTTTGCCAAGTTCGGGGTACTAATATGTGTTTTGGCCTTTAAAAAATTTAGTGACCAGTAATATTGTCACTTTTTTAAATCGAAAATATCCCACATGTATAGTGACTACTTTTGAGCTTGGTGACTAAGTCTTTACAGATGACCAAATATTAGTGTCCATGTATTATATGGTCACTATTTTGCAAAAATAGTGACCAAAAGAAAAGTCGGCACTAAATTTTGGTCACTATAGACACTTTTTCTTATAGTGAAGCTACGTTCTTTTTCAGTTGTATCCATCAAATTCCAAAGATCAATTTGCTGAGTTGACAACTCTCGAAGCTGCAGAAACGAAAGTGAAACATGGTCAAAATACACGATTAAGATGCTACAACAGACCTTCATGTACCTTAAATTAAAAACTAATATAGATACTAGTTTTTTTTTGGGGTAAAATACTATAGATACTAGCTTCGATTAAGCTAGATTGAAGATGAAGTTTCACTAAATAGCTAATTACGGATTATAGAAAATGTCCATTAAAGTAAAAAAATTTCTTTTACAAAGCAGATGAATTCTCGTGTTTGCAGAAATATTCAGGATACAATCTGAACTAAACACTTCTAATGAGCTTTACTAAAAAAAAAAAGGGTGGGGGGCAAAATGATGTACCTTCTTCAACCGTTGCTTCTTATCTTCATTTAAAGCTAAGATGGTGTTGGCAAGCCTAGCTAGTGTGTCATTGCTAATGCTTTTAGACTGTACTACGCCCGTTGCATCATTCAAACTTGGATGAACCTGTGTCACAGTAGTGTAAAAGATGAGCCCAAGAACATTACAAAGACCATGTACCGTGGTCATGATTTTAAAAAAATGAAAGTCACAAGTGAATTACGTACGATTCCGACAGACGATTTCTCTCCAAGAGATGCAAGAAGAGTTGAGAGTTCAAGTTTAGAATCTGCCAACGCCTGAAGAAGGCGAGCCCATGACTTTGCAGCTTGGTCAACTTTCCTCTTGTTACGTCTAAGCACTCCTACTCTAACCGGAGAAACATCTTATCCCTCTACTCGTTGGTTTCACCTACCTCGTCCCAAATTTTCTGCATTGATATGAAATAGTTACTCAATGTCAGTTTGGATCCCAGAAAATGTTCGACTTCTATAAACAATATCAACCACTTAAATAGTTTATTGGGCTAATGACTTGAAAATGTATCCGACTTGTCATTTTTTGTTGTTCTGTGTAACCTTTTTTTCTTATTAAAACACATACCTTTTGAATTTCGTTTATTGTGTGTATTTCGTGACCATTTTACCCTTATTTTTTTTTTCAAATTTTGAAGGGTAAAATGGTAATTTACATGAACAAACGGTCACAAAATACACATAATAGACGAAATTCACAACGTTTGTGTTTTAATAAGAAAAAAGAAAGAAGGCTACACAAAACAACAAAAATTGACAAGTTGAATACATTTTCAAGTTATTAGCCCTAGTTTATTCTAAGTTTCTAGCCAAGATTCTTTGAGTGAAAGCGAAAGAAAAAGAATTTCCAACTATATAATTAGTATAGAACTATCATGTAAAATCACAGCTCACCTGCAACTGATGAAGTAACGAGCCACAGGTTGTTTCTCCACTAACAGGATTTTGGATATCCACCTCTGCCATTTGGTATCACTCCAACGTGTTATGAATCAACAGTTAGCAATCAAAAAATATACTACTTATTTTAACTTTGCATTTTTAAGGCAAGCATTAAAATGAGTCGTTACAAAGTTATGGTGCCATCAGCGTTGTGCTTATAGTAGCGAAAGTCGTAGGAGTGAAGATTTAGTGGTAACCTTGGATATTGCCATGACTAAGATTTCTGTATGCATCTTATCTATAATGACGATCTTAGATTTGGACCAGTTTGTTCACAACAATATCAAATGACGAATCGTGTTTGTTTTCTTAGATTCTTTGTACTAGTATTGACGTATCGATATACTTAGGGCTTACATATACCTTGAGATGTTATACGTTACAATAGCAAATGATGTCTCGTGTTTGTTTACTTAGATTTTTTGTACAAGTATTGACATATCGATATACCTAGGGCTTATGTATATGTTGTGATGTTATACGTTACAATAGCAAATGACGTCTCGTGTTTGTTTGCTAAGATTTTTTGTACTAGCATTGACGCATCGATATACTTAGGCTTACGCATATGTTGTGATGTTATACGTTACAATAGCAAATCATGTCTCGTGTTTGTTTGGTTATATTCTTTGTACTATTATTGACGTATCGATATACTTAATTAGGGCTTACGTATATGCAGTGATCGATGTTATACGCATACGTTACAATAGCAAATGACGTCTCATGTTTGTTTGCTTAGATTCTTTGTACTAGTATCGACGTATCGATATACTTAGGGCTTAAGTATATGTTGTGATGTTACACGTTAACTATCTATAGCATGACGACATGCCATAGATGCTTTAACGTGTGAAAGGCTTTGTTATACACGGTACTTACAATATTCTAAGAAAAATAACCAAAAGCACATACACTTCAATTTTATGATTCAAACCGTCTCTTACTTAACATGATCATTATAAACCTTAGAGTTTCACGACAAGATCTTTATTATTATTTTCTTAATAGATCTTCGTTTCTTACATGTCACATATCATATTACTGAGTCATTATGAGTTGCCTTACGTTAAACAGAATCACATTGTTTTTGTGTTACTCATTGCTAATAGCATAAAACATGTGAACATCTTCGCATTTAGCTTGATTATTTTGCGTTAACTTTATCATATTGAATGTAACCAAGATTCTTATGGGTTTGCAGTTATATGAATCACATTTTTTTTGTAGCGACTGAAATCCTGTTACTTTATACTTGTCTTTCCATAATACAACTCCACCCTCTCCCTCATGCCTTGCACCCTCTACCACCACCTTTTTTGTATATAAGAAACTGCCAATTAACAAAGATTCACATCAAACTCTTTCTATCTAGCACTCCTGAAAATGGACCATAACAAACAGATAAAATGCCCCCGTTGTTGCCTAATCTGCCTAAGTTATGACAAGTTAAAGGACCATGTGCCACAACACGTGGAAGGTTCACAGAATGGTTGGAACCTCGACATGAGTGTTGCATTGGCTCAAGCAAGGCAGCTAGGAACCTCACCACTCCAGACCATGAATTTGTATCCTGAGTTGTTGCAGCCCACACTTGCTCCACCAAGTGTGTCAGCAAACGATTCAAGGACCTTGTCGAATGTACCCGCTAGCCATCTCAAAGAAAACACAAATCAGAAAGAGAAAGCTTGAACAAGTCTTCGTTTGGGTTGTCGTCCTGAATGATCACTTGTGTTTGGATCATTAAGTTGTCATCTTTTTATGAGTTGTTTTGTTTAAAACTTATGGTATGCATGTCTATTAGACCTTGATTTCCTATTTAAGTCGTGTATCTTTGAACTTCATATATGGTTCTCATGAATAAATGTGTTTATCGCTTTGGTACTTCAAGATTGATCTATTAGATTATATCATTTTCTTTATTTTTTTATTTCTTCATTTTGTGTTTCATAAGAGATTTATGGTTACATATAAATTGTATACGAATTAGTACCTTATTATTATTATTATTATTATTATTATTACACAGCATGGCCCGTGTGATGCACGGGCTTTGTTCACTGTAAAGAATGTTGGACCTTGATAATTGTAAAAGTCTTGTATTATGAAGATGACGATAGATGAAGGGCTGAACATGTTAAGTAGAAAGTTTATAACCGAATGGTAGTTATTTCGGTTGGTAGTTATAGGCAGTTATTTCTGTAAAAGCCAAAGGGTGTGTCGTTTGGTTGAAACCATTCGAACCATCATGACCATTGGGACATACCCTTTCATATCTATATATAGTCCTTTACATGTAAACATTTTTAGTTAGTGTCAAAATACAATGTAACAGTTTATGTTGTTAATATAATGAGTCATTTTCTTGTCAATCTTGTGCAACATGATCCTGGGAATATCAAATTTCTGGAACCTGTGAAAATCCAATAAAGAATCATTAGCTTTGCAATGATTACGTACGTGTATTTAGTTACTATGCTTAGTTTTGATCGGGGATACTCGACTGAATAAATGAAGTTCATTTAAATAACTTTTTCTAAATAGAATTGTATGAAGAAAAAGGTATAAAATACATGAGCGACTTTCATCATTGTACCACAAAACATGTTATTTCAAACACATATGTGATACTACACATAACTGATGTGGTTTCTTTTGTCAATTGATGTTTGAGTCCTAGAAAATTATTGCTTAATCAATGAATAAGCAAATAAAGAATTTTCCCCCAAAAAAAATCGTAGTGTACTATTTATTCGAGCTATTGTTTCAAATGCAAATAAAAAGAGAACCACTTTAAAGGAATGACTAAGACACTTACGCTGTTACGATGCACGAATTTGGTTATTCTAATGAGAAATCAAATGTTCTAATAACAACTCTTATAAAAAAGATAAGCATGTAAGAAAAGAGAGAAAGAAAAATAAAAGATATTTGAAATTAAATTTGTAATAATCATATTGACGTATTGGCCGCGTTATTCTCAACTTGCTCAATAAATAATTGCATTTAATTGTTTTTAATTCTTCTTTTGAATTACACTTAACTTTGGCCAAGTATTATACGTTATAAAAAATATAAAAAAAAAAAAAAAAAAAAAAAAGCTCTTTTGTACAACTGTTATACTTAACTTTAAATAGACAAATATGTATCCAACATTAATTCTTTTACTTAGTTCAGCAAAAAAAAAATGGGATAACACATTTTGTAGGTCCATAATTTTGTTCAGCCCAGTCCAAAATTGCATACCAGCCCACCATTTTAAATGAAATATTCGGTCCAATCCTATAATCCAATGAATTAATCAGGTAAAGCCGAAATGTGTATTGCTTGGCTACTTGCACTTGTTTAACCTAACCCTACACACACTTCCTTTGTTTGTCTGCCCCTCTACATCATCTTACACCAAACTCATTTCCCAAACTCAGTCATGCATCTCATCTCCATCTGTCTTCATCAGCAATCGAACACACAATTTATCTCATCTCCAATTAATCGCCTTCATCAAACCTTTTTTAACCATGAATCTCTTCAACCCAACCACCAAAACCGTTAACCCATATTCTTTTCATAACAGTTTATGTTCGATTCCTGCAATCCATTGGTTTAGGTTCAAGATCTTGAATAATCAAGGTCATTCTTTCTTTTCTCTTTAAACTAAAACACAGCCACCTCAATATACTTATCCTTTGTTTTTGTTTTATGTTAATTGAAACTTGATAAGCAAAGTCACGGGTAGGTTTATTTTTTTTCTTCTGTTTTTATTGAACGAAAGAAAGAAAAACCATAGTAGTTTTGTTATTGGTTTTTTCTTTATACCTTTCGGATATTGTAACACCTCCAAAATTTGGTACAGCGGAAGACTCAACAAGCTTTCGGGGTACTACGGGGATTGGTATCCAACACAAGTCATAAAAGAACGAGATAAAGTAAACATAAGTAAAACACAACCAAAGGGGTTTTAAAGTTTACATTCATCCCAAATTTATCCAAAGTAAGGCCCAAAAGAAATAAATGTAGGTCCACAAATACATATCAGAGTTTGAGAAAAATAGATCCTTAAACCGCATTGCCAAGCCAAGCCTCCAATCCAAGCATCCAAAGTCATCACTTAATTACCTGAGAAACCGCGCTAAAAGTCAGCTTTCGCTGGTGAGATCATAGGTTTAAATTCATAATTTAATCAAGTGGACATATACGCAAAACGCTTGCTAGCTAGACTAGGCCCCGAATCACTAAACCAAACCTATAGGTGCACACACTATAGTCCCAAAACCAAATCAAATCTATATGCATTTGAAAAGATGCGACATGCCCAACATTTGTAAGGATATGACATGTTCATGCATTCGTAAGGATACGACATGCGCTATAACCTACCTAGTTCTATAAATATAGCAAGTTTTAAACAAAAAGCGATAAAAGTCCACATAAAACAATTTGCACGTTTTTCACCCCAAGTATTGAAAACAAAGTTTAAGAGTAAAAGTGGGGCTGTGATTCACCTCAAGTCTAGAAATCAGCAGAAAGAAACCGGTAGAAGTAAGATGTATCACAACTCAAAAGACAGCAACTACGGACTCGGTACTTCCTAACAATGTAAACTCTTTTCAGAATCATTTCCTCAAAATCAAATATTCCCAATCCCGAACGTATTCCTTTTTACTTTCCAAAAATAAGTTTCTCGTATTATTCTCGTATTAGTTTGGAGTTTGGTATCCAGGCGGGTGGAAGGTCGACTCAAACACAAACCAAGTAGTCATAACGAAAGAAATAATAAAATGTTCTACGGGTCTAATATTGGTCCAATATATTATTTAAATAAATCATCGAAGTTTATCAAATCCGTCGACTTGGTAATCCTCCATAATTATTTACCTAATATATTATTCCGAGATCATACCCAAAACCTAAGTCACATAGCATGTAGAATACTATATGGTAAGTATCTAAGTTTAATAAGTTCCCTAAATTTATCGTCAAACTTACCAAATTCGTCAATTTGATAAACCTCACTAGATATTTAGTAACTCATTATTCCTGCACACATACCACAACCTATGGGCGTTGTACGATACAATACCCATTAATATACTCATTTTATATAACCAATTAGGTCCTATTTAATCCGTCGATCAAATAAGTTACGTAGTTATAGAAAATGAATATATTAACGTCACATATCCGTGACAAGCACAAAAGTCAAAACATAAATATTAATATGGCCCACTTGGACTCAAGTGACCAAGATCTCGTATAACTCGTAAGTTTCTCGTTTTATCTTCCAAAAAGCATTTCATTTCGTATAAAATCCAACGTTATAATTATATCGGCATTTATAATTGTTTATTCATAATGACGTTCCCGACATTTATTATACTATTTTTATAGCATAATATATATCGTCACGTTATTATAATATTATTCGTGATCGTTTTATTTTTAATATACGCACTTGTATAAATATATATACGTTTTCACGTTTATATATTTATATAAACGTTTATATTATTAATAATAGTATTACGAGTTTTTATTATTAAGTTTGGTTATAATTTATATCGAGTTTTAAAAGATGGTCACATGTCCGGTTCATCACTCTCGGCTCATTGTCCAAGTCCTAGTGTTAAGGCATTTTGCCGAAATCAATCGTTGACTAGAAAGTCAACGTGACTTCGACATGCACAACCAAAAGTCCAAAGTAATAATATCCATCACAACCATAAGTAATCCATCTCCGTCATCAAGTCCCATATTCACATTCTACAACAATAAGGTCCGACTACGGCACCTTTCTAACCTATCTCCGTCAATCTAATAACCGTCACACAAATTGCTTCTCGATAATACACCTCGTCAACCCAACATCAAATACAAGTCCATTGCTGATACCACAAGGTCTCTGCCCACAAGTAACCAACAACAATGACAAGAATAACATCACAACTATAAATGAAACATCACCAAATCAAGTAAAATGGGTCAAAGTCAAACAAGCTCCGACCCGGAAGACCCATTTAGGTCTCGGTCTACTATCCGATCCAAGGAACACCTCAACGAGACCAAGAGGGTCTCGATTGGCTCTAACCGGCAAACACTATCAAACCAAACAGACCAAAGGGTCACGTTTAAGCTCCAACGAGCTCCAATACCAAACCAAACGGACTGAGGGTCACGTGTAAGCTCTCAATCAAGCCAAACATCAAAACCAAGCGGACCAAGGGTCACGCTAGGCTCCTAAACGAGCCAAGACATCACCACACCGAGACCATATGGTCTCGGTTGAGCTCCATCGAGCCAAAACCAAACCCAAACGCATCCAAAAGATCAAATCTGAGCACCAAAGAAGAAAGAGTCGACACCCAAGGATACCAATCTTAACTTTATGCCAAAACCCATTTTTATCATTCATTTTCATACCCAAAAATCAAGATTAAATCCGGGTTTGACTCGAAATAGTCAAACCCGATGCGTAACCCGCGATTTCTCACCTTCCAAACTAATGAAAACCAAGAAAAAGTAATAATAGTGGTGGTGTTTGATGGTGTAGGCGTCGGTATCGAAGAAAACGAAGGGGGGGGGGTTTGTTTGGGCACGTGTTTCACACCACTAGAACCAGGAGAAGATGGTGAGTATTTTGGTGGTGGTGGTGTTGTGTGAATGGCAGCGGTGGTGGTGTTGTGGGGTGGCAGCCGGCGACGATCCAAAGAGAGGAGAAGGGAGGTGTTTGTTTTGATATTATGAGGGTTTGGGGTTAGGGTGAGGGTAGTTATACCCGAAATTTTCAAATTGGTCCCTAAGGTTTCATGTTTCCAAAAACTAGCCACAATAACTTTTATATTTAGATGATTATTACTTATAGGTTTTCCCGTAACACGATATTTACTATCAAAAATATTAAACGTCGCCAAAATATATTTTTATAAGTCACCATTAACTCCCAAACTCTATCCGATTCATATAAAAGATAAAACGTTCCTTTAACGTATAACCGCGACCGTCATAAATTTTTTTTAAACTCGTTAAGTTTTCCTAGTGCCGGAGTCAACGTAGTGCAAATAAAACGTCTCAACAATAATTCATAACATAATATCTCATAATAAGTAAATAACTCGAATTCAATATCTCATAATCTTCAAAATTTAAAGCATCGGTTTAAATTTTCTCAAATAAGTTATGAATAACATTTCAATTATAAAACAAAATTTCAAACTTTTAACGTAATGCGGGTTTTAAAGTTTCCCTATTTGCCAGTTGTCACATCCTCCCAGCCTTAGAAGAAACCCGTCCCAGGTTTCTCTCGGAATAAACCCTCTACGAAGTGAAAAGCTTGGGATATCTCTTCCGAAACTCATCCTCACGTTACCACATAAATTCCGGTGCATAACGGGAATTCCAACGAACCTTGATGAGTGGAATACGATTGCGCTTGAGTCCCTTAATCTCTCGATCCAAAATCTCAATCGGTTCTTCCACGAAGTTCAAACTCTCATCAACACGAATATCCTTCATCGGTGTAATCGGTGTCTCATCAGAGAGGCACTTCTTCAGATTACTAACATGAAACACATCGTGCACTTTACCCAGCTCCAGTGGTAGCTCCAACCGATAAGCTACGGGCCTAATTCTTTCCAGAATAAGAAATGGTCCAATGTAGCCGGGGTTGAGTTTCCCATGTTTTCCGAAATGTATCACACCTTTCCAAGGCGAGACTTTCAGCATCACTTTGTCTCCAACCTGGAACTCTAGGGGGTTTACGTCTCTGATCGGCGTAACTTTTCTGCCTATCTTGAGCTGCTTGCAACCGATCACGAATTTGAGTCAATTTCTCAGTAGTCTCCAATATAAGCTCGGGGCCTGTGAGTTGACTATCTCCAACCTCAGCCCAACCAGTCGGCGAATGACATTTACGACCATATAAAGCTTCAAATGGTGCATCTTTAAGACTTGTATGGTTGCTGTTGTTATAGGAGAATTCCACAAGAGGTAGATACTTCTCTCAGCCTTTACCAAAGTCTATTATAAATGCACGAAGCATATCCTCTAAAGTCTGAATTGTTCTCTCACTCTGACCGTCGGTTTGGGGATGATATGCAGTACTCATATCAAGTCTTGTCCCCAAAGCGGTTTGAAGTGATCGCTATAAAGCTGACATGAAACGACTGTCGCGGTCAGAAATAATCGATATTGGAACACCATGATGAGAAATAATTTCCTTCACATATAGCCTTGCAAGTTTGTCGACACTACCATCTTCACTAATCGCCAGGAAATGAGCAGACTTAGTCAATCGATCCACAATTACCCAGATAGGGTCATAACCACTAGCTGTCTTCGGTAATTTGGTAATAAAATCCATCGTAATCCTCTCCCATTTCCATACCGAGAGTTCTGGCTGCGTCAATAATCCTGACGGTCTTTGGTGTTCTGCCTTAACCTTTGAACACGTCAAGCACTTGCTAACGTACAATGCTGTATCTGTCTTCATGTTTGGCCACCAATATAATTTCTTCAGGTCCTGGTACATCTTGTCAGACCCAGGATGAATAGAATACCTTGATTTATGCGACTCATGCATAATCAACTCACGAATTCCTCCATATAATGGTACCTAACTTCGGTCTCCAAAACATAATATTCCATCGGAACGCTTAACAAATCCCTTCTCATTTTCTGCCATTCCAAAGATATTCTCAGCAGGCCAGTTTTCTGCTTTCAACGCTTCCATTTGAGCTTCTAATATTTGAGATGGCAACAACGATACGATAGTCATTCCTAATGACCTAACTCGTAACGGTGGTATTCTCTCCTTTCGACTAAGAGCATCCGCAACGATGTTTGCTTTACCAGGATGATAGCGGATTTCGCAATCATAATCGCTTAGCAGCTCAATCCAACGTCGTTGTTTCATGTTGAGCTCTTTTTGATTCAAGATGTGTTGTAGACTTTTGTGATCAGTTAATACAATACACTTGGTTCCATACAGATAATGTCTCCATATCCTCAAAGCGAAAACCACAACGCCTAACTCCAAATCATGGGTGGTGTAGTTCTTCTCATGCTTCTTGAGCTGTCAGGAAGCATAAGTGATGAGGCGAAAAGTGTACCGCTTTTAAGGGGTCACTTAAGCCCGAATTCGTGATTATTTGATCAAATATTGCCCTAAATCGTTCCTTTTGTCAATTTAGGTACTTTTGGAGAGAAATCTGGAAAAGGAAGCATTTTGGACGTTTTTGGAACATAAAAGTGAAGAAAACGGCAAAGTCTCAATTTTGCTTGCTGGAAAAGTACCTGACGGCATCAAGACTCTCCACATGACGGCGTCAAGAGTTACAAAAGAGGTGGATGTGGAAAATACACGTGATGATCCAGAGAATTTTTAAGCTTAGGAGATGACGGCGTCACCCAAGGCCGACATGGTCCAAGTATTAGTGACGGCCCAGAAGAAAATCCTACATGACGGCGTCACAAGTAGATCTAGGCAATACGATTTCATTATGGCGGTGAGTTGACGGCGTCACAACTTAACACATGACGCCGTCACCATGTAAAATCTATATATAGTTTTCCAAATTTCATTCATTAGTGAGCAACTTTGAGGGAATAAACCCTAGGCCGAATTTTACAGCTTTTTCAAGGGTTCCAACCCCTTGAATCTTTCATGTTCAATTAAAGATAAGTATTCTTCCAAATCATTCAATATGTCTATGTGTTGTTTGATTATAACTTACACTTGCCTTCTATTTAACATGTTAGGCTAGATCTCTTTTCTGTTTGCTTAGATGTAGTGAAACCTAGATGTTGATTATGGGTTGATTGTTTGTTTATAATTGTTACGGATGATTGTATTCGATGTTAGGCTTAAGAAAACTAGCAGACTTCCATTGGTAACTTGCTTGAACATCTTAGGAAACATGATCGGAGGTGTACTACGATTTTTGGTTGTATTTAATGCGTAGGAGAATTCTAATGATCCCATGTTAGGAGCTTCTAACAGCTCAACATAGGAGTGAAGTAGGATCCTATAGAGTTAGGGACATAGGAGTGAAGTAGGATCCTATAGAGTTAGGGAATATTGTACACGGCCCTACGACTAGTATTAAGGAATATGACCCGTCATCCATGCAATTGTAACAAGCTATCAACCTGTAAAAGATATATAAGGAGTAATGAAACCTAAGTAAAAACAACTTTTCTTATCATTGTTTACACCACATTAGTATAATTAGTTTTGTTTTCATTTCTGTTATTTTATTTTGATTGCATCTTTAGATTAATTGGGTTAGTTGGCTAGCAACTAATTCCGCCCACTCCTTCAAAACCCGAGATTTTAATTGCTTTTATAAAAATATAAAAATACAAAAAGAATCATCCATCACCTCTAGACTTAGTTTAGTAGACTTTCTAATCCTAGCGACACTATTTCTGAGTTGAACGATCAATCCCCCGGTACTTGTCACTATACTATACTACAACGATCAGGTACACTGCCTGGTGGGGGTTGTAAGCTTCTCGAGATCCCTTGAGAGGTAAAACCTGTTGCGAGGGTGCGATCCCCACGTATCAAGTTTTTGGCGCCGCAGCCCGGGGAATAGTTACTGTCTAGGTTAGGATTTCTTTTTATTAGGTCTACTTGCTAGATCCTTTCTAGTAAGATTTTTTTTTTTTTTTTTTTTTTTTTACTTTTTAGGTTTTCTTTAGTCTATCTTATTTATTTGTTTCTTTTGTTCGTAAACTATTTCGATGAACAATAGTATTGATTATTTGATTCCTGTTATTCGTGTTTTTCGTCGTAGGAACTTCCAAATGCCCGACCCAATCCCTTTAATGGAAAATGAGAACCCACCTAACCTCTCACCTAACAATCACTTTGACAATAATTCTGAGATGGAGGAGTTTGACCATGATGATAACCATAGGGCTAGTCCTTTTTACTATTCGGACTCCGATGAGGACCTAGATGATGGTGACATAATTAATGAGGATAGGATGGAAGATGAAGTGGACCCTCTTAGGTATGCCGACCCTAGAACAAGGATTGAGAATGATAGCTCATTTAATATGCAATTTCCTTGTAAAATTGGATTTAGGAGCTTTGATGCCTACCTTAACTCATCTCTACCAATGAACATAATCTCGCATAGTGAATAGAATAAAGTTATGGTAGATGAGTTGGAATACAAAAGAGACAATATTATTTCTAGGGCAATGCCATTGCATGTGTTTGTGGGAAGCTTTGTTTATCTTGTTGAGTTCATGGTTATGGAGAATCTAGGAGAATTTATCGATAGTAAGTTAACCCAAGTTGTGTTTGGGAAACCCTTTAAAAGGTTAACCAACCTTGATGAAAACCTTATGGAAGGGTTAATTACATTCTCGGATGGGGATGAAGATTTTGTTTACCAAATGCCCCGTGCGCACACTAGGTTCAAGGATTTTTCTATGGAGAAATGTAGTAGGTATCTACCCCTAGAAATGCTGAGTGAGAATGATAAAAGGAAAGGGCTTAAATATCCTCATGAAAAAAATAAAAGGTATTATCGCGGATGGTTAGAGCTAAGTGATGACTATAAGAAAGATGAGGCGACTATTAGATGGCTCACCCTAGGGTATGTGAGCATAAGTGACACACGATAGCCCATAACCTTGAGTCTAGCTACAAGACTCGTAAATAAATAAAAGCGCTTCTTGGGAGGCAACCCATGTTTTGTGTGATTTTTATTTGTTTGATTGTTATTTGTTTCCGTATGCATGTTTTATTTTTATTGTTGGTAGATCATGTTTCAAACTAAAATTGTGAAAATGCTTTATTTTGTTGTTCAACTTCGTTTTAACTTCATATAAAGGTATTTTGCAAAAGCTAAGTGTAAGGGGAAACCCCAAATTTATTTCTAAAAACGAAATTGATCATGACTCGCCACAATATTAAATAAACATGTGTATTAGTATTTGTTAGAGTCAAATACTTTTATCGAGTCATAATGATGTTTTGCATGATTTTCCAGGAAGTAGAACATAAGTTTTTCCAGAAATTTTCCAGAAACTTAACGTAAAGATTTCTACAGGTCACTTCTGACGGTGTTAGGAATTAACTCCTGACGGCGTCATGTGTAAAATTCTGGAAATTTTGCGAGTTTTGTTTCTCTAATGGAGTCTTAAAGTTTTTGTTAATTCTTTAGTTTTATAAACTCCAGGAGATCTGCAAACATTCATTCCACAAGCATTATATCTTACATTGTTTTCTAGGACTTGTGAGTATATATAGATTACCGCCGATTTTACGCGAGGTTGCCTTGTTTGTTTTCTCAGGTTTAACAGGTTATTTATGACAAGAAGATGATTAATTTTCTGGAAGAGAAGCTTTGAATGCATTTTCTTGGAGGAAGATTTAACCTTGTTGCCACACTATCCACACCGAACGAATCAGGGGAGTATTTGTTTTCATTCTTTTACCTGTTTTACTTTTACATCCTTTAATTGAACATTGGGGACAATGTTCATCCTAAGTGTAAGGGGAGGGTAAATGATGATACCTTATAGGATACTATTGCACTTGAGTTTGTTTGTTTGATGGTAGGTGTGCAATAAAACTAAGATAAATACTTGTTAGTGTAATTTTAGCGCCAAATTTAAATTTTTTTACAACATTTAGGAGTCAAACTTTAGCCTTAGCAAGCGTCTCATGGATATGAGTTGTATGACTAAAACAAAACCGTACCATTCAGAAAAAATTTCCACCAAAATATGTGAGGTTCGTCTTTAGATTTGATAGGAAAAGTATTCATTATTAGTGCTTATGAGTGTACTGGTAGCATTTAGATTCTAGAACTTGCGTTAGTGATGCATCCCGAGACCGCTAGTGAGACTACATTCGTGTGGTAGGATTTACTACATGATAAGAGGCGTTAGGATCACCCTTGTGTTAAACCCGTATCATAATTACTTGACCATTTAAGGCATATTACTTGGCTAGTAAAGTCAATTAATTTTTCCCACACCTTAGCGTTGTACTCATTTTTAGTACACGAAACTCCTAGTACACCCCTCCAAGCCTATCTTTTTCGTTTCTAACTTTAAGCATCCTACTTAAAGGAAGAATTTGTTACAACCCACCCCAAATGTGCAACCAAATCTCCTTAGCCTTCCGTGTATGCACTCATCTTTAGTGCATTATTGTTACATGTTTAAACTCTTAGTTAATTATCTAATTGATTACATGGTTGCTAAGTCGAGTCATATCTTGTTCATATTGTTTTGGGACGATTGGGACTCATGGGTAAAGTACTTGTGTTATTAAGTAATGGGGAAGAACATCATATATTACCCCCATATGTGCGTTAATCTTAAAAAGTACTTCAAGTGTTTTGATTATCTTGATTCGAGTCATTAGATTAGTTTATTGTAAAGTATGTAAAAAGTCAAGTGTAGGGGGAATGTACATTCCCTATGATGTATTATTTTGGATAGTAGGGTAAGAGTGTATGCACACACATACAAAAAAAAAAAAAAAAAAAAAAAAAAAAAAAAAAAAATTGAAAAAAAATTAAGAAAAAAGAAAAAAAATAGAAAAACAAAAGAGAAAAAACATACGGACTACCATCCCGTTTCATTCTATGTTTGTTTTATGTTTTTGTTATTTTTGATTTATTAGCTTAAGTCGAGTCTAGTCTTGGTTTAGCAACGTCATATTGTACATGTAATTAACTAAGATGATTAACTCGCCACCAGTAAATATTGCCTTTATCCAACAAAACCGTGTTTTTCAATATCCCTACACCTAACGTTATAACCCTTTAAAAGACCTCTTTGATAATTTATCCTAGGTGCTTACGCCAAGTGGTGGAGGTTTGATCCTTTCCCAAACCTATGGTAATCTATTTGCTATGACAGGTAGTGAGAGATGTTTTCCATTTCCTTATTGTGATATATACTTTATTACACTCGAGAGATGTGAGTATCTAAACACTATTTGTGAGGTGCTAGTGTATGACCTCCGTGCTTGTCTTTGGTTTTTAGTGGAATGATTATTTGTTGTAATTACTTTTATATTAATGTTAAATGACCCCTAACTTGTATTTTGATTAGAATACGTGGTGTGTTTTTGGTGAAGTTTGAAATTCAATCTGGTTGATTCGCAGTGATTTCGTATTTTCCCTCCAAAAATGGACTTTGAAAATTTTCGCTCCCCAAATTTGGAAATCACCATGAAATGCAATTTTAAGGTTACCAGAAAAATTTGAGTTTTAAAAATTTTTACGCCAAATTTCACCGAAAAAATTTGAATTTTGGCCTAAAAATTTGAATTTCGGGCCAAAATTTTCAACGTTATACCAAAATTTGAATCTCGCGTAAAAATTGAACGTTTAGTCTCCTCACAAAAATAAATTTTACTCAAATTTTCACGCCAATTTTTTTTTTTTTTTTTTTTTTTTTTGCTAACTCGATAAAGCATGCTAACTCGGTAGGGTTATCAAACTCGATAAGGTAACTCGATAAGATATTGCTAACTTGGTAAAACCTTTCTAACTTGATAAAGTCTTGCTAACCAAATAAAGGTAACTCGGTAAAACCTTACTCGATAGATACTTCCTAACTCGATAAACAATATCCAACGAAGTATAGTTCCCCTTACTCGATAAATCAAGAAATTCCTTACTCGATATACGATAAGGTTGATTCAGCCTAACTCGGCGAAACATACAACATCTATAAAAGTTACAAACTCAATAAGTGTAACACCTAAAATCTGAGAACATGTGAAAAGACCAAATTGCCCTTACCAATTTGAAATTTAATTAAAAGCTTATTAAAGTACCAGATAAATCCCAAACTTCAAACAATGCACAAGTTATGTATCTAAATAATTTTAACAATTACATTTAACATTTATCGCGTCAGTAATCGCGTCAGAGACTGCCGTTACGATACCACACTACCAAGAGGAGCTGCTGAAGACCGGAGGAACCAGACTCGAGTTTAAATTCTTTTGATCATGAGGTAAGATGGACAAGCGTAAACAGACTACTCCAACTTGGAAGAAGGATTTTTGAAATTGTATTTGAGTGGACGGATTTTGAAGCGGACATTTGTGTTTAGACGTGATGATTGACGCTATTGATAACGTACCTTAAATTTTGAATGACATTCTCGATTTTCCGTTACTCTTCGAGTGATTTCGTTCTCTTAGTTATGCTGTTTGATTCTGAAGACCTCTGAGACTGTAGGTGGACTAGGTGGATTTAGATAAGTTTGTGTTGTTCACGACTTGAGATAAAGTATGACCAGCATGAGGGCATGTGTATATGATGCCAGTATTATGACGCCTGGCCAACGTGATAATACTTACATCATATAATGTGCACTTATGGTGGGCATGTGATATTTCGAGGAGTGCCTTAGAAGCTTTAGAATTCTGGCATCTGATCAAGATCATCTGAGTTTAGTGAGACTTTAGGTTCATTCTACCTATACGTTTGATATGCTGTCCTTGTTATACGATTCGATACGTTTGAACTCTCGACACGTGTTTTGCTGATCTTTGCAACTTCTGATAAGGATCTTAGGTTCCATTATGAAATTTCTGCCGTTGACGATATCTAACGATATGCTTTCTGTCCGTATACGATTCGCATTCGTGAAGTTGTTCATTATGATCTGCTATGAGTAAAATATGTGATTGTGGACTTGGAGGAAATGAGACCTGTTTGTTTATGAGAATACCTTTGGAAGGTTATCTAAAAGCCGAGACTATCTGAGAAGCTGAAGGGTTAAACCGTATATCACCCCATGTTTGCTACAATTCAATGTATTCTCATCTGATTCGCCTAATCAATTTGATGAAAATCCTATGTATTTTTATACCTCTTCCTGGAGAATTCGTTTATCATCCGTTATGTTTGGTACATTATCCTTTGATTCAAATTCAATATGATATGCCCTTCTGAGAAATCTGAAACTGTTTTGACAATAATTACGAGTCATGAGAAACCAGTTGGTCTGAATATCTTTTGGAAGAACCTCCCCGGGCGTGAGAATGTTGTGACGACTTTTGCGGTTTGCTATGACTTCGTCTAACTTTGCGACTTCAAATTTCGAGGACGAAATTTTTTCTTTTTAGAGGGGAAGAAGTTGTAACACCTAAAATCTGAGAACATGTGAAAAGACCAAATTGCCCTTACCAATTTGAAATTTAATTAAAAGCTTATTAAAGTACCAGATAAATCCCAAACTTCAAACAATGCACAAGTTATGTATCTAAATAATTTTAACAATTACATTTAACATTTATACAAGTAGTAAAATTACCAAATTACCACTACAAGGGCCGAATGAGATAAAATAAATTTTAAGGATATTTAATTTGATTCAAATTGTGCAAATAAGGAAGATAATCACCAAGGATATTTTGTCAACCAAAAATAAGTTTGTTACTTTACTAATTCTCTATAAAATTGTTATACGTTTTCTTTTGTGCACAACACACCACACGATACAAATCTTCAAGTTGATAAGAACTCATTAAAGGGCATATCTCCAAATTAAATGAAATTCCCCTCTTCTAGCCTTGATTCACGACATAACATTTATACACAATTAATCAATAGTTAATTGTTCCCAAAAATAAAACACGCTCCTCCCTTTTTCTTTGTTATTACATTCTATCACATAATTCTTTCCACAAGAAAAGGAGGACACAGCCGCCTTTGCTTATGCATTCACGATTCAAAAATGAAATTCAGCCGCACCCTATCATTTAATAAATAATTCATCCCATTCATTACATCTGTTCGTATGGGGGGCGTGTAACGGAGGTTCGATCTTGGTTCTATTGGTGGCTGGTCGTGGGTGTTGAAGCAAACTCGAGGGTGTTGGTGCGTGTTGTCTTTGGGGCGAAGTGGTGGTGTTTTTTTTTTCTGGTTTGAGGAGGTGTATAGGTCGCGGTAAAATTCTGTCCAACGAGGGTGTGGTTATCTCGTGGGTTCGTTTCTGCCGTTGTCTCTTCTTTTTCGTTATCACACATCAAGGGTATCATACTACAACCTTGTTCGATTCTAATCTTACTTTTGATCATGTCGTGTAATTTACTTGTCTTAATATTCGAATACATGATCACATAAAATCATAAACCATATCACATGAAATGATGAATGGAACACCTAATATAATCGACCTAATAACTGTTGTATTCGAATCAGTTGGAACGTGAATCATAACCTGCACATATACGAAATGAACATGTTTTGGAAACTATTATATATAAGTTAAAAGAAGAGAAAACATGCATGGTTTCTCTATTGTTTTCGAATCGAAATAAAGTAATATAAAAGATCGTCTCGGATTCGCTGTTGTGTCGTGAGAGTTGTTATATGATAAGGAAATTGATATGTGTTTATATAAATTACACTTTGGTCCTTAAAACTTGTAATAATTACATTTCTAACCCTAGACTTTCATAAATTGTCATAATAAACTCTAATCTATTATTATTGTCATTTTAATACTTCAACTTATTTAAATGGTAACTGTAATGATAATGACTAATATTGCTAATTCGGGAAAATTATTAATAATGGAAAGTTACTAAAACTGGAAAGCCGACTAAAATGAGAAATCTGAATTGAATAAGTTATTAACAACAAGCCGACAATTAATTCGTGTAGATTCGTTGAAGAAGGAGTGTTTCCATATGCTTACGTATGTTATGATTTCGATGGCGATTGAGGTACAGATATTCTGACCTTTCTCAAAAGGTTTCTCATGATCTCTTTCATATTCTGATCCGTTAGTTCCCAAATTGATGCCATTGCTATGATCCCCTTTACTTGAACCTTCTCTGTTGATCCCACTTGATATGACCTCCGTTATGAACCTATGCTATGAAAACCTTCTTAATGATACCATGGAAATGTTTTGAGAAGAACCGATTTGAAAAGATGTTTATAAATGATGCTAAATTTCTTTTTAAAAGAAAGGTTATTTAACTTTCATGAACACTATATTTTGAAAGACCATTTTTATGAAAACTGTTTTAAAAGATTATTTAAATTGGACTTTAATAGAAACTTTTGAAACGGACTTTTGAACTGAACCATGAATTGATTTTTGAATGTGAACCTTGACCTGATAAACTCTGATTGGACCTTGAATACTATTTCTGAGATGAACCCTTTGTTATGAACTGCTATTATGAACCTTTGATATGATTTTGAGATGACCTTGAGACATGACTTTGAGATGAGCTCTTGCTATATGACCTTTTGCATGACTTTGAGACCTGACTCTTAGTTTGATACCCGAGCCATTTATGTTTCTCCTACCTATGGAGGTACCATAGGCATGTCTGTGATGCACCACTGGCATGACTCATGCGTGGGTGAGTGATTTCTCACGTCGTCCCTTTTATGATTATCTGCCGGCTATGACTTTGAGTATATGACTTTGAGATTGACTTTGAGTAAGGGGCGTATGGATTGCAATCCTAGACATGTATGCTTAGTGGATTTAACTATGACTTTGAGTTGACTTTGAGGTGATTGGTACTGTGTGCTATACATGCCCTTCACAACCCCTGGGAGCTGATCACTCCACCCCTGTTGATACATGAGGACACCCCTCATATTATCTGGTTGCCTGAGAGGTATCCCCTCTGATTGTGTGATTATGACTTTGAGATTATGATGTTGAGATATGACTTTGAGTTTTGGGCTCGTGGTGGATGACTATCCTTTCTTTCCTTTCTATTATTCATTTGTTTATTCCTTATGATATTCCCCAATGCACTATACTTCTGTTTGTTTCATTATCATTGCTATGTATATGTATCTGTTCACTGGGCTTTTTAAGCTCAGCCGCATTTCCTTTTCCTGCGGCAGGTTTTAGTAGGAAGCTGGGTTATGGGAAGAGAGTGTGACTGGACTTAGAAGACTATGCTTTGATAGTTACGCTGGACTAGAGATGATTAGAAGAAGTTTCACCTCATTAGACTTAGTATTTATTTTTGTAACCTTGTAGTATCAGATTTTTCATTTGTAACCCTGAATTTCTTTGTATGTATGAATCATAAGCTTGTGTTTGTTCTGATATGTCACTGTAATGTAATACTTCTACCCTTATCGGGTTGGGGTGTTACAATTATGGTATCAGAGCCCAGGCTGCGATTCGTAATACATTTACCCTTGACCTGTGAAGTTTGGACCCCTAAGTTTCCACTGTAGGCGCTCATAAGACAACCTTTGGAACTTTACCTTAGGATTCCCCATAGGAACCCAAGTTATTACCAGTGAGGAATGGGTAGACTAAGACATTCATGTAAGTATCATTTGTTTCCGCATCACTCTGATCGTGCCTTTGCTCTTAGATAAGCCTTATAAGGACCTTTGTTTCAGAAGTTAGAAGTTTTGCAACTTAAGCTTAGTAACCGAGTAAGTTTGGAATACCTCGGAAAGCTACCTGGATACCTTACACATTTAAGTTTCACCTTCAGATTTTGATCTCCGCCTCCGATTTGTTGATAAGCTGTTTGACATCTTTTCGACCACATCGTAGGTCATTCAACCACAATGTGTTCGACACATTCTGTAAATTCATTACTTATGTCAGGTATGAATGTATCACCCGATACTACTTAACTCTGTATGATCCATTACTACTCCTATGAGAATTCTGGTAATGATGAACCACGAATATGAGAAGTTTTGTTTCCTCTCTTTGAATGATGAACCTTGTTCTGCCAACCGTTTCCTTTGAAAGGGCATGATGTAAAGACTATCTCTGTATGGAATTGTTAACTAAGCATGAGGATGCTGATAACTGATATTCTGTACATCTTACAATTGACAATTATGCGATGTTCGTATTCTACCTGATACTATTGCTAAGAAGCTAAACGAATTCCCACACATTGAACTGTTCGTTTATCCATCCCAACACTTTTGTTGAATCATGTACTTGACTCTGAGATATGAACTATCTGTATAATCTAACGATTGTATCCACTCTATGAATCCTTTGACTTTGAGATGTTTGATTGTATGGTCTTTTGGACTGGATGGCTATTCGTAAAGATACCATAGACTACCGTATCTGAAATGTGACCTTAACAATCTGCTTCACCCTTTTTCATTTTGATGACTCTCTACATTTGAAAAAAATTCCTATCACTATGGAAACACCAACCCCGAACTCATATGATTATCAAGTCTTTCCTGAAAACCATTATTATCAACCCTTAGAAAGTTCGACTATTGGAAAATATTTTGTTGTACGAAGATTTTCCGGTATTCTCTGATGAACCTTTTGGTACTCCTTCCTGCTTAGGAAGTAGAGTGGACATTGAACTGATCTCAGTTGAAGAAACCATGGTGCCATAGAAGTTGAGAGATTGAAGGAGCTGATGGAATATGATTTTTAACCCTTGTGATTCTCTTTGGATGCTCTCGTTTGTTTATGAAGAAGAACAAGAGAAGTATGCGATGACGTATCGACTATCGTGAACTTAAACGTACCACTATCAGCAATCATTATCTGTTTCCGCGTATCAATGATTAATTTGTTTTTCCTTTGAAACTCCGCATCTGATTGTATCATTTTAGATTTGAAGCACTGAAGAAGCAACCACAAGAACTTCTAAGAAGGAGGTTAAATAACCAAGGGTAACCTTTGTGAAGTATTTCAGTTCTTGGAAAAGAAAGAAGGCGACGTGAAAACTCCCTGAGATGATTTCTGAAGCTGCCTTTGCACTCGTGATAACATTTATGAGCTTGAATGATGCCAATGGTGTTGGCTAGAATAATCATGTTTCCGCATGTTTTGGACAAATTGTCATAGTATGACATTGTGTTATGTTCTAAAACGAAAGAAGAACATAGAGATTATTGGTGAGATTGAAGACCGTTATCGGAGTTAGAAACCTGGTGGAAGAGTAGTAGAAGATGGTTGCGACAAGCATTACCATGGAAGAAGCATACAAGAAGAAGTGAGGAACTAGAATAGTGCTCAATCATGCATCATGCAACACGTGAAGATTTCAGTTTGGGCACCAAGACAACCAGACCAAAGAAGACGAACCATTCAACACACAACCTGGAGTCGACAACAACATCATGTACCTTAAAACCTGGAGCCATGACAGAAGACCTGTCGAAGACACGCAGTCTTGTTCCTCTATTCATTTTAGTTGTACTAAGATGAATTGAGAGCAGAAGCAGACCTGCGGATGGAGGAATGCACAGTAATCGCGTCAGAGACTGCCGTTACGATACCACACTACCAAGAGGAGCTGCTGAAGACCGGAGGAACCAGACTCGAGTTTAAATTCTTTTGATCATGAGGTAAGATGGACAAGCGTAAACAGACTACTCCAACTTGGAAGAAGGATTTTTGAAATTGTATTTGAGTGGACGGATTTTGAAGCGGACATTTGTGTTTAGACGTGATGATTGACGCTATTGATAACGTACCTTAAATTTTGAATGACATTCTCGATTTTCCGTTACTCTTCGAGTGATTTCGTTCTCTTAGTTATGCTGTTTGATTCTGAAGACCTCTGAGACTGTAGGTGGACTAGGTGGATTTAGATAAGTTTGTGTTGTTCACGACTTGAGATAAAGTATGACCAGCATGAGGGCATGTGTATATGATGCCAGTATTATGACGCCTGGCCAACGTGATAATACTTACATCATATAATGTGCACTTATGGTGGGCATGTGATATTTCGAGGAGTGCCTTAGAAGCTTTAGAATTCTGGCATCTGATCAAGATCATCTGAGTTTAG
This sequence comes from Artemisia argyi, assembly GCA_030686995.1. NCBI lineage: Eukaryota > Viridiplantae > Streptophyta > Magnoliopsida > Asterales > Asteraceae > Artemisia > Artemisia argyi. Next base: position 173,048,288 of record CM060682.1, on the reverse strand, counting down.
TGAGACTTTAGGTTCATTCTACCTATACGTTTGATATGCTGTCCTTGTTATACGATTCGATACGTTTGAACTCTCGACACGTGTTTTGCTGATCTTTGCAACTTCTGATAAGGATCTTAGGTTCCATTATGAAATTTCTGCCGTTGACGATATCTAACGATATGCTTTCTGTCCGTATACGATTCGCATTCGTGAAGTTGTTCATTATGATCTGCTATGAGTAAAATATGTGATTGTGGACTTGGAGGAAATGAGACCTGTTTGTTTATGAGAATACCTTTGGAAGGTTATCTAAAAGCCGAGACTATCTGAGAAGCTGAAGGGTTAAACCGTATATCACCCCATGTTTGCTACAATTCAATGTATTCTCATCTGATTCGCCTAATCAATTCGATGAAAATCCTATGTATTTTTATACCTCTTCCTGGAGAATTCGTTTATCATCCGTTATGTTTGGTACATTATCCTTTGATTCAAATTCAATATGATATGCCCTTCTGAGAAATCTGAAACTGTTTTGACAATAATTACGAGTCATGAGAAACCAGTTGGTCTGAATATCTTTTGGAAGAACCTCCCCGGGCGTGAGAATGTTGTGACGACTTTTGCGGTTTGCTACGACTTCGTCTAACTTTGCGACTTCAAATTTCGAGGACGAAATTTTTTCTTTTTAGAGGGGAAGAAGTTGTAACACCTAAAATCTGAGAACATGTGAAAAGACCAAATTGCCCTTACCAATTTGAAATTTAATTAAAAGCTTATTAAAGTACCAGATAAATCCCAAACTTCAAACAATGCACAAGTTATGTATCTAAATAATTTTAACAATTACATTTAACATTTATACAAGTAGTAAAATTACCAAATTACCACTACAAGGGCCGAATGAGATAAAAGAAATTTTAAGGATATTTAATTTGATTCAAATTGTGCAAATAAGGAAGATAATCACCAAGGATATTTTGTCAACCAAAAATAAGTTTGTTACTTTACTAATTCTCTATAAAATTGTTATACGTTTTCTTTTGTGCACAACACACCACACGATACAAATCTTCAAGTTGATAAGAACTCATTAAAGGGCATATCTCCAAATTAAATGAAATTCCCCTCTTCTAGCCTTGATTCACGACATAACATTTATACACAATTAATCAATAGTTAATTGTTCCCAAAAATAAAACACGCTCCTCCCTTTTTCTTTGTTATTACATTCTATCACATAATTCTTTCCACAAGAAAAGGAGGACACAGCCGCCTTTGCTTATGCATTCACGATTCAAAAATGAAATTCAGCCGCACCCTATCATTTAATAAATAATTCATCCCATTCATTACATCTGTTCGTATGGGGGGCGTGTAACGGAGGTTCGATCTTGGTTCTATTGGTGGCTGGTCGTGGGTGTTGAAGCAAACTCGAGGGTGTTGGTGCGTGTTGTCTTTGGGGCGAAGTGGTGGTGTTTTTTTTTTCTGGTTTGAGGAGGTGTATAGGTCGCGGTAAAATTCTGTCCAACGAGGGTGTGGTTATCTCGTGGGTTCGTTTCTGCCGTTGTCTCTTCTTTTTCGTTATCACACATCAAGGGTATCATACTACAACCTTGTTCGATTCTAATCTTACTTTTGATCATGTCGTGTAATTTACTTGTCTTAATATTCGAATACATGATCACATAAAATCATAAACCATATCACATGAAATGATGAATGGAACACCTAATATAATCGACCTAATAACTGTTGTATTCGAATCAGTTGGAACGTGAATCATAACCTGCACATATACGAAATGAACATGTTTTGGAAACTATTATATATAAGTTAAAAGAAGAGAAAACATGCATGGTTTCTCTATTGTTTTCGAATCGAAATAAAGTAATATAAAAGATCGTCTCGGATTCGCTGTTGTGTCGTGAGAGTTGTTATATGATAAGGAAATTGATATGTGTTTATATAAATTACACTTTGGTCCTTAAAACTTGTAATAATTACATTTCTAACCCTAGACTTTCATAAATTGTCATAATAAACTCTAATCTATTATTATTGTCATTTTAATACTTCAACTTATTTAAATGGTAACTGTAATGATAATGACTAATATTGCTAATTCGGGAAAATTATTAATAATGGAAAGTTACTAAAACTGGAAAGCCGACTAAAATGAGAAATCTGAATTGAATAAGTTATTAACAACAAGCCGACAATTAATTCGTGTAGATTCGTTGAAGAAGGAGTGTTTCCATATGCTTACGTATGTTATGATTTCGATGGCGATTGAGGTACAGATATTCTGACCTTTCTCAAAAGGTTTCTCATGATCTCTTTCATATTCTGATCCGTTAGTTCCCAAATTGATGCCATTGCTATGATCCCCTTTACTTGAACCTTCTCTGTTGATCCCACTTGATATGACCTCCGTTATGAACCTATGCTATGAAAACCTTCTTAATGATACCATGGAAATGTTTTGAGAAGAACCGATTTGAAAAGATGTTTATAAATGATGCTAAATTTCTTTTTAAAAGAAAGGTTATTTAACTTTCATGAACACTATATTTTGAAAGACCATTTTTATGAAAACTGTTTTAAAAGATTATTTAAATTGGACTTTAATAGAAACTTTTGAAACGGACTTTTGAACTGAACCATGAATTGATTTTTGAATGTGAACCTTGACCTGATAAACTCTGATTGGACCTTGAATACTATTTCTGAGATGAACCCTTTGTTATGAACTGCTATTATGAACCTTTGATATGATTTTGAGATGACCTTGAGACATGACTTTGAGATGAGCTCTTGCTATATGACCTTTTGCATGACTTTGAGACCTGACTCTTAGTTTGATACCCGAGCCATTTATGTTTCTCCTACCTATGGAGGTACCATAGGCATGTCTGTGATGCACCACTGGCATGACTCATGCGTGGGTGAGTGATTTCTCACGTCGTCCCTTTTATGATTATCTGCCGGCTATGACTTTGAGTATATGACTTTGAGATTGACTTTGAGTAAGGGGCGTATGGATTGCAATCCTAGACATGTATGCTTAGTGGATTTAACTATGACTTTGAGTTGACTTTGAGGTGATTGGTACTGTGTGCTATACATGCCCTTCACAACCCCTGGGAGCTGATCACTCCACCCCTGTTGATACATGAGGACACCCCTCATATTATCTGGTTGCCTGAGAGGTATCCCCTCTGATTGTGTGATTATGACTTTGAGATTATGATGTTGAGATATGACTTTGAGTTTTGGGCTCGTGGTGGATGACTATCCTTTCTTTCCTTTCTATTATTCATTTGTTTATTCCTTATGATATTCCCCAATGCACTATACTTCTGTTTGTTTCATTATCATTGCTATGTATATGTATCTGTTCACTGGGCTTTTTAAGCTCAGCCGCATTTCCTTTTCCTGCGGCAGGTTTTAGTAGGAAGCTGGGTTATGGGAAGAGAGTGTGACTGGACTTAGAAGACTATGCTTTGATAGTTACGCTGGACTAGAGATGATTAGAAGAAGTTTCACCTCATTAGACTTAGTATTTATTTTTGTAACCTTGTAGTATCAGATTTTTCATTTGTAACCCTGAATTTCTTTGTATGTATGAATCATAAGCTTGTGTTTGTTCTGATATGTCACTGTAATGTAATACTTCTACCCTTATCGGGTTGGGGTGTTACAATAAGTAACTCGATAAACCCATACTAACTTGATAAAACTCATACTAACTCGATAAAACTCATATCTAACTCGATAAGATCATAACTTTTCCGAGAAAAAACACGTTTTTTCACCCAAAAACACCACGATTCGCCCCCGGTTAGCTCTGATACCACTTGTTATGATCAAGAAACACCTTCAGGAGGTCGGGGATGCTCGAAATAAAGAATAGACATGATATTATTAGATTAGAAGAATGGGGAAGGTGTATGTGTTTTCTAGAGAGAGAAAAAAGGAAACCACACACACCTTGAAATACAATGAGACATCCAACCCTCCTAGTTGAGACTAGGAGGGGTATTTATACTAGGAACTAGCCTAACTTACCACTATTAAATAAACTAGTCCTTGTACATAGAAAGAGATGCAATTCCCACATACAACATAACTTTTAAAGGCTAACATAAGAACACTCAAACACATAATAACCAACAATCAATTGAAACTATTAGTGATAATCAATGGCTGCCGCTATGAGACAAATGGCTTCTAACTTTTCCAAGTAGGAAAAGTTTGAATGTGTTGATTTCAGAAGATGGCAAAAGAAGATGCACTTCTTGTTGTCAAGTATGAATGTGGTATATGTTCTGACAACTGAGATTCCAGAAGATTATGGAGAAAATGCTACTATGGAACAAATGAGTCAAGAAGCAAATGGGAGAATGATGATTATGTCTGCAGGGGTTTAATTCTCAATGGTATGTCATATTTTCTATTTGATATTTATCAGAATGTTGAAACTTCTCAAGAACTATGGGATTCCTTAGAAGCCAAATATATGGCTGAGGATGCATCAAGTAAGAAGTTCCTTGTAAGTAATTTTAATAGTTACAAATTGGTTGATTCTAGACATGTCATGGAACAATACAATGAACTTCTTAGTATACTTGGTCGATTCACACAACACAAGATGAACATGGATGAGGCTATTTCAGTCTCTTGTATCATTGATAAATTACCTCATTCTTGGAAAGATTTTAAGCATATGCTGAAACATAAGAAGGAGGAATTAACTCTTGTTGAGTTGGGCAGTCACTTGCGCATTGAGGATTCACTCAAAGCACAAGATATTGACAAGCCAAAGAATAGCAATGCTACTGGTCCATCAGTTGTCAATATGGTGGAGCATAACAACTCCTCCAGGAACAATGACAACAAGGGCAAAAGTAAGCATCAAGATAACACCAAATCTGATCTTAACAAGAAACCTAAAGTGACTTGTTGGAAGTGTGGTAAAACTGGACACTTCAGGAAGGATTGTAAAGGTGTTAAGATTGGCAATAAAACCAATAGATCAGACACAAGTGGATCAGGGAATGGTAATACCAATTCTCTAAAAGGTCACAATATATTTAATAAGTCTTTTGAGATTTATTATGTTACATATATATCTGATGTATATTTTGTGTAGGATGATGATGTTGCGTGGTGGGTTAACTCTGGAGCAACTATTCATGTGTGTAAAGATAGAAGCTGGTTCAAGATTTATGAGTCAATGAATGATGGTTCTATTCTTAATATGGGAAATGAGTCAACAGCCTTGGTGCATGGAAGAGGAGGTGTGGATTTAAAGTTTAGTTTTGGAAAGATTGTTTCTTTGTTTAATGTTTTACATGTTCCTGATATTAGAAAGAACTTGGTTTCTAGTAGTGTTTTGAATAATTGTTGTTATAAACAAGTGATTGAGTCTGATAAGTTTGTTTTATCTAAACATGGTGTGTTTATTGGTTTTGGCTATTTGTGTAATCAAATGTTCAGACTTAATATAGTTCATGATAATGTTAATTCTTCTTTTATATCAACCTCTAAACTTAATGATTCAACCATATGGCATGCAATACTTGGCCATGTACACTTTAAAAGAAGGCGAGATATGTCTAAGGATGGGTTAATTCTAGCCTTTGATATGGACACTAAATAGTGTAAAACTTGCCTGATGACCAAAATTACTAAGAAACCATTTCAAAGTGTAAAACATGAAACTAAAGTTTTGGAGCTGATTGATAGTGATCTATGTGATCTACACGCTACCCCTTCTTTGGGGAACAAGAAATACTTTGTGACTTTTATTGATGATGCTTCTAGGTTTTGTTATGTTTATTTGTTACATACTAAGAATGAAGCATTAGATAAATCTAAAGTATTTAAAACTGAAGTTGAATTGCAACAAGGGTCTCTAATCAAAAGATTTAGGACTGATAGGGGAGGTGAGTACATGGATACTCTGTATTGTCAGTCTGTTGGTATAATCCATGAAATGACTGCCCCTTATACTCCTCAGCAAAATGGTATTTCTGAAAGGAAAAACAAGGTGCTGAAGGAGATGGTTAATTCCATGTTGTCCTATTCAGGGCTGAGTCAAGGGTTCTGAGGAGAAGCTATGTTAACAACTTGCTATTTACTAAATAGGGTTCCTAATAAAAGGAATAAGGTTACCCCTTATGAACTCTGGACTAAAAAGAAACCCAACCTGAATTATCTCAAGGTTTGGTGTTGTAGGGCTGTTGTAAGACTCCCTGATCCAAAGCGGAAAACTTTGGGTGAAATAGGCATTGAATGCATTTTTGTTGGATATGATGAGCATTCTAAGGCCTATAGGTTCTATGTTATTGAACCTAATGAATCTGTTTCAATTAACTCAATAATTGAATCAAAAGATGCACTACTTGATGAGAATAGATTTTCATCAGTACTTAGACCAAATCAGAGGATTCCAAATAGAACTGATGATACTGGTGTTTCAGAGATCTCTGATGAGGTTTCTAATGAGGTTGTGGAACAACAACCTGAACCTGAGCTCAGAAGGAGCAATAGGGTCAGGACTCTAAAGTCATTTAGACCTGAGTTTCAATTATACTTAATTGAAGATACAAGGAGTGAGGTCTCTGACCAATAATCCTATTGCTTCATTGTTAAGGATGATCCCAAAACATTTGAAAAAGCAATGAAGTCCCAGGATGTTGCTTTCTGGAAAGAAGCAATTAATGATGAGATGGACTCCATCATGGGCAATAACACTTATGTGTTGACTGATCTACCACCTGGTTGCAAACCTCTAGGTAGCAAATGAATTTTCAAAAAGAAAATGAAGGTAGATGGAACTGTTGAAAAGTTCAAGGCTGTTGACATAAATAATATCTTAAAACATTGTTAGCATAATTAACAATGTCTCTATGTTTTGATAATTATAAAGCATAAACTCATTAATCTAAAACTTATGACGTAAACAAGTTTTTAGTGCTTAATACTTATCTTTGATTCCATATCACTTAAGGTATGAATAAACAAATGGTTTATTACATTTCATGATCAAAGGAAATTTCTCTAATCACTAGATTTTTTATAAAATGCATTAAACATCTTATATCTTTTACAAAATTATTTTTGGAATTAAAAGAATATGTTTAATTCATTGTAAATATTTGATTTCAAATTTCCAACCAAAAATGGCAAATTCTATCCAGAAAAATATTCCCCACTAAAAGACAAGAAAAACCAACGTTCTGAAGGGGCGGCCCCCGTAATTCCTTAGGCGGTCCCCTTAATCATTAAGGGGACCGGCCACTAATTAAGGGGACCGGCCACGCTCCAGAACAGTATTTTCCCCCCTATAAATACTGGTTCATCCCTCAGAATTTTCTCACCTTTTGCACTTCTAAACTTTCTGATCTAGATCCATATCTCTATCCTCTTATCCTTTGATCATAAGTGTATAATTCTTTGTTTTAAAGTGATCCAAACTTCATCCTCTCAAGTGCAAGAAAAGAATACTTCTATCCCCCAAGACAAGAAGTATTACAACTTGTTGTGATCTCCGCATCCAATTTATTGGTGCATCATCAAAGATCATTTACATTATTCTTTGTGAAGATTATTGTGAATATTTGATTGTAGATAGTTGTGCTAGATATAGATTGTGTGATTAGTTAGTAGCTTGGTGTGAAGAAGAAAAGTTAGGAACTAGATTGGTGTGAAGAAGATAGGTGTGGAGTAGTTAGTTGTGAAGTAGATTGATTTGAAGAAGTTGTGTAGAAGTTGTGACGAAGTTGTGGTGTGAAAATTGGTGTGTAAATTGGTGTGTACGGTTTTCTCCACCATAAGGGAGCTTGTTGATATAGTGAAGAAAACTCTCGAGTTAGGTGCTCGGGGAGTGGAGTAGGGCAAGGAAGGTGTCCTTGTAGCCGAACCACTATAAATCTCTTGTCTCGCGGTTCGATCTTTCCATCTCTTACTTATTTCATTACTTATCATTGTTATATATTGTGTATTATTAATTGTTTATATTGTACAAGACTTGAGATCACATATTATCGAATCTAAGTTTTTAAAAGCTAAGAAAACACTAAAACTATCTTTTATAACGAATTAAAAAGATGTAAAACTATTCAAACCCCCTTCTAGTTTTCCACAATTGGTATCAAAAGCCACGTCTACCAACGTTTTTAAAATATATTGTATTTTAAAACTTGTAACGATCTATGGAATCTGAAAAATATTTAGAAGGGAAATCTATGCAAAGACCACCACTATTTGAAAGTGATGGATTTTTATATTAGAAAAATAGATTCGAAACGTATGTGAAATCAAAAGATCTTGATCTTTGGCATATTATTTCCTTTGGTGATTTTCCTCCTATTCAATATAATGTTGAAACTAAAATGAATGAAATTGTATCTTTCGAAGAACAAAATGATGATTTGAAAAAGAAATTAGCAAAAAATAGTGAGGCTTAAATGGTAATTTATAATGCGTTACCACGCAAAGAATATGAAAGAATTTTTATGTGTAAAACCGCCAAAGAAATTTGGGATTCTTTACTAATTACTCACCAAGGTAATAGCCAAGTCAAAGATAATAAAATAGATCTTCTTGTACAACAATATGAACATTTTACGATTCCGAAAGAGGAATCAATTGATAATGCTTTTGCTAAGTTTAACACTATCATCACAAGTTTAGAGACATTTTCTAGTAAAAATTGTGTTAGGAAATTTCTTAGGGCATTGCATCCAAAATGGCGAGCTAAGGTCACGGCAATTGAAGAATCAAAGAACTTGATGACGTTATCACTAGATGAACTAATTGGAAACTTGAAGGTTCATGAAGAAATCATAAGAAGAGATTCGGAAACGGTCAAAGTCAAGAAAGAACAAACCAAATCCATTGCTCTAAAAGCCAAAAAGGAACCTAGTGATGATGGTGATTCAAGTGACGAAAGTGAAGACGAAGAATATGCAATGGCCGTAAGAGAATTCAAGAAGTTCTTCAAGAGACGAGGAAGATTCACTAGATCATCACGAGACGAAAGAAAAGCATTCCAAAGGAATAGAAGTAACAACTACGGGAAAAGAAAGTGCTTTAGATGTGGAAGTCCAAATCATCTCATTGGCGAATGTCTGAAGCCACCGGGTTATGAAAATCAAGGTGCTTTGGTTAGTGGAACATGAAGTGATAGTGACAAAGAAGAAGTTGAAAAGCCAAGAGACGAAAGGTGTTTCATGGCAAAAGAAACCGAAGAAATATGTTTAGGAATTAACTTGGAACCTGACGAATGAATCAAAGATAGCGGATGTTCGAGGTACATGACGGGGAACCGCAAGCTATTCTCTACATACAAGGCATACAATGGAGGTAACGTTATTTTTGGTAGTGACTTAAGTGGAAAAATCATTGGCAAAGGTACGATTTCTCAAGACTCTCTTACTATTGAAAATGTAGAGCATGTAGATAATTTAACATATAACTTACTTAGTGTAGGACAAATATGTGATAATAAATGTAGAGTCACGTTTACTGAAGAGGATAGCGAAATAGTTAAGAATGGAAAAATTATAGGTAGAGGAATTAGGAAAGGTGGCATATATGTTATGAAACTAGGAAACAAACCTGAGGATAGGATATGCCTAACGACCCTAGATGAAAACTCTACATTGTGGCATAGGAGATTAGGACATGCTAACATGCAACAAATACAATCTTTGGCCTCTAAGGAATTAGTCAGAAATTTGCCTAATCTAAAATATGACAAGCATTTTTGTGATGCATGTAAAATTGGAAAACAAGCTCATGCTAGTCACAAAGCTAACAATATAGTATCCACTACTAGGTGCCTAGAATTATTACATATGGATCTTTTTGGTCCATCCGCTGTGCGGAGCTATGGAGGAAACAAATATACCTTAGTAATAGTAGATGACTACTCACGATACACGTGGACTAGGTTTTTAAGTGACAAAACCCAAGCCTTTGAAAAATTCAAAATATTTAGTAAAATGATTCAAAATAAATTAGGACGGACCATGGTAGGGAATTTGATAACGAAGTACAATTCGGAAAATATTGTGAGTTAAATGGAATATCTCACAATTTCTCCGCTCCTCGTACTCCTCAATCAAATGGTGTAGTAGAAAGAAAAAATAGGTCACTACAAGAAATGAGTAGAACTATGTTAAATGAACAATCCATCCCACAAAAATTTTGGTGTCACGCTGTAGATACATCAACTTATATTTTAAATAGGGTATCAATTAGAAGAAGTCTAGGAAAAACTCCTTATGAGTTATTAAGAGGTAGAAAACCAAACTTAAGCTACTTTAGGGTATTTGGAAGTAAATGCTATATTTTAAACACTAAGGATTACCTCACTAAGTTTGATCCAAAATCATATGAAGGAATATTTTTAGGATACTCACAAAATAGCAAAGCATATATAATACTTAACAAACACTCCATGAAAGTAGAGGAATCACTAAATGTAACATTTGATGAAACACCACCACCTCCTAAAACATTACCTTTAGAAGATGATGATTTAGTCGAAGATGAAGCTATTGAGGTTAGTAAAACAAAACCCATAGGAAATGATAATGAAGACATTCACTTAGAAAATAACGAAACTGTTAATATTAAAGAATCTAGATCACATCCATTAGATAATATAATAGGACATCTTAACATCTTAACCAAAGAACCCTTAGGTCACAAGCCCAAGATAAAAACAATTTCTTTTGTTTCCTCTCAGCAATAGAACCTAAGAATATTAGCGAGGCTTTAAAGGATGAAAGTTGGGTTATAGCTATCCAAGAAGATGATGCGTGGGAATCGCAACAGGCTTTACCTCTCGAGGGATCTCGAGAAGCTTACAACCCCCACCAGGCAGTGTACCTGATCGTTGTAGTATAGTATAGTGACAAGTACCGGGGGATTGATCGTTCAGCTTAGGAATAGTGTCGCTAGGATTAGAAAGCCTAATTACTAGTTCTAAAGATGAGGGATGTTTATTTTTGTATTTTTATATTTCTTTAGAAAGCAATTAAAATCTCGGGGTTTTGGAAGAGTGGGCGGAATTAGTTGCTATTCAACTAACCCAAAACTAAGATGCAATCAAAATAAAATACAGAAAATGAAATTAAACTAATTTATACTAAGGTTGTGAGCAGTAATTGGAGAAAATTGTGTTTACTTAGACTTCACTACTCCCTAGATATCTTTTACACGTTAATTACTTGTTATAATTGTATGGATGACGGATTGTATTCCTTAATACCATTCATGGGGTGGCATACATAACTCCCCAATTCTATGAGCTCTTATCTCCTCCTACACCATGACCCAGCACAACTATAGGGATTGTAAACAGTGGCTCATGCATTAAATACAACCAATAAAGACCTAGTACGCCTCGGTTCATGTTTCTTAAGACGTTCAAGCATGTTACCATTTGGAGATCTGCCAGTTTTCTTAAGCCTAACATATAAAATCATTCATCCAAGACAAGAATAAACAAGTAATCAACACATAATCAATATCTAGGTTTCATTAGATCTAAGCAAACACAAAGAGATCTAGCCTAGCATAATGGAATTGAGACAAGAACAAGATATAGACAACCAACACATAGACATATTGATTAAATTAGAAGAACACTTATCTCAATTACAATGCAAGGTATCAAGGGTTTGGAACCCTTGAAAAACCTGTAAAGGTTGCACCAAATTCGTCTTTAGGGTTTCACCAAAATTTCTCTTTTTTTTTAATGTGAAAAACTAGAAAACTATATATAGGAAAATATGGGTGACGGCGTCAAGAGCAAGGGTATGACGCCGCCAAATACTTCCTCGGACGGCCTTGATCTACTTATGACGGCCTATGTGACGCCGTCATCTCGCCGCCAAATACTTCCTCGGACGGCCTTGATCTACTTATGACGGCCTATGTGACGCCGTCATCAACTACGGTATTTTATTCTTGGGGTTCTGACGCCGTCAAGAACAACTCTTGACGCCTTCAGGTACTGTTCCCAGCATAGAAATTTGAGACTTTGCCGTTTTCTTCACTTTTATGCTCCAAAAACGTCCAAAATGGCTTCTTTTCTAGAATTCACTCTCCAAGTACCTAAAATCACAAAAGAAACGATTTAGGGCAATATTTGATCAAATAAAGTCGGATTCGGGCTTAAATGACCCCCTAAAAATGGATCATTTTTCGCCTCATCATATACCCTTACACTTGAGATTTGCTTGTCCTCAAGCAAATGCACTTTTATTCTACTCAAAAGACAAGTTAGGGGTCATTTAACACTAATATAAAAGTAATTACAACAAATAATCGTTCCACTAAAGACCAATAGACAAGCACGGAGGTCATACACAAGCACCTCACAAATAGTGTTTAGATACTCACATCTCTCGGGTGTAATAAAGTAATATAACATTATGGAAATGGAAGATATCTCTCACTACCTGTCATAGCAAAATAGATTACCATAGGCTTGGGAAAGGATCAAACCTCCACCACATGGCGTAAGCACCTAGGAGAAACTATCAAAGAGGTCTTTTAAAGGGTTGTAACGTTAGGTATAGGGATATGAATTACACGGTTTTGTTGGATAAAGGAAGTTTTACTGGTGGCGAGTTAACAATCTTGGTTAATTACATGTACAAGATGGCGTTGCTAAGCCAAGACTAGACTCGACTTAAGCTAATAAATGAAAAATAACAAAAACATAAAATAAACATAGAATAAAAACGGGATGGTAGTCCGTTTTTTTTTTTTTTTTTTTTTTTTTTTTTTTTTTTTTTGCATACACTCTTACCCTACCATCCAAAATAATACATCATAGGGGATGAGAGTTCCCCTTACACTTGAATCTTTACATACTTTACAATAAACTAATCTAATGACTCGAATTAAGAAAATCAAAACACTTGGAGCACTTTTAAGATTAACGTATATATGGGGGTAATAAATGATATTCTTCCCCATTACTCCATAAACAAGTACTTACCCATGAGTCCCAATCGTCCCAAAACAATATGTACAAGGATATGACTCGACTTAGCAACCATGTAATCAATTAGAAAGTTAACTTTGGGTTTAACAAATAACAATAATGCACTAAAAATGAGCGCATACACGGAAGGCTAAGGCGATTTGGGTGTACATTTAAGTGGGGTGTAACAAATTCTTCCTTTAAGTAAGATGCTTAAAGTTATAAACGAAAAGATAGGCTCGGAGGGGTGTACTAGGGGTTTCGTGTACTAAAAATGAGTACAACGCTAAAGGTGTGGGAAAAATTAGTTGACTTAACTAGCCAAGTAATATGACTTAAATGGTCAAGTAATTATAATACGGGTTTAACACAAGGGTGATCCTAATGCCTCTTATCATGTAGTAAATCCTACCACACGAATGTAGTCTCACTAGCGGTCTTGGGATGCATCACTAACGCAAGTCTAGAATCTAAATGCTACCGGTACACTCATAAGCACTAATAGTAAATGCTTTTCCTATCAAATCTAAAGGCGAACCTCACAATTTTGGGTGGAAAATTTTTCTGAATATACGGTTATGTGCTAGTCATACAATCTCCTATCCATGAGACGCTTGCTATGGCTAAAGTTTCACTCCTAAATGTTGTTAAAAATTTTAAATTTGGCGCTAAAATTGCACTAACAAGTATTTCTCATAGTTTTATTACACATCTACTATTAAACAAAACAAACTCAAGCGAAAGTGCATATGTAAGGTATCATCTTTTTACCCTCCCCTTACACTGAAGATGAACATTGTCCCCAATGTTCAAGTAAAAAATGTAAAAGTGAAAAAGTAAAGAGAATGAAATCAAATACTCCCCTGATTCGCTCGGTATGGATTATAGGTTGGCCAGGTTAAATCTTCTTCCAAGAAAACGAACAATCAAAGCTTCCCTTCCAGAATATAAATCATCTCCTTGTCATACATAACCTGTAAATCCTGACAAAAATAGACAAGACAACCTCGCGTAAAATCGGCGGCATCCTATATAAGTTACTAAATCCTAGAAAACAAAGTAAGATATAATGCTTGTGGAATGAAGTTTGCAGATTTCCTGGAGATTATAAAACTTAATAATTCACAAAAACCATAAGACTCCTTTAGAAAAACAAAACCGGTAAAATTTCCAGATTTTAACTCCTGACGCCGTCAAGAGTAAACCTCTGACACCGTCAGAATGGACCTGCAGAAATTCTTATGTTAAGTTTCTGGAAAATTTCTGGAAAAACTTGGTCCTACTTCCTGGAAAATCCTGCAAAACTTCATTATGACTCAATACAAGCATTTGACTCTAACAAATACGAATATACATGCTCGTTTAATATTGTGGAGAATCATGATCGGTTTGTTTCTTAAAAACATATTTGGGGTTTCCCTTTACACTTATCTTTTGCAAAAATACTTTTAGGTTGGAGTTAAGACTAGGCCAAACAACATAGTAAAGTATTTCCACATTCTAATTGAGAAACATGATCAACCAACAATAAAAATAAAGCATGCATACGGAAGCAAATAACAATCAAACAATTAAAATCACACAAAACATGGGTTGCCTCCCAAGAAGCGCTTTTCTTTATTTACGAGTCTTGTAGCTAGACTCAAGGCTATGGGTTACTACGTGATACGGGTGAGTTCCTCATTGAGGACATCTTTGGGATCAAACTTAGGTTTCAACTTCCTATCGGTTTCCTTAGTGTGGTATGACCTTTCAAACTTTTCTCCATCCGGATCATACCAAGTCATTCTAATATGCCATGACCCGTCACCTTCTTTAGGTGGCTTGTCCCACCTCCATTTACACTTATCTCCCTCTCTTTTCCATTTATTCCTTTCTATGTTAACGGGCATTACGCTTAATAACTCAATCATCTTCCTAAAGACTAAGGGGTCCTCAAAGGGGTCTAGCTCTTCATCTCTAGCTATGAGTTGTTCTACCGAATGTGTCTTTTCAACAAAGTCTTTTTCTAGATAGAATGGGCATTGAGGTCCTATAAAGTTCCTTTCTATCCAAGGTCCATATCTAGATGGTCTCCTATTCATCTCTACCCAATGCGGTGTCGGTTCATCATCACAATCATAACTATGCTTCTTTACATCGTACACCGACCAAGTATCACCTTCACCTACTGCTATCTTGGATTCCTTGCAATCTATCATGGCACTAGCGGTTGCTAAAAATCCTCTTCCTACCAATAATGGGCATGTAGTGTCACTAACCATGTCTAGGACGTGAAAATCCGCTAATATAGTTAACTTTCCTACGTGAACAACTACATCCTTAATCATTCCAACCGGGTGGGCAATACTCCCATCCGCTAGCCCTATCAATACCTCCGTTTCCTCTAACTTTCCTAGCTTAAGAGCGGTGAATAAGGACAAGGGAATCAAGTTGAGGCTTGACCCTAAATCGGCTAGTGTGTCGAAAGCTTCGGATCTTCCTATCTTACAAGGCAAAACAAATATACCCGGATCATCAAGCTTTTTAGGCAACTTGTTTTGAACGAAGGCGGTCCCATTTTTACCTAGCTTATACTTCTCATATTTTTCTAGAAGGGCACTATAGTAAGGAGCACGCGCTAAGACATCAATGACGGGGCGTTCAAGGTGAAGCTCTTTGAATTCATCGTCAAGGTCTTGCGTAGGAGGTGTTTCAACCATGCTTTTAACCGGCTCTATAGTGGGTGTTTTATTTGATTGGTCCTTTTGGGGAACTTGGTTTTGTTTGAAACACGTGCTCGTTGATTTAACCGAGTAGTATTGTGGACACGAAGTGGGTGACGAAACTGAGGATATGGAATTAACGGTTAGTTTCGGATTCTTGACTGTGTCACTTGGGAGTGCTCCCATTTCTCGGTCATTGAGAACTTTCAACAATGCATCAATTCTAGTGGTCATCTCGCTTTGCTTTTGTTTGAAATCGGCTTCAAACTTAGATATGCGAGCTTCTTGAGATGCCATGAACTTTGACATCAATCCTTCAAGATTGTTGGTACTACCATAGTTGTTAGAAGGATTGTTGTTGAAAGTACGGTTGGATGGTGGACCGTTTGGTTGGTAACGATTAGGCGGATTGGAAGAATTGGGTTGATTTTGTTTCCACCTAAGGTTTGGGTGATTTTTCCATGAGGGGTTGTATGTATCACCGTATGTGTTTGGCTCGGGCTTGAAAGTGTACCACTTATCTCCCGCTTTGTCGGTACGCGTGGATGCGTAGTCCGCAAAAGCTGTTCCGGGGAGTTCCACACAATCACGAGTGTCATGGGGACCACTACATAATTCGCATGAAGAAGTGATTTTGTTCACTTGGCTTGAAGGCTTAGGAGCATCATAAGATTTCATGAGAAACTTGACTTGGTCCTCAAGTTCCATGATCCTACGGTCGGGAGTGCTAGAGTTGTTCGAAGGCAAAGATATTGCCTTGACCGTTTTGTTCAAGTCACGGGGATCGTTCCAACTTTCGTTGTCACAGAGAGCATGATCTTCTATGAGTTCCCATGATTGTTCCGCACTAAGATCACGTAGCTTACCACCGGCCGATTGGTCAATGGTTCGCCTCGTGGAGATGTCGATATGGTCATAGAAGATTTGGACTTGGAGCCAAAGATCTATGCCATGATGAGGGACTTTTTGGAGTAAGTCCTTGAAACGAGTCCATGCTTCATAAAGAGATTCATTTTGACGTTGTTGGAACATCAAGATGTCATTCCTAAGCTTAGTAGTTCTCCCCGGTGGGAAAAATTGAGCAAGGAAACGAGTGGTGAGATCATCCCATGTGGTGATGGATCCCGCGGGTAAACGCTCAAGCCATTGACTAGCTTGATCCCGTAGAGAGAATTGGAATAGGCGTAAACGGGTAGTCTCTCTAGTTTCAACACCTAAGTCTATGGAATCTACGATTTTGAGGAAGTCCTTAAGGTGTTGGTTTGGATCTTCGGAACGAAGTCCATGGAATGCACATCCGCTTTGCACCAACCGGATGGTGTCGGATCGCAAGGGGGTCACATTGGCTCTGGTGAGCTCAATGGTGTTTTGGTAGCCTTGGTGGCTAGGTCGGGAATACTCTCCTAAGGTTCGGGGCCTAAGGGGTTCTAATGGTGGGTTTTGTTGTGGTGGGATGACGGGTTCAAAGATGTTACCACCTTCCATGATGTCGGATGGTAAAGAGTTACGAACAAAGGCACAAAGAAATAAGATAGACTAAAGAAGACCTAAAAATAAAAAATAAAATCTTACTAGAAAGGAATCTAGCAAGTAGACCTAATAAAAAGAAATTCTAACCTAGACAATAACTATTCCCCAGGCTGCGGCGCCAAAAACTTGATGCGTGGGAATCGCAACAGGCTTTACCTCTCGAGGGATCTCGAGAAGCTTACAACCCCCACCAGGCAGTGTACCTGATCGTTGTAGTATAGTATAGTGACAAGTACCGGGGGATTGATCGTTCAGCTTAGGAATAGTGTCGCTAGGATTAGAAAGTCTAATTACTAGTTCTAAAGACGAGGGATGATTATTTTTGTGCTTTTATATTTTTTTAGAAAGCAATTAAAATCTCGGGGTTTTGGAAGAGTGGGCGGAATTAGTTGCTATTCAACTAACCCAAAACTAAGATGCAATCAAAATAAAATACAGAAAATGAAATTAAACTAATTTATACAAAGGTTGTGAGCAGTAATTGGAGAAAATTATGTTTACTTAGACTTCACTACTCCCTAGATATCTTTTACACGTTAATTACTTGTTATAATTGTATGGATGACGGATTGTATTCCTTAATACCATTCATGGGGTGGCATACACAACTCCCCAATTCTATGAGCTCTTATCTCCTCCTACACCATGACCCAGCACAACTATAGGGGTTGTAAACAGTGGCTCATGCATTAAATACAACCAATAAAGACCTAGTACGCCTCGGTTCATGTTTCTTAAGACGTTCAAGCATGTTACCATTTGGAGATCTGCCAGTTTTCTTAAGCCTAACATATAAAATCATTCATCCAAGACAAGAATAAACAAGTAATCAACACATAATCAATATCTAGGTTTCATTAGATCTAAGCAAACATAAAGAGATCTAGCCTAGCATAATGGAATTGAGACAAGAACAAGATATAGACAACCAACACATAGACATATTGATTGAATTAGAAGAACACTTATCTCAATTACAATGCAAGGTATCAAGGGTTTGGAACCCTTGAAAAACCTGTAAAGGTTGCACCAAATTCGTCTTTAGGGTTTCACCAAAACTTCTCTTTTTTTTTCAATGTGAAAAACTAGAAAACTATATATAGGAAAATATGGGTGGCGGCGTCAAGAGCAAGGGTGTGACGCCGTCATCTCGCCGCCAAATACTTCCTCGGACGGCCTTGATCTACTTATGACGGCCTATGTGACGCTGTCATCAACTACGGTATTTTATTCTTGGGGTTCTGACGCCATCAAGAAGAACTCTTGACGCCTTCAGGTACTATTCCCAGCATAGAAATTTGAGACTTTGCCGTTTTCTTCACTTTTATGCTCCAAAAACGTCCAAAATGGCTTTTTTTCCAGAATTCACTCTCCAAGTACCTAAAATTACAAAAGGAACGATTTAGGGCAATATTTGATCAAATAAAGTCGGATTCGGGCTTAAATGACCACCTAAAAACGGATCATTTTTCGCCTCATCAGAAGAATTAAATCAATTTAAGGCAAACGATGTTTGAGAATTAGTCCCAAATCCAAAGAATATGACCATCATAGGAACCAAATGGGTATATAGGAATAAGTTAGACGAGAATGGAATAGTTACTAGGAATAAAGCTAGGTTAGTTGCCCAAGGTTATAATCAACAAGAAGGAATTGATTATGACAAAACTTATGCCCCCGTAGCTAGACTAGAATTGATTAGGATATTACTTGCCTATGCCTGCGCCCTAGATTTTAAGTTATTCCAAATGGACGTGAAAAGTGCATTCCTTAACGGTTTTATCAATGAGGAGGTATATGTGGCACAACCTCCAGGATTCATTGACTTCGCAAAACCTGATTATGTTTATAAGTTAAAGAAAGCTTTGTATGGACTCAAACAAGCTCCCAAAGCTTGGTATGATTGATTAAAAGCTTTTCTTATTAAACATGATTATTCCATGGGAATGGTAGATAACACTCTTTTCACTAAAAGGAAAGATCCAAATCTCATCATTGTCCAAATATATGTTGATGACATTATATTTGGATCGACTTGTCAAGACATGTGTGATGAATTTGCCAAAATCATGCATGATGAGTTTGAGATGAGTATGATGGGTGAACCTAACTTCTTCCTAGGATTACAAATAAAACAATTAGAAGATGGAATATTTTTTAACCAATCTAAGTACATTAAGGAAATGCTTAAGAAATTTAGCCTAGAAGACTCAAAACCCATGAAAACTCCCATGTCTACGGAGGTAAAGCTCACAAAGGACAATGAAGGTGAGTCCGTAGATAACACCAAGTATAGAGGAATGATAGGTAGTTTACTATACTTGACGGCAAGTAGACCCGACATCATGTTTAGTGTCTGCCTTTGTGCCCGTTTTCAAGAGGATCCCAAAACCTCTCACCTAGAAGCGGTTAAGCATATCTTCCGATACGTTAAAGGCACTATACACTTAGGATTATGGTATCCTAAGTGATCCGGCATAGAAACCATCGTCTATGCGGATTCGGATCATGCGGGAGACTACGTAGATAGAAAGAGCACTAGCGGTATTTGCACGTTTATGGGATGTTGTCTAACGTCTTGGTTTTCGAAGAAGCAAACCGCTCTTGCTATTTCTACCACCGAAGCCGAATATGTAAGCGCCGGAAAGGCATGTCAACAAGCACTATGGATGAAACAAGCTCCCGTAGACTATGGCATCAGGTTAGAAAATGTCCCCATTATGTGTGATAACAAAGGTGCGATAGATTTAAGTAAAAATCCGGTGCAACACTCTAGGACTAAACACATAGAAATACGTCACCATTTTCTTAGGGATAATGTACAAAAAGGAAATATATCTATAGAAAAGGTTGCATCGGAAGACAACATTGCGGATATATTCACAAAACCCCTTAAGCGCGAATTATTCAACCACTTGCGTTTAGGATTAGGAATGATGGAACAAGTTGACTAAATTATATTGAATTAATACAAATCTATACTTGCATAAAATTTATTTTTCTTCCATTTCATCTTTTCTGAGTCTAGAAATCTATTTCGCACAAAACTAAAGATTGAGAAGATTTATTTTCTTTGCATAAACCTTTTTGTAAAACTCAATCAATTTTCTCTAAAAATAATTCTCACAATCTAGGAATCACATGAAGATCATTTTCCTTGCATTGTTGACTAATTCTAAAAACATTGTCTTTCAAAATCATGCATAAACTCTCACATAAATTGTCAAGGTATATAATCTAATATATGTCTTTGACATTCATGATCGAGCAAAAATTGAATCAAGGAGATCATTTGGATTGTTTCTTAGGATCGTTATTTCTTTTTGCATCTAGGAGTCGAAACAATCACAACTCCACATTTGCTTCATATAGACACTCACTAGGACAAATTCACTAATAATGGTGTCATCTTAATTCATCACTAGCTTTTCACTCTCTAATTGCCTTTGCCTTTAATCTAAGATAGGTGCCTTAGGAAGTTTAAGTGATCTTGCCCTTATTTGCCTCCCCTTGCTTATTATGTGTTGATTAATTGCTCTTTTGCCTATGTGTTATTGCATGCATGCTATAACTTGATTAGATTAGATTCTATATTGCCTAAGGGAATTGAACTTGCTTGAACTCTAATTCAAACACACAACCTTTCTGCAAATTTTCTGCCAAAAACCCAATTCTGGCAACCTGGAAATCACCAGATGGGCGGCCCCCTTAATTTTGTAAGGCCGCCCCCTTAATCATTAAGTGGACCGCCCCCTAATTAAGGGGACCAGCCATCTGATGGTCGGGTTTACAGAATCTTTTCTGCTTTTTAGCCCATTTCAACCTACATTTCCAAATTTTCACCAACACATTTTGTCCTAATCTCCCAAAAAAACTTTATCCATCCATAAATACACAAATCTTACACTATAAATACCCCCAATCCTCAAAACTCTTCACTCATCCCTTCATGGCTTCTCCAAACAAACCCAAACCAAAAGCCTCAAGGCTTGCAAAAATGACGGAAAAACCCTTTTGGCGAAGAAAAAGCCCTCGAAACAAATCCATTATAACACATGAAATTGGAAGTCATTCAACACCACCAACCACTTACTTCCCAAACTTTCCACCAAATCCACAAGGACATTCATTTGATCCTACTTACAAACCATACAACATTGGCCAAACATCTTCCTTCATGCCAAATCACTCACCTCATCCTCCAATCACTTGTAATGATCCATACAAGTTTGAGCAACCATCCCACTACAACTCCAACTACACAAACCCAATTCATCCATATCAACACAATGACTTTCTCCACATTACCACGGAAAAGCAAAAGTTCCGTGATGAAATATCACAAATCCATGATCTTCGTGATCTCAATGTCATGCATCTTGCACAATGCAACAAAGGGCAACCTCTATCATCACCCTACAACAATTGCCTTCATCACTCTCTCAACTTGGATCAAGTTACAAACCACACTCACTATTGCCCTTGTTGCATCTTTCTCCAAAAACAAATCCTTTACTTGAGTGAAGATATTTCCTGGATTGAATATCTACTCACGCGATCTCATCCCATTCCACCCCTAACACGATACAATATCGTAAGGGTCACCTC
Organism: Artemisia argyi; assembly: GCA_030686995.1. Taxonomy (NCBI): domain Eukaryota; kingdom Viridiplantae; phylum Streptophyta; class Magnoliopsida; order Asterales; family Asteraceae; genus Artemisia; species Artemisia argyi. Next base: position 173,026,448 of record CM060682.1, on the reverse strand, counting down.
TTTCGCTCCATACCCCACTCCATATCCTTCTCCATCTAACAACTAAGCCTTATGCTTATGTTATCCTTCAAGCAAATAAATCAATCAACCATGAGTTGCAAGCAAGTCAAAGTGTTCCTTCTAGGCAATATGGGACTATGTCTTTTATTTTGTTTTATTATTATTAATATGCCTTAAGCATATTAAATGTTGTAATGCTTTCTATGATGCTTGAATGAATCTATTTTTTTTTTTGCTTTGCATGTATATGTGCCTTGTTCTCTTCTAATATTTTGTGTAGCCAAGATTTCCATAGGTCATTCCCTTGGTGCTCTCAAATGAGGGGGAGTACACATCAAGGGGGAGCTTTAACCTTTTTGATTTTACAAAAAGGGGGAGAAGAGAATGTTAAACTCTAAATTATTGTCTAAAAATTATTTTTTAGGCCTAATGAGTTTAAGGTTTTGTAATCATCAAAAAGGGGGAGATTGTTGACATAAATAATGTCTTAAAACATTGTTAGCATAATTAACAATGTCTCTATGTTTTGATAATTACAAAGCATAAACTCATTAATCTAAAACTTATAACGTAAACAAGTTTTCAGTGCTTAATACTGGTCTTTGATTCCATATCACTTAAGGTATGAATAAACAAAGGGTTTATTACATTTCATGATCAAAGGAAATTTCTCTAATCACTAGATTTTTTATAAAATGCATTAAACATCTTATATCTTTTACAAAATTATTTTTGGAATTAAAAGAATATGTTTAATTCATTATAAATATTTGATTTCAAATTTCCAACCAAAAATGGCAAATTCTATCCAGAAAAATATTCCCCACTAAAAGACAAGAAAAACCAACGTTCTGAAAGGGCGGCCCCCTTAATTCCTTAGGCGGTCCTCTTAATCATTAAGGGGACCGGCCACTAATTAAGGGGACCTGCCACGCTCCAGAACAGTATTTTCCCCCCCCTATAAATACTGGTTCATCCCTCAGAATTTTCTCACCTTTTGTACTTCTAAACTTTCTGATCTAGATCTAGATCCATATCTCTATCCTCTTATCCTTTGATAATAAGTGTATAATTCTTTGTTTCAAAGTGATCCAAACTTCATCCTCTCAAGTGCAAGAGAAGAACACTTCTATCCCCCAAGACAAGAAGTATTACAACTTTTTGTGATCTCCACATCCAAGTTGTTGGTGCATCATCAAAGATCATTTACATTATTCTTTGTGAAGATTGTTGTGAATATTTGATTGTAGATAGTTGTGCTAGATATAGATTGTGTGATTAGTTAGTAGCTTGGTGTGAAGAAGAAAAGTTAGGAACTAGATTGGTGTGAAGAAGATAGGTGTGGAGTAGTTAGTTGTGAATTAGATTGATTTGAAGAAGTTGTGTAGAAGTTGTGACTTAGGTGTGACGAAGTTGTGGTGTGAAAATTGGTGTGTACGGTTTTCTCCGCCATAAGGGAGCTTGTTGATATAGTGAAGAAAACTCTCGAGTTAAGTGCTCGGGGAGTGGAGTAGGGCAAAGAAGGTGTCCTTGTAGCCGAACCACTATAAATCTCTTGTCTCGCGGTTCGATCTTTCCATCTCTTACTTATTTCATTACTTATCATTGTTATATATTGTGTATTGTTAATTGTTTATATTGTACAAGACTTGAGATCACGTATTATCGAATCTAAGTTTTTAAAAGCTAAGAAAACACTAAAACTATCTTTTATAATGAATTAAAAAGACGTAAAACTATTCAACCCCCTTCTAGTTTTCCACAAAGGCTAGAATAGTCATTCAAGGTTTTAAGCAAACGTCAGGGATAGACTGTTTTGATACTTATGCTCCAGTGGCACGTATCAGTACCATAAGATTGCTAATTGCTTTGGCATCAATTCACAATCTGATTATTCATCAGATAGATGTGAAGATAGCTTTCTTGAATGGTGACTTAGATGACAAGGTGTGTAAACTGATGAAGTCTCTTTATGGACTAAAACAGGCACCTAAGCAATGGCATCAAAAGTTTGATGAAGTGGTTTTGTCTAACGGTTATTTACTTAACCAGGCTGACAAATGTGTATATAGCAAATTTGATGAATCTGGTAAAGGAGTCATTATTTGTTTATATGTTGATGACATGTTGATCTTTGGCACTGACCATAATCAAGTTAACCTTACAAAGACATTTTTGTCATCAAAGTCCTCCATGAAGGATATGGGGGAGGCTGACGTTATCCTTGGCATTAGGATTAAACATGAAGGTAACAAAATTCTAAGTCTCATTACATTGAGAAAGTGTTGAAGAAATTTAATTACTTTGAGTGTACTCCAGTGAGTACTCCTATGGATACAAGTGACAAGCTAATGCCTAATACTAGCAAAGTTGTATCTTAACTTGAGTATTCTAGGGTGATTGGCTGCTTGATGTATGACATGACTTGTACAAGACCTGATATTGCTTTTGCAGTAGGTAAACTGAGCAAGTATACTAGTAATCCTAGTGCTCATCACTGGCAAGCAATTCAGAGGATTTTTAAGTATTTGAAGAGAACTATGGATTATAGTCTCTCATATACTGGTTATCCTTCAGTATTAGAAGGATATACTGATGCAAGTTGGATCAGTAACATTGAAGACAATTCGTCTACTAGTGGCCGGGTATTCCTACTTGGTGGAGGTGCAATTTCTTGGGCATCCAAGAAACAAACTTGCATTACTAGTTCAACCATGGAATCGGAATTTGTGGCTTTAGCAGCGCTGGCAAAGAAGCTGAATGGTTGAAAAACTTGCTTCTTGAGATTCAATTGTGGCCTAAACCTATAGCACCTATTTCTATCCGTTGTGATAGTGCCGCTACATTGGCAAAGGCTTATAGCCAGATGTACAATGGGAAGTCTAGACACTTAGGTGTCAGGCATAACATGATTCGTGAGCTTATCATGAATGGGGTGGTATCTATAGAGTTTGTTAAATCTCAACAAAACTTAGCTGATCACTTGACGAAGGGTTTGGCTAGAGACTTGGTTTTGAAGTCTGCTACAAGGATGGGTTTGAAGTCCAACTTAGTCACTGAATGCTAAGACACCCAACTCCCTCCTTAGGAAACTTGGGAGCTAAGTTCAATGTGGAAAGCTGAACATTTAGTGGACTGGAGCACATGTTTTATTGTCATCCCAAAGTTGTGCTCAGAACCTGCTGAGAAAGGAGGATGAAGTCTTTACTTCTCAATGGTTATTTTTCTTTGAAAAAATGCTAGGCAGGAGCATGAATAAAGAGGAACTACCTATGTAAATTTTGAAGTTTTGCCACTTCAGGAAGCTTTGGACTTTTAGCTTTTACAACATTTATGAATTGGATATGGACACATGGTTTATATTGTGTCAGGTTTATTTAAGTGTTTGAAAATGTATGTGTATTTTATCTTCAGGTATTCAAATGGGTTGATGGGTTCAATTCTTAGAACACCCTGATTCTCGAATATTTGAACATGTAATGTACTAAGATGAGAATTCAATCTTCAAGATATTTTCATTTATGCATATGTTTTGTTTTGTGTTTATTTTTCATGTAAAGGAAGTGAACTAAATTTGGGGAGGATTGTTAGAAAATTTAGTGCACTTGAGGGATTAATTCACACCTGGTAATGGGTTTGGAAGTACGGAGTGTACACCCATTTGGTCACTGAATCCCCTGACTCAATAATGGTTATGTATTAATTCTGCTGATAGCATAAATCTGTTTCTGCTGATAGCATAAATCTGTTTCTGCCGATAGCATGAATTTGTTATTGCTGATAGTGTGATTCTACTGACAGTGGATTCTGCTGCTAGTTTCCACTGCTAGTGTTATTATTACCACTGATAGTGTTAACATTACCATTGCTAGTGTTATTGTTTTCACAGATAACCACTTATTCCTACTATTATGGAAATTATTATAGTATAATTAATGGGCTGTTAATTATACATAATTCCATGAGCTAGGGTTTGAGTATTCTCTATTATAAATAGAGGTCATAATACGTCTTCATGGATATACAATACAACACAACCCTAAACACTTGAATATGTTTCTGTTCTTGATTTGTGCCTAAAGCAAGAACAACACTTGGTCTTATCCCATAGAGATATTTGTGTAACCCAAGCATAGGGTCGAATAGTTTCTATTGGAAAGTGATAACACGATTTCAAGTAAATATCTGGTACTCATTGATTATCTTTACCCTGTTCTAGGAACACTCAAACACATAATAACCAACAAAATCATAGCTCAACTGCAACTGATGAAGTAACGAGTAACAAGTTATTTCTCCATTAGCAGGATTTTGGACATCCACATCTGCCATTGGTATCACCCCAACCTGTTATGAATCAAAAGTTAGCAATCAAAAAATATACTACTTATTTTAACTTTGCATATGTTGTGATGTTATACGTTACAATAGCAAATGACGTCTCGTGTTTGTTTGCTTAGATTTTTTTTACTAGTGTTGGCGCATCGATATACTTAGGGCTTACGTATATGCTGTGATGATAATAGCAAATGATCGTGTTTGTTTGGTTAGATTCTTTGTACTAGTATTGACGTATTGATGTACATAAGGCTTAAGTATATGCTGTGATGTTATACGTTACAATAGCAAATGACGTCTCGTGTTTGTTTGCTTAGATTCTTTGTACTAGTATTGACGTATCGGTATACTTAGGGATTACGTATATGTTGAGATGTTATACGTTAACTATCTATAGCATGATGACATGCCATAGATGGTTTAACGTGTGAAAGGCGTTGTTATATACGGTAGGTACGATATTTTAAGAAAAATAACCCAAAGCACATACACTTCAATTTTATGCCATAGATCTTTATTTATTTTTTCCTTAATAGATGTTCATTTCTTACATGCCACACATCATATTACGAGTCATTATGAGTTGTCTTACGTTAAACACAGTCACATTGTTTTTGTGTTACTCGTTAAGCATAAAACATGAGGACATCTGCACATTTACCCTGATTATTTTGGGTTAACTTATAGGGAATGTAAGCAACAAAGCTTCTTACGGTTTTGTAGTTATACGAATCACATTTTTTTGTAGCGACAGAAATCCTGGCACTTTTTTACTCGACTTTCCATAATACTGCGCCACCCTCTCTCTCATGCATGCCTCGCACCCTCTACCACCACCTTTTGTGTATATAAGAAACTGCCAATTAACAAAGATTCACATCAAACTCTTTCTATCTAGCACTCTTGAAAATGGACCCTAACAATCAGATAAAATGCCCCGTTTGTTGCCTAATCTGTCTAAGTTATGGCAAGTTTATGGACCATATGCCGCAACACGTGGATGGTTCATGGAACAGTTGGAACCTCGACATGAGTGTTGCATTGGTTCAAGCAAGGCCGCCAGGAACCTCACCACCCCACACGATGGATTTGTATCCTGACTCATTGCAGCTCACACTTGCTCCACCAAGTGAGTCACCAAATGATTCCAGGACCTTGTCGACTATACCCGCTAGCCATCTCGAACATAATGCAAATCAGAAAGAAATAGCTTTCACAGCTCTTTGTTTGGGTTAAATGATCACTGGTGTTTGGATCATTAAGTTATCGTCTTTTTATGAGTTGTTTTGTTTAAAACTTATGGTATGCATGTCTATTAGACGTTGTTTTCCTAATTAAGTCGTGTATCTTTGAATTTCATCTTGCAAATGTGTTTTAGTTATCTTATGTTTCATCCTTGCGGATATATGGTTCTCGGGGGGTAGGGGTTGGCAACCAGTTTAAACATTTTCAACCAATAACATGTTAACAACACATTTTATACCACAACATACCCCAACATACTTTTTTAGTGACAACTTTGGTACTCAAACATTAATAAAAAAAAAATAAACAAACATATATAAAAAATAAACAAACAAATGTTATCCACTTCCAACCAAACAAACAAATGTTATCCACTCACCGATGGATCTTATCAAACATATATAAAAAATAAACAAACAAATGTATTGGTTTGTTATCATCCCAACCGACCTTAACATTCGATGAACAGCCTTGAAACCACATTCACGACATTTTACGAGGGTTGGTTTAACCGCCACCATGACCTCCAACAACAATTAACAACCGACAATGAAAGACAGTTTAGGAAGCTAGTGGAACAAGCCTCCCAACATTACCATGAATACTATCAAGAGAAGTTAACCTTAATAGAAGGTGACGCCATGGCCATGGTGCAAGAGAGCTTGGCATTTGCGAAAACATTAACTCCCAACGTCTATATTTTACTTGATATTCTCCACACCGATTCGGTGAGATCTCCCGTTTGAAGCACCGATCGGGTCTTGCCGAGACACTGGCAATGCACCTTGCCGATCGGCAAGGCTTGCCGAGCTTGTTTTGCCGAAAGGATGCCACCCCCTCATGAATAAATGTGTTTATCGCTTTTGTACTTCAAGATTGATCTATTAGATTATATAATTTCCTTTGTTTCTTTATTTCTTCATTTTGTGTTTCTTAAGAGATTTATGATTACATATAAATTGTACCACAAATATATATGCAGGTCAGCACTCAGCAGGGAATGTAATAACTCTTTCGTTCTTAGCTACCATAGGCCGTCTCCGACTATTGTATACGAATTACTATTTTTTCAATATTTGAAAAACGGATGATCAAAACTTATCTCCAACCATCCTTCATATTTGAAGAAAACTTTGAAGCATAATTGTTAAGATCTCGCTCTTAATTATATGATCTAATGATTTTACGATACTACAAAGCAAAAATGATACGGATCTTACGTAGGATCTTAACAAGCTTAAGATCTTATACACAATCTTTACCCTAGGATCTTAAAATCTAATCCGGTCCGATCTTACTTTTTCTCAAACCGCAAACTAAAAAAAAAAAAAAAAAAAAAAAAAAAAAAAAGTTATGGATTATGTTTTACAGAATTTAAAAGTAACATGTTAATGTTCTTAAATATTTTATATTCATAATTTAAGATAATATTTTCATGAAACATTGATATAATTTTAGGTTTATGTTATATAATAATTTGTAAATTTTAATAAAATTACGAAAACTATTAAGAAAATGACATTATAGAAGGATTTTTAGGATCCTCCTCTGATCTTACGAATTCGATTTTCTAAAACGAAAACGATCTTGCGTAATATCCTGATATTGAAAACCTTGCTTTGAAGTATTGCTCATAATCCTTCGTATTTAGAGGACCACTATTCATCATCCAAACAAATTATTATCCACTTTTTTGATATCTTTTGATTTATTGGACCATTAGTTGATTTTTATAAATATTCTTGAAGTTGAACTTTGGAAGCATGTTTGGAGATTAATTATTTTTGAGGATGAATGCACCTAAAAGATGCGTTTTTATCTTTCAAACTTAATTATTTATGGATGACAATAGGACATTGTTTTAATTGACAAATGAGAAATAACACTAATCTAACGTCTTCAAGTTCACACACACAAACATATGCATGCATGCATGCATACATACATACATACATACATCCATATATATATATATATATATATATATATATATATATATATATATATATATATATATATATATATATATATATATATATATATATATATATATATATATATATATATATATATAGTTTTGTGTACCGTGTCTTGTATAGTCAAGATAAGTTAGTTTTATTTTGTGCGAATATTTACAATCTTTATTTTGTTGGTAAAACCAATAACTACAAGGAAACTAAAGCATAAATATAGCCAACCAAGCTAAACTTTTGTATGAAATACCAAAGATAAATAGAACAAAAATGTTTTTTTATACAAAATTAATGTTGGTGAGCTTAATTTTTCCATTTAATTTAAATGCAAAAGCACCTCTTTTTAATAAGACTACTTGTCTAGTTATATACCTCATGCACATATGGAGCTTTAACATAAATTTTACTTAATGTGTTTTGACATAAGTCACAATATAATTTAACTTTATACATAATCATTAATAATATAAACTAAATTACACTGTCCCTGTGGGTTATACCCGAATCTAGTACATTCACTGATTTTCTCCAGCATGAAACGTACTTTGAAGCCTTGTACATCATTCGTTCTTATCTATAATGTTTATTAAAAACTTTCTTTAAAACCCTTATGTGCAAAGTACATGAGGGTACAATGGTCTTTTTATCATATTTCTTTCGTGTTTATTTACAATCCTCTCTACAATGGTCTTTTTATCATGTTTCTTTTTTGTTTGTTTTCAAAGAAAATAAATAAAAAGAATGAAATATGATAAAACGACCAATATACCCTCATGTGCCTTACACATGAGAGGTTTTAATAGAAGTTATAACATATATTACAAGATAAAGACGAATGATGTTACAAGATTTCAAAATAAGGACGGTTCATGAAAAAATAAATAAATAAATAAATAAGACTCTACTAGTGATTTGGGTAGGGCTAAGCAAAGTGGACTGGATTCGTTTTGGTTTTCGGTTCTATATACTTATGGTTTTCGTTTTTGATTCGGTACGGTTTGAGCCAAAACAGAGAAAAGCATACCTAAACTATATAAACCAAACCAAACTGACACAAAACCGAACCAAACCGAGTCACCTCGATTCGGTTCTCAGTTCATGCTTTTCACAAAATTGACTTTCGGTGCTGTCTTTGAAGGATAATATCTAATGAACCGGCAGTCGAGTTTCGAGTCTACTTTCTGAAGCAATTGTTTCGGTGTTCTGAGTCCAAGTCTAAGTGGGTCAAATTTGCAATTTGCAGCAGATTGTCTAGAAAGACATCATGTAGCGTAGAAAATGGGTCAGGTTTAGAGATTCATATTAAATCAACTGTAAGTCATTAGAGGTCGTGCCACCCGTCCTTTTAAAGTTAATTGAGTCTAGTTTTATTTAAAAAATGGTCTTAAGGGCTAGTTAGTAACAGATTGTTGTTAGTTCGTTAAAGAATAATAGGATGTCAGTTTTGGGTCATGGCATTTTCGCGAAAACTTTTAAATTTTTGGTCAAAGTAGGAAAGGGGCGTTTTGTGTATAACCACTTGGTTATATTTAAGACTAGAAGTTTGTAAACTTCAAGTTGGTCGAAAAGACAGTATTCACCCCTCTACAGTTCTACGCAACTCTTTTTTCAATAAACTCGATTCATGGTAGTTTCACAAGTTTATCAACAACCGAACCAAAGTTTCTTGTTTAAACCAAACGACTTAAGAAATGGTTAATACAAAAGGTAGTCGATCATAGACAAAAAAGACTACAACTAGTTGAGTAACAATGACCCTTTCGACCTATGACACTTTCACCAGCTAATCAAGTTTGATAAACAATTGTCACATGAAACTTAAGCACAATTGGTTCATAGTACTGGCTTGAAATTGATAAAAAAAAAATGTCATAATTTAGCAAACATCATACCACAAACATCATCCAAAACAGCGTATAAAGAAAGTAGCTACTCATGGCAAACAAAGTCATAATCTTAGAATTACTCAAACTTGAAAACATGATTAAAGGTACCAGAAAAATGTGTAGTAGTCATTATAAATGTTGTGGGAAATAATGTCACAACTTAGGATGATGATATCTTGGCGTTGGATCCTTGGAATTATGCTTCCTTATCTTTTAATGCTATTGGAATTTTCTGTGTTTGCAATGAATGGTGTAGTAGTAGTTGTTGTGAGAGATATTCTCTTAAGATATGATGATAAAATATGCCAACCATGGATCTTATTTATATGTGAGCACCCCCTTGGCAACCAAGCAAATTTCTTGGGCACCAAGGGCTCATAACGACTCAAATACTGTTAGCAAGGAGTAATGGCCGAACTTGTGCACCAGGGGTACTTAAAATTTCATTAATTTTTTACTTGGGCACCACTGCAATGAAACGGCCGGCGGTTGTTTGCTTTGGCCACCGGTTGAAATTCTGGCCGTCAGCTAAATGGCATGGCCGACGGCAAAATAGGCTGTTCGACCAAAATTGGTCAAAACCAAAACTGTAGATGTGTCTCTTCTCTTCCAATGGCCTTTCGATTCAGTGTAATCAGAGTCCGAATGATTAAGTTACAACTAAAACAGTGGAGGTATGCCGGGAACCACGAGGCTTTGAATAATTCTTCGATTTAACATCTTTTCTTCACTTTTTCCTCGATTACCGTCATGTGAGCTTCAATGAACCTAAAAAAGCAAATAGACTTCATTAAGTATCGTAAGTTCACTTAAATAACCAAAATATATGTACAAAAATCATGATAACGCGTCTGAAAACATGTTACAACTAAGCATTATCAGAGTTTGACCAAATTGTTTTAATTTTGACTTTTTATAGACCAATGTGATAGCTTAATTTATCCTTTGTGGCATATTTGAGCTCTCTTATTAATGTAATTTCATTTGATCAACATATCTTTTTCATTTTTTAAATTATATAAAAGATTAAGTTGCCCACAAAATGATAACTAAATAAAAGGGTAAATCGCAAAAAAATGACCCTATCCTGATTTTTTACCCAATGCCATTTTTATTTATTTATTTTGCAAATTATTTTATAATTGTTTACTTTTTGTAATAGGTTATTTCTCTTGCTATAACATTGGTTATTTTTTTTCATTGGTTAAAGTAAAGCCTTGCGAAATTACTAATTTACCCTCGTGATCTTACTCACTCTTATTTTCTTTTAAATTTACACCAACACGACCCTCTACCACCACATAACTAGCGCCACCACCCTCCACCAACACCCTTCACCACCACACAACCACTCCCTAGCCACCTGTGTGGCTATCTCGATGTATGCCCGTGCAAAAATCTCTTCAAGCTCACCTTGCCTCTTGAAGGCAATCTCCTCCATTCTGCTAGCAAAAAGCTTACATATCTAGCCTTTCAACTTCCACCTTAGCCTAGTAACCTAAAAAGGTAACGTTTTATGAATTAGTAACCCTGTTATGTTACTAGGCACATCACTATTTCTAATAATAAAAAGAGGCATTGATAGTATTTCCATGATAGGGCGTTCATATTTTCATACAGTCAAATAGTAATCCATTTGGTCATATCATATTCCTTATTGTATTCTTAAGTACAACTAAACTAGAAATTATGGGTTGTAAAATTTTTATACCTGTTTAATCAAATCTAGAGCAAGAGCCCGAGGGACGGTTACTTCAACCACTGCAACAGATTCATTATAGGTAACATGACCAAACAAGCTACGTTCTTTTTCAGACGTATCCGTCAAATTCCAAAGATCAATTAGCTGAGTTGCCAACTCTCGAAGCTGGAGAAACGAAAGTGAAACATGCTCAAAATATACGATTAAGATGCTACAACAGAGATCATGTACCTTAAATTAAAAAGGGCAAATAATAAAAAAAAGGTAATATACTTGCCACAATTTCATCGAATGGGTAGTGAACTATTTTTTTTTTTTTTTTTGAGGGTAATTTTCTTTCAAAATCATCATCTTTAGGGTATTTTGTAAAAATTTTGGATAATTTTGCCCCTCATAGCTAATACAAATTTTTTTTTTCCAAAGGGCAAAATTGTCCAAAAATTTTGCAAAATACCCTAAAGATGATGAATTTGAAAGAAAATTACCCTCAAAATGAAAAAAAATACGGAGTAGTTCACTACCTATTCGATGAATTTTTGACAAGTATATTACCTTTTAATATCATTTGCCCAATTAAAAACTAATATAGATACTAGTTTTTTTGGGGGGTAAAATACTATAGATACTAGCTTGAGTAAGCTAGATTGAAGATGAAATTTCATTAAATAGCTAATTATGGATTATTGAAAATGTCCATTAAAGTAAAAAATTGTCTTTTACAAAGCAGATGCATTCTCGTGTTTGCAGAAATATTCAGGATACAATCTGAACTAAACACTTCTAATGAGCATTACTAAAATAACACGGGACAAAATGATGTATCTTCTTCAACCGTTGCTTCTTATCTTCATTTAATGCTAAGACGGTGTTAGCAAGCCTAGCTAGTGTGTCATTGCTAATGCTTTTAGACTGTACGCCCGTCGCATCATTGAAACTTGGATGAACCTCTGTCACAGTAGTGTAAAAGACGAGCCCAAGAACAGCACAAAGGTCATGTACCGTGGTCATGATTTAAAAAAAATGAAAGTCACAAGTGAATTACGTACGATTTCGACAGACGATTTCTCCCCAAGAGATGCAAGAAGAGTTGAGAGTTCGAGTTTAGAATATGCCAATGCCTGAATAAGGCGTGCCCTTGACTTTGCAGCTTGGTCAACTTTCCTCTTGTTACGTCTAAGCACTCCTACACTAACTGGAGAAGCATCTTATCCCTCTCCTCGTCGGTTTCACCTACCTCGTCCCAAATTTTCTGCATCCATATGAAATAGTTACTCAATGTTAGTTTGGATCCCAGAAAATGTTCAACTTCTATAAACATTATCAACCACTTAAATAGTTTATTGGGCTAATGACTTGAAAATGTATCCGACTTGTCATTTCTTGTTGTTCTATGTAGCCCTTTTTTCTGATTAAAACACAAACCTTTTGAATTTCGTCTATTGTGTGTATTTTCTGACCATTTTAACCTTACTTTTTTCAAATTTCGAAGGGTAAAATGGTCCATTTTCATGAACAAACGGTCACAAAATACACACAATAGACGAAATTAAAAAGTTTTGTGTTTTAATGAGCCACATGTTGTTTCTCCATTAACAGGATTTTGGACATCCACCTCTGCCATTTGGTATCACCCCAACCTGTTATGATTCAACAGTTAGCAATCAAAAAATATACTACTTATTATAACTTTGTATTTTTAAGGCAAGCATTAAAATGAGTCGTTACAAAGTTATGGTGCCATCAGCGTTGAGCTTATAGTAGCGACAGTCGTATGAGTGAAGATTTAGTGGTAACCTTGGATATTGACATGACTAAGATTTCTGTATGCATCTTATCTATAATGACGATCTTAGATTTGGACCAGTTTGTTCACAACAATATCAAATGACGAATCGTGTTTGTTTTCTTAGATTCTTTGTACTAGTATTGACGTATCGATATACTTAGGGCTTACGTATATCTTGTGATGTTATACGTTACAATAGCAAATGATGTCTCATGTTTGTTTACTTAGATTCTTTGTACTGGTATTGACGTATCGATATACCTAGGGCTTATGTATATGTTGTGATGTTATACGTTACAATAGTAAATGACGTCTCGTGTTTGTTTGCTAAGATTTTTTGTACTAGCATTGACGCATCGATATACTTAGGGCTTACGTATATGTTGTGACGTTATATGTTACAATAGCAAATCATGTCTCGTGTTTGTTTGGTTATATTCTTTGTACTAGTTTTGACGTATTGATATACTTAATTAGGGCTTACGTATATGCTGTGATCGATGTTATACGTTACAAATGTTATACTTTACAATAGCAAATGACGTCTCGTGTTTCTTTGCTTAGATTCTTTGTACTATTATCGACGTATCGATATGCTTAGGGCTTTCGTATATGTTGTGATGTTACACGTTAACTATCTATAGCATGACTGTTGGATTGTGGACATATTTTTAAACGCATGTCCAGTTTCTAACTCGAGCCTATTGGGGGCACATACGTATACATTTAAAGAACACTTTATTTAATATAATTAATATACCAGATGTGTTAATTATATTAAATAATAATACACGAAATATTTATATGGTTGAACAAAGAAAAAAGAGGGGGTTGAGTGTCGGGCTTTGGAACTTGAGGAGGTGTTGGACTCAAACTTGGAGAGCAAGTTTGGAGCCTATATAAACCCCTCAATAGCTCCTAAATTAAGATACGACATATATGCAAAATACAAACCCGAAAATATCTTGATCCTCCTTGTGATATAACCAATCGGTGGCTTATATAGAATCATATTTATGATTGCATGTGCATGAAAATTCTAGGTTCATGCATTCTACATGCATAACATACGTATGTAGTGTTAAGGATAAGTGATGAGATAAGTTGTGGTCATACTTATCCTATAGTTAGTTCCGATATATCTGTAAATAATGTATATCTTATAATTTGAAATTGTAACCTCATGGCTATAAATAAGAGCCATTGTACGTGAATACAATCAATTCATTCTCCATAAACTTTGTGCCATTATATGGTATCAGAGCAACATAGCTCCAACGAGCACGATCCTTTTTATTCCATCTCATTTTTTAACCTTCATTCCCTTCATCCTATAGTTCATCCATGGCAGAAAACTCTATTATCCAATTAAATGCACCAACACACTTCCCCATCAAACTCACTGCCACAAATTTTCCCGTTTGGAGGAAACAAATCCAATCCACCCTAATTGGTTTGGATCTTATAAAATACATTGATGGATCTCTGACTCCGCCTCCTCAATTTCTTGATACTGAAAACAAGAGGCCCAATCCTGCTTATTCGATCTGGTACAGGCAAGACCAGACACTCGTAAGTGCCATCCTCGGAAGTTGTTCCGACACTATTCAACCTATCATCTCATCGGCTGACACTTCACATGAAGCCTGGAAACGTCTCAACGATAGTTATGCCAGTTCTTCACGTTCCAGGGTTATATCTCTTAAGTCAAAGTTAACAAAAAATCCAAAAGGCACTAGATCAGTAGCTGAGTTTCTACACGAGATGCGTTCCATTGCAGATGAGTTGGCCCTTGCTCAAAGCCCAATTCAAGATGAAGATTTGATTGTTCATATCCTTAGTCAGTTGGGAGATGAATTTAACAACGTTGTTGTAGCAATCAAGATTCGGGAGCCTCCTATTTCATACCCGGAATTGTTTGATAAGCTCACTGACTTCGAGCGGATGCTAAAGGATAATGAGTCTTCACTATCTCCAATAATTGCTACAGCTAATTATACTCAAAAACAAAATGCCAAGTTTAGACAACAATCATCACAGAAACCTTTTCAAGGTAATCAAAGTTCTAACCAGGGAAATTCTTCCCATTTTCGAAGACCTCGTGGTGGCTATAATGGAAACAACAACCGTTCTCAGTGGCAACATCAAAATGGTAATCGGGGTTACCGTCAAGATTCTTACTGTGGCTTTTGCGAGATCAATGGACATGAAACGCAAGAATGTCGCAAACTTGCTCGGTTTCTCCGCGAAAATAACATCACCATCACTGGTCCAACTCATTATAATGCAAAGTCAAGTCCGGTAGCTAATGTTACCACTTCAAGAACACCCGTGGCTCAACAACCTTGGTTATTTGATAGTGGTGCATCTCATCACGTAACATCTGATCCATCAACATTGCAATCATATTCTGACTATGGGGGTCCAGACGAGATCTTCTTGGGTGATGGTAAAAGCCTTTCCATATCACACACTGGTCACACCACTTTAACTACATCACATCGTTCTCTATATTTGCCTGATGTTTTGTGTGTTCCCAACTTACGTAGAAACTTAATTTCTGTTGCAAAACTATGCAAATCTAACCATGTTTCTGTTGAATTTTTTCCCTCTCATTTTCTTGTGAAGGATCTTCGCACGGGGGCGCCTCTAATGCGGGGAGAGAACGACAATGATGTTTATTGTGCAGCCTTACCATATCTTCCTCAAGTCAATGTCACGATTAAAGCTTCTCTACTTGATTGGCATCACAAGCTTGGTCACCCCTCCAATAAAGTTCTTCAATCTGTTGTCAAGTGTTTAGGTCTGGACTCAAGTTCCAAGTCTAGTTTTGATTTTCATTGTGATTCATGTTCGATTAATAAAAGTCATAAATTACCTTTTTATCAGAATACTCTTGTGAGTACAAAACCATTGCAACTTGTGTACACTGATGTTTGGGGTCCTACTCAAAAATCGATCGACGACTTTCAATACTATGTCATTTTTGTTGACTTTTATACTAAGTACATTTGGCTATATCCGATGAAAAAGAAATCAGATGTCTATGTTCTCTTCCCTCAGTTCAAAAATCTAGTGGAAAAGTATTTTCAAACTCCACTTATATCTATTTTTTCAGACAATGGAGGAGAATATCAAAAACTAATTCCAATTTTCCAATCTTGTGGCATTTCTCATTTTACAACACCCCCACACACACCAGAACACAATGGCACCGCAGAAAGGCGTCATCGTCATGTTGTGGAAACCGGTCTCACCTTACTCCATTTTTCCGGCCTTTCAATGAACTATTGGTCTCATGCATTTCAGACGGCCGTCTATCTAATCAATCGACTTCCTACACCTGTACTAAACTCACAAACACCATTTCAGATGCTTCATCACAGTTCTCCAAACTATAGTAAACTTAAACCATTTGGTTGTTTGTGCTATCCCTGGCTTCGTCCATACTCGACATCCAAAGTCCAACCAAAATCCACACATTGTATTTTTCTTGGGTATTCTACCTCAAAGTCAGCGTACAAGTGTCTAGACCCAACCACAAATCGTCTTTACTATTCACGTCATGTCAAGTTTGAAGAGAATATATTTCCTCTTCGGTTGCACAATAAAGATCACAAGTTCACTTCCCTTGTTAGAGACATGTCTTATCCAAGACCTTCACAAGAATCAGATAGAGATCAAGTTCATAATGAAACTTATAATTCACAGCCTACTTCATCTGCATCCTCCAGTTCCATTCCCGTTAACATAATTCAATCAGACCCCATCCCTACAGAACCAATTACACTCGCTTTTCAACCCCATCAACCTTCTCATCTCCAACAAGATTCTCCACCAACTAGAATAGAACCTACCTCACCTACTTCCCCTTCAGAAGACACTTCCCAAACACCCTTGACATCTAGACCATCCAATCATGTTTCACCTCCACACTCAATTACAAACAGTGCCCATGACTACTCTTCTTCACAGATTCCTACCTCATCATCTAACCATTCCACCCACGTTCACCCATCCCGTGCTCGAAAACGTAACCCAAAATATTACAACGAGAAATTTGTTAACATTACTACAGCTCATCCGTTGCCCACTACCCTTGAACCATCTACTGTTACCCAAGCTTTGAAAGATCCCCTATGGAGGAAAGCTATGGATGATGAATTTAATGCACTTTTACATAATGGTACGTGGGAGCTTATTCCGAAATCGACACATGTTCCAATTGGTTGCAAATGGGTTTTTCGCATTAAGCGAAAACCTGATGGCTCAATAGATAAATATAAGGCTCGCCTTGTGGCGAAGGGGTTTCTTCAACAAGCTGGTAAAGATTACTTTGAAACATTTAGTCCAGTTACTAAGCCTGCAACTATACGTATTGTTCTATCCCTTGCATTGTCGCAAAATTGGCCTTTACGACAATTGGATGTCAATAATGCGTTTCTTCATGGCACATTATATGAGGATGTCTACATGATACAACCTCCTGGATATATTAACCAACAGTATCCCAATCATATTTGTAAGCTTCGAAAGGCATTATATGGACTCAAGCAAGCACCTCGCGCTTGGTACATGGAATTGAAACAATTTTTACTTGATTTTGGGTTTCGGAAGTCTTTTGCTGATGCTTCTTTGTTTGTCTATAATCATCATGGCATCATGATTTACTTTATGGTGTATGTTGATGATATTGTTCTCACCGGTAACAATAACGACTTTTTGGATCATTTTGTTGATAAGTTAGCAAGTCGTTTTTCCATTAAAGATTTGGGTACTCTGCATCATTTTCTGGGCGTTGAAGTTATCTCTACTTCACAAGGACTTTTTCTGTCCCAGCATCGTCATATTAATGATCTACTTACCCAATTTCACATGGATGGTGCGAAAGAAGTTGTCACACCTCTAAATTCGGTTGACAAGCTCTCTCTAGTTGACGGTTCACCACCAGTTGATCCGACCACTTATCGTCGACTAGTTGGTTCTCTCCAATATCTAGCAATCACTCGCCCAGATGTTTCATTTGCTGTCAATAAGTTGTCCCAGTTTATGCATGCTCCGACTCAACTGCATTTTCAATCTCTAATGCGAGTACTCCGTTACTTAAAAGGTACAATTCATTATGGCTTGTTTCTTAAAAGAGGTTCTCCACTTACTCTCACAGCTTTTTCGGATTCTGACTGGGGTGGTATCAATGATGGTGGTCGTTCGACTACCGCATATATTTTATATCTTGGTTCAAATATTATTTCATGGCGGTCTGCTCGACAAAAGTCTGTTTCACGATCGTCTACTGAGGCGGAATACAAAGCATTGGCAAATGCTGCTGCTGAGATCTCATGGGTCAAACATTTATTACATGAACTAGGCATCAATCTACTTCAGCCTCCTCAGTTGTTTTGTGACAATACCGGTGCCACGTATGTATGTGCAAATCCAGTTTATCATTCTCGCATGAAACATTTGGCTCTTGATTACCACTTTGTTCGCGAACAGGTATCTGATGGATCTCTCCGTGTGTTTCATATAAACACCAAAGATCAAATTGCGGATGTCCTCACAAAGCCACTGGGTCGCAACCTGTTTCTCAAATTCCGGTCCAAGATTGGAGTATCAGATGGATCCTCCATCTTGCGGGGGCGTGTTAAGGATAAGTGATGAGATAAGTTGTGGTCATACTTATCCTATAGTTAGTTCCGATATATCTGTAAATAATGTATATCTTATAATTTGAAATTGTAACCTCATGGCTATAAATAAGAGCCATTGTACGTGAATACAATCAATTCATTCTCCATAAACTTTGTGCCATTATATGTAGCGACTGAAATCCTGTTACTTTTATACTTGTCTTTCCTTATTTGTATATAAGAAACTGCCAATTAACAAAGATTCACATCAAACTCTTTCTATCTAGCACTCTTGAAAATGGACCCTAAGAAACAGATAAAATGCCCCCGTTGTTGCCTAATCTGCCTAAGTTATGACAAGTTTAAGGACCATGTGCCACAACACGTGGAAGGTTCACAGAACGGTTGGAACCTCGACATGAGTGTTGCATTGGCTCAAGCAAGGCAGCCAGGAACCTCACCACCCCAGACCATGAATTTGTATCCTGAGTTGTTTCAGCTCACACTTGCTTCACCAAGTGTGTCAGCAAACGATTCAAGGACCATGTCGAATGTACCTGCTAGCCATCTCAAAGAAAACACAAATCAGAAAGAGAAAGCTTGAACAAGTCTGTCGTCCTGAATGATCACTTGTTTTTGGGTCATTAAGTTATCGTCTTTTTAGAACACAAGGTGCAAAGGCAAGGCATTGCCTCCCCATTCGGGCCCCACCATGCCACATCACCAAAACATCTCAACTTCAACTAACAACAACAAACCCCCCCTCACCAAACAACAAACCTCAACTTCCCCATTCGGGCCCCACCTCTTACACACTTATTTTTTTATTCATTTCTTTAAATAAATAAAATTATTTCACAATTACAAACCAAACCTTTGACAAAGCAACCCAAACCATATTTCTTTTTCTTTCTTTCTTCTTGTTCGAACAAACAAAGCAACCCAAAACACCATTTTTGGTTTCTTTCTTTTTTCTGTGAATCGACCCAAAACAAACCAACCTTGACTTTTTAAAACCAAAACCAAGCAAAACTCAATCTTTATATAGTTTTGAGGTGTCATCCTTGTTTTCTCTGCTGAGCTCTGCTATCTTCTATGGTGGAAAAAGAAGTTTTCCAAATGTGAAGATGATATTGAAAACAAACACTTTCCATCTTCTTCCAATATAAAATGAAAAAGCTTGCTAATTGTCAGAACATTACCTTCGCCGTGGCCACGACGAGCTGACCATCGGCGAAGAACGGCGAGGCCCAGACGGTGTGGCGGCGAGCAATGGCTCGCCGTTGGAAGTGCCACATCGGACGGCGAGGTGCAAGTTTTCATCTGCACCTTGTGCTCTTATGAGTTGTTTTGTTTAAAACTTATGGTATGCATGTCTATTAGACCTTCATTTCCTATTTAAGTCGTGTATCTTTGAACTTCATATATGGTTCTCATGAATAAATGTGTTTATCGCTTTGGTACTTCAAGATTGATATGATCTATTAGATTATATCATTTTCTTTATTTTTTTATTTCTTCATTTTGTGTTTCATAAGAGATTTATGATTTACATATAAATTGTATACGAATTAGTAACTATTTTTTTTTTCTTTTTTTTTTTTTTTTTGTTTTTTTCTTTTTTTTTACGTTTGAAAAATTGATAGTTGTTAAGATCTCGATCTTAATTATAGGATTTTACGATTTTACGATACTAAAAAACAAAAACGATCCGGATCCTATGTAGGGTCTTAGCAATTTTTAGATCTTATAAGATCCTGATCTTAAGATTTAATCCGATCAAATCTTACTTTTCTCAAACCGTAAGCTAAAAAAAAAGTTACAAAGTTATGGATTGTGTTTTACAGAACTTTAAAGCGACATGGTAGTCTTATTAAACATTCTATATGTATAATTTAATACAATATTTTCATGAAATATTGATATAATTTTGTGTTTATGTTATACAATAGTTTGTAGATTTTAATAAAACTAAAGAGATTATTAAGAAAATGATATTGTTATAACAGAATCTTAGGATCCTGATTTGATTTTACGAATTCGATCTTGCAAAAACGAGAAAAAGTCTGAGTAGGATCGCAATCTTGAAAAACTTACTTTGAAGAATTGCTCAACATCCTCCATATTCAAAGGACCACTGCTCATCATCTAAACAAATTATTATCACATTTTTTGATATCTTTTGATTTATTGGACCATTAGTTGATTTTATTGATTAATTCAATATAAATATGTCTGAAGTTGAACTTTGAAAGACATGTTTGGAGATTAATTGTTTTTGGAGGATGAATGTAATTAGGGGGGTGGCAATCTTGCCTAAGGTTGCCTCATAGTTTAAAGCAAACAACGAATCATGGCCCTCCAACTCATTTTTTGCCTAATCTTGCCTAATCTTTATATTTTAGTGGCAATCTTGCCTAATGGCAAGCATTAAATGTTTATTAATTATATACTTAAATTAAAAAAAAAAATAATAATAATTAATAAAAAACAACTATTTTAATTCAAAGCAGATATATCATTGTGTTAATGTGGCCACGATTTTTTGTGTTTGTTTTGGATTTGTCCTTTTAATTCCACTTCATTCTTATATCTTGTGTTACTCCACTTCATTCATTCATTCACTTATTGCTGCACTATCCTTGTTGCTGCACCGAACACCACCATAAACCATCCATCATTTTTATTCTTATAAGTTATTACCATCTTTTGTTCAAGGTTTAAATGTTAGTTACTTAATCCTAACTCATTTCACCACAAACAACAACCAAACCACCATTGATTCTTGGAGGTTTTACAAGTATTTGGGTCATTGGAAACTTGGGTTTATGAAGATTCGGGTTGGTTTGGAGCTTTGGGTTTCAAGTCTTGTGTAATTTAAACTTGGGTTTATGAAGATTCGGGTTGGTTTGGACTTAATCGGGTTGGTTTGGAGCTTTGGAGAACATCACCAACGTCCCAAACTTAATCGGGTTTTTTTTTTTTTTGTTTTCAATCCAATACACGCTCCCCCCCATCATTAATTGCCAACGGTTACTTCCTTCTTGATAATTACGATACCGATTCGGTATCATGAACCGCAAGCCTCGCCGATTATGGTTTGCCGATTGGGTGGCAATGTGGTTTGCCGATCGGCACCTCTTGCCGAACCCCATTTGCCGAAGGGTTGCCACCCCCTTAAAATATGCGTTTTTATGTTTCAAACTTAATTATTTATGAAAGATATGGTTAGAGATGTTTTTAATTGACAAATGAGAAAAAAACACTAATCTGACGTCTTCAATTTTTCATATTTTTTTTATTTTATGTACTGTGTATGTATAGTCAATACAAATTAGTTTTATTTTGTGCAAATATTAACAAACGTTATTTTGTAGGCAAATATTAAGCAAAAATATATCCAACCAAGCTAAATTTATGGATGAAATACCAAACACAAAATGATAAATACAAGAAAAAAATGAATTTTATACAAAATTAATGTTAATGAGCTTAATTTTTTCCATCTAATTAAAATGCAAAAGCACTTCCTTTAAATAAGACTAGTTATATACTTCATGCACGTATGGAACTTTAACATAAATCATACTTAATGTGTTTTGACATAAGCCACAATATAATTTAATATAATATATATAATCATTAATAATGTAAAGTAAGTTACACCGTCCCTACGTTTATATGCAAATCTAGTACACTCAATGCTTTTCTTTGGCATGAACCCTCATTTGAAGCCTTGCACACAGTTCGTTCTTATCTATAATGTTTATTAAAAACTTTTTTTAAAATCCCTCATGTGCAAGGTACATAAGGGTACAATGATCCTTTTATCGTATTTCTTTCTTGTTTGTTGCCATCCTCTCTACAATTGTCTTTTTATCATTTGTTTTTATCATGTTTCTATCATGTTTGTTTTCAAGAAAAATAACTAACAAGAAAGAAATATGATAAAAAGACCAATGTACCCTCATGTGCCTTGCACATGAGAGGTTTTAACAAAAGTTATAACATATATTACAAGATAAAGATGTATGATGTTACAAATTTCAAAATAAGGATGGATCACGCAAAAAAAAATTAAAATAGGGTCTCTACTAGTGATTTGGGTATAGCTGAGCAAAGTGGACCGAAAAACAAACCCAACCAAAAACCGAGCCAAACCGGACCGACCGAAGCCGAACCGACAATATTCGATTATGTTTTCGGTTCTATATACTTACAGTTTTTGGTTTCGGTTCGCTTTGGTTTGAGCCAAAACCGAGAAAAACGCACCTAAACCATATAAACCAAACCAAACCGAATGACACCAAACTGAACCAAACCGAGTCACTTCGATTCAATTCTCGGTTCATGTTTTTCACAAAATCGATTTTCGGTTCGGTATTCACCCTATGCTCAGCACTAGTTCATTTGGGTATACCACACAAACAAACAATGTAATTTACGCTAATGTAAATTTATATAACATACTAAAGTTTGTCCGGATGCATACAAGAAGTTGTTAAATAAAAATTCTCTATAACATTATGCAAAAGCTTTTATATTTATATAGTTATAATACATGTGCACATGTGGGTTGTACATAATAATATTGATTAATATTTAATACAAATATTTTGTTGAACGAATGATTTGACTTTGTTGAACTGACATGCTATTGATATTGACATTGCTTAAATATAAATATTGATATCATGTTTTATCCTTATTTAAACTTTAAACAGTAATTACATGTATCG
Source organism: Artemisia argyi (assembly GCA_030686995.1). Lineage (NCBI taxonomy): Eukaryota > Viridiplantae > Streptophyta > Magnoliopsida > Asterales > Asteraceae > Artemisia > Artemisia argyi. Next base: position 173,003,149 of record CM060682.1, on the reverse strand, counting down.
TTGCGATATGTACAATATCATGTATTTATTTCAATCACACAATTATCGTAGAGCCTTGCTTTTATTTAGATATTTATATTTTTGTTATATAAATTTGGCCGTATTAATTTTTAAACTCGTGCACGCGCGAGTTGAACATGTAAAGAGGAATAACATGAGTCGTTGTTTAACGCGATAGTAAAAAATAATAATTTTTCAGACATCCTTACATAATCTCATCAAGAGGAATAATATGAGTTATTCGTATATGTACAAACTAGTGTATTCATTTACATATCACGTTAACTCGTGCTTTCACTTTGATATTTATAATTTCGTGCATTTATATTAATTATATATATAAAGATAATAGTATTTCTAATAACAACAACATAGATGTTGTTTTTTTGGGAAAAAGATAATATGAAGTTTAGGAAGTATTTATTAAATTTATAAAGTTATTAAAAAACATAAAAACTAATAAATTTACTTAAATTCATATAATTTATTTAAAAGTTAACAACTAAAGTTTTATTAATTAATTTTTTTTTTTTTTTTACAAAATCGACACATATATTTTTATACATAATTTTTTTGTTGGATGAAATTCATATGAGTTTGATATGTGCTTCTCACGAGTTTTAAATTTATAAGACAGGAATTACCGGGTTAAGCCAAAGAACACATGCATTTAGGCAAGTATACCCTATCGTGTGTAGCTAGGTTGGGTTGGTAAGCCGAGTTCGTTCGCAACAATTTGAGTGTTTAAGAATTAGAACCAAATTAAATAATTCAATTGATAAGTGCAAATTATAACTAAGAATGCAAGCAATGAGTATGATGAGAAATTCAATAAGATTAAAGCAACACTTGTTTGGATTAGTTTTGGTGCTAAGTTGATTAAAAACTTTCTTTAAAGAGAAAATTTCGAGACTAGACTAGTCGCACAACTTCGCTATCATTCATGGACCAAAAAAGTTGTTATTCCTCAAATAGACCGAGCGACTGGCGACTTTTTTATTTTTAATTAGAAGGCGCCAAGTGGCGAATAAAAGTTCGCGCCATGTCCTTTTATTCCCTGCATGTGTAAGCTATAAAGCGATGTACTTTTCAAGCGACCTATCTTGAGCGACATATTTATTCAACGAGCGACATTATTTTTGTCAGATTCAAATACTAAAGTCAATCATAAAATATTATTACTTTAATATTCTTTTCCCTATAACATTCAAGCGGCTTAAGCGACAAACGACGATAATTTTAAGCAACTTTTTATGTTTTCCATACTCATGGATTTTTTTTACTATGTCTGTATTTTATTATCATAACTTTTTAGCTTTCCCATGTTCACTTTTTAATAATTTTCACTTAATTATTTTCTAAAAACACATTTCAAAAAACACAAACAAATAAACTGTAAATCCACACCCACTCAAACCCTAACCATAATCAAAACCACTCAACCACTAACCATAATCAAAACCATTCAAACCCTAAATGGAAGGAATCTTTAAAGCTAAGATCAATAACCGTATGATCCCAGATTTATTTGCTTGAAAAAATTAAAGGTAAGTTGTCACTCAATCCAAATCGAATTAGATTGTATAGAGATACTGTTTTTGGTCCATGGTTGTAGATATTCCTGGTCATGGGAATGATAATCATATGCTAAATTTTCTTTTACAACATCAAGTAGAAATCAAAGAATTGTGTGATCATTGCCCCTCAATTAAGTACAGAATTGGTAGAAGTGTTTTGCGATTTGGTCGTGCTGAGTTTTTGTTAATGACGGGTTTCTTTTTGGTGAATTGCCCCCCGAAATTAAAAATGATCAAAGCCCATCTGGTTTGCGTGTCTTTCCTAAAAAAAACAGGATAAAATGTTACGGTTAAAGGGGCTGAGCTTTTAAAATTGTTTGAAAACGATAGACTTTTTGATGCATTAACACATGAGGATGCGGTTAGAGTCTGCCTTTTTTTAGTGGCTAAGGTGGTATTTACTGGTCGTGGCCCTTGGTATAATCTTCCCAACCATTTATTACAATTGGTTGAGGATTTTGGGTCATGGAATGCTTATCCCTGGGGCGAGTACTTATGGAGACGGTTTTACAGGAATTTAGCGAACGTGGTGGTTAGACATTATAAATCTTGTTACCAGAAGAAGATGGAAGTGGCCCAATAAAAATGGCAACATACAATCTTTCTGGTTTTATGTGGGCTTTTAAGGTACGACTATGGTGCACACCTTTGTTTTCCTTCCAAATTGATTAGCATGTGCATAACCTGGTACATCACTAATACGTTATATTGTTACACATGTTAGATATGGATTCTCGAGAGTTACCCTAACAGCCATCTATGGTGGAATAAAGACCCGAGTAAGATCCCGCGCGCTATAGCTTGGACAAAAGGTTCAACTTTCTCACAACTTGATTATGATAGAATGTTTGGGCCGGTAAGCATGTTCATTATTTCATTTACTAAATAACTTACCATTGCTTTATATTTCTTATTTACAATATAATAATCTTTTACAAGGGTTCACATCCAGTATTGGAGCTTCATCCCACTAATGCAGAGAAATTGCAACCGTGGTTTATAGCAAGTAATTCTTATTTTAGAGAGTTGGATCAAAATAATGCGCATGTTGCTGAACCTGACGATGATGCTGAGGTAATATTTAAATTACATGAAACACTTACATTGTAAATATATTCAGCACATCATTTGAAAGCAAGTTAAATACCTTTTTCTTTGGAACATGTGAAAGAGCAAGAAGTTGTTGATAATGCACCCAATCCAGAGCATCATGTACAAGAGCAAAGTACTGTTGTAAATGGGCCTGCTCAAGAGCATCTTCTAATGTCAACCTAAGCTAACGCCACCGACCAACCGAACATATTTGCCCAGGTTGAGGCGTTGAAGGCACTTGTTTTTTTGATTGATACACCAGGCGCAAATGTCAATGTGGTTAACGATGTTAAAAAAAGACTTTCGATTGTTGAGCAAGCTTTGAACATAAAACATCCTGAGATGAGATTTAAATTTAAAATTCAAATGCTATTAATCAATTGCTAACGGCCCTTTTTTTTCAACAACTAATAATTACATATTTATTTTCAGAATTCAAATGTTTTAAATAAAACTTCTGAAGTAAGCACAACCCAATCTGTTAGTGAACATTTTGGTCCCCAAGTTGCAAATATAAGTTACTTTTGGTTATATTTATGTATACGCTTTTTTTGGTCATACAATTTAGATTGTATTTTTAATTTCAGGCTTCCAGTTCTATTCTTTACAAATCTGATAAACAAAATTTTGTTGGTGAAGATTTTGTATCCAAATCTGTAAAGGTATTATTATTATTGTTATAATTCTTAATATTATTACCAAATTTCTTAAACTTTTGTATATTTGTTATTTCAGTCATCAAGCCCCATTCATACTGATGTTGATGTTCAAGATGGAGAAGTAAGTTACTTTTGGTTATATTTATGTTTATACTTTTTTTGGTCATAAAATTTAGAATGTATTTTTTGTTTCAGGCTTCCAGTCCTATTCATACTGATGTTGATGTTCCCAATGGAGAAGTAGATCACGTAGATGTGATGCTGTTCGAGAGTAACGATAAACATGTAACTCCTAATTACATACCTACTTACTGATATTGTTAGTTTATTTCCTGTAATATTAATATTTTGTTTATTACAGAGCTTAATCACAAAGACTGATGTATCATCCGGGACAGGAAAACCTGATGTGGTTGATGATGGACACGGCACTCTTACTTATCTTGACCCTGCAGCGTATCCATCGTCCATCTCAAAACTTGAGACATTATGTGTTCCAATAGGACATTCCCCATTAGTTGATACATTATGTGATCACATGCAAGTGGATGATCCCAATGATATTCATTTACCTAATTTGAATGAACCCTTTTCACAATCGGCGGTTGATGTATGTATATAATTTGAATTATACCTATTTTTGTTCTTTGATACATTCGTATTCTTATATTATTTATGTTTTCATGTATTCTTACAGTGCAAGCATTTTGAAAATGATAATGAAGATGTTGATATGGATCCGATTGAACATTCAAAAGAGGATGATCAACATCATGATATGGAAGATAACAATTCCGTTGATGTACGTATATAGTTCGTTAAACACTTTATATATTTATTTATTAAATTCTGTTTCTTATTATATTATTAAATTTTTTTATTTAAACAGATCAAGCAATTAAATGACAATGATGCTGATATGGAACAGAATGATGATGTTGATGTATGTATATACTTGGAAATACACCTTTTTATATTATTTCGTTCAATTAAGATTATTAACATACATAAGTTTTCATGTTTTTTTACAGTCCACTTTATTTGATGATGATTACCCGTCAGATAGAGGCAATGATGTTGTTGTAACACAACATGTTAACAAATTAGGTGAGGTTACAGATCATGATGTTGCTGATAAACTAGGAGATGGATTATCGGATAGGGATCATGGTGTTGCTGATATGAAAGTGAACAACGATCTTGATGTACGTATTTAATTTCAAATTACAAATTACAATTAAGATTATTAACTTACATAAGTTTTCATGTGTTTTTACAGTCCACTTTATTTGATGATGAGTACCCGCCAGATAGAGGCAATGATGTTGTTGTAACACAACATGTTCACAAATTAGGTGAGGTTACGGATCATGGTGTTGCAAATAAACTAGGGGATGGATTATCGGATACGGGTCATGGTGTTGCTGATATGAAAGTGAACAACGATGTTGATGTACGTATTTAATTTCAAATTACAATTTTACAGTTATGTTTTATATTAAATCTAGTTTCGTACATAATTTCAAATGCAATTTTTTCAGGTAGATGCTTGTATGAAAGAAAAAAATGGTGATGATGTATCTCTGGATGTTCATGTTGTTGATAAAGATCAAAATGATGGTGAAAAATTAGTAGAGGGTGTGTCAGAAGGTGGTATACTAAGGGAGGCTTTATCGGATAAGGATCAGTTTCTGATCAACTCATTGTTGGATATGAAAGAAAACAATGATGTTATTGTATGTATTCAATTTCAAATACAGTTGTTTTTTTTAAATTCAATCTAATATCATATATAATTTCAAATACCCTTTTTTTCAGCCACATGCTCATATGGAAGAGAACAATGTTGCTGATAAAGATGAAAATGATTGTCATTTCTTAGGAGATGGTGTGTCAAAATGTGGGAATGAATGTGATAAACCTAATCCAAGAAACCATGATTGAAATGGTGTTGCTAGTGAAGATGAACATGATTGTCAGCGACTGGTCGAGTCATTGTTAGATTTGAAAGAGAACGACAATGTTGATGTATGTATATAATTTAAAAGGGAAAATTACCAAAATGGCCCGTTGCCCTGCAGGATAAGCATTTTTAGCCTTTTTTTTTGAAAATTCTTGTTTTAGCCTGGGTTGCCCTGGGCAACTAACGTATAGCCAACTACAGGATGACACGTGTCCGACCAACCACTTTTGGTACGAGGTACATGGAACGTATTATATTTTGGGCAACTTTTGTTTTTTGGGCAACCAATACATGAGCAACTGGGTATTTTGGTGTCTTAACATGGATTAAAACAATTAACCTTATATTGTTCTATGTACAAGTAGTAGGCTACAGTCATAGATACAAAAATGGTGAACCACTCAACGTCTCCTGCTCGTCATCGCCATCGCGCAAAGCCGTCGTCTCCATCGTGCACCATCTCGTTGTATCCACCTTAGTCCATCGTCTCTATCGGAAACTGGCTTATTGATTCTAATTCACGACGGCTCCGCCCCACTCTACCGCCATTGGTTTTGTGAAGCTTTTTGCAGCTTTTGAGGGATCCGCTTGAATCTGATTATAGCCTTTTCAGATTAGGTGTTATAACCTTTTTGCAGCTTTTGAGGGATCCGATTGAATCTGATTATACCCTTTTCAGATTAGGTGTTATAGTCCTTGTTTAAGTAAAATTAAGGTACTTTTTTTATATTTTTTATGTTGGTTTGATATGCATTTTCACTATATGTAGTTTGTTAATTTTGCGTATTTTTTATTATTTTTTTATTTGTGAATTGTTGTTGTTTTGAAATATAGGTTGGTATGTTTTGATCATAATTTGTGTAAAAAAAGAAAGGACCTTATCGACACTCTTTATGCTGCACTTTCTCCAGCAATAGTCAAGTTCAGCTGTCAATTAGAGTCAATAAAAATCGACTCGAAGCTCCATTATTGCCAAGGTATGAGCTTGACTAAGTACAAGCTGATCAACAGATCGATCATATTTATTAGCATTTCTAAATGATTCAAGTTCACTATGTTTTCACCTTACTCCATGGTTTTAGTAGACTAAGTATTGGGTGAAAATATATTATTATGAAATCAAGTTACAGACTAAGTATAGTTCTTAATGCTTGCACGTTGTAATTGATTGTGATGGTGGCAAGTCAATCATTGGCAACTTTCTTAACCTCAAGGCTACAAAGATGTTTCTCTTATGTGTACTTTGAGGTTTTGCGAACTATCCATATGGTCATTTATTTGACCACTACTTTGCCCATTTCAGGAAGAACAACATTCTTGTTGGAAGGATTCCGATCAATGGTAACTTGGTCGACTGGTTTATTGCAGAACCCCACGTTACTACAGGTTTTTTTTATCAACATATGTTTGTACATTTCATATACTTTAGTGTTGTTCCTTTGTAAAGCTTCTTCTGTTAGTAATTATGATATATACGATGAATAGATAAAAGAATTTGGGAAGATCCTGAGGAGATTCGACGATCAAGTCTAGAGTTCTTAAGTGATTTTCCCAAAGATGTTCAAGAAATGAATTGAATTCTGAGCCTTCTAACTGTTTTTACAACCTTGGTCGCATTACTGGAATTTTTGCAGTAATCCGGCTCTGTTGATTGAATGGCATGTCAGAGCTGGACTCATCCAATCAGTCATCGGGTGTCTGACATCCATTCAATCAACAACGCCTGATTGCAGCTAAACATGTGCTCTCTGCTGGGCCCATCGTTAGACCAGGTTATTGACAAGGATGATAAGCGCGTGTGAATCAACTAGGAAGGTCAAGTTGACATTCTCTTTTTATTTATGTTGAAAACTTTATGATAATAGACACTTGAATTAACCAAAACATTTTTATCATAGGAACTAGGACGGTGGGCACCAGATATATCTAAACCTAAGGGTCTCAGTGATTGATGTTACTACAGTTAAGGTAAAATTTACAAGCAGCAATATGTTATCTTTTTTTAAGCAATGCCATAACTTACCATTAACAGTCACCTTATTGTAACAGTTGCACTATTCGCCAAAAACTTAATCCCAACGATATTGAAACAATCCAACATATGAGCAGACTAAACAAGCAACACATGACGACAACAGCACCACAACAATAAAAAAAAAATAATAAAAAAAAATAAAAAAAAGCACAGGTATGTTCCAACATAAAGCTTCCACGCCATAAATCTTACATTACTTAAGTAGTAACACAACAACTTTTCCACATTTAAAACAACTACCTACTTGAACCTTGATACATTTTCATCAAAATATACCTAGAACCCTATACATTCCCACCAACCCCTAAACCCAAAAGACATCTTCAAAAAGACAAAATAAAATGAGTATCGCATGGCCTTGAGCTTCTTAATGAACGAAAAAAGCTCCGCTGCTCGCTTTTGTTTCTTCATAATATTCACCAAGATCATTGACACCTCTGTCAAATCTTGGGTTTGCAGATTCGTGAGCTCTGAAATGCTCTAAACAGAGGAGTCAAAAGCAAACACCATCCCCAGCTCTCCAAGCACAAAGTCCCTCTCAGCTATACGACTCATTATCTCATTGGCTTTGTTTCTTAGCTCTCCTTCATCCACCAATGTGACAATGACCTCCCTCTCGAACCTTTCAACCATCATGTCTCTAACCAAGCTTGACCCAGCAGCAGCAGCCAACTCCTTGAAAAATGGCATAGGTGTTGTCATCTTTTTCTTTATTATAAAAAAGTTGCTTTTTTGTGAGTATATGCGTGTGTTTAGGTTGAGATTTTGCTTTTTTAGAGATTAATTTATCATGTTTGTATGTCACTTATAAGCATAGTGGCTTTAATTACCACCCTTGAGCCACACAAATTAATAATTACTCATGCTTCATTTCACTTCCACATACATGAACAAATATTAATTGTGTGTGTGTCTTTAATGTGTAATTTTTCTTTGGTTATTATTACTAATTTGTGTTTCTATTTGACTTATAAGGCCACATGATTTGATTGCCACCCTTGAGCCACACGAATGAACAGTTATTCATCATTAATTTCCCTTCCACATGCATGAACACACAATAACTACCCATCCTTTCACATCCAATAGCAGTTTGACCAAAACTAATCCAACATAACTATATTTATATCAAGGGTAACACACAACACCTATGTCATAAATAATTTTTCTAACAAACTTTTTGTAACATAACTTATCATGGCTTCTTCTTCATCTTCCAACAACATCAATGAAATCAAAGAAGTATCTGGGTCTTATAATTTGGCAACTACATTCAAGAGTCATTTCAACATTGAAATGACTGAAGACAAGGGTTGTTTGAAGCGATTCGTGGAAGAGCGTAATCAACTCTAAAAGAATGTTGAGGACCGTCAGGTTACACTCAACGAGGCGCAACATCTGGGTCCATTCAACGTAAAAGCAGTTGCTATCCTTCGTTGTCTAGTTGAAACACAGGAAAGGGAGCGTAACAGGATTATTTTGTTGACTGATCTAATCAATGATATCATTGATGGGATTCGGGAGAAGCAACGCCAAACTAAGCTTATGGAGGTTCATGAAGTCTCCTCTGATGAAGATTAGATTATGATCATGATGCTTGTCTTTTGGGGTTATATTTTCGCAGTTATTTTGTTTCTTTATGTTGAAATTTTTTTTATCAAATAGCTGTAACCCTGTAATTGTAATGACTTTGAAGAAGCATTAATATTAAGTTTATAGTTATCTTTATTTATATGATTCAGTAGTGTATGTTTGCTTAGACTCTGCATTTGCAGATTGCATTACAATTGAAAACTACAAATTCCAAATTAATAAAACATTGACTGTATTTGCATTTGCAGATACACTTATGCCAATTGCCATTTGCAGATTAACTTTCTAAAGTCAAACTGCAAATGCTAATTGGCAAGAGTGTATCCATGAGCATTTGTATTTTCCAGTCATACACTCCAAAATTTGAAAACTTGGGTGTTTGGAATATGATTTGTAGACGGAATTTCCTTTTAAAACATCCATTGTGTTAATGAGTTAGAAATATTCAAGACTATGTGGTACAATGTGTTGCTAATTTTGCTGAATGCTAATTGTGCACATGAAGCAACAACCTAAAAAAACAAATAATGTATATACAACAGACCAATTTCCATTACTGGATATGCAAAACAATTGGTCGTTACATCAATTGTATCATGATCCTAACCAACACACAACATCTTAGATAATATTACATAAACACAAACACACATAGACTCAAACTAAACCAAAAGACATCCACTAGACCTAAGCTAAAAGTAGGAAATTGAGTACTTTTATATTTATTTAAGATAACATGGTATTTTTCAAGTATATCAAACAAATTAAGTACTTTTATATTTATTTAAGAAAACATGGTATTTTTCAATGTTTCATTATTCCACTACACAATGACACAAGTTTTTTTTAATGTTATATGAACATATTATCATCAAATAGATATGTTGAAAGGACTTGGTTAAGTATATAGTTCTGGGTCCGCCACTGGTTACAATGACACATAAATTGTGTCCACATATGGTACAAATATTCTTAAAAATTACACATAATTTTGGCAATATAACATAAATTTTAGTTGGAGTTTCAAATATAACTAAACTTAATGCGAATCTACCAAGTTGCCCAATTTTGTCAAGTTGCCCTGGAACCCATTTTTGGCTGACGTTGCTTTGCAACGTTAGTTGACCAGTCAAGTGGTTTTTGGTCATTTCATATTTTTTTAACGCAAAGGCTACACAAGAATATAAAACGGCTATTACGCAAACCGATCATAACTACTGTTACTATGCAAACCGATCATTGGCACACACACAAACCTTGAAACCCTAGAATGATTAAACAAATCAATCTCGAACATACCGTGATTATTGCGATGGCGAACAAAGACTGGAGCAACGTGAAATGCACTGAACACATGGTAGACTATATGTATGAAAAGTATAAGAATACCTGGAAGCCAGGAGATGATGTGATGGATGAAATGTTAGACGACTTATGGAACTATGCTATGGTTGAAGGTTAGCAAATTGTTACATTGTTCTTGTTTAGAATAATATTTTAACATAATGACTTGAGTTGACCTTTTGTTGATCATCTGCCCCATCTTATTTGACAGTGCTGAAAAAAAGACCAAGTGAGGAATTTCCAACCATTCAAGCTGTGTCGGGTCAGACCTCAAAACCTATGGACGGAAAGCAAGAAGAGGCGAATAAAGGTATGTATTTGGGTAAGACCTCAAAACACATGGAGGGAAAGCAAGCAGAGGCGACTAAAGGTATGCATTTGGGTCAGACCTCAAAACCCATGGAGGGAAAGCAAGCAGAGGCGAACAAAGGTATGCATTTTGGTTTTTATTTAAAAGTGCTCCAAGTGTTTTAATTTTCTTAATTCGAGTCATTAGATTAGTTCATTGTAAAGTACGTAAAGATTCAAGTGTAAGGGGAACGTTCATTCCCTATGATGTATTATTTTGGATGGTAGGGTAAGAGTGTATTAAAAAAAAAAAAAAAAAAAAAAAAAAAATCTAAAAAATCAAGAAAAAGAAAAAAAAATAGAAAAAGAAAAAAAGAAAAAAAAACATACGGACTACCATCCCGTTTCATTTTATGTTTATTTTATGTTTTTGTTATTTTTCATTTATTAGCTTAAGTCGAGTCTAGTCTTGGCTTAGCAACGCCACATTGTACATGTAATTAACCAAGATTGTTAACTCGCCACCAGTAAAACTTCCTTTATCCAACAAAACTGTGTATTTCATATCCCTACACCTAACGTTACAACCCTTTAAAAGACCTCTTTGATAGTTTATCCTAGGTGCTTACGCCACGTGGTGGAGGTTTGATCCTTTCCCAACCCTATGGTAATCTATTTTGCTATGACAGGTAGTGAGAGATATCTTCCGTTTCCATTTTGTAATTTACACTTTATTACACCTGAAAGATGTGAGTATCTAAACACTATTTGTGAGGTGCTTGTGTATGACCTCCGTGCTTGTCTATTGGTCTTTAGTGGAACGATTATTTGTTGTAATTACTTTTATATTAGTGTTAAATGACCCCTAACTTGTATTTTGACTAGAATAAAAGCGCATTTGCTTGAGGACAAGCAAATCTCAAGTGTAAGGGTATATGATGAGGCGAAAAATGGTCCGTTTTTAGGGTCATTTAAGCCCGAATTCGAATTTATTTGATCAAATATTGCCCTAAATCGTTCCTTTTGTGATTTTAGGTACTTTGGGAGTGAAATCTGGAAAAGGAAGCAATTCGGACGTTTTTGGAGCATAAAAGTGAAGCAAACGCCAAAGTCTTAATTTTCCATGCTGGGAACAGTAGGTGACGGCGTCAAGAGCAACTCCCTGACGGCGTCAAGAGCAAAATTCCACGACGGTCCAGTAGAGATTTGACGGCGTCATGAAGGTAGGGCGTCAAGAGTAAAAGTCATGACGGCCTGGAAATGATTAAGTCTTGACGGCGTCAAATGTAGATCAAGGCAGTCCGAGAATAGTTTTGGTGGCGAGGTGACGACGTCACAAACTTTGTCTTGACGCCGTCAGACCCCTTTTCCTATATATAGTTTTCTAATTTTTCACATTGAGAGAGAGAAGTTTTAGGAGAAACCCTAAGTATGATTTTGGTTTAACTTTACAGGTTTTTCAAGGGTTCCAACCCCTTGATACCTTGCATGTGTAATCAAGATAAGTGTTCCTTTAATTCAATCAATATGTCTATGTGTTGGTTGTCTATATCTTGTTATTGTCTTAACTCCATCATGCTAGGCTAGATCTATCTTGTGTTTGCTTAGATCTAATGAAACCTAGATGTTGATTATGTGTTGATTACTTGTTTATTCTTGTCTTGGATGAATGATTTATATGTTAGGCTTAAGAAAACTGGCAGATCTCCAATTGGTAACATGCTTGAACGTCTTAAGAAACATGAACCGACGCGCACTAGGTCTTTATTGGTTGTATTTAATGCATGAGCCACTGTTTACAATCCCTATAGTTGTGCTGGGCATGGTGTAGGAGGAGATAAGAGCTCATAGAATTGGGGAGTTAAGTGTGCCACCCCATGAATGGTATTAAGGAATACGATCCGTCATCCATGCAATTATAACAAGTAATTAACGTGTAAAAGATGTCTAGGGAGTAATGAAATCTAAGTAAACACATTTTCTCCAATTACTGCTCACAACTTTAGTATAATTTAGTTTATTTTCATTTTTTAGTATTTTATTTTGATTGCATCTTAGTATTGGGTTAGTTGAATAGCAACTAATTCCGCCTAAATCCTTCAAAACCCGAGAATTTTAATTGCTTTCTAAAAAATATAAAAACACAAAAATAATCATCCCTCACCTTTAGAACTAGTATTTAGGTTTTCTAATCCTAGCGACGCTATTCCTAGCTGAACGATCAATCCCTCGGTACTTGTCACTATACTATACTACAACGATCAGGTACACTGCCTGGTGGGGGTTGTAGGCTTCTCAAGATCCCTTGAGAGGTAAAACCTGGTGCGATTCCCACGTATCAAGTTTTTGGCGCCGCAGCCCGGGGAATAGTTATTGTCTAGGTTAGAATTTCTTTGTATTAGGTCTACTTGCTAGATTCCTTTCTAGTAAGATTTTATTTTTATTTTTAGGTTTTCCTTAGTCTATCTTATTTCTTTGTGCCTTTGTTCGTAACCACCCAACATCATGGACAACGGGAACATCTTTGAACCCGTCATCCCACCACAACAAAACCCACCATTAGAACCCCTTAGGCCCCGAACCTTAGGAGAGTATTCCCAACCTAGCCACCAAGGCTACCGAAACACCATTGAGCTGACCGGAGCCAATGTTACCCCCTTGCGATCCAACACCATCCGGTTGGTGCAAAGCGGATGTGCATTCCATGGACTTCGATCCGAAGATCCAAACCAACATCTTAAGGACTTTCTCAAAATCGTAGATTCCATAGACCTAGATGTTGCAACTAGAGAGACAACCCGTTTACGCCTATTCCAATTCTCTCTACGGGATCAAGCTAGTCAATGGCTTGAGCATTTACCCGCGGGATCCATCACCACATGGGATGATCTCACCACTCGTTTCCTTGCTCAATTTTTCCCACCGGGGAGAACTACTAAGCTTAGAAATGATATCTTGATGTTCCAACAACGTCAAAATGAATCTCTCTATGAAGCATGGACTCGTTTCAAGGACTTACTCCAAAAAGTCCCTCATCATGGCATAGATCTTTGGCTCCAAGTCCAAATCTTTTATGACCATATCGACATCTCTACGAGGCGAGCCATTGACCAATCGGCCGGTGGTAAGCTACATGATCTTAGTGCGGAACAATCATGGGAACTCATAGAAGATCTTGCTCTCTATGACAACGAAAGTTGGAATGATCCCCATGATTTGAACAAAACGGTCAAGGCAATATCTTTGCCTTTGAACGATTCTAGCACTCCCGACCGTAGGATCATGGAACTTGAAGGTCGAGTCAAGTATCTCATGAAATCTTACGAAGCTCAAAAACCTTCAAGCCAAGTAAGCAGAATCACTTCTTCATGCGAATTATGTAGTGGTCCCCATGACACTCGTGATTGTGTGGAACTCCCCGGAACAGCTTTTGCGGACTACGCATCCACGCGTACCGACGAAGCAGGAGATAAGTGATACACTTTCAAGCCCGAGCCAAACACTTACAGTGATTCATACAACCCCTCTTGGAAAAATCACCCAAACCTTAGGTGGAAACAAAATCAACCCAATTCTTCCAATCCGCCTAATCGTTACCAACCAAACGGTCCACCATCCAACCGTACTTTCAACAACAATCATTCTAACAACTATGGTAGTACCAACAATCTTGAAGGATTGATGTCAAAGTTCATGGCATCTCAAGAAGCTCGCATAGCTAGGTTTGAAACCGAATTCAACCAACAACAAACGGAGATGACCAACAAGATTGACAACTTGTTGAAAGCCCTCAACAACCAAGCGTTAATCACACCTAGGAAAGACACTAGGGACACCAATAGTGGAATCCAAATTAAGGATCCCTCATCATCCAAACATGTCCACTTTGTCAATGTTGTCACCATTAAGCCGATAGATAAGGAGATAGAAGAGAGTGACAAGGATGAAGTTAGAGTAGAAGCCAAGACTAAGGATAAGAGTAGGGAAGTTGAGGTTAATAAGGATGAGGAATTAGAGGAGGTAGAGCCTATAGAAAAATACTTTGATAAGTTGGCAACCGAGGAAGAACGGGAGTACCATAAGGATTTATTCGATAGTCTCGAGAGACCATATATCTTCGGCACATCCCTTATCAAAATGGGAGACCCCTCTAACATTAACATCCCATGCAATATCGGGCACATGCATATATGGAAAGCTTACATCGACCCTAGATCCCCCGTTAACATCATGACTAGGACTTATTACAATTGGGTGATGAAGAAGCAACTTAATTTTAGGATGATGCCCAATAAGAATCTAATAAGTAATTTTGCAGGAAGAGTGAAGGGATTGCATGTGATTATAGGGAATCTCACCTATGAGATCGATTTTATGATAGTGGAAGACATTCGTCCGGTGATTGATGCTTGCTTAAGCCAAATAATATTTGGAAAGCCATTTGTTAAAGCCACTAGGATGAGTTATGATCCGACTTTAGGGATAGTTAGATTCAAGGAAGAGAATGATGAGGTTGCCTATCAAATGCCCTACAAGATTGAGCAATACCGCCTTCTCTCTAATTTCAAAAAAGAACACAAGCAAGCGGCTTATTATAGGAATGAGGAGGATAGACGTAGAGGAGTAGAATATGTAAAGAATAGGATGCTTGGTTTCTATAAAGAATGCTTACAACTAGGTCCGAAATACAAAACTGGTTTAGAAGATGACCTAGAGAGTGAAACCAATGATGAGGTCATGTAGTAACCCATGACCTTGAGTCTAGCTACAAGACTCGTAAATAAAGAAAAGCGCTTCTTGGGAAGCAAACAATGTTTTGTGTGATTTTATTTTGTTTGTTTGTTATTTGTTTCCATATGCATGCTTAGTTTTTATTGTTGGTTGATCATGTTTCTAAATTAAATAGTGCAAATACTTTACTTTGTTGTTTTGGCCTAGTCTTAACTCCACCTAAAAGTATTTTTGCAAAAGATAAGTGTAAGGGGAAACCCCAAATATGTTTTCAAGAAACAAACCGATCATGATTCCCCACAATTTTAAATGAACATGTATATTCATACTTGTTAGAGTCAAATGCTTGTATTGAGTCATAATGAAGTTTTGCAGGATTTTCCAGGAAGTAGGACGAAGTTTTTCCAGAAATTTTCCGGAAACTTAACATAAGAATTTCTGCAGGTCAATTCTGACGGCGTCAGGAGTTTACTCTTGACAGCGTCAGGTGTAAAAATCTGGAAATTTTACCGGTTTTGTTTTTCTAGCGGAGTCTTATGGTTTTTGTGAATTATTAAGTTTTATAATCTCCAGGAGATCTGCAAACTTCATTCCACAAGCATTATATCTTTTCTTGTTTTCTAGGATTTAGTAACTTATATAGGATGCCGCCGATTTTACGCGAGGTTGTCTTGTCTATTTTATCAGGTTTTACAGGTTATGTATGACAAGAAGATGGTTTATATTCTGCAAGGGAAGCTTTGATTGTTCATTTTCTTGGAGGAAGATTTAACCTGGCCACCTTATTATCCATACCGAGCGAATCAGGGAAGTATTTGATTTCATTCTCTTTACTTTTTCACTTTTACATTCTTTACTTGAACATTGGGGACAATGTTCATCTTAAGTGTAAGGGGAGGGTAAAAAGATGATACCTTACATATGCACTTTCGCTTGAGTTTGTTTTGTTTAATAGTAGATGTGTAATAAAACTATGATAAACACTTGTTAGTGTAATTTTAGCGCCAAATTTAAAAGTTTTTACAACATTTAGGAGTGAAACTTTAGCCATAGCAAGCATCTCATGGATAGGAGATTGTATGACTAGCACATAACCATATATTCAGAAAAATTTTCCACCCAAATATGTGAGGTTCGCCTTTAGATTTGATGGGAAAAGCATTTATTATTAGTGCTTATGAGTGTACCGGTAGCATTTAGATTCTAGAACTTGCGTTAGTGATGCATCCCGAGACCGCTAGTGAGACTACATTCGTGTAGTTAGGATTTACTACATGATAACAGGCATTAGGATAACCCTTGTTCTACACCTGTAATATAATTACATTGACTTCATAGGTCAAGTAATTCTCCCACACCTTAGCGTTGTACTCATTTTTAGTACACGAAACCCCTAGTACACCCATCCGAGCCTATCTTTTCGTTTCTAACTTTAAGCACTTTACTTAAAGGAAGAATTTGTTACACCCCACTTAAATGTACAACCAAATCGCCTTAGCCTTCCGTGTATGCGCTCATTTTTAGTGCATTATTGTTATTTGTTAAACCCTAAGTTAACTTTCTAATTGATTACATGGTTGCTAAGTCGAGTCATATCCTTGTACATATTGTTTTGGGACGATTGGGACTCATGGATAAGTACTTATTTTATGGAGTAATGGGGAAGAACCTCATATATTACCCCCATATGTACGTTAATCTTAAAAGTGCTCCAAGTGTTTTAATTTTCTTAATTCGAGTCATTAGATTAGTTGATTGTAAAGTATGTAAAGATTCAAGTGTAAGGGGAACGTTCATTCCCTATGATGTATTATTTTGGATGGTAGGGTAAGATTGTATAAAAAAAAAATCGAAAAAATCAAGAAAAAGAAAAAAAAATAGAAAAAGAAAAAAAGAAAAAAAAACATACGGACTACCATCCCGTTTCATTTTATGTTTATTTTATGTTTTTGTTATTTTTCATTTATTAGCTTAAGTCGAGTCTAGTCTTGGCTTAGCAACGCGACATTGTACATGTAATTAACCAAGATCGTTAACTCGCCACCAGAAAAACTTCCTTTATCCAACAAAACCGTGTATTTCATATCCCTACACCTAACGTTACAACCCTTTAAAAGACCTCTTTGATAGTTTATCCTAGGTGCTTACGCCATGTGGTGGAGGTTTGATCCTTTCCCAAGCCTATGGTAATCTATTTTGCTATGACAGGTAGTGAGAGATATCTTCCGTTTCCATTTTGTAATTTACACTTTATTACACCCGAGAGATGTGAGTATCTAAACACTATTTGTGAGGTGCTTGTGTATGACCTCCGTGCTTGTCTATTGGTCTTTAGTGGAACGATTATTTGTTGTAATTACTTTTATATTAGTGTTAAATGACCCCTAACTTGTATTTTGACTAGAATAAAAGCGCATTTGCTTGAGGACAAGCAAATCTCAAGTGTAAGGATATATGATGAGGCGAAAAATGGTCCATTTTTAGGGGGTCATTTAAGCCCGAATTCGAGTTTATTTGATCAAATATTGCCCTAAATCGTTCCTTTTGTGATTTTAGGTACTTTGGGAATGAAATTTGGAAAAGGAAGCAATTCGGACGTTTTTGGAGCATAAAAGTGAAGAAAACGCCAAAGTCTTAATTTTCCATGCTGGGAACAGTAGGTGACGGCGTCAAGAGCAACTCCCTGACGGCGTCAAGAGCAAAATTCCATGACGGTTCAGTAGAGATTTGACGGTGTCATGAAGGTAGGGCGTCAATAGTAAAAGTCATGACGGCCTGGAAATGATTAAGTCTTGACGGCGTCAAATGTAGATCAAGGCAGTCCGAGAATAGTTTTGGCGGCGAGGTGACGGCGTCACAAACTTTGTCTTGACGCCGTCAGACCCCTTTTCCTATATATAGTTTTCTAATTTTTCACATTGAGAGAGAGAAGTTTTGGGAGAAACCCTAAGTACGATTTTGGTGTAACTTTACAGGTTTTTCAAGGGTTCCAACCCCTTGATACCTTGCATGTGTAATCAAGATAAGTGTTCCTTTAATTCAATCAATATGTCTATGTGTTGGTTGTCTATATCTTGTTATTGTCTTAACTCCATCATGCTAGGCTAGATCTATCTTGTGTTTGCTTAGATCTAATGAAACCTAGATGTTGATTATGTGTTGATTACTTGTTTATTCTTGTCTTGGATGAATGATTTATATGTTAGGCTTAAGAAAACTGGC
The DNA here is from genome assembly GCA_030686995.1 of Artemisia argyi. Classification (NCBI taxonomy): domain Eukaryota; kingdom Viridiplantae; phylum Streptophyta; class Magnoliopsida; order Asterales; family Asteraceae; genus Artemisia; species Artemisia argyi. Next base: position 172,984,645 of record CM060682.1, on the reverse strand, counting down.
AGATCTCCAATTGGTAACATGCTTAAACGTCTTAAGAAACATGAACCGACGCGCACTAGGTCTTTATTGGTTGTATTTAATGCATGAGCCACTGTTTACAATCCCTATAGTTGTGCTGGGCATGGTGTAGGAGGAGATAAGAGCTCATAGAATTGGGGAGTTAAGTGTGCCACCCCATGAATGGTATTAAGGAATACGATCCGTCATCCATGCAATTATAACAAGTAATTAACGTGTAAAAGATGTCTAGGGAGTAATGAAATCTAAGTAAACACATTTTCTCCAATTACTGCTCACAACTTTAGTATAATTTAGTTTATTTTCATTTTTTAGTATTTTATTTTGATTGCATCTTAGTATTGGGTTAGTTGAATAGCAACTAATTCCGTCCAAATCCTTCAAAACCCGAGAATTTTAATTGCTTTCTAAAAAATATAAAAACACAAAAATAATCATCCCTCACCTTTAGAACTAGTATTTAGGTTTTCTAATCCTAGCGACACTATTCCTAGCTGAACGATCAATCCCCCGGTACTTGTCACTATACTATACTACAACGATCAGGTACACTGCCTGGTGGGGGTTGTAAGCTTCTCAAGATCCCTTGAGAGGTAAAGCCTGGTGCGATTCCCACGTATCAGTAGGACTTTAGGGGTGTTTGAATGTGTGAAAAGCTTGGTAGAAATAGAGTTACCATATTGGTTGGATATGTATTACATCTAACATGTGTTAACCTAACAACTTGTAGAAGAGCATAAGGATTATGAAAGCATGATTAAAAAGCTTGAGAAGAAGATACAAAACCTTGAGAAAAGGATGGAACCAGTTGAGGCGGTGTACTTTTACAGAAGAGATTGGCCTGAAAGGAAGCTACAATGGGAAATTGTTAATGAAAAATCCGATGAAGATGTGGTTGAACACCTTGTAAGGAAGATAAAATGGCTTGAAAAGAGGATGCTAAAGCTTGAGTATGAGTGCTACTCGAAGGAAATGAAGGATGTTCCAAGTGATGAGGATGTTTCTAGTGAAGATGATGTTGCAGAGGAGGTGTTTCGTGTGTCAATTTCAGAGGATGAAGCTGCTCCAAAAAGATCCAAACCTTTCAGTTCAAAACCTGCTCCAATAAGATCCAAACCTTCCACTTCAAAAGCTGCAGATGCAGTAAAACATGAAGACATAGATGATCAACCGATCCAGTGTTCTGAAATGTTGCAAGTTCCTTCAACTTTGGATGCGTCACATGCTCTGAAAAGACCAAGAGAAAGACCTCCTAAAATAGGCAGACCTTCCAGTTCAACTACTGTAGCTGCTCCCAAAAGACCCAGATGTAGACCTCCTTCATCTAAAAAATAGCTGCTCAGAGGAAAACATCTCCCACATAAGATCCTTCAAGTTCAAATCTAAGAGGCAACAGGCCACCACCCATGACTGGAGTGATACTGGGTTTAAGTGCTCCTAAAGCTCAAGTGCTCCTAAAGCTCAAGTGGTTGGCTCTACAAGAGGCAACAGGCCACCACCCATGACTGAGTGATATTGGTGTATCGTATGCTTATAATTAACATATTAATCAAGGAATATTAAGTCTAGTAATTTTCAATGTTTTTCTTTTGTTATCTGAGTTTTAAAAGTTAATTCAACACATGAGCATATTTTTGTCTATTAGTTTATGGCTTCTTTGGAGATGCATTTGCAGACTGCAATTACACATTCAAATAAGTTAGTTTGGAAATGAAATTTAATTAGCCAACAGATAGAAAATATGAGATTTTCATAAAGCATAACCACGGAAGCTTGAAATCACATTATCTCAAACAGTTTGGGTTCATACTATTGGGAACCATAGTTTGTACTGTTCGGTGGATTTGGTACTGGTAGGCTAAAACTTAGTACTGGTCAGTTACGCTAGGTACTGTTTGGGACTATCCTTTGGGTTCGCTTATATGTTTCATTTAATTGTGTAATTCATTATCTTACTTTACACAAACATATCTTCAAGAGAAACATAACATTTATTCACTCGATCAAATCAAAACCTTAAATTACATCTATATCATCTCAATTGGGTTTACCAAGCACACATAATCTTGTAAACGATCATAACATGGTTGCTTACTTACACAAACCATATGAAATTTAAGAGTTTCACCAGATAGTCGATTACATTTTGTTACAATAACTGAGTATATACTTTGAATCCACTTTTTAATGTTGTACAAATATAATTATTTCACAGGAGAAACTTGATATTGAATCACATTTTCCAAACACGAGGAATGAATTTTGTGAATCACTTAACAAAATTTACCGCAAATTGATTACATTTCTTGTTTCTGATGAAGAACTTGCTCAGGTAGAATACGTTATTCCAACTCATTCATCAACCATCATGTCTTTAATAACATATGTATATGAGTTTTATAAAGTTAACACCAATAAAAAAAAATGCTCCTATCAGTTGCCTATAGTTGGAATAGTTGCTCAAAAAATAAGAAAAAAATTGCACCACTGTCCATGTCCAGGTATGGTAAAAGTCCACTTGCCCTACCACAATCATTTCCTAACTTGTAGTGTGAAGCCTAATAACTTGACAAGACATTGCTTTTACAACTTGACTTTCCTTATCAATACAATATGGCTTACTTCTACTTGAAGAGTCATTATTTTATTTTATTTTTAATTTTTTTTTTGCATATTAAAATGCTTCATCATACCTTCCCTCGTCTGCATATTTTCCAACTGCGTCCTTTTATTAACTAAATGGGTTACATTAGATATATTTGGGCATGTAAATCCTACTTAAATCCATTTATACTATAAACTTACATCATAAATGACCAAGAGAAATCAAAGCTACAAGCATTTATACTTGCTATTTGTGAAACAATTACTTCTACTTGAAGAGTCATTATTTTATTTTTTTTTAAATAACCAAATGTCCCTTATATGTACAACTAAACAATAGACCGTAGTAGTACATTCAAGTAAAAAACCTACTCTTTATTTTATTAAATTTGTAAGTACACACAACTTTTTTACCATTTGGGCAATATTTCAACGTAGTTGCCCAGCTAACATAACTAGTTGCCCAAAGTATTTAACAAGTTACCCAACTTTATTTCAGTTGTAAGTACACACAACTTTTTTACCATCTGGCCACAATTATTTCACATCTCTAATCCTCATTAATACACAAAAACTTGACAAGACCCCACTGTTCAACAATTGACTATCCTAATTTATTCACATTGACTTCATTCAAATGTAAAGGGCAGGATATGACAGTCTCGACCCACAACTTAGTTGCCCATTGACTTCATCCAACTTATTTGGCTTACTTACCATTTGGACAGGATATGACAGTCTCTGGCCACAACTTAGTTGCCCAGCTAAAATAACTAGTTGCCCAAAGTATTTAACAAAATGTTAATGGCTATATTATGTTTTACTTGTGTTTTTTTAGAGTGAAATACCAAAAAAAGAAGGCACAGGTATCGAACTCGTGACATCCCATTCACAACAACAACAACTAAACCATCTCCGCCCTTGTGTCTTTTTCACTTTAACTTCTTTTTTAGTTATCTTATAGAGTTTTTGTTTTATCAACTAAAATTATTCGTTGCCCAGTACACAGTCTGCCAACTCTGGTTGCCCAATAAACACAATCAAATTCATTTGTTGCCCTATAAAGTAATTCAAACAAAAGTTGGTTCTCTCCATATAACTACATACATTGGAAACCGTTGTCAATTAACCGTTGTCACGCTACTGTGCCAATAAATACACAAGGATAACATCTAACTTCTCTTATATTTTGCATTATATACTTTATTCTATTTTTTTTCTTTGGAACATTAATGGATTCATCATCTTCAAATCCTGATTCGAAAAAATATAAACGTTCAAAGGATACTTCTCCTTATGAAAGAAAATTGAGTGTTCAAGAGATGTTTGATAAAAACCATTCTGGCAGACATGAAACTGAACGAGAGTTGGTTGCACTTTACAATAACCGCATCAAGAGGTTGAAGGGGCAAAACAGAAAAGATCAAGCAATCATAATGGCCCATCAGATTAAAGTTGATCGTCGGAATCAAGAAATTGAAGAAATCCGTGAAAGAATTGTTAGTGTTTACAATACTATTGAAGATAATTTGTATATTTCTTAATGTTTCATGTCTTATAATTTGATGTTTAAGGTGTTTGTTATAATACTAATTAAGTATGTTATTTGAATAATTTATTATGTTATTTCAATTGTTTAACCATGCAGTATGTCATATATATTGTTCATTAATTGTACTACATAGGAAGTGCAATGTGAGGTTTTTAAATGAATGTTGACCGTTGCAAAAAAGCTAATGCACAACTTGATACATTGTGCTAAGTTTGTGAATGACACATGGTGTCATTTAGACAAATAATATGTACACATGGAGTCCCTATGTATCTTGTGTTTAACTAACATATCCTTTCCCCTTTTTTGCCTCTTTCCATCTTAGTTAACTAGAACATGACCCACACATAAACAGTGCAACACATTGAATGCCACACCAAATACACTATCCATCATACCAAAAACTAAGTCAACATTTGTAGAACTGAAAACCCTACTCAAATCCAAATGATATTATGTCGTTTGGTGAAACCAGTCATCGCTGGGTTCATAGAACCTCCAACTATGCATCAGAAAAATATATTGGCAAGATGCCAAATAATGTAATCACTAATATTTTGAATCGTTTGCCACTAAAAGAAGCGGTGAGGATCTCAACGTTAGCTAGAAACTGGAGGTTTAAGTGGTGTTTGCTAACCGATGTAATAGTTGATGAGGATTTCTTTTATTTTCTAACAACTAAGTTTAATGGGAATGATATAACGAGGCTTATACTTAATCTTAGAGGTTCAATAAGAAGGTTTGTCTTCTCCATTGATCCAAAACCTGTTTGTGGAATCTCAGACTTGAGTTATTAAGAGATTGGGATTGGCTTTTATTCTTGTCTAATGAGGGAATTGAGGAGCTGACAGTTAGAAACTGGTATGGTGAACCAGTTACGTTGCCAAGTGAAATTTACTCCCGTACGGAGATGAAACATTTGGAACTTAATCATTGTAAGATGCCTAATTTGGAAACATTTTGTATTTTTACAAAACTATTGAGGCTAGAATTGTTATATGTAAACTTTCTTAGAGGTACATTTGGGAGTTTATTGTTCGTTGTCCCTTACTTGAGTTTCTAAAAGTTAATATTGCTACTACAAAGGAAATGAGACTATTGGAAATTGCAAAACTTAGAAATATCAAGGAGTTACATTTTTCATTCGGTGTTTGGAACAAACCGACGACAATCACATCTTCCAACCTCCTTAACTTGGAAAGTCTTCCAAAGCTTGAGACGCTTACATTGGATTTTGAAGATTTCAATGTAAGATCAATTTGAGTTCTATAAATTGAAGCTATGCATTTTTAAATTAATCTATAATAAACATGAAATGTTATATCTAAAACTAACGAAATGTGGACTTTTGTAGATGTTGGTAGAAGCTAATTCTAAAAAGAACGTCGCTGTCGACTTTGTATCCCTGATGACTCTTAATCTGTCCGGAGTCGATTTTGGGAATAATGTTATGGCATCATTCTTCATTGGAATGATTAGTGCATCTCCAGATTTGCTAATTCTAGAAACAAGCGTAAGGGGAATGAATATGTATCAAACAAATCATGATAAATTGCCATGTTTTTTCATCACAATATTATGTTTTTTTCAGGCTTCTAACGAGCTTAGTGATGTTCCTTTTCAACTTTATGCATTTGAGTTACCAAGCAACAAACTGGGGCCAAGGCAGCTACATATGTGGTGTTTAAATCATTTCCTAGATCCGATAATGAATTAAGTATAATAAAGTTTATACTTGCTTGTTCCTCGTTTCTGAAGAAAATTTATATCCGGGTCAGTAATTTAAGTCATGATGCTTCTGAAAATAGCAAGATGAATTGGGAGTTCGCTAGGAAGATTTTGAAACTCCCCCGAGCTTCCACCACATCCGTAGTAGACTTCTTTTAGTGCTTGTAGTTTGAACCTATCATTACATACCGCGTACTTTTGTTTCGATGGTTTATCTTAAACTCCTGATTTGCATTGTTGTTATATGTCTGTTTTGGGAAATATTTTTGAAATTTTTAAGGTGTTTGTTATAATAATAATTAAGTATGTTATTTGTTATTTCAAATGTTTAGTTATGTAGTATGTCATATATATTGTTCATTAATTGTTCAATAAATCATTAAGCTGTGTGTCTTTTCCAAAGCAAAAAAAAAAAGTTCAATTGCCAATGGAATGGTTATAAATTGGAACATTTCTAAACAACCAAATCATTCAAAACAACTTAAATATCTACAATAGCATAAAGGGCATCAAGTTCAAGAATGAATGTGCAAGAGATACAAGCAAATGTTCAAGTTCCAGAGAATGAAAAAGAGATCAGCTTTGAAGAATCTGTGAAATGGTATTTTAAAGAAAAAGAAAAAAATAGAGAAAAATTATAAAAGTTTGAAGAAAAAGATGCAAAAAACCAGATAATAAGAAGAGGAAAAAGACTTGGAAGAATATGTGGGGTTACAGAAAACGCAAATTTGCGTCTTATGAACAAGAACACTCATCAGAAGATGAGTGTGTGGATGATGACAACTTACATTTGTCATTTGATCCGGAAAAATTACCCAAATTTAGTTTGTAATTGTTTCAAGTACCATTTATTTTGTGTTCAATGAAATGTTTATGTTATTTATTACTACTTAGTAAAAAACTAAAATTCAAGTACAAAACCAAAAAAATGTTATTAAGAGGCAATAAAATAACCATATATGAACAACATGATGTAACACTAGGCACCACAAACACAATGGTAAATTACACTGTTGTTTGTATTTTGAGAACCATATATTCTTCTGAACGACTGACGACACCATTTTTTGTTGTACTTTGGGCAACCTAGTTGGAGTATTTGTGCAACTAATTCTCGTTTTTGGCAACCTTTTTTTCTTGGTTTAACAATGGTGAATGCATTTAATCTAAATGTAACTAATATATTTTACATTTTATACAATTATTAGATCTAGTAAAAATTTAACAACAAAACAATTAAAGCAAGAACATAATAACTAGATATAGTTTCATTAGTAACATTCAGATTAATCCATTCTAGACATGATAGAAGTTCATAAGACCGAAAATACATAATATTCTGGATACAACCCAAATACACGATCAACAAGACTACTTAGAGACATACCCACAACCCAGAAGTACACTTCACTTACATAGCGTTTATAACACAAATACTACTACAAAAGATGATTTACCTTCAAAAGCTACTTATTAACAAAATACCCAAACCTTAACAATGTTGCCTATTTAAACATCCAGAGGTTCTTGATAATCCTTGACTTGTCAGTGGCACGGCGCAAACTTGCTTGTCACCTTTTAGTCAAAAAGGCGATTTCATCCAAATCCCCCTATTGTGCTAACTTAAGACGGTCCAAGGGTTCATTCATGATTTGATAGGATCTAAACTTTTCAAGCTCTAGTAAGATATCATGCATGTGCTCAACACGCACCTCTATTTCCTCAATCATCTTCACATACTCATTCTCGTCACCCCTGTTGGCCTCTCTCTCCCTAGCAAACAGAGCAAGGAGGACCTTATCAAAACGCCTAGAACCAGTCTGATGTGCGATTTGATCATAAATTGGTATGTTAGACGCCATGATAAAGGAGATTATTGAAGAAAGTAATTTAAGAAAGTTTTTGAAGAAGCGTATAGGAGAAGAGTAGTAAATGAAGCACTCTTAAATGGCCAAAATAGATTAATTTATGAAGAGAAACCAAAAGGGAACATTGTATAGTTTGGTTATACTTCTCATGCACAAAAATCAATAAAACATAATTATTTAAAAAATAAAAAAGGATGTATCCCATCAACGTTAGTTGATCAGTCAAGCGGTTTTTTGGTCATTTAACATTTTTGTATTGGCGCATTTGGTCCCTTCTCCACTTTTGTTCCCGCCTATCTTCTTGGGAACCGTTCAACTATACTGCAGCCTATTATAACATCCTTTGTATACCCTAGAACACACGCCAATACAGAAATCCCTTTGAAAAGAACCACAGTTAAAAATGGCAGCCCCAGATGCAAATGGATGTTTTCAAAGTGAAGCTGACGAATACGAGTTTTTCTTAAACAAAACCTTGTTGTGGGACGCAGTGTTCAACGAATTTGGGTATGATCCCGTATTAGAATTTGGGAATTACAGGCAGGTTAGCACCGGGATGAGGACACAAATACTGAGGTGGGTACGGAGACACGACTTTTACTGGAATGAGGTTTTGGGGTTGAATGAGGAAGAAGATATAGACAAGGAGGATGAGGACCAACAGGAGGTGGGGGATGATCAAAATGAGGTGGTGCAGTAGCAAAATGTGGTGGAGCAGCCGCATAACGTGGTGGAGCAGCAGCAAAACGTGGTGGAGGAGCAGCGAACCATGCTTTTAGACAATGTGGTGGAGGAGCGAGTCAACCAGGTTATCAGGCCGGATGATATGCTTAATTTGGCAAGCAGGATTACAACTCTTGAAATTTTCTTTCAACAATTGAAAGAAAGGAAGGAAATGAGGGAAAGGGATGCAAGCGATGCAGAGAGCTCTAGTTCGAACCAGTTGGGGTGAGATGGAAATAAGTTTTTAATGATTATGGTGTTTGTTTTAGTATGTTTTTAATCTTGTTTTTATGTCTGATGTATGGAATGCTTGCTACTTTTTACCTCTATGAATGAAATTATGAAGTTTAATTACTAGTCATTGTTTATGGTTGATTGTGAATGTTTGATTTAAAGTAACAGGCAATGCAAGGTAAACTACAAATCAATGACTGCTCAACTCTACCACAAATGAATGTAATTGTCTATGATCTCAACCTTTATCATAAGGAAGTAATAATTTCTAGAATTTGTAAACTAGTAACATGAAAACCATGAACCATTAAGTCATTAAGTAAAATACATTAGATGTTACCATGAACCCAAATAAGTCTTAATTGACTTTCAAAAGTTCTACAAAATGAACCATCAAATGATATTCATCATATGTTCGTCATGGCTTTCATTGACTTTCAAAAGTCAACTTTATGGTCAAACTCATTGGAGCAAAATTTGATATTACTATAGTTAAAATACTTGCTAATTGCAACATACATAATTCAAATCTTTTAAAATGGAAGCTAAGAAAACAAAAATAAACATATACAAATTGCAGAATTAAAATTACTAGATTAATATGTTGCTTGTTATAACTAAATTTTGGGTCATTTCCAAACATAACGTTTAGACTGTAGGAAGATTTTCCCTAGCAGTTCTTTTGCCATCTGAGTCTCTTCTTCCATAGTCAACTTTACAGATAACAT